>JAWNLL010000471.1:0-1493985 GCA_035042425.1 Drosophila flavopinicola | reverse complement strand
AAAACAAGTAAGAGTGCTCTAGTCGGAAGTGCCCGACTAGGAGATACCCTGAACTCAGTCCTTACATCCATTCATACTTACCAATCAAAGCAGACTAACTTATTCGTAAGGCCCCGCACCACACTATGGAAAGGTAAATCTTAAATAACTTCTGTGTTTATTGCGCAATCATTATGAAATTTGAAGAACATAGCATTGGCTATACAAGGGGTCATCAAACCAAATTGCAAGGTAATACCTTGAAAAATTAGTGTTTTTCACTTTTGGGGCGATGGGGGTACGGTATCCAAAAAGTGAAATATTTGTTGTTTATGCTCTTCAAGACTAAAACAAACCGAATTTGGTGCCTCTAGCTATTAAACCTTTCAAGACAGACGGACATGGCTAAATCGAATCGGCTGTTGATACTGATCAAGAATATATATTCTTTATATGGTCAGAGATGTTTCCTTATGCCTGCTACATACTTTTGCATAAAACCATTTTATAAAACATATGATATAAGGCTTTCCCACGCAGCAACTTCTTTTTCAATAAACAGAGCTTATGTTCGAAAAAGAATCGATCTCATTTTGCAAAATTTTTCGCTTTACTTTTTATATTCAAGAGCCTTGCAAAGTGTTCCTCTTGTTCCAACGAATTTGTATAACGTACAAAGACTCTAATAGCCATCATATAAATAAAAGTGTAAATGATATAAATGTACTGGTGTTATTTCCTTAGTGTAACTGTTAGCTGAGGGTAGCTGTAAAATCTGTGCGAGACGCAGCCGGAAAGCAGGAATGATTTCCGGCCTGGCGGGCGATAATTCTTAGCCCATCATGCAATGGGCGGGCGGGTTGAAAACTTTTTGCAGCCATTGTGCCGAGTGTCAGTGCAATGATTTCGTACACCCAACTCGAACCGAAGCTGGGTGTGACTGAATATGAATGATTTAAGCAGCTGAGCTGCCGCCCCCTCCCTAAAAAACCTTCCCTCGAGGTGGCTCTTGCATGTGCTAGTCGAATTATATTCACATTTTTTTTATAATCATTTTTCAACATTTTTGAAAACTTTGTGCTGCGCGTTGAACATCAAAATTTAACGCCCCACAAACTTTGTGAAAATGTTTGGGAAAGTTCATTTTCATTTTTTATTTGGGTTCTGTGCAGCGGTTAAGAAAAATTATCACTATTGTCACAGATTTGTATATTGACGATTCGGTTGTCGCAGCTCGATTTGGTAATTTGTTCCACGTGATACCAAAGAGAAGAGAGCGGAAGAGTTTAAAAATATTTCATTTAATTCATAATATGCATACAACTAATTATTATAATTGACATTTAATTTTTAATAATTTGCTTAACTGCAAACGCATGTTTTAAACACTTTCATCATTTATTTGCTATCTTTAAACAACTGTTTAAACACCTTTTGCTTGAACTCTTATCGCTTACACTTTTATCACAACTCAACGGCCGATGCTTCTACAGCCGCAACTCTGCTGAGTATATTTCTTGGTCTTCTTGGCAACCAGCTCCAAGAAGCCTCTTTAGCTCAGTGGTAGAGCACTGGTCTTGTAAACCAGGGGTCGTGAGTTCAATCCTCACAGGAGGCAGTAACAGCCATATTTTAATAGTTCTTCGTGAATTTATGCGTATTATTTTAAAGTTTTATGTTTTTTCGACGACTCTTCGTAAATATATTATTTTCAACATTTTAAATAATCCGAGTTTGAATAGAAGTCTAAAGTCAAGAGTGAATAAATTAAATATGCGAATAGCTGAGAATCAAGCAAATATTTCAGCATAGTCAACAATTTTATAATTTATCTAGTAATCATTTTGTATTTAAAGTATCAACTGGTTCTAAACAAATTTAGAAGGCTCTGATTAATACGCTTAGAAACAAAAAATTAAAAAAAATTGTATTTAATTTGTCATTTGTTGCATGCATTTTAATAATGAAATATTATTAGAAAGAAATGTTAATAAACAATTTTATCCAATTTCAATCGACCATTTACTGAGAATTACTGCAACTAAACCCAAATCAGCTTTTACCTTCAATACAGTTTTGCTGATGTCTGCTGGCCAAAAGAAAGTTTCTTGTGACAAATGACATTTAAATGAGCTGCGTTTGAAAAGTTGTGAGCGCTACGGCAAAAAGTGAATCAAATTGGCTTGGATAATGTCTTGGGCCCCAAAAAAAAAAAAAACTGACAGAAGTCGGCAAATTAAATATGCCAAAAGGCAAAGCAAATGCGAGACAGTCAAAAAGTTTACATTCAACCAATTCTAAACTCTTTTTTCAAATTTCGTCGCAGCAGAAACTCGCCAAGGGGCCTTTTCGCAGTAGGTTAGAGGGATTAGGGTACATTCTTGAATTTGACATTTTGGCAGATTTGTTGCTTAAACGGTTAAATGGCCAGCGGGCTGTGGAGCGCTTGAATTTCTGAGGCAGCCATCTGGGTTAGGGGTCTGGGTCTGTTTTCTGAATTGAAATTAAATTCAATTTACAGTTGTGGACAAAAGTTGTTGTGAACGCGCGTGTGTTGTGTGTGTGTGTGTGTGTGGTGTAGCATTTTTATTTACAACTAGTTTCATGTGTGTAAAATGCAAAAGAGTTTAATTTGCAATTTGTCGCCCTCATTCAACGCTTAACTTTTCATTTCTCACTCGGGTGCCGCTTGCGGTTCCCATATGCAAATGCCTTCGGATGAGTGCTGGCAGCCCTCTCCCCTAGCCCACTCACTCCGCTCCTTGTCCGCCCGGCATATGCGTTAAAATGCACACAAAGTTTTGCATTGAGGCGCCACTTGAGCTGGCTCCGAGTTGCTGCCGCTTTCCGCAGTGCCAAGTGCGCAGTTTGTTAAACGCCTTTCAACGGCGTGGTTAGCCAAGCGCAGACCTTGAAATGCCCCACACCCAGCACCACCACCACCACCACCCCCACCCCCAACCGAAAACTCCAAGCCATAGTGAAGGGCCAGAAGCCAACAGCTGTAGCCGTGGGGCAGCCACTCAGGCAGCTAACCAAGCGCTCAACTTTTCTGTGGGGCCAACCACCGCTTGCAGCCATCAACAAAAGTCATTTTGTAGTTACTCCGGACATGTTGATTTGGCAAACAAAATGTTTTAATTGAATAACACTTTAGTGTTTCACTGCTGCGCTTGGAGCACAGTAAGGAATTTATATTTTTCAACACTGCGTATGCTTAATGGCTACTTTAAGACGTTCGATCAAACCAAGCTGCAAATATCTACGTAATTTCTATTGTAACAGAAGACCATTTTGATCTTGCTCGGAGAATTATTCAATTATAATAATAATATATATCACTCTAACTTGTTTGTAGTTAAGGTATTATAATAGACCAGCATTTTTGCTTACGGAAATAAATGTACTTTTGCTCTCTTATAAGTATTTGTAATTATATAAAATTGTGCTTACATTCTTCTTAAAAAATATTGCTTAAGCCAGTCCAATTTCAAGGATTTTAAGCAATCAAATCGTATCTTAGAGATACCTGATTACCGTATACATCTTATTATGTGTTAAATAGTATTTGAATAGCAACAGATATTTGACCGAAAATAACTCAGCAATTAAACAATTTGAATTGAATTAAGTAATAAATTTAAAACTGAATTAATTGTTTGTGTTTGTGTTTATGTTTGTGTTAATATTATCATTATTTGTGCTGTCAAAGTTGCATTCAGTAATTTAGTTGGTGGCCAGAAAATGATTTGCAATCGAGTGAATTCCCAAGGGCTCTTTTCGGCTAACGGGCAGACTGGCTGGTGATCAATTAGGCTCATAATTCGATTGCAATTGGATGTGGTAGCAAAGTTAAATCGTGTGTCAACCTCAACAATTTAATTAAAATTCTAACACACAACAATTGTTTTTTCTTTTGTCTGCTGCATCTAATGAAATTGCCTCGAAATTTGCATTGATTGATGCCATTTTGTGATTTATTGAACCTGAGTCAAGCCCCGACTAAACAACTGGCGAATGTCCTGAGTTAAATTACATCTCTGTGTATGTGTATGTGTTTGTAGTGTGTATGTGTGCGTTTGTGACAATGTCAAATGTCATCCAAGCACACACTCAAACGCTGACAATGAACATTTATTTTACTTGGTTTCATTTCGAATTTCTTTGTATGCAGAACCGCAATGATTGATGCGGACATGTTATCATCAAATAACTGTGACTCTTGTCAGATCTCGAGGGGGTGGGGATGGAATGGATAGAATGAGATACATATGTGCATAAGCTGACATATGTTGTGCTGTGAGCTTGGTCAAAAACTCAATTTAAATTGTATTTATTTCCATTGTTTTGCGCCAGTCAAGCGCAGTTGCCATTTGTGTTTGGGACTGTCAGGAGCTCATTTATCTGAATACACAGCTCTGGGGTAACTATTTGTTAGATAACAACAGCAGGCATAGAATAGAATGAATACATTGTATTCAAGTATTGCAACTGTTATTCATACCTATGGAGTTTTTTTCGTAAAGATATTGAGAGAAGTAATCAATGGATAAGGGACACAGCAATTAATGTAAGATATAATACAATTCTAGAATATGAATAGTATTTCGCTTTTATCATAACACATTCACAGTTGTATAAATTTGCACATCAATGAAAACAGAAAACGCTATGAACTAACATTTCTGTCGGATCCGCTTTAAACTTATTTGCAACACAGTTCGTGTTTCAGATTTTTAAAAAAGTCACCCCACAATGTAAATGAAACAAGTGTTGAAGAATTATTATCGGCGTGCCGAAGATTTTATACTCTCTTCGAACCTTTAGGTAATTTTCACTCTGCCAACTGCACCACTGAAATTTCGTATGCTGTAAAAAATTGTTTTATCGCGTAACATTTATTTTTTTTGTTCTACGAATATTTATTTCATTGCCAGTTATATGGCAGCTATAAAATATACTGATCCGATCTGACCGGCTCCGACTAATGTGATGTCTCTTTGAATAATAAGTCTCTGTGCAAAGTTTTATCACGATAGCTCAAAAACTGAGGGACTAGTTTGCATACATACAGACAGACAGACAGACGGACATGGCTAGATCAATTTGTTTTGTCAGTCTAAGCATACTGGCATTAACTTTTGTGGATCTCCGACGCTTCCTTCTATGCGTTACACACTTCAGCACAAACTTAATATACTATTTTTTTCGATCAAACATAGCAAGCTATTTAAGAATATTTCTTGAATAATGATTTAAGTCCATAAAGCAGTTATTTCGCATTAACAATATTTGAAAATCAGGCAACAGACACCCAAGCAATGATAAATTATAAAGTCGTTATATTACTATTAATATGTTTCGCGATAGGAAAAGGAATGTGCAATCAACAAACTCGTAAGTAAAAATAATTAATAATATTTCCTTATGTATCCTACATTTTGCAGTATGAATGAAACAGCAAATAATCCAATCACCACTAATATATGTCCCGATTGTCGTAAATACCTCATATCTTGTCGGATTAAACGAGTTGGATACTTCGTTGAACTCTTTCAGGATCTGGATAAAATTAAAAAAAGGTATATGAAAGAAAATTATACAAATAAGTCATTAGCCGATTGTGTGCCAAGATCTTTGGAAATAACTGGTAATATTTGATCATCATATTAAGCAAATAAAGCTTTTACTCATTACTGAATTTGTAGATGTTTTAGAGGGTTATGCGTGCTTCTGGTCACCGAGATTGGGATGTCATTTAGTCATGGGCAGGCAGCTACAGCAGAAAGGATATTCCGACACGTATTGCCTGAAATGCTTGAAATCTTGTCCCTGTGCCAGTGGATCTAGACAATATATGATGAGTGCAGGTTTTATAGCCAAGTGCTTGGCTTGGATATTGGTGTCGAAACTAGTTTCACACGATGAGCTATAATAGAAAAACAAAAAGTTACCTTTTTTCAGTGCAACATATTTTGATATTCGTAAGAATGAACATAACTCAATGGTTAAATAAATGTAAAAGTAAATTCAAGTAATAACATTAAAAATACTCTGACACCATTTTATGAACAGCTGAAAGCAAGTGAACAGAACATTTTTGCTGGCGTATGGGTGACCCTAAATCGGCCTTCCAAGTTTTTGGGACGGGAGGGGGCGTCGTCCCTCTTAAGAGGGGGTAACCGAAGCCTATCTTCCAATTTTGGTGACTCTAGCTCTAAGACTGTGGAAGATATAAACTTTCGCGATTTTTTGGGGTCTGGAGGGGTCGGGCCCCAAAAATTTTTGCCGATCTTCAGAGGGGGTGACAAGAAGTCTCTCTTGCAAATTTGGTGACTCTAGCTCTAAAACTGTGGAAGATATACAATCATCGCGTTTTTTTGGACGGGAGGGGGCGTGGCCCCCAGATCTTTAGAGGACTTGGCCAGAAGTCTACAGTCAAAGTTTGGTGGCCCTAGCTCTTAAACCGTGCGAGATATAGGCTTCCGTGTTTCGTGGGGCGGGGTGGCTGGGGGTGTTCTTGTGGGCGTGGTCGGAAAATCCAGGACGGAATCTTTTGGGGTGGTCAGCCCTAGTCTAAATTCAAAATTTGGGGACTTTAGCTTCAAAATTGCGGGAAATATACACGTGTTATCGAATTGTGGGCGTAATATTGGGCGTTACCAATAAACCTAGGATCCAATTTTTTCGAGAGATTACCAACAATATACCTACCAAATTTGATTACTCTAGCTTCAAACTTGTGGGAGATATTCACGATTAATCGATTTGTGATTTGAGGTGTATCGATATGTTATCGATTTGCCAGCCTCCCAGTGGGCGTGGCATAAATTTGAAACAAACTTGATCGGAAGCAGATAGCTATAATCATAACACAAAAGATTTCAAGATTCTATCTAAGATCGTTTCGGAAATACGTGCGTTCATCCAGACAGACAGACGGCCGGCCTGACGGACATCCGACAAAACCAATATACTATGAGTACCTTCGGTATCAGAGTAAAAAATTTGTGTTTCATGATCTAAAGAACTAAAAAAGTGCTTCTTAGAAATCTTTTATCCCATTATTCTTTTGTATTTTCCTGTCTGAAATATATCGTTAAAAATACATTTAACA
The DNA here is from genome assembly GCA_035042425.1 of Drosophila flavopinicola. Taxonomy (NCBI): domain Eukaryota; kingdom Metazoa; phylum Arthropoda; class Insecta; order Diptera; family Drosophilidae; genus Drosophila; species Drosophila flavopinicola. Next base: position 1,486,889 of record JAWNLL010000471.1, on the reverse strand, counting down.
CACATTTTTGTAAAAATATTTTTTTAGCAGCTACAAATATTAAGAATATTTTCTGCCCTTCACCTCTGAATAAAATTGTAAAGCTTTAAGAACTGATAATTCCAATATATTTATTGCCTTTAGATTATATGAATTACTTATTACTATAATAACAAATCATATGCATAATTGAGTTTAATTAATAGACTTGAGAAATGGTCGATCATCGCTGGTATCGTCGTCATCGTTGCCATCCGATTCAAAGGCATTCTCGGGTATATCATAGAGTCGAATCATCGGCTTGTTGGGATCCTTCATAATGAGGTACTTGCCATCAGGCTGCTTTAGCACAATATCGATAAGGCAACGCAGAACACCCCAGGCATTATCCATGTTCAAGTTGATTTGTGTGGCAAATTCTTGCGGCTTAAACTGCTGCATGCCAAGGATGACATGACGCAAGTGATCCTTGCCTGTTGGAGTGAATGTTAGTGTATACCTTAAGTCAGTTTGAAGTGTTGGCTATTTACTTAATAATAACTAACAAGCAACTAGGTATCAACAAACAAAAAGTAAGCATCAAGTTCGCAATTTATAACGATTGATCCCGACCCTCGAAGCTTAAACTCTTTGAGAATTACATCTTGTTAAACGACGAAAAATATCAAAGTGTGTATAACTATCTCCTTATGATTAGGAGAAGAAATGTGTAACGGATTCAACAAAGAGTCCCAGGGCCAGAATCTCAGAATCTCAACATATACCTACAACTGGAACTATTCGTTTAAATATTAATTATAAATAAGAAGTACAACGATATATAAGCAGCGCTAATCAGAATCATATTATGACTATCATTTTGACCCTGAAACTTCTGGAACTACATAATAATATGCAATTATTGAAACTAGTTATACTATTTTCTTCTTCATAATATGATATACTCTTTTCGAAGAAAATAGTATATTAACTTTGTGCTTAAGTGTGTAATGCATAGAAGGAAGCATCGGCGACCCCCAAAAGTTACTGTCAGTATGCTTAGAATGACAAAACAAATTCATCTAGCCATGTTCGTCTGTCTGTCTGTCTGTCTGTATGTATGCAAACTAGTCCCTCAGTTTTGAGCTATCTCAATAAAACTTTGCGGTCGGAGAAGGCCAGATCGGACCACTATATCTTATAGCTGCCATACAACCGGAAGTCGGTTTTAGCCATATTTTCGATCTTTTGAAAGCTATCGCCTTAAATTTCCTTGTGCACTTGAACATCCTTATAACTCATCAATGTTTTTGGGTTCGAGTTGTAGACAATTTCTAGTTATGGAGACAAATAAAATAGTCTTAGATATGTGCAGGCGGACTTCGGCAAGAATAAACCATCTTTTGTGTGCCGAAGATAGCTTGCCCCTTTGCCACTTGTTTGAATATATCTTACGATTCACACGCGACACATAGCCGAGCTTTAGCTGGTCGGAGCCGGCCAAGACTGCCTCCACGGTCCACTTGGCAAGCTTGCAGGCATTGTTGCGCAGCTCAGAGGCCAGGACCGCACCACGTTGGCTATCCAGCTTTTGGCGCCACTCGACGCTGTTGGCCTCCTTCGAGTCCCACTCGTTGAGTGCCTTGATCGAAAGGAATTGCATTTCGCCGCCGGGCGATTTGCTAACTCCGTTGTGCTTGCAGCGTGCCACTAGGATGATATCATCGCCCAGTTGCCATTGCTTGTAGCGATACGCGACGGAAGCCAGCTCCACGCCAGGCTCCTCGAAAGGATTGGGCTCGTCGAACTTGTGTTTGGGCTCGAGGTCCCCAATCTTGAGAACCTGCTGGCTAAAGTTGTGATTAATCAAGGTGGCCTCTAAGGAGAGGCTCTGCGGTGAATTGATCGAGCCGTCCTCGTCCTGCGGTGGTTCCAAAGCAGTCTCATTGACCGTCAGCAAATCGAACTGCGCATTGTCGCGCTTGTCCAGGAACACCTTGGTGTCCACCTTCTCAATCACTATGTCCCAGGAATAGTTGGAGCGGGTGCAGCACATCAGTGTGGCAATAATGTCATCCGTGGCAAACACATTGCCCACGCTTTTGGACAAACGTCTTATGATGGGATCGTCTATAGTGCCCGGCACATTGATGGTGCGATCGATCTTCTGCAGCGATCGCTCGTTCTTCACATTGATGCGATCGCATTGCTTATCATAAAATTCCAGCGTGCCGCAAGTGATGAGGTCACCTCCCTCCTTAATGTTCGGCAGCGACAGCTTGAGCAGCCGTGGGAAATCAATCTCCTCAATGGAGACCCAATCGGAGCGCACGACCACAGAGCTCTGGCGCAGACGCACGGGAGGATTACGCATGAATCGGCGTCCTGGTTGGCCCCGTCGCACATCCCTGCCCTTGCTATACTTGCTGGCACCGGCTCCCCCCGCACCACCTGCACCACCCTGGCCGATTCCCACTACGACATTGCCACGCCCATTGCGGCCATGAAGGCGCAGATTGTTGCGCTGATTAGGACGATAACGATTGCGCTGATAGGGCTTCAAGGCACGCGGATTTTCGTCATTCACCAGATGGAAGGTGGCATCGTCGTCCTCATGAAAGTACGCATACTGACTGTTGTTGCTGCCAAAGGTCGAGGCATACTTGCTGGTGTATTTCTTCTCCTGCACGGGCAACATCCAGTCGCTGATCTTGCCCAAGCGATCGCCCTTGCAGAACGGCTGATAGGGCACCTCCATGTCGGGCTGATTGCAGGGTCCCCAGCCAAACTGATTGTATTCGATATAGGGCTTGATGAAAGGAGAGTAATTCGACATGATTTTCACTAATAACAGATCCTTTAAAGATATTAAGAGAAGCACTATAAATGTTTGATTTCAGCTGGATTTACTTTACTTTACTATGTATGTTCAATTTACGAGCACTTTGAAAATACTGGCATGTTTTCGGGAGGTGTAAATAGAGATGTGAGAATTTACTTTTGACTAAGCAGCAATGGCATTGTGATAAAAAAAAACCTGAGATCAGATACTGAATTTTATGAGATTTTGAACCAAACAAAATCTTTCTGACAAGAATTTTAAGTCCATAAGGTCTATGCGACCTTGCTCTACAGCATATTCTTTGATGTCTTGGCTATTTTTTATTTTGTTGAGTTTTAAGCACACAATTTACCAATAAAATTTATAGTTGAGTTTTATTTATTCCCTAGAAAATAAAAGTTAATACCATAGTCGCTATTTAGCTATAGTACTATAGCTATAACCGGCAAGAATATAAAATTCTTAGCAGTATAATATGAATCTATCGGTAGTAAAAAAGTCTAAATCTTAATAGAATGCATAAAACAAATAGTAAGTTGCAGTGGGAAGTAACCGTGTCTATAATTCTCTGATACCATTGTTAGAACAGCTGAAAACTGGTGGTATATAACCTATTTGGGAATGTTTGGGTGAGGACGTTGTTGCTTAACAATAATATACCATCTAACTTTATCGATATTGAAAGAAAATGATATTTCAAATATCTGCTGTTTAAATCTCAGTAGCACACAAATCTGAAAAATCTGTCCCATTGTACTATAATTTATTTTCCAAAAAAATCTAAAGAAATTACCATAAAACAGCTATGCCGGATCGTTTAACTGTCTATCGTTTGTGCATTAATACCGTCGTTTTTGTTCTATCTACAATATTTATCTTAGAACGCATGTTAAGCTAAGCACTGTTTCAGTGTCGAGACTTTAGCGGTAAGCCAAATTCAATGGAGCCTTAAGCAATATCTTAAGTATATAACATTCACTCCTTTAGATGACACAGAGGAACTACAGATCGAAAACTATATCGAATTGTCTGAAATTTAATCAAATCCTGCAAATGTGTCGATAATAAAATCAAGAATATAACTGAATCGATACTCTTACCAAATTCAAAGATCCTTTTATTTAAATTTAATTGCATAAACAATAAAATATAAGTTTACAAATGTGAATGCATACCACAATAATGTTTACAAGAAATATCTGGACAAAGCAAACAAAGCAAAACAAAATCCCTATATCCTAATATAAATCCTTTTCACAAGAGCTTCAGTTCGCGACCATTTCGGATTAGCCCAATTTAAGAAATATTACGTCACTGTCAACGGAAATGTCTAGTTAAAAAGCATGACTATGGAAATGCACTCGAAGCTTTACAAAGTCTGAAGCCCGCACAATATTCTAACGTTAGCCCTTGCCATTGTTCACCGTTAGATATGAGGAAATGAGCAACAGAAAATGCAGCACAATAGAATTGCGACTACTCGTATTCAAGCGCATTCGAGTCGACTCATATTCGTTTGCGAGTACTCATATGAATGTGATGTTGAGGGGCGAAGAGCATCCTGCATTTTATGCTTGGATGCGGCACGTTTCGGTTTCATAGCGGATGATAGCTGCTCTCGTGTAGGGAAAATCTGGGAACAATCTCGTTAAAAGTAAAGGCCAAATTATAGTAAAACTAACAGAAGGTAAAGGTAATCACATAAAAAGCTTGTTACATAACAATCTGAGTGCCGACAAAAGCGGCAGCGGCAACGGCAGCGGAAGCGGAAGCGGATATCAAAAAAGCGTCGAGCGTGTGAATGTCTCTCAAGGGAGGTGGAGGGTACTAATGTGCGAATGGACTAGGGTTTTTTCATTCGGGTGTTGAGGTGTTGGGGTGCTGGGGTGCTGGTGGGGGGATGGTCTGTGGCTGCCACTCAGCTGGCTGCTAAGCTTTTGTCAGGCCGACAGTGTCATGTTGATGTGTTCATTGTGTGTCAGTGGCAGCTGCTGCTTACAGCACCCCAAGCCCCAAGCCCCACACCAACACCAACACCCACACCCCAACACCCTGAGCTACAGTTAACACACTTAAGCCATACGCTCGGTTGGCTGTGCGTGCAAATATTTCGGTGGGTGAGTGGTGTAGTGCCCCGGTGGGTGGATGGTTCGGCTGCGCGTCTGTTCGTGTGGATTATAATTGCCATGCGGCTGTCAGTGACTGCCTGCCCCTCAAAGTGCACGCCCCGCCCTCCTTCGTCCTCCCTGCCCCAGCACGCATGCAGCTGCGGCTCATGTTGCATATCATTTTTAATGCTAACCACATGCCACATTATGCAGCTGCATTGCCGCTGTGGTCGAGCTGCAGCTACGGATCCTACGCTACTCAGCCGCTTCCCCACTTCTAGAGAAAAACTGTAGTTGCTCGTCGCTGCTGCTGCTGCTGCTGCGGTTAACTAAAGGAATACGACGAAGAATAATGTTCACACATAAGCAAGTACTTATCCAGAGCACGACAATCTAAGAACAGGTATTACTATCTTGGGTATATCCTGGAAAAACTTATTTCTTGCTATAGTAACTATCAATCTACAAATCTTCTGCCAGGTTTTTTTTGTAAATCAAAAATTTTTCTATATTATTTTCCTTTTTCTAAGCATGAATTAACAATAATCAAACAAAATTAAATATTGCATTAGTTTTCATTAGAAAATACTTGCTTTACTACTTTCAATTCAGGCACAATATATGTATTTTCTATATATCTTATAGCTTCAAAATAAAGAAAACAGTAAAAATAATGATATCACCAATAAAATAATATTGCAAAATACAAATAATATTAAATTGCGTTTTAAGCTCAACAACATTGAATATAATTTTTTAAAGTCTAAAAAAATAACTATTTATTCTGCTTCAACAATCTTCCAACGCAACTAGTAAATGTACTGTCTACACTGTCTACACATTCAAAAATAGCACTTCTTTCATTTTAAGATGAGCTCCAACCAATTAAAAAAAATCATTTGCATAATAAATTTGATTTCAATTGAACATCTTCAGCGCTGTGCAATATGCGTGGCATGTTTGGCTTTTAATTCATAATTGTGCATAGAAATATACCCATTGCCGGTGTTTAGCAACAGGGTATATGCGGAACAGAAGCAGCAGCAAAGTGAAAAACCGCTTGCATACTTTGCGGCGCTCGCAGGCGATAAGCGACGCTTGTTGCTATTGTTATTTTTGCTGCTGCTTGTCTTGATGTTGTTGCCGTTGTTGTTGTTGTTGTGCAGTGGCTGCTGTTGCCGCTGCGGCTGCTTTTGTTGCATAAAAATTAATATTTATGCGAGGAAACTTGTGCGAAGCACTGCAAATGCCATTGTTTTCATCCGCCATGCAACCGCCAGCGCCTGCTACTGCATCCCCAGCCTGCAGCCCCACCCTGCTCACTGCCACTGGCAGCACTCGTGGCAAGGACGTTCCGGGTGGCCGCAACTGCATCCTCAGCTCGTCAAGCGCAACGCAACGAAACGCTGGCTGACAAGACGTACATTTTTATTACGGCGCAAAACGTTCAATTCCCTGCCTACTGCCTACCCCACCCCCTCCCCCACCCTCGCCCCATCGCCCACTCACTGGCACAGCCCAGCTCCCGTGAGAAAGTGAAAATAAGAGTGGGACCACCTCGCCAGCTGGCAGTGAGAGTGAGTGAAAGGCCTCCGTTTACCACCGCCGCCCAGGAGCCACGTGACTGTCGTAATGGCGCTTAAATTACATATTGCATATAAAAACGCACGACAAGATGCAAATGTAATTAATAGCATATTAAATGGACGGACCATTAATATATCATGATTGATTTATGCGGGTAATTACAAAGACAAATGCTCAACTGTACGATTAAAGTATACCCTGTAGCCAATTATGAATGCTGTATACTATAGGAGCTAGGAACTCAAACAATCAATAAGGTTCAGAATAGACATTTAAAACAAAAATGTTTACCGAGATCATCCTATAATGAAATATGTTTCTTTCGAGTGTCCAATAATTTATATATGGCAATATAGAAAAGAATGCTTAAACATATTTTTAAGGGCAAGCAATTTGGAGTTATATCGGATATTTAGTTGCAATTTACTTATACTTTTGCATTTAGCATATTAATGAATACATTTTTATAGACTATCTATCTAGTCTGTGAAGATTTTTAAACTGTTTGTAAATGCACATTCGCTTGCATTACAAACATTTTTACGATGATTTAATTAATATGGCTTTTACTCTGGCCTATTGTGTCACATGTCCAAAAGAAGAATATTCAGCAATTAAAAATTTACGGGTTTCGATTACTGTTTATAGTACTCACTCTTACCTGCAGTAAGACGATCAAAATGCACATGTACCAGAAAATACATTTACTGCTTTACAAAATATATATACTAGTTTCTCAAATCTGTTACGTTATAGCAATTTAAAGTTAAATACATAAGCTAACTGAAAAATAACAAGTGGGGAAGGATTATCTTCGGCGTGCCGAAGATTTAATACTCTTTTCGAACCTATAGGCAATTTTCACTCTGCCAACTGCGCCACTGAAATTTCATAAGCTGTACAAAATCGTTTTGTCGCGCAATTTTTTTTTTTTTGCTCTAAGAATATTTAATTTATTGCCAGTTGTATAGCAGCTATAAGATATAGTGTTCGGATCCGGCCGGCTCCATCCAATGTGATGTCTATTTGAATAATAAGTATCTGTGCAAAGTTTCATCGCGATAGATTCAAAAACATGGGATAGATGGCCAAAACCGACTTCGAGTTGTATGGCAGCTATAAGATATAGTGGTCCGATCCGGCCGGCTCCGACCAATGTGCTGTCCCTTGGAATAATAAGTGTCTGTGCAAAGTTTAATCGCGATAGCTCAAAAACTGAGGGACTAGTTTGCATACATACAGACAGACAGACAGACACACAGACAGACGGACATGGCTAGATCAATTTGTATTGTCATTCTAAGCATACTGGCTGTAACTTTTGGGGTCTCCGACGCTTCCTTCTATGCGTTACAAACATCAGGACAAACTTAATAACAAATGTTACCGTATAAATTGAAAAAACAAAATACTTTCGAAAGGTTATTATTGTTTGAATATGATTTGAGTGTAAAATGAATGAAAACACAATTCCGATACTCTCATTTATTGCTGGAAACACATTACTAAAATTACTATTGAATTTAGATTATTGTTAATTTATGCCTCTTAGATGCAGGACTATTGAATTTAGATGACAGTTAATTTATGCCTCTCAGATGCAGGAGTCTTTAAACTTCGGAAGTTTTTCGAGCTGAACACCAACGATGCGCAGGATCTGTTGCGAGGCGAAGATGCCAGTGCGAATGCAGTAATCGAGCGGCATATGCTGAGCCAATTGGGAGAGAAAGCCACCGACAAAGGCATCGCCGCAGCCGTTGGTGTCCACGATGGTCTTCTTATCGACTTTGGGCACCGGATACTCGAGCACCCGGTCATTATCCTGAAAGCATAGAACCGGGCAGACGGCATCGGTGATCATGACAATACGGGGCCGAATATTATGCTTGGGCAGGCTTTGCAGCCTGCGGCCGACTTCAAATATGTCTTTGGTGTTCCAATCATGATTTTCCGCATAGGCCAAGGCCTCCTGCTTGTTGCCGATGATCATGTCCGTGTACGGCAGGACCTCGTCCAACTGATGCTTGTGCGTTTGCAGCACGAAAACGGCACTGAAGTTCAGCACAAAAAATCGATTGGTCTCGCTAGAGATCTTGGCTATGCGGAGAACGCTGGATGGGGACACTGCTATAAAGAATCCAGTCGCATAGAAAAACTGAGCGCGCTCCACAAGGCACACGTTCTCATCGATGTCCAGCCAGTCCTCGGTGAAATGAGCGGCGGCACCCAAGTTAGCCACCAGGGAGCGATCTAGGTTCGAAATGATGACCGCACAAGTGCCAGTCGGCGCCTCGTCCCTGGGCTGGTAGTGTATCTGAAGACCGTCGGCTAGCGCACGCTTGGCTATTGTGTCCCCAAACTTATCCTTGCCCACGGCCCCGATGAATATCGCCCGAAATGGTATTCCCACAATCCACTGGAAGACGCGCATGGAATTCTGGCAGGCCCCGCCCGCGGAGTATTGTATGTTCTCCTGGAGGGTGAGCTCCTCGAAAAGCGGTAAGTGCTTCTCCTCGGCGATGATCGCGGCATTCGGGCTCAGTTCGTACTTTTCCAGTAGCATGGAGTCTTCCACAACTGTGGTCAAGTCCAATAGCGGATTGCCGAAACCAATCAGTACACCCTCCGGTAGATCCATCTTCTTGATTTTAATCCTGGGACAATGGCAATGTTTTCGATCTATAAAGTTACCCAAATTCAGATTACACAATGTGCAGATGGCGCGACACCCTCCAAGAAATACACCTTGATGCAGTTGGGCTGCTAACAGATGGGTAACTATGGAACTACTGGCGGGCACTTTTGGCATTTGTGCGAATTTTGTTCACATTACTTTAGCCAAAACTGACCTCTTTTTAGCAACTGGTTCTAAATGAAATGAATTTATAACAAAGACTTAAGCAACACTGAGTGAAAATGCTAAGCATTGTATGTGGAAACTCTGTACATGTATTATAATGTATGTCTCAAACTTTCAGTTCTTGTGTATTAAAGTAAAAAATAAATATTATATGCCGCTACTATGGCTAACAGCTGATCAATTTCACCTAACTCTATGAAAGCTACTCGTAGGCAAAATATATACTAGTTCTCTCTTCAAAGATCTCTGTTTGTTAAGCGACTACTCAACATATTATAATAGTAAGATTTCATGTCGTTGACCATAATATTCAATAAAACATTGGCTTTTAAAAAACCTTAAAGTTATATTTTCATTTGTTTGTGTTGCTCACCTTTTAATGCATTGACATTGAATGATATTTAACCAGCATATAAAACGATATGGGCGTTTCCATATTGTCGCTCCAGGACCGTCGTACGCATTTAAGGTACAGAACAGGCAAAATAAAACGGAGTTTATTCTGACAACTGGCTTAACTTATAGCTCTTCAGTAGTCCCAAAATAGGTGATAAGCTTGATTTTGAGAAATTTTTTTTTTTCAAGAATTTTGCAAAAAACCAAAACGTTTCGAGGATACAAAAATATGTCGCTGCCAACAATTCAAGCGCCGATTTCAGTGGAACCTGTAGTATTGTAGTATTGAATGGACATTTTTTCCATTGTGATATTAATATTGTTCCTGTTGCTGATTTTCGAAATTATTTATAAATAGTCTTAGTAAAAATCAACAGAAGTATTAAATGTAATAATCTTGACAAACTTAACAAAAATATGTGGTATGAATAAAATAAAAAAGTTCCATTCTATTGGGAAACATGGTTTTGGCTAGAGAGTATAAATTTGTTAATAAACTGAGTGCGGAGCAGAAGCAAACAAAAAACATTAGGAGAATTTCGTAATTTTAATTAAGAATTTTAAAAACAAAATAATTCGCACCTATGACAACAAACCAAGCTAAACAAGTCAATTTGGACACCCGATGATAACTAAAATAAGCATTTTCGATCTCATTTAGCCTTGTTAGCCTGTAATCCTCAAAAAAATGTATATAAGAAAAAAAGTTTTTCAAAATTCTTCGATTTTACACCTAATGTGTCGAGCAGGATCAACTTTATATAAGTGCCAAGATCACAAATCTTCATATCTTGTCATCAAGGTTTTTTTATATTAATTGATATTAAAATCTCTGTTTGGTCGCAAAATTTAATGATCTGTCAGCAAGAACTTTCGACGCACGGATAACAAATGTGGTTTTTCGTCGGTCGAACGGGACATCCAAATATGCGATAAGGCACTGCCAAAACTTACAGTTATTTACTATCGCATAGTTTCTTATGCACTTTACTTTACTCTCTTTACCATCAGAAAGATTTTTAGAGAGCAAGAGTCAATGCAATGTCTCTCGCTATAATTTTTTATCAACACAAAAACATGCAGTAAAATTACCCAAATTAGATAAATTTTATTGCTTCACTAAGAAAATATGATAACACAAAGTGTTTTCAAGCACTTTCACTTTTTGGTGTCGGTGGACCTTGCCGTGGAAATGCCCATATACATATGTGAATATCATTTTTCTTTTAATTTACCATTTTTATTTGTGTTAGCTGTCATTTACAGTGTAAACATAAATCGCTGTGGTGACGTGTACATTGCAGGTGGTGTAAAAACTTTAGTGTTGAAGAATGGATTTTAGTGTTATTTTTGCTTATACTCTTTTCGAAGAAAATAGTATATTAACTTTGTGCTGAAGTGTGTAACGCATAGCAGGAAGTGTCGGAGACCCCCAAAAGTTACTGCCAGTATGCTTAGAATGACAATACAAATTGATCTAGCCATGTCCGTCTGTCCGTATGCAACCTAGTCCCTCAGTTTTTTGAGCTATCGCGATGCAACTTTGCACAGAGACTCATTATTCGAAGGGACAGCACATTGGTCGGAGCCGGCCGGATCGGACCACTATATCTTATAACTATACCATACAACTCGAAGTCAGTTTTGGCCTTATATCCGATCTTTGCAAAGCTATCACCTTCCGCATCCTTGCACACTTGAAAATCCTTATATATTATCAATGTTTAAAATTTAAAATCAATTGAGTTATAAATAGCAAAGACATACGTCATTAAATATTTTGAAAGAACATCAAAAAATTTCATTTTTTTTCATTGTTTTCTTCAAATATATATCAGCTTGAGTTTAATATTTCAAAAGAAAATTTTACATTCAAATTACACCAATTCTAAGAACAAAAAAAAATTAAGGTTCGAAAAGAGTGTGAAATCTTCGGTTTTTTTTTTAATTTAATGGTGAATTGATGTTACAGGAGGAGCTTGTTCAACTGGGTATATATATATATATATATATATATACATATAATCAACCATTAACTTTTTTGTATCCCAATAATTATACTTTGCTTCTTTGATTATATTCGTGCACTCAAATTGCCTTCAGTCTTTTGGCAAAGCATCGATTCAAGCTGTTACAATATGTGCACATTGTGTACAAGCGTGTAAATATACCTATATATATATATATATATATATATATGTATGTGGTTGGGCACAAATAAAAACTGAACGTGGATACGTGTTGGTTGTGGGTGCGGAGCGTGGTGGGCCAACTTTGGACCACTGAGTCGAGAGAAACAAACAGAAGTGAAGAGAAAATATGCATTGCATACTTTGCTGCGCCAATGTAAATTTTCCCAAACCAATTTCCGCACTTCTGTCTTTCTCTCTCTCTCTCTCTCTCTCTCTCTCTCTCTCTCTCTCTCGCTGCTCACGCAACTTGGCTCGCTTTGTCTTCTTTGCCGCCACGCAACACAAGTGCAGGCTGTTGACTTTGGCCTGGACAAAATATTACGAATCGGAACTGGAGCTGATGCTGCGGTTCCTTGCCGTGGGCACGCCCCTCCTGGCTTTGTGTGGGTGATAAGTGGGTGGTTGGGTTAACTACAACCCACTGATTAAAACGATGCGTCCAGCGTTTGCGTGACAGCGATTTTTTCTCGTTAAGTCCTTAAATGCCCCTTCGTTTAACGTGCGCTGTGTTTTTTAACATTTGCCAGCCTCTTCTGGTTTTTACTCCCACTATCTCGCTATCTCGCTCTCTGTCCCTCTCGCTCTCTGTCTCTCTCTCTCTCTCTCTCTCTCTCTCTCTCTCTCGCTTTCTCTTCCCTGCCCTTCCCCACTCTGATTTCTTGCTTGCAGCTCGAGTTGCAGCTATAATTTATGCATACATCCATTGTGATTTATGGCTTGATTCGCGCTCCTCTGCTTCTGCAGCGTTGTGTACTCAATGGCTTAGCCATTTCTTGCTGCATAGTTGCTGCATCCTTCCACTTTGGCCAGCACACACAATTAGTTGGAAAAATGAGCAGCAACATAAAAGAAATGCCTAAGCCACAATCAAACAATGCTGCGTCAAGTCACAAGTTCATGTTTTGCCCCATCTCCTACTCCTCCTTTTACAAATTTTTGTACACTTTTTAAGTTCTTTTGGACACACACACTCACACACACACACTCACGCACACAACTGCATCAGGCGACTGCAAAAGTTTCTTGTGGCACCCAAATTTGAATAAAACTTTATTTGTAGCAAGTGGCTGCAAAACTTTTCAGATTTGTCATATGCACATCTTCAAGCTAATATTCATCCACAGTATTCCTAGTTAAAATCCAACAAGTCGCATAGCGATGTATAAGCTGCAGATTTGGGAGCGTCAAAGATTCCTTTGGGATATATATATATATACTGTTCTAACTATTTGATACGCTCGACGACTTTGAAGTCAGCTCTTATTGGTTGCATAACAATTTGTAATCAGTTATAATAGTTTTGTAGTCACATTTTTATCTAGATCTTAAAATATATATACATTTTAGAGGTTCGAAAAGAGTATAGAATCTTCGGCACGCCGAAGATAATCCCTTCGCACTTGTTTTTAATTGATTTGCTCGTCACTAAGATCATTAGGATAATTAAATTACAGGCTGCCTAATCACCATAAAAGATGCTACGATCTGCATGTTGATTTAATTATTAGCAACCCAAAGTATATATTAATATTAAACCTTTATATTATCTGAATTATCTTCTTACGCATTTCTTTATTCATCACAATTATACTTCGTTTTTCTGACACATTCTTAATTTTCGGGCAGCTCCTAGATAATGCAATATTTACCTGTAGACCACACGTTAATAATATCTAAGGACATGAAAATGTTCGGTGAATTTACGCTTGAAGTGAGTCCTTGAATGCAATTAATGAAAAAAGTCGCAACTTGCGCTCAGGCAGCGGAAAACAAAAATATCCTCAGGCCTATTTTCAGCCGTTAAGTGAACCTGATTCGATTAAGTTCAACAGAAGACCAAAAATTCAAAAAAACAAGCCACAGGCAAGAAAAACGGTTGGCCACACGCAAAATTAGAAGGTCCTTCGAAGCGCTGCCTGTGATAAAGTGCAAAAGAAGAAAGCAAAGAGAGATCAAAATGAAAGGCAAATGTGCAAGGAGCAAAAAAACTGTGACCAAATGGAACAAACGCATCTAAGAGAAACAAGGCCAACAGACAGACACACAGACAGACAGCAAACAGTAACTAGTCAATGCAGACAGTTGTGTTGAGGCGGCCACAAAAAATTACTCATACGCAATGGCGACCAGGCAGCAGCGACTTTGACTTTGACGACGACGGCGAGGGCGACAAGTTTCAAATGCTGCTTGTAACTTTGTTAAGGCAACAGCAATAACAACAACAGCACCCGCAATTGGCAGTAAATGTTAAAAGTTCCGTGTGTGTGTGTGTGTGTTTGTTTTTGTAAGAAATGGCAAAAGTTTTCTACTTACTTTGTAAGCAGCGCTTTTGCCCTGACACTGCCAATGGTAAGACAACCAAGACCAGTCCCTCACACACTCTCCCCCTTGGAGTCGCCTGCCATTAACCCAATGCAGGCAGCCAGCGCGTCGCTTATACAGTTGCTCATTCAGTCAAGTCCAGAGCAGGTCCTGCCCAGCACCCGCAATACCGCAGACGCTTTGTGTCCTTGGCTTCCACTTGTTGTTGTTGCTCGTCTGAAGTGCTGATTGTCTGAGACATTGCCGGGGGCTAACATTGAATCAGCACTTCCATTTGAGGCTTTAGCTCTCGTGTATGTGTGCGTGTGGATTATTTGAAATTATCGAAGATTTCCGGCATAATGGCAAATCGTATTTCCATTGTTTTTTCATTGCTGGAAATTTGTTAGTGACTCGACACTGACGACACCCGAGGATTGTAAATAAATATGTGTATGTAAGGGAGATTTCTCAAATGCCGCGACTCTCACTTGTTGTTGTCGAATCGACGACAACAGACGCTATAAAATTGGATTAACCTAATTCGATTGGCATGTTCAAAATGTGATATACGTATATATTTAAGCACTTCAACTTGATTGCTTCAGTTATTACATTGTTTCAACCAGATACCCTATAAATTCCTGAGTCACAGCTGAATTCGCTTAAGTGATTACATATAATCAGAGAGCGTGGGTGAAGTTCATTTAATTTGTGTGTAACTGCTTTTAATTCTGTGTGCAGTTACACTACATATAATTAAGCTGCTGCTCTTGCTAACATTGTAGTATTTAATGTTTGGTCAATGTTTATTTTCAATGCAATATACGCTGTTTTATTTTAAAATGTTTGTATGTATGTTTGTATTAGAAAAATTACTATTTGTTTGCAGCTCTGTCGTCTGTGACTGTGAATTATTTACTTTCCAACTTGACAAAGCTTCATCACAACAACAAAGTTTTCTACAAGCTATAATTTGAACCAAAATTGTATATTTCATGGATATATTTATGGTAGATTCTCTCTTCCCCCCGTCTGTACCAATAAAAGGCACAAAAAACTTACAGCAATAATAAAACTGAAAAGGGCTACGCTCCTATGGGGTTGGCCGTTCTTGGCAAGTTTTTCCAACTTCATTTGTTCTATTCTGCTGTCAAGATGGAATGAAATTTCGATGTCAGGCGATTGACACAAAGTACAAACTAAAATGCTTTTGCTTCACTGAACAATAGCAAATACAAATGAAAGACAATATCAACGACATGAAATGTTGTTTCTTTTGTAAATGTGCTTAATATATACATGTATACAGATGAAGATATTGACAGATTGAGCTGCAACTGCAGAGCCCGCACATGACTCAAATGCTCCAGATTGCCAATTGCGCATACGCCTCGTGTTTCACTTTCAAGATTTACTCCTTTTGGTCCTCTGCTCCTTGCTGCCACTCGACGCTAATGGACTTTAAAGTGTGTTCTCAAGCATTCAATGCCAGCTTTTCAATAGACAGTTGCTAAGTTTAAAGTGCTCAATGCATTGTTGTCACACATTGCGTATACGCCCCCGTTGCAGCAGCTGCCAGAAACTCCCCTGACAGTCATATAAAAACGCATGCGATCTAGTAAATAATTTGCTGACAAATAATAAACTGTCCCAAATACCAATAGCACACACACACACACACACATACACGTCTACGCCTCATTTTTTTCCAATTTCACAAATTGCTTTCATTGCTGCATGCAAAGACCCAAATGGCCCAAATGTGACTCTTTCTCTCTCTGTCGCTCTTTCTCTTGATATATCTCTCTCTCTCTATGTGTTAATTAGCTATATCAACAGCACTTAAATTTGATGCCGATTATAAGACCAAAGTTTGCGAGTATGCTGTTTGAGGTCAGCTCACACGCTTGCTCTCTGCTCTTAGCTCTTTGGTCAATCCTCAAGACAGCCGTTTGGCATTTGTTTTCCGGCTCTTGGGCTTTTGGCTTTAGTTGATTACTCATTTTGGCCAGTTGCTTAAGTGAAGTCCTCTGTAGGCAATTCACACTGTTTCTTTAATAGTTGGGAGACAATGTTCTTTATTTTGTTCATTTAAACAAGTTTTTTTAAATAGTAAATTGATTACATATAATCTGTGCTCTAGTCGAGAATCACATTACATGCATTCATAGATACCTATATGTTCCAATTTCCGAATAATTTTAATCATATATATGGGAAAAGTGATAACATTCCAGATGAATAAGAAAAACATGACCAGAGAAGGTTAATTAAAAGCAAAAGCCACCATCACACGACTGTCAGGCAGTTTGTGGAAATTGTTTCTGAAAGTCACTCAGCTGTAGTGAAAATAATTGGTTAAAGAAAAATTATATGATAATATCAGTGGTCCTTATCAAAATAACATTTTGCATCCAAAGTTTTCTGTACTTTAAACGTAAAACACTCACATTTTGCCTTAGGCTGAAGTTACTCAACAGCAATGATTTCTAAACAACCGGCATTCATTTAAGCTCCATCAAGATACAACTGCCTGTTTGCAGTTTTCCAGCTCCAGTCATAAGTATCAAAAACACATTTGCGCGCATTAAGTAAATTGTAGATGAGAAAGAAAATGGATGTAAGCGGGCAGAAAAAAGAAGAAAGCAAGTGGCAGTAAAAGAAAACCAAATGCGCATTTAGCAGAAATGAGCTGCGTTTTCGGCAAAATTAACTTTCAACAACATGTGTTGAAATGCATTTATCTTCCGGACTCATAACGACTGTACCCCACCCTCGAAACTCATTGCCCCAAACCGGACACTGAAACTTCACTTAACAACGCAAAAAAAAAGGTGGGAATTAATTTTGGCCCGGCCCGCAGGGCAGCAGGGGAAAAGTGCTCGTAGGAAAACCTGCCAAATTGTACTAAATGAGCGCCAGTTGAAATTAAAATGGGCGAACAGAGAGCCAATGCAATAGAGTCCAGGAGGAGTTTGCTTCTGTTGCCCGGGACTCGAGCCGCAGTTGGGACAAGTGCCTGGAGTAAGTAGCGACGCATTATGATTGCATCATTTGGGGCTAATTTGCATTTAAATACTTGGCTCTGTTATTGTTCGAGCGCAGCATGGAAACTTTGCCCCCACTTTGTGTGTTGCAAGTGCTGCAGAGACGCCAGCGGCGCCGTCGGCTCTGGACGGGGGAAAGGGCTTGCCTGACTTGGCGCAGAAGTTATGCCAAGTCAAGGATATCATGAGATTGTCGTGCACTCGCACTCGCACTCGCCGGACAACTTCAGCCTCAGTTAATGCGTTTGAATAATGAATGCAGCGCTCGACTAGCGACTACATTCTGCCTGCCTTCCTGACGTTCACCTTGCGAACAGCCCCTCCCCCTTCCCACTTCGCACTTCCCCCAAATCCCTCCCAGATAACAATTTACAAACTGGCGCCGTCGCGCAGTCATTATTTAGGGGCCGTCCGGAACAGAACTCGAGACTTGCGACTGGCGGCCATCTGGCAGCAAAAAGCGTTAAGATTTATCGAATGTCAGATGAGTCTTTTTTTTTTAACCCATCTTGTATACCCTGCACCCAATAAAAATGGCTTAAAGTGGGTATCAAGAAGTTGCGCATACGTTTGTAACAGTCAAAAGAAATCTTCTCCGCTCCCAATAAATATATAGTGTTGATCAGCATCCCCAATCATGTTCCTCTATCGATATCGTAGACGTTAAGAGATGCATATCTGAATCTTGGGATACACAGCAAACGCTGATCAAGTTTTTAAAATGACAATGTTTATTATGGACCTCAGCTTAACTTTGGGTGGCTTTCGATTAAGACATATCGATAAAAATATGTTTTCGTATAGCTCAAGAATGTTTGCATAAGTTTTGTAACACATCCCCAAACCCCTAAATTCATCAACAAATTTTAACAAAATCGAATATTTAAGCGAAGCCTCTTGAATTTATAGCATATAAAAACATTTCAATGTAATCTTTTTGGTTTGCAAATTTCATGACGATCGTACAAATAATTTCGAAAATAAGGGCCTTTATCCAGCTGTTGCATTTATTTGTAATCACTTATCTAATCGAAATTTATCGATATTTGAATGGCAGGAGCTATCAATGATATTAAATAAACATGTTACAATCTTCTTACACATTTTTAATGCGCAGCGCTATAAAAATAATCCCAGAATATATTTACATATTTAATTAACCACAAATGTATGTTTGTGCTGAAGTGTATTGGGTATCTGCTGGTCGGGCAACTGAGTTAATCTCTATTCTTTTTTTTTTTCTTCGGCAAATTGTTGGCGTTGAGACCCCGTCGCAGTAGCCTTCTCAAGTCTAACCCTCTCGTTACCCACGAACATTGCACTTTTAATAACTTGCATAAAAGTTTTATGTCTCTCGTTGCATGTTCGCAAAAACTTTGCGTGTGTTTGGCACTTGCAAAAGTTGGGAACGCGCCCGCGAGCAGCGAGCACCGTTTGGGGGAATATGCAAACCAAAATCGCTGGAAAAATAATCGCATCAAGTATTTAAACTGACATTAAAAATATTGAAAAACTCGATAAATACTTGTTAAGTCTGTCTGCGGGCAATGCTGCTTCTGCTGCTGCTTTTGATTATCATCAAACAATTGGGTGAGGTGTCCAGTGGAGTTGCCCATATGAGTCATGAGTGCATTTGTTTACTCACATTAAAAAGACTTTCAATGTCTGGAGAATGTCTAAAATCTCAATGTTTCAAGAAATTCATCAGTAAATTCGGCAATTTGTCAAGTATTTGGTCTTTTAATTGACAGGATTCAAAAGGAAGAGGTTTGTATGGTAACTACTTATGAATATATTTTTGATTAAATTTATTTACAATTCAGGCGAGCAGCAGAACAATGAATACAGCATGAACATGCTGTACATTTTTCGTATACGTATTTGATTGAGATCGCATTTTTATATTGTAATCTATATTATACAGTGATGAAGTTAGTTCGGTTTCTGAATCAATAACAAGTTTCCGTACATATCGAATTTAAATAGCCTCGCAACTTACAGAATTTAAGAACAGTCAGCGAATCATCCAGATACAAATGTACATTTAAGAGCGCCGTTTATAATACCAAAGTATACTCAATAAATTCCCAGAAATGTTTTCTCACCAAAACTATCTGCATTTATTTGCTTAATGCACTAAATGATTTTCCGGTTCACCGCACACACAATTTCTCCAAGCTAAATGCGAGAGCTTTTCAGTGTCATCGCCTGCATTTCAAATGTCTGATGTCAGGTGCTTAAAGGGTACTTAGGAATGCATTTTGGTTCGCTGTCAGCGCAGATATAAAACTATTTACCGTTATCGCTTCAAATTCAGTTCATTAATTGAATTCAGTACCCAATTACTTTCGGAGCAGAGGAAACCCGAGGAAAAGTCATTTATATATTTGTCAATTTGTGAATTTGTCAATTTGTACGCGCACTTGTAGCGTACATCCCATCTATCCCTTCCCCCCACAGCTATTTCCCTTATATCACTCAGCTGCAGCAGGCGAAATTGATATGTCGAAATGTGGCAATGGTTTACAGAAAACTGTGGCGAGGTACGCAGGTGTGCCACTGCCGATATTAGCAGGTAGCTGGATGCTCATTTTCTCCTACAGGCAATTGATTTGCCAATTTACCGAATAAACGGAAATACACACGAACCGATTCAGCTCAGTGACTCATGCAATTACACATCGATTGAGACGGACAATACGAGTACAGTTCAAGGCAGTGGCGGGATTGATTGAGTCCTGGACGTCATAGACATCACCGCTAATGCATCGTACAATACAATGACCAAATTACACGAAATTTCAGACATGCTTAACCAGGACTACTTAGTTTAACAGCAGTGAATTTCATTGGACTTAAAAAGTTGGCATTTTCAATGCTTAGGACACTTTTTCTGAGCACAGCAACTGTGAAATAAAAATGATTGCTCGAGGAAATGTTTTCGATAGAAAATTAAATATTAGAACTGAAAATAATCAATTGACTTTTTTAATAACATTATAAAATAAAGCAACAATTAGAATTAAAAAGGAGCTACGAGACATCTTTACCAGAATGCTTTTTACAAAGTATCTTCGATCGCATAAGCTATATTTCGATACTCTGATACCGAAGGTATTCAAAGTAAATTGAGTTTGTGCAATGTTCGCGGGGTATCGGTCTGTCTGGACGAACCCAACTTTTTTCGGCGCTATTGGAGATAGAGACTTGCAACTTAGGCTATTATACTTGTTGTTATCTACTTAAAATAAAGTGCTAAGATTTTTGTGCCACGCCCACTGGGAGGCTTTCAAATAGACAATAAATACTATAAATCTCAAATCCATAAAAGTGAATGTTTCCCATAATTGTAAATCTAGAGCCATTAAATTCGGTATGTAAATGGTTGGATCCTATGTTTTCCCGTCCCCACGAATCTCGGGAGCTTATATCCCCCACTATTTTAGAGATAGAATCACCAAACTTGGAGGGTTTATTACTGTTCACCGCCTCAAAAGATGGGTACAAGTTTGGGTCACGCCCCCTCCTGCCTCTTAGAATTGAAAATTCATTTTCCCCACAGCCTTAGAGTTAGAGTCACCAAGCTTGCAAGGTAGATTATTATTAAGCTTACTCACCCTTACACCTGCAAAAAGTTGTGTTCCACCTGTTTTCAGGTGTTCTTACAAGATACAATGTATCAGAGTACCGACTGCAACGTTCTTACTTGCTTGGACTAGAATCGGACAATATTTTTATCTTCATAAAATGATCGAAAAACAAGCACTGCAAGCACTTGCCATTTAAACTGTTATCTTGGGGTTCCTAAGTAATTAATAAAATCACGTTGATGTTTGTGAACTATATAACTGATAAATATTTCTTTTTTCTTCTCAAAATACATGGACTCAAATGTGCGCCTCTTTAGCTCAGTGGAAGAGCACTGGTCTTGTAAACCAGCGGTCGTGAGTTCAATCCTCACAGGAGGCAAAGAAGAGGAAAAAGTATCGAGAACTTTCTATTTATTTTTTAAATTTTTTTAATAAGTGTGTTTGATAGTAAAAATGTTTAAGAATTCAAAGCGATTGGCTGCAAATCAAAGCGGCTGGCTGCGAATTTCATAGGCAGTCTTAAACTGTTCTATAGCATAGAAAAAACTAGTGATATCTTCCTCACTTCTTTTATATAAGGCAAACAAATTCGAATTTTTTGTTAAGAACAATTTTTCAACAGTTATTTTGCATTACTATTTTATTCATGTTGCTAAGAAATATAATCGTTCTGCAAAGAACGACACAAATGTTTCATCTGATAGTTGACTTAAAGTGAATTTTTCCAGCAATGAAAATCAGGAACAGAAAGCAATGCCTTCGTTAGAACATGACAAGTCAATTGACAGACAACAACAATTTGATGCTGTTGAAAATGCGCTCAAGGCGATGCAAACGAGTGGATGCAATAATTTGTGATGCCGAATGCCTTTGGGAAGACAGACACCTCCCTCCCTCCCCCAGCATTGCCGCAGCGCAACATGCAGCTCCCCAGGCCGCCGAGCCGAGCAGCATCCTTTGCACCACACACACACACATACTGACACATACAGACAGCAACCGCATCCTGGTGGCATGGAGAGTCGAGCAAAGGTCCTGCCGTAACGTCCATATTCACAGTTCATAAAATTGAACCACCCAGCGCTGGGTGGGGAATCAGCAAATCGAAATAAAAATTTATGTGCACATGTTTGAATTTATTGCCCATCTTTGGCGAAGAGCAAGGAGCCGGGATATAGGCACACATACATACACATATGTAGTGATATGCGTTGGCAGGACTCGTTCCAGATTTCGGTTGCCTCCCCTCCCCTCCGCTCTGCTCTGCTCAGCGATTGCGTGTGTAAATGTTATTCAATCAAATGTGAAATCATATGAACGATTGCGTTCCACTCATAAACATTTTATTTACCTTTAATTTCGTGCGAAGCGCCTTTTGTGACGCCCCGTGATTTAATGTGATTTTCTTTGCCAGCCTTCTCCCCCCCCCCCTCAGCATTCTCATAAAACGCCCCCAGCTTAACATGTGTCAGAATTATAGGGTACCCCCCGTCAGCAATTGTTGAATTAAACGCGAGCGATTTTTATGACTAAATAAAATGTTTTTATGCGCCCACTTTCCCTTGGGTATTTTCGGCACTTGAATGATATGTGGGGATCCCCAGTTCGCTTTATTGACGCAAAATGCCAATTTCTGTTTACCCAGCGACGAATTGTATCTGCACACATGAACTTGAAAGTCTTTTGTCATAAATAAACACATACGAATTTTTCAGGGGCGTTATTTATGGAATTTTACATTTTTGTTTATGTATATATGTGGAAGAGAATTTGGAACGTTAATCAATTCTTGTGTCACAATTGTTTTTGGGTGCTTTATTCATTTTGGTATTTGGCAGTTCATATTAAATACATTATTTATTTTGTGAGTTCAGAAAGGGCAAAGCTTTGAAGGTTTAATGTTCCTTAAGTCAATAATAAGCTTAATAAATTTCTGTGGAGTGTTATCCAACGGATCTGATTCTATTAAAGGCCAAAAAGTCTCGAAAATCCTTTTTCATTGAACTAAGATGAGTGGTACAGCATATATGTTAAGTCTAATAATCTATAAACAAACAATTTTTTTTAAATTTAGCCAATTTGTTTTTTTTTTTTGTTGACAATTACTAAATTTCATCTTGTGTGACTTGATCAGAAGTGTTTCAGTTGAAGTTAAAGTTGGTTTTGTTTATGGCTTATCTAGAAGTTGCTGAGGGTGGTGCAGTGCCTTATTCTGGAATCTATGAATTAACTACTTTAGAGCGGGTGCATATCCTGGACTTACGGCTTATTAGCCAATAATGGGACTTTAGCTTCTCTTCAGCCTGCTTCCTTTTCCTTAGCAGGTGGGGTTTTCACGTTAACCTCCTGTCTAAAGTCATACCGAGGTTCTTTGGCGTAGTTACATCCGCAGTTATGATATAACAAAGTACACATATAATTACTTGCATTTCTAGCCAATTCGATTACCTATCTAGAAGGAACTTAAATATTATAGCATTACAGCTCTGGACTGCCACAGTGCAGTACTTTTAATCTGCACATAGGAAAATCCATGGCTTATTCTCTCAATTTCCATTGCAGACAAGTTTTTTCTTGGAATAATCTGCCAATTCAATGATGCAATTGAATAGCTTTGGTTTTGGTTTCCTTTTTGGCTCACATTTTCAATGATTCCTTCCTTTATGTTTTGTATTTTCGTTCTTTTTTTCCTATTCTCTTTTTTCTTAATTTTGTGGCTGACGAAAAAGTTGTTGGAGCGCACCTTTATTTAAATACCTCAACCAAAAGTTTTCTCAAGATATTTGCAAACATCTGTTTCCTGGCTACCTGCCCCACCCCTTGTCCCTACCAGTGGTAAAAATCAAGTCGCAGTTTGGGGAACGTGAACCAAATGCAGCCAGTGCCATCTGCAACGACAATCGCTGATGATGAAGTTCCGATGCGGTCTCCGAAGGCTTTCCTCATAGACTATCGGCAGTAAATTTACTTAGATATAAATACCCTTCCGTTGTGCAGCAAGTCGGAAATTATAAGTAATTCAGTACTTATCATTAATATTATAGCCTATAGCTTCCTAAGTTGCCTCATGGGAAAAGCATGGTACGATCTAGGGGCTTCTGGTGAAGGATTCTTCAGCTCCTAAAAAGCCATGAAAATATTGATTAAAACTGTTATGCTTACTCAATTAAATTAAATGATTGAATTTCAATTATAATACAATACAAATTATATAAAAACAAATTAAATATTATATCAGATGAGTGCAATATAAATAAAAGGCCATTATACTGAAAAGATAAACAACAAAATATATAAAGACTAAAGATCTTATTGATAAGATTTAATAACGATGAAATTTTGTAATAGAAAATGCTGAATAGCATAGCAGAGAATATAATCTGAAGATGATTTTAATCCTTTTGCCGATATAAACAAGATCTTGTTTACTTTTGTTACTATATGAAGTATTGGATTACTTAAAGCTGGAAATAAATATGATATGGATTCCTAGAAATACAAATATTTCTTTCTTTTATTATTTCATTGACTTTTCTTACAATTATTCTTCTCGTATCAGGAATTTCATATAGAGGTAGGGTACTCTTATAGTCGACCATCTTAGTCTCAACAAAGTTCTTAAACCCATTTCCTTGCAGCATGAATATAAAAATGTATATTTAGTTGGCTGCCAAACGCGACTGCTGCTGTTGTCCGTTTGTTCAATTCACGGTTTTCCTTTAACCATACTTCCTGTGATTTTGTCACAGTGTACAGCCAGGGCGACAGCCTTGAGCACTTGAAGTTTCCTGTGCTGCTGCTGCTGTTGCTGGTTGGAATCGTATCTGTGAGCTGCTTTTATAATAGCTAACTAGCCCGGCTACTATGTATTTTGGCCTGCTTAGGTTTGAGCTCAGCTCACTGATTCCCTCTGTCTGTTTGTCTGTCCCGCTGTCTGTTTGTCTGTCCAAATGCAAGTTATTCGCATTCTTGTCCGCTGCTGTCCCACCTTTTGCAGCTCGGTGTGTTATTATGCTGCCAGCTTTTTCCTTTTTTTGGTTTTCGCTTACTATTTCTGTGTGTGTCTGTGTGTATCTTCTATGTTTTTTTTGTATTTTTTTTTTTTTTGTAAGTTTTCCTGTAGCCTGCACACAAGTTTTTCATTTGTAATTCAAGATGTCAGTCAGCTGGGAGAACCAAAACTTAATTAAAGTTCCGCACTTTTCCTGTGCCCAGGCGAATGCAGCGCTGCAGCTTTTATGTATGTATTTAGCCAGTAACGAAAACGCCCACCGCCCACTTCACCCCATTTCTGTCTGTGTGTCTGTCTGTCTTTTATACAGCTGATTTTTTTTGGCGTGGGCTGCTTCTGGGTTGGTTTATCTTTTAACTGCACCTGCTGCAAATGGTCGAGAGATCCGACTTTGTTTCCACTGACGGCTCCGTCTCTCTCCATTGCATGTATGTAATTTTATGAGCTTATTTTATACTTTTCACTTCTAATTTGGTTTTATGTTCATTGCTTATAAGCCATGAACAGATTTCAACTTGTTGAATTAACTAAAATACAAGGCGAATACTGCCAACCAGTCGACTTGGACAAGTGAAATTCCCATTTTGCGGTATATGTGTGTGTGTGTGTGTGTGTGTTTTCTCTAGTTGGCACAGTTTACTCAACATGCCTTCATATCAGTTTCACTTAGGAGCTGACCGGATATAACATCGTATTTAATTAGCCAACACACAGGGAGACAGCACAAGACTAAAAGCGGGCATCCTTGTTCATTAGGTATGCATTGAGCTTTTGGGCATTCTCATGCAGAAGTTGACGTCAAAGCCAGAGCAACTTGATAATTCATATAATTATCACATGAAGACATTTGACTCTATCACTGCTGTCCTTTTCAATGAATTCCTGGGCATGCAGGCACGTGGAAAATTTATAAAATTGGTCAACTCCTCCCTCACTCGCCTCAACTGTTTGTTCACTACTGCATGTGAATTTAATTGAATTACTCGTACGTAATTTCACTAGTTGAAATCAAAGAGGATTTCACAGAGTCGTAAAATACCGACTGCAGGCAGCATTTATGCAGATGGCTAAGTAAATTATTATCCAGTGTACAGTAAAAACAATTATGTATATTTTCATGAAATACAAACGACATTTTTGGACTTTTCCGTTTTACAAACTAGTATAAAATAAAAGAGGCATGGGTTTATAAGAGGTAAGTTCCCAAAAGACACAAACGATTATTTTATCAACCAAATGCATTTTAAGTTTTAAATCAAAGCAAACGTCTAACTATGACTAGAATAGATTTCTGTACGTTACTGAAAGACACATTTTGAAACCAACAACCGGTTGTTGTTAAAAGTTTAAAATACCAAATAAAAACAAGTAAGAGTGCTCTAGTCGGGAGTGCCCGACTAGGAGATACCCTGAACACAGTCCTTACATCCATTCATACTTACCAATCAATGCACATCCACACATTCTGCAAGCAGTGCAACCAGTTTCAGCAGACTAACTTCTTCGCAAGGCCCCACTTAAATAACTTCTGTATTTAGTGTCCGATCTTTATGAAATTTTCAGGACACAACATTGGGTCATCAAACCGAATTGCAAGGTCATACCTTGAAAAATTAGTGTTTTTCACTTTTGGGGAGACGCCGGTACGGTGTCAAAAAAGTGACATATTTGTTAGATGTGTATGCTATTCGAGACTATACATACCAAATTTGGTGCCTCTAGCTCTTATAACTTTCAAGTTATGGCCAAAAAACACTGGTCTGAAATATAAATTTACCGATAACTTTTGAGCGGGACGAGTTATCGATAAAATGAAACAAACTGTCCCGGGCCTACGAAAACTTTTATTCCAAATATGAAGTCTCTAGCTCTTATAGTCTCTGATATCTGTGTGTTCATCGACGACGACAGACGGACAGTAGACAGACGATAGCAAACGACTCGGCTGTTGATACTGATCAAGAATATATATACTTTATATGGTCGGAGAGGCTTCCTTATGCCTGTTACATACTTTTGCTCAAAACCATAGTACCCTATTTACCCATTTCGATAGGGTTCAGGGTATAAAAATACGGAACCATGCCAAGTTTAATCACTATAGCATAAAAACTGAGAGATTAATTCGCATATCAACAAACAGACAGACAGACGGACTTGTCTAGATCGATCTGGAAGGTCGCAGTTGTCTCTATCCAAGCGTTAAACACTTCAACACAAAATAAAATTACCTTTTACATATTAGAATTATTATTGTTATTATAATTATAAACTGTCGTTATTATCATTGTTATGGTTTTTTCAATAACACCGAGTAAGTGCAGCTTAAGCCCCACTTTTACAATGAATTTTCCCAGTGCTGGCAAAACTTTTCCTGTATTTCTATTAGTGCGCCCCACAAGGTGAGTGGTGAGTGTAAACGTGAGGAAGAGCCAATGTCAATGCCATTGTCGCCTAAGGGGATTTGGGTGGGGGGTGAGCAGAGCAGTGGGCAAGTGGGCAAGTGGAAATGCCGAAACACAAAATGCCAAATAGGAAGTACTACAAAATAATCCACTCGCGCGCCGAGAGCACAACACAGGCGGCCATGTACAAAGGGTGGGGAGAGGGTGGGGGGAGGGGGGTACAGTTGAGTGTGGGTGGCAAGGGGTCGATAACTAAATCAGTTAAGAGAGCTGTTGGCAATTGCCGTTGTGGCTGCACTGGCGTCCGGCCGAGGTCGACACGCGTCTGATCCCCCGATCCCCCGACTGCCCTCTCTCAGTTTGCAATGAAGCGCATTTCTCTTGTGTTTTGGTTTTGTTTTGTTTTTTTTTATTTTTTTTTTATTTGCATTTTGTTTTGGTTTTGTAGTTTGTTTCATTTTGCTCTTGCTTGCGAAATTATTTATGCATTTTGCATTTTGTTTTCGCTTCGAGCACTTATTAGTTGCAATTTGCTTGCGGCGAGAGTTGCTCGCCAACAAGTCGAACAAATTAAATAATTAAGCGCAAAGGAAGTTGCTAAAATGGGTAAAAATAAAGGCGGCGGCGGCGGAGGAGGAGGCGGTGGTGGAGGTGGTGGTGGCGGCGGCGGTGGTTCTAGTGGTGGCGGCGGCAATGTAAGCAATATTTGTGTTATGCAACACGCGCTTTAATTGTGAGTGTACAATGTGATCATTTCAATTACTTATGCATACGATCGGATATATTAGACATCAAATCACAAACTATACAGAGAATGTGTTCATTTCAATGCGTAGCTGCTTATTTTTCTGTAATGCATTTGGATACTGATTTGTGTGTATATAAATATATATATCGCTATTACAGAACTTCAAAAACACATGCAAAAAACCTTTAGTGAACTTCTATTACTCAATAAATAGTATAAATAAAAACAAATAGCTACCTAATTAAATTACAAATTCATTCACACGCAAAAAGAGATCAAAGCAAAAAGATTAAAGAAAATACAGAAAAATAGACATAACAGATGCATAGAGAAACAGACACAAAAAGATGAACAGAAAGACAGACGACGAATATAAGGCAGTGTATGTAAAATATGGAAATCAATGCAAATTAAGGTAAACTGTACTCCTCAGTTTTGAAAAGTTCATTTCGAACCTGAAGACTGGAAATCTATCTGCAAATAATATGCATATATTTCTGCATGTGCTCAAATAATGCTATATAACAGATTTGTAATAAGATTTAGACGGATTAAGCGACGATTGGCAGACGAGCAGAATAATAGAGTAATAAAAGGTCAATATCAGTTCTATAAGACAATGCATGCAGATCAATTTATACCATATTACTATAAATGTATAGAAGATGAATTTTTCGGTTAGTCATTTCCATTTTCAAAATTTATTATGACCTTCATGTTGCCATTTATAATTTATCTTATAAAAAAAAAAACTATTTACTCGACATGCAAGTAAATTAAATGCATATTTTAACATGCTCTCCGATATATAATCCATATTGGAATAAAAGCGTGGATTTTTTACAATCTCCAAGCTTGCAATAAATATGTTGGCTTCAGTTTAAAGAGCTGTTGCTAACAAAGATTCATAGAATGCAACCCCATTTCATCAATCAAAGAAGAATTGTGCATTTCAGTCTCCGACAACTGTTATGATTATTGCACTTTTACGTCTTACGTCTTTTTTAAGTTGTAATCCCTTTTACGCTTTTTGTCAACAGAAAAAAGGTGGTGGTGCCGGCGGCGGCGGCGCTGGCGGTGGCGGTGGTGGCGGCAAAAACAAAGCAGCTGCTCCCGTTGCGGACAAAGGTGGCGCCAAGAAAGGACAAGACCAGAAGCCACCAAGCGGCGTTAGCAAGAAAGGAGGCAAGAAATAGCATAGCAAGTGGCAACGGTGACATCAAAGCGCATTAAATTACAATTTAAGCATACATATATTTAAGGTCGACAGCGAGTTATTAAATAATGCGAACATCTCTACAAGATACTGTAATTATATTTTTGGATTAATTTGCGTTTCAAGTTGAGCATTTGGAATGCACAGTTAAAGCACACGACGACACACACACACACACTCAAACACACACACGGACGCACACACGCATATATATATAGAGACGCTCAGTCATTACACAATTGACTGCACCGGGATTCAGTGGCTGCTGATGCACTGGCTCCGGTGGCTTCATGCTTGACTGAGCGCGAGTGGGAGAGGCAGTGCGTTTCTCTTGGTCGGCACTTCATTAGGCTCATCTGCTGCTGGGCATGGCTTGTGTGTGTGCGCCTCTAACGGAACCACTCCTGGGACATCCCAAAGAACGAGGCGGCACCCGACTTCGATTTGTTGCCATCGCTTTTGCGTGATTGCGGCTGCTTTCGCGTTGGCGTCGTCGACGTCGTTGTTGCGGCCTAGAGCGGGAGGGTAGAGAGATATGTGTTATTAATTAAGTGGTAATTTCAGTGATTAATCTATTCATTTGCGGCGCAAACAGTGTGAGACTTATGGGCGAAACAGCAATAAACATGGACATACATAATTAGAGTTCAATTTATTTATTTTCGCTGCTGGTCGATCCGCAGCTAATTGCCAAAACATGCGACTAACTGTGCGCAAATAACCAACAAAGTCAGCGGCTATAAATTAACATTTGCTTTGCGATTTGATTTCAATAATGGACCCGATTCATTAATTAGCATTTAAGGTAAATACTCACATCCCCACACACACACACACACACACACACTTGACTGGAGAGGTTTGCGAAGGCTGCCCAGTTGCAAGTTTTTGGTTTCAGTTTGGGGCTTTGGGTTTTTGGTTTCGGTTGCTGAAGCCAAACTTTTGCAAGTGGGGGAGGAGAAGCAGCAGCAACTGTGGTTGTTACTGCAGCTAATTATAATTTATTTTACGGCATTTATGCTTTATTTATTGTTAATTGCAGAAAATTTGTATAGTAAGTAGGCTTCAGTTAGTGAAGTGTTTGCTAATTAAAATGAAGTCTAATTAATGCACAAAATAGCTCAATTATTTTTATTTAGCTAAAAGCTAAAATATGTACGCCAGATGTCAAATTAAGTGTGCAGGCAAAGCAAGTGGTTTGTGTCTTGGCTAAGCACAGGGTTGAACATACACTGTTCCAAGCAGTGTAAAGCAAACAGCTCATATAAAGTATACGGAGCTTTGTGAATTACTTTCAAAATCAAAAACTGAAATTTACGAGCAGATTAAAAATCGTTCATTAATGACTACAAAATATAATGGATGCTTTATAGTTAGAGCTTAAGCATCCCAGGATTTTTTGTGAGCTAAAACTGAAAGTTAGCATTGACTAGTTAGCGTTGGTGTCAACTGTCTGGAATGTAATATTCAATAATTCAAATATTCAATATAAGTAAAAAGTCAAGAACAAAAAGCATGCAAACATTGTAAACAGAACGAAAAGCACATTTAGCCTACCCAAAAAGAACAAACGTTGATAAGTACGGAAACAAAACTACAATTCAAAGAGCGCCTATAAAAGAAATTTATGATAGAAATAATTAAGGACAGAAAGGAGAAAAATGCATATTCCTAATCAGAGATCTTGGGGCTAACTTAAATTTAGATTTTGAGAAAATAAATGTATAAAATTGGTAGAAATATAAAACATTACCATTTATACATCTACATAAATATTAATTTGTTATTTAATAGATTGCCATTACGTGTTGGATATTTAAAATGATAGCATCAAATTTGTATGGTGTCCATTCTTATATACAAACTTATTTTCACAATTTCCCTCCACAAGATTATCTTCAAAGAATATGCATTCAAAATATTAATCCAAAGCTCTTGAAACTCACCTTATCCGCTTCCACTGCAAGGGACTTGCGTTCGGCATGGACTGCACCTGTTGCCGCCTGCGGCATAACAATGGGCAGTAGTGGAAACCAGAGCGACGTCGAGCCCGTGGAGCTGAGACAGAGCACATTGGGATCGGTTTCATGCGAGAGAGCGCTGCCACTTGCCGCCGCCGCCGCCGCCGCCGCATTGCCCTGCGTAGGGCTTGGGGTCGGTGTAAGGACTCCCAATTCGCCATGGAGCCGCGCCGTTGAGCGGTAGACGTAGGTTGTGATGTGCTCGGCGAAGAGCTCAAAGTCGAAGGGATCAATGCAATCTCGCAGGATGCGCTGCAGTGTGTGAAACTGTTCGTACAGGATTCGCTCCTCGCGATTAACGCCAAACACGCGCTCCAGAAACTTCAGATCAAAGTACAACTGCAGCGCTATGTTCTGACTGCTCTTTGTGCACTCCGAGGCAGCCAACTGTTCGTAGTGGGACAGCAGCTGGGTGAGCAACTTCTGGTTGAAGGCCTGCAGCACCTTGGTGGGCAGCGTTTGCGGCACGGCGATATTCAGCGCGTGGATCAGCTGATGCAAATATGTTTGCAGCGAGAGGCGCGGCTGGCTCGGAATCCGTATCGTCGATTGCACATTCTGATCGTGTTCCTCATCGCGCTGCTCCAGAGTTTGTGTTTGCCATAGCTGTAAGATGGAATTATTAAATAGGTTGAATTCGAAATTCGCACGTTACAGTATTAGCTTAAAATGATGTTAGGTTGGCCTTTTTATATTATTGATATTAAACATTAGAATAATTTACTTATTGTTTTTATACTCTTTTCGAAGAAAATAGTATATTAAGTTTGTGCTGAACGCATAGAAGGAAGCGTCGGAGACCCCCAAAAGTTACTGCCAGTATGCTTAGAATGACAAAACAAATTGATCTAGCCATGTCCATCTGTCTGTCTGTCTGTATG
This sequence comes from Drosophila flavopinicola, assembly GCA_035042425.1. Lineage (NCBI taxonomy): Eukaryota > Metazoa > Arthropoda > Insecta > Diptera > Drosophilidae > Drosophila > Drosophila flavopinicola. The sequence continues at coordinate 1,454,722 of JAWNLL010000471.1, read as the reverse complement.
TATGCAAACCAGTTCCTCAGTTTTTGAGCTATCGTAATAAAACTTTGCACAGAGACTTATTATTCAAAGGGACAGCACATTGATCGGAGCCGGCCGGATCGGATCACTATATCTTAAAACTGCCATACAACTGGAAATGAATTTAATATTTCAATTCGAATTGATATCATATTATATCAATTTTTACAGGTGAAAGTGCTGCAGTTAGCAGAGTGAAAATTGTCTAAAGCTTCGAAAAGAGTATAAAATCTTCGGCACGCCGAAGATAATCCTTTCCCACTTGTTTGATTATGATTAAGGGCTGCCTAGAATTAAATCGATAATATTAGGTATTATCTTTTAAAAGTAACCGACCACGTTATACTCAAATCCGAGTATAAAAGCAGTTGAAAACACCTAAAAAAAACAATTGCGGAGGATTACCTTCGCCGTACCGAAGACTTGATACTTTTATCTTAGAACAGATTTCAATAGCTTATACTTTGCGCTTATGCATTTGCTATAGAATAGTCAGCGACTAATTCGCATCTAACCTTCTTCTTTAAAGAAAAAAAACTTTTGATGCTTATCTTCGCTATTTATGACTTCATCGAAATTTGTAGTAAGAGTAGTAAGAATATTCAAGTTTACAAGGCAATATAATTTATATTTGAAAAAAAAAAATAATTTCATCATATATATAAATTGTAAAACTATGATTCGAAGCACTCGACTCCCACAGAAATTGCATTTGCGCGACACTCTATTACTTAAAACTCCGAGCTGGTGACAAACTCGATTAAAGCGAAATCGGTTCACTAACTAACCAACTTTCATTTGGATTCATTGTCTCTTGTACACCTGTTTCTTTCAAATATTTTATGTCGCATATCTTCGCTATTTATGAATCAATCGCTTTGCATTTTAAAACATAGATCCCGTTATTGGCACAAATTCCATATCCATAGGATTTCTGAAGCCCTCGTGCCCTCGTACACACCGCACTTTGATCCTTTTAAAAAAGGGGTTTCTTTCGAGCACGAAATCTTTCACGATAGACCATAATTAGCACGTTATTTTGAGACATAATTTAGAAAGATCGGTTGAGTGTGGGGTGTACCGACTTGCACTTGTTAATGTACGTCACGTGAATGCTTAAGAGAAGCCGTGAATGTGCATGGCTTGAATAAAATGTTGACATTTTGTTTTGAAATAAAAATAGATAATTTCAAGGACTTACACAATAAACCCTACTGCATACAAGAACTTATTTTTTATATTCTGTGTCTTCATTTGTGACTATTGTAACGAAAAATCGTTTTAGCGTAAATCTCTAGCACGACTATATATTACAAACCATAAATAGCAGCAACAAAGTTACTCTTATACAAATATATGCTCGACTATGAGATCCGTATCGTTCTAAATTCCAAGCATAACAAGTAAGAGTGCTCTAGTCGGGAGTGCCCGACTAGGAGATACCCTGAACCCAGTTCTGACTTCCACTAATACTTGCCTAATAGTGTACATACATACAATTACACACATACTGCAAGCAGTGCATGCGGTTTAAGCAGTTAGCTTGCTTTTCGCTGAGCCCCATACAATGGAAAGTTAAATCTCTAATAACTTCTGTGTTTATTGTCCGATCTTACTGAAATTTTTATACTCTGATACCGAAGGTACTCATAGTATATTGGTTTTGTCGAATGTCCGTCAGGCCGTCCGTCTGTCCGTCTGTCTGTCTGGATGAACGCACGTATTTCCGAAACGATATTAGATAGACTCTTGAAATCTTTTGCGTTATGATTATAGCTATCTGCTTCAGATCAAGTTTATTCCAAATTTATGCCACGCCCACTGGGAGGCTGGCAAATCGATAACATGTCGATACACCTCAAATCACAAATCGATTAAACGTGAATAACTCCCACAATTTTGAAGCTAGAGTAATCAAATTTGGTAGGTATATTGCTGGTGACCTCCCGAAAAAATTGAATCCTAGGTTAATCGGCCACGCCCATTATTACGCCCACCAGCCCCCTCCAAAATTAATTTGAAATGCTTATATCTCCCGCAGTTTTAGAGCTAAAGCCACCATATTTGGAATATATATTACTGGTGACGTCCTCTACAGATTACAGAAACAAAATTTTTACCACGCCCACTCCCGCCCCCTTAATCGCGAAAATCGATATACATGAATGCACAATTCGATAACACGTGTATATTTCCCGCAATTTTGAAGCTAGAGTCCCAAAATTTGGAATTTAGACTAGGGCTGACCAGCCCAAAAGATTGCGTCCTGGATTTTCCGGCCACGCCCACTAGAACGCCCCCCAGCCACCCCGCCCCCACGAAACATGGAAGCCTATATCTCGCACAGTTTAAGAGCTAGGGCCACCAAACTTTGAGGGTAGACTTCTGGCCAAGTCCTCTAAAGATCGGACAAAAAATTTGGGGGCCACGCCCCCGCCCGCCCCCAAAATCGCGAAAATGTATATCTTCCACAGTTTTAAAGCTAGAGTCACCAAAATTGGAGGATAGACTTATTGTCAGCCCCCCTAAAGATCGGCAAAAAATTTTGGGGCCCCGCCCCCTCCCGCCACCAAAAATCGCGAAAGTTTATATCTTCCACAGTTTCAGAGCTAGAGCCATTAAGCTTGGAAGATAGAATTCTGGTCAGCCCCTCTAAATATCGGTAAAAAAAAATTTGGGGCCACGCCCCTCCCGCCCCAAAAATCGCGAAATTGTATATCTTCCACAGTTTTAGAGCTAGAGTCAAGAAATTTGTAAGATAGACTTCTTGTCACTCCTCTAAAGATCGGCCAAATTTTTGGGGCCACGCCCCTCCCGCCCCCAAAATCCCGAAAGCTTATATCTTCCACAGTTTTAGAGCTAGAGTCACCAAAATTGGTAGATAGACTTCTGGTCACCCCCTTTTAAGATCGACCATGCCCCTCCCGTTCCCAAAAACTTGGAATGCCGATTTCAGGTCACCCAAACACCAGCAAAAATTTTCTGTTCACTTGCTTTCAGCTGTTCTTAAAATGGTATCAGAGTATTACGCAGTCGGCTCCGCCCGACTGCAACGTTCTCACTTGTTTGGACATACAATTGTCAATAATATGTGTGACCAAAACAAATTGCAGGGTCGTACCTTCAAAAATTCGTGTTATAAACTTTAGGGGGGATTGGGGGTGGTATCCAAAAAGTGAAATATTTGTTACATGTGTATGCTATTCGAGATTATGCATGCCAAATTTGGGGTCTCTAGCTCTTATATCTTTGAAGCTATGTCCCAAAAACGCTAGTCTAAAATTGAAATTTATCGATCAAATGAAATAAACTTGATCTGTCCCGGGATTAGGAGAACTTATATTCCAAATATGAAGTCTCTAGCTCTTGTAGTCACTGATATCCGCGTGTTCATACAGACGGACGGACAGACGGTCAGACGGACAGACAGACAGACGGACATGGCTAAATCGACTCGGCTATTGATACTGATCAAGAATATATGTACTTTATATGGTCGGAGATGCTTCCTTATGCCTGTTACATACTTTTGCACAACTTCATTATACCCTTTTTACCCATTTTTAATGGGTTCAGGGTATAAAAATGAAATAAACGTTAATAATTTCATTTATTCCAAATGCTATGCTACATGCTATATCATTTTTTTGCAGTATGCTTCTGACGAGATATCAAATTGCGAAGCTCTCTGCTCGATTTTGTGTCGTGTTGAAATTTGATTTATTCCATAATGAAATGAAATTGTATTGCTCAGAAACACCTTAAAGAGTAATTAATTAATTGACTTACCGCAAAATCGTGCAAGATAAAATCATGACTAATAGTGTGAGGCAGATTATCCGCACAGCTGTGGCTGCCAAGGACATCGTCCACAATGCGTAGCCAGAGCTGCAGCATTTCCTGTTCGATCAATGAGCACAATCGCTGCCAATGCTCCGCTCCGGCAGCTGTCAGATTGCCCGCCCATTGGCGCCAGCTGGTGGGCTGACAGAAGCACAGCTTCAAATTGGGACAGAGCTCGACTATCGCGAGAGTATTGCGGAGTGCCTGCAAGAGAGCCTGACGCTCCTCCAGATGCAGCGTCTGGAGCTTACTCAAATACTCTTTTATCTGCAGCTGTGCGGTTTCGCGCAGGAAATTTATGAGCGCCAGTTTGTCCTCGGCACGTGTCGTCTGCTCCTGGAGCAGCACATTCAGCTCCTGCACAATGCCCGCCACCCGCGCATCGAACTGCGAGCACAGCTCAATAGTGGCCACCTCGTAGCCCTTGGTGCGGTTAGCCAGACGCTTGGGCTGATCGCTCAGCGCCGCAACCAGACTCAACGGCAAATCGTCGCTCTGCTCGCGCCAGATTTGCATCGGCGCCGACGCTGTACTGGATTGCACCAGGCGGACCACCTGATCGTAGGTTTGATCCATTGCAGCTGACCAGCTGCTGCGTATGATTTCGCGCACGCGTGCATTGATCAGCGGCATATACTTGAGCCGGTAGAAGTCCAGCTGCGCCTGCGGCATCTCCAGCTGCTGCTCCAACTCGGCATAGCTGCGCCTGCCCGATGCGCCCGCGGCCTGCTTGATGTCCTGTATGGTCTGCATGCTGCTGACCAATGCAAAGATCTGCTGCAGCTGCTTGGCAGCCAGCCCATCAATCTTCGTCATCCACTGACGCAGTGCGTCGCGCAGCTGCTGCGGCGCCAATTGAGGCGCGTCAAACTGAGGCTTATAGTCGGATATAATATCGGGTAGCAAATGCGCCAAGTGCCGCTCACTGCTGTCCATGCGACTGATGCTCGGCGGTGAGGTTGGCGCAGTGCAATCAGCGAGGCGCGTAAACAGCAAGCCATTAGCTAAAAATAGGAATAACAGTATGACAACATTAAATCCGACTTAAAAATATACTCGCACGTCTCTAAATCGAAAATTTATTATAAGGTATATTGAATTCATCTTGGTAAGATAATTGTGAGTTTAATTCTACTCCATCAGAGCTGTATCACATGTATAAATCTTAGGAGCATAATATCTTGAAGAACAAGAAACTTATCCTACGACTTTGTAGTAGTAATGGGAGCTTTAAATGATTGAAAGCCATTTTTGGGCACTTGGGAGCCTGATCTTTTTTGTATTTAATAGAAAATCCGAAAATCTGTAGCACTGCACATTTTAATACAAATAACGAAAAATGAAGTGAGAACGTTGGATCACTTTTTGACAAATTATAGATAAATACGAGTTATGGTATCGAATTTGAACTGTAAACAGATTAGGCCTCAATTTGTTTAGAATGGGAGAAGCTTCGTAGCAGGCTTAAATGATATTTTATCCTACAATCGCAAACTCACCCAGTAAACAGGTGTCCAGAAGTTCAATGGTGCCACTGAGTATATGCAGGCTGGCAAGTATGCGCTCCTTGACGCGTCTTGGCTTGTCCTTCTCCGTATCGCTGCTCTGACTCTGTAGGCAGTTCACATAGGCTGTGGCGCGCAGCTGCAGAAATGTCTGCAATACTTGGCCCAAACTGCACTTGTCCAGCAGTAGCAGGCTGAGCATGCAATCTACGGCGATGTCGGCGCTAAGCTGCTCCCGCTCCAGCACATGGAGCACCGCCTGCTTGATGGTCACGTGAAAGGGCCTTAGAATTTCCCACTGTTTCAGCGCCACGGGCAACTGTCGCATCAGCGCATTCTGGGCATCCAGCTGCAGGCCTGTGCTGATATGGCGACTGAATATAAAGAGCTCGGTGGCGGCATAGAACTGCTCCCGGTCAATGTGGGTCCATATGAGCTCGGGCAAGCTGCTTAGAAGCTTTATCTGCACCATGGTGCTGTAGTAGTTGCTCAGCTGCTTACTGGCACTACGCTGCTGGAGCAGCACCTCCGTTGCAGGGGTTGCAGTCGTCTTGAAGCCCAGGAGCTGCTGCTCATTCAAACTGCGACAGTTGCCCTGGACGCAGTGCACCTGCTCTATGAGTGTGCCGGCGGATGTTTGCATAGCGGCTATGGTGTCAGCGGCCTTCAACAGATCCCGATAGCGCTCACTGCAGTTGCGCAAATAATATTATCAATTCCTTGCGATCGGTAACAATTTGCCACATCATTTGGGACTCGGACTTACCCGACCATTGTGCGCAACTCCTCGCGCTTGTTTTCCACTACGGTTTGGATTTTCTTCTGAACTGCATCGATCTCGGCCACGCCATGCTGCTCAAAGAGCGTGTCCACATCTAATTGCAGTAAATCGGCGCTCATTTGTGCTTGATTAAACTTAATTAACTGACTGTTTTGGCTTATTTGGTGCACCGCAGTCCGATACACTGATATCGTAAGGTGAGCTGCGGTGGTCGGTCGAGACACATATATTGCGATATATATCGTCGATTTTTAACTTCTGAAGCTCAGAAATATCCGAATTAAAATTGTACTCCGTTGCGCAATACGTGAATACTTGACCGTTATTTGAAAATTGTGTAAAATTTAGGATGTAAATTGATGTAAAAGTGTTTTTTTTCTAATTATTGGAAGTTTAATTCAAATATATGCAGAATACTTTTTTTCATTGTGTCCTTAAGACAATATTGTTATATGTGAAAATTTACTGATATTTCTACTGGTATTTTTTTTTATTTTTTTTTTTGTAGAGACGGTAAACAATAAATGTGTCACTTCTTACTGATTGAAGAGTTATAAAGGCGACGGTTTGATGACTTGAACAGTTGATGAGTGAGTACAGAGGTCAGGAAAGCCCTTATAGTTAATCGATTATGATGGCTGCTTCAGCTATTAAGCGCAACGATTGTTTGTGGTGGTCGGTCGAATACAAATTTTGTCGGATGCCTATCGTTGATTTGAGCTGCTAGCCATACAATATTACAACTTTAATTTGGCGGAAATCTGCGGTGTCCGTGTGTGCTCGTTGCAAATATTAAAAACTGCATATGCTTACATAATGTTCTCCTGCTCGAAATATTTCTTCACCAGGAGCATATTCGAGATTGTTTACAAGTAAGTGTGCTTGTGTGTGTAGGTGAGACTAAGTGCTCTCATCAGTGTTGCCAATATAGCTATTTTTAGGGCTATTTTTAATACACTGAAGAGAATAGTATATAAAATTTGTGCTGAAGTTTGTAATGCATAGAAGGAAGCGTCGGAGACCCCCAAAAGTTACCTCCAGTATGCTTAGAATGACAAAATAAATTGATCTAGCCATGTCCGTCTGTCTGTATATACGGTATCCAGTCCCCTGGATAGTTTTTGAGCTATCGCGATGAAACTTTGCACAGAGACTTATTATTTAAATGTACATCACATTGGTCGGAACCAGTCGGATCGGATCACTATATCTTATAGCTGCCAAACAAATGTAAGTCGGTTATGGCCATATATCCCCTGTTCTAAAAGAAATATTGTACAAATACTTATAATTCAAAGGGGATATTTGTCGCATTGATCGGAGCCGGTCGGATCGGACCACTATAACTTATAGCTGTCATACAACTGGAAATCAATTTAATATTTCAAAAGACAAATTTATATGATACCAGTTCTTAAAACAAAAAAAAAGAAATGCCACGCGATAATACAATTTTTGACAGCATATGAATTTTCTGTGGTGCAGTTGGCATAGTAAAAATTGCCTAAAGTTTCGAAAAGAGTATAAAATCTTCGGCACGTCGATGATAATCCTTTGCCACTTGTTAAGTTCTAGAAACGCTCCGGTTTTGGTGCTGACAGTTGCTATCAGGATCAGGATACGTAAGCAACGTAAGCTTCCTAGCAAACAAGTTTAGCATTCAGCGTTGCCATCCTGCCACCCTGCAAACATTTTGTATAAAAATGCATTAAAGTAACTTGCATTTCGCACTTAAGCTTCTCCTTGCAACCACAATCCATTTTATTATTTTATGAATTATTGGCGATTATGTATAATTGTAAATTTTTTTTTGGATCCATTTTACAATTTGCTTTGTAAATTGCTACACATTATCAATAAGTACCACAAATCTTTCGCGGATATGCATATTAGTTTCTCCTAAATGTTTGCGGCGTTTTATTAATTTTTACACATGACATAACTAAACAATGTCTGTAAAAAATGAACAGCTGGCTGAAAATACCTATTTAATCTTAATATTTGAATTTGATATACGAAGAAAAGAGGGATAGAAAATGAAAGTGCAGATGTAGACTAGTCCCTCTTTTTATCATAATTGCACACATATAATATTTTTGGAGTGTATAGTTTTTGCAGTTCCCAAAATTTGAAACATTTATTTTGATGATTAATCATTTATCATACCAATATAATAAAAAAGCAAAGTAATTAAGGACCCGAATGCTAGCAGACCATATGTAAATAAGATATTATTGAACACATTATACAAATTCTTAAATATTTTTTTCCAGATACGGATTGGGTGGTCCTCGATAAATCTGGTTTATTTATATCACCAGACAAATTACGTTCGATAAATATACAACTACTCTTCACAATCATTGGGTTGAAGCTTTTATAATATATATTAAATTATCTTTTACGTATACTATATATTTTTTATTAATATAATATATTAATTAATTATGTCGCCCACTAATAAGAAAGACACCAGGAGCTGCAGTCTCAAATGTATAATGAATTCTTGCCGTAGTGCATACAGAAATAGTTCGAAAGAGTCCCCTGTTAGATTGTTTTCGTTTCCATCAAATACAGGTTTGCTTAAGAGATGGACTGATTTATGTAATTTGGATAGTAGCCAAATAAATATTAAATATTCTCGTATTTGCGACCGTCATTTTGAGGCTAAATATTTAGGAAAGCTTCGATTGAAGTCCAATGCGATTCCAACATTAAACTTAAATGAAAATACTTGTTTGACTCCATTAAATAATGATTATTATGATGATGACGATGCATTTGAGGAGTTTATAGTAGAAGAGCCAATCGAAAAATTATCAAAGAGTGTGAAATTGTCCGAGGTGTCTCATGAAAGCTTAAAAGAAAATGAGGAACAGTGCGTAATAGAAGAGCACACGAAAAATTGTTTAGATGAAAGTATGTCGATTGATATGAACTCTTGGAAATACTGTTTAAACTGTCATAAAAAAGAGGAAAACGAGGCTTATTACAAAAACAAATTGGATAAGGCATTGAAAAATTTGAAGAAAAAAGAGGAGCGCTTAAAAAAATTGAAAATCAAATATGTTGCATTAAAACGAGTTGTTCCACGCAGAAATGAGAAAATATCTGAACTACGCTTATTAATGAAAAAATTTCCTAAAAATAAGCAAAAAAAAAGTACATAAAATATGATTTTTAGAATAAGAAATGCTGAAACGAAATTCTATGAAGCTTTCAAAATATGAAGCTGTACTTTAATATATAAATAAATAAAAATGTTAGACCCTACTTGTTTCTTAAAATTGTGTACAGTAAATTTGTTATATTTATAGTTATAGTCCATCTTCTTTAAAGAAATCGACTTAAAGAAGAGTATACTCAGCCAAAAATTGTGATAGTAAATAAAAAGATTTTTGCTTTATTGGTAATAGCCATACAATACTCCTACACGTCAACGACGTATTGACCGGATTTTGGTGCAAGTAAAATAGTTTCAATGGAAAACAGACACGTAAATACCCTTATTTGTATGTCCTAAGCGTAACTACATCCTTTGTTGTTAAATTTACATGTCTCAAAACAAATAAAAATGCTTCTAAGACAAATACTTGTATTTGTGTGTGAATACAAGCTGCTTCTCTGCATATGGACTGACTTGTCGTGTGGATCCGAACTGTTTCGGACTACAATGCAATAAATATTATTTCATCTTGTCCCAGACGTTCTTGCAGCGAATTTGGTGTGGACATTTTCGTTATATAAAGTGGTGTATCTCTATGTTGTATGATTAGTTAAGTGAAATCAAATCAAAGGCACATGAGGAATACACTAATAGTTAATCGATAATGATGGCTGCTTCAGCTGTTAAGCGCAACGATTGATTGTGGTGGTCGGTCGAATATAAATTATGTCGGATGCCTATCGTTTATTTGAGCTGCTAGCCATACAACAAGAGCAACATTACAACTTAAAATTGGCGGTAATCTGTGGTGCCCGTGAGAGTTCGTTGCAAATATTAAAACTGCACATATTTAAAAAGAACTATGCTGCTCGAAATATCCGCTCATTACCTGTAGCATTTTCGCGATTGTTTACAGGTAAGTGCACTTGTGTGTGTACGTGAGACTGGATGCCAACATCAGTGCTGCCAATATAGCTATTTTTAAGATGCTTGGAATTGGTTCGGTTTTGGTGCTGACTGTAGGTATCAAGTGTTTCTACAGTATTTTGTGTTTTGTTCATGATTACGAAATAACAAGACGGCAGATCTCTGAGCAATGTACGACATCACATACTACTTACCAGCAATGAAGTTTAGCATGCAGCGTTGCTATCCTACCCTGCAAACATTTTGTATCGCCGGCGATAAAAATAAGATACTTTCAGTAGGTATCGCCTACCGCCAAAGATGTCGCTTTCTTATAGCATTGATATCATCCGTTGGGAAGAAATAGCTCCCTTTTGCGTACAGTAACTTAGCTGCCTCGACACTTAGTTGCGATAAATTAACCTGAATTTCGAAATTAAGCTTCATCCATCCACAATCCATTTTAAGATGAATTATGAATGATTTTATGGACATTTGTATATTTTTTTGACGATTAGCGAATTGTCACTTAAATAAACTATATCGTCAATTTTACTAATTGCTATGTAAATTGTTAAAATTACCACAAATCTTTCACCGATGGGGATATTAATTACTCCTAAATGTTTGCAGTGTTATATGTGTTTTATGCATTTGTTCATATAACATCACTTAACAATGTCTGTAAACGAAGAACAGCTTACTGAAAATACCTATTCAATCTTAATTTTTGAGTTTGATATCAGAAGAGAAAAGAGGAATAGAATATGAAAATCCAGACGTTGCAGTCTGGGTATTCACAAGTAGAAGAAAATTTTGAACAATTGCATTAGAGAACATTTGAAACATAAGCTTAATCATTAATCTTACTAATATCATATAGCCTTTACTAAGATATTATGGAACATATTGTGCAATTTATAAAAATTTTTAATCCTTTTTTCAGATTGGACTTCGTGGCGCTGGACAAATCTGGCTATGTCTATCATATAGAATGTCTAATAGAAAAGATACCAGAAAGTGTAGTTACAAATGCATAATTAATTCCTGCCGTAGTGCATACAGAAGTAGCTCGAAGGAATCCCCTGTTAGATTGTTTTCGTTTCCAACAAATACAGGTTTGCTTAAGAGATGGACTGACTTATGTAATTTGGATAGCAACCACATAAATCTGAAAACGGGTCGTATTTGCGACCGTCATTTTGAGGCCAAATATTTAGGTAAGCTTCGATTAAAGTCCAAGGCGATTCCAACATTAAACTTATCCGAAAATATTGTATTGGATCCATTGAATAATGAACATTTTGATGATGACGATGCGTTTGAAGAGTTTATAGTACAGGTTGAGCCAGTGGATGAATTCTCAAAGAGAGTAAAATTGTCTGAAGTGTCTCCTGAAAGCTCAAACAAAATTGAGGAACAGTGCCCAAGTGCGCCAAGTAGAACTAGTTTAGATGAAAATGTTTTGATTGATATGAACTCTTGGAAATTCTGTATAAACTGCCATAAGATGGAGGAAAACGAGGCATATTACAGAACAAAATGGGAAGAGGCATTGGAAAATATCAAGAAAAAAGAGGAAAGCCTAAATAAAATGAAAAAGAAGTATATTGCTTTAACAAGAGTTGTTTCCCGCAGAAATGATAAAATTGCCCAACTACGCTTGTTAGTGAAAATGAGCCAAACTAGGAATGCCTGCATAAAATGAAATGTTTTTAACTCTAAAACTAAATATTAGTTTTAGAATAAGAACGTAAATGATGAAATACCATGTGCTGACTATAATAGGAAAAAGTTATACTTTATGAATGCTAATAATAAAGATAATATACATTTTTGAAACTAAAAGAAAATGTTTGTGCATTTACGAAATGGGACAAGGAAATAAATTTGAATTGCACTAAATTGTTCAATAACTTGATGACCGCATTACACTTTCGTTATGTAAATTCACATCTTTTGAACTTAATATCAATAATTTCGTATAAATTTCCAACTGCATTTCAGACAGCTTTTGTCTAGTGTGACGTAGATGCTCAACAGAGTGTTGAGTAAGGTAGCTCGTGACTTGCGCAATCTTTCGTAAATTTGTGGTTGCAGCGCGCAGCTGATTGGTGTGGTGGCTGGTCGATTAACAACAATGCCTATCGGTGAAGATTGTGTTTTGTTTATTATTTATTCGACTAAACTAATTGTAAATGCTTTTCAATACACAATTGGCGATCACAATGCGCTGTATTTCAGAGGTGCCCTCATAGATTTCAGTGACACGGGCATTGCGATAGTAGAGCTCAGCCGGAAGATCTGTCGTATATCCCATGCCGCCCAGGATTTGGATGCACTGATGCGCGCAATAGGTTGCCGTCTCGGAGGCGTACAGCTTGGCCATGGCCGCCTCCTTGGTGATGGGCAGTCCGTTGTCCTTCAGCCAGGTTGCACGCCAAGTGAGCAGCCTTGACGTCTCTACGCGTAGCGCCATATCGGCCAGCTTCTGTTGGATCATTTGCAGGCGGGACAGTCGCTGCCCGAAGGCGATCCGCTTCTCCGCATAGTCGATGGCCAGCTCGAGGGCAGCCTGCGCTATGCCTGTGGACTGAGCGGCGATGCCGATGCGACCGCAGTCCAGGGACTCCATGGCAATCCTGAAGCCGCTGCCAGGTGCGCCCAGAACCTGTGATTGCGGAATAGCGACGTCCTCTAGCGTCAACTGACACGTGGAGCTTGCACGCATTCCCAGCTTGCTCTCCTTCTTATCGGTGGTAAGACCCGGAACATCCTTGGCTGTCAGAAAAGCTGTAATTCCTTTGTGTTTCAGGGACTTGTCAATGGTGGCAAAGATAAGTCCGCCACTCGCCTCCTTCGAGTTGGATATCCAGGCCTTGGTTCCATTGAGCACGTAATCTCCGCTGGCACTAACCTTAGCTGTGGTGCAAGCGGCGCTAGCATCCGACCCGCTGCCCGGCTCCGAAAGTGCAAAGAACGCTATGTGCTGTCCCTGCGTGTAGGGCACCAGAAACTGTTCCTTCTGCTGCTGCGTGCCGTGCTGCTGCACCGCACCCAAATACAGATTGTTCACGCCCATCACAATGGACACGGCAGCGTCCCCGCGCGCCACCTCCTCCATGCCAATGGCATAGGCCTGGTAATCCAGGCCAGCGCCACCTGCAATAGTCGGATTAGCTCGCGGTCTCTATATGTGCCAACTACTACTCACCGTACTCTTCCTGGACCACCACAGACAGCAGGCCCATCTCGCCCAGGCGTCGCACCTGTTCCGCTGGATAGAGCTCCTCGCGATCGTGACGACGCGCGTGCGGCGCCAGCTCTGCATTGGCAAAGTCCCTGCAGGTTTTCTGGAGTATCTGGTGTGTCTCCGAGAGCGCAGCAAGGCAAGCGATGCCCCTTCTCCTGCTTCCGCTCAAAGCGCATCTAGTTCGTTGACCTGAAAAGCGTGCAGAGCGAAGCCGTACAACAATGGTTTTTTTGTTATTGCTTTTGGTCTTTACCCAGCGTCCATGCGCTTTTGCACAGCTTTTGCATCACGTCGAAGCTTGAGCGGTGTATTGCTGCCAAGGGGGAAACGCTTGCAGCGTCGTCTGTTAGGCGAAAAGGTTCGTCGCGCACTGATAGCCGGTGAGCGATCAAAAACAATCAGCAGGCAATATTAAGTTTTTATATATACTGCTCAAAGCTCTGAAGTCTGCAGTGGCGTCGCTGTTTGCCCATGAATGGGGGCCAAGCAGCTGGCCTACTGCGGTTCTTAAACCTGTTGCAGCTATGTCGATCTTGCGTCTAGTTACGTGTTACATTCAGTCCAACTTCTTCAAAGACTTCGACTCAGAGTGCATACTCGGCCGAAAACCGAGATATAATAGTTTCGTTGCACAAAATATAATAGCCAAACTAAATAATAAAACGATATCCTAGTTTAATATCTCAGTTGAATAGCTGTTGGAAAATCGTTCAGCAGCTGGAAAAACCTATAAACAGCGCCGCTGCGCTGCTTAATATACAGCCCACTTGGTGCATATATTCAAGTTTGCATAATCGGTGCTTAAAGTTCTTTGTGTTGAGCTTTTAGTGCCGCATTCGCTACAGTCTCAAGGGGTATGTCAAACTAGTAGTTAAAATACCGTAAATTATAAGAATTTGACAAGGCTTTTCAATTTTGTTTGATTTTGTAAGTCTCACTTTATTAGTTTGATTCTTGATATTTTTTGCAGCAATGTTTTTGAGAGTGTTGAAGACAGACTTAATAAGCATTATAGTATGTGAGGGTATCTTAAGTTGAGCACAGCTAGAAGCTAGAAGCTTCGGGGGTAGAAAGTTCAGCTGGCAGAAATGGAAAGCGGTTCAACGCGTTTCGGAAATTGTCGTTACCGCACCTGTTGTAAGTTTTGCAATGCAAATTCAAATCCGACTTAATTGCATTTGATTGAAAAGCAGTGCGGAAGACAACACGCCCTCTTTTTACAAAGGAATTGTAGAGTATACAATATGTAAATAGTACTCTAGTACTAGTACCCTTTGCATAAGATCTCATATACTCTATATGATCAGTTTCTAGGTTGAAACATGTGGATAGAGCTGACAATTTTGATATATTAACAAGTAAGAGTGCTTTAGTCGGGAGTGCCCGACTAGAAGATACCCTGAGCTCAGTCCTCACATTTATTCATACTTTCCTATCAGTGTGCATGCATACACATATGCTGTAAGCAGTACAAGCAGTTAGAGCAGTTTAAGCAGTTAGCTCGCTTCTTCACTGAACTCCACACTATGGAAGTTAAATCTTAAACAACTTCTCTGTTTATTGTCCGATATTGTTGAAATTTTTTAGGCATGCATTTGGCAATAAAATGATTGACCAAACCGAACTGCAAGGTCGTACATCCAAAAATACTTATAACAAGTAAGAGTGCTACTGTCGGAAGTGCGCGACTAGGAGATACCCTGAGCCCAGTCCTTACATTCATTCATACTAACCAGTCAGTGTACGCAGTAAGCAGTGCAAGCGGTTTAAGCAGTTAGCTTGCTTTTTCACTGAGCCCCACACATTGGAAAGTTAGATCTTAAATAACATCTCTGTTTATTGTCCGATCTTATTGAAATTTTTGAGGCAAACAATTGTCAATAATATGTGTGACCAAACCAAATTGCAAGGTCGTACCTTCAAATGCGTTTTATGAACTTTTGCGGGGTTTGGGGGGCGGTATCCACAAAGTGAAATATTTGTTACATATGTATGCTATTCGAGATTATACATGCCAAATTTGGGGCCTCTAACTTTGAAGTTATGTCCCAAAAACTCTAGTCTGAAATCGAAATTTATCGATAACTTTTAAACGGTACGAGTTATCGATAAAATGAAATAAACTGTCCCGGGATTAGGAGAACTTATGTTCCAAATATGAAGTCTCTAGCTCTTGTAGTCTCTGATATCTGTGTGTTCATACAGACAGACAGACGGACAGACAGACAGACAGACGGACATGGCTAAATCGACTCGGCTGTTGATACTGATCAAGAATATATATACTTTATATAGTCGGAGATGCTTCCTTATGCCTGTTACATACTTTTGCACAAAACCATAATACCCTTTTTACCCATTTTTAATGGGTTCAGGGTATAAAAATACTTATAACAAGTAAGAGTGCTATAGTCGGAAGTGCCCGACTAGGAGATACCCTGAACCCAGTCCTTACATTCATTCATACTAACCAGTCAGTGTACGTACATAAAAACATACAAATGCTACAAGCAGTGCAAGCAGTATAAGCATTTAGCTTGCTTCTTTACTGAGCTCCATACAATGGAAAATTAAATCTTTAAAATCTTCTGTGTTTATTACCCGATCTTATTTAAACTTCTTGGGCACAAACTGGGCATTAAAATGTGTGAGCAAACCAAATTGCAAAGTCATATCTTCAAAAATTCGTTTTTTGAACATTTGGGGTGATTGGGAACTGGTATCAAAAAAGTGAAATATTTCTTACATGTGTATGCTATTCGAGAACATACATGTCAAATTTGGGGGATGGGACGAGTTATCGATAAAATGAAACAAACTTGATCTGTCCCGGGCGTACGAGAACTTATATTCCAAATATGAAGTCTATAGCTCTTGTAGTCTTTGATATCCGAGTGTTCATACAGACAGACGGATGGACAGACAGACGGACATGGCTAGAGCGACTCGGCTGTCGACACTGATCAATAATTTATATGGTCGGAGATGCTTCCTTATGCCAGTTACATACTTTTGCACAACTTCATTATACCCTTTTACCCATTTTTAATGGGTTCAGGGTATAAAAACTGACTTCAACGATTCATGATTTCAAACCCAGTAGACCAGCTGTAACACTCAACAGTTTGTACATATTAAAATTTGAAACAGTCTATAGATTTGAACACTACTGCTGCAACAAAAAGCTACAAAATTATTTTGACTGATTTTATTTTAACTGGTTCTCAAAGATATTTCAATATGAACTATCTCATTCAGCGCGGCAAGGTTCGCCAGCAGGCGATCAGTGTGCCCGAGGGCCTCCCGGAGCTGCTGTCCGACATAACGCGCGAGGTGCTGCGCTGCCAGCCGACCAAGGAGTGCCTCTGCCAGTTCATCATAGACTACCTGCACTCCGTGATCGTTGCACGAGAGAAGGCAATGGGTGAGCTATATATGTAAATGTAAATGTCTAAAGAAAATACTTGATGAATTTTCATGCTGAATCGGCTTGGCGGTCATCCGCAGTTCCTTTTGATATGACTTTCAAAAAATTATAATAAAACAAGTGGAGAAGGTTTATCTTCGGCGTGCCGAAGATTAAATACTCTTTTCGAACCTTTAAGCAATTTTCACTATTTTTCCGAGACTGCTTATTTAATTCGCAGATATTAATGTCGCATGCATATACCCCTACATATAAAATAAAATATATAAAGGTATTCATGTAAACAGGGACGTTTCACTATCCGCAGCTCGTGGACGCGTCCCTTAGCATTCATAAGTGCTACCGAATTGAACAATAAACAAGTTTCAGTTTTTCCAAAAGTCAAAACTACATTACATATGTATACTACAATATACATACCAAATTTTGTTTCTGTTGGTCTTATACCTTTCAAGGCCGCTGTCGGAAATTGAATTGTCATAAAACCTAATCTGAACATACGAGAGCTTATATTCAGAATTTGAGATCCATATTTTTTTTCGCGTGGCATTGGATTGGCTCAATTAATTTAAATTTTTCTTTTGAATTATTCTATTAAAGCTACTTTATGTACGAAAAAAAAAATTAGAAACAATTTAGGAAATTTAAAATAAAATGAATTTGATTACAGCTATTATATATTTGAAAAGAAGAATAAGAAAAAATGAAAATAAATGACCAGTCGCCGCTGGTCTTGAGCCCAGGACCTCTCGCTCACCAGTTCGCAACTTTACCCCTTACGCCACAAGCCGTTTTGATGATCGCTGACAAAATCCCTTGAAGAGCAGACTGTCAAAAGCTTTCTTGTTTTGCTTTTTACTGCTTACACCAAGCAGTTTTAAGAATCGCTGACAAACTCGAGCTTTTGTTTTTTTGCGTGGCATTGTATTTGTTCTAAGCCATTGAAAGCAAATGAATTTGATTACAGTTATTATATATTTGAAAAGAAGAATAAGAAACAAGTAAGAGTGCTCTAGTCTGGACTGCCCGACTAGGAGATACCCTGAACCCAGTTCTGACATCCATTCATACTTGCCTAATAGTGTGCATACATACAAACACACACATACTGCAAGCAGTGCCTGCGGTTTAAGCAGTTATCTTGCTTTTTCACTGAGCCCCACACAATGGAAAGTAAAATCTTAAATAACTTCTGTGTTTATTGTCCGATCTCATTGAAATTTTTGGGGCAAGCAATTGTCCATAATATGTGTTACCAAACCAAATTGCAAGGTCGTCCCTTCAAAAATGCATTTTTTGAACTTTTGGGGGGTTTGGGGGTGGTATCCAAAAAGTGAAATATTTGTTACATGTGTATGCTATTCGAGATTATACATGCCAAGTTTGGAGCCTCTATCTTTTATAACTTGTAAGTTATAGCCCAAAAACGCTATTCTGAAATCGAAATTTATCGATAACTTTTGAATGGGTCGAGTTATCGATAAAATGAAATAAACTTGATCTGTCCCGGCACTACGAGAACTTATATTCCAAATATGAAGTCTCTAGCTCCTGTAGTCTCTGATATCCACGTGTTCATACAGACAGACGGACGGACGGACAGACAGACAGACGGACATGGCTAAATCGACTTGGCTGTTGATACTGATCAAGAATATATATCCTTTATATGGTCGGAGATGCTTCCTTATGCCTGTTACATACTTTTGCACAAAACCATAATACCCTTTTTACCCATTTTTAATGGGTTCAGGGTATAAAAATGAAAAATAACTGACCAGCCGCCGCTGGTCTTGAAACCCAGGACCTCTCGCTCACCAGTTCGCAACCTTACCCCTTACGCCACAAGCCGTTTTGATGATCGCTGACAAAATTGCTTGAAGAGCCGACTGTTACAAATTTCCTTGTTTTGTTTTCCTGCAACCTGCAACTTGCGTTTGACAGCATTTGTTTCTTTCGCGTGGCATTGTTTTTGTTCTAAACCATTGGAAGCAAATTAATTTGATTACAGTTATATATTTGAAAGGAAGAAAAAGAAAAAAGTATTAAATTAACAATCAGTCGCCGCCGAGGCTCTAACTTGCGAAACCTGCGTTCGTTAGCGCAGCTCTTTACGCCTTACGCCACTAACCGTTTTGATGATCGATGACAAAATACCTTGAAGAGCAGACTATCAAAAGCTGTCTTGCGCTTGACTTTGTTTGCTCATATGCACCTGTTTTTTCAAAATATTTAATGACGCATATCTTCGCTGTTTATGACTCAATCGATTTGCGATTTTACCCATTGATGAGTTATAAGGATGTTCAAGTGTACAAGGAAATTTAAGGCAATTGCTTTGAAAACATCGGATTTATGGCCAAAACCAACTTTGAGGTGTATGGCAGCTATAAGATATAGTGGTCCGATCCGGCCGGCTCCGACCAATGTGCTGTCCCCTGAATAATAAGTGTCTGTGCAAAGTTGCATCGCGATAGCTCAAAAACTGAGGGACTAGTTTGTATATATACAGACAGACAGACAGACAGACAGACAGACAGACAGACAGAAAGACAGACAGACAGACGGACATGGCTAGATCAATTTGTTTTGTTTTTCTAAGCATACTGGCAGTAACTTTGGGGGTCTCAGACGCTTCCTTCTATGCGTTACAAACTTCAGGACAAACTTAATATACTATTTTCTTCGAAAAGAGTATAAACAAGTGCGAAGGAATTATCTTCGGCGTGCCGAAGATTCTATACTCTTTCGAACCTTTAGGCAATTTTCACTCTGCCAACTGCACCACTGAAATTTCAAAAGTAGTAAAAAATCGTTTTATCGCGTGGCATTTATTTTTCATACCTTGAACCCATTAAAAATGGGTAAAAAGGGTATTATGGTTTTGTGCAAAAGCATGTAACAGGCATAAGGAAGCATCTCCGACCATATAAAGTATATATATCAGACTTTCGTTTTTGGGCCATAACTTAAAGGTTATAATAGCTAGAGGACCCAAATTTTGCATGTATAATCTCGAATATCATACACATTTTACAAATATTTCACTTTTTGGATACCACCCCCAATCCTCCCAAAAGTTCAAAAAACGCATTTTTGAAGGTATGACCTTGCAATTTAGTCCGAAAATGGGCAAAGATTTCCCGAATTTCCTAAATAACGTCTTAAATAATTGTTCTATAGGTCTTCATAACTCAGAGCTTAAAGCTTTGGCCCCTATTTTCTACAGATTAGGTGGAAAATGTGATGAACTCGATTCAATTAAAATCTAAAAAATATTTCCACAAAAGCTTTTCATTATTGTCATCAAAATTTGATTATGGTATTAAAGTTCTAAGAAGAAGCACCAGTCCAAATTGTAATCAGCCAGGACAAACAGGTTTATTTATATAGATTTAAACTCATGTTTATACTTTAAACTTATAAATCAATCAATTTATTGTTTAAATTTAATTTTTTCTTCGACTCTTATTAGAGAGTCTCATTTTATAAATACTTAAGTAAAGTTTCGCTTTTGCAGTTGCCAGAAGCATTTTGGATCGTGCCTTGCGTGATGTGGACAGCATTATATCGGATCTGTGTGTGTGCGATGTGTCCAAGGAGAAATCGGATGAGATGGCCCAGGTAATGGAGGATTGTTTCCGTAATTTCCTCGAGAAACGCCGTTGCGAGATGCGTCGCGGAAAGGAGATGATAAAATTCGCAGACATCGACATGCTGGAAGAGCTAATAAAGAAGTGCAATTTCTCCGAGGAGGAGCTGGACTCGTCGCGTCCAGCCATCGAGAGCGCCTACAAGCGCTTCGTAGACGCCTACATGACCGCTGGCAAGGACTCGCAAGGCACCGAGTTGCTCTACCAATACTTCCGGGATCGTGAACTCAAGCGCATCGACGAGATGCTCCGCAACCAGGCGGCCACCACCATACAGGCTGCATTCCGGGGCTACCTTGTGCGCAGCATGATGGCTCAGCACGTGTGCGTCTGCACCTGTTTGCTGGTAAGTAGCTCTGAACACCTGTTATTATACTCTGTTTCCAAAGGAAGAGGCATTCATTTGTTTTAGAAAAACAGTTAGCTTTAACATCCCTGATTTTGTGTCGACATATTTTATATATTATTTATTACATTTTATATATATTATCGACTGCAACGTTTTTAAAATATTTTTCAACTGCAGGACGAGAAGGATGATGACGAGTATATTCGCATGAATAAAGCTGCGCGCATAATACAGCGCTTCTTCCGCAACGTTCTATCGGTAAGTTGTGGAACATATATCGATTGAAATTCAATAAATAATCCAAATTATCTGTCTCACAGCGCCAGGACATAAAACCAGTAAGTTGTGTACAGTCTCATCTCTGCAATTATAGCAAAATCGTATTCTTCTAGATAGAAGATCCTTGTCAGGAGAAAGAAACTCCTACCTCAAGAGAGGAGACCTCACAAGGTGTTCTTGCCGAACCTATAAGCGCTACAGCCACAGCTACCGCACCTCCATCCGAGGCCAAGTTGGTAGCCGATGAGGAGGAGGATGCTGAGGAGGCAGCTAAGGTACCGCCGGCTGACAGCGTTGCTGAGAAAGCACCCGTAGCAGCTGCTGCTTCGGAGCCTGTAGCCGAACCGGAAGCGCCCAAAGTCGAAGACGCAGCTGAGCCAGCACCACCGGCTGAGCCTGCAGCAGCTGAGGAAGCAGCAGCACCGCCAGCTGAGGAAGCAGCACCACCACCACCTGAAGAGGCAGCTGCAGCACCACCCCCAGCCGAAGAGGCAGCTGCAGCACCACCAGCAGAAGAGGAAGCTCCGCCAGCTGGAGAAGCACCTCCAGCCGAGGAAGCTCCACCAGCTGAATAGTATTGCGCTGCCAAACTCTTTGTATACCCTGTTTTGTTATACTATTTGTTAAACTTCTGGCACCGACTCCCTGCTTGTAAATTTGTTCAACGTATAATTGTATATTTAAATCGTCTTGCAGGTAGTCGTAGAAACATCGAAGCGACCGCAATGAAAAAGACAGCATCGCTAACTGATCTAGTTGTATAATGGATCTTGATAATATACAAAAATTAATAAATATTTTAATTTCGATTTGATTTTGTGTTGACATGTTATTAGCACTATATACAGCACTGGGAGCTGTCAAATATGCAACAAACAAATTTAATTTTCATGAATGGATATGTAGCTCTAATATATGCAGTTTCCTTCAGTACACAAATGTAAATTAAACAAGTGGGGATGGAATATCTTCGGCGTGACGAAGATTTTATACTTTTTTCGAACCTTTAAGCAATTTTCACTCTGCCAACTGCACCAAAGAAATATTTAATGACGCATATCTTTGCTAATTATAGCTCAGTCGATGGAATTTTTTAACATTGATGAGTTATAAGGATGTTCAAGTGTACAAGGAAATTTAAGGCGATAGCTTTGAAAAGATCGGATGTATGGCCAAAACCGACTTCCAGTTGTATGGCAGTTATAAGATCCGATCCGGCCGGCTCCGACCAATGTGCTGTACACTTTAATAATAAGTCTCTGTGCAAAGTTTCACCGCGATAGCTTTGAAAACTTGGGAGTTATGACCAAAACCGACTTCGAGTTTGTATGGTAGCTATAAGATATAGTAGTCCGATCCGGCCAGTTCCCACCAATGTGTTGTGCCTTTGAATAATAAGTCTCTGTGCAAAGTGTCATCGGGATAGCTCAAAAACTGAGGAGCTAGTTTGCATACATACAGACAGACAGATGGACATGGCCAGATTAATCTGTCTTGTCACTCGAAGCATACTGGAGGTAACTTTTGGGGTCTCCGACGCTTCCTTCTATTCCTTAGTTAATATACTATTGCCTTTTTAAATGCAACTTATTTTATTTATGATCCGCAGTAATGTAAATTTACAATCATAATTGCATGTATATTAATCATCAAAATTATCTTTAATTGAAATATTCTAAATCCAAATCTAAATGCTGTTATAATATTTTAAGGAAGAGCATATTTTAAAAAATCTGATAAATAGCCAACAAATTTTGAAAAGCAAAGTCAATATTTGTCAGGGGAAGGGGCATCTTTAAGATTTTGGACAAGGTTACCTTTTTGTGGAAATGCATATAAATTACCGTTAAGATGTCGCCTCTATACGCTGTTGTATCCAGTCCCTAAAGGTTGACACCCTGGTGTAGACATCGGGCGAGATAAAGAGACCGCAAACCACGAGGCCGTAAGAGACAACTCCAACCTGCTTTAATCCACCATCGTTCCGGACTAGTGGGCCACCCGAGTCGCCCTGAAATAAGTAGTAAATAAGAGTCAATCGCCTTCGATGATGTGTTTCCTGTTAGCTTACCGAGCAGGCGCCCCTGAAGACACCTCTGGCACAAATCTCCGTATCGCTTACATCGCTCATGCCACGATCGCGACACTGCTGATTCGTTATCGTGTTATAGCTCATTCGCTGCAGCGTATTCGGATAGTTGACGTTGTCGAGGAACGGAAATGCCACAGGCAAACGCAGGCCCCAGCCGGTAAGGGTAACTGGCACGCCTCCACCCACGAATTCTTCATCGGAGTACTCAATGGGCGCCACGCTGATATTGTTGTAGACCAGTGGTGGCTCGATGGTTAGCACAGCAATATCGCTGGTTGTCAGCTCCTGATAGTCGGGATGTATTGTGTACGAGAGTACCTGGGAGCGAGAACCGCCCTGATCATTCAGGTTGCGTATACCCGCCACGACCGACATCCGTGTCACATTGAGACCCGTGCAGCAGTGTGCGGCAGTGAGTATCCGATCGACTGCTATTATAGAGCCACCACAGAAGTGCATCTGGCCCCCTGGGGTCCGGTACTGCAATGAGACCTGGTACGGCACATATTCTCCACGGGGCACATCTGAGCCGCCCACAATGCGCGTGGGTGTGAGGCCATTGCTGGCCTGACGAGCTGTACGGTTTGAAAATAAATCTGGACCTAAACTTCACTTCGTTTTTGCACCACTTACAGTTGAGGCGCGCCGTGGCGCCACCTAGCGACAGAGCTGTCATCGAGTAGTTCAATAGGACCCATGTTTGCTCGGTTAATGCCCAAGGCTTAGGGTAACATCAGCTATATAGCATTAGAGCTGACCTCCATTTGGTAATATTTACATAGATATCGCAAATACTGTTTTGGAACGCGACAGTTATGCCATTATATTTGATCTTGAAATTAAAAGATTAATGAGCTTTCATGCCGGTAATTGGCATATGCTCTTCATGCGTCAAACTAACCCACTAAGCTACATTTACTGATAACTTTCTGTATGTTGAATACAACGCGTTTTGTTAGGAAATTGCATATGTAATCTCTGGAGTTCAAGACTCATTTAGTATAGTATAAATACGGTGTGATATTATTTCTACAGCATAATTTAAGAATTTTTGTATGCATAATACAATTGTACAATTGTTCTAAGCCTACCCGTCTTTTATTTACACAGGAACGTTTTTATACCCTGAACCCATTAAAAATGGGTAAAAGGGTATTATGGTTTTGTGCAAAAGTATGTAACAGGCATAAGGAAGCATCTCCGACCATATAAAGTATATATATTCTTGATCAGTATCAACAGCCGAGTCGATTTAGCCATGTCCGTCTGTCTGTCCGTCTGTCCGTCTGTCCGTCTGTCCGTCTGACCGTCTGTCCGTCTGTCCGTCTGTCCGTCTGTCTGTCTGTATGAACACACAGATATCAGAGACTACAAGAGCTAGAGACTTCATATTTGGAACATAAGTTCTCCTAATCCCGGGACAGATCAAGTTTATTTCATTTTATCGATAACTCATACCGTTTAAAAGTTATCGATAAATTTCGATTTCAGACTTGCGTTTTTGGGATATAACTTCAAAGTTATAAAAGATAGAGGCTCCAAACTTGGCATGTATAATCTCGAATAGCATACACATGTAACAAATATTTCACTTTTTGGATACCACCCCCAAACCCCCCAAAAGTTCAAAAAATGCATTTTTGAAGGTACGACCTTGCAATTTGGTTTGGTAACACATATTATGGACAATTGCTTGCCCCAAAAATTTCAATGAGATCGGACAATAAACATAGAAGTTATTTAAGATTTAACTTTCCATTGTGTGGGGCTCAGCGAAAGAGCAAGCTAACTGCTTAAACCGCTTGCACTGCTTATACTGCTTATACTGCAGCATGTGTGTGCTTAGATTAGTATGAATGATTGTAAGGACTGGGTTCAGGGTATCTCGTAGTCGGGCACTCCCGACTAGAGCACTCTTACTTGTTAATGGTTTATTTAGGTGTTTGTATGACTTTGAATTAATTTTCTTACAAATATTTTATTTTAATCATTTCTCAAAGTCGAAACTGATAATCTATACAATTCAATTTATGTATATTTTCAAAACAAGCTTAAATAATTCAAAAGGTATTCCAAATTTTTGGTTTTTTTTACCCTGAAACCATTAAACATGGGTATAAAGGGTATAATGAAGCTGTTTTAAATGGTTTTAATTATAAATAGGATAATTATTATTTAAATATTAAAACTGAAAAACTTTCATTTAGTAAACGACATTTATAAATCGTATAATACCTTCAATTTTTTTAAGCAATACATTTATTCTGCGTTGAAGTCTTTTGTAATATACAAAGTTTACATTCACCGCATTCAGTCTTCCTTAACAAATAGTTAAGAATAGTGCAAGAGCTACATTACAGTTTTGTGTATATACATACATATTATATGTAAGTCGATTATTTCTCCTGCCCAACAGTGGTTTTATTAAGAGTCGGTCCACTACGACCAACTTGCTTGAATTTACCTCCCTGGTAAATGATGCATTTCTATCGAAAATGCAAACTGACGTTATATATACTGACTTCAGTAAAGCATTTGACTCTGTTAACCATGATATATTGCTATATAAGCTTGATTGTTTAGGATTCCCTCCCTCATTTCTTTTATGGATTGCCACCTATTTGAAAGGTCGCACTCAAAGAGTATTGCTTAGGTCGACTACCTCGAAAATGGTTCACGTTACTTCTGGTGTACCTCAAGGTAGTCATCTTGGACCTTTATTGTTTACTCTTTTCATTAATGACCTGCCTTCGATTGTATCACACTCTCGTATTCTTATGTACGCAGATGATGTGAAACTTATTTTTTCGTACACCGATCCCTTGTGTCATACTCATCTGCAAGATGATTTGAACTCTATGCAGCGCTGGTGTTCGGCCAATCAACTGCAGCTAAATTGTTCAAAATGTATGTTCATGACATTTTAGTCGGACTAGACCCTACTTAACCACTTATACGATTGACAATGTTCCATTGCAACGTATCTTTACAGTTAAAGATCTTGGAGTCATTTTTGACAACAAGCTTAACTTTAATATGCATATGTCGACTATCACTAATGAGGCCAGAGGTGTACTTGGCTTTATTAAGCGTTGGTCGAAAGAATTTAACGATCCTTTCACCACAAAACTGCTATATGTTTCTTTAGTTCGTCCTATCCTTGAATACTGCTCATGTATTTGGTGTCCGCAGTACCAAAACTTCCAAGAGCGTATAGAATCCGTGCAGAAGCAATTTCTGCTCTTTGCCTTACGTGGACTTAACTGGGATCCCAATCTCCGTTTGCCATCGTATTCCAGTAGGCTGTTACTTATTAATCTTCCGTCGTTACTTAACCGTAGAACAACGCTTGGTGTTGTCTTCCTACACAAGTTAATTAACGGCGACATAGACTCTTCCTTTCTGTTAGCTCGCCTAAACTTTTTTGTGCCTAGTAGGCCAACAAGAAACTACGTCCCCTTGATTTTACCTTCATGCACGACTGATTACGCTTTGCACAATCCTCTTCGTGTTCTTTGCAAGGACTACAACAAAGTGTTCCATGTCATCTCGGTTGAGCTCTCTCTCCCACTAATAAAATCTTATATTCTTTTGTATTTACGGGACACCTCTGCCCGTGTTTAGTTAAATCTATTTTCCCTTTTCTTTCTTTATTTCCCTCCTTTATTTTCTTTATTCTCTCTCTATCTTCTATTTTTCACTTTATAAAATACTTTCTAATATATACTAACTCATTAACTACTAAACAAATTTTTATTGATTTTTGGTTTGATTGGGTTTTCTGGGTTTCCCCAATCCTTGCAACAAATGTTGGACCAATGATTTAATTTTGCTATTGATATCCCCAGAGCCTAACGTAATTTTAACTTTATTTCTTTAATTTAATATATTTACGATTTTAAATTTATTTAAATTCTTGTATATACATTAAAATGTTTTATAATTTTATACAAATTCTTTTGTGTCGACTGTCAGTAGTCGACAATAAATAAATAAATAAATAATATAAAAAAAGCAAAAGTAGTTTGATATAATACTTTCACTCTATTATTGCATTAAAGGAACTTTACTCTCTTTAGAACTTACCCTCAAAAGTAGGTTAATTATATACCGGTCTCCCGAAAGTTGGTATTTAAGAATGATATTTATGTCACTTTATCAGTCAGTAGGTAATAAAAATCAACTTTTTATTCAGAGATCAACAAAGGTGCCTAACCAGTCCTTCATTGTCTGCTATTTTATGCAAAAACAATAAAATCTCATTCAAGTTGGTATCAATTTTACACACTCCCATTCTTTGATGCGAATTTTGCAGAGCCGATGCGAATTTAGCATGTTGTATAGATTAAATGAGGAGTT
This sequence comes from Drosophila flavopinicola, assembly GCA_035042425.1. Lineage (NCBI taxonomy): Eukaryota > Metazoa > Arthropoda > Insecta > Diptera > Drosophilidae > Drosophila > Drosophila flavopinicola. The sequence continues at coordinate 1,427,091 of JAWNLL010000471.1, read as the reverse complement.
ATCTCGTGTTTGTATAGCAATCTATATTTGTCTGTAGCGGTTATATATGTGCCGTCTGAATCATGGCAAATAAATAATTATATAATATTTTATAAATATTTATTTGCGATCATTCACGATGCGTTTTTAAGAGTATTGTCCACTGCCGTTTCGTCATGTTATTCTAGAATGAATATATGTATTTGCATATATTATGCCCTATCACGTATCACTGTTATAAAAAATACAGTACGATAATAACGGAATCTGAATGCTGGTTTTTCCCAAATATAAAAGAGAACAATTAATTGGCCATCAAAATATTTGCGACTTGTGTATTGAACCACAAGTTTCGTTTCTCCGCCTAGGTACCATTTTTGTTTTTTCACTTATAAATAAATAAATAAATAATCTGTCTCATAAGGGACGCCTTACCTTGTTTCAGTCTACTCAGACTCTTTATCTCACGTCGAACAGGGCTCGGAGATTCTTGTTTAGTTTGTAAAGCAATCCAGTGTGCCATACTTTATCACCTAGGTAACATAGACAACAACTTACAAAGGAATTAATCAAAGTAACACAATTTATAAGGCTAATTCCGTGAACATTATAGTGAATCAGGCAGAACAATTTAAACTCGCATCCCCCACCAAAAGCATATTATATAGACAAGCTGCACCATATTTTTCTCTTTTTCCACCACCACTACTCCCGCCGCCATTAAACTGTTAGTGTCCACCTGAAGCATCCAGTTGACCAGGGCAACCAGACAGTCCGATCAAAGCAGGAAAGCCTGGCCTAAAAATGGCATTAAAGGTGATGCAGGCGAAATCGGAGATTTTGGAAAGAAGGATGATCAAGGCGATATGACCCCCAGGTCATCCAGGGCTTCCTGGCATCTGACTAAGGTGCATTTCATCAAAGAATCTTTAATTGGATCTTAGTGATTATGCTGAACGAAGCGAATGTCCATCTTATAAAGCAAAATACAAGAAAGTAAATCAGTTCCAATAAACTGGTTCAAAATAACTAATTTAACTGTTTGCTATTGTTTCTTTTTTTTGCTTTTGTTTCATTACTCAGTGTTTTTAATATATACTATTAGGCATGACATGACATTAAAATAAGCATACCTTATACTCTTCCATAGGCAAATTTGTATAGATATAACATTTTCTGATTTCAGCTTTGACTTTAATTTAGATTGCTTAAATTAAAGGTTATATGTGTAAAAGGAATGAAGTTGATGCACCTTTAACAAATACAAATTTTCTAAAAATCACCTTATCCAAAAAAAGCTTATATATAGCCGGTATCAGTAATTATCCGTATCAGTAATAATCAGATATCAAAATTCTCTTCTGAGTGCAGCCATTCATCTAGAGATTATTTAATATGTTAAAATCATGAATTTAAGACCAACTTGTATTCATAAAGTTTTGGCTTGTTAATCAAAATATCATTAGGGCATTTAAAATGCACCTCATTCTTTTCAGTCATTTAGATTTACAATTTATATAGGTTACTAGTCACGCGTTTTCGTTATGTCAATTTTCAGTCTATAAAAAATCAATTTGTTTATTCAGAAGTTAACAAAGGCGCTGAATCAATCCCCACTTGTCCCAACGTTTTTATGCAAAAGCAATAAAAAGCTATTCAAATCAGCAGCACTTATTACACATTCCCATTCTGGGGCACGCCAAATATTCGATGACGTTCACGAACATTGCGGCTAACATTTTAAATAAATATTATTTTCAGCTTATAAATATATGTGTGTTGTTGCATGTATTTTGACGAATAGAGTAAATTCATGTAATTTGATTCTGAATATTCAACGTAAGTCGCGTCTCTCATAGGACGTTAACCTGTTTTGGCCTCAAGAATAAAAACTATATGTATGCATATTAGTTTTGCTACGATTAAGACTACAGTAAGCAAATAAAACAACTATTAAAATTAGATATCTTGATGAATATTTTGCATAACGGTTTCCTCCAGATCTAGTTTTCTGAAAGTGATTTCATTAGTATGTCTCTTCATTTCTTTGGTATAAAAGAGATCAATTACTTGGTGATCGCAGCATACAAGCTTGAGCCATGGAACGGCTCAGAGCACTTTTCTGCCTAAGTAAGTTGCCTTTGTCAAAAGATAAATATCAAAAATTACCAATCCTGATCTCTTATCTATCTCCAGGTCTGGCCATCTGTGCCTGCAGCAGCTTGACCACCACGAATCTAAATAGCCAAGATGCTGGCAGGCTTCTTACTGTTCAGGTCCCCGGCCCGGCACCAGCTCCAGCGCCATCGCCACCCAATGTGATTATAAAACGGCCGATTCACTACCATCCACCACCACCACCGCCACCGCCATTGCCACCCTTCTACCCGCCACCGCACCACCATCATCCGCACCATCCACCTCAAAAGTGCAAGTGTCCACCTGGGCCACCTGGACCACCGGGTCCGACAGGAGCTACAGGCAGCCCGGGCAAGCCAGGGCATCCCGGTGAAAAAGGGGATAGAGGTGATAACGGCGAGAAGGGTGACAGGGGAGACAAGGGAGAGAAAGGCGACAAGGGCCACACAGGTGGTCCAGGGCCTCAAGGACCTCAAGGATTGCAGGGCTCTCAGGGTCTACCTGGACCTCAAGGCAGCCAGGGATCCCAAGGACCTCCTGGCTCGCAAGGCTCTCAAGGAACTCAAGGTTCACCGGGATCACCAGGATCTCCAGGCTCCCAAGGACCACTAGGACCACCAGGTTCATCAGGATCTTCAGGATCTCCAGGAGCTCCTGGCTCTCAAGGATCCGCTGGACCCCCAGGACCTCCAGGACCTGTGACTACATGGCCAATACCATCACCTTCCCCACCCCACCACCATCATCCACATTACCCTTACCCGTATCCTGTGCCACCCCACAAGGGACATCATCCCCATCATCCTAAAGGAGGTGATCATCATCATCATCACCATCACCACAAGGGAGATCATCATCACAAAGGAGATCATCATCACAAAGGAGATCATCATCCACACAAGCCGCACCACCCACATAAGCCACACAAGCCACATAAGCCACATAAGCCACACAAGCCGCACCACCCACATAAGCCGCACAAGCCACATATGCCACATAAGCCACACAAGCCACACCACCCACACAAGCCACACAAGCCACACCACCCACATAAACCACACGAGCCACATCATCCGCATAAGCCACCACACAAGCCACCTCACAAGCTACCAAAGCCTGATGTGGATCCACCAAAACCGGACCCAGAGACATCCACAGAAGATGGTATGGAAATGACAACAGAAGAAATGACAACTCTTGGTCCTGGAAGGAACTTTAATGGTGAAGAGGATCTTAAACCGGCTCAAGATTCGTCTCAAGAAATTTCTGCTGAAACCGATGTGGAAAGTAGTCAAAATAATGAAGAACCCCATCAATCGGTCAATGAAGAAGATCCTAATAGTAGCGAAGAAATTGAAGCAGAAATTGGAGAAAATTCCGATGATGAACATGAAGAGGAAGAAGTTGAAAACACAGAATCGGAATCAGACGGAGACGGAGACGAATCAACTAAAGAGACTGACGCTACTGAAGACGATGACAGTTTTGAAAATCAAGGCGAATCGATCATCGAAGGAGAAAACTTCTTAGGGAATCCGGACCAGAGCTTTGTGGTTCAAGAAAGAAGCGGAAGTAGGCCTATTATCTTATCAATTAGCCAGCGTCGCAATCCCTTCCATATATACAGAGACTACCAAGATTATTAAATAGAAGACTAGCTTATTTTTATTTTAAACAAAAAAAGAAATGAAATAAATTTTAATTTCAAGACTGTATTTATAATGTTTTGGTCTCCGATTTTGTCCCGCAATTTATTTACAGTGATAAAAACTTCAAATACGAAAAGAAAACTAGAAATAATACACCAAATATTTGGGTATAATAAATTGTGTAATTGGTGAGTTATATTACGATATCTTGATAGTTTCCACTGATTGTTCCAATGACATCTATATGCAGTGCATGCAGCAAATTGAACTGATACTTTCATAGTTTGCAAAGCAACAAAATCGGGAACACTTAAATATGTGATGGATATTCATCAGGGTGGATTGTACTTTGTGTACAAATGTAATATTCTTACTGTTAGTTCCTATGGCAACTACACAACCAGTGTAGTGTAGTCCAACGCATAAATGACAATTCTGTTCAGGGTATCTTGGTTAACAACAAATTTTATAAATAATAACTGTATTTGTACACGAATCATTAAAAAAACGGGGGCGCCATATATATTGACATATTCGGTGGCATATAATATCTCATATACAAATTATATTACTTATTCCAAAATATATTGCCTATGGTCTACAGATTAAAATAACTTGTGGAAGATTGACTTTGGGCAAGCCGAAAAGTATGCAATAAAAATAATTTTTCTTTTTTATTTGCATAGGAAAAGTATGCAACAAGCTGCATAAATGTTCCAAAAACTTGTTAAACACTGCTTTGAATTACTTGTTTGTATAATAAGAAATAAGTTCACAAACGTGTTCAGTTGGGGTCAAATTGAAAAGATCTATACTGCTTCAAACTATTAATTTACTGCCAGCTTGTAACTGATTTAATCTGTGTACATAGAAACCAAAATCCATTTGCATTTATTTATTCACTTTAAGCAATTTATTTTGTTGACTTCTTCCATTTCATCACTGTTCGGTTGGGGTAAATGTTGAGTATGTCCCGCACTAAGCCATGCGCTCCTTGATCCAAGTGTCGAACATGGAGACGCGTGTGTAGACATCGGGACTGTTGGAGGCACAGAAAGCAGTGCCATATGAGACGACGCCCACTTGCTTGAGGGACTCACCGTTGGCCATGACCAAAGGTCCGCCCGAATCTCCCTACAAAAGTAGAAGCAGTAATATATCGTCGCATCATCCTGTCCATAGCATCCATACTCACATTACAGGCGCCCTTGCCGAAGCGCTCGAGAGCACAAATCTCCGTATCCGTCAGTTGCGACATGGTCTCCTTGCATCTGGCATTGTCCAGTGTTTTGTAGGAGAGCTTCTGCAGTATTGTCGGGTATTTGGCAAAGGGTCCAGTGCCGAAATGGAAAACAGAGCCCCAGCCGCTTAAAAGGACTTCCTGGTCAGCTCCCACGAGCTCATTGCTGCTCACATCGATTGTGCCAACGCGTTTGCCGTCCACATCGAAGGGTGGATCGATTTTCATTATGGCTATATCGCTGGTCACCAGCTCCTCATAGTTGGCATTCATCTCGTAGGACAGCACCTGGGCGCGATAGCCGCTGCTGTCATCCAGGTCCCGTATACCGGCCACCACGCTAATCCTGCTCGCATTCTGGCCATTGACGCAGTGCGCCGCTGTGAGAACGCGATTCGGTGCTATAAGGGATCCGCCGCAAAAATGCCGCATTTTGCCACTGCGCGTAAGGAACTGCATGGAGATCTGGTAGGGCACATACTCATCTCCGGGCACATCATATCCGCCAACAACGCGTTCCTGCGAGCTGCTATCGGCATTCTCAAAATATGCATCCACTGTGGTAGGATTTGATTACTACCTGAATGAATATATGTCAATGATCTTAGAAACTTACAGTCGATTACTTTATTCATGGATTTTCCAGTTACTAAAGCCAGTGATCCCAGCAGCAATACCCATAATATTGGTGCTTCCATGCTGTCGTTTGGCTTCTTCTTTTTTAGAGTAGAACTCTGTTCTGTTTGGCTTTTAGCTAGAGTCGGGCCTTTATATATGTTGCACTTTGCCTCATTAGAATTTTATCGAGCGGTAGCTGTGGGTGGTCTGACCGCATATAATGGGTAAGAAGGTCATCCACTGAATAGCGATAAACAAGCCGACCCTGGTTAAAGTTTGATATCTAGAAGCTCACAGTGTGTTGCACAATTTGCTTGGGAGTTGTCGTTTTTAGAAAACTCGCTAGTTTATAGGGCAATCAATCAATTACATATATCAAGTTATACAATATTCATGTGCCAATAAAAACCGCAGTAAAACAGCGTCCTATATGAGTTGGTATTTGTTATAAATTTATTTAATATAATGTGTTTAGGCCAGAAGTTAAAATTACTTATGTGTTAACATACTTTAAAAAATAAATACACGTATTTTCCAATTCTGCGTGTTGCATAAATGATTTTAAAAAGTGATATTGAGGAAGAAGAAGCTTTCAAATATGTTAGTAAGTAATACCTTGGGAGTTACTGGTTGATACGAAAACTTCCCATTCTTGAAAACATATTTCGTTCACTTTCTCTGTTCACCTATTAGCATTTATAATTTCTCTTTATAATTTCTCCTTCTGTGCAGCTAAAGAGTGAAATCTTGTCACATGCATATTCTAATTATTATTCTTGATTATCCTTGGTTAAGCAGAAAACAGTAAAGCGATTCACCATATTCAATGGTGTTGACTGCAACATTTAATTAGAATTCCCGTCGAAGGCGAGAACAAAGCCTAATGAGTTAACATGAGGATTAACCTGTCAAGGAACTCGGCGAACTCGCATGCAAATATATTGTGCAGCAGCTAAAAATAAAGGCCAGAGATAAACCCCGTCACGTTATTCTACCCTAACAGGGTGGTCCAATTAACATAAGCTGACACGAAGGGGGCGCCAAGGCAGGAACCAGCAGAGAGGCAGAGACACATCCTGGAGAAAATAATAAAGCCATTTCAAGTTCATATCAGTTCGCAGCCAGAGCCAAAGTCAAAGACAGAGCCAGCATCAAAGCCAGAGCCAACAATTAACACAGTAGTCCAAAGATCAAGACCTCAACATGCGCCTCCAAGAAGCGACTCCCCAGAAACACGCTGAATCCAAGTGAGGTGTGCATAATTAATTTGCGCCAGTTGCCATTCGCCAGTTGCAGTAAAATGATTCATTAGCTGGCCAGCAATCAGGCCGGAACTGACATGGCAGGGAGCTGCTGTTGCTGCCTCTCAGAGATAGTGGCATGGATGCTCAGCCTATGCCCGCCCAGACGTTGGCGAGACCAAGTTGATTTGCATCGAACATGTGAACAGATAGCCAGCCACACAGAAACTGAGAAGGCAGCAGCAACAGCAGCAGCAGCCCCAAAGGTGTTGATTGCCAACTGGCAACTGGCAACTGCCAATGTTCCAATGCTCCAATTGGAGCTCTCTCCTTGCCTACTACTATCCTTTACCTGCAACAATGAATTAAAAGAAATGTCGGCTGCCAGCGCAGCAGCTTGTTTAATCGGAATATTTAAATTATTCATTGATTAAAACTGCAGCCAGATCAAGCTGAAGCCACTCACAGGTACTACCCCGCATCCCCACATCCCCCTCTCCATCTCTCTCTCTTTCTCTGCAACTCTATGTTTCCACTTGTGGATGTGTCTCTGCGCTTGTCGTTTCAATTTGGTTGTAGGAGTAGCTCCAGACAGGCAGGAAGGCATGCAGGCAGCAGCAGCCAGGCTGTAGGTGCCATTCCCAAGAATTGAGGAAACAGCTCTTCCTGCCAGTCGCTCTTTTGCTACCCCTCTCCCTCCTCATTGTTGTAAACTGCTTGCTTGTGGAGTGTGCGAATTGCCACCCAAAATAAAACACACAAGAAGTTGCATCGTATATGTATGTTTGTGCTGTAATAAAGCTCTTTGTAGAAGTGCAGCAAGACTGAATGGAATTCAAAGGATTGATTAATTAATGATCTAAGCATCTCTTTGAATGGGAATCGAATTTTCTAAACAGCTCTTTAACAATAGCTGCAATTGTCCAAGTGCAACGATTATGCGAGAGCCCTACAAATTGTAAATTAAAACAAATAAATTTCTGAGAATTAAGTATTACTCAATAAGTTATAACATGTCTAAGGAATTTTATTAATTATAGTGGGCATTAAATAATTTAAAATATATAATAGTTCTTTTCGAAGAAAATAGTATATTAGCTTTGTGCTGAAGTGTGTAATGCATAGATGGAAGCGTCGAAAACCCCTAGGAAATACCTCCAGTATGCTTAGAATGACAAAACAATTGATCTAGCCATGTCCGTCTGTCTGTCTGTATGTATGCAAGCTAGTCACTCAGTTATTGTACTATCGTGCTAAAACTTTGCACATAGACTTATTATTCAAAGGGATAGTACATTGGTCGGAACCGGTCGAATCGGATCGCTATATCTTATAGCTGCCATATAACTGGAAGTCGGTTTTGGCTATAAATCCCACGTTGTCAAAGCTATCGTAATGCAATTTTGTACAGAGACTTATTATTCAAAGGGACAGCACATTGGTAGGAGCCGGCCCGATGGGACCACTATATCTTAGAACTGCCATACAACTGGAAGTCGGTTTTGTCCATATATCCGATCTTTTCGAAGCTATCGCCATTGCCTTGTGCACTGGAACATCCTTATAGTTCATTAATGTTTAAAATTTCAAATCAATTGAGCTATAAATAGCAAAGATATACGTCATTAAGTATTTTGAAAGAATATCATTTATTTTATTCTTTTTTATATTTATACTCTTTTCGAAGAAAATAGTATATTAAGTTTGTCCTGAAGTTTGTAACGCATAGAAGGAAGCGTCTGAGACCCCCCCAAAAGTTACTGCCAATATGCTTATAAAAAAAAAACAAATTGATCTAGCCATGTCCGTCTGTCTGTCTGTCTGTCTGTCTGTCTGTCTGTCTGTCTGTCTGTCTGTCTGTCTGTCTGTCTGTCTGTATGTATGCAAACTAGTCCCTCAGTTTTTGAGCTATCGCGATGCAACTTTGCACAGACACTTATTATTCAAGGGGACAGCACATTGGTCGGAGCCGGCCGGATCGGACCACTATATCTTATAGCTGCCATACACCTCAAAGTCGGTTTTTGGCCATAAATCCGATGTTTTCAAAGCAATTGCCTTAAATTTCCTTGTACACTTGAACATCCATATAACTCATCGATGGGTAAAATCGCAAATCGATTGAGTCATAAACAGCGAAGATATGCGTCATTAAATATTTTGAAAAAACAGGTGCATATGAGCAAACAAAGTCAAGCGCAAGAAAGCTTTTGATAGTCTGAGCAAACAAAGTCAAGCGCAAGAAAGCTTTTGATAGTCTGTCTCAAGGTATTTGCGGCATTTTGCCACCGATCATCAAAACGGTTTGTGGCGTATGGCGTAAAGAGCCGCGCTAACGAACGCATGTTTCGCAAGTTCAAGTTCGAGCCTCGGCGGCGACTGATTGTTAATTTAATACTTTTTCTTTTTCTTCCTTCCAAATATATAACTGTAATCAAATTGATTTGCTTCCAATAGCTTAGAACAAAAACAATGCCACGCGAAAAAACAAATGCTGACAAACGCGAGTTGCAGGTTGCAGGAAAACAAAAGAAGGAAATTTGTAACAGTCGGCTCTTCAAGCAATTTTGTCAGCGATCATCGAAACGGCTTGTGGCGTAGTGGGTAAAGTTGCGAACTGGTGAGCGAGAGGACCCGGGTTCGAAACCAGCGGCGACTGGTCATTTATTTTCATTTTTTCTTATTCTTCTTTTCAAATATATAATAGCTGCTAGTCAAATTCATCGTTATTTTCAATTTCCTAAATTGTTTCTAATTTTTTTTTCATACATAAAGTAGCTTTAATAGAATAATTCAAAGAATAAAAGTTTAAATTCATTGGCAAAACCAATGACACGCGAAAAAAAATATGGATCTCAAATTCTGAATATAAGCTCTCGTATGTTCAGATTAAGTTTTATGACAATTCAATTTCCGACAGCGGCCTTGAAAGGTATAAGAGCAACAGGCACAAAATTTGGTATGTATATTGTAGTATACATATGTAATGTAGTTTTGACTTTTTGGAAAAACTGAAACTTGTATATTGTTCAATTCGGTAGCACTTATGAATGCTAAGGGACGCGTCCACGAGCTGCGGATAGTGAAACGTCCCTGTTTACATGAATACCTTTATATATTTTATTTTATATGTAGGGGTATATGTATGCGACATTAATATCTGCGAATTAAATAAGCAGTCACGGAAAAATAGTAAAAATTGCTTTAAGGTTCGAAAAGAGTATTTAATCTTCGGCACGCCGAAGATAATCCTTCTCCACTTGTTTTTTTTAAATCTTCGGTACGCCGAAGATAAACCTTCCCATATTGTTTTATTTTTAAATACTGAACCCATTAAAAATGGGTACAAAGGGTATAATGGTTTTGCACCAAAGTATGTAACAGACCATGTATAGTCTCGAATAGCATACACATCTAACAAATATTTCACATTTTGGATACCGTACCCCCATCTCACCAAAAGTGACAAAATTTTCAATATGACTTTGCAATTTGGTGTGATGACTCTATAGTCAATGTTATGTCCTGCAAATTTCACAAAGATCGGGCACTAAATACAGAAGTTATTTAAGATTAAACTTTTAGGGCCATGCGAAGAAGTTAGCCTGCTTAAACTGCTTGCACTGCTTGCAGTAAGTGTGTGTTTGTATGTATGTATGTGCATTGATTGGTAAGTATGAATGGATGTAAGGACTGGGCTCAGGGTATCTCCTAGTCGGGCACCATCGACTAGAGCACTTTTACTTGTTATTTAAGTAATTTCTATTAATTTGTATCGAAATCGACAGATATGTCTATATCCTCATGAGGTTGAAGATGTACTTTTCAAGGCCTTCTACACATCGTCACAAAATTAGAATGGCCTATGCAGTAATATTATAAAACGTAAATCACATAATATCACAAATTTACTGACGCGAATAAAACAAATTAGTATAAGATCGTCTCACACTCAAATCTCGAATTCCAGCTGCCTGATCTCTGGGATGGGTCACAGTGGGACAACTGTTGCCGCCTGCTGTTAGCTGTGCGTGCTTGATAATCATAAGGGGATCTCGAATATGAGCTGCTGCAATCATATTCTCACTGGCTTGACAGAAGCGCCTACCTGTTGTCATCAATTAGGTAACAAGCACACGCGACCGATAAATATTGCGGCGGGGGTATCAGTGTACCAGTATTGCAGTATCCGTAACCGTATCTACAAATGGTTCAAGCTGCTTGCTGTGATCTCAGATCTCTTATCTGATTTGCAAATAAAAATGTATTTCATTTGGCCCCGTCGAAGGACCACTTAGAGAGATCTGAACCGAGCTGCAGTCGAGTCATAATTTATAGGTATACCGAGTGTAAGTGCGAAGAGTGGAAGAGGGGACTGGGAGAGGGAGAGGGAGAGGATACATCTTGTGGTGCTGGCAAATTAAGTACTAAAATAAACGGCCAATTTACTGATTATGCAAAACATGCAATTAATTTTCCACTCCACATTTGTTTCAAATCTTCCATACTTGGAATTAACTTAACTTGTTGTTGTTGTTGTAGTTGATGTTGATGTTGTTGCTGTTATGTCTCGTAACGAGTGCGAAAATTAATTGCCGCTACAAATGGAAAATTTATTTGAAATCGCGTTGACTTACAGGCATGTTAAAAATGCCTATACAAGGCAGCATAGGGCTACCAATAATTTATTATCTATAACTGCAGCTTGACTAATTTGCATATTATGATAACTAATTGAATTTTGCTAATTCCGATTGCTATCAGACACACTTTAAAGTCATAAGGTATATTCCATTATAAGATTAATACAATAAATGATAGTAACTTAAAGCTTTACATATTATATGGTAATAATATAAAGTAATTTAATATTTAAGTGATTTTAGCTTATTGTGATAGCTATCATATTTACTTGATGACATTTGGAAAAATAAAATGAATAACTGTAATTTAAAGCTCTAATTAGTCGTAATTAATACTATAAACTAAGTGCATACCCGTGCTGACAACAGCGTCATCTCCCCACTGAGGATTGGGTTTTAAAGTTTAAAGTTATACCGGCCTGGAAATAGGGTAAACACCCTATGTAGCTTGCCAAATAAAATCAAAAATAAACTAAGTATACTAATACTAAGATTAATAGCATTTTGAGAATATATTTTGAGATTAATAGCATCTTAGAATAAAATAATAAAATTAATAAAGATTAAGTAATATTCCTTAGTAAATTTAATATATGGGACTGATTCTACTTATACTCTCAGCAAGCTCTTCACCTGCCAAATTGAAATTATAAAATTCAATTTATTATTTATTATTATTATTATTATTATTATTTATATTATTCTTATTCATATTATTATTATAACTATTATTTTTATTATTATTATTCTTATTCTTATTCTTATTATTATTATTATTATTATTATTATTATTATTATTATTTATATTATTCTTATTCATATTATTATTATAATTATTATTTTTATTATTATTATTCTTATTCTTATTATTATTATTAATATTATTATTATTATTATTATTATTATTATTATTATTATTATTACTATTATTATTATTATTATTATTATTATTATTATTATTATTATTATTATTATTATTATTATTATTATTATTATTATTAATTATTATTATTATTATTATTATTAGCTCTAAAAGCTAACAAAATTTCCGAATGGCTTTTGTGCGGATTTGCATCAAATAAATTTCCCAGTGCTTTTCGATATTTAAAAAAAATCTAAAATATAATTATTTTAGCTATCATCAGTAAATACAGTAGGCAAATCTAGTTAAACATTTTAATTGTCGCTTAAAAGAAAACATTTGTTGAATGGTTCCCCAATATTCTATATTCATAAGTGAAAGACCCTTTCGGAGCACACGTGCACGAGACAATTAAATACTTAGGTCTGAACTGGCTACTGTATTTGAGCTGGCCCGGTTTAGAGCTGCAATGTCAGGTCATAAAATGAGCGGCTTTGCTTTAAGAACCGACGTAGTATAAATCACATTGAAGACAACACAGAAACCGCGGCTGCAGCACAGGCTGGCAATAAAAGTTGCAGTCTGAATATTTTTAGTATTCTTGTCTTTGTTTTTTGAATGAGCCTCTTTTGGGACGGCCACACGCACAATTCTGCAGAAGTTGGCTGGCGAACAAGGCTGAGAATGAGGCGGGCAATCAACCAAAATGTCATAATAATGATGGCGTTCCGGGCGGCCTGGTCAGACAGGATGCTTATCTTGTTAACACCGTACCTTTTGCCGCCAGGCGTTAACGTCGAGTCCAACAAAAACTGAAATCATGGAATGAACTGACCAAGTCACTCAGTTCCCGCCTCACCTGATCTGATGGACTGATTATGAAATGCATTTTATTAGCAAGAATTTAAGGCGGTTGGTATGGTTATGAAATTTGCCATGTCAAAGGAATTTGTTCGGACTATATTTATACTCTTTTCGAAGAAAATAGAATATTATGTTTGTGCTGAAGTTTGTAACGCATAGAAGGAAGCGGCGGAGACCCCCAAAAGTTACTGCCAGTATGCTTAGAATAACGAATCTAGCAATGTCCGTTTTTCTGTCTGTATGTATGGGATCTCGTCCCTCACTTTTTTAGCTATCGTGATGAAACTTTGCACAGACACCTATTATTAAAATGTACAGCACATTGTTTGGAACCAGCCGGATCGGACCACTATATCTTATAGCTAGCATACAACTCGAAGTCGGTTTTGGCCAAATATCCGATATTTTCAAAGCTATCGCCTTAAATTTCCTTGTACACATGAACATCCTTATAACTCATCAATGTTTAAAATTTCAAATCGATTCAGTTATAATTAGCAAAGATATGCGTCATTTAATACTTCGGTGGTGCAGTTGGCAGTGTGAGAATTGCCTTAAGGTTCGAAAAGAGTATAAAATCTTCGGCATGCCGAAGATAAGCCTTCCCCACTTGTTTAAGTTAAATTACTGCAAATCATTAAGATTTGCAAACTTTCAATTATTATGGCGATTTCTTTTCATAAAGAATTTGGGTAAATCGTTATAGAAAGTTAAAAAAAATAAGTAAAGATCCTACAGAATGAGTAGGCTTTTTTTTTGTCGAAGAATATGTATTTTCTGGAACTAATTTCTCTTCAATTTATACATATATAATCGCAATAAACACAAACATTTTAGTACTACAATCGAGATGGATGGTTTTTAAATAATTAAATATATAAATAGTAAATTTTGCAATGTTAGTAAAACTTATATTAAATTGTAGAAAATTTTACTCAATCTGAAAATTTTCATTCTAACTATAGGAAATGTTGTTCTATTTGTGCACATTTTTATGAAAATGAACTTTTTAGCAGCAATTCATTATTTAGTTTGAAAATTCTTAAGCACTTCGGATGATGCCTTCAACGAGAACTGAAATTACATAAGATCCCAACCTTGACCCTGTTTAATGTATTCAGTTAACTTATCAACTTAAATATTTATAATTTAAAGAAGTATATAAGTTATTAATGTAGATATCAACAGCTTGCCAGCGTTTGTTTGCCGAACATTAATCTCAGGCAGAATAAGATAAAGACCCATCAGATGCATTACGTATAAAAGGCACAGCTCTTTACATTACCAAACATTCGTTACGTATTCACAGACATAATGCCAGCAATATATCAAAAGCCCTTCACGATCTTTCTCATAGTTAAGCTCTGCTTGGTCTTAGCAGGTGCAAGTGAAGCGGACAATCTGGAACTGGACGACGCTGTGGATACATTGGATGGATACCGCATCAATGGCGGCCAATTGATGAACCAGTCGGTGCCCTTCCAGGTGTCCATGCAGATGCAGCGCCGGGGCAACCGCTGGCATCACTTCTGCAGCGGCTCCATCGTCAGCGAGCAGCATGTCCTGACGGCGGCGCATTGTGTGGACAAGCTGAAGCTGGCGAACATGACCGTTGTGGGCGGCACACTCAACTGGAAGGTGGGCGGACACCGTCACCAAATTGTCGCCAAGCACGTGCATCCACAGTACGCATCGAGTCCGCGGATTGTCAATGACATTGCTTTGCTGAAAGTCAGTCCGCCGTTTAAGCTGCAGCTCGCCGAGATCGGTGCGGTTCACCTGGGTGGCAGCGATCGCATCGGGCGTCAGGTGGCGGTGCGGCTCACCGGCTGGGGCTCAACGACGCCCAGCAGCGCCGACGCTCAGATACCGGATCGCCTGCAGGTGCTTAACTATCAGACCATCTCGAATGAGGAATGCGTACGCAAAGGCTTTCGAGTCACAGCCAATGAGATTTGTGCCCTTGCAGCCGCTGGGAAGGGCGCCTGCATGGTAAGTAATTCGTAACATTCGCATTCGCATTCGCACTCGCTATCGCTATCTAAAACTGTGGCACACTTGCACAGGGTGACTCGGGCGGTCCGCTGATCCTGGCCGGCGGCAGACAGCAGTTGGTGGGCATTGTCTCCTATGGCAGCGCCACTTGCGCCCAGGGCAGGCCCGATGTCTATACGCGTGTCTCCAGCTTTTTGCCCTACATAAGCAAGGTCCTTAACCAGGATCTAGCCTAAGCGCTGTATAACCAATAAATTCTTTTGTGGCTTGCATATCTATGTGTTTATACTCTTTTCGAAGAAAATAGTATATTAAGTTTGTGCTGAAGTTTGTAACGCATAGAAGGAAGCGTCGGAGACCCCCAAAAGCTACTGCCAGTATGCTTAGAATGACAAAACAAATTGATCTAGCCATGTCCGTCTGTCTGTCTGTCTGTCTGTCTGTATGTATGCAAACTAGTCCCTCAGTTTTTGAGCTATCGTTATAAAACTTTGCACAGAGACTTAATATTCAAAGGGACAGCACATTGATCGGAACCGGCCGGATCGGATCACTATATCTTATAGCTGCCATACAACTGGAAGTCGGTTTTGGCCATAAATCCCATGTTTTCAAAGCTATCGCGATGAAACTTTGCACAGATGCATATTATTCAAACATACATAACATTGATCGGTGCCGGAAGGATCATCATATACTAAAACTGCCATACACTGGAAATAAATTTAATATTTCAATTCAAATTGATATCATATGATATCAATTTTTATACCTGAACCCATTAAAAATGGGTAAAAAGGGTATTATGGTTTTGTGCAAAAGTATGTAACAGGCATAAGGAGAGCATCTCCGACCATATAAAGTATATATATTCTTGATCAGTATCAACAGTCGAGTCGATTTAGCCATGTCCGTCTGTCTGTCTGTCCGTCCGTCCGTCCGTCCGTCCGTCCGTCCGTCCGTCCGTCCGTCCGTCCGTCCGTCCGTCCGTCCGTCCGTCTGTCTGTATGAACACGCGGATATCAGAGACTACAAGAGCTAGAGACTTCATATTTGGAATATAAGTTCTCGTAATCCCGGGACAGATCAAGTTTATTAAAATTTATCGATAACTCGTCCCGTTCAAAAGTTATCGATAAATTTCGATTTCAGACCAACGTTTTTTGGCTATAACTTACAAGTTATAAGAGCTAGAGGTCCCTAATTTGGCATGTATAATCTCGAATAGCATACACATGTAACACATTTTTCACTTTTTGGATACCACCCCCAATCCCCCCAAAAATTCAAAAAGACTCATTTTTGAAGGTATGACCTTGCAATTTGGTTTGGTCACACATTTTATAGCCAATGTTATGTCTTACAAATTTTAATAAGATCGGACACTAAACACAGAAGTTATTTAAGATTTTTTTTTCTATTGGTCTCAGTGAAAAATCAAGATAACTGCTTAAACCGTTTTCACAGCTTGCAGTAATGTGTGGTGTGTTTGTATGTATGCACACTATTAGGCAAGTATGAATGGATGTCAGAACTGGGTTCAGGGTATCTCCTAGTCGGGCAGTCCCGACTAGAGCACTCTTACTTGTTACAGTTGAAAGTGCTGCAGTTAGCAGAGTGAAAATTGTCTGAAGGTTCGAAAATAGTATAAAATCTTCGGCACGACGAAGATAATCCTTTTCCACTTGTTTTGTTTGGTTTTATTACTTAGTACCCAATAAAAATGGACAAAAAGGGTATCATGAGCTTGTGCGAGAAGACGTTTAGTAGTGCTAGAAGGATTTCCTTATAAATTACTATTCATTCCCATCTATCAATGGTACTAAAATCTGGAATGTAGATTTTTGGATACCATTCGTAGAACTTGTTACTTTGTTGCCTTTAACTCAACTAACTAAAATAATGTCGATTAATCTTCCTCCCTTCTTATCAAATCTCGAGGAGTATAATAGCTAGATGTCGCAAATTTGATTGTTTCCTTCTCGTCTTGCACACACAAATAAAAAATATTTATATTTTTGAACGCCTTTGAACTGAGACTATATTTTTCATAGTACGAAAAGCGTGCAGCTTGAAGCGAGAGTTTCTGGATATCTTATTAAAAATAGGAACTAATGTGAAGGCATTTCACAGCTGGGTTAAGGGTATCATTTAGTCGGGCAATAGCGACTTTACTAGTATTAGTTGTTTTTGTTTTTTGTTTTTGTTTTTTGGCGGCTAATTAAAAATCTTGTTCAATATTCGCCACAGTCGCTGGCAGCCTGGCAGCATCTTCATCTCGGCCCTAGGCCTAGCCCTCCTGGCCAGGGTCGGACTCTGGTTGTGACTCTGACTCTGGCTCTGGCTGGGCTCCAGCTTTTGGCCCGCACTGTGCGGACCATGATAAATGCAAAAAGCAATTTATCGCACATTTAACTCAATTCAGTTTCTTTATGGGCAGCCACAAACGGAAGAGGGGCGAGGGGCACCTCTGTGGCTGGGGGCACGCCTGCCAGCCAGCCAGCCAGCCACAGACAAAGTTTTGCTGACACGCACGCTTCATGGACTGCAGCCTGCCCTCTGCCTTGCTTCTGCTGCAAACTGCATGCCGCATGCTGCATGCCCCATGGACCATGGACCGTGGACCGTGGACTGTGGACCGTGGCGAGTCAGTGCGCGCAGCTCTTGTAATTCGATATTAGATTTTATGTGCGACAAATACGAAGTGCAAACATTTTTATGTTCCTTCAATTTCTATGCCGCATTCGTATTTGTAGTGGAACCAAATAGCCAAAGATGCGCCACAGAAACAGTTCTGCTTTCCTTTCACTTAATTAAGTTCCAAATAATGTCGAGCTCACGCTTTTCGATTTGTTTAACTCATCTACCTACACCGATCTACAAATACCTGAGATATACTATTACAGTCCGTTAACAGTTGCAATCAGTTGAAATTATTGAAACACATTGAAATTAGTCAAATAATATCGAAAATCAAAAGATATTTGTGAGATGATGTATACTGAAGAGCTTAATCTGGGGTTAAGGACATAATAGATATGTAAACATTTGTTACTTCCATACTTTACTTTTGGTGAATATATTTATAAAACAAGATCAATTTAATTATTTGATTAAATGACATCTAAAGAACTAATATCACAGCGAGATTTACATTAGCAGTGTAGAAATATTAGTTATTACGATTGGGAGCATTCATATTTTGTTTTATTTATAAAATTAAGATTTTCATAAAATTAAGATTTCAAAATATTGAGAAAAACGTTGCTTATATGGTCACACTGTTTGCAGAATAGTATGACAAATCGGATCATTGCTTCCGCACTCGCTGATTGTTGTTTGCAGTTCAAACTTGTAATGTTTAGAGCAAACTTTGAGTGACTCAAGAATTATTCATGCAGTTGAATAATATGAGTATGAATCTGAACTATTATGAGTGTGAATGCCGAGTGTGTAGTGGGGCTAAGAAAAAGAGCTCTTGCATTTGTTAGACGCTCGTTGCTGACCGCATAAATTCATTTAGATCAATCAATTCAATTTGTTTGTCAATAAAACCTAAATGAGTATTTCATTTAAACAAATTAAAATTCGACCCATTTGAATGTCGCGCAACAAAATTCCAACTCAACCAGCTCAACTGGGACTCGAGAACAACAACAATTAAAATTGACGGGGAATAAGACTGGGATTGGGTCTGGAGGCTGCAACTGAGACAGAGTCTGAAGCCTGATATCTGAGTTTGAGTTCGAGTGCTGGGGATGGTGTTGAATGTACTTATATACATATTCGTATGTATATATATATATACACATATATATATATATATATATATGGAGAGACCCTGTCTTTGGGCAGCCTTTGTTGACTTTTCATTGTCAATTAAAATCAAATAAATTTATTTGCTGCTTGACATTCGCGTTTTACGCTCTCTCTCTCTCGCTCTCGCTCTCGCTGAGTTTCGATTCTGATTCGGATGCAGACACAGAATCAGATTGTTTCGAACCAGTCTCGTGTTTGCATTAAGCAATATATTATTTTGACCTTCTTCTTGTATTTATGGCAATTTATTTGGCTGCGACTGTCGCAAATGTGGCTAACCTTTGACCCCACTCACAAATCAGTTAACAATCTACTTTGCCTTGCCCTGCTTGGACACAGATTCCATTGCTTTCTTAACGGTTTCGGGATCGCCCAGGAATTTCATGGACACCAGTGGCTGCATGCATTTGTCCAGCTCATAGATGAAGGGTATGCCAGTGGGTAGATTAAGCTCCATAATGGCCTCATCGGAGATTCGATCCAGGTGCTTAACTATGCCTCGTAAGCTATTTCCATGTGCAGCTATAAGTAGCTTCCTGCCCTCTTTTATTTGGGGCACAATTATATTGTTCCAATAGGGCAGTGTTCGCTTGATGGTCAGCTTAAGGGATTCGGTTTTGGGAAAGTCGGCGGCCTTGGGACCGTCGCTGTATCTAGGATCCTTGGCTATGCAGTCATAGTACTTGTGATCCTTTTCCATGGGCGGAGGCGGTGTATCGAAGCTACGTCGCCAGATCTTGACCTGATCCTCGCCATATTTCTTGGCAGTCTCTGCTTTGTTCAGACCCGTCAGCCCGCCATAGTGGCGTTCATTGAGACGCCACGTTTTGCATATGGGTAGATCCTTTTGTCCTGTCACCTCCAGCACCGCCTGCAGCGTGTCCTGTGCCCGCGTCAACATGGACGTGTGCGCCATGTCAAACTTGAGCTTGGCATCCTTGATGGCCTTGCCCGCGGCGCAGGCTTCTTTGCGTCCGTTGTCGCTCAACTGGGCATCGTACCAGCCACAAAAGAGATTCTTCTGGTTCCACTCGGATTCACCATGCCGCACCATTACAATTACGTATTTCTCACACTGGCCAGAGTATTGCCGGTGCAGCTCCAGGGCCAGGCATTGTGGTCTATCGAAGGTGCTGCATCGCTTCTGCTGGCCTCCGAGGAAGCGGAAAAGCATTTGACTACCGCAACCGAGCCTTGCAAGCCCAGCCATGGTTTAGGAATTTAAAATTGGAAAGTTAAACAAATTAAAAGGTTATCAGCTGGGCTTGAGGCTAGTAAAATTCGTTGCCTACTTATACCCATTAGGCCAAAGTACACGTTATAACCTTAATATTCGAGCGACTGTGATGGAAATTTTTCAGATCCAAAAAATCTTGTTTTTCGAATAATATATGAAAGCCGAAAACATTTGTCTTAATTTTACTTCAACAATTGTAACTTGAACAGCATTATATTCTAATGTAACATAAACTGAAGTTCTAGAATATCATCTAATTTTGTAAAATAAGGAAAATTTGACTGACAGATAGACGTCTCTGCCTTTGATTTTGATTCAGATAATATATACTTTATGGAGCCAAGGATGTTTTCTTCAGCGTGCTACATATATTTAATTATACGTCATTATTATAATAATAATAATATAATATTTAAATAATACTGTTAGGGATATATTATTGCTTATATGTAGATATAATTAAAATTGTTCTAACGCAAAATTTGAAAGAACTAAATAAATCAGAGGAATACTTGAAATATATAACTGTTGTTTCAGCGCACATATCCAAAATGTTCTTTAATTATACCCCGAGCCCATTAAAAATGGGTAAAAAGGGTATAATAAAGTTGTGCAAAAGTATGTAACAGGCATAAGGGGAAGCATATCCGACCATATAAAGTATATGTAATATTAATCAGTATCAAAAGCCGAGTCGATGTAGCCATGTCCGTCTGTCTGTCCGTCCGTCTGTCCGCCTTTTCGTCCGTTCGTCCGTCCGTCTGTCTGTATGAGCACGCGGATATCAGAGACTACAACAGCTAAAGACTTCATATTTGAAATATAAGTTCTCGTAGTCCCGGGACAGATCAAGTTTATTTCATTTTATCGAAAGCTCGTCCCGTTATAAAGTTATCGATAAATTTCGATTTCAGACTAGCGTTTTTGGGACACAAACTCAAAGTTATAAGAGCTAGAGGAAAAATTTGGCATGTATAATCTCGAATAACATACACATGTAACAAAGATTTCACTTTTTGGATATCCCCCCAAAGAGCATGTGTGTGCTTGCATGTATGTACTACACTGATAGGTTAGGATGAATGAATGTAAGGACTGGGTTCAGGGTATATCCTAGTCGGGCCATCCCGACTAGAGCAGTCTTACTTGTTTCTTTAAAGACGTTAATTCATCTTATCTTTTGTTACGTACTTTGTGAAGGAATCTGTTTCGAGCATATAAAATTACAAGTTTAATTAAAGTGATTTTTCACATTTGTGGTATTCAACATTTTCAACGATCTTTACTTTTCACAACTGCTGTTGTACTCTTGAAAAAATGAGATGTAAGCGCTTAGTCTCAGGAACTAAATAAATGCTTTGTATGCCATTTGCACTTTGCTTTAAGCTCAGGCTCAAATTCATTTTGTAATTCATGGGGTAACAACTTCCTAAAGCGACTAAAGCTTGGAACAGTTTAAATCATTTCTGGCATAAAAGGAGTAACAAGTCAATATAGGCAGTCAATGCAAATATGCCAAATGCGAGCAACAACAAATTGAGCAAAAGACAACTGACAGCCGGGGAATATGCAGAAGTATGTGGGCCTGTATGGATGTGGATGGAGCGATCCCCAGCAGAAGCAGAAGCAGCCATAAAGAGCTTTTACGATCGCCACTAGGCGGCAGCTCGCATGATAAATTGTCTACTGTGGTCATTTCTGATGCTGGAGCTGGAGCTGGAGCTGGGGCTGGTCGACAACTTTTCAGTGACTGGTGATGGCGACACCAGCGGCTACCTAGAGATCGATGCAACACCGGCAGACGCGACCAGACGCGCTGACCAGTCGGCGCAGAGATTAGACAATTTGTAGAGGAGAGCTGCGCACTGTGTTTCTCATTTTTTTCTTCTACTGCCTGCCTGCCTGCCTGGCTGGCTGCCTGCCTGGAAGCGCCAGCACGGGCCAATGGGGCCATGTGGAATGCCATGCGGAATATAGCTGGTCGCCAGCGCTTTACAGTTGCTTCGTGTTAATTGAAAATTGTACGGTAATGTTGCTTATCGCATGGCTATCAGACGACGTCGTCGTCGTCTCCCAAGCATATGCTCTGTAGTTGGATTTTTGGTTTGGGGTCTGGGGCTTGCGTGTAGCATGGTCGATGGCCATGCATGGTGCCACACCTCGAGGCCTCACGCATTGGCAGAGGTGTTTGATAAACATCCAAAGTCATGTCTTAGGATTTGTATACCCTGTACTCATTGAACATGGTCAAGAAGGGTATCTTAAGGCAGAATAAATGCTTGGACAGACCCAAGTCTGTCTATTCATGTCCGTCTGCACGTCCTTTGCCCTAATCTTAAATACTATAGGAACTGAAGAGCTGCAATGTTGAAATGTATATGTGCATATCTAAGGAGATCAAGTTTTTTCTATCGATAAATATCGATTGTCAACTCACGTTTTTTAGCCGTGTATAACACACACAGCTCAATAATATTTACATTTTTGAATCTGAACTGCCGATCCACATATAAGTTTTAGACTTAAGAGGTATAGCCATGAATTTGGCAACACTTTTGAATGCGATTCTGAGGCTCTTCAAATAGTATGACGATCTGAAAATAATTACATATGCTATCAGATCATTAATCACAAATTCTTGACTTTATGCGTATGATAAAGTAACTACTATATAGGGTATCCCCTAGTCGGGTACGGTCGACTGGAGCACTCTTACTTGTTGGTTTTTGTTTGTTTTTTCGTGGCTTGCGGTGAAAATTTCTCAAACGCTTTTTGACAACTTTCATGTGAACGCACTTAACAAAATTTATCGCGCCGCGCATTATTTGTGGCTTTAATTGCTTATGGCCGTTAAGAAGTTGTCCTCCAGCTTCTTGTCGCGCTTCTTTGGGCCTCTCTCGCTCGCCTGACACCTGCGGCTTTGGGGGCTTAGCCTTATAAGCAGGGCCTTAAACGCGTTAGCAGTTGACACGACTCGCGGCCTAATTGCTTTTACAAAATGATTGATGATATTCGAGCGTATCGAGAGTAATCATGTCTATTATTGGAACAAGACTCACGCCTAGAATTACAATAGGTTCGGAACGTTTTCTAGGGTTGCGAACACCAGAATGATATTTTAAGGAATTATATGTAAATACTTGTAAGCTGGATGTATTAGATCCAAAGTAATGAAATTCATTCGAAAATAGGAGTATTTCTATTAAATTTTTGTTATGACTACTGTATACTTTATTGCGATCTCAGATTCACTTTTATTAAAAAAAGCTTATTGCAATTTTAATTTGATTAATACAATTAAAACAAGTGGGGGAGGATTATCTTCGGCGTGCCGAAGATTTTATACTCTTTTCGAACCTATAGGCAATTTTCACTCTGCCAACTGCACCACTAAAATTTCATAAGCTGTACAAAATCGTTTTGTCGCGTAACATTTTTTTTTTTTGCTCTAAGAATATTTAATTCATTGCCAGTTGTATAGCAGCTATAAGATATATTTATCCGATCCGGCCGGCTCCAACCAATGTGATGTCTCTTTGAATAATAAGTATCTGTGCAAAGTTGTATCGCGATAGATTCAAAAACATGGGATATATAGCCAAAACCGACTTCGAGTTGTATGGCAGCTATAAGATATAGTGGTCCGATCCGGCCGGCTCCGACCAATGTGCTGTCCCCTGGAATAATAAGTGTCTGTGCAAAGTTTTATCGCGATAGCTCAAAAACTGAGGGACTAGTTTGCATACATACAGACCGACAGACGGACATGGCTAGATCAATTTGTATTGTCATTCTAAGCATACTGGCAGTAACTTTTGGAAGTCTCCGACGCTTCCTTCTATGCGTTACAAACTTCAGCACAAACTTAATATACTATTTTTTTCGAAAAGAGTATAAATATAATTTAAAACCAAAAAACTAGAAATGTTTGTTACAAAATTCAAAACTCGAAGAAAAACTGAAAGCTGAAATAAACACTTATTATAATTAAATCTATCGCCGTAAGGAACTGACTCAATTGTTAATAAGTGGTAGTTGTATTTATCTGAATTTTTAAGAAACCCATCACAGAATTTAAATATGTAAAAATAACTTTTGGTATATAGCCCAAAGGCCATATCCTAAACTTAAATTTCTTTGAATACAATATAGTACACCACTTCTACCCATATTATTGTGAAACTATAATTGCCTATGTATATGGAACACGTTCCGTTGCGCCTAACTCCTTAATCGTATTCCATAATCAACTTTTCTTTTTGCCGAAAATCAAATGGCGCTTACAATTACGAAAATTTCAACAAACGCGTGAGAAGGTCAAAAGTTTTCCACACTCAGCACTTGCCCAGTGAATGGCTAAAAAGAGATGTGTGTCGACTGGAACTGAGACTGGAAGCGGCAGCGCAACCGAATCCGAGACTGAGACCGAGACCCCAAATAGGAGTCCGAAACCGAACAGTGGCTACTGCACAGCTGCAGATGAAATTGAGATGCAGTTGCAAGCACACACACACACACACACACACACACGCACACACACAACACACATAAGTATGTACACACTCAAACACACACACACACACAGACACACACACACGTTCCACGGCCACGAACTTTGCTCGCTTAACCTCTTGTGGTTCCTGTTGTTGTTGCTGAATTTCGGCTCGTGAAGCTCGTACCTGTGGCAATTTGAGCACCTGGTGGCAACAACAGCAACATCAGCAGCATCAGCTGCAGCATCAGCAGTGTTGTTGCTGTTCCAGGCTCACATGTGCCGCACTCGCGCATTGAACTCATTTTCCGTTTTCCCCGGCTAATTTGATTTGTCTTTGCGTAAATTGAAAATGAGCCTCTCAAGGATTTATTTCATGTAATGCGATCGTAAATGTACATATGTAGTAAGTGGAGTAATTTACAACACCTGCAATCTCGTATGAGCCATTTTAAGATTGATATTACAATTTGAAATCAATTCAATTTAATGCTGATTGAATGCAGCTGGAAATGCAACTGGTAGGCAAATTTGATGGGATAAAATAAAAAGAAATATATTCGAAGAGTTAAGGCATTCGCCACTAAAATGAAACCTACAGAAAATAATACAGATTTCATATACACTTTTATACTTACTTATATATCGAATAAAATATAATATCTGGATAAATAGCTAAAGTATCCTTTAGTCCGAAAAAACCTAAAATTATATGAAATAGATTGCAAATAATAAAGAATCACATATTTATATGCCCATAAATAATAATATTTAAATATACTGCAAAAACAAAACTCACCTTTGATTTGTTACTAAATATAAATGTTATCAAATTCAAAAGAATACAATAGATAAGGTCTAAAGCTCAATTTTTGAGGGAATTGCAAATAAGTGCATATTATATTAGATTATTAATTTGCGGCATAGTCTAGCGTTTAAAAATAAAGTAAATACAATTATAAAATTCGAATACATTATTTTTGGCAGATAATTAAGCTGCAATATGTAGAATGCTTATACTAGAATTTCAATTTGGTTTAAATTAGTAGTAATATGTAGTAGTAACTCTATCCCAAAAATATCTATGTACGTATAACTTGGGTTTGTATTGAGTGCTGTAGCACAATATAAATTAAAATCATTTTTAAATTTAGCCAATTTAAATTTATATATAAAATTGTAAGTATAAATGTAATTAAAATAGAGCTCTTGTCGAAATTTCCCCTTCTCTATTTTATAAAAAAGATGTACTTTACCTCTCAATTTTAAACAGTTTAAAAGTCCCAACATTGAAATGTATTATTGATAAGTTCAAATCTTAGTGTTCTATGTTATATATTTGTAATTTCATTATTTATTAATAATATTAAGAAAATTAATTTGAATTGTTCGAGGCACTTTAACATTGAATAATAATGTTAAAGAATATTTCTTTTTGAAAAGCGTTCTCGTTTAGCTTGTCAAAATTGAGCTTTCCATAGATTTGTTGAAAATGAATTTTATGTGCATTTATTGCAAGCAATATAGTAAGTAGTATATGAAACTGTACATCATAATAGGTAGCCCCGCCTCAGTTACATATGAGAATCAAACACGACTACGAATTTCGGTTTCTCATGTTCCCATCGAACCGAACCACCCAAGAAATCAGTTGAGCTAGACAACTCGCAGGCACAGTGCAAAGGCTGCTGAGTCCAAATTTAAGAAAGCAATTTCAGCTGCCCAACTGCTGCTGCTGCTGCTGCTGTCTCCTCCGATCTGCTCCTGCTCCTCCTCCTCCTGCTGGTGGTGGAGCTGAGCAAGTGGAAGTGGCGCTGGAGACGAGCATCGTTCATGTGGGTGTGTGAAATAGGGCTGAGAGCTAAGAGCTCCGAGCTATCTAAGGCTATCCAGAGTTGCAACTGCGTGCTGGACACGAACAAGAGGATGGGGTGGGGGAGTGGTGCATTGCGTTGCTCTCAGCATGCGATTTCATTTTGATAATAATGGCAAAGTCAAATAATTATAATGATCATGATCACAATCATCGATGCTGGCATCGGCTGTTCGGCTCTTTGGCTCTTTGGCTGTTTGGTTGTACCTGCAATTCTGTCTGAGACTTGGTTGCTTTGGCTGCATCATCAACGCAGCAACTTGGCCAAATGACTAAGCAATTTACCGTTTTTGTATAGATTTCAAAGCCTTGCTTACATGCCCCCACCTACTACGCCCCCCCCACCACACCCCCTGCCGATCCCTTCCCACTGCCCCTGACCATGGCCATGACCATGGAGGTAGCTCCACTGTGCAGTGCTGTAGTCTGAGCGCATCTTCAATGAATTTCAGGTCAATTGTCTTCTGTGGCTGCGTCTGAGTCTCAGATTGTGCCTGCAACTAAGTACGCGAAGTCAAAGCGAGTACGTCTATGTGTACGACTCCGACTCCGACTACAGCTACAACTACAACTACAAATACAACTACAACTACGAAGGAGAGTTCGAGTCGACCGCAGACGCAGCTCTTGCCAATTTCTATTTTCGTGGTGAATAGTACACAATATTTTTGTGTGAGAGCTTCGAGTACATTAGCAACGGATACATTCCTTTTCTAATGAAACGTGTTGCACTAATTATTTGAATTTATTAATTATTAAGTTATTATTATTGTTTATTTCTTTATTTATTGTCAACTATTGACAGTCGACACAAAAGAATTTATATAAATTTATAAAACATTTAATAGTATATAAAATATTTAAGTCAACTGACACGAGTCGAGGTACATATATGATAAACTGAATCAGTATGGTCAGGTTCACCTAACTTTGAAACTAGGCTGGTAAAACTTAGGTGTTCTATAAAAGTTGTCTAGTCCACAAATACATTTGTTGTTGTACTTAAATCTGATATAAATATATATAAATAAATAGAATAAATGATGTAAAGCTATCCCATATTGGGATCTGTGGAAAAGGGAAATTTACTTGTGTTCTCTTAATCAAACTCATCTGGCTAACTGGATAACTGTACAATAGTGTTAGTACCAGAACTATTTATAGTGTTAATATTTCAAAAAAGTATGTCAAATTAGCGATTAGGTTTCTCATATTAATTTTCTGAAGCAACATGATAGCGATTACTACTATAAAGTTTGTTTATTATGTAAGTGTTTAGATTAAATTTAATATTCAGCTTAGAAACTACAATAACAATGATATTAATAAGCTAATAGAATATTGTGATCACTGAAGTTGCTACGCTATCAATTCAAATTGTTCGATTTGTGTGAAAAGAAAAGGATTTGTTTAACTGATTACTATTTTGAAAATCGTGTTGTAAGCTTGTATAGAGTATAAAATCTTCCACGAAACGATGATAACTGTTCCTTTATTTTTCTTCTATTCTATTTTCTATTTTCTATTTTTCTATATTTAATTTTTTGTTTGTTGCACACTATAGTACTTCCCGCACCTCTTGAAGAGTGCGCTGCGTAGGCGCTTTCCACAGATTAATTGAAGTCAAAGGCAATTGTGAACTTATCGCTTTGGTCTGTGGGGGCGTGGGGGGAGGGGGCGGAGGGGAGTTGGGGGCTGGGGGAGGCGGTGGGGAGAGAGATAGACGGCTCTTTCAGATAGCTTATTTCTCGTCTCTATTTTCTATGTTTTTTGCTGTATTTTATTTTGCGGTTTTGTCGATTTATCGATTTGCAGCAGAAGCGGCAGCAACAGCCACAAAATGACAGTTACTTTAGTTGTTGTTGCGGTTGTTGTTTGCAGTTATGTATTTGGTGTTGGCGTTGGTTAATTTGTTGCTATATTTGATTGTGGCACACTTTGCGCAATTATTTGATTGCGTTTCTATTAAGTACCGATACAGTTCAAGAGTTCAACAATCAGTAGCCAATAGCAGCTCATTTATTCCATTGCGTTCGAGGTTAAATTCCATCAGTGAATGAATGAATGGATCGTGTCAGTTGACTTAATAGAGGAGGCAGTGCAAAGTAATAAAGAACTCTCTAATTGAGTTGCTGGACTTCGATGATGCACTGTGCAAACTTGTAAAATCATCAAGTGCTTAGAAATGCGATTAATCAAATGCAATCTTATGGATTGCTCGCCTGAAAGTATGCAACAAATCAGATATGAATACGAAATACCAAAAAGTTGAATTTAGATCTAAGCTTGAATCAGATATAAATACTATATATAGTGATTATATCTGTCCTTTCCGATGTATAAGCGAATAAGCTTATAAATGAATTGCAATATATTCAATTGCGCTAAATTCATTTTCAACTTACGGGCTTAAGTATTCAATGAAATATTAGCAGTATCTTTCTTATTTCTATCATAAACGTAACACATATGTGTATTATTAGGCAGGGAATTTAATTAAAATAAAACAAAATATTGTCAGGGGCTCAAGTAACCGAAAACAGTTGCAATTAATTTTCAATTAAAGCGCCGACAACATTTTAATTGTTTGTCTGCAATTTGGCGCATACGAAAGACAACACGAATGAATAAGCAAACATATGTTAGGGGAATCGCTACCCATATTTACACGCCAGTTAGGCGCATCCCCCAAAACCCTAAACAGAATCCCACAGATTTAGATGAGCAATTGAGGCACGAACTGGAGCAGTGCTCGCGTGTTTGAGTCTTGGCTTCTGTGGCACGTTTAGTTGCAAGTGCCTCACGCGTCTACCGCAAGGCACACACAATAAAACACAGCTCCCCCGCTACCTCTTCTCTTTCTGAGGGGGGTTTGGGGCGGGGGGTGTTGCCATGAATTTCAATTCGTGTCTTTTCATTTATGCTCGCAAGCGTAAGCAAACTTTCAAGACGGCAATAAAATTCGCTCTCTAATGCCGCCAAACTTCCGGAACCACTAAATTCACGTGCAGCATTGTATTTGCATATGTGGGTAGCATGAGATCCGAGGGGGTAGCTATAAAGAGCTGCTGGAGACTAACAGTAGCTTCGAAGCCTGCCTGCCTGCCTGTCACATTTCCATTAGCATTTGCCATTTAACTCATCATCTCTGCATGTGTGCGTGTGTGTGTGCGTGTGTGTGTGCGGGTGTGTGTGTGTTGTGTTTGTGTGTGTGCCCAAGTGTATCATCTTGCAGCGTCTGCTTAGCGCATTTATTACCCATATTTTGACATCCGGCTTTTATCCTTTCGCTCCTTTACGCTCAGCGCCTCCAATCTGACGAGCCATAATTGCTGCCTTTAGCGACAGGCCCCAACCCAAGCGTATCCCTTAAAACATAATGCACCCCATCCCTATCCCGGCTAAAGTTTATTATTGCCATTGTTGTTGTTGTTGTTGCGGTTGTTTGCTTACATATGTCCTGCGTTTTAATTATTCAGCCACTTGACGTTGCGTGCCAAATGAGCAACGCGAGTAAGCGTTGAGCGATTAAAAACTTTATCCTTACAGATCGCAATACATTTATCCCTAAAGATATTGTATGTGTATACTGAGTATAGCAACTGGAATTATAATAAGAAGAACAGCAATATTTGATACTATGCAGATTACAAAGACTACAACTAGTCATTTATCTATGTATCACAGAAGAATGATGTATTTGTATATATATATGTATAATATATTTACTGGACTGACTACCTTCTCTCTGAGAATATGTTGTGGGAAAAAATCCTTTATTTTTGTATAATTTTTTAATGGAGGTTCTTTTATACTCAAGCAATGGTATTATTTCATAGCTGAAATGAATAAAAACCGTTTGACAATATTTTGTTTTCACGA
Organism: Drosophila flavopinicola; assembly: GCA_035042425.1. Classification (NCBI taxonomy): domain Eukaryota; kingdom Metazoa; phylum Arthropoda; class Insecta; order Diptera; family Drosophilidae; genus Drosophila; species Drosophila flavopinicola. The sequence continues at coordinate 1,396,558 of JAWNLL010000471.1, read as the reverse complement.
AAACTTAATTCAAATATTTACTTTTAATGCGGTTGCAAGTCAATTGAATTTTACTGATATTAGCTAAGCTAAAAATTAGTAATAGAGCATTTAAAATGTATAAATATAATAAATATAATTAAATATATTCAATATTGGTCTATTTTTCATGCAATGAAATATAAAGTTGTGGAATAGAAGTATGTATTTGGAATTGGGATATTGCTTCTCAGCTAAATGGGTCTTTTAATAATATTACTGTCACATACGATATTATATTAAGAGAGAATATAACTAGCTTTGCGAAACGCATGTTTTATAACTTAAATTTCTAGAGCATAAAGTAATACATGAGTTACTTAATAGAAATACTGCGCTTTGAAGCTTTAACAAGAACTAATAATATCATCAATGTCAACAAACTTCAAGAGCTTGAGTAACCCGAATGCAAATTTCTTGTAAACAATATTCGTTTCTAGATAAAACTAAACTAACTATAAATATTGGGAACAACAATTTCTACAAAAAGGTGTCAATCTCTAAATTGCTTATAAGAAAAATATGTAAAAGTAATTATGATGCAAATATTTATAGCTATAATAAAAATGTTATTTAAGTAAATATCAAATTAATATAAATAAGTTATGTCCAAAATTCTAAAGCATTTTAGTGACGAGTGCCGAAACTTATAAGTTTATAAGAATATTCGAAGAAATAAATAAATAAATAATAAAGTAATTAGAAAGGCTAAATACCTGAAAAAATTTGCATTATTTTTGTTTAATAAGAAGTGAAATAAACGTTTAAGAAATTAACTGCACGAATTGTTTTGGCTCCTTGCAATAGCTGGTACAGTATTGTAGTGTGTTCCGAGTATTGTTAGTCAGAATTTTAGTTAATAGTAAGTCCTAAGAGTGAACCTTAAGCATCTCACTAAAAACCTTAACCTTAACAATCGATCAAATGCTTTATTTCGTACTTGCCTCATTGCAGCAATCAGCAATCATTAGCTGCATTTGATTAATTGCATTTTGTGGCAAATTTGACAAATTTGCTAATCAAACAAAATGCCTCAGAAGAAGAAGAAGAAGAAGAAGAAGAAGAAGAGCAAAATCAAGTAGAGGTACAGAGCAACATGGAACATCCTCGCCTTGGACAGTTGAGAGGTGTTTTTAATTACTCCAAGTAGTTGACAAGAGGAACAATTAAAGACCGTCGACTGAACCGGAGCTCAGGGTGACATTTAACCGAACGGAAAAGTGCAAACACTGCCAGATGAAAGAAAGGGCGAAGGGAAGAGGACAAATACCCACACAGAACATCATTAGTGCCCTCCCCTGCCCCTGCCCCTTCCACTGCCCCTGGCACCCGGCCCCCGATTGCACCTCCACCCCTAGAAACAGGCAGCGTCCAGGGATGCTCGACTTTGTCTTGAGAGTTAAGAAAATTGGCAGTCAGGCGAAATGCAAACAGCAACAGCAGCAGCAACAGCAGACAGAAATTCTTGCACCAGGTCCTAGCAGCAGAGTTTCTCTCGCTGTGCCTTGTGCACATTTTCTAAAACTAAAATAATTTGCTAATATTTGCACAGCTACAAAGTTGAGACGCCGCGCGCCACATCATTAATTATTTCAGGCACAAAACCGACTCGAGGCTCAGTTTCAGTTTCTGTGTCTCGGGCCGCAAATTCGGTTTGGGGGGCTTGGGAACGCTATTGCTATTGCTGTACCGGTCGAATGCCTCTCTGAAAGGTTGTTAATTAATAGAAATTCGCGTTGGAATTTCACAATTTTTGCATTCGCATTCCCATCTCACTGCATGGCATTCATATAACAACATTGTTTGTATGGATAGCTAAATTTATGAAATGGAAACTGGCATCTTCCAGCACAAATCAAGTTTCAAACTTTTGGTCAAACGTCTCAAAGCTGAGAGAAAGTGTTCTTATCAGGACAAGAACAACAATTTTATAAAAAAAAACTCAGTTTGAGAAAGTTACTTTTTTTTATATAAATAACAATAATAGGCAGCCTATCCGTCTAAAAAATTTAATACACTTTAACCATTTGAGTTAAGGAGGCAATATAGTAAATCATTTTCCTATACAATTTCGATTAAAACTTAACAAAATGTATTATTTTATACTTTTTTTAGATTTAACAGAAATTGATTCAGAATTGCAATAAATTCAATTTACATTTGACATATATGTATTTATGTAAGCCTAATGCTATGTAAATAACATCGCTGTTAAGTCATCCAATTGGCAAAACGGCTCACTGTTAAAGTCCCATAAGAAAAAAATCAACTTGACGAAACTCTAGAGTTGCTCATTGAACTCACACACTCAACAACATTTGCGCTCAGCACAAACACAAACACACACACACATACACACACACACATGCACATGCACACTTATATATACATATATACTCGCACTCCCGCTCTCGCAAAGAGCGCCGCCCCTTTTTTGAGTGCCTTTCTGCTGCCCATGTGTGAGTGAGTGAGAGCAGGGCAGCGTTAGCCGCTCATTTTTATTTGCTAATCAAATTGCGTGCTACTCTAACCTTCGGTCCTGCACTCTGAGGCCCCAGCGCTCCAATAGTGGCGACCGTGTGCGAGCGAGATGCCACAGAGCGCCAGCAGAGCAGAGGAAATACGCAAAATGAGAACTTTTCCAGTTAGAGGCGGCAAGGCGACAGTGAAGTGGAGCACGCAGCATGCGTCTAACGGTCTCTAGTCGAATCTTTGCTTTTGTGGCAATGCCTTATCAGTCGGTCCGCTGCTTATCACGTTGAGTAATGAATTTCTCGTGTGGCTGTCGCCGCGATTTTGATTTTTATTCTTTTTCATGTCTTATGTACTTTTTCGGAGCAGCTTTAAAATATTGACATTTTTACAGTCGCAGTCGCAGGAATTAAAACAAAAACAAAAACGAAAACAAAAAAAAACTGTTTATCAGCAACAGCAAAAATCTATAAAGATTATAGAAATCCCCCTCTTCGGCTGAAAAATAAGGAAAAATAAAAGATTAAAGACAGAAGAATATTTTGTGAAATAGGCTGGCAACAGTTTCAAATTTGAATTCAATTTCGTACGAGCATGAAATCATTTTGCTATATTTAGCTGCCCTCTTGAGGCCTAATGTTCCTCTATGCAATTAATAACTTGTTGTGCCAATATACCCCTTGCCCCTTGAACCCCTGTACAAGTAACCCTGGCAGCCCTTCTTCTCGCCCAAGATGCTGCAAATCATTCATCAAACATTACTTTTTTTGGGTGTAAAACTCAACAAAAAGAAAAATTAATTTTGGTAAAGAGTTCATAATGGCTAAAAAAGGGATGATGATGATGATGCGGATGCGGATGCGGATGCTGAGCCCTTTTTCTTTACAGCGCTGATCTTTGAAGATCAAAGATGTTGGGTTCAAAACCAGAAGTGTGCGATCTTATTTTTTTATTTTGGGTAAAATCTTGAACTTTCTTTATTAATTGTCGCTGACATGTTGCAAGAGGCGGTGACCAGACGATCTATTTGCTTCAGAGGTGACAAGCGGCTTGGTCCAGTTAAACAACAACTCTGGGTTCACAGAGATTGGTAATGATGGACAGTTGACCGTTAGGAATTGGGTTTTCATGAGAAAGTTTTGCACATGAAAGTTACTTCCAAATTTAATTTGAATGAAATTTAATTGTGGGCTGTATGTTATTTTCATTTAGACTTATTTACTTTTTATCAAGACTATCCAAAGATTATACTTTCTTAAATATGGTAACATTTAGATTTTGTGAACTTATTTTATATTAAAATGTTCACTGGTCGGAGCATTATCATAATAAATTGTAATAAACGAATCCTCAATGTTATTTCAATATTAAATTTGTTTGTATGTCCTATATTTAGGTATATTTTATTTATATTATATATATATTATATATTATATTTTCTTTTTTTTTTGCTGCTTTTCTTTAATATTAAACACCAGAATATTCGCGAACTTCACATGTTTTTATTTCATGTATCACAGTTATAAAATGAAGCTCAATTGTTTGTATTTATATGTAGCCCAAAAAAAAAATAGAAATCACATAAAAATCGAATTAGTCACAGCAACAGATAAAAATGATAATTAATGACATTTCAAGCTGGACAGCTAAACCAAAAATGGTGCAAATGCGTTGAATTTGGCGCACTTTCCACACCTCCCCGAAAAATGAGAGTACAAATAAAAATATCGTTACAAAAATGTCAGAATAATAGAAAATCGAAAAAAAGGCAACTATAAAATGCGATCTCCAAATTATTTGCAGTGGAAAATGCATTGCAAATTGGCAGAAATAATGTCAAGCGTAACGAGGGAAGTGGGAAACTGCAACAGGAACAGGAACAGGAACAGGGCAGAAGCGGGGGGTAGCGCCCTATCAAGATCAAACCTGGGCATTCATTTTGCATATGTGTCGAGCGGTCGAAATGCATTCGCATAGAAATTTCTATGCCGCTGCACCCCTCGGAAAAGAACAAGGATCCTGTGTGTGTGTGTGTGTGTGCTCGTTGGTGACCTTTGACCCAGTTTCTTAGGCCTTGCCAATAGTTTTGCATCTTCGGCTGTGGCTTTTGCATATGCAGCAGCAGCCGTCGCCCTTTGAATATTTCATGCGTATGCGTTGAAGGCAAACAAATTCATTTGCTTTCTTCTTCGGATCGAAAATTGGGTTTGGGACTGGAAAATGTGAAATGTGGGTATGGAAATGTGCAAAGAAAAGCCGCGTGGCGTCGGGCGGCGCCCATTTTTTTTTTATTATTATTATTTAGGCTACACTTCAAAATTTGTTTTGTTTGCTGCTTTTTTGCACCTTTGTTGCGTTGACTTTATTATTTTTGTTTACGCATAATGCATAAATATTTATTGACAGCTTTGAGTAGAAGTGAAATAGAACAAGGAGAGCGACAAAAAATAACAATGAATGACTTTGTGAGCCGCTAAAGAAAATGTTCGCGCATTTTCTATAATAATTTGTAAAAATAATACGAAACATTTTCGCACCCAAATTAAGATTTCCTTGTGCTCTGTTTGAGATGGGAAAAATAAGATTACCGAAGCATACAAATCGAAAATTAGGATACCAGAATAAATATGAAAATGGTAAAACCTGAAAAAACCCAAAAATATATATTTTAATATATTAAGAATATTTTTAAGCCAAAAGTTGTAAGCAAAACTTTGTGATTAAGTACATTTTAAGTTAAAATACTAATTGTTGAAAATTGAATATATATATTTTAAAGCGTTTAAGCTTAAATTTTTACCATTTTACCATTTTTTAAATTACTTATGAAATTTCCAATAAATAAATACTAAATTAATGCTAAGACTCCATATCCAAGTGTCACAGAAATACAGAGCCAGTAGCTGCATTTCAGGCAACAAAGCAAAGACCCATTCCAAACTCACGTATCCCTAAGTAACGTTGATGGCACTTATCTAAGCTAAACTCATGCTGTTCCCCACATAAATATCTAATTAACTGCAATTGAGCAATCATTTTAGTGCGTCTGAGATTTTAATATCAAATCGGATATTCGGGTTTATTGCAGCCCTATAAAATAGAGTCCCAGCTTGGCATAGATGACGGCCAAAGATGTCAATCCTATTGAAGGTGCCAACTGGCTTTTGTCAGCTTGCAGCCCCTTTGGACACGCCTCATAAAAAGAGCCACCACCAACGCAAGGACATGGTGCGAACTGGTCAGCGATATGCTTCGGACCCGCTCACTCTCTATCGATAGTGGTGCTAATTGAATTAGGCAAGTATCGGGATGTGTGAAGCAGAAGTAGTGCGCTCAGGACATCTGCCTCGAATTTGATTGCGCAGCAGCGGAACAATCCAACCTCAGATGGTTTATGTCTTGAGATATGTGGGGTACGATACGATTGTCATGCTTACAAATGCTTTTGTGGGCTGTCACGCATAATAAGCAACGGCGCGGCAGCATTGCGATTTCATTTTTATGATTTTCTAATGAAAAATCACAATTTCCAGATCTTGAGCTTCGGACAGCAGCTGGACAAACAAGCGCGTAAGAGAACCAACCCTTCGCCAAAAGAAAACAACGGTCCGGCGTTGACCTAAGCTGACCTCCAACATTACTTGCATTTGCATAACGTACATCCCGTTGAAGTTCGTAGACAATTGAAATTTCGCTTTTGCTTGCATGATTCTTACAACATTTTCTTTTTTGAGGGAAAAACTTGAATTTTTTATACATTTTTTGGGAACTAATTTTCGAGATTTTTAATTAAATTCCTTGAAGCTCTGGAGGGTACGCAATGTGCTCATAACTGCAAATGCTCATTGAACCATTTGATTGAAATGTGTATGCAGTTGCGTTTTTAGGTTCTCTATTTCGTATTTATCACCGATCCTAAAGGTTCCCTTGAGTTTCGCATCATAATTCTTTGATTGACATTTCGCTGGCATTTCAATCAAATTGCTTTTCCATTGTACGTTTTCTTTACTTTATTGTGATTTTTAATTGCATTTGACAAAGTTGCAAAACAAGATCTTAATTTTGTTGTTGTTAGAGGGTAGCACAAGGGTCGCAGCATCTTAGGTTAAGATATTTCTTTGGATTTGTGCGACACTCTTTCGGTATAAGCCTGACAGCTGCCCTTTGCTGCTCATAAACATGAGTTTCCATTCAGATTATAACTGACATTTGACCAATGGACCAGTTGACCAGTGGGCAGTTGGGGTTATCAAAGGGTTAGTCTTTAGGGTTTTACAGTTGATGCTGCATGCAATTAATGAGGTTAGCTCGGAAGAAAATAACGGTTATTTTGCAGTGTTGCAAGTGGTAGACAAGTAAGGGGATTGTTCAAAGTTCCGTTCAAAATAAATATTAAGTTATGGTTATTCTATTTTATTGCAGCTGCCAATCCCGGCTAATTTTGAACTCCCTCTTTCTCTTAGCCAAATTGTCGAAAGAGCTGACTAATCAAAACATCTTGTAAAGTATCTGATAACCCTTTAGGCATATATTTTTTTGTAATTGCTTCATAATATTACAATTGCGGCTAAAGAACAATACAAATAAATAAAAAAAAACAAATAACAGAAATGGGCTTACTAATGCTTAGCGGTTTTTGATTTCAAAGGATGCTCGCGAGGGGCTGACCCGAAGTCAGCGAAATTGATACGTCGCGAGATGCGGGCCAAAAAGGGGTGGCAATTGCTACCTATCTGAAACTGTATCAAGGAGTTGAGATTGGGCAGAGGTAGGCCACCTCGAGTATCGCATTACAGTTGCAGATTGCAATCGCTAACCCGTGGAAGGAAGGAAGGAAGGAAGGAAGGGTCTGCCGCGTGCCCAGAGATTTGTTGAGGCCTCTAGGCATTATCTAATTATGGCATTAGCTGCCGACTGAGAGCAGCAGCTGCCACGTGGGTGTTGGCCAAGCTAGGAATACAAAATAGTTTTGGGCACAAGTCGCATGGTTTTGATGTCTTTGTCAGCAGCAGCAGCAGCAGCCACAGGAAGGTGTTGTCCTCAGTCAGGACAATGGTCAATGGGCCACACCTACTGAGGCAGCATTGTTGCTAGGCTCGTTGTTCCTTTCGCCTTGATTTACGTGCTGGCGAAAGGACCATAGAGCGACCTTCGACATACGGCACAAGACACAGGACTCACGCACCCACTACACTGGGAGAATACATTTTCAAAGAGGAGTTTCTTCGATTTCCATAAAGATTATGTTCCTGTACTTATTTTGGCTAACCTGTAGCGTTCTTTTTGCGCGTGTAACAAAATACCAATTACTAAGAATGTTTCTGGTTTTGAAATCGTACGTCATACTTTGTTTCTCTCAGTGTACACACACACACAAAGTCAATTGTTTTTGTTGTGTCTGCTGGCCAAAATAATTGCCCATATTTATGGACATTTTAGCCTTTTATGCTAGCATATTTCCTTTGCCATTTGTGCATTTATTACCACATTTCTTTAGCTCGGACAACTATTTTAGTTTCTCCTTCAGCCACTTCCCCCGTCCCCCCCGCCATCGTCCTTCACTCCGTGCTAAATGGCCAACACAATTGTTTTAGGCCTTGTTTTTGTGGCACATGAACTTCCTTCCGTAAGCAATTTCATGCTCATTTTGTGGGCGTTAAAATTGGTTTATTGTCTCTGGACTGGACTGGACTGAACGGGACTGGACTGTCCTCTGGGCCAGATGCCCATTTGACCATGTCATTTGGTCGGAGCAAAGGTGTGGATGTCATTATGTTCAGGTGATTAGTTTGTGGCTTTTGTTTGATCCCTCACTCTCCTTTACTTCGACACCGTAGGAGGCTCACCAAGATTTATATAATAAATTTGTTGTTGTTATAAGTGAGGATGGATTTAAAGGCAAATTTAAATATAAGCTAAATTCAAATTTGGAAACCTATAATTTAAGTTCAGTTTTGACAAAAGTAGTTTGACGTTTCGTCTGAACTATAGGTATCAGAATTTAGCCCATCAACGTTTTTCGAATTTTTGTCTTCACTTTTGGTTTGTCAAAATTTTGATACCAGTTATCAATTATTAAAAAAATTTTTTCTTTTAACAACTTCATTGAAGTATATTCAAACCAATATATTATATATATACAATATAATATATATAATATATAATAACATCCTGTAAAATGTGTCGATATTTGTATTACTTATAGATTTGTTTTTAAGTCTCCATAGATTTGTTTGAAAGCTTTTAAAAAAAATAAATGGGCTAGGCAAGGATATATCATGAAAATCGCATTACCTTTGCCAATCTAGGATTAATATTTACTATGCTCAAAGTCCAACAAGCGCATATACATAGTAGAAAATAAAAGAATACAAAATAATTAGAGGAAAATAAGTTGATTTATGAAGTGCTCTGCATAACCTTTGAGCTTATACGAACTTATATGAACCCTTCCCACTAACCCTAACTGCACTCTGCTCACAGGTAAGTAGTTCCACATTTCCACACAGCTAACCCAAATGGTTCACAAGAGCTGCTCTCATGAGGCTGGGACTCGGTCTATTACCGGTCCGAGATGCTGAGCTGCGGCCAGGAGATCAACAAAAAGTTTAACCCCTTTAATTTGGCCGGTCACTTTTTATGGTGGTCAACAAATGATTTTACTTTTGTTGCTCTTTGTTGTTTTTGCTTGGCTTTTTTTTTATGAAAATGTTGCTATGCATAAGGGAAACAGTTTGCCGCCAAATGTGATTAAACAGACGAAAAAGAAAAGGAAAAAAAATTAAATTTCGCAAACAAATATATTAAAATGTCAAGTAGGCAAATGTCAATACTCGGGGTTGTTCGGAACAACATCAATTATTTGATTATGCGAGTATGATTTTTTGCTCTCTACTTGTATTCATTTGTGATCTCTGCCGCAGCGGCTTTCATTTCATTTAATTGTCGCCAGCATTTGTCGGTTGGGGAGAGGGGCAAATGCATTTTGATTTTGCAACTGGCTCAGTTCGTGATCCGCGAACTCTTGACAATCCGCTTGACATTTACAAGGCGGTTGCACTTTTGGTTTTTAATTAGACGAAGCCAGGCCAAGCCAAGCCAAGTGGCCAACTAGCTGACTAGTTGGGTGGTCTCTGTCTCGGGGTCTGGTTACTGAATATCGACGGCACTGCTTAGATCTTGCCGTCGATTAAGCTGCTTAATGCCATTAACATGATTAAGTGACTGCCTGGACTGGATACTGGAGAGAGGGGATTTGGGAGTGGGGTAGTGGGGAGTATGCACCCGCTGACTGCCCTTTAGGGGGGGGACTTGCACTCTTGGCCCCTTGGGGAGTACATTCAAATCGACTTGAATTCATTCATAATTTCCATACACCAGTTAGCGGCAGCTAATTAAACAATCGAACTCTGATCGCGCATTAAATAATTGTGAATGTAAGTGAATGCATTGTGAATGGAGCGAAGTCTCTGCTCACTAGAGGTCACTTTATAGGGTATCCTGTTTGACGGGTTGCGCTTTATCATAGGGTGGGCCAGCTCGGCCCGTGTCAAAGGTCAAAATGGACGAAAACTTCTCATGGGTCACTTTTTGAGCTAGTTTTTTTTTATTTTTTAATTTTGGGCATAGAAAACTCGTTTCTGCGCCAATTTCATTTACTTTTTTTGGCATTTAAATTTTAATATGACCTTTGAACCTAGCCAAGGCCCGCTTGAGTATAAGCCAATCCATCCAGTATTCAGTATTTCGGTGGGAAAGGGCCAAGCAGCTGCCTAACATATCTACAACTTACAGCAGCAAAATTTATCAGTTATCAGTAGATAAAGTAGAGTTTGGCGTGTGTAAGTTTACTCAAGTCTATTTGCATTTAGCGGCAAGATTGGTTGAAATCTCAACTATTTCTGGTAGATACTGCACTCACTGACGCAATCCACCGACTTTCTCACCAAATTTATTTTTATGAATGAACTCACTTTACTGGCGTACCCAAAAACAAAGGGCAGAATCAAGGAAGTGCGAGTATGCGTAATGCAGTAAAAGGCAAACAAGCCACTAAAACAAAGAGAACCAAGCAAGATCTTCTAAGTTTATCAGCATGCTAATATTTACCATCATAATAGAACGCTGCAGTGCAACTGGGTCGCCATATAGCTTTAGATCGGGGCGCATCTAGCTGAGTAGAACTATGCACAATGTTGGTTCTCGAGAGCATTTCGTAAATACCAGAGGTGAAAAATGCTGTGGGAACCGAAACAATCTGAAAAGTTGTCAAGCGGAAGTTTCATAAGTGTGTCGAAAGAGATGTGGTTCCGTTTAGAGACCTAGGAAATATTTAATAAATACAAAGATACAGTTTAAGTTATATGTTGACATTCCTACTAAAAATGTATCAGAAGAAATAGGTGCAAATGTATATATATATAAAAACCTATACTTGTACGTTTCTTACTTTAGACCATTGCGGTTAATCAACACAACAATATTATTGAGAATTTTGCTGCTAGGCTGTTTTAGGCAATGTGTCGGTTTTGTCATAAAAGACGGTTTTATCAAATAACCTATATGCAAAGTATTACACATTGGCTAATATATAGAAAAAGTATTTAGAAAATTCATACATTTACAATTTTCCAGGAGAACAATCTTCAAAAACCTTATTAATAAGAATAACTTTAGTGACTATGAACAGCTGTAGCTTTTGTTTTAAGTTAAAAAAACATAATATACATAATAAAACAAAATAAATACCTTTTTGTTTTACGGAATGCTATTTTTTTTAATTATAATAGAAAATCAAGTATTTTAAACTCAAATAGAACAATTCCAATTTTAATAGCCTACAAACACTTTAACACTTGAAGAGCGATTTGAGTAGTCAGAAATGTAACGTACTAAAGCTTTTTTTTATTATTTATGAACATATAAAATGAGTACGACGAGTAATTTAAATAAGATTGATTTTTATCAAAGTACAAATACTTTAAGAAATTGTTTGCTTAAACATAGAAAATTAAAATTATACTATTTTGTATCGCTCTCTGTGTTTTAAGCACAAGTTATTCCTGCTTATTTGCGCCAAGAATCATATGGTGGGCTTAACTTTGCTCCCACAGTTGTCATTCTTAATTGATTTACAAATATATCATGCATATGCATAAGTATTTCGCTTGCATTCCATAGAACAACATCTGTGCATTTGTATTGGAAATGTTTTCTTTTGTAGCTTTTAATGATAATTGAAGTCAATAGCATTCAGCGCACATCCGGTCTCATATGCATATCTTGCCAGCTATTTATACGAGTTCTTAAGCATTACGTTTCTCGATGCAGATACTTACGTCCTTGGTGACTCTTTGAAATGTAAATCGGAGACACTAAGAGAAGTGGACAGTATAGGGGGAAAGAGTAGAGTGCGATTGACCACTTGGTGGCTCTTGTTTTTTAAGTAGTTGCTGTCGTACCGGAACCAGGTTATTTAACACTTTGAGCTCAACCCTCGCGAATCGAAGACTCGTAATTGTTGAAACCCAATCAGTTTCTCACATTGTTTGGCTTTGATTGCCTTGTGGTTTCGAATTTCGGATTGCAACTTGAGCGACAGTTGCCGATACGATGGGGTGTAAACACACACATATCATGGTACGGTCAATAAACGCCACTAAGGGTTGTTGTCGCGACCACCGATAATATTTAATAACAATTGATATAAATATTGAAAGTATTATTGAGTCATAATTGCCAAAAGGGGTGCGACGAATTCGTGTGAAATTTCAAGACTTATTGAACTGATCGCATCTTATAGAAATGCAGTCCTTTATCAACTAACTAGTGGCTAGCTTATCTTAAAATGGACTTACATTTGCGCCATTGTAAATTGAGTCACTTGTTTGCTTGGATTCATAAATAAAATTTGAACTGCTCAATTTGAAGAGCTCTATCTTCAAGATAACGCAGACACTAACGCTTATCGGCTGAGAACTTGAACTGAAACCAGAGCATGTCTTTTGCAGATAACCAGGGCAAGATCTCAACTTTCAGTTCGTAAAAACTCGTAAATAACTCAACATCTTGTAATGATAATAGCATTGCTTGGCAGTAAAGGATTTCTGCTATATATATATATATATATATATATTATAAGTTCATACATTTATTGGCTCCACATCCTCATCCTGCCTGTAGCTATTAAAGAAATGTCATATAATTCTCACGGATTTATTTTCCTCTCTTTTTTCTCTACTGTAACAAATTCCAAATAGTGCAAGAAATGCACGCCTCCAAGCGGAATTCCCCCGTTTATAGTTAAATATTGTAGAATCGATTTGGGTCCCCCATAAATTGTAATCCTCCACGGCCAAGTTCTCGCCGTGTAGATCCTCTCAAGGCATATGACTTTTTTAATGCCTGCCCAGATGTTTTCTTAGCAGATTACCATGTGTTCTGTGTGATTTCCCTTACATAAATGTTGGGGACTTGTCCTTTTCTTTCTCACACTCGTGTAGCTAATTTGTGATTTCTGGTGTTTTCGGTGTTGGATTTTTTTGGCTGCGTATTTGTTTTACGGTTGCTTTGTCAACTATTTTCCGGCTATTGATTTCGTTTGTTCGCTCGTTGCTGTAGTTGTTGCTTTATTGACACTCGAGTGCTTGGATGACATGCAAGTGCCGTAAGATCTAATGATTTATTGACATGTTTACCATCCTGTGGTTGAGAGGGTGCGACAGCGTGGAAGGAAGTTGGCAGTGTGGTGAGGTAAGCAAGCTAAAGGATGACATTATTTAAAGTGTTCCTTATGACGTTTTACCTGTCAATGTATTGGCTCAATTTGGGCTTTTTTATTACGTCTTACATGAGGTTTTTGTATTAACTTAAGATGAAATTTTCTTCAGAATATGCTTTGAGTATTACTTGAAATGTATCTTCTGGAAATATTCCAATAGTATTTCAATGCATTTATCGACTTGTTCTTTAGTTTAGTGTTGACAGATTGTCTGCTAATCACATAGATCCGCTATTGGAATATTACAATCTTTAATGTTTTTAATAAGTGCTTTCGTAACTTAATTTTATAGAATTTCTCTACTTACAATTTAATATGAATGTTAGTTGAGCAACTTTGGATTATATTCCCCTGATTTGAGATACTTTTCCTGAACATTCACATCCCAGCGATATCCTGAGAAAGTTCACTTCCTACACCTGTTTAATGCAGAGCAGCAGTAACCTGCCTATGCAAACACATCCTGTATCCGGGTCACCAGGAAATCCAACTGCTCCAAAATCACGTAAAATACAAAATATTTACTTACCACAAACAGCAGGAAAGTCTCTCGAAGAAATGAAAAGAACCAAATGCTACAGGCTCCGTGCACTCTGCCGCTGGCCTTTCCCAAGGATATTCAACTACACGAAGACAGAAGCGGGAAAAATGCATTTTCCAGCAGGCTGTGGCGATGTGGAGAGGGGCAACGAGTGCAGTGCGCGGGTGTTTGCAGGCTGAGCAGTGAGCGTAATATGAACACCGCGAGAATCGCGGCACAGTAATCCATCGGGAGCGTACACAGATTTCCAATTTGATTTTCGTGGGCGCAGCAAGTATTTCCCACACTTTTCTTCCAGATTTGTTTCGGGGGCAACAGGGGAGAAATTAGTCTGTTTATGCTTAATTAGTGTTTTGTATAGAGTTTCCCGAAATGTCGCAATTGAATGAATAGGCAGCAGGAAGTGCTGCCAATCGTTGCATACTTTGCCAAAGGTTGACCTCCTGAACTGTGGCAAGGCTGCAACTTGCTACCGTGCTACCTGCCACCGAAACCCGGGCACATGCTGCGGTTTGCTGCCTTTGTGCTCCCTAATTGCACTTGCAACTGAGAGCTATACAAATCACGTCAAAACAAAACAAGTCAAGTGGCCAAACAGTCGGATGCTTAACTACCTGCTTCCATTCAGCATATCCTTGGCCTGCGCAGCGGCATTATCAGTGTTCGGTTTCAGCTGCCATTTGTGGACATGCAGGACTTGGATATGGACGGTGGACGATGGACGCTGGACGGCTGGACAGCTGGAGCACTTTTAGCACTCGTTCTGCGGTTTTGCGCACATGTGCTGAGCCCATGTCCTGCAAGTGGACAGGACTATATTTGTGTAGCCGATAAACAGGCTCAAGCCATCGCGTGCCCCCGTTGACTGCCTGAGTGCGTTCACCATAGGCAAATCATACAAATTAAGGAGATTCTTGCTTTGGGATTTATTTATAATTAAATATAAAGGCATTGCTGCTTAAGGATTATTTGTGCCATGGTAGCTCATGAAACTGTATACAAGTTGGACTCTTTGTAAACACTTTTTAGAAGAATGAAACAAGCCAAATTAAAAGGTCTTATAATTCAAATCGAACACATAAGAAAGTCAACATGACACTAAACTGGAACCTCACACAGTGAATTTAGGATTGAGTGAATTTTCGATTTTTGGATCTTACAAAAATATACGAATTCACTTCTCGAACAAATTTAAATAAAACACTGAAAGCATGCTTGAACATTTGTATTATTTTCGTCGTAATATTACAATATTATTGAAACTTCAAATATAATATTTTCCAGAATAATTATTATTTTTGGTTATGTCGTAAACTGTCACATATTTAAGCACTGAAAGGCATCTGCAGCAGCTGGAGCTGGAGCTGAGACTGGAGTTGGAGCTGGAGCTGGAGCTGGAGCTGTTGGCATGTGTCTCCCCGCTTCATTTGCCGCTTAATCGTTGTTGACGCGCATAAATTCAGTTTGTTTTCGAGGCAATTAATTATAAGGGGTATATGGCAAGCGGCTTCCACAATCCGAGATCACCCCTTTCCCGCTGGGTATTTATTTTGTCAACAAGCGGATTAGGCAGCGGGGTAATACGATCGCCCCCGAATACAAACGAGGGTCCAAGTGGAAGCCCTACTGCTGCGGTCTGTGATTTCGGGATTCGGTAAAGGTGAGAAATTGATATTTCCAAGTGTTTAAAATGTTTGAAATTTGTTCATTGACAACTGTCACACTGCACAATGTTTTGAGGGCATGTCTATTTTAAGAACCCGAACTGTGTACCCCTGAGTTCCCAGAGTTCTCTATGCTTCTCACCAACCACCCCACGAGCTGGTAGCTCCAATTAAAATTTAATTTTAAAGTAAACACTAATTGCACTTTTCATTTTCTCTGCTGTTGGTATTGACTCAAACTACGCCTAATTTCGCCCCTAGCAAACACCCTTAAATTCCGTACTGCTCCCCCTGCTTCTGATTCTGGTAAGTTTCGTGCTGGTTTGCCTGTCGCAGGTGGTTTGTTTCATTGGTTGCGTGCCATTCGCCCAGTTACCAAACATTTACGAACAGATTTTGTAATGCCATATACCAATTTTATTGTTTCCGGATCAAAAGATCATTTCCTGCGCCAGGAATATGACAGGATGCTTGCAGGCTGCGCCACTGGGTTGGCTTGTGGGAACATTTTTTAGTCCTGTCTGCTAATACATACTATTTAAAGATCGCTAATGATGTGCTTTGACATGGGAAAAGTAATTCGGAGGTAGGTGAATGATCTGTGATTAGAGAAATTGACTTGAATGTAGTATAAGCTGACAATCTTGGGAGTATTTACGAACATAATTCAAGAAATTTTAGAATTTGTTGGAAAACAACTATATTTGGGTTAATAGAGTTTTAAATTTAAAGCTTTTGCAGGTTTGATAAATATTCTCAGACAGCGCTTTTTATTGTACAGTCATGATTAACGATATATAAATTATTATAAATGTATATATTTTATCTTAACAAGAGCTGTAATAGTTAGATATATCTTTAATTCAAAAATATCAGTTTTACAAAAAAGTGAAACATGGAATCTTTCTTAAGATTTGTTTCGATCAAGTAATTTGTATTCTTTTGCGTATTTGTGGTTTAATCCTAGATCTATGTTAGGCTTTCAAACTATATAATATTGGTGCAGAATAAAGTCTTTCATTGATCTCAACAGTATTCTAGACTTATTTCACAATAAAAACTTGACTAAAGAACAAATAATATTTGAATGTTTCGCAAGTACTCCGCAGGATTCCGGCACTTGGTGAAACAATAAAGGAAATTAATGCATTTGCCGATAGCCGCTTAGGATAAAAGAGTTCAGAGCCAGGAAGACGCCCATTGAGCCAACTGAAATCTCGGCATGTAATTTACGTGACATTTATCGTCCGCTGGCTTTGGGCGAGGCGAATAAAACGCAAACAGGACATTCGCCAAACACATTACACGACTAAGCTGTGAATATCCTTTAAGCAGAAGCGAAGCCTGGCGGGTGATATGGAGCCATTCTTTAACCCCTTGCTGGCAGCAGCAACTAACTCCCCGCCCGCCAATTGGCGAAGTTTTCGCAAACATTTTGCACGTATGCGAAGCCAAGGAGTGGAGATAAGGGCTTATGTGAACTATTGCCGGGTAGATAAACAAAAGCCGTGCCAGCAACCAGCAACTGTAAACACACGCGGCCCGAATGTCCTGCCATCAGGCCTTGGATCGGTCAAACTTTGGAGTTTGCGTAAATGATATCCCGTGGCGAAAGGATTTCCTTCATAGGCCGCTGCACACTTTAGCAACACTCACTCGACGCCTCGATTGTCTTTCGGCCTCAACCCTTTGCCGGCGTGTCCTGAGACGTCTGTTTATGTCCTTTTTGCATATTACTTACTCGGCTGCTCTCAGTGGGATGTTTTGGTATGTTGCGATGTTGTCGTGCAACTTCCCATTATGCTATTTATCATAATTTTTCAATTTAACACCGTTCCACACAGCTCAAGGGACATTGTCCTGCGTGTCCTCTATGTGTGTGGATAGTTTCTCAATGTTTACTTGCGCAAACATCCTTTGACAAAGTTTCCGCATTGTCCAGTTGCTTTGATGGCTTAGCCTGTACTTACATTTTTGCATTCTCATCGATTCATCTTTCGCTAGCTGCCAATGTGTTTGCTCAGCGCCTGTTATCCTTGTACCCCATCCGCATCCTCTGCATCTTCAGCACATCTGCATTACATCCACAGTACCATTCCGCGTTAAGGACTTTGTTATTAATGAGCATTTTGACACTTACGTCTTGACATTTGCACAGCTGCTCGTTTGTCTCAAGACTTTCTTTCGGTCATTTTGAGCAACTGTGACCCCAGTGATTCTATTGCGAGAGTTGTGATAGCAAAAGGTCAACTGACCTTAACTTTTGCCAGACCCATTTGAATAAAACTGTAATTATGTTTGATTTTCTATAGGTCACTGAATCGATCACTGGGGGAGTGGTCTTTGTGTACTTAGGATGATGTTTTTTTTTTCAATTTAGTATATGAATATGGTATAGATTGCAGAAATGTTTATTTTGAGCGATTCGAGATTATTGATAGTTTTCAATGTGCGAAAAGGCAAAATATTATATCACAATCACTTTGAGATTAATCTCTAAAAATCACAAACTCTTGCTTCTTTTTTGATATTGTAAGTTAAATATTGTCAAACTGTATTCTTTGAAATGCGAAATGTGTGGAAATTTAAGGCAAATATCTTAGAGTGTGCAGCTCAATGTAGGATTCGGGTACACATATAAATATTATACATATTTAGTATGGGACTTAGTAATACTAGCTTGAAAGAATAGCTTAAGCTTATATAGTTCAGTTTTCTTTAACCTCCAACCTATAGATTATTTTAAAATATTTATAAAATACATTCACATTTGCGAAGTGATTTGACAATTGTAAGAAATATGTTTAAACAAAATACACCTAGAATATATATTAGAATATGTGCTTTTTATTATATTTTTAAAAAACATTTTTTTTTGTATTTAATTTCCTTTTTGTGCATAATTTAGGAGATAGTATGATAAAATATTTAATATTTCATTGACTTCTTGTACTTGATTCAGTATATGACATATTATGAAATGACATGAATGTAAAATATATTTAGTTATTAAACATATTGCAATACACTTTAGACCAAATAAACAACAATTTTGAAATACAATTAAACAATATATTTTAATAGGTCTCAAAAAGCGTTTCCCGTTGGCTCCTGTACTTCAATTTATATATTTTACGCTTTGTTTACTAACGTTGGCTACTTTGTTTTAGAACCAAGTGCAATCAAATTAATACATAAATCCAAATAGGAAAAACAAACAGACCGGTCAGACACACACAATCAGCACACAACACACCCAACTAACACCCCTCCCCTTCCTCTCGGCAACTGCTCAAGCCAAGGATTGCAACTCCGACCATCTGACCAGAGTGTGCAGGCAGCTGTCTCGCTGGACCTTGCAGGACCTCCCCATACAATCTGTGCAACGGCATCCAGTGTTGCCTGTACCGGTCCCAGTGCGGTATGCGCCTTTGTGCGGATTGTTTGCCTTCAATTTGACTACAAACCATAATTTATCTTTTCAGACGTGTCGGTTCGTTGGTCAGCCGAAGAGGAAGAGGAAGAGCGACAATGTGCGCCGGCCAGCGTCAAGGATTATTGATTATGCAAAGTGCCCGGAACCGGACAATAGCGAGAAAAACAAAAGGCTTAAGCAAAGAAAAGGATGCGAGTATGTTAAAAAAACTACGTAAGAAAATCAGAGGCAGTTCGAAGGGGTTGCAAACTGGACAGCAGAAATTATGAAATATTCACCCAGATAACTCCAGGTAGTGCACCTCAAGGAATTCGTAAGGAAAGTATCCCCTTACAGGGACAACGCGTGTGTTTTCGGTTATTAGAGAGATAATAGTTTCTGACATTGACCGTTGGAACGAACTGATGCAACTGATGGACTCGCCGTGTTAATGGTCAGTTTCGCTATTTTGGCATGGTTAATTATTATCCTGCCTCTGACCGAGTGTGAGAAAGTTGCGCCTAATGATGCACAGATTCCTTCGCCATTGCAAACTGGACAATCGCCAGTCGTAAGAAGGTGAGCGAAAGGCTTCTTCAGCCAAATGGCAGCCGTTGATGGATGCTGACGGATTAGGGCCATAATTAATGATGTGCGAGTATCGGGTGTGAAATTTATACACAAATTTACCAAATAAACGGAGAGCGAAAGCTACAAAGGTGCTGGTCTGTGTGAACCCAATTTACTAATTCACTTTCTCACAGCATCTATCTCTTTTGATACACCCAGTTTCACCTATAGATCACTGACCCGCTCTTTTGATAGATTGTTGAGAGGTCTTCAAATCTACATACGTCCCATGCATAATGGCAATGAGCGTGTTCAATTTACCAAATAGATTTGTTTGTTTTTAAATATAAAATAAACACCAAAATTTAAGTATTTTTTGGTATGAGACTTTTCTCATATTAATACTTAATTTATAACTTTATATGCATTATATGCACTCCACAAATTGAGGCATATTTAAGAGCATCCTTGTGTTGGCTCAATAACTGCTGCAATCCTTTGTTACAGCAACATATTAATTGCATATAAAATTACACATTCATATGAAGTACACCGATGATGGGTCTCAAGTGTCCTAAACATTATCCTTTTACGCCTTTTGTCTGACAGCGGAAAAAAGGAGCTTAAAGCTGTACACCACATGAGTTAGAGCTTATCTATTCTGTTATTATGATTCAGTTGGGCGTGTATTTGTGCTATTTTATTTATTTAAGTGTACGTGTTTTAAATAATTAAATACATTTACATTTCATTTAAATAAAAATAAAAACTTAAAGATTCGACGCAATTACTTTGTTTTCAAGTTAATAATAATTCTATTATTTATTATATTTAAAATAAATAATAATTTTATTTTTTATTTTCAAAAAACTCGAAGTATTACTTGAATTGATGAAGCCAAACAGAGTCTATCGCTCATTTAAAGGATCCAATCAAATCTATTTTATGCTTAGTCGGTATTTTTTCCTATTACTATTGGCAATTTAGCATCCGCTCTCAATTCGGCAGAATAATCCATTTTAATATAGTCCTTTCCCATACTGCCTAATCCCATGCAATTGTGTTTGACGAAGCATATTTGTTGGGTATTTCACTTCGGGTTCCAATTCGTAGTTTCGATGAGTGTCCCAAAACTATTTAAATTTGATGTGCCTTTCGGGATGCGGAAGGAAACGGTAATTCAATCGGCATTCCCGACTTCGACAGTTTGCGGTCAAACAAAGCGACCGAGTGAGAAATAGAGAGGGATAGAGGGAGAGAGAGAGAGGGCGTCACATAAACTAGAAAGAATTATGGCCGAGTTGCTTAAGGCAAGAGATTTTCGAGATAAATGGGCAGCCGGCTAATATCAATATCCTTTGACAAGATCTACAAAATAGTCAAGCTGTGCTCATCAAACGGTATTTTTGTGGCTGCCCGTTGGCCATTGTATCTCAGAGTTTGCATCTTGTTAGCTGTCCATGCGTGTGTGTGCGTGTGTGTGTGTGTGTGTGTGTGTGTGGGACGGCGAGGGTGCACATTAGACAACATTTACAGCTTCCTTGGCGACAATTTGCGGTTGGCAAAAGAGAAGAGCAGCCAACCAAGCAACCATCCATCTATGCCTCAACTGCCGCACACAAAAAGCAGCCTTTGTTTGCCCGGGGATTGGGTATGGGTTTGGGCTCGGGGCTTGGGTTTGGGTTTGGGTTCGTGGGATCGTGCGGAGCCGCTCCTTCAGCAGCCGTTTTGCTGAAGTGCACTCGCAGCCGCTGCATGTCGTTGCTCCTGCGTTGAGTTGAGTGGAGAAGGCAGCTAATGTGCATCTAATATGAATATGTATCTATTGTTTGAGCCACTCAAAGCGAGTGGCATTGTTACGCAGCGTGGGATACAACTAAAGATACAGCTGAGCTATAGATACAGTTACGTTCGCAGCTATTGATGATTATAAGCATTATTAGCAATCCATTCAATATACTATGCAACACTTTAACCTTTAAGTTTGTGCTGAAGTTTGTAACGCATTGAAGGAAGCGTCTGAGACCCCCAAAAGTTACTGCCAGTATGCTGTCTGTCTGTCTGTCTGTATGTACGCAAACTAGTCCCTCAGTTTTTGCACAGAGGCTTATTATTCAAAATAAAATCTTCGACACGCCGAAGAAAATCCTTTCCCACTTGTTATACTCTTTTCGAAGAAAATAGTATATTAAGTTTGTCCTGAAGTTTGTAACGCATAGAAGGAAGCGTCTGAGACCCCCAAAAGTTACTGCCAGTATGCTTAGAAAAACAAAACAAATTGATCTAGCCATGTCCGTCTGTCTGTCTGTCTGTATGTATGCAAACTAGTCCCTCAGTTTTTGAGCTATCGTGATCAAACTTTGCAGAGAGACTGATTATTCAAAGGGACAGCACATTGATCGGAGCCGGCCGGATCGGATGACTATATCTTATAGCTACCATACAACTCGAAGTCGGTTTTGGCCATATATCCCATGTTTTCAAAGCTGTCGCGATGAATCTTTTCACAGATACTTATTATACAAAATGTCAGCACACTGATCTGAGCCGGCCGGATCGGACCACTATATCTTGTAGCTACCATACAACTGGAAAAAAAGTAAATATTCTTAGAACAAAAAAAATAAATGCCACGCGATAAAATGAATTATTACAGCATATGAAAGTGCTGCAGTTGGCAGAATGAAAATTGTCTAAAAGTTCGAAAAGAGTATAAAATCGTCGGCACGCCGAAGATAATCCTTTCCCACTTGTTTTTATTAATTTTTTTAACAAAATAATTTAAATATATTTAATGTTGCTAATTTTGAACATTAATTTCGCGTCGTCATTAAATTAAAACTTAAAGTGTAAAACTGAGTGAGAGCACTCTAATTTAATAGGAAATGATCATTGCTTGAGAACAAAAAATATACCCCATCAAAAATAAATGGCTAGATGTATAAAATAAAAGCAGTATTGGAATTGCATTAAAAACAACATCAATAGGAATTGAATTGAAACTAAAATTGTTTACTGTGCGATTAACTAGCAAATATGCGCAACTGCATTATCAATGGAAAATTCTGAACTTGGCAATCGATTTGCTGTTCATGCTCAACTAAGCAGCTGGCTGGCTGGCTGGCAGACTGTTGGGTGTCTTTAATCTCAATCTCGGTTCAGCGTAAGCCTAATTGAAATTGTTCACCCTAAAAATTGATGTCACCAAAGATCGGCAGTGCTGCACTGCTCACAGATCAGGACCAAAAGTTCAGCACGGAGCAGCAGCCAAGCAGCCCAGCAGCGAGTTCTACTTATAAGTAGAGAGTTAATCAAGGCATAACATACAGCGACAAACAATCAGACTTGCCGTTACTATCTGTAAGACTTATATAAAGCACAAACGATTATAATACACAAGCTGAAATGCGCGCAAATTATGATGCGTATGGGCTGATAAGCCAGATAGACATATTTTGTTTTAAATATTTATATAAGTGCCATTTAGTTGCTAATTATGTGCACAGATATTTTTTTGAAATTTTATTTATATTTTCTATGCAATTTTGTTTACATTTTTAGACCGACAATTGACAGCTTGTCATAAACAAGCAGACGCAGGCAGCAGGCAGCTAAAGAGGACAGGAGTGGGGCCTGTTGACATGGACAGGGGGAGGGCATGGAAGGGTGGTGGAGGAACATCTTGAGAGCACTTTGGATGAAACGGACGCGCACAAGTCGCCGCTTAAAAGCAGGTCAATCGACCTCGTCCAGCATTTTAAATGGGGCTTATCAGTCGTTCTAAAGAAACAAAATGCTTCTTATCAACAAACTGTCTGCAGCAGCAACAACAACAGCAACAGAAATTCATATATGTATATAGAGATATGCTCATACATATATAAGTGAAACGGAATATTCTGGCTCCCTTTGTACTATATGAAATATTTTGTTTTTACGAATGTCTGGAAAGCATGTTTATTGTTTGCTATTTTTATTTTTCCACTTTAATATTTATAAATTGCCGTTTAGGCATGATGAGTCAAATATGAAGCCAGATACTATGAATTGCATACAAAATACTTGATTGTATTAACGTGCAAATATTCCTAATATATTCCAGCATAGTAATAAATATAGATACAAGTTACTGTTTAAAGCTCTGCTTAAACTTATTTAATCTAAACTAGGGAGCTACGGACAGTTCCTAGCATGAATATTTTCGAGCATTTTGCACTCTGATTACAATAGATTCTTATCACTAAAACTTCAATTTAACATATTTTAAATCGTAGAAAATAGTTTTCTTACTGTTTTTTACTAATGCTTACTAATCATTTGAATTTAATTTTTGTCTGATTAGTTTTATTCGTGAACTCCCATAATCATTGCAACAAATTGTGAAGTTTAAATACCCCGAGATATTATACTCTTTTCGAAGAAAATAGTATATTAAGTTTGTGCAGAAGTTTGTAACGCATAGAAGGAACCGTCGGAGACCCCCAAAAGTTACTGCTCAGTATGCTTAGAATGACAGTACAAATTGATATAGCCATGTCTATCTGTCTGTCTGTCGGTATGTATGCAATCTAGTCCCTCAGTTTTTGAGCTATCGCGATAAAACTTTGCATAGACACTTATTATTCAACGGGACAGCACATTGGTCGGAACCGGCCGGATCGGATCACTATCTTATTGCTGTCATACAGCTGGCAATAAATTAAATATTCTTAGAGCAAACAAAAAAAAATGTTACGCGACAAAACGATTTTGTACAACATATGAAATTTCAGTGGTGCAGTTGGCAGAGTGAAAATTGCCTAAGGTTCGAAACAGTTAGTATAAAATCTTCGGCACGCCGAGTTTTAAGTTCATTTCAAATCGTAATATTAAATATTTTTTTGCCAACGTTTTTAATTGAAACTAACAAGATAAACTATTATATACTTTAAGAACAAGCGACTTACCCATAGACTTATAAGCTTCAGTTGACTACAACTTTTAATTCAATATCTTTAAAGTCTTAAATGTTTTATAGCGAAAATCTTTTATATAGTTATAGTAGTTATTTATTTAATAACATTTAAAATAATTAATAATACAGCAAAATTTTAAATTAACATTATCGGATGTATTTAAGTTAAAAGCTTATCCTAAGATAATTCGATCTTGAACAAACAAAAAAATTAGCTTAAACATTTTATTTTTAATAACTAATTGAACAATCAACTTAGATCTTATGAGATTATTTCCCTCTTTGATTTCTTTTTAATATGTTATTCAAATGCGCTATAAGCTGTTGCCTTGAGAACTCGTTAAATAGGGTTTATGAAATAAGCAAACGCCGCATTGACAATGGCAAAAATTACAAACTAAGTAGACCCCCCGCAACCCAACCCCACCCAACGATACCCTGCTCGCTGAAAAGTTGAAACGATTAGCGCAATTTAGCGAAAATAACACGTTAAATTGCGCGCTTGAACGCCTTTTCAATGGCACTCGAAACACACACACACACACACCCACACCCACACACACACACACACACACACAGAATACAGAATGACAAGTGCTCGTGTAATAGGCCAGAGATAGTGCAAATCAGTTAGGGCTGTGGTAGTGCAGGGTTGCCCCGCTGAGCCACTGAGCCGCTGAGCGGTGGTTTGAGTGAGTTAAATGTGGGAAAAAGTGTAAGCGTTGTCACACGCCCACACAACAGCGAACAACCCTCAGGGTGTTTAAGAACCTTACTAACAATGGCAACAATTGCAGATCCTCACAATCGGATTGCTGTGCTAATCGTCTCATTCACATGCTCATGCTCATGCTCTTGCGGATGCGTAAAACTCAATGAGCATTCAAGGACCGAGCCAAAAAAACACTCTCAATGACAGCATCAGCAGCAGTTTTTTGTCGTATCCCAGGACAGGGTTGAGCTGTGCAGGATAGGAAGCAAACAAAAGGAAAACAGAGAAGGCAAAGATCTCATAATCCTTTCAATGCGCCACTTAAGCCGATCAGGCGTGGCAAACAGCAAACAGCAACAGAACGAGTCTAAACCCTTGCACCCATAGAACCCTATGTCCAAGGTCTGGACCCTACGCGTGCAGCAGCCTCCGTTGCCATTGTGGACCATTTAGTGTGTGCGGTTCGACGGCTCTTTAACCCATTTATGTTAGGTTCGGCGTTAGCTCGACAAATTAGGGCACTCAGCATCAGCATCAGCATCAGCATCAGCATTGGGATCATCGTCATCTTTGTTCCTTCGGGATATCATTGAGTTCGGGCTTGCGCTGTTTTTGTTTGCTTTTTAATGCCCGAGATCAAAATGTTTGCACCGAAGGGTTGATCTTGTTTATCTTGTTCAGGTTCTTCTCTTTTTTTTTGTACATTTTCTCGTTCTGAATTCCTTTGCTTCTCGCTTGATTTATATGTATCTGCGGTGCCGATCTTGATTTGGGATGCCTCAATGCTCAGGTTCTCGGCTGCTGCCTATTTAGTTTGACTTTTGCACTCTCATCTTTGGTTGGGTTTTGTTTTGTTTCCTGGCTGCACGTGCCAAATGAGCTCGCAGGATGTAACCTCTTTATAATGAAGTCACTAATAATATTTATTGAAGGTTCTTATTGTCATTCGTAGGCTATTTAGCACCTATAGATTATTTAGATTTATTCAAATTATTCGTATTAATTTGCTATACATCATACTTGTGATTAGGTCTTTAAATATTCCTTCATGTAAAGTTATGCAACAAATAGCATGTAAGGGAACGATGTTTTTGGTAGTTTTAAATGAAAAACAATTATCAAAAATATAATTGATATTATTATTCGAATTTGAATATGCAAAGGTCAAGGTAAGCTCCGTTGTCTTCCTGTACTAAGATTATCCTAACTTTTTGACCCTTTGCAGATCTGTTCATCAAATATATTTGCAAACTGCAATAGATACAAATGTGAAATTGAGATCGGTTGGAATGGGTATTTCAATATTAATTCGAAATCAGTATACATCAAAAATTTCCAGATTCAATTGACGGCTTCTGTATATATATTCTCTTCTTCTATTTCTCTAACTCATACTCATGCTTAAAGCTTTGCCAGCAGAGTATTATATTTCAAATATAATAGATCCTTTTAAGCTAATTATTCAAAGGACAATCCTAAGCTGAACTGCAAAGCTTCCGCAAAGAAATCTTGTGATTGATGTTGGCATTGTTTTGGTTTGTCAGTCTGATAAGTTATGCAACGCAATTGGGATTCGAATTACACCTGGAAGTAAAATATATGTAGAAAGGGCGCAACAAAGGCGGCAGCCATTTCAATTATCCTTGCGGAAGCAAACAGATTATTTTCATAAATTAGACTTTATTAATCATTAAGAAGACAGCATGAGGCATGAGGCAAGCAGTCGAAGAAGATCTGGAAGCCAAGCCCATGCTCAGACGGGACACTTGAAGGACAACGAGTTGGACTAGCGCGCAGAAGGGATGTCGTTTGAAAGGATATTATGCAGCGGTCAGCTTACAAACTGGACATTGGTCAGCGCATTGGTCAGTCACGCACGTAATTTCCAAAGTCTCTTGGGACTGGTACTGGGACCGGGACACCCAACGGGATCAGAGGTCAGCACCGTACTTTCGATCATTTATTCTCACAGTACAAGCAACGAGTACTCGTTCTGCAAAACAGCAGGAAACTTAAGACGTTTTCACGTTGAATTTTAATGATTTTTATATTCAAATTAGTTTTGCGCGCCCTTTCCAAAGTGCGCACTTTTTTTCCTCTCCCGTTTGCCCAGTATCGCACCAGGGGAGTGTCCGACTCCCAGTTCTCCTCATAGGTCAAGCTGCGCGAATATTTTCCAAAATGGCTCATGTCCCAAGTGCGGTTCGCATTGTTACAATTCCGCAAAAGGGTCAATTCGACAAAGGACAACAGTTGCTGTCCTGGCGCATGTGTTGAGTGAAGTCTGAAGCCATTTTGTTGAAATGTGACCAACCATTGAGAGCTGTAAAGTCCGTAAAGAGTTTCAGCCACATGAGATAATCGTTGACATAAGCTTTCAATACTGGCTTATTTAGGAAATATATTTGAGACAAGATTTTACACCAAGGACCTATCACTTTATGTACATGTTTCTAGACTTTGCAATCAAGCATCTACTGTTTATTTATAAGCAAGTTATTTTAAATATTAATTACTTTGCAAATGTATTTATTTTAAATTTAAAGCATTTAAAAACAAGTGGGGAAGGATTACCTTCGGCGTGCCGAAAATTTTATACTCTTTCGAACCATTAGACAATTTTCACTCTGCTCATATGATATCAATTTGAATTGAAATATTAAATTTATTTCCAGCTGTATGGCAGCTATAAGATATAGTGATCCGATCCGGCCGGCTCCGATCAATGTTATGTATGTTTGAATAATATGTATCTGTGCAAAGTTTCATCGCGATAGCTTTGAAAACATGGGATTTATGGCCAAATCCGACTTCCAGTTGTATGACAGCTATTAGATATAGTGGTCCGATCCGGCCGGCTCCGACCAATGTGCTGTCCCTTTGAATAATAAGCCTCGGTGCAAAGTTTCATAACGATAGATCAAAAACTGAGGGACTAGTTTGCATACATACCGACAGGCAGACAGACGGACATGGCTAGATCAATTTGTTTTGTCATTCTAAGCATACTGGCAGTAACTTTTGGGTCTGCGACGCTTCCTTCTATGCGTTACAAAATTCAGCACAAACTTAATATACTATTTTCTTCGAAAAGAGTATAAAAGTAAATTCTTAATTCAATAAGTAAAAAAATTGTTTCGATATTTATTTTATTTGTAAATAATTTCACAAAAGCTCCAAAACAAAAGCAAAAGTTTAAAATGTTTTTATACCCTGAACCCATTAAATATGGGTAAAAGCGTCTGATGAAGTTGTGTGGCGAGTCGATCTAGGCATGTCTGTCTGTCCGTCCGTCTGTCCAACTGTCATTATGATCACGCGGATATCAGAGACTATTAGAGCTAGAGACTATATACTTGATATATGTTATCATAATCCTGGAAAGATCAGGTTTACTTAATTTTATCGATAGCTCGTCCCATTCAAAATTTATCGTTCATTTTCGATTTCAGACTAGCGTTTTTGGGCCATAGCTTAAAAGTGATAAAAGCTAGAGAGCCCAAATTTTGGTATATATAATCTCAAATAGCATACACATGTAGCAAATGTTTCACTTTTTGAATAGCTCCCCCAATCCGCCCAAAACAGAAAAACACTAATTTTTGAAGGTATGAACTTGCAATTTGGTTTCATTACCCATTTTATTGCCAATGCTATGTCGTGAAAGATCGGACACTAAAGACAGAAGTTATTTAAGAGTTAACTTTCCATAGTGTGGGGCTCAGTAAAGAAGCAGGTTAAATGCTTGCTTGCACTGGACTGGGTTCAGGGTACCTCCTAGTCCGGCACTCCCGGCTCGAGCACTCTAACTTGTTTGGAACTGTAAGTTTATATGGAAGATTCACAGTTTTGTAAAACGCACTGTCTTAAAAAGCTATAGTCTTATATTTAGCTCATAAACGGCCCAGTACATTGCGGCTGATTTTACGGTATTCATTTGGCTGTTGTTATTTTTTTTTGGAAGAGACAAATAGCCTTTTTTATAAGACATTTTGATTTTTTCTTATTATATTTCTCCTTAAAATATTCAAATATTTTATAATTTTATATCTATCTGTTATAGGACTCAATGTACATGTAAATACTAAAATTAGTTGTATATTTGGTTGAAGTATAATACAAAAAACATTGCATTATATTAATACTGTTTTTAAATGCCGCACAGAAGTTGCGAACATAAATGAACGTCACCCTTGCGACACCCAAGTTCCGTAAAACTAATTATCCACCCAAACATCCGGTGCTTTTCACTAAAAAAAAAAAAAAAGTTAAAAAAAAACCTATTCAAGTGAACTTTGTGGACCTCAGATGTTGCCTCGTGTGGCTCATAAAATTTTTAATTTATATCTTCAAAAGTTTTTTCTAGAGCAGCGACCGTCCAAATGATTTTTCATGTCTTTTAATGGTCTTTTAACTGCCCGGGCGACGTTGGTTTTTATGGCCACATCTTGACCAGCTCAGTTGACACCTGCAGCTCAATTCCGGAGACTGGTGACAACTGGCAACGACTTACTTTCGGGGCCACTCTGTGTGTCTGTGTGTGGGGGTCTTTGTTCCACAGAACTTGCTAATTTTCTCACATCTCTGAGAAGCTTTGTCCAACAATGTGTATCTGATAGATGCAACTGTGCAACTGTTGGAACTCTTATCTCTCCTAAGTACACAGCGTTTGTTTATATTTGTGCAACGCTTTGAAATCAACCGACTGTTTTTCCGGCTGCTGCTCTTCTCTGGAAGTATTTACAGGTAGTGCACTTCCGGAACTGCAGTCGCAACGGCTATAAAAACGTTTGCCCAACTGTAATGAAGATTAATCTCGGAGCGTGTGTTTGTTGGAACAAGAAAGTATCTGTCAGATACACGCTGTGTCAGTCGTGTTTTGGTTTGAAATTTCACCTTTTGACACCAAAGAGCGTCTCTCGCCAAGTTCCGCTTGACATGTAAATTAATAAACTCCAGCTAGAGGCCTCCTGTGTCCTGCGCTGGTAACAGGCGCATAACAGCAGTCAATTATTTGCATTTGAGCGTCATATCCTGTTTCTGCAGCCAGCATCCAGTTTCGGCGCTAGCATCCATACCATCATTATTATTAACACTTTCCGCGGCTCTGCACAGCACTTGAACTTGGCTTTCAGCTGTTGTTGTTGCTTTTTGTAATTTTATATAATTACACCATCAAGTTGACTGATGACACAAATGAATCCTTGTCGCTCCCTTACAACACGATCTGCATAAATTCATAATTTTTCTCTTCTTTGCGCTGGCTCAAACCCGCACCCCTTTTGTGTTGTTCTTGGGCTTAGGTTTAGGTTAAGGGATAGTGGTTTGACTTTTCGAATGTTCGGTGCAGTCAAGCGAGTGTCCTCTGTCGCTATGTCCCTATGCTACCCCTTGAAGCAAATGGTATTGATTTGTGTAGAAAGCACAGAGGAAGGTGAAAGTTGTTTGATATTTTAAGCTATCTATAATAAAGAATGCTTAAGGAGTGGGTCATAGTAATATTTCCAAATTGTTAATGATTTTAAAAACTGTAGTCGGTTCCATTAGAAAAATTAAGATTTATTTTTTCACGACTCCTATAGGTAACATTTTCTGTAAGGATAGAAGAACTCTGAACATGTTATTCGCGATTCAAGGTTTTGTACATGATAACAATGGAGAATTTGCGCATTTCACAACATCCATTTCGCTATTTCAAAACGGCATCGCAAAACTTTTGCGTTTTCGAAAATGGGCGAACGGCAGAGATGGATTAAAACAGTTCAAAAAGTGCCCCCAAGGTGCTAGGCAATTGTAAAGAGCTAAACCATATGGTGTTTGCTCTGTGCTAATGCGTTTTTGTCTCTATATCTCTGGCAGCGTCGATCTGTCATAAGGCACAATTCGAATGTCAAAAATTGTGACACTTCAATTTCTTGCAAAAAGAAAAAAGAAGTTGTGGAACCAGCCGAGCCAAATGTGCGACAAATGAGCAACGCGCGCGTTTCCTTTGGCGACATCATGAGTATGGCAGGCAGCAGGATGGAAATGAGAATGAGGATGTGGACGAGGACGAGGACGAGAATGTGTGTGTAGGTGCAGCCGTCGCAGCCGGGCAGAAGGACATGCGCCTGTCACTCGCGCGTTGTCATGCGTCAAAAAGACGCACACACACACACACACACACAAACTGACTCGAAACGAGGCAAAAGAGATGAAGTCAAAGCAAACAACATGAAATGGCAGCACAGGAAAATTAAATTGAAAATTTCAACGCAAAGCAACCAGGTTGCCACAGTTGACTCTTTTGATATACACACGCACACACACACACACACACACACGCACACTTGCATACGTAAGGAGACATGGTTTTCAGGCTGTCTTTTGCTCATTGCGAAAATGTTGATTACAACTGCCAGCGACAACAGCAACAACAACAACAACAACAACAGCAGCAACAAATATATAACATCAACAGCACACGGCGACACATGAGCCCGACATTTCCGCCTTTGAGACCGCAGCCGCAAAAGGACATGCGCCAAAAAAGGAGCAAAGGAAATGAAAAAAATTACAAAACGCGATTCGCAGCACAGGAAGCGACTGACTCAAGAGTGCCAGACTACAAAACACTCTGTACATATGTAGTTGACAATTTACAAAAAAATATATGCAAAAATATCTGAAGAACAGTTTTTAAAATGAAACTTAAATATTTATGGCTTATAACAACATAAAATAAAAGCCCTAAGACCTTCGAATATTTATTCCCTATTGAAGATCTTGAGGAACGCATTTGTAAATCAAACAATCAGATATGCTTCAACTTCCAAATTAACAGATTGGGATTCGGATTGTAAATATCAGATAAATTCGCTGTTATTTTTTATAAGGTCAGAAAATACTTGGTAAGACTAATCTGCAGCTATAAGATCACCAATGCAATATTAAGACATTGCAAAATATATTCAAGAAAATATCTTTTGTATAGAAGAGTTATATTATTCATTGTCGATTGCATTGATTGCATGTGGATTCATTTAAAATCCGCAAAATCAAAGTGGATTGGGAAAAGAGAATAGAATAATTTGCTATTTATTCTTATAACTTGGAATCCTGTGAACTGAATTGCTAAACGTTAAAAGAGTAATACAATTATTTAATTAATTTAATTTTGTAATATACAAGTACTTTACTCAACTGCCATTATGGGCAACTGACATTCAAGGCTTAATATACCCCTTGGGCATTTGAATTTCGCAAGGATATATATATATATACCAGTATCCATGTCTGCCATGGCTTGGCTTTGTCATACTGTAACTGGAACGAGTTGTCAAATAAAACAGCGACAACCTGGAGCATTGACTCCCAAACAAAATGGCGTCTCGTCATAGTGCTTGACTTTAAGAGCTGATTGTAATGTAATAGAACCGCAACTCAACTCGGACGCTCACCTGTTCCAGGAGCAGTAGGAAAACAGGACACTTCAAGCGACACGCTAAAACAAACAAATTTTTAATATGGTACAAAGAAAAAAGCGAGAGGAAAGCAAAGGAAAAACTACAAATCACATTTCCTGTGCAGCGTCAACTTCCTGTTGGTAAAAATCTCCAAGTCACTTTTTCACACGGCGACGACGGCGTTGACGCTGCTGTCATGTGACAACTGAAAAATCAAACGAACCAACCTGCCACAGCTGGTTGCAGCTTTGATGTTGCATGCAACGTCGTCTATTTTCCGCTGTGTGTCGCTTAATTGTCAGTCAGCTAGTCAGTCAGTCCGTCAGTCCGTCAAGGTAGCCACAGTCCTGTTTGGTCAGTCATGCACTCAATCAGTGGCTGGACTTGTCCAGCATAGCGTCCAGGATAACAAACCAGCAACGGCGTCCAAGTGACTCAGGACTTGCAGCCACGCACCCCTCGCAGTCGGGGCGGAGACCGAGTCCTTACACCCTCTCAGCAGTTGCAGGAAGTTTGACTTCCTAAGCGGAACTTGCAGCGTTATCCTTCTATGGGAATTTTAATGCCTGGCTGGGGTGGAGTGCAGTCAAAGGACACACAGCTTACGGCTTCTAATTGCATTAAATACTTTTATGAATTGTACATTGGTAATACCGAAAGTAGCTGGGAAAGTATTTGAACCCATCTTGCGTGCTTTATTTGTACTATATTAATGGAGTGATGTGTAACTATTTCTGTTTTTAATAGAAAAATAAAGAATTGTAAGTAGGAAGATTTATAAAACTGTCAAATACAAATTTAAATATTACATTTATTACATAACTTTAAAAAAGAATTAAAACTTTATACTCTTTTCGAAGAAAATAGTATATTAAGTTTGTCCTGAAGTTTGTAACGCATAGAAGGAAGCGTCGGAGCCCCCAAAAGTTACTGCCAGTATGCGTAGAATGACAATACAAATTGATCTAGCCATGTCCGTCTGTCTGTCTGTCTGTCTGTAAGTTTGCAAACTAGTCCCTCAGGTTTTGAGCTATCGCAATGAAACTTTGCACTGATACTTATTATTCAAAAAGACATCACATTGGTTGGAGCCGGCTGGATCGGATCACTATATCTTATAGCTGCCATACAACTCGAAGTCGGTTTTGGCCATATATTCCATGTTTTTAAAGCTATCGCGATACAACTTTGCACAGATACATATTATTCAAAGAGACATCACATTGGTTGGAGCCGGCCGGATTGGATCACTATATCTTATAGCTGATATACAAATGGCAATGAATTAAATATTTTAGAACAAAAAAAACAAAATGTTACGCGACAAAACGATTTTGTACAGCTTATGAAATTTCAGTGGTGCAGTTGGCAGAGTGAAAATTGCCTATAGGTTCGAAAAGAGTATAAAATCTTCGGCACGCCGAAGATAATCCTTCCCACTTGTTTATATTAAATATATTGTAAATACAAATTGATTGTGTTTCTAGAAATAACTTCTTTGCACATAAATATATATTGTTGAAGTGGAATTCTTATCTAAAATATTTATTTCGATATTTACTTCTTTTGTTTAAAGTTTTAAATAGATTAAAATATTACTGAAAATTAAATTGTTGTCTTAAATATAATAAACAAGTGAGAACGTTGCAGTCGGGCGGAGCCGACTGCGTAATACTCTGATACCATTTTAAGAACAGCTGAAAGCAAGTGAACAGAAAATTTTTGCTGGTGTTTGGGTGACCCGAAATCGGCATTCCAAGTTTTTGGGAACGGGAGGGGCATGGTCGATCTTAAGAGGGGGTGACCAGAAGTCTATCCTCCAATTTTGGTGACTCTAGCTCTAAAACTGTGGAAGATATACATTTTCGCGATTTTTGGGGGCGGGAGGGGGCGTGGCCCCAAATTTTTTTTTTACCGATATTTAGAGGGGCTGACCAGAATTCTATCTTCCAAGTTTAATGACTCTAGCTCTGAAACTGTGGAAGATATAAATTTTCGCTATTTTTGGGGGCGGGAGGGGGCGGGGCCCCAAAATTTTTTGCCGATCTTTAGGGGGGCTGACAATAAGTCTATCCTCCAATTTTGGTGACTCTAGCTCTAAAACTGTGGAAGATATACATTTTCGCGATTTTTGGGGGCGGGAGGGGGCGTGGCCCCAAATTTTTTTTACCGATATTTAGAGGGGCTGACCAGAATTCTATCTTCCAAGTTTAATGACTCTAGCTCTGAAACTGTGGAAGATATAAATTTTCGCGATTTTTGGGGGCGGGAGGGGGCGGGGCCCCAAAATTTTTTGCCGATCTTTAGGGGGGCTGACAATAAGTCTATCCTCCAATTTTGGTGACTCTAGCTCTAAAACTGTGGAAGATATACATTTTCGCGATTTTTGGGGGCGGGAGGGGCGGGGCCCCAAAATTTTTTGCCGATCTTTAGGGGGGCTGACAATAAGTCTATCCTCCAATTTTGGTGGCCCTAGCTCTTAAACTGTGCGAGATATAGGCTTCCGTGTTTCGTGGGGGCGGGGTGGCTGGGGGGCGTTCTAGTGGGCGTGGCCGGAAAATCCAGGACGCAATCTTTTGGGCTGGTCAGCCCTAGTCTAAATTCCAAATTTGGGGACTCTAGCTTCAAAATTGCGGGAAATATACACGTGTTATCGAATTGTGCATTCATGTATATCGATTTTCGCGATTACGGGGGCGGGAGTGGGCGTGGTCAAAATTTTGTTTCTGTAATCTGTAGAGGACGTCACCAGTAATATATATTCCAAATATGGTGACTTAGCTCTAAAACTGCGGGAGATATAAGCATTTCAAATTAATTTTGGAGGGGGGCTGGTGGGCGTAATAATGGGCGTGGCCGATTAACCTAGGATCCAATTTTTCGGGAGGTCACCAGCAATATACCTACCAAATTTGATTACTCTAGCTTCAAAATTGTGGGAGTTATTCACGTTTAATCGATTTGTGATTTGAGGTGTATCGACATGTTATCGATTTGCCAGCCTCCCAGTGGGCGTGGCATAAATTTGGAATAAACTTGATCTGAAGCAGATAGCTATAATCATAACGCAAAAGATTTCAAGAGTCTATCTAATATCGTTTCGGAAATACGCGCGTTCATCCAGACAGACAGACGGACAGACGGACAGACGGACAGACGGACAGACGGACAGACGGACAGACGGACAGACGGACGGCCTGACGGACATTCGACAAAACCAATATACTATGAGTACCTTCGGTATCAGAGTATAAAAATAGAAACAAAGCTTATATCGCAGCAAATACTAATACTAATTACTAAGTAATGTAATTGGATAATCTGTAATTGCACGATATACTAGCAGCCACAACATTCTGTAGAAGCCAAAGCACTACAACCTCCAGAGTCACCTCCCCCACAAATTTGTCGAATTTGTTTGCCATTAAGTATAAGCATTACAAAAAGTCAATGATTAGCTAATCGCACTCAAGCTAATGTGGCCAACAAAATCACACACCTGCCAATCCACCGTCGGCCCACAGAACGCGCCCGAAGTTGTAAGCCCACATAAATCTAGCATAAAGATGCTTGATATTATTCAAAATACGAACTACAAAATTCCACAAATGCTTGAGGAGGAGCCGAGTTTGGAGCAGAGACAAGCAAATGATGCGTTAATGCCACGCCCACCCCCAAGCCCCAAGCCCCCCGCCCCCAACCGCCAACCGCTCAGTCGAATAGATGCTGAGCAAAAAAGGCAATAAAATTTAATGTCAAATGCAAGAGGGGCGAATGGAGGCTACCCCAGTCAGAGCGGAGGCAAAGACATAAACGACTTCATTTTATCTTAATGTGCTAATAAATTTCCCAAAGACGAAATCTCTGCCAAAAACCAAATAAATTTACTAATACCGAAAATTAACGCACAAGACCGAAAAACGCCCGGACATGAAATGAAATGAAGCGCCAACTTGACTCTCGAGTGGCATGTGTGGCATCAGAGAAATGCAATTAAGGCAGACAAACAGAACTGGAGTGAGAGTCAGAGTCAGAGTCAGAGTGAGAGACGTCCAAAAATGATATCTCAAGTGTTTAAGTAGCTAAACGCCCTGACAAGTCGGAAAAGTTATGGCACAGCCTGCAAACTGTCGACGACGCGTGCTGCCAGACAGCGTCCACGCCCACTTACGCCTACGCCCACACCCACGCCCAAGCCCAAGCCCATGCCCATGCCCTAAGTATTCTGTCAACACACTACACAGATCTATAAAGATCTGCTGGAGAAAGGGATAGCTGGCCACTTGAGTATCGCCTTCTGAGGTGCTTCAATCGAATTTTATGTGCCGGGCGCGTGTTTGCTACGCTTGCAATTTCTGTGGAGCGGGATGGAGGAGCAAGCAGCTCCTGTTCTCTAAAAGGGTTCAGGGCTCGGGCGCATAAATTTGATAGATCTCAAGTGTTATTTGAGGGGCCACATAAAAATTATTACCAGCTCTACCACCTGAGGTTAGTTGAGAAGATTCGTAGTTCGTGGCAGCAATTCATTTAAATGGTTTTGGAAATTGCATTTTGATATCGTTTTTATGACCAGCTGATGGAAAATTGTAATAAATACGATATTTATGTATAAATAGTTTACATTAACCCACAATAATGATCTCGTATCAGAATGGATTTGTTAAAGTTTTTATTTTTATAATTTAGGTTCAATTGGGCATCTTTAAAGTTCGAAACTTGAGAAGTCGCCATCTACTACTACCAATACTATATGTGGAGTGGATCGATGTGAGTCTTAAAGGTTTGGCGGCCAAATATCTAGCTTTTTATGACTTGATTGCCAGTCGCTTTATTTTTTTTTTTATTTTTTATTTGGCAAGCTACATAGGGTGTTTACCCTATTTCCAGGCCGATATAACTTTGAACTTTAAAAACCGCATCTCAGTGGGGAGATGACGCTGTTATCAGCACGGGTATGCTATAATATATATTGCTATAATTTTCTAAAGAAGCCGGCCGTTCCGCGACCGGCCAAGGATCCAGAGGTCCGACGGGTGCTTGCGCTTCAGACGCCTATGTCTCGCCGGTCTTGCGAGTTGTCTAGCCAGGCGGTTAGAGTGGTCTAACAAACGAGCGCGATACCGGCTGGAGCTTTTACTTATGGCCTCACACACCGTTGGTATTTGAAGGTCGTTGAGGATAGTCTCATTTTTGACGTAATGATGCCACTGAATATTGGTCATGCGGCGCAAAGACTTTGTTATTGTAGCTTGAACTCTTCTTAGGGTAGTGTCACATGCAGTCCCCAAGCAAGTGATACCCCAATTTAACGTTGATTGCCAGTCGCGATTGCCAACCATCAATTTGGTTAAATTCCCTTACATAAGGATACAAGGACAATACACGATTATAAAAAGAATCTGTAATGTAATTTATTTAGAAGCCTTCATAGCTTAAAGAGTAGATATATGTATGTATATGCAAGCCCCTCTAAGAAAACTACTTTAATACCATGTTTCATTTCCTTTTACTTCTTTCTTTTTGTCCTTTGTCCTGCCCTTCCCCGCTCGCCTTTCGTCCAGTTCCACCCCTGGAGTCCAGTCACATGAGGTGCAATCTCATATGCATTATTTTGCATGTCTGGCGATTTGGCTATTCAGGCGTAAAGGTCAAAAGATCAATGTTGACAGAGTTGTAATTTCCAAGCAGGCAGCCAAAGGGAACTTTTCACCCAAAATAATGCCGGTCATTTTCACATTTACTGCTCTGATTTTCTGCTGTTTCTTCTTGGGTTTGAAAATTTATGCAGAGTTTCTTTTGTCCAGCGTCTTAGCCGCTGATTAGGCGTGAAGTCGGAATTTGAATACGGATTTCTGGGTTTTTGTTTTTAGTTGACAGTATTGCAATTTATTCTGGCGGGAAAATTTAAAGCCAGGTGTACTTCAAAATGTTGCATTTATTACAAAATTGAATTTAACTAGAAAGTGAAACGGATAACTGGAAAATATTACATATCTAAACGATATGGATGTTATTTATAGATTTTTAAAGTTTCCAATGCTTATTTTTATTTGAAAATTTGTATTTCGTGATCGCTTAGATAATTAAAATATTAACAGATCATTTAAGTTTTTATTTTGAAGTGGTACAAGCAAATGTAAGCTTTGTGTTGTGTGTAAATCTAGTTTCTATACTCTTTTTCGAAGAAAATAGTATATTCAGTTTGTGCTGAAGTTTGTAGCACATAGAAGGAAGCGTCTGAGACCCCCAAAAGTTTCTAGCAGTATGCTTGGAATAACAATACAAATTGATCTAGCCATGTCTGTCTGTCTGTCTGTAAATATGGGATCTAGTCCCTCAGTTTTTGAGCTATCGCGATGAAACTGTGCATTGATACTAATTATTCACATAGACATAACATTGGTCGGAGTAGGCCGGATCGGACCACCATATCTTATAGGTGCCATACAACTCAAAGTCGGTTTTGGCCATATATCCCATGTTTTAGAATCTATCGCGATGAAACTTTGCACATATACTTATTATTCAAAGAGACATCACATTGGTCGGAGCAGGCCGGATCGAATCACTATATCTTATAGCTGCCACAAAACTGGCAATAAATTAAATATTCATAGAAAAAAAATAAAATGTAAAAATGGTTTTTTTTTACAGCATATGAAATTTCAATGGTGCAGTTGGCAGAGTGAAAATTGCCTAAAGGTTCAAAAAGAGAATACAATCTTCGGCACTCCGAAGATAATCCTTCCCCACTTATTTTACTTAAATTCAAATTTGCTATAAATTTACATCTGCAACTTTTCTTTCCCTATAAAAAGTACTCAAAAGTTCAACATCGCCTAATTAAGGTCACGTGTATATAGGTACACAGTCTTGCAACACGTTACGCCTTATTATGACGGCGTGAACAAAAAAGAGAAATATCCATTTTTACTACCCCACATTGGAAAGAAAAACACACTTAAAAAATGTGCAAACATGTTTTGCATACAAAAAAGCCGATCATCAAATATCATCAAATATTCACACAATCAATAAGTTCGACAAAATCGACCCAAAATGCAGTTAAGAAAATGCCAAATCTCAAAGGCAACCCCCAAAAGAAATAGTCCAGTAAGTGTCCAGCTGCTCTTATAGCTACCTGAAGCCCACAGCACACTAGGTTGTCCGTATCAGATTTATTGTTGGACAACTAAGTAGAGCGAAGAGCTGGGTATGTAGGGCGCTGTGGCATGTGCGAAAATCTACCCCATAATCCAAATGAAATTCCCAAATTAAAGTTTTTGGGCACAAAGGCAGCGAAATTGAAATGATTCGCAGTTTGTTTATTTGCGTATCGAAATGTGTTCAGTTCTCATTTACCTAAAAGAAACGAATATGCATAAATCTTTATTTCAAATATAACAAAGAAATGTAACTGGAAAAAAATATATATGTTTATCTCTACTTCTGTGAAATTCACACATATTTCAGCTGAATCGCTGGTACTCTTGTATCTTGACACGCAATTTGAACTAGTTCCGATTTAGTTTTTCCCTGATTGAAGCTAATTAATTTAGTAACCAACTGATGGACGGAAACGTCAGGTAGCCTCAATATAATACAATAATTGGTGTCATAAAAGTTAGTTAAAGCGAATTGAATGTCTGTCAAACACGTGACATTTCCAAATTAGTTAACTCCAGACGGAACAAAAAATAGCTTCAACCAATATACCACATTATTCCAAAAACAGAAATTTCTTTTTCTGTGCACATTGCGTGGTTCTAGGGGCGTCCATTGTTTTGATGACATGCCAAATGGTTTATGGTTAATGACTTTTGATAAGTTCATATGTCATTTTACCTGTCAGCGTCGTCACCAGCGCCCCCAGTGTAATGACAGGTTCGTATTTTCACCTATTGTTCAGGTGTGCCTGGGTGTGTGTGTGTGTGTGTGTGTGTGTGTGTGTGGTGGGAGGGGCGTGTCCGGTGAGTGGCGCCACTCGCAATCGGAAAATAATCACAAATTTACAGCTCGTCTGCAGCTAAATTGCTCATATGATTGCTGCCGTAAATAGTGAATTATTTATAGGTTTCAACATATGAGCACCACTTTTAGGCATGTTTTATTTAATGCCCAGGCTTCTTGCTTTATTTATTTATATATTTTCTAAACAAAAAACTTACAGAAATTAGGCAAATATATGTGAACTATAACATTAAATATATTGTATACAAATTATTATATTTTAACATTATATAATTTGGAGTATAAATGATCTTAAGCTCGTAGTTGAATATTTACTGTGTTTTCGGCAAACCTTTACGCTTGAATGTTAATAAAAAATTTAGTCTGTTCGCTAATAATTTTCAACCTTAGAAGTTTTGTATATAAAAACCTAGATCATGCATAAAAGCTCTACATATTACTAACATATCTATAAGTAATAGGAACCCAAAATCAAAACAAAAAATTCCCGGTTCCATCGGATATCCTTTAATTGGCATTTTTCACAAATTTTGGACAAAGGATGGTAGATATATATAACTTCAAGAAAAAGCTTCAAGCTAGGTCCAAAGTCCTGAGCATAAAATACCTTTAAAATAGCCATCTTGGATGTATTTGCCAACGAAATAAGAAAATGGGGATCATTATGGCTGGGTTGGTTTGGTCCAATTCCCATATTAGTTGTCAGCGATCCACAGATAGCTCGGGAGATATAAAATTCACCTCATGCAGTGAACAAACCTCGCTGGGGATACAGTGCAATTCAACGAATTGTTGGAGACGACATAATAATCATTGAAGGTACTGAGTTAAGTTTCAACTTTACGTTTTAATATGCTAGATCCCCTGTGGATTAAACATCGTAAGGCCCCCAGCCTTTGGACATAATATTTTACTCAGCTTTCAATGAGGAAACGGGATTTTTACTACAGGAACTCGATATGCTGGTTGGAATGGAGCAGAATAATTTGATGTCCGTTCTTAAAAACTTTAATCTTAGAATTGCGACTCGTAAGTCAGATCTCAAAGGCTTGTCGGATTTTACTGATTCTCTTACCTATCTTCAAGGCAGAAACTACAATGGGAAATGATATAGGAAATGAATCAATGCATAGGAACAATTCCTATTGATGCGGAGCTATGAATGGTATGTTTATATCAGACATATGTAATCGAAAATCTACGAAAGTATTTTGAAAGCATCGCCTTGGCTCAACAATAAATTGATGCGCTACTTATTCGGAATAGATAGGCTTTTCAAGGACTGTCACTCAACGATCCAACAACTAATTAAAAAGGTTGATAAGAAATAGTAAATAAATTAACTATTTATTAATTTACATTGTTTTCAGTTGGTTGACAGAACATTGGATTCAGATCGACCACCCGAAAACAGGAGCAATACTTTCGTAAATATTGCCGATAAACAGCTGAATTCTGGAGCTCTCAGCTATCAAAATGTGGAAGAGGAGTGCCATACAATCGTTATATCAGCCCAATATCTTAATGCTAATGGCTATGTATCCAGAATATCAAGAGAAGGTATTTGAGAAAATGAAATCACTGTTTCCCAATAGTGGGGACTTCGAAGTTGCATATACTGATACACAGAAAATTTAATACTTGGATATGGTAATAAATGAGAGCATGCGGCTAATGTGAAATTCTCTGTCTTCAGGCTGGAAATATGCATTGATATCAATGAAAGTTACGTTGGCTAAACTTCTAAGGAACTACAGACTTAGCACAAGTACTCGGATGGAGGATTTGGTTATCGTAGAATATATGTCTCTGAAATTTAAGGATGTGCCCATACATTTCGATCGAAGATCTTCATGATTGTGTTCAAATCACATTTGTTATTAAATTAAATTTAATAAAGATTTTATACTTTGTTTAAGAATAGAAATAACTACTTAGTATCAAATTTAAGTTAATGTCAATGAAAGCCAGCATAAACAGAGTAATGATCCAACAGAGGAATAAGAAAGCATTATTTTGCTGAAGTTGTGAAAGAGCATGAGTCAGGCAGAAGAAAGCATACCCCCATTCTGGATCAGCATCAACAGCCGAGTCAATCTAACCGAGTACGTCTGCGTAAGCGATAGAGATACGAAATGTTTAAAAATGTCGACCGCTGGCTTTGAATATCTAGGTGATTGTTTGATTTCGGCCACGAAGTTGTGCTTAGAATTGTTGCCAATATTTATAATCTTTTCGAAAAAAAAAAATAGTATGAATATTAACGTTCTGCCATGTTTTCAAAGATATCGCCTTCAATTCGTTAGTACACATAAACATCCAAATAACTTTTCAATGCTTAAAATTGCAAAATGATTCAGTCTAAAATAGCGAAGATTTGCGTCATTAAATATTTTGAAAGAACAGAAGTGTCTGACAAATAAAGCGAAGTGCAGGTTAGATTTGACCAGATTGCTCTTTAAGTTTGTCATCCAACATCAAAACGGTTCGGTGGTATAAATGGTAGAGTCATGCCCTGCGTTTGCGACATAATTTATTATAAATTTTGTTTATTTTTGTTTCTCATTTATTTGTGCAAAGGAATTTGTCCGAATTAGTCGCGTACTATAATATCGTATATGCATAAGCGTAAAATAGAAGCTAGTGAAATCTATCCACAGACTCGAAAAAAGGATAAAATCTAAAGTACGCCAAAGATAATCCTTCACAACTTGTTTATAATAAATTTCCTTCAAAAAGAGCTGCATAATATAATATAATATCAATGTTATACAGAAGTTTATCAATACTTCAATTACCCACTCTATAAGTATAGCTTTTACCGATTAAGAATTCGATGCATCTGCAAATATCTTCAAAATATTCCCCAAGTATATATTCAAAGGGTGAAATATGCCTATATAAACTACGATATGGAGATACATTGATTAATGCGTTCATCAAACTTTCACTTTTAATTTTAGCTGCGCAGTTTTCGCAATTGCTGAAGAACTTGTCTAGTTGAGTTGGTTGCTCACTCGGTTACTTAACGATCAACAAGCGATCGTTTGGTAGTTTAAACAAGACAAGAACAACAACAACAACAACGAATATGTGCTGAAAGGCCTTTTCGTAAGTGGCAAAACAACTGGCTGATATGTCTGTAAATGTTATGCTCGATTGGGGATCGGCAACACAAATCACCATCTCGCTTTCAGTGTAGATACGCGCCGCAGATCACGACAGTCGCAAATGTTGACTGAGGGGCGGTGTGTTCGGGTCTTTGAGCATGTAAAGTGAGTTGCACACAGAAGTAT
Source organism: Drosophila flavopinicola (assembly GCA_035042425.1). NCBI lineage: Eukaryota > Metazoa > Arthropoda > Insecta > Diptera > Drosophilidae > Drosophila > Drosophila flavopinicola. The sequence goes on along the minus strand of JAWNLL010000471.1, from coordinate 1,352,720 downwards.
GATCACTTGGCAGATTCAAATGCAGATACACACTGAAAAAAATGCAATGCAAAACTAAATATTTCAAATTCAGTAAACTGGCTACTTTTGCCAGGACACTGATTTGAGTCCTAGACAATCGATTAACAGTGTCACTTATCTATGCCGACACTTTAAATAACAGCTTTTTAGTTGCAACTATTTTGTATGCGATTGATATATTTTAATATTTTTAAAAACTCCCAAAACTCCTTTGTATCCAACACCTCATCTTGACGGCCTTCCCAGTTAAGCAATGACCATCTGTAAGGCAAACTAAAAAAATAAAAACAACTATAGATCCTTCAAGTATAGTAATTGATGGTTATGGTTATGGTTATGGTTATGGTCAAATAACACTAGTTTAATATGAAAATTTATCGATAACATTTGAGCGGATCGAGTTACCAATAAAATGAAACAAACTTGTTCTGGGGCCAGGGAATATGAGAAGTAATTAACTTGAAAACCATTGATACAATTTATTTTCAATTGAAATTTAAGATTATTCAACGTACAACGATTTTTTTCAGTGTGTACATATACACATGCAGTAGGGAGATAAAGATGCGATAAATGCTGCGCAACAGCAAAGCTGCAGCTGGAACAGTCATCGATAAGTGTGGTAGAGAGAGAGAGAGACAGAGAGAGAGTGAGGGATAGAAAGAGACAGAGAGAGAGAGAGAGAGAGAGAGAGAGAGAGAGAGAGAGAGACATGCACATAGATGTAGATGAAGATCATGTGCGAAAATGTGGGGCAGAGTCGGAGGCGCGAACGCTGGAGGCACTTGACAGGCTCGAAATGAAGAAATAATTCCATTGAGTTGGCCAAGTATGTGGGGAATCTCGAGCGAGACGAAATTAGACAAGCGTCGTGATTTACGGTACCCTTAAATCACATGACAACACACACAAAAAATGCACACTCACACACACACACACACACACAAATATGTATGGACTTATATTGAAAATCGAAGTGAAAAGCCAAGTCGCAGCAATAAGAAAATGCGTCGTCGATCGCAAAAGTCTGCGCCGCACATGTGGAACTGAGAGACCAGACTATGATAATGATAATGATAATGATGATGATGATCTGCGCCGCTCTGTTGACGACACAATCGATCGATGCTTCCGCTGCCCAGATATACGATTTGCTGATTTATGGCGCGAATTCGATTGTACTACTATAAACTTGGAAGTTCTTTTTTGCCCACTCAAATATCAGAATAAAATCAAAAACAACAAGTGAGAACGTTGCAGTCGGGCGGAGCCGACTGCGTAATACTCTGATACCATTTTAAGAACAGCTGAAAGCAAGTGAACAGAAAATTTTTGCTGGTGTTTGGGTGACCCGAAATCGGCATTCCAAGTTTTTGGGAACGGGAGGGGCATGGTCGATCTTAAGAGGGGGTGACCAGAAGTCTATCTACCAATTTTGGTGACTCTAGCTCTAAAACTGTGGAAGATATAAGCTTTCGCGATTTTTGGGGGCGGAGGGGGCGTGGCCCCAAAAAATTTGGCCGATCTTTAGAGGGAGTGACAAGAAGTCTATCTTACAAATTTCTTGACTCTAGCTCTAAAACTGTGGAAGATATACATTTTCGCGGGAGGGGGCGTGGCCCCAAAATTTTTGTCCGATCTTTAGAGGACTTGGCCAGAAGTCTACCCTCAAAGTTTGGTGGCCCTAGCTCTTAAACTGTGCGAGATATAGGCTTCCGTGTTTCGTGGGGGCGGGGTAGCTGGGGGGCGTTCTAGTGGGCGTGGCCGGAAAATCCAGGACGCAATCTTTTGGGCTGGTCAGCCCTAGTCTAAATTCCAAATTTTGGGACTCTAGCTTCAAAATTGCGGGAAATATACACGTGTTATCGAATTGTGCATTCATGTATATCGATTTTCGCGATTACGGGGGCGGGAGTGGGCGTGGTCGAAATTTTGTTTCTGTAATCTGTAGAGGACGTCACCAATAATATATATTCCAAATATGGTGACTTTAGCTCTAAAACTGCGGGAGATATAAGCATTTCAAATTAATTTTGGAGGGGGGCTGGTGGGCGTAATAATGGGCGTGGCCGATTAACCTAGGATCCAATTTTTTCGGGAGGTCACCAGCAATATACCTACCAAATTTGATTACTCTAGCTTCAAAATTGTGGGAGTTATTCACGTTTAATCGATTTGTGATTTGAGGTGTATCGACATGTTATCGATTTGCCAGCCTCCCAGTGGGCGTGGCATAAATTTGGAATAAACTTGATCTGAAGCAGATAGCTATAATCATAACGCAAAAGATTTCAAGAGTCTATCTAATATCGTTTCGGAAATACGCGCGTTCATCCAGACAGACAGACGGACGGACGGACAGACGGACAGACGGACAGACGGACGGCCTGACGGACATTCGACAAAACCAATATACTATGAGTACCTTCGGTATCAGAGTATAAAAACACACAAGCTGGCAACAGCATAAAGATCAAAGCACACCAAACTCCAAATGGACAGCAACAAATTTTTATTGATATTCGTTTCTTTGCATGTGGTAATTTAATATGCTTGTGCTCAGCGTCCAATCATTGATCATTTTGGGCATTTCCCAACCATAAACATGAATTTGTTTTTAGTCCAAACACAATTTGTTATTTTGGCCAAAAGCTAAGAGTCATCCAGCTTCCGCGTTATTACGTCGTCTTGTCTAATTCTCTTCCCAAGCCACAACAACAATAGAAACAAAACACAACTTTACAAAAACAAGAATCTTTCACACCTTTGGTACTATTTCTTATTAACATGCTGACAGTAGGCCTAACGGTCTTTTGTAAGAGTTTCACAGTACATAATAAATACCCTTTAATTCATTAAAACGGATTTTGAGGTGGTCAAATTAAAAAAGATTTTGAATGCCATCTGCTAAGCTTTTCGCAAAAGTAAATTTACAATAAAATTTTGTAGTTCCTGTTTCACCATATCTTAATATTATATGATAGCTCTACACTGTAATAAAAACCAATCTAAATTTTCTTATGCATTAAATGATATCTTAATTTTAAAAATTTTCAAATTTATAGGTAAATACTCCATCCAATCTTTCCATTGGCAAAACTATGTCACAACAGAATCCATTTCCATATGAATATGTTTTGGGTCTTGGTTTGCTTTCGAGATGTTTCTCAGTTTCAAGTTTAATTGCTTCTGCCAATTTATTGATAGTGGTAATTAATGTCTTATTTGATGACGCTCTTAAATTATTGAATATGTTTTGCTTACTCATTTGCACGATAGTCATTTAAAATTCAAGCCTAATATAATTGTCATTCAATCCAAGGCAACCAGTTTGTATCTTGGCGGAAGCCTGTTAAAAAAAACGGTGAGTAATAATAAATGTATGATATTAGAATATAATGTTTCCAGTAACATAAGTGTATTTGGCGTACTTTTCCACGACAATATTATTTAATTAAATAACATACATAGTTATTTTTATACCCTGAACCCATTAAAAATGGGTAAAAAGGGTATTATGGGTTTGTGCAAATGTATGTAACAGGCATAAGGAAGCATCTCCGACCATATAAAGTATATATATTATTGATCAGTATCAATAGCCGAGTCGATCTGGCCATGTCCGTCTGTCTGTCCGTCTGTCCGTCTGTCCGTCTGTCCGTCTGTCCGTCTGTCCGTCTGTCTGTCTGTATGAACACACAGATATCAGAGACTACAAGAGCTAGAGACTTCATATTTGGAACATAAGTTCTCCTAATCCCGGGACAGATCAAGTTTATTAAAATTTATCGATAGCTCGTCCCGTTCAAAAGTTATCGATAAATTTCGATTTTAGACCAGCGTTTTTTGGATATAACTTACAAGTTATAAGAGCTAGAGGCCCCTAATTTGACATGTATAATCTCGAATAGCATACACATGAACAAATTTTTCACTTTTTGGATACCACCCCCCAAACCCCCCAAAAGTTAAAAAACGCATTTTTGAAGGTACGACCTTGCAATTTGGTTTGGTCACACATATTATTGACAATTGTTTGCCCCAAAAATTTCAATAAGATCGGACGATAAACACAGAAGTTATTTAAGATTTAACTTTCCATTATGTGGGGCTCAGCGAAAAGCAAGCTAACTGCTAGACCGCTTGCACTGCTTGTACTGCTTGTACTGCAGCATGTGTGTGTTTAGATTAATATGAATGATTGTAAGGACTGGGTTCAGGGTATCTCGTAGTCGGGCACTCCCGACTAGAGCACTCTTACTTGTTTGTACTGAACTAATCAAAGTTGCAAAAAAATCCCCAAAAATACTTATCATTTGAGAACACATTTGGAATATATTTGAAGCAATTTGCATAAATCGAAAAGAAATCGAATATAAATTTCGGCTCATTGACTTTTTAGGCGAAGCTTAGACAAATTAAAACTGGAACCCGTTAAATATAGACACTACTTCAATTTCGTCACAAAGTCTGTCACATCTAAAGCCACAAAAAAAAAAGAACCGCAAAGATTAAGTGGCGTTCAAATTGTGTTGTTGTTTGTTCGTTTGGGCGAGAAACAAGTTTTGTTATTTATTTTGTTTTGCTTCGTTTTTTTGATTTTTGGTAAACAGTTTTTGGGAATTCTGTGGAGATTGTTCTTGAATTTCATTAATATCTAGGCGATAAACAATAGAAGCGGCGCCTATAAAAGCCGACTCTCGACAAAATCCACAACACAGTTCGATTTGGAAATTTGCTAAAATCACATCATCTCAAAGCAAAAAACAACCTAAAAATGCGTGCCGTTATCTTATTCGCCGTGATTCTCGGAGTGCTCCTGTCTCTGGCCTATGCCCAGCAGCAGGCCGAGGAGCAGCAGGAGCAGCAGGTGCGCGCTAAGCGCCAGTTCGGCTTTGGAGGACCCGGCTTTGGAGGCGGCTATGGAGGCTATGGAGGCTATGGAGGCTATGGCGGCGGCTTCGGCAGACCCGGCTTTGGAGGAGGCTATGGCAGGCCCGGCTTTGGAGGCGGCTATGGAGGCGGCTATGGAGGCTATGGAGGCTATGGAGGCGGATATGGACATCGCTATGGCGGTGGCTACCGTGGTGGCTTTTACGGTTAACAAGTTCAATAAAAAATAAGACTGAAAAATTATTCAAGTGTACTTTTCTCAATACAATAGTGATGTGGCTATGATGATTTAGTGGCGATATGTGTAACACATTGAAGAGTTCATCTCCGTGCATAAAAAGTATACTTGTGCATGCATTCTTGATCAGCATCAATCGTCGAGTCGACAAAGCCACGTCCTTATGTCTGTCACACTATTGAAAACTGAGCTCCCATATGAATCAACGATAATACTTTCCACGATATTCCGACTAACACACATTTATCAGTGTTAACATGCTTCATACAAAGCAGAAAGCTCTGCATTAACATCTGAGTTTAATATCACACAGTTGATATGGGAGCAATCATTCAGTTGCTTGAAATTATTGATTGAACTTAGATGTCTGCAGGGTATGCGTAGTTTGGCAATCCGAACATAGCTACGGTTTCATGTGCTCTTTGAAAAAGTGAACTGCTAATTAGATTAGATAGCATTCGATTTCAAGAAAGTGAAATTCCCAACATGTGCGAGCACTCCAAAAAATGATCGCTGGGGTAAAAATGGACCAGAACTTGACCTCGTCTATTGCAATGTGTTGACCCGCACTAAGTTGTGCGTGCCTGTTGCCTCGATGTCTGCCGGAGAATATGTTTAAAAATAAAAACAGCAAATCTCCATTTATTTATTAATCTTTGCTGCAGTCTGGCAGGAGTCCCCTGCCACCCCGAAACTGGTGTGCCTACCTACTAATTAGTTGATTTCTGTGTGTGCCGTCTGTTTGTTTATGTTCCAGAGCTGTCACAAGTCGGCCTCTTCTTCTTTTCAGCTTTGGAGGCATTTGCAGACACGTCAGACCATCTAGAGACGCGTCACAGAGTGTTGAGGGTTCTGCCTGTGTGTGTTGGGGGTGTGTGCCGGTGTGTGCCGGTGTGTGTTGGGGGTGTGCGACGGTGTGTGTGGGAGGGCCTTTGTCTTTGCTGCAATTATCACGTACGATTGTCATAATTATCATTTGAATTTTTATTAGATGACCTTTGCATGTCGCCTCTGTTTGTTTTTGTTTTTTTTTGATGCTCTGCCAACAACTGCGTCTTGTTTTCCACAAAAAATAAATAAATATTTAAATTCATTTGTTTGTTTATTCAAGTAAACAACGCACTCCGCATAAATTGCTCTTTGGATCTTCGTATATTCTTGTTTTTTATTTTTTTTTTGCCGTTTCCTTAGCTCCCTCTCTATTATTAGTGTGGAACATTATAAAGTCCCATAAAAACTAAAACTTGATCCTATTTTGTTTTAATTTTGTTGAATATTAGTCCTATACTCTTTCTTTTTAATTTATAACAGTTTATATATTTTGCATTCATAATTAGCTTTTCATTGTGGACTTTTACTAGTCAGCATTAAATAAATGAGGTGAATAAATTTATTAAATATAAATATAAAAAAGGGTTTTTTTTTAAATCGTGGCTCAGCCATAGAACACACATTAAAATCGGTAAAAACGGTTACTCCCTTCTTAAAAAGTATATAACAGGCATAGGGAATCATCTCCGTCCCCATAAAGCATACATATTCTTATGTACAAGTAGTTAATCCATAATTTCGAGTTTATTTCATTTAATCGATATCTCGATATCTCAGATTCAAAAAAAATAAAATAATTGGGATTTCCTAGCACACTTTTTTTGCATTATTTTACAAATTATAATTTACTGTGATTGCTTAAGTGTGTGTTAGTTTCTATTTATACTGATAAGCAGCTATGAATGTATGTAAAAACTGGGTTCAGAGTATCTCCTAGTCGGACACTTTCAACTTGAGTGCTCAAACTTGTTTTTATATGTGAGTCTTTTTCGTTTGTCGCTTTAATATGTTGTCTATGGATATCAATTAATTAAAGTGAAAGTTTGTTTAAAAAAATACATATATATTTGAAAAAATTTTGTTTTATTTTAAATAAATTAAAATGTATGCAAGGTTTAATTAATTGGCTGCCAATGTTTTTTTTTTTTGGGTCAGTTGCCAATTCATAAAGGGCTTCTACATCTGACATATACATGTATATGTACATATATGTATGTATGTTAGCTATAGAAAATCATGCAAAATAGACTCTATACCAATTCCCGTGCAGCTCACATCCGAGCTGAAAGTGGGGTTCACATTGATAAGGATACTGCGATAGTCAAATTTGCAGCATATGCGTTAAGAACGCAATAAAACCCATCCATGGCACATAGCCCAAATAGCTGCTGATTTGATTAATGATGTATTAATCCAGCTAATAAACATAAAAATCAACGCAAATAAAACTCCCCGCAAATAAAACGAGCGAAGCCCAAACCGAGGCATGCACATATTAATTTTGCGCCAATTTCAGCAATACTAAATAGATGGTAATCAGGAGTGTCCTGTGGGCCAAATGGCTGCTCATCCTCGTATTCGTATTCGCAATCGCATTCGCATTCATATGGGTATTGTGGCAACAACTCGCAAGTACTTATTACCCCCTCGGAAAGTGCCTCGGGTACCGCCCCCTGTTTAGCTGTTTTGGGCTATTGTTTAATTGTCAATAGACATCGGCTTCTATCAATATCATAAAAGCTAATATTTTGCGGTTGGCTGGACGAGTCGGAACAGTAGCAGGAGCAGCCTGCTGACAAACTGACTTGTGGGCATAAATAACCGCAAAACATCCCCCCGCATTAATCCCACCGGATATGCTCAATCAAAGCTCAAAGTGTGCGTGCTGGAGTGAGGTGTCGAGCAGGACGAGGGTCCTGGCCACAAAGGTGGGTGGATTGCCTCGAACCTGTCCGGGGGTTGCTCGTTGTCATTGAAAATCGTCGTATTTCATTCATCATCTTTCGCCTTTTCAACGCCAACACAACACAACAACAACCCCCGAGGCCAGAGTTAGTTAAAGGTAAGCCTGTCCAGGACCTCAACCTCAACCCGAGCCCGCACCCGACTGCTCGACTGCCCGAACCTGACTTTCGTGGCGGGCATGTTTTGATATTAAAATTGCGTAATTATAATTAACCACATGTGGGTTGGAGGCGGAGGCGGAAGGTTTAACGTGTCCTCCGACTGCTTCCGCCTCGCCTCGTCTTCCGATCATTTGTGGCGTCGCTTTTGTAACGAGGTGTGTTGGCGGAAGGAAGCGAGTCGGTTATGGCTACGGTTGCCACACACACACACACACACACACACACACACACACACACACACACACACCACACTTGTGTTGTGCTCATGTGTCACGTGCGCTGTCCGGGCACATGGTAACCGATATGCGGATTGTCGCCCCAGGGGCATAATCCATAATTTAGCATACTGTCAGCCAATTGATATTGCCATGCCTTCATCCGATTGTATCTATCTGGATGGCTATGTTTGTTTGTGTGTGCAGCACATGATGGAACCCAAAATTTTAAATTTAATTAGTGCAGGATTTTACAGTTTACACTTTGTGTGGAACACGTGTTTCATTGTGGTTTTCCTTTGTCTGGGCTCTAAATAAAAAGGTATCAGGTGAGAATGTGTAATGAAGTTGGGAAAATGTGAATACTATGTATAAATACATTTAATACGTAAATTATGTATTATCGAAGCTTTGCAATAACTGAAAATGCATTTCAAGTTCAAATTGGAAATATCTGGTCTTCTTCTAAAATTTGAAGTAAAATATTTGAATGTTATTTACTTTTAAAAGCAGACACAGAAAATTAAATTAAAAGTTACAGGATTTAAAGGAATATTTCAAAACCACTAGCTTTAATTTTAAAATTTAAAACTAAAATTATTAAAAAATATTTAAAACTTACTTTGGTCCATCATTTTCTACAAGGATTGGAAAATGTCTTATAATAATATACTTTAGTCCTTATGGAAATCTTAAGCTAGAAAAAAACCAGCTACCTTTTAAATAACTAGCTGTGAATATATTATAAGCAACGTTTATTATTTATTATAGTACATGAGCAACTTTATACATTTTCAATTGAAATAACGGAAATACAAGAAAGAAGATGTAATGATTTATATTTACAAGCTTTTTCTCTCAAAAATGTTTTTTTTGACCAGGTTTCAAGTAATTCATAAGTGATTATGAATCCTCTATCAGATGTCTGAGAACTACTTTTACTTTTTGCCGAAATAACTCAACTACTTACACAACTCATAGCTATTAGACGCCTAACCCACAGACCTCTAATTGTAATTAAGCATGGGAATCAAAGTAGAGGGAGAGAGAGAAACAAACCAAAATTGTGGCCAATAAAATGACTATGAAAACGAATGTGTTGGCCAGGAGTAGGAGTCATATAAGAAATTCCAGGCGTGCACATATGAGAATGGTTTGTATTCAAGGAGAAGCTGGTTGGGGAGCTGGCGGAGATTACAAACGTGTGGCCATTAGTTAACTTCAGCTTTGATTGATTTCAATTAATCTTGGACGCGTGTAATTAATCATTGAACACTTTAATATGGTTAACAACTCTTGACCAAGCAACGGTTAAAAAGGTTCAACGAGCCGCAGACTTCTGAGGCGCGTCAAGACAACCAGACAAGACGGTTCCAAACCGGGCCCCCAACCCAACTGACAAACTGACAAAGTGACGTACAAAGCGGGGAGCTGCAGTTGCTGTTGGAGACTCTAAGCCAGAGACCCCAGAGCTGTAGCTGCACTACAAAAAATAACAAACATTGAATTTGGAAAACTTCCAATAAATCCTAAGTTACCTTACTTAGAAAGAATTTGTACATTTTCGATATATGTTTTGAAAAGTATACAGTAAACGCCCCTAATCGGTAATCTACTATAACATACTACATAACTATTATTTATATTTTTCAGCCATACTTTGTATTTTTAAGAAACATATCGTACATATGGAAATATATTATTTCGATCAGCAACCTAAGATGACTGCAAAATAGAAATGAGAACAATAACAACAGGAAATTTATTTGGTTCGTGATATTATTATTTCTGTTTTTTCAGAAACCACTATTATTATTCTTTTCATTATATAGCACATGATATATTTATAAATGATCAATTAATTTATACATTTATGTACGCATGACATACTTAGCAAACTAGACTATTTATTTTTAATTTTTAAAAAATATCATTTAAATATATCGTTTATTGAAACACTAATCAGTTTGTAAAGCACAAGGCAATTTACTGATTCTAGGCAATATTTTTCTGAGTGTGGTTACCCAGGCAGCCGCCATGTGCAGTGTCTAAGAAAAATGACCAAGTTTTGGAAAATGCGTTGGAGTAACGAGCCGAAAAAGATTTTCATACTCGAGTGTTTTGGCCATGAGGCAACTAGCCAACAATCTGAGGCCCAACTCAGCCTCAGCCCCCGACTAATTGTAGTTACACTTCGCGCCAGTTGGCATCGAGCGGAAAGCGGAAAGCGGCCAGCGATTGATGGCTATCAATGGCGATGACTTATGGTCCATGTCCAGTTTCAGTCTCAGGCAGCAGGCAGCAGGCAGCAGACACAATCCATGTAAATCCATCTATGTGGCACATTTGGTTGCCCAACTGCCCAACAGCCTGGCCGAGACTTTGCCTTCTGCGTATTGATTTTCCCATGGCTTGCAGTCTAGGCAAATAGCCATAAGCCAAGGAAATCATTGTAGCGATTATGTTTCCAGTCCGTATACTGTGCTTTGGGCTTGTGGTTAGCTCATCAGTGGGTAAACGGGACACGAAAGGTGCCACTAAATGGGGCCAGTGTGTGGTTAACTTAATCCGACTTGATTGAAACTAAACAGAGTGTAGATATATGCATGTGTGTGTGTGTGTGAGTGTGTGTGTGTGTGTGTGTGTGTGTGTGTGTGTGTGTGTGTGTGTGTATGTGCGGGTGTGCGTGAGGCTGTGTGTTTCTGCTGTTAGACTTAAAATATAAAAAACCACATCAAAGGTATTAAAAATAATTTTTTGATATTTATTTTTATGAATAATTTATGTATAAAGTAGCAGTTATATTACGCCTGAATTAATGAGAGAGCAAATATGCTTTAAATGCATAAATGAAAAAGTTATAGTTCTCAAATGTTATTTTTGAAAATATCAATAGTATTTAATATACATATTCCATGTTACTGTAACCAGAAATTTTATAGTAATAGTAAAATAGAATTTTAAATGCAATTGATGCCTTAATATGCTTTTATTTTCTTATTAAAAATGAAAATGTAATTAAATAATAAACAGTGAAACCCCTTTTTTTATTATTCGATATTTTTTCTCGTATATTGTTGTATTGTAAATCCATTTATGCAATACAAATACAAAATACAATATACGTGAGCACTTAAGGTCAAGCATTGAATACGAATTGAACGAATTTCACACATGGGCGCTAATGAATTTAATGAAGTCATTTTTCTTAAACCGATTAACAAAACTACTTACAACAGCGACCAAGTCGGTCCCTCTTCGACTCCATGCTCCACTCTACTGGTGCCTGCTCCCTGTTGCTGCCCCTGCCCCTGCCCCTGCCCTGCCCCCGGGCCCTGCCCCCGGGCCCTTCCTCTGTCCCTTCCACATTGCAGCACGTCACTTAGAACAAGCGAGCTCATAATTTCGCATCATTAATCATCCCTAACAAAGAGATCTGCTCGACGCGATGAAGGAGGCGTCTGGTGGGGGACAATCGACGCCAACTGATGCGCCGATTGACAGCTACCAAAGTGGCCGGGCGAAAGTAATTTGAGCTCGAGTTGAGTTCGAGATTTGCTGCCGTGGAATTAAAAAACAATTGTTAATTATTAAATTTTAAATTTTATACACTTTGCCGCAAATGAGGCTCATCAGCGCATGGGGCCAACAACAGCATCAGCAACAGCAACTAGACTCTGTTGTGGCACAACTTGAAGCCCAATCATCGACTGTGTTGAGGCCGACACCTCGCTGATGAGATCATTCATCAAACTTCAAAAACTCCAAGCGGGTGAAATGAGTTGCCATTGTTCAGCTGCCTCCACAGACAAAACATTCGCCTCAAGTTGGAGACTCTTTTTTTTCAGTGTGTGGCTCCCAACGTTTGACTTTGACTGCTTAATTATCGCAGCCAACAACGGTGGCAACAACAACAACAACACCGACACCAACACTAACAACAACAGCAGCATTGTTGTTGTTTGCATCGAATTTCAACTCTTACTGAAATTAGATCTTATGAGTCTTGGCTACTTACAGCCCAAATGGCATACGAATGTATATTTATCGTACTATGGCTTAGAGTCAATTATGAACATATTCGGAACTTTAACAGCACGAAACAAAAGTCAAAAGCGTATTATCATTATTGGGTTCACCTATAAGAATCCTAACTTTTAGTACATAAGAACAGATATGCTGATAAAATAAAACAAGTAAGAGTGCTCTAGTCGGGAGTGCCCGACTACGAGATACCCTGAACCCAGTCCTTACAATCATTCATACTAATCTAAACACACACATGCTGCAGTACAAGCAGTACAAGCAGTGCAAGCGGTTTAAGCAGTTAGCTTGCTCTTTCGCTGAGCCCCACACAATGGAAAGTTAAATCTTAAATAACTTCTGTGTTTATTGTCCGATCTTACTGAAATTTTTGGGACATACAATTGTCAATAATATGTGTGACCAAACCAAATTGCAAGGTCGTACCTTCAAAATGCGTCTTTTTAACTTTTGGGGGGTTTGGGGGTGGTATCCAAAAAGTGAAATATTTGTTACATGTGTATGCTATTCGAGATTATACATGCCAAATTTGGGGTCTCTAGCTTTTATAACTTTGAAGTTATGTCCCAAAAACGCTAGTCTAAAATCAAAATTTATCGATAACTTTTGAATGCAACGAGTTATCGATCAAATGAAATAAACTTGATCTGTCCCGGGATTAGGAGAACTTATGTTCCAAATATGAAGTCTCTAGCTCTTGTAGTCTCTGATATCTGTGTGTTCATACAGACGGACAGACGGACGGACAGACAGACAGACGGACATGGCTAGATCGACTCGGCTGTTGATACTGATCAATAATATATATACTTTATATGGTCGGAGATGCTTCCTTATGCCTGTTAAATACATTTGCACAAAACCATAATACCCTTTTTACCCATTTTTAATGGGTTCAGGGTATAAAAAAAGCTTGAATGAGCCTTATTCCAGATCATATCTCTAATTCGCATGCAGTTGGATTTTCAGTTAATATCGAAACCCATTTGTAGCTGCCGCTAAATTTAATTTTACCAGCTTATAATCGCAGTAATACTTTAACCAATCGTATTTTGTTCACTCTCAACCTGTGAGGACGAAGAAAACACGCAAGAAGAAAATGCTTTCTTTGAATAAATGGCCACAAAATAAATGGGCAAAAATGTGCAGAGGACCAAGGCATAAAGCATAAGGCATAAAGCATTAAGCATTAAGCATAAAGGCAGCAGACCGCAAAGCGTTGCGCTTCATTAAAATCGGATTAAAGTCCTCTGGCAAGCTGACGCTGACCAATATCCTTGCGCACAGTTCCCACGCTGACCAAAAAGGACACAAAACTCCAACGAATCTTGCCGTATGCAAAAATAGGCAAAATAAGCAGAGATTGAAATGCGTATAAAATCGACCCAAAATCAAAATCAACCCCAGTCCAAGGTCCTTCGCCCAGGCCGGACCAGGTAGTGTCGTTAGTGCAGCGGAACCCTTTACAGTGTATGCGTACAATTTCAAGAAAATCAAGCAGAAAATTTAGGCAAAAAGAAAAATTGATTTCGAGCTGACCATTCGGTCTATATAGGGGGTTGAACTTGTCAGCGATGCATCCTTGCGTTTATTCTACTACACAAAGGTTAATTCTCTTATAGCCCGGGGTCAGAGCTGGACACTCGAACACAGCTACCTGAATCCGGCCCAGGAACAGCATCCGCAACAGTTCAGCTTTGCGATCTTGAATCTTGCGCTATTGTCCGCTCCTGCGAACTGTGACCTTTCGCCCGTAGCCGCAATTAGGTAAAGTTTTTAAGGTCAAAATTATGCATTTGAATATTTTGCATTCGCATTGCATTCTAGTCGTCTCCTTACTTTTAGCGCAGAAACAAAGCGAACCGGTGTGCTATTTGCTTGCGATTCCGAGTACTACATATACTACACCAGTATGGTATAGTATAGTATGGTATGGTATGGTATGGTATGGTATGGTAAGGTATGGAATGGTATGGGCTTCATTGCCGCTTCCGCCCCATTTGGCTGACCTTTGGGCAACCGATTTGAATATGTGCTAATGATTTGTGACATGTTCTTCAGTTTGCTTTTATCGCAAATGTTTAATTCATGGGGCCTTGGACAATACATGCAAAATGTTCAGAGTGACAGAGAGACAGAGAGAGAGAGAGAGAGAGTAATGGCGGGAGGTGCCTGGCTCTATATAGGGTTGGACTTGGGCTTGGTCGAGACACATAAATAAAATTGGGCGTTTTAGTTGCTCATACTAAAAAGGGGAGGCTCACATGTAATTACTGCCAAGCACAACACACACACCACACACACACACACACACACACCCATACACATGTGTGGTGCTCAGGTGACCTTTTGACATGCGCGCTCAAAATACATTTCGAGTGGAGCACAAACACATGTGTGCTGTTAAACAGTCTGTACATACTATAGGGCTATAAATTGTATACATATATGTACTCTATATGTCAGTACTATATGGCATTTGAAACCCTTAAATTTGTCTTAGTGTGTGGTGTATATGTATTTGATTGGGCTTAATGCATTTAAAGGGCAAACGACTTTCATAATAAAAACTGCAATCAGTTCTTATTGGTCTGCATCGAAAGTAATATTGTTCCTTTTTAGGTTGTAGCATATAAATGATTTAGTTTTCATTAAAAATGTTTTTAGATTTTAATCAAATTTTGTAGATTGCGTCAGCTTTTGAAGTGCTGTCATAGAACATTATTACTTCTCTTTACAGATCGCTTAAGGATAGACGCTTACTATACAATTTTGTTATGTGAAGCTTGTAACATAAATATAAATAATACAATAAAAAAATAAATAAGAAGTTTGAATAATTTATAGAATTATAACTCAATAATATTATAGAATATTAACTCAAGAGATATAAAAATTAAAAAAAAAACAAGTGGGGAACCTATAGGCAATTTTCACTCTGCCAACTGCACCACTGAAATTTCATAAGCTGTACAAAATCGTTTTGTCGCGTAACATTTTTTTTTTCTAAGAATATTTTCAGTTGTATAGCAGCTATAAGATATAGTGATCCGATCCGGCCGGCTCCAACCAATGTGATGTTTCTTTGAATAATAAGTACCTGTGCAAAGTTGTATCGCGATAGCTTTAAGAACATGGGATATATGGCCAAAACCGACTTCGAGTTGTATGGCAGCTATAAGATATAGTTGTCCGATCCGGCCGGCACCGACCAATGTGCTGTCACCTGGAATAATAAGTGTCTGTGCAAAGTTTCATAACGATAGATCAAAAACTGAGGGACTAGTTTGCATACATACAGACAGACAGACAGACAGACAGACAGACAGACAGACAGACAGACGGACATGGATAGATCAATTTGTATTGTCATTCTAAGCATACTTGCAGTAACTTTTGGGGGTCTCCGACGCTTCCTTCCATGCGTTACAAGCTTCAGCACAAACTTAATATACTATTTATAAACAATGTTTTCAGCAATATGAATATCAAATATTAGTACAGCTTATACACATTTATAAATATTCTTTAACTAGCTTCCACAATGAATATAAGTGGTAAGCTTAATAATTGTTTTATTGACGTTTTCCTTTATCAGAATTGGCTCTAAAGCTTAATAACATTTTACATTTGAGCCCGTATATCATATCATATATGATGTATGCATTATTCTAAATATACCTACATGATTAACAAAGGACGATTCCAAGTAGATGTGATAACTAAGGGAAACTGGTTTCTACTCTCAAAGAGAGCAATGCAAATTTTGGTGCTGCCAAAGGGATTCATCATCGGGACACAGAGCCATCAAGTATGTTCAGTTGACAAACTTTCATCTCTCATTTCAAATGCATATATGTATGTGTGTGGAAGTAAAAGAGTACGCGAATGAGTACATTTTGTTCATTTTGCGGCGGCAGCTCCACTTTCCCCAATGAATCATCAGGCAGCAAAAACGACAACAACAACGCCAACCAACAAAAGCCATTTTTTTTCGCACCACGCAAAACAAAAGTTACAAAAAAACAAGTGGAGAAGGATTATCTTCGGCGTGCCGAAGATTAAATACTCTTTTCGAACCTTAAAGCAATTTTTACTATTTTTCCGTGACTGCTTATTTAATTCGCAGATATTAATGTCGCATACATATACCCCTACATATAAAATAAAATATATAAAGGTATTCATGTAAACAGGGACGTTTCACTATCCGCAGCTCGTGGACGCGTCCCTTAGCATTCATAAGTGCTACCGAATTGAACAATATACAAGTTTCAGTTTTTCCAAAAAGTCAAAACTACATTACATATGTATACTACAATATACATACCAAATTTTGTGCCTGTTGCTCTTATACCTTTCAAGGCCGCTGTCGGAAATTGAATTGTCATAAAACTTAATCTGAACATACGAGAGCTTATATTCAGAATTTGAGATCCATATTTTTTTTCGCGTGTCATTGGTTTTGCCAATGAATTTAAATTTTTCTTTTGAATTATTCTATTAAAGCTACTTTATGTATGAAAAAAAATTAGAAACAATTTAGGAAATTGAAAATAAATGAATTTGACTACAGCTATTATATATTTGAAAAGAAGAATAAGAAAAAATGAAAATAAATGACCAGTCGCCGCTGGTTTCGAACCCGGGTCCTCTCGCTCACCAGTTCGCAACTTTACCCACTACGCCACAAGCCGTTTTGATGATCGCTGACAAAATCCCTTGAAGAGCAGACTGTCAAAAGCTTTCTTGTTTTGCTTTGTACTGCTTACACCAAGCAGTTTTAAGAATCGCTAACAAACTCGATTTATACTGAGCTTTTGTTTTTTCGCGTGGCATTGTTTTTGTTCTAAGCCATTGAAAGCAAATGAATTTGATTACAGTTATTATATATTTGAAAAGAAGAATAAGAAAAAATGAAAATAAATGACCAGTCGCCGCTGGTTTCGAACCCGGGTCCTCTCGCTCACCAGTTCGCAACTTTACCCACTACGCCACAAGCCGTTTCGATGATCGCTGACAAAATTGCTTGAAGAGCCGACTGTTACAAATTTCCTTCTTTTGTTTTCCTGCAACCTGCAACTCGCGTTTGTCAGCATTTGTTTTTTCGCGTGGCATTGTTTTTGTTCTAAGCTATTGGAAGCAAATTAATTTGATTACAGTTATATATTTGGAAGGAAGAAAAAGAAAAAAGTATTAAATTAACAATCAGTCGCCGCCGAGGCTCGAACTTGAACTTGCGAAACATGCGTTCGTTAGCGCGGCTCTTTACGCCATACGCCACAAACCGTTTTGATGATCGGTGGCAAAATACCTTGAAGAGCAGACTATCAAAAGCTTTCTTGCGCTTGACTTTGTTTGCTCAGACTATCAAAAGCTTTCTTGCGCTTGACTTTGTTTGCTCATATGCACCTGTTTTTTCAAAATATTTAATGACGCATATCTTCGCTGTTTATGACTCAATCGATTTGCGATTTTACCCATCGATGAGTTATATGGATGTTCAAGTGTACAAGGAAATTTAAGGCAATTGCTTTGAAAACATCGGATTTATGGCCAAAACCGACTTTGAGGTGTATGGCAGCTATAAGATATAGTGGTCCGATCCGGCCGGCTCCGACCAATGTGCTGTCCCCTTGAATAATAAGTGTCTGTGCAAAGTTGCATCGCGATAGCTCAAAAACTGAGGGACTAGTTTGCATACATACAGACAGACAGACAGACAGACAGACAGACAGACAGACAGACAGACGGACATGGCTAGATCAATTTGTTTTTTTTTTATAAGCATATTGGCAGTAACTTTTGGGGGTCTCAGACGCTTCCTTCTATGCGTTACAAACTTCAGGACAAACTTAATATACTATTTTCTTCGAAAAGAGTATAATCAACAGCAAGTGGAAGGGGGTTGTGGTAGGGAAAGGGAAAGGGAGTGGGGGTGGGAAGTGGGTGGTGGGGGTGGGCGGAGGTGGACGTTGGGCAGATGGTGTGCTTCTGCTCGTCAGTTTAACCAGGATGACATGGCCCGGTCCATTGCGGTCCTGGACTCTGGCATTTTAGCACTTATTCATAAAGTCCTTGCCGCAACAAAGTGTGCACCCAGAACTTGCCCCAAAATGGAAAACACGGAAACACAAGCAAAAAGCGACGCCGAAAGAAGAATTACTAAAAATTTATCAATGTAAAAGTTTGCGCCAAATGGGAGCAGACGGATGTATCTAAGCGGCAGAGGGGCGTGGTGGGCGGGGCAAAAGGAAGCAGGCAACAATGTAAATTATATGCCAGTTGGCTGCTGCTACATGTGGTGGGGCAGACCAGTTGGGGCTTGGGGTTGGGGCTTGGACTTGGGCTTGGGGTACAGGCAAGCAGGCAGCGCTGTCTCCTTTGTCTGGAGTATCTTGGTATCAGTGTGCTTTTGTCGTAGCCTTATCCGTCCCTATGTGCATGCCCATGTACATATGTGAGCTGTACATAAGTGCACTTCCTGGCAGAGTCCTTGGCGCATACATTTCTGCAACTGCGCGTATTTACAAACTACTAACTGTATGCCGTGCAGTTGTGCTAACATAAAAAGTTATGGAAACACCTCAAACTTTAAAGTTTCACATTTGTGCTACATAGGTAAATAGTTCAGGCACACACATATATATATATATATTTAATGCACAAGTGCACTTAACAACTTATGCGAGCGTTTATTGTTTTCCATGCAATCATTGCTACGACTAGCTATTCCATATCCTTTTACTCAATTGAATTACGCACCTTGGTTACACTTCAATATCGCGATGCTTCAGCTGACCAGTTAATTTATTTATTTATTTTATTTATTGTCGACTACTGACAGTCGACACAAAAGAATTTATATAAAATTATAAAACATTTTAATGTATATACAAGAATTTAAATAAATTTAAAATCGTAAATATATTAAATTAAAGAAATAAAGTTAAAATTACGTTAGGCTCTGGGGATATCAATAGCAAAATTAAATCATTGGTCCAACATTTGTTGCAAGGATTGGGGAAACCCAGAAAAACCCAATCAAACCAAAAATCAATAAAAATTTGTTTAGTAGTTAATGAGTTAGTATATATTAGAAAGTATTTTATAAAGTGAAAAATAGAAGATAGAGAGAGAATAAAGAAAAATAAAGGAGGGAAATAAAGAAAGAAAAGGGAAAATAGATTTAACTAAACACGGGCAGAGGTGTCCCGTAAATACAAAAGAATATAAGATTTTATTAGTGGGAGAGAGAGCTCAACCGAGATGACATGGAACACTTTGTTGTAGTCCTTGCAAAGAACACGAAGAGGATTGTGCAAAGCGTAATCAGTCGTACATGAAGGTAAAATCAAGGGGACGTAGTTTCTTGTTGGCCTACTAGGCACAAGAAAGTTTAGGCGAGCTAACAGAAAGGAAGAGTCTATGTCGCCGTTAATTAACTTGTGTAGGAAGACAACACCAAGCGTTGTTCTACGGTTAAGTAACGACGGAAGATTAATAAGTAACAGCCTACTGGAATACGATGGCAAACGGAGATTGGGATCCCAGTTAAGTCCACGTAAGGCAAAGAGCAGAAATTGCTTCTGCACGGATTCTATACGCTCTTGGAAGTTTTGGTACTGCGGACACCAAATACATGAGCAGTATTCAAGGATAGGACGAACTAAAGAAACATATAGCAGTTTTGTGGTGAAAGGATCGTTAAATTCTTTCGACCAACGCTTAATAAAGCCAAGTACACCTCTGGCCTCATTAGTGATAGTCGACATATGCATATTAAAGTTAAGCTTGTTGTCAAAAATGACTCCAAGATCTTTAACTGTAAAGATACGTTGCAATGGAACATTGTCAATCGTATAAGTGGTTAAGTAGGGTCTAGTCCGACTAAAAGTCATGAACATACATTTTGAACAATTTAGCTGCAGTTGATTGGCCGAACACCAGCGCTGCATAGAGTTCAAATCATCTTGCAGATGAGTATGACACAAGGGATCGGTGTACGAAAAAATAAGTTTCACATCATCTGCGTACATAAGAATACGAGAGTGTGATACAATCGAAGGCAGGTCATTAATGAAAAGAGTAAACAATAAAGGTCCAAGATGACTACCTTGAGGTACACCAGAAGTAACGTGAATAAGGATAAAGATGTATGTATTCAAATATAAAATTATGTTATGTTATAAATAATCAAATGTCAAATCAAAACGTCAATAATTTAGCCAGCATCTGATCTTTTATAAGTATGACAAATAATATGATACAAAAAATACAGATCATGTTCGACTTTATCTGCTTCCTTAAACATATTTGTATCATATTTTCCATTTTGTAAAATGAGGTATTCCCCTGTTTATGCAGCATTCGTAAGATTGCTATAACAGAATACTATATATTTAGATCGGGTAAACCACTTTGGCATGTCTGTTAAAGTCTTTAATTATTATACACAAATTTCGGCCAAATTTTGGATTGTCATATAAAAAACTTTCGAATTTAATTAAAGAAACTATTATATAATTTTTACTATACTCAACTATTTTTAATTATTTAAAATATTTCACATAAATATAAATATAAGCAAATAATATTCATCATTTTCATAATCACTTATGTATAAATAATATAATAATTGTACTTAATTTTAAATTGATTGTGACTTGCCTTATTCAAGTCCAGATAAACATTAAATTGTAATAACTCAAAAAGATTTGAGCTAGATGGTTTCAAAATCTATAATTATACCCAAAAGCAGCGCAGATTCCGAAAGCTAATTTCGAATCTTGACAATAATATTTGTTGCATTGGATGTGGTGAATTGCATATATTATTCTATTTTTAATAATATACGATTTTTAATTATATATATTTATTTTTAGAATTCTTATACATTTATGAAAGCAATGTTTTGTTATAGTCGAAACTTATTTATATCTCTTTTAGATAATATATAAAATCACTGTTATGAGTTTGTCGCAATCCTTAATCGTAATACAACAAAATATTGATTAAGCTTGCATCTACTGATCTTTTTCATGGGGGCATATCCTTGTTTTAGGCATATATCAAATCACTGTGCCGGACAGAGCATCCACAACGGGATTTGTGCTTAAAGAGCGAACATGTTACGGGCAGGCACCTACTTTCAATGAACTGCCCACACAGCCCAGCCCAGCTAACTGGGCACAGTAAGAGGACACAGGAAAAAGAGACGCATAAATGAGAAATGCAAAAATGAGAAACAAAAAGGGAAACTGGCCAGTTGCCAACATGATGGCAAAGTTGTGGGTTAGGAGCCAAAGCGGCAGCCAGCGAGTGCAAAGAGGCGCTCAAATGGGGTTGTCAGTATTTAACCCAAAAGGGTGGAGGTGCTGCCTGGCTGCGCGAACTCTGCGCAGAGCACGACCGACCACAACAATGGATGCCCCAAAGAGGAGGGGGTGCAGTCGAGGGAGGCGGAGTGGGGACTGCTCTGTGTACACGAGTAACATACGAGGCACTAACAAGAGGTGCCGAGAACCACGAGATTAGGTTCAAAGGCAGGACGCTGCCACAAAAAGAAGCTAAAAAAAGAAACCCACTGACTGCAGGATGTGTCGACGCTGCTTACACCCATAACTCTGCTTCTTGGCAGCGCCAGCAGCGAAAAATCCAATTGAATTAGACTTTAATGGTTGCCAGAGAGAGACATCTAGCGGTGTTAATAAAAAGCAAACTGAACATTTTTAGCTTCTTCCACTCTGGCGCTGCTCTCAGTTTGGTTTTTGTTTTTTCAACGTTTTTTCTTGTTTTCTAGAGAGCAAACAAAAAGCGAATTCCGATACAGTTAATGATAAGCCAGCCGCATTTGAGTAGCTAGTGCGAGCGGGATAGCTGCGACATGAGCGCGCGAGCGAGAGCGCGCACTGATGAGGGCGTTGCTAGCCGCAGCATTGAGTGAGAGAGCGGGCGAGTGAGAGCGAGCGAGCGGGCGAGTGACAGCCAGAGAGAGAGAGAGAGAGAGGGTAAGAGCGCGCGCAAGCAACTCAACGAAACTTAACGAAACACAAGTGTGAGTGAGTTGTGCGCTGCTTATTGGAAACCCACTAAGTACTTCGAATTGGCACTCGACTTATTAGTAGCTGCGTCGCCCCTCACTCACCCCCCACTGCACCCAGTCCAGCCAATTGATCATCCAATTGTACGTTTGCTCCGCACATGCACATTTGCCCTGCCCCAGCCCTGTGTCGAGGGCTGCACTACTATTTGGCCCCTCAACTGGGTCGCAACTTTTCCAATATCTCTGCTGCACTTGCAACTTCCCCCTCCCCCTCACACACACTGCTTAACCCCCTGAAGACAAATGAAGTGCTGAAGTCGGCTATTCGCGTGGCTGAAAATTGTTTAGGCCTCGTCGCATTTAAATGTTGTTCAATCTGGACGCTCTTCTCGCGTGCAAATTGCCTGAAAATGCTAATCTCACAAATGTTGTTTGTACGAACAAAAATGTATGTTGGCGTTTCTAATTGAGGAGCAGAATGTGGCTCGAACTGACTGCACCTCTTGGCCACCTCGTTAAAATCAAATTAAATTATGAGTTCATGTTTTGGCACTTTTCAAGTGTATTTATTGCATGTCGCGACACACATGTAACTAAAGCACTACGGCCGAGCCTTATCCAATTAGCATAAGATATTACTCTAATTTTATTAGACACAAACAGTCAATGGGCTTCACTTGCAGTTAAAGCTGCCCCCGAGTAACAGTAACAAGATGGGGGAGCTAAGTAGAATGGAAATAAATAATACTGTTAGGGAAATATTACTGCATATATGTATGTGGATAGAATTAGGTTTCTGAAATTTTAATTGCTCTAACGCAAAGTCTGAAAGAACTCAGGAAATCAGAGGAATACTTGAAATACATAACTGTTGTTTCAGCGCACATATCCAAAATGTTCGTTAATTATACTCTTTTCGAAGAAAATAGTATATTAAGTTTGTGCTGAAGTTTGTAACGCATAGAAGGAAGCGGCGGAGACCCCCAAAAGTTACTGCCAGTATGCTTAGAATGACAATACAAATTGATCTAGCCATGTCCGTCTGTCTGTCTGTCTGTCTGTCTGTCTGTATGTATGCAAACTAGTCCCTCAGTTTTTGAGCTATCGTAATAAAACTTTGCACAGAGACTTATTATTCAAAGGGAAAGCACATTGGTCGGAACCGGAGGGATCGGACCACTATATCTTATAGCTGCCATACAACTGGTAGTCGTTTTTGGCCATAAATTACATGTTTTTAAAGCTATCGCGATGAAACTTTGCACAGATACTTATTATTTATAGAGACAGCACATTAGTCGGAGCCGAAAGAAAATTCAAATTCATATGATATCAATTTTTACAGCATATGAAAGTGCTGCAGTTAGCAAAGTGACAATGTTGTAAAGGTTCGAAAAGAGTATAAAATCTTCGGTACGCCAAAGATAATCCTTTCCCACTTGTTTTATATTCTAGTTTAGCAAGAAACCAATTGTTCGTAGGATACCACTTGATTTGAGCAACTGTTCTATAAATCAGATATTAAATATTTTTAAGAAATATATGTCGCTTGAAGGAATCCCATAACTTGATAGATCTAAGGAATTCAAAAGTCAACTTTATGTACTATATTCTATCTTGATTTATAATGAAGTTGAAGATTCATAATACAAAGCAAGTTTTATAATCTTTTTGAAATTCATTTACACCTGAAAGTATAACTTCATAGGTATGTATCAAAGTTGAAAGCAAATGTAATACAAATGTATACATTTATATGGAATATCCAATAAAAATCATGTTTTGACCAAGCCGTTAAATGATCCACCCAGAGTTTTCCGTGTGCCTAGCTTATCTGTGGGCACAGCCAATGGCAGACAGCTTTAACATATACGCATGAATATCTCACAGATCGGCCATTACTTTTGAACTGGCTAAAGGTAAGCCCACGCGGCAAAGTTGTCAACAAAAGCGCTCGAAAAATAAAAACTAGACCACAACGCACTTTAATCAACCAACCAGAGAACTTTACGAGTCCAAATATATTTGTCTACGTAGTTTTTTTTTCGTGGGGGGGGGCGTGGAGCTCATTTTAAAGTTGTTCGCACACATTAGGAAACCGAATTTGTGGGCTTGGATGTGAGCAAGATAAGAAACTTAACTGTAAAGCATCTAACATATGCGCCAACTGAAAAGCGAATAAGATAAAAAACCAACAGCGGAGAACCCAAACAGAAACGAGTTCTTGTTGGACGCCCAGTTGGACGCTCCAATGAGCGCGAGAGCCAACTTTCCACTCACAGAGAGGGAGAGAGACTTTGTGGCGGATGGTGGTGGTGGTGGTGGTGCTTGGTGGTGGTAGTGGTGGCACTGGTGCTAGTGGTGGTGGTGAGCCCAAATCAGCCAAACGCATTGGAGGTCTTGCCCCGCCACCAAAGAGAGCAGCGGCTGCGAGTGCGAGTGCGAGTGCGAGCGGCGACTTCCACTCAAATGGAGCCGCGGCATTGAGTAGCCGGGCGTGCGAGCGGTGCAGCAATAGCGTAGCTGCGGCCCGGGGTGCAGCTGTATCTGTATCTTTGACTGTGTATCTGTGTGTCTGTGTGTCTGTGTGTCTGTGTGCGCTCTGTCAGTGGTGGAATGAGAGAGATTTGTGTGATGTGTCGTTAGGTCGAAACGGTCGAGTCGGGTCGGGTCGTGTACCTTTTGCCACGAATGTTTTGCCAGTCAGGCTCTAAAAGGCCTTACGAGAACAGCTGAGATTTCGCTGCTCGCATGACGCGCATTTTCCACACAAGATAGAAAAATTTTTCTGAAATTTGTTCAACACATTTTCTCAACCAAGTGCAAGCGCAAAGGCGGGCAAGAAAATTGTTTAAACAAGTCTCAAAATTAAATCGTGTGCGTGCAACGAAGTAAAATCAATCTTAAGAAAATATATGAAAAAAAAAACCACAAAAGTGTTTTGCGTGCTGTGTAAAATGTGGAGAGCAAAAATAAATAAATAATTATAAATTCAATTTATAAATATTACAAAAATATTGCGACGAAAAATCTCAAAGAATACAAAAGAAATACTTGGCAAATAAGCCAGAGGAAATATTTTTGGAAATTGTTCCAAAATCTAGAAATTTTTGATCGCGTTTTCTGGTGACTTGCTGCGTGCCCGTGCAAAGTGTATTCCAGCGGTTATTCCACGTGTTCCGATCCGGCCGCCAAAATTATTACGCACAATTCGCTGAGCGTGTACGGTGGCGGCGTCATGTGCGCCTCACCGTCCACCGCTCCCGGCTTCTTCAACCCGCGGCCGCAGTCCGGCGCCGAGCTGTCCGCCTTCGATCTGGGCCTCTCGCGCTCGATGACGCTGGGCGTGCCGCCGCACAGCGCCTGGCACGATCCCAATCTGGGCGGCCATCTGCATGCCTCGGCCGGACCCGGCTCCTTGGCCGGCACCACCAACAGCGGCGGCGGCGGCGGTGGCACCACGCCCAGCAGCGTGGCCAGCCAGCAGTCGGTGGGCATCAAGCAGGATCTGTCCGGCTTGAGTGCCTCGACGGCGAATCTCAACCAAAGCGCGCACCACGTCATCAAGGAGGACCTGTCCAGCCTGCCCAGCGCCAATGGCGGCTCCACATCCGCACACCACACAAGCGCCGCTCAGTCCGGCCATGGTCAGGACCTGGGGCCCATCATCAAGGGCTCGCAGTCGGCCAGCTGCGGTGGCGGCGGCGGAGGCGGTGGTGGCAGCACCACGCCCAGCTCCCAGGCCAACAGCTCGCACTCGCAGAGCAGCAATAGTGGATCCCAGATCGATTCCAAGCAGAACATCGAGTGCGTTGTCTGCGGCGACAAGAGTTCCGGCAAGCACTACGGACAATTTACCTGTGAAGGTGAGTACACAAAGGGGTCTGGTAATTGGGGGGAGCTCAGCCGTTCAATTGAAATCTTCTGCGGCCTTTGTGCGAAGTGTGAATCTGCAGAATGATGAGCCAACACAAATCTCGACTTCACACAGCTTGTAACTACTCAAAAGCGTGCTGATCTTGACAGTTACGTTGAATTATGGCAGTTTGATGAGTTGGCAATAAAATTCGGTGATGTATGCCAAAACTGGTCTAAGGTGGGTGTGCGTCTAAGTGTGTGTGCGTGTGTGCGAGTGTGTGTGAATGTTTGCAAATACAAATATGCAGAGTGGGGAGCGAATTGGCTGACAGCGACTTGCTTTTTACTTTTGCTAACTATTCGCCACAAGATACAGTAAATATAGCCTAAGTGCAACTGCAGGCGAATTCAAATGTACCTAGAATGTATGTTCACTTAGGGAGAATCGAAATTGTTTCTTGCAAATGTTTGTAATATGTACAAACTCCATTTCAATTAGTTAGGGCTTTGGTAAATTCGTATAAAGGTATTTGCTAGACATGATTTGTCTTAGTTACAATTTAGATACATTTTAGTCTTTTATTAAGCTAATTACTAGGTTGCAGCTAAATACTTTTATATTCAAACACATGTTAGCCAATTGGACTGTGAGCTACTTTTACATATATACAGGTTTTTTTTGGTATTTCAGTTCCAATTCAAATCTCATTAGATAATTATGTATATAATACCAACTGCAGATACTTCTCTATCAAATAGTCAATTTATTTCTCAGTATTTTCCTTAGTTGTTATACATAAAATATGTGCATTAGACAATTACTACCATACATCTGTTTTAGATACATTTGGATCTTAGTAGCTTCAGAACAATTCCAATTCCAATTCGCAGCTACTTTAGTAGCAAATAGTAGAAAAATCAAATAGGCAATTAATTTCTCAATATTTTCCTTAGTTGTTATACATAAAATATGTGCATTAGACAATTACTTCCATACATCTGTTTTAGATACATTTAGATCTTAGTATCTTCAGAACAATTCCAATTCCAATTTGCAGCTACTTTGGTTAAAAATAGTAGCAAAATTCGTAGAAACTCTCAAAAACTTCTGGAGCTTATTTTGTAACCCAGGTCGCTTCCCAGATACTTTTTGCTGGGCACCTGGTCAAAATGCCGTTACCACACCCGCAGTTGCTCCAGTCGACCCCGCTGCACGCACCCGCCACGTCTTGACTCGCTTATCGCCAGATAAAAAGAGTGGAAATAAAAAATGATTATCTAAATAAAATACGGCGCGCTTTGTAGCAAGCCAAACAATTGTTGTGCAAACATGCAAATTGTGCGGCTGCTGCCGCTAAATGAAGCGCCCACCTTTTTACTGTCTTAGACCTGGCCAAGAGAGCAGCCAGTCAGCTTTGCAGGCAGAGATGGCTGTAGCTATAGGAGGCAGGAGGGCAGTTGGGCTAGCTGTGGGGGAGAAAACTGCATTCATGAGTTGAGATTAACGCTGCACGCAGCGCCTGGCATTTAGTAGAACGCAAAGTTGAACTTGTCATATTCGTATCTCTTCAAATGTTCTGCTTTTAGTCAGGGAGAAATTACAGCGGCAACGCATAGGTAACTAGCACAGTGGTCGAATTCTAGCAAATATATACCAAAATACAATAATGGAAATGGGGAGAGAGTACTATATATAGTATATATCAAATATTATTTCTGAGAATATTCGTAGTGCCACGAAACTTAAATTTCTAAAGATCAAGTTTCAAATCAAGAAACACTTATAAAGATTTTCAATACTAATTCAGCTAACTAGTTTGAATGGACTCCATCAGAATGACTGAAATCGAATCTGATTTGAGCAATCTTCTAAGAGTTTTTTTGACTTCCATAGTTCAAGATATTTTAAGCAACATTGAAGTGTTGCGAAAAGCTACGAAATAAGATCGAGGTTATATTTTTTTGAAGTCTAACTGAAATATATGTCAAGTATTTCACATAAATACTGTTTTCAAAGGGTTTCCCTATTTGTTCTTTGACTTCAAAAAAGATGAAGAATTTATATATATATATATATATATATATATATATATGAAGTTAAATCAACCTTTTGCCCGTAGATTCTTATCAATAGCAAACCGTAAAGAGATTCTGAAAGACTCGTATGTATTTTCAACCACTGTTCGCGATGCATTGTAGGCGCTTTTATTATTATTAATCACCCAGCATTTTGTACGCATGCGCAGCAACAATAACAACAAACTAACTAGAAGAACAACAACAATGAAAATATGTGGCTCGGTGACCGCCTCGCTGCATTCTGAAGGTGTTTTCCTGCAACTCGCCACCCCGCCTGCCCAGGCATGCAGCTCACACAGATACACACAGATACACACAGATGCAGCTGCAGCTGTAGTTGTGTATCTTTTGGGGGCAGCGGCTGCTGATGATGTTGCCACGATAGCAATCTATTTTGTTCTATGCACTCAGTCTCGAGACTCGCAAGTCGCAAGTCTCAAGTCTCAACTTGAGGCAAAAGCGCAAAAAGAGAACGAAAATGTTTTTTCGAAAATAAATAATAAAGAGCATGGAAAACGCTCAGCGCTTAGGCGCATATCATTGCCAGTTATAAGTTGCTATATATTCGTTTTGCTTTTTGAGGATCGCCTTGCACCCAAATCGCCACAATGTGCGCCGCTCTTGCGCCGTTGCGTCCTTTCAGCTGATTCACTTCCAGGCTGAGATACACGTACTTGCAGATACTTCGCACAACTCGTTTTGCCTCCGTCTGTCTGTCTGTGTGTCTTACTTGTCTGTCTGCCTGTCTGCCTCTCTGTCTGTCTGTCTGGCCGTCTGTCTGTCCAGAGCGCAGTATGTGAAATTTATTCCAAAAAAGCACCCCGCTCCTCTCAGTCGCTTACTCGCATTCGTAGCTGCAAGATTAATTGTAGCTTATGCGTGTTGCCTCCCGTGCCCTGAGTATCTTTACCCCGCACCTCTTTCTGGGCCGGCCAGTCCTTTGTCCACATTAGCAACTTGTTTGATTCGCACACAGCTGTTCCGTATTATATTTGTGTGGCTGTTGTGTTTTTGGGCCACACTTGTAGTTCAAATTAGTACTAGGTACTGAAAGATATCCCACTCGTTATTTGTAGGATTGCACAACCGGGAAAATACGCTCGTATCTAGGCACTACAACAATCTTGCCACATAACCTTTGCTAAAAGTCACGGTTCAAGCAGCGCAAAAATGCTGCTGCCTGGAAAAATGTGCGCTGATAAAGCCGACTGATAATATTAATGATGAGTGCATGCCTCTAATGTGCCAGGCCAAAAAAGAAACAACAACAACTGAAAACCACACAGATCTCTCGCCTATTAATTTAGCTATTTGTCATGGCTATTAGTAGGCAATCGCTTGAGGTTTTTGCTCAGCTTTAACGCTCATCATTCATAAGAGTTTTTCCTGTGCCTCTTTTTGTCTTGTGCAATTTTTCTAAGAACTCGCTGGATTTTCCTTAACACCTTTGCATTGCAAATTTGGTGAGTGTGTGTGCTGCGTTTATTTATTGCAAGAAAAGTTATCTTAGCGCCCATGTCAAAAGCTAATTAAGTTGATTTATCTGCTGCCCCACATGAAAATGACAAATAAATTTAATGAAAAATAGCAGCAGCTAACTAAGTAGCAGGCATGCAATTAATTGAGTGCCACATAAACATCAACTAGCGCAAAAAGAAAAGCTGTAAAAAATGCAGAAGGAAAAATGAAATAATAACAACTGCAGGCCTGGCGCTTGATAAAGAAGCATAAGAAATTGCCAACATGTCTAATTGTTAAGCGCGAGCAAGTCGCATTAGTTGTGCGAATGTATCTCGCAGATACTTTGTCAACCTGATGTACTAGTAGGCCGTCGCGAACGCATTAACATTTTGCGCAGTGCATACGAAACAGAGAGGCAACTTTAATGTGAACTCATTTAAATAGTTTCCCACGTTCCCGCAATTAAAGCGCAGCCCAAAACCCAAGAACTCATATGCGGAACCACACGATAAATGGTCAAGCGAAAGCAACAAGCCCCAAAAAACAACCAAAGATACAAAATGTTGATGTTGATGTAGATGTTGACAATGTCACAAGTTTGCTATCTGCTTGTCCATAGTCATCATTGTCCGTGTATGCGTATTTCTTGTTCTTTTGCTCTTTTGTTTGCTGGCTTCCTTTTTAAGAAATTTGCTGAACAACATGTGTGGCTTTTTAATTCACTTCATTATGATGTAGGCAAATAAAGCACTTGACACAAGTTTCTTTCGCTCTTTAGCTGACATACATATACTCCAAAACTGCTTCTAAATATACTTCACTTGTTTATTTTCAATGCACATTATTTTGAAGCTCAATATCTAGTACATTTTTCTACCTCTAAGGTAATTCTCATTATTGTATTTCATTAGATACATTTATTTATTTTGAGCATGTTTGAAGTTTTGCTCTAACTCATTTATGTATTTAGATATTTGTTTGCATTTCACTGTTGATATTGCCAGAAGATTTTCTTTGTTTTTCACGTTTGTATAGTGCAGCACACTTTTGGCTTTTCACTTTTGCACCTCAAATGGGGCCATTCTTGAAATGACGCTCATATCGGAGAGTCTTTAATAAATTATATCGAAATTCCAGTTGGTAGACACATTCGCTGAGCTTTAACAAAAGGCGCACATAAATCAATTAGCTGTCCACTCGATGCCCAAAAAACAAAATACGAACAAAATAAGTAACAGCAACAAAGTAAATACGACTGCAAAAAAATTAACAACGCCCACTGCGCATTTTTCAGATCTGTTTTTATTCGTACTGCAATTTATGGCGTTGCAGGCTTATGCAGTTTTTTGTTTTTTTTTTTGGGCGTTGGGCGTTGGGGCGTGGCTGCAACGCCTGCTGCAAAACGTATTTTACTTATTAATTAGTAACGAAAAGCTTAATAAATTTCAAGCTTGTATTAAATTTGCATTATTTCGTCTTGACTTAAAACAAGCGACGAGTCTCAATTCCATGCCTCCATATTATTTATTGTATGAGCATAAATTGCTTTATGATATACCACATTTATAACTTCCGTGCGATTTGGCACATACACAAGCACATGATTTACAATACTCCTGCAGACACCCCTTCGAATTCGGTTGACTTATAGCCGCAATATTTATTTTGCCAAATTGTGGCAATAAAATTGTGAGGTAGCTACAAAAAATCCAAAAACAACAAGGGGCAGAGGGGAGATGTTTATGGGTACTTGTGATCGAATTGTGGCAACTCAGGATTGCTTCACTGTCACTGTCTGCCCACTGTCAACATTAATGAGCTCAGCAAGCTGGCCTGTATATAAATATATTTGGCACAAGCGCCAGCTCCAGCGCCAGCCCTTCATTAAAAAGCTACAGGGAAAATCTTAGCTGAATACGAAACTTAATTGTACAGATTTTGGCGCAGACAAAACAAACAACAACATCAACAACAACAAGCAACTTAAACAACAACAAGAAGAGGAATGAGGCAAGACAGTGTAATCATTAAGCGCTGACTTGTAGTACAAATCGTTGTACTTAGAAGCCGAACTTAGAGCCAATAAAGCTGATGCCACAGTTGCAGTTGCAGTTGCTGCTTGCTGCTTGCTATTTGCAACTTGGAGGAGCTTCAGCTTCAGCTTGAACTGTGCCTCGTCTGTGGCAAATGAGGCGCAAGAAATGCATCCTGACACGATGCGATTTCGCAAAAAGCAAAAAGCAGCCAAAAATCGTGAACTACTGAGCGACTTGATCCGCTTTATAATGTAACGGTTTAATTAATTATGTTAAGCTGCAGCCGCACAGCGCTCGCTGCAACGTGCAACGTGCAACGTGCAACACACAAGGGCTCAGACACAGTTGTTGCCACTTCATGCGCAATTTTCGTTTTCAGCTAACTTGGCTAATCGATCAGCTGCAGCACTCCACTCCACTCCGCTCCACTCCGCTCTGCTCCACTCCTCAGCCCCATCCCCATCCCCATCCCCCGACTTGCTGCCCCCAAATTTATTATACTCTGGCCCCCAACGGAAAGTGGTATATTGGCTTTTATTCGATGCTATTGAAGAGAGATCTGAAACTTAGAACATATATGTTGTTAGATAAAGGATAAAGGGTTAAGAGTTGTTGTAGCAAATCAATCATATATATGAATACCCATTGCTTAAGTCGAGAAAACTAGTTTGCTTTTTCATCTTTCAAAGCTAAAATCATGCAATTTTAAACACAGTTGCTTTAATCTCCATAAAGAGCTGCACACAACAATTTCCTTATATATTACTTGAAAGGTTGCTCCAAAAATGCCCCTGCCCTAAAGTCATTAAACTCATTATCAATATGATTGCGACTAGAGTATAACTCAATCGGTTACTTCCGTCTGCAGCAGGCTTACTTATTTGATTTTCTATTTTGTGTGCAACTTTGGACTGCTGCACGTTTTTGTGGCATCTCTCTCTCTGTCTCTGTCTCTGTCTCTCTCTCCCTCTCGTGGTGCGGTGCCTTATGCACTTGCAACATTTTAAAAGAGAGAACACTGCCACAGCTTGAGCTTGAGCCTGAGCCTGGGACTGAGCCTCATGACGACATGCCCCGCGGTGCAGCGTGGAGTGGTCTCTTTAATAGTGCAACGCCGCTGCGCAGCAATAACCTTTCTTATCGCCATGTGTCGCTGGGCAACAAGCAGCGAACAGGCCCCAACTACATGACCACAGCCTGGACTTGCAACTGAACTGGGTTTGGGCCTGGGCTTGGGCTTGTAGTTCGGGTCTGGGCAAACTGGGCAACTGGGAACTTCGCATAGAGTTTCGGCTGCATAACTTCACATAGCATCAGTTAAATCAAAGCTAAATCGCTTATCTTTATTTTCGCCGAGCTTCAGTCGGCATTTTGTTGTTGATGTTGCCTTTGTTGTTGTTGATGTTGATGTGGCTGTGCAACGTGCGAATTGCTGCAGATTGCTCTGCATATGGTGGCATATGGGCCAAGCAATGTGAAATGCTGAAATGTGCTGTGGGCTCAAAACGGGTTTGTGTGCAATGAGTAAGCTGGTCAGATAGTTCATCTAACGACTTGAAAAGCTTTGTTTTAATACCCAAATCTGTTACAAATGAAGCATTTAAGACATTCTTTCATTTTGACAAATTAATACCTATATTCGATTCGATTCATTGCAATCAATCTGTATTTCTAATCAATTGTTTAAGTTTAGAGTCGATAGTCGATAGACTGATAATGAAATGCAGGCCACCTGCTTACTTTTTGGTTTTTTTCTAACCTTTCTCATATTTAACACTGATCTCTATTAATATATGCAATAAATTCCATTCCAACCGAATACCATTTTCAAAGTATTTCGAATCCTCTTACTTAAGGCTCTAACAAAATATCTTCAGCACTCAACCCACCCATAAAAAAGAAGAAACAACAGCAGCTAGCTGCAATTCAGGAACACCAATTTTCGATTCGCTCAGTCTGGCAAGAATTTCATTAACTGGAAACTTCTTAAATTCGCCACAGTTGAGGAGTTTCTTGTTTGCCTGTGCAGCAGATAGCACTTCCCACAAGTATCTTTACCATTGACCTATATCGAGCTATAAACCCCGCTGCTTTATGGCAATGTCAACCCCAAATGGCGTTGCCTGCTGTTCTACCCGTATTACCCAGTAATCAGCTGGGGCACCTGTAAGCTGCTAGCTGCAAGCTGCAACTGCAACTGCAACTGCTGGTGGCAACTGTAAGCTGGGCTTCCGCCTCATGCAGCGCGTTGCAAGTTCAAGCGCGTTCATAATCAGCGCATTTTGTAGATACTCGAAGTGCATGCAAGTTAAAACATTTTGCGGTTCGTGTCTGGGCCTGCAATTATGTTTTGGTTGTACTCCAGATACTTTGTCTAGCTTTTGCTGCGCTTTTGGCTTTGCCGCCGCCTCAATCTCAGTTGCCAGCTCTTTTATCTCTATGAGAGATGAGCGCGTGTCGAAGTTATATTCAATTACGATACGAACACGCATCAAGTACATCAAATATACTATAAATATATATAAATTCTTTTTCAGAGTAAATGCACCAATACTCAATATATATATTACATTTATGTTTACTCTGAACAACAATTCTCAATACTTTAAATTGAATGAAATGATGAAAATCAATATTTTTTATATTTCCGCTTATAAATATTATAGTTTTTTTGAAAATACAAGCTGATAATATTGAGCAATTCTTATAGTATATGCCAAATATTTTGAATATGAAAATGTGTTTCACACTATCAATAAATTGATCAACTTTTGCCATTTCAATCACGTCGTGCTCAACGTGTCACGACACGACACGCACTCATCTCAAGTTTTGGTGTCTTGAGCCGCTGTGCTAATTACTTGAACTAGCTGCCTGCACATGTAAGCTTAACATTTAATTATTGCGACTTAATGATGGCTCTCTAGCTGTGTATTTAGGGTGTGTGTGTGTGTGTGTGTGTGTGTGTGTGTGTGTATTAATAATTAGAAAATGAGCCGACAATGGGGCGGCGTCTGGTCTGGTGTGGTCTGGTCTCTGCTATTGACTTTGTGTGTTACACTTCTAGTGCAACGGTGCATTGACCGAACGAACAGCAAGCAAATGCCAATTGGCCAAAAAAGTAACTTGTACTGCCAAATTGGCATTGGGCAATTGGCGAGGTAAATACGTACTCATATTCTCATATGTAGGTAGGATACTCAATAGTACTCGATACAGATACTCATATACTATACCCATTCGCTGTGGCCCAAACTAATTTCACGCTTCAAATTGTGGCGGCCAAGCGGCAAAAGAGTCTCGCGTTGAGTGCACTTTCATTTGCTGGCTCATGGCCATGGTCACGCTAGGGGTGGTGGGGAGGAGGGGTCCCTATAGAGGGAGTGGGGAGTGGGGAGTCTGGAGTGGAGAGTGTGGAGTGCTGATATCGTGCTGATTCGCACACATTACAGGAAGTTCAATTAATAGAACGAACGCTTGAGCTTAGCTGTAGTTTCTTGGAACTTCTAACTGTATTGAACGCTTTATGGCGCGTAGCACACGCGATCGACCCCCCCACCGCCCCTCTCTGCCCCTTGTAGCCCCACCAACCCACCACCCCATTATTGCTTGCAATTAAGCGCAAGCGTAATTGAAACTACCGCAAAGTGCGCTTATGGCTTAGAGCTAAACTGTCTGGTACTTAGGAGATACGTTTTGAAGCCATAGCAAAGCCACGACAGCTACACCGAAAAAAAGAGCATGAAATCAAGAATATGTTTAGGAGTTCTCGGTACAAGAAACTTATCCTTGAATTTCAATAATATGAAATATAATTTGAAGAATTTTTATTCTTAGTTTATTTAACTTCAAAACTTTGTTTATTGCATGTATTTTTTCTCAGTGTACGCTGCTTGTGTAGGGCTTCCTCTGCTAGAGGGCTTGGGGTGGGCAGTGGGCAGTGGGCAGTGGGCTGACTTTGACTTTCGGTGCTCGCACCTCGATACAGCTCCATCTATATCTTCATCTGTGTCCATATCTGTATCTGCATTTGGTCATCTTTCGCTCCACCCTTTTTCGGTTATTGATATAACATGATATGCCAACGCTGAGCCGAGTGGCCCCCTCGCAGGGCCCCCTCTGATTTGGTTTACGGTATCTCTGCTGGCTCATAGTTGAATGCTTCTGCCTCGTATCTTCATCAATAACGACACGGCCCAGTCGTTCGCATCGTCGACGGAGCTCCAGATAAAGCTGCGATAGGCGCATATGGGCAGCGCCTTCCTCGCATTGCAGTTCTTCTCTGTTTTTTTGTTGTATTTTCGAAGCCGTAGGTACCCCGGCCGGGGCCAAAAGCTGTCCAGCTGTCCCAACTGTCCCTCAGTGCACAAACAACAACAACAACAACAATAACAACAACAGCAGGAAAAGAGGCAAAGGCAACGGTACGTTTTGTGCAGAAATCGTGACTTGGTACAATATCGTTATTCGTAGATCATATGGTGTAAAAGCTTAAGTGTGTGCTGGTATATATATATGTATGCATGTGTGTGTGTGTGTGTGTGTGTGTGTGTGTGCGAGTGTGTATATTTCCTAGATGCCTTTTAGCAGCATCTCTTGGGCTTGTCTAGCACGGCGTGTGAGGCCAACGTTTGACTTGGCAGCTCAGACATTGCAGCATGCCCTTCTCGCATTAGACCCAGGCAGGAACTCTCCGATATCTGGAGTTTTAGCCAGTGGAAATCTAAAAAGTAGCGCTTTCCCACTTTCAAGCATTCGCCATGAATCTTAGGCATTTACAGAGTGTCAAGTGCTTTAAGATTTCAGCAGATTTTAAAATCAGATCAAAACATTTCGAAGTGAACCTCATTCAAGGTGTCAATATGCGATATCATATATCATATCTCATTTTGTGTCAGCTGGTCATATTTTACCTACTTGGAGATAAGCTATACTTTAATTCAAATGTTCTATAAGAATTGATATGATACTTAAAATACAACAAAGGATCAATGTTATTTTCGGTACGGAGAACTTTCGAGCTCAGAACGCAGCACAACCAAATATATGTTATTTCAAACTTGCAATCTAATACTATAACTTTACAAAAATATGTGAAGCTGAGAATTTAAAGTTAAATTTTCGCTCTAGTTTAGTATTGAACATCAGATCTTCACTCCCTCATAAAGGGATTTAAACTTAAAGCTCGCATTTTGCAGCAATTCGTACAGCTTTTAGCTGTAGCGCATCAGTTGATCGACTTAGGCTAACAACTCAGCAACTCATTGTACCCAGCCACGTTTTGTTGCACACGATTGCAACGCAGTCTTCCCAGTCTGCACAGCTCCACTCCCTCCTGCCCCCACCGCCACCCCCTTCACCACTCCACTCCACTCCACTCCACTCTGCTGAATGCCTGGGCAGGAGCGCGCATTGGAAATCTTGTATAGGCGCTGAGCTGATCATAGCATAGCAAAAAGCATAGCTGGGGACGAGCCGACGACTCGTAGCTGGGACTGTGTGTGCTTACATATTTTGTTTGATGATGATTTTACAGCTTAAAACGAATTTTATGAGCATATGCCATTGTTTTTTGAGTTATTGTGAGAAATTTTGTGTGGCATGGCCCGAGGCTGCAGCAGCACAGAAACAGGACCTATGCAGATAGTCCAGCGAGGGGGAGTGGGGAGTGGGCAGTGGGAACGCAATGCCAATGATACACATGTTCGGCTGCATGGCGACATCAAATTGCAGCGGAGCTTGTAAACAACGCGCCGTAGTCGCCATCCAAGTAGTATATCAGTGAGTGCTTAATGGCTGCCCACAAGTTGGCTTAACAGTAAATTCGTGGGGCCGAAAAGTAAGATTCAGCAGCCGTCCGCAGGACTGGGAGGGAGAGCTGGCAGGAGCTGGCAGGGCTTGGGGCACTCATACTATCTTCGTGCCCAGAGATACACTTTGTTAATTGAAAGCCATTAAAGGTAATTTTATGGAAGGCGTTAAGCCATGAAACGTGTAACATGACCATTGACATAGGCAACAGCATCGCGGGTGCTGGCGGGATGCGGGATGTGGCTGAGGAACCACTGGGACTAGGACAAAAACAACTGCGAGTGTCATGAGGTGAAGCGCAACTTGCCGCATTTGGTGGCATGTTCTGCGCTTAGGTACTTTGCTTTACAAGTGGTAACCATTTTTGTTCCCCTTTTTGTTTTTTTGGTCTTTTTTATTGAAGTGCCATGGAATTTGTTTTGCTTGTTGCCAGGCATTTGGAGGTGTAGCTGACGTCTCGCATTGATGCTGATTTTTTTCTTCTTTTTGGGAAGGAATAATCTTCGATGCAATCTGTAACTGCTGCATTTTGCTGTTCTAAATTAGAAAAAAAAATAATAAAAATGATCAGCTTACATATCTAATAGTAACATTAAAATATTTATGTTGCTATTAATCCTAAATTTGGTAAAAAATTGTCTTTATTATAGTTTCTATACTTCATTTAAATTTCTGAAACCTCTGCCCACTTTCCCACTATTTGTTTATCTTGTATCTTTTGTAGATTGAACTTTGTCGAGCATTCGCTATATGACTTATTCACTTTATTAACATATCTGTTCACTTTGCTCTTTCAGGCTGCAAATCGTTCTTCAAGCGCTCCGTGCGACGCAATCTGACATATTCATGTCGGGGCAGCAGAAACTGTCCCATAGATCAGCATCATCGCAACCAATGCCAATATTGCCGTTTGAAAAAGTGCCTCAAGATGGGCATGCGACGCGAAGGTAAGTCCGCCCAGCCTGTTCCACAGCCCCTCGATTTCCCAACTCTTACTACTAGCACATAAGAAATACTATGAAATTCGAAATTTCTCGCATTGGGTGTGGGTCAATTAAAAGTCAAATAGTGAGGCAAATACATAAATAAATTAAATGCGCAGAGACCAAGGCGAAAAGAAAACGAAATACGAAAAGCACAAATGAAAATGAAAATGAAAATGTAAACGAAAAACCAAATGCGAAAAAGAAAGCAAAAACACCACACTGATAAAACGGAAGTAGCACACGACAATTGCAACAAAAACAATGCAATGTGTAGAGATATAGTTTGCTTTTCTAGCGAATTTGGGTTACGTTCGGTCCAATAAATGGGACAACTAAATGTCACATGCTAGGAATGTGCCCACAACATACAATTGACAAGTGTCGGTTGCTCTCTGGCGGCTCTACTTTCCGAGTGGTTCAGCTATTTTAACGGTGCCAAAGAAAAGAATGTGGCACCACAGTCAGAGTGGCACTTGATGATGAGCTCCAACTCAAAGAACCTTATTGAATGGGCTTAAGTGCTCCGACTAACTAAATACGTTGCATTCCGATTAAGATGGCTACCATAATGAATATTATGCCTCATAATAATGTTTAGAACTCAGTATTGAAACTGAAACTTTCGGACCACGGCCCATTAGCTACAAGTCCTCCAAATAACTCAATAAGCGCGCATTATACAGCTTAATGGACAGCTAATTAGATACTCATTCATTGTCATAATCCATTAAATATCAAGCTCTACGCATGACATTTAGCTAAGTTCCTACACTACATTAAACCGAATCCATGAGGCCACTTAACCAGACACAAAGTATTATCTATAGTAACGAACAAGTGAACAGTGCTCGACTAAAGTGTACCCTGTATATGCATACAGTATAGTGTTCTCTCTGTTATTTAAATTGCAATTGTGGGAGTCGAGTCATTTCATATTTTACGTATATTTCAAAAGCTGTATAATACCCACATGCATTTTATGGTTCCAGGGTGTAGAGAAACAATTAAGCATTGGGTACAGCATATTGACCCCAAAGATCAAATGCAAACTTGTTCGCTCGTTGGTTAATAATTAAAAAAAATTTTACAAGTATGAGTACTCGAATACTCGAATACTCGAATACTTGAATAGCTGAATACTTGAAAGCTGAGCATTAGGAATTAGCTCAATATTGTAATTTGTGTGTCGACACTTTTTTACTGTGGCGCTTGTGGCATGCTGCCGCTAGCTCAAATGATTTATTAAACTTAATTCGATTAGATCGAGTGGCATACACTGCAAGAAAAGTATAGGTTCATTGCTGCAGGCTGTCTGGCCTAATGATATAATTGGCATGTACGGAAAGGAAGTGAATCGTTTCATAAATATACAACAAACTATATTTGCATTCTTGTCTTGCCTGATTATGCTCAGTGTATGCGCTGACTTAATCAAAGGCAGCATGCAACATGCTTTGTTCGCAAATATTTGGCATAGTTGAGCCAAATGTTTTGTCCACAAATTGGCAACGACGACAAATTGACAGACGCCACTGTGAATCGATCAATGGCTAACTGAATGACTGACTGACTGAATGACTGACTGAATGAGTGAGTGACTGACTGGTTGGGTGACTGCTTGACTGCTTGGCTAGTTGCAGTTGTCGGCATTAACAATTAACGTCTGTCTGGGCAACATAGAGATACTCGTCGAGCTGCCTTACAAAGCTGTTATTATTTGCACTAATATTGACAGGTTTTCTGCGATGAATGCTAATAGCCCCCTACCCCAAAACAACAACAGCAGCAGCAGCAGATGTTGTGTTGTAGCTGCGATTTGGGTTAAGAACGATGCAATTAAAATGCAGCTAGACCCGCATTGTAATTAAATGTATCCAAACATTGATTTAAGCGTATGAGTATTGCGCAAAATATGATAATATGACTATTTTTGTCTTCAAATTTGCCTAGGCCAAGCACAAAAGGCTGCTTTTGGCTAATGACGACTCTGTGTGAGCCCAAGTTTATTTTCTTCTTTTCTTACATTTCGTGGGCTACCTGTTGATAGCCATTAAGTGTGCGATTACCTGTAGCTGCCACTGTAGCTGACAAGTTGTCAACTTTATAAAACGCAAAAGAGTTCAACACCTTTACCCTATCCCCCCTCCCCCCACCTTCCTGCTCATCGCATTGCCTAATGTACAAGTTCTGCGTAAAACTAGTTCACAATAGCACAATACCTATATCAGCGCTGAGAAATCGTGAGAAATTGTCTTTTCTGCACAGAGTTTCAGTACCTTTTTCTGCGTTTTTTGGGCGCTACTTAGCAGTAAGCGGCACAAAGGTTATGCCTTCAAAGACCTGGTCAAGAAATTCTACGGGTTCGGCCGCTACAAAAACCTGAAAAATAGCATCAAATCAAGGCACGGAGGTCGCTCTAATTAAACTGGAGTGTCAATTGGATGGGGTGGGCTAGGGTGAGGTGGGTTGGGTCAGCGAACTGGACAACTGTTGGCTGCAGAAACTTGTTTTTGCTACCGCTAAGGGTTGGGCTAGTGAAATTATTTTTTTAGATTTTAAATTCATTTTATGAGCAAAATGTAAGCGTAAAAATTGAGCTTGAAATGGGTCCAAAAATAAAAGGGATGAAGTGGGTTTGGATTGAAGATCTGCAGGTATATGAAGCACAGTTTTTTAAATAAAATCTTTTTTTACTGCCTTAAATAATATAAAATTCTTTAAATCATTTGTTATATTTTGTTGTTGATAATATACTTAAAAGCAACTGATTGATTTGCTAACCAAATTTGAGTCAAGCAAAGGTGGTGCAGTTAAATTTAACTTAAGGTGCTTAAAGTGTTCCAAAAACCAAAAGAAAAAAACATAAGTAATTTGAAAAGCCCAAACAAATTGAACCAATACCATCGAAATATGAGAAGACAAGATATAAGATATATTAACCCAGCTACAGAAAAATTGTGTTTAACATATTTTAGCTACAATTTCGAATCGTAAAACGTGTGTCATTCACAGCAACTTATATCATCTTATGTGCATTATAATTACCAATGGAAATTTTAACTCAACAACAACTGCTAACTACCATAAAAGCAAAGGCAAATATTTAATACGCAAATGGCATACTGCAGTGAAAGGCTTTTTGAGCTCACTGGCCGGAAACTGCAATTTCTATAGATATATATATATCCATATAGCGCAACCCCTTGTGGCTGGGGGATAAAACAACCGTTAATCCACTTGGCCACAATTAGCTGCGGGCCACTTGGACACGTGCTGAAGTGGCTGCTTTACATGTGCGATGACTCGATGACTTTGTCTATCGTTTATCGATTGCATAAGTGCGAAGCTTGGGACAACAACAGACAAAAGAGCAGTCGCAACTTGAGCACGTGCTGGACCCACCGATTTTTCATTCATTAAGTAATCAGCTGGGCTTCTTCTTCCTCTTGCACATCCTCCTCATCTTCTGCCTGTTCTGGTGCTGTTTTCTCTTGTTTTGTTGTTGTTGTTGTTGTTGGTTGGCTGCTGTTATCTGTTAAAGTCGTTGGAGTTGATCTGCGCGGCAGTTGCGAGTTAGTTTCTTGCGGTCAGTCTGGCAAGTTTTGAGCTGTGGTCAGTGTGGAATATATTTTCCCAGGCGCATAAATAAGCCACTGCTGGACAGCACATCAGAGCGATAGAGAGAGCAAGCGAGAGGCAGAAAGAGAGAGAGAGCGAGAGAGTACACTAACCGGTTTGCTGCGTCTTCTGCTGCTGTTGCCTGCATAGATCAGTTGCTGAGGATCAGCCGTTTGCCTGCGCAAATTACGCAAATGTATTGTATAAATAATTGTGTCGCCCCGTCTCTGGACAGTGGTCAAGTCGGGCAGTTCCGGTTCTGTGCAACCCCCTGGCACTTAATTGCTTGGGTAAAGCAATAAACAAACACATTTTTTCCCGTTCCTATCCCAAGTGCTATAGCTGAAAACGCTTAGGATTTTTGTCTCCGCATTGTGCGAGCGAGTAAAGCAAAAATGCTTTCGCTTTTCGTTCAACAAAAGACGTTACTTTTGCCTGGCCAGCTGTGTGTGTGTGTGTGTGTGTGTGTGTGTGTGTGTGTGTTGTGCATAAGACAATGGCTGAGCCCCAACACTTTGCCTGATCAATAATCATGCTTAGCTTTATTTGCTTTTCAGTGCCGTTGGGCAAAGTCTGTTTTTGCGATTTTTGTTTTCGATTATCTGGAATTCAGCCAGTTACTCCGACTGTTGAGTGGGGTTAGGTGTGGTGCATGTGACTCCGGCCTAGGTGTGTATGCCTCTCATATTTTTGAGGTGTAAAAACCTTTGCTAACCCACATTTGCGATCGACCCCAAGTACTTCACTCTATTGTACTCCAACAAATATTTGTATCAAATGCGTTTTATGGCCTGGCCAAGCCTTTTAGCTAGTTTGCAGGTGTAAGCTCGAAACGTTTGCTAATGTGAGCGAATTGCAGGTCAAAGTTCAAAGTTAAGGAATGTGCTTGTGTTGCGAGAGAGAGCCTTCGAGCACACCCAAAGTTCAGGATTTTGTGTTGGTTGGACTCGCTACTTAGTACTCAGCAATTCGTAATCTCACTCTCTCACTCTCTCTCTCTTTCTCTTTCATAACCTGTCTCTCTTTGTGCTGACAGGATTCGCTGGGGCGCAGCTTTTATGTAAGTTTCTATGCAACTCAGCAATCAAGTTTTCTTTCCGCCTAACATAAAGTATCTTTCAACCTTCAAGCCAGAAAAACTGATATTCTCCCATAATCTTTGTTTATTGTGTGTCCTCAAAGATCAGCTCAATGGCTAGCTTTGAGCAACCTTCCTTTCAATGTTTGTTCTTGCAATACAAGCCCAAAAATGCTTAGTACAACAATAAACTTACTAATTTAATATTGAGTTATACAATAATTAACACAATAATATACACGCTTTCTCGTAAATAAATGTACAAATTTCACGCTGATCCTTTCCAAATAATGAATAAATATACTATTCCATGCCGTCTTTAATGCCAAGTGCAGGAATCTAGAAAATAATGAAGCCTATTAAATCAAATGTTTAGCTTTAATTGTATTTATTTTTTGAAATATCGAAAGCTCTAAAATGAAAGTCAGCCTCTATTTACTGTGTAGCTTGAGCAGCTGTAGCCAGAGCTTTTCACTACCTACTCCTAAGTCCTCGGCTTATACATTTAATTCTTAAACTATGCTCAAAAGACGCAGTCGAACAGTTATACACACATACACACACACACACATACACACACACACGTGCTTGTATCTCGTATCTTGAAGATGCGTTGAAAGTATTTAGTTGAATTTGCATATCTAAGCAGTTGTGGCAACATCGGGGGTTGCAATTGGGTACAAGACTGAAACTGGGCAACAACAACAAAGATTCAAGCAGAAGGGGAAAGGCTTAAGGGTAGCAGCAGAAAAGTATCTTATGACGTTGTCGTTCTCGATGTCGTTGTCGTTGTCGCTGGCAGAGAACAAAAGCAGCCAACTAGAAGGAGAAAGAGTGCGCTGAGATTTGAGGTGCCTGATACGCATTGTGCGTTGTGGCAGCTTTGCCAACAAACGTTGAATGGGGCAACATTGTGCGGCGTGTGATGTCGCGGTCAAAATAGGCGCACAAAAGGCGCACATATTGAATTACTCCCAGCTACAGATGCTGATCTCGAAATAATAAATAATTTTAGTACACACACACACAAAAGCAAAGTAACATCAAATACTAATTTGGATCTGTCCCTCTCTCTCTCACTCTCTGTCGTTGCAGCTGTTCAACGTGGCCGTGTACCGCCCACACAGCCCGGCTTGGCCGGCATGCATGGCCAGTACCAGTTGGCCAACGGCGATCCGATGGGCGTGGCGGGCTTCAACGGGCACTCGTACCTCAG
The DNA here is from genome assembly GCA_035042425.1 of Drosophila flavopinicola. Lineage (NCBI taxonomy): Eukaryota > Metazoa > Arthropoda > Insecta > Diptera > Drosophilidae > Drosophila > Drosophila flavopinicola. The sequence continues at coordinate 1,308,164 of JAWNLL010000471.1, read as the reverse complement.
TTCCTACATCTCGCTGCTGCTGCGCGCCGAGCCGTACCCCACATCCCGCTATGGCCAGTGTCTGCAGCCCAACAACATCATGGGCATCGACAACATCTGCGAGCTGGCCGCCCGTCTGCTCTTCTCGGCGGTCGAGTGGGCCAAGAACATACCGTTCTTTCCGGAACTGCAGGTGACCGATCAGGTGGCGCTGCTGCGCCTCGTCTGGTCGGAGCTGTTCGTCCTGAATGCCAGCCAGTGCTCTATGCCGCTGCATGTGGCGCCGCTGCTGGCGGCCGCTGGGCTGCATGCCTCGCCAATGGCAGCGGACCGAGTGGTGGCCTTCATGGATCACATACGCATCTTCCAGGAGCAGGTGGAGAAGCTGAAGGCGCTGCATGTTGATTCGGCCGAGTACTCCTGCCTCAAGGCGATTGTGCTGTTTACCACCGGTAAGTTGCTGGACATCCTGTACAAGGATGTGCCCGCACTGCTAACCAAAGTTTCAGCGCTGCTCGGCAAGCGGGCGGCGTCTGGATCTGCTGCTCCTGCGGCCTGCAGCAATGACGAAGTGCTCTCCGTGGTGCGCGAGCATCTCGACGAGCTGAACCGCCATGAGTTTGAGTCGCAGCTGCAGCAGGCGCCGCTGCACTTGGCCACCTTCATGAAGAGCGTCGCTGGCGTAGAGGCTGCAGTGCAGCAGGCGGAGCAGCAGCAGCAGCAGCTGCAGCACCAGCAGCAGCTGGAGTCGAAGCCAAGTGTTGCTCCCTCTGCTGCCGTTGTGCCCTCCGCCGGCAGCGCCTTCAGCAGCTGCGCCAAGTCCAATGCGCCCGAGGTCGATCTGCTGGCGGCTCTGTATGCCAGCTCCGGCGAGGGCAGCAGCCACAATAACAGCAGCGGCCTGGGCGCCTCGCTGCCCACACAATCCCTGAGCGCCTCCTCCTCCCTCAGTTCCACCGCCTCGCCGCTGAGTGGCGTCGTCGCAGCAACCACCGCCACCGCCGCCGCCGCCATGGCCTCCACAACGACCACTAGCAACTCGCTGGCTGGAGCATATCAGACGCCAGCCATGTTCTACCAGACGCCGCCACGCAGCGCTTACGGCTCGGCCTTTGATATGTTCCATCACAGCACCCCGTTTGGAGTAAGTCACGCGGCGGCAGCGGCTGCTGCGGCGGCTCATTCCGGTGGCGCTGGCGGCTTCGGTAGTCCCAGCTATAGATACTCGCCATATAGTCTGGCGGGCAGTAGATGGCAGTTGTAGCCTTCCCAAATCAGTCGATTCAGTTAGTCTAGCTAATGGTATCTGTAACTTATCTATGTATCTATGACGTACTTAACTATGTATCTATTGTAAAGTTAAATTTTAGTGCCTATTGCTTATGTATTTATTGCTTACAAATAAGTCTAATTTATCTTAGTCGTAATTTAGACTAGAAACTGTTCCAAAAATATTACCAAAAAATGCATAAATCGAAAGAAAGAAGGAAAGTAAGAGGCGAGTAGAGAAGTTTGGAGATGAAGAAGAAGAAGAAGACTTAAGAATATACGCTGCTGTTTCTGTTAAACAAAAAATTAATCCTAACTTGTGTTTTTACTCATTCCATTTGTTACTAATTCTTTAAGCTTGTTGACTAATTTTAAGCAACTTTAGTTTTGGTGTTTTTTTTTCAACTTACAGCTATTTGAGTTTTGTTACTAACACTGCTTTATTTACTAACTCTAACAATGTTGATTAATGGAAGTTATAATTTGGAAATGATACTACGTTTGGTAGGATCTGTAGCTCAAATAAGAGAATATAGTTCTATCACATATATAAACAATATATATATTATATATATACGAATAATATTTCTGGATTAATCTCTTCAAAATTATTTCATCAAATACTAAATCAATCTAAAGAAGGTTGTTTAAACTTCTTTTATACTAACTTTTTGTTTAAATACAATTCTTATTTCCTTAAAATTTCTCTTTTTAGTTTTCTAAACACTAAAAGATAACTAAAAATACTGAAATTATTTGATTCATTTTCTTCATTTTCTTTAAATGGATTTATCATTGATCAACTTGTCTTAAATTCCTGCAGATATGCATATATAAAAAATATTACGCATAGGTTCATGGAAGTAAAACGATTTGATATTGATTCTTAATAATATTGCATATTAGAATTCGGCATTCACATAAAATCAATCTTTTGCCTAAAATATTTGATTGCTAAGAAACCTTAAAATGATGAAAAACTCTTTAACAACTAACTGATTGAGGTCTTTAGCAATGAAGAAAATGTCTATGAATCGGAAATTGTATAATATCTAATTCATATGCATTTTCACAACATCCTTATAGAAAATCATGAAGGCAGCTAGTTCCTACAAATTTGTATTCTTAGCTCGTTGCCTTTATAATTTTCTGAACCGCATTTCAATTTAATTTTACTAATTTGCATTTTTTATTTTTAAACCAAAGCTAAAACACACACTCCAAAAAAAAGCAGCTTCATACAACACTTTGGCACACACTCTGGACTTTGGAAACAACTTGCACTCACACACACACACACACACACGTCTAACACCCATATTCATATAGTATAAGTGCATTCATAAATATTAAACTTAAAAACTAAAATGGCACACGGTTTACTTATATTGTTATTTTTTTAATATATTTATTTATTTCTTTCTGAGTTTATTTTCTTACCTGAAATAAATCAAAGATATTTGTATGCAAATAATATTCTTAACAGAGATAAAACAGCATATTTATTTTATTCACATTTAATGTTATTGCCAATACATAAAAAGCTTAGACTTTAAAATGACAGTTAAAAATAATTGGTTAATTTTAACTGTTTATTAAACATTTATGTTTAAACTTTAAAACTTCTTCATAATAGTTTTATTTGAATAACATATAGTTTAAATATAAATACAAGCTGGAGTTTATTTGAAACCATAGAAATATTTTGAAATTTTGACAATGATGGCTTAAATTTGACGCCAAAATGGTTTGTATATATAAGAGACTATTTTTAGATTTACACAAATTTACATTAAATTAAGAATACTACTACTTACTTTAACACTCGCCCATATTGAGATAATTTGTGTTTGTTCCAAGAGTTTTTGGACTTGTTTTAAGTAAATTAATCTCTATTTTTAGAGTGGTTTACTAGAATAGCGAACATTTGATTTCAGGTCACTGTTACTTAATTGTTCGTAGACTTTCTTTCGAGATTTCACAAAAAAAAAAGAAATAATATTTCACAACTGCTGCTTTTGGCTGGCACGCTGCCTATCTGCCTATCTGCCCATTGTCCATTTACAGTGGCCAAAAAATGCAGCGAAGCGTTCAGCTCTGTATCCGTTCCCCTGTTCCGCCATGTGTGTTTGTCCAACCGATGGTTGGTCATGTCAAGCAGCTGTCCCAGGCGCACGTCTCGGCTGTCCTCGATCTGCGACACTGACTATCCGTTGCCCCGTCCTGCCCCGTCCTGCCCCCTGGTGGCTGGCGACGTTTATTGACGTCGAGATACCACATTATGAACATTAATACAACACTCGTTTATGTCGCTTACTTACAAGCCGCCTCGTCTGCTCCTTGGACCCAAGTCCAGCTTCGCCCGGCTGCAGCAATGAAAATAATTTTCCAATTTCCAAAACGCTGTGTGTGTCGATAGCTGCGCAGCGGATACAGTTTGGGCTTGGGTTAGTGGTTGTGTTCGGGTTTGGGTTTGGGCTTTTGGGCTGCGGTTTTGGGTCTCCATTGTGAGGGGGCGTCGCGAGTTCGTGTTGCCAGAGCTTCGACGGCGACGGCGACGGCGACTGCAACTCCAACTCCAACTGCAACTCTCGGCTCTTGTGCAGCGCAATTGCATTTGAATTGGCTGCATGAGTCCATAAACTGCAGCCGATCAATCGCAACAGTGTCGCTCCCCTTCCCGCTTTGCCCCTCTCCTTCCCCTGTTTGTGATAGACACGATCGCGGTAGTAAAATACCGGGTATAGACTTAGTAGATCTTCTGCCTTGGAACCCAGGCGGCGGCACGTTGACGACATGTCTGCGAAGCCGCTGTGGTGCATCTTCCAATCTGGTTGTGGCCTCCTCTTCCTTGCCTTCCCTTCCCTTCCCATCCCACTCCACTGCTGCCTGATTGCTGTCGTTTGTTGCAGTTGTTAAGAGTTGTAGCTTTCATGTCTTGGCCACACTTTTTGACCAACATTTTGTGTTGTTGGTTTTAGGTTTTAGCTTTAGCTTTGGCTTTGGCTTTGGCTTGAGATTCGACTCAGCCGCTGCCTCTGACTCGCAGTCAACCTTTGTGTTTTTGGCTGTGTTGTTGCTGCTTTTGCTGATGCCCAAATCGTTTTGTGGGTGCTCATTGATCGCCTGCGCTACTTTCGGAAAATTGCCACAGACGTGCCTTTGTGCCTTGTAATTAACAGTTTCGAACAGACCTCTTTGATTAGAATCATTTTTGGGCGCGTTTCAACTTGCTTCCTCAACCCCCTTCTCTGATGCGATGTGATGTTGCTAGTTTCGGAAATGTTCAATCAGTTGAACTCCGACACAAGATTTCGTTTTGATCAAGCCAATCGCAATTGCAGAAATTATATGCTCATGCGAAAAAAGTGCAAGAAAGTCTAGATTCAATCTAAACAAAAACTAAGTGGAAAGTGATATAGACATTCTCGCTTCGAATGTTGTTATAGATTGATCAAATTTCTGTAAATCATTGTATTTCAGTAAACTTTATAAGAGTCCCCCAATACACATGTATTTGTCCGATTCTGGATTACATTCTGAGAATATGATTAGTAGATTACCATGTACATTTTTTCAGTCAGATATTAAATCAATATTATTTTGTTCTTTTCGCCTTAGAAATCATTCAAGGTTTCACATAAGAAAATAAATCAAGCAGAAAATGTTTTTTTTCGAAGCATCAGTTCGCGCGATCAGCCCGCTTCTAATTCATACAAATTTAAATATTTGTTTAGTCATTATATGAAAATGAGTATACTTGATACCGAAGGTACTCTAGATATTGGTTTTGTCGAATGTCCGTCAGGCCGTCCGTCTGTCCGTCTGTCCGTCTGTCCGTCTGTCCGTCTGTCGGCATGAACGCGCGTATTTCCGAAACGATATTAGATAGACTCTTGAAATCTTTTGCGTTATGATTAGCATCTTTTCTGCAGTTCAAGTTTATTCCAAATTTATGCCACGCCCACTGGGAGGCTGGCAAATCGATAACATGTCGATACACCTCAAATCACAAATCGATTAAACGTGAATAACCCCATTACTTCTTGGTAGAGTAATCAAATTTGTAGGCATTATTGGTGACCTCCGAAAAAATTGATCCCGGTTAATCGGCTACGTCCATTATAACGCCCACCAGCCCCCCTCCAAAATTAACTTGAAATGCTTATATTCCCGCGTTTTGAGCTAAAGTCACTCATATTTGAAATATATGTCTACTGATGACGTCCTCTACAGATTACAGAAACAAAATTTCGACCACGCCCACTCCCGCCCTGTAACGCGCATCGATATACATGAATGGCATTCGATAACACGCCGCATATTTCCGCAATTGAGCCAGAATCCAAAATTTGGACCTTAGACAGGCTGACCAGCCCAAAAGATTGGTCCTGATTTTCCGGCCGCCCACTGAACGCCCACACTCCGCCCCCACGAAACACGGAACCATGTCTTCACAGTAATAGCTAGCCAAACCAAAATTGAGGAAGACTTATTGTTTCCGCCCCCCAAAGATCGGCAAAAATTTTGGGCGCCGCCCCTCCCGCCCCCAAAAATCGCGAAAATTTATATCTTCCACGTTTGTAGGCCAGACTACCAAAATTGAGATAGATCATTGTCATGCCCCCTAAAGATCGGCAAAAATTTTGGGGTCCCGCCCCCTCCCGCCCCCAAAAATCGCGAAAATTTATATCTTCCACGTTTTGAGCTAGAGTCACCAAATTGGGGATGATCAGTAGTGGCCCCTAAAGATGGAAAAATGTTGGGGCGCCTCCCGCCCCCAAAAATCGCGAAATTTATATTTCCAAGTTTCAGAGCAGGTCATTAAACTTGGAAGATGAGAATTTGGTCAGCCCCAAATATGTGAAAATTTCTACGGCTCTGCCCAAAAATCGCGAAAATGTGTATCTTCCATATTTTCGAGCTAGGGCATAGAAATTTGTAAAATAGACTTCTTGTCACCCCTAAAGATCAATTTTTTGGGCCACGCCCCTTCCCGCGCCCCAAAAATGCGAAAGCTTACGGTCTTCCACGTTTTAGACTAGTCACCAAAATTAGTAGTGACTTGTCACCCCGAGATCGACCATGCCCTCCCGTTCCAAAACTTGGAATGCCGATTTCGGGTCACCCAAACACCAGCAAAAATTTTCTGTTCACTTGCTTTCGCTGTTCAAATGTATCAGTACTGCGTCGGCTCCGCCGACTGGCAATTGTCACTTGTTTAATATTAATTAACCAAATACTCACTGCTGGATTGATCACTTATTTAACTACGCTCTTAATATCGCAACAGTCCATTGTCACCGCAAATACTATTTGGTAGGTATTTAACAGACAGCCTTAAAAATGCAGTCGAATACAAATTATATTGACCCAATGACCCCCCATGGCGAACCCGAACCATATCTGCAGGCATTTTTCCTAATGCTTATTAAAACTAAATAAAGTTATAACTGTTTGCCGGGGCAGACACGAAGCAATCGCCGTCAACAACAACAATGTACTAGCTGCTCGGCCATAAAAACTATATAATAAAATATAATGCAGCAATTCATAATTTTTGGTTAAACAGCTTAACCTTTACTATGGTCAGAGTCAGCTCGGGAGTCAGGAGTGGGGCGAGAGGTGGGGGCGGGGGCGTGAGCGGGGGGCGGGGGGCGGGGTCGATGCCTGTGCCACGTTCTTGTGTGACCAAAAAACCAAATCTGCTCCTTTTTCGATATGCATGTTGTTGTTACTGTTGTTGTTATTGTTGTTGTTATTGGCAGCACAATTCGGCTCATACTCACTCTTACGGTCATTATGCATTTAAAACACGCGGTCACGATCTCTGCGCTGAGTTAGTAACTGCGCAAAAGAGCCAGGCAGAGGTCCAAAAGAGCAACAACAACAACAACAGCCACAACAACTACAAAAATCGAAGCAGCCCGAAAACAGTTAAAAATGCCAAAAACAAAAAAAAAACCAAGAAAACAAAAACCAAAAATCAAAGCCAAGCTAAAGCCATGGTTATAGCCAGTCGCAAACGCCTGAGAAAGCTGCAGTGCTCCACGGCCCCAAGCTGCATTTCTTTTGGCCAAATCCAAAACTGGAATTTCTTTCACTGGTCTCTGACGTCTTCTGCATTTCAATGAAAATACAATTTTTGCTTGGTTATTGATTCGAATTGTGGCACAATTTTTGTTGCATTTTCCACATCCTCTCGACTCGTTCTTTTTGTCTGTGGGCATGGGCAATGGGCAATGGCTTGGGCATCGGGCTCAGGATCGTCAAAGCTAATGGCCAAAGTCAATTGACAATTATGACCATGGATAAGTGAAATGATTCGCTCAGCTTTTCATTTCAACTGACCAGATCTAATTTGTATCTTTTTGTTGGCTTCACGATTATGGCCGGGTTGTTGTTGCTATTGTTGCTGTTGTTGCTGTTCCTGGCTGTTGGTTGTTTATGAAATGGAATGGTTAATAATGGCTAATTGAATTTCGTCTTTGGCGACAAATCATTTATCTTGATTTACGCGCATTGTGTGGGGGCATTTGGGGCATTTGTAAGCTTCGAAGTAAGCGTTGAGTTTCGCATGCTGCTTTGTGCTTTTGGTTTGTTTATTTTGTTGGCCATCTGAGCTTGCAGCTTGAAATAAACTCAGTGCCAGTTTTGTACCATAAAGTATCTGACGGTGTGGAGAAATTAAAAGAGGATAGTCTTATACCAAGAGGAAAACATTTTTGCTTTGATATGTATACAATAGTTTTCATGTTTTGTCATTTCTCAAACTCACTTACATAAGCTGATTAGTTGTCATTGCATTTAACAGCTTTTGTAATTGCATGCAATTTTTTGTTTTATTTGCTCAGCTTTGAGGCATGTTAAAGATTGTCAATTCACTTAGCAAATGACAGCAAATTGTACAATTAAAGTAAACATTTCTTGGGAATTTTCGTATTTGTTTATTTTGTGCACTTTGAGCGCAAGCTATTTTTCCCACTTTATGGATATTTACAAGATTTTAAAAATATTTAAAACATAGAAAATAAATGTATTACATAGCTTAAGATTAAGATTAGATTAAACTTTAATTATTTAATTTCACTAAGTAGACTTAAGGCAATTACTTATAGTGCTTTGACTAAAAGAACCATGCTTATACGATAAACGTCATATTCAAGTTAGGAGTTTATTGTCAGGTCTTATATATAGAGTTCCGCAAAAAACTTATTTTTTTAATTTTAAAATCTTTGCTTATCTTTGAAAATAAGTAATATTCCAAAGTCAGTCCATCTTTACCAAATTGAATTGAATTACAAAAGAAAACATATTTAAATGTAGTAATTATTCTAGACCGAACTATTTACTTTGCTCATTCATGAAAGCATTTTGGCCTAAGGCCTCTTTAATAAAACGCAATCCTTACAAATCTGAATGTCTTAACTTTGAGTTGCAAGGCGGGTTAACTCTAATGAACCCATTTGCAATTTGTTTTGCCTCATTGGACACTTTTTACCATGTATTGGCTTTCAATTGACAGTTGGCCACTTGCGTGCAGCTAAAGACAGCTAAACAGCTAAGCCAATCGAACTGCAGTCCGAAAGCATAATGAAACTCAAAGAGCCCAGCGCAGAAAACTGAAATACGAGACATTAAAACGACACATTACGTCCCAATGCTGGCATTTGGCAATGCAATCAAATTCGAATTCACACCGCAATCGGATACGTTGACGACTCTGACTCTGACTCTGGCTCTGACTGCAACTCCGCCTTGGACACCCAACGATGCCATCAGATTGGCAACTGAGCCGCCAAAATGGTCAATTCATTAGGCAGTCAAGCAGCTGCAAAATGTTATAAATGCCACTTGTAAATTTTGCGTAATGTGCAAAAGATACTTTTTGCGCATTGGCACAGAAATCGTAACGTCTTGTGTCGCTTGACTCGAGCTCTGACTAATTAAGCAAATAGAAACACAGACAAATCTCATACTGTATGGCATTTCGGCATGGCATGCTTAACGGCTATTGAAAATGCGCTAAAGCTATGCAAATTTACAAGTGCTGATGTCTAATTTGAATTTCAAATAGGCGAACCTCATCAAATATGACCAGCATATAAATATATACACATACACGTGCACAAGTCGTGTGTGCACAATTTTTTGTAGTCTTACAAGATTTACACACACTCGAAAAATATTGATAAGGCAAACTTTTGTGGATGGCAATTAACACTTGACGGCACACGCTGCGTATGCGCAATGTCTTTGAATTTAACGACTAGTTAACATGCTGAAGCGCACACTCGGAAAAATGTTGGTTTAAAATCGCCTTAAATGATTCCAAAAAAGCAAGAAATAAGTATTATTTTTTAACTGAACATAACTTTTTAAAAAATAATGTTCTTTACCGATAATTTTTGAAAATATTTTACAATACACTTATTAGCTTATAATTTACAAATTTAATATTTAGCTTTCACAAATTAATTTATACAAAACAAAAATGGCAGCAAAAAATAAAATAGAATTCACCTCAAAAAATGAGATGCTGACGAGTGTAGTTTCTCACATTCCATCCCCTCAGTTTATAGCTTTTGTGTTAGAGGGCGTTGCCGCTTAGTTTAATTTTCGGAAATTTAATTAAACGGCCTCTTGTCTTGGCGCTGTATGTTCACAAGTCCGAGTCCGGGGCTCCAATTGGGCATAAATCATGCGAGTGACGCAATTCCGCCGCAATTCCGTCATGTGCCATTTTCTAGCAATTGCTGTTGTTGTTATAGTTGTGTGTGGGCGTGGCCGCAATTTATGTTGAGTTACTTTTGACGTGACTGCTGGAAGCCCATTCGCTGGATACGTATCTATAGTGTAAAGAAAACGAAAATGTATGTCAGCGCCAGGTGAACTGCAAACTACAGAAACCCCATTTGCATCTGTACATTTCATCTGGAGTTTGAGTTTAACATTAAATTCTCCTATTTGCTTGTAATATTTGTAGATGCCTGCGGTCTGTCGGATGTGACACACATTGAATCCCTGCAAGAGAAGTCCCAGTGTGCCCTGGAGGAATATTGTCGAACACAGTATCCCAACCAGCCCACGAGATTTGGCAAATTGTTGCTAAGATTGCCTTCATTGCGCACCGTCTCCTCACAAGTAAGTTAAATCTATATATATAAGTATATTCAAGATTTCAACCTGAATGGCCGACTAGTGGTCTAATGGGAAAGCCAAGCGGCTAAAGCTAGAATGAAACAAGTGGGGAAGGATTATCTTCGGCGTGCCGAAGATTTTATACTCTTTTCGAACCTATAGGCAATTTTCACTCTGCCAACTGCACCACTGAAATTTCATAAGCTGTACAAAATCGTTTTGTCGCGTAACATTTTTTTTTGTTCTAAGAATATTTAATTCATTGCCAGTTGTATAGCAGCTATAAGATATAGTGATCCGATCCGGCCGGCTCCAACCAATGTGATGTCTCTTTGAATAATAAGTATCGATGCAAAGTTTCATCGCGATAGATTAAAAAAACATGGGATATATGGCCAAAACCGACTTTGAGTTGTATGGCAGCTATAAGATATAGTGATCCGATCCAGCCGGCTCCAACCAAGGTGATGTCTCTTTAAATAATAAGTATCGGTGCAAAGTTTCATCGCGATAGATTAAAAAACATGGGATATATGGCCAAAACCGATTTCGAGTTGTATGGCAGCTATAAGATATAGTATTCCGATCCGGCCAGCTCCGACCAATGTGCTGTCCCCTGGAATAATAAGTGTCTGTGCAAAGTTCTATCGCGATAGCTCAAAAACTGAGGGACTAGTTTGCATACATACAGACAGACAGACAGACAGACAGACAGACAGACAGACAGACAGACAGACAGACAGACAGACAGACGGACATGGCTAGATCAATTTGTATTGTCATTCTAAGCATACTGGCAGTAACTTTTGGGGGTCTCCGACGCTTCCTTCTATGCGTTACAAACTTCAGGACAAACTTAATATACTATTTTCTTCGAAAAGAGTATAAAAATGTTTACAGTAGTTACTAAAAATATGGGGAAAACAGATCAGTGAAACGTTTTTTACTTTTGTCCGATCGGGCTCAAACTCATTTAAGAATATGAAAATACCTATTTTTTGGCACACATGCTCACATGTCATTAAACACTTTAACACTGGGCTTTTACATAAGTATGCCTAATGAAATTTGATTTTGGACATCCTGGAGAAATTTTGTAAAATTAAATGTGAAAACAGTGAACTAGATGATGAAGTTTGTTTAATTAGGAATATTATATTATACCTTAGTTTCACCGTGCGATAATTGCAATGCTAATCTTCAGTTTTGACCTCTTTTCGTTTTATTCACCAGGTCATTGAGCAATTGTTTTTTGTGCGTCTAGTCGGGAAAACGCCCATCGAAACGCTGATACGCGACATGTTGCTGAGTGGCAACAGTTTCTCTTGGCCCTATCTGCCTTCGATGTGACACACAATGTGGCGCCAATTGACAACAACTTGATCATCAGCCGCAGCTGTGGCGGCCGCTGTGGCAGCCAATCATAGCAACACTACGCTCAACATCAATCCCTGCAACAACATCACTAGCATTAACAACAGCAACGGGGGCATTGCTGTTGCTGGCAATCACAGCCACGATCACGGCAATGTTGCTGCCATGCATGCAACATACGGCGGCGGTGGCGGCGGCAACAACTGCGGCAACAGTCTCAACAGCGTTTGCAATCTCCAGCAGCAAATCGGCAACTACAGCAACAACATCAGCGGCAGCAGCAGCAGCAGCAGCGCCAACCACAACAACAGCAACAGCAACATGAACGCCAGCGGTTTTCTTGGCGCCGGCTGCAGCAGCAATGGCAGCAGCGATTATATGGCCACGGCAGCGACGGCTGCTGCATATGTGACACCAGCAACAGCAACAGCAGCAATGCCAACAACAACAACAATGCCAGCGGCAGTGAACACAACAACAATGCTGTCTAATTACTGCGATGCAGCGACTATGATGATGGCCGCTGCCGCTGTCAATGCAAATCAGTGCCTGCAACAACACCACCAGCGATTGCTGCTGGCCAGCAGCAACAGCAGCTACAACAGCAACAACAGCAGCAACAGCAGCAGCAGCAACCATGAGCAACTGGCCACTGCAGCGATCATGGCCTCCGAGTCGTCCTCAGTGGGTTCGCTGTCATCGGCATCGTCCACACCGACAGCAACGACAGCCCAGCAGCAGCAGCAGCAGCAGCAGCTACAGCAGCAACTGACACTGCAGCAACAGTCGCTGCCATCGCCGCCAAATTTAATCGATATCAGCGAAGTTCCTCTCATTGTGGATGTCAAGTAGTGTAATTATTTATGCATATTGAAAAAAGAAACAAACAAACAAATCAGCAAAAAATGTCTAATGAAAAATGTAAAAAAAAGAAAACAAAAAAAAAAACAGAATCGTGTAGCTTAATTGTTTTTAAATCTCCTTTAGTTGTTGTAACTTGTACATAAACAAATTTCAACTTTCTCCCCAGGCGCCCACAACTGACAGCCAAATGCGGTTTTGTATCTTGTAGATAGAAAACTGCTCCCTGGCTTAGTTGACCGTACATATGAGGAAAATCTTTTAAGTGTTTAACGCTTAAACGTTTTTTTGGGCGTCAATCAGTTCTACTATACTATGTCTGTATAATATTTAAAGGCACTGAGTTCTACTTAATTTTTAAAGCAAAAACTAAACTAAAGTAAAAGTCTATAAATACCCCCCACAAAATAAAGAAATTAAAAACCAGAAAAAGACAATGTAAATGTACTATGTTAGGCAAAATATTTATATATTTCATGTAGCATATACATTTATATATTCTAGACAGCTAACTACTATATAGTTCTATGCGATCTATAGTGTACTTTACTCTAATCTCCAAGTGGTTTGCAGAATTATACCAAAAATATATTTTTACTTTATGTGTGGCAATTATATTTTGTGTGTGCTTTAGCAATTTTTACTTTATTTTACTTTAAGTAAAATGTAAAAAAAAAACAAATAATCAAGAAAAGAAATTAAGAGTATCAAATTCTCAACTGCTCCAACCCATATCTCAAAGATGTGGTCAATTTATCAATTTTACAAAATACCAATTTTAATTTAATCATTTTTTAATGCAAAATTTAGCAAATTTTTTATTTTTATACAAATATCAAAAAGCGGGCAAAACCAATTCAGTGCAAGTTTTTAGTTTTTAAACGATCTTTTAGACTAAGCATTATTTTATTTATATGTATAAATTTAAACGTTTTATATATTTTATAATAATAAAAATTGCGTTTTTAAAGAAGCTTTCCTTTGTTTTTCTTGCGATAGTTAATTTTTTATTTTGATAAAGGAATATACTATCATTTTGGTCCACGTTTTTTATTAATTCATTTAAACTCTCCTTATTCTGAGTTAACATTATTATTATCTGGTTTTAAGGTAAGTTGTAACAGTTATTGATTCTCATTATTTTTCCTACATAATTTCTTTTTCGAAACTATCTGCTGCCAAAGAATGTACATAAATTCGTGTAAAACACTTTTTAAAAATATAGAGCAACATTAACCAAATAACCGAAGTAATTGTTTCGTCATTTTCGTTTACAGTAAAGCATATGCGCATTACTGATAAGAAAACATTGTATAAATATTATGAAAGTTAATAGCAATTAAATAAATACAGGCACCGTTTGAAGAGCATTGCATGATCGCGTGTAAATACATTTTCGAGGTGCGAAATTTGTAAATTAATTGATAATAAATGTCACTCGAATGGTAAATAAATTGAAACAAAAACGTCGGGCTGGGCAAGTGCATCTACATATAAGTATAGATCAAGTACATATATATACATATATATATATATATTAACCTTATCACAGTTGATAGTCGCCATAAAGAGTGAGTGTATGTGTGAGTGTATATACTATGTATGTGTGTGCAAATAAAAATTGACATTAATAAAAAACAGCAAAACATGAAATTTCCGCAATATACACAAATGTTGATTGCTGTAATCAAAATATATATATATATATATATATATATATATATGTTTAAGTATTAATTAGTATAAAAGAAAAAAACTGTTTGTTTTTGATAATTTCGATATGGAAATCAAGTGTCAGTTAAATTAATTTTATTTAATAAATACAAGAAATATCTAAGCCCAATTTCGATAGCTTGTGAAATATTTGGCCTCAACAATTTTCTATCTCTCATAGCAACTCTCTCCCACCATATTATAATTTGAATATGTGTTGAAAAATAAATGCCCAAGTCATGCCGCAGCCGACCCCTATACAAATGACCCTCGGCATGGGCCGGCATGGGCATGGGCATGGGCATGGGCAATTACCCCGAACTGCTCCAAAATTGCCAATAATGAGACATGCAGCTCGCGCGCTTAGCCTCTGTAATGGATTGCCGTGAATTGGTATCAATTGCAGGTCAATTCCTCAACGCCACGAAATTTCACGCGCCGACAAGATAATCGTCGCACATAATGCCGGGATTCCCTAGTTTGCTCCAAGCACTCGGATCGTACCCCACTCAAAGGATCGTGCAACGCAGACAGCGTGTTGCCAGCCCATGAACAAATTGCGCCTGTCTTCTGGGCCGTCGCTGCCGTTAATGTTGCTGTTGCAGTGGCTGTTGCTGTTGCAGTTGCAGTTGCCGTTGCCGTTGCCGTGGCGGATACCGAATGACAAATTAGATATCGAAAACAACAATTTGATCGACAGGCGATCGCCACCGAAACGAGCCGAAAAGTATAGCAAAACAAGTAAGAACAGCTATCAGCGGCACACTGAAGCTTATATACCCTTGCGGACTGGAGGCAAATTGATCAAATCACAACTGAATTGGAAGTTATGAAACATACTAGTTCACTTTTAATAATTATTCGTCATTATGTAAGGGATATCATTAGTATAGATTTTTGTCATTAGCTCCAAAGTTGTTCATACAAGAAAGGTGGTGTTATGATATAGTGCTCCACTACAAAATTTATTACCTGCAGTAACATAATAGATACTATATCAAGAGTTTGTTCAAGTGAACGCGTTACACACTTAACGAACAAATTCAAATACCCTCTGCAAGGGCATACAAAAATAAAGATTGCTCTTCGGTTCGAGCCGTGAGCCCAAATTACCAGCGAAAATAAGGAAGGCATTTTCTGCGGTTGGGGCGAGCGTATCCAAAGGAGTTGATGAAGGTGTTGATTTGATTACTTTTATGTAAGCGACCAAGCGACCAGAGTCGAAGCTAGAGCCCAGACAGAGATCTGCTGCAGTTGAACATATTTCTTCAAATCGTGATCGGGCCAATTTTGGATGGATCGATTTCGAGTTGCAGTTGTCTTCAATTGTGCCGCCAACTGTTGGTGGGGGGAGTTCTCGGTGCATGGCCCCCGGCCAATATCTAAATGTGAAAAATGATTTGACTTTAATGGCCGCCACTGAGTGATCATCTCTGATCATCTGATCATCTGACGATCAACGAAGCCTTGGACTCGCCTGCCTTGCCGCTGTAGGTGTTAAGATTTTGTGACCAATTGGCCTGGTAATCCCCAGTGGTGCCACCTTCCATAACGGTTGCAACTGCAACTATTTTGCATGCCATGCGATCATTTTGCTCAAAACTGGAGTCTGACTAGGCAAATGATTGATTCGTTCTGTGGTCGGGAAACGTGGGAATTTGGCTTGGAGTAGTGAAGGTGTGTCCGCGCACTACATTTCGTACAGCAAATCATTATCTTTACGAGCTGTAAATGAGTTATGGAAAATTAGTCGAATTACGTGTATCCAACATGGTCAACTCTAGACCACGACTGATGCAATAATGCATGCATATACATATACTTATGGGGTACATTATCTGGTAAAAATTATTCACTTTTGTGGTGTTAACTTGCTGCAACTAATCGTGCTTTTGACGGTGTTAACACAGGATGAAGTATTACAAGTTGCGATATTTCTAGACATGTAATTAAATATGCCCATAAGGGGCAGGAAAATGCAGATGAGAGGTAATTTGCTGTATATCAAAACTATCAGAGTATATTCCTATATAATTACATATTAAAGCCTGCATACTAATAATAAAGGATAGGTTTGGATTTGCTACGATAAGACAGATAAGGACGATTAATTTATATTAGAGACTAATTTTTATTCGATTTGCTTAGGACATAATCAGTCCTGGGGAAACGCTAAGAGAAATGGGTTATTCCTATTGGAGGGCTAATTTTGCTTTCATATTTCGCTTTATTTACTCGGACAATTTGTAATCGTCTGTTATTTTACAAAAGTGTCTTGAAATATTAATCAATTTAAATGCTCAAAGAAAACAAATTGAAACCAAGGCAAACAATAAGAAGATATATGCTAAACCTAAGCGTAACTACTGTGTGCTGCTTGCAACACCAAGCAACATAGTGCAACACACACTCTAACACACTCACACATACACACCCATTCACACAGGCATACAGAGCGAGTGTCTCGCACAACGCACAAAGCCGTCACAAAGACCCAAAGATATTAGTGGGCATTTTTCAATCCTTTGACGATGGTCAAAATAAAATATTATTTCGCGCGTTAATACGCAAAAATAAGCGACTGGTTGGGTGGCTGACGCGGCTAGGCGGGTGGGCACCCATGAACTGGTATCCCAACCACACACACCCCCCCCCCCCTGACTGCCCCTGCCCCTGACACTACCCCACAGAGGTGTTGTTTGCCTGAGAAGTTATGATGGGGAAGCTGAGCGTCGCTTACCGACTCGCCGACGCTGGCAATTGCGACGTGAATTTGTGACTCGTTAAGAGCGCGTGGCAATGGTCGGGGGCAAGGATCGGGCCCAGGCGGCAGAGCACTGTGGGAAAAACATCAACATTTTCTGTCACTTATTCATAACTCTAAAATTAAGCGAATTTATGTAGTTTAAGTCGGTAGGTTTTTGTTCCGAACCATTTGCAAATACTATTTAAGCTCATTTCAATATAAGAGCAATTATTTCAAATATTATATAAATTGTACAAGGTTTTTTACAAAAGCGAAAAAAAAACAGCACCCAAAGCTATTACATTTTGAAGAAAACTTGATAGAGTAACATGAGTATGATGAATTTAAACGCACTGGGCAGAAAAACGGCAAACTGAAAAAATGATTCCCAAGTTCCAAAGCTCAGTTTATAGATGAGTTGTATTCCAGGAAAATTTTCTAATTCACTTAAAATTCTTCCACTTTTTAACATATTCGAATAAGGCTCAAATTTCGGTTTAGAGCTGAATATATTAACAATGATTTAATAACAAATGTTCGGCTTTTGACGATTGTCAAACCAAGTGTTGAACCATCTCAACAAGCATCCTATGCAAAAGTAAACGAAACCCTTAGCTACGCAAGCGTCTTAGGCGGTCAGCAAAAACAAACCTTTACCAACGTTCAGCCAGAGAAACTAAAGAAAGTCTACCAAATTCTATGTTTAAACGCTCAGAAGCCATGAGCAAATGATTGCTCAATTTTCAGTAATTACAAAAGTACTTAGCTCCCTCACCACCCTTATCAACAAGGTATGCAAGTAAGTCTGCGGAATGCTAACGGCCTGAGTAAAATAAGACAATAATTTAACTGTCAAGGAACACCGTAGCATTTAATGATTGTCTGTTATAGACAGATTTTAAATAAATAATAATCTAAACAAGTGGAGAAGGATTATCTTCGGCGTGCCGAAGATTAAATACTCTTTTCGAACCTTTAAGCAATTTTCACTATTTTTCCGTGACTGCTTATTTAATTCGCAGATATCAATGTCGCATACATATACCCGTACATATAAAATAAAATATATAAAGGTATTCATGTAAACAGGGACGTTTCACTATCCGCAGCTCGTGGACGCGTCCCTTAGCATTCATAAGTGCTACCGAATTGAACAATAAACAAGTTTCAGTTTTTCCAAAAAGTCAAAACTACATTACATATGTATACTACAATATACATACCAAATTTTGTGCCTGTTGCTCTTATACCTTTCAAGGCCGCTGTCGGAAATTGAATTGTCATAAAACTTAATCTGAACATACGAGAGCTTATATTCAGAATTTGAGATCCATATTTTTTTTCGCGTGGCATTGGTTTTGCCAATGAATTTAAATTTTTCTTTTGAATTATTCTATTAAAGCTACTTTATGTATGAAAAAAAAATTAGAAACAATTTAGGATATTGAAAATAAATGAATTTGATTACAGCTATTATAAATTTGAAAAGAAGAATAAAAAAAAATGAAAATAAATGACCAGTCGCCGCTGGCACTTGAACCCAGGACCTTTCGTTCGCCAGTTCGCAACTTTACCCCTTACGCCACAAGCCGTTTTGAAGATCGCTGACAAAATCCATTGTAGAGCAGACTGTCAAAAGCTTTCTTGTTTTGCTTTTTACTGCTTACACCAAGCAGTTTTAAAAATCGCTGACAAACTCTATTTATACTGAGCTTTTCTTTTTTCGCGTGGCATTGTTATACTCTGATACCGAAGGTACTCATAGTATATTGGTTTTCTCGAATGTCCGTCAGGCCGTCCGTCTGTCCGTCTGTCCGTCTGGCCGTCTGTCCGTCTGTCCGTCTGTCTGTCTGGATGAACGCACGTATTTCCGAAGCGATATTAGATAGACTCTTGAAATCTTTTGCGTTATGATTATAGCTATCTGCTTCAGATCAAGTTTATTCCAAATTTATGCCACGCCCACTGGGAGGCTGGCAAATCGATAACATGTCGATACACCTCAAATCACAAATCGATTAAACGTGAATAACTCCCACAATTTTGAAGCTAGAGTAATCAAATTTGGTAGGTATATTGCTGGTGACCTCCCGAAAAACTTGGATCCTAGGTTAATCGGCCACGCCCATTATTACGCCCACCAGCCCCCCTCCAAAATTAATTTGAAATGCTTATATCTCCCGCAGTTTTAGAGCTAAAGTCACCATATTTGGAATATATATTACTGGTGACGTCCTCTACAGATTACAGAAACAAAATTTCGACCACGCCCACTCCCGCCCCCGTAATCGCGAAAATCGATATACATGAATGCACAATTCGATAACACGTGTATATTTCCCGCAATTTTGAAGCTAGAGTCCCAAAATTTGGAATTTAGACTAGGGCTGACCAGCCCAAAAGATTGCGTCCTGGATTTTCCGGCCACGCCCACTAAAATGCCCTCCAGCCACCCCGCCCCCACGAAACACGGCAGCCTATATCTCGCACAGTTTAAGAGCTAGGGCCACCAAACTTTGAGGGTAGACTTCTGGCCAAGTCCTCTAAAGATCGGACAAAATTTTGGGGCCACGCCCCCGCCCGCCCCCAAAAATCGCGAAAATGTATATCTTCCACGGTTTTAGAGCTAGAGTCACCAAAATTGGAGGATAGACTTATTGTCAACCGCTCTAAAGATCGGCCAAAATTTTTGGGGCCACGCCCCCTCCCGCCCCCAAAAATCGCGAAAGCGTATATCTTCCACAGTTTTAGAGCTAAAATCACCAAATTTGGAAAATAGACTTATGGTCAACCCTTCTTAAGATCGACCACGCCCCTCCCGTCCCCAAAAACTTGTAAGGCCGATTTCAGGTCACCCATACACCAGCAAAAATGTTCTGTTCACTTCCTTTCAGCTGTTCTTAAAATGGTATCAGAGTATTACGCAGTCGGCTCCGCCCGACTGCAACGTTCTCACTTGTTTTTGTTCTAAGCCATTTGAAAGCAAATGAATTTGATTACACTTATTATATATTTGAAAAGAAGAATAAGAAAAATTAAAATAAATGACCAGTCGCCGCTGGTCTTGAACCCAGGACCTTTCGTTCGCCAGTTCGCAACTTTAGCCCTTACGCCACAAGCCGTTTTGATGATCGCTGACAAAATACCTTGAAGAGCAGACTATCAAAAGCTTTCTTGCGCTTGACTTTGTTTGCTCATATGCACCTGTTTTTTCAAAATATTTAAAGACGCATATCTTCGCTGTTTATGACTCAATCTATTTGCGATTTTACCCATTGATGAGTTATAAGGATGTTCAAGTGTACAAGGAAATTTAAGGCAATTGCTTTGAAAACATAGGATTTATGGCCAAAACCGACTTTGAGGTGTATGGCAGCTATAAGATATAGTGGTCCGATCCGGCCGGCTCCGACCAATGTGCTGTCCCCTTGAATAATAAGTGTCTGTGCAAAGTTGCATCGCGATAGCTCAAAAACTGAGGGACTAGTTTGCATACATACAGACAGACAGACCGACAGACAGACGGACATGGCTAGATCAATTTTTATTGTCATTCTAAGCATACTGGCAGTAACTTTTGGGGGTCTCCGACGCTACCTTCTATGCGTTACAAACTTCAGGACAAACTTAATATACTATTTTGTTCGAAAAGAGTATAAATACTTTCTGCCTGAAAAAGTGTCGTTCTTCCATAGTGCAGTGGTGTTCCCGTGCCTGTGCCCGGCCTGGCCTGGCCTGGCCTGCCCATCGCCATGGGTGGGCCACATGCTCCTCGGCTGGCCAAGATGCAAAACACTTTTGACAATTTGTACTTGTTGCTGCTTGGCTGCTGCGCGTTATAAATTATCGAATAGAAAATAGCATTCAATATGATTTTTTGGCATGCGGTGTGAAATATGTGTAATTGGAAAACAAATTCCCATTGCCTAATTTATGACTTATGAAAATTGGCAGGATATTTATTATGACCTACACCCCCTCCACCTTCTTTGGATCTGTGATTTGCCTTGTGCTAATTAAATTATGAGATGCGCCTGGAACCAAAAGGCAAATTTCATGTTTTATGCACCACAACCCCCAACTTAACCCCTTTGCTGAGTCGTAAAAAGGACCACATGTCCGAATCGTTCGGGTATTCAATTTCATGCGCTTACAATAGATTTTATGTAAATTCTAGTAATGTGACAAAAAAGAAAAAGAACAGGGAAACACATTGCAATGACAGTTAGACAAAACATACGCAATTTTGAGAGTGGGTCGGAGAGAGAGGGGAAAAGGGCTCAAGTAGCTCACAAAAGGCGCTGATGTGCCTAATGAAATTGGACACCAGCGTTGTCCACTTCTCCTTCCGCTGTCTTTTGCCCAACTCATTTGAGCCAAATAAATTAATGTATCGTGCGCATGTCGAAAAGGAGCAAATGAGCTAGAGAGGGAAAGAGAAAGAGAGCGGGCGAAAGAGTAAGAGATATGGAGACAGCAAGCCGAAAATTATGCAAATCACAGACAGGAATCGGAGTCTGAATCGGCTGCATATGCAAAATGTTTAACCCTTAATTGGCCCATACGAACCGGGGGCGACATTCTGTGGCTCACCTATCGCTGACATTGATAGCCATCGCCATCGCCAGCGACCAGAGCCAGCGACAGATTCCAGATACAAACTCCCTGCCCTCCCACAGGCTCGACTTTTTCAATTACACATTCGCTAACTGGAGCTGGAATATGTGTGGGCATGTGTCTGACTCTGTCTCTAATCCCCGCCTCCACCTCCGCCTCTCCATCTCCGCCTCTCCATCTCCTCGCTTGCGTGAATTATCTGTGCAAACAGCCAGTGACAGGCGTTGAATTGCCACAGTTCTCTCTCTCTCTCACTCACTCTGACTCTGACTGTGACTCTGTATCTTTTTATGGCGCAGTGTCCAGTGGCAGTTTGTCGCATAATATGTTAATCAGCGCGCCCTGACATGTCCGAGCAACATTTGAGTGCCACATTTGAATTGCGGGTGGTTTCCCAATTTGAAATACAATACAATGCGATATGGGTGGTATTGTGGTATTTCTGATTTAAGCATGATTACTCACGGGTCTTTTTCCGTCGCATTTATAGAGTTCAGAGTGTATACTTAAACAATAAACTATATACAACAAGTGAGAGTGCTCTAGTCGGGAGTGCCCGACTACGAGATACCCTGAACCCAGTCCTGCACAAAGGATCACACATGCTGCAGTACAAGCAGTACAAGCAGTGCAAGCGGATTAAGCAGTCAGCTTGCTTTTCACCGAGCTCCACACAATCGAAAGTTAAATCTTAAAAAACTTCTGTGTTTATTGTCCGATCTTTCTGAAGTTTTTAGGACATAGCATTGGCTAGAAAATGTGTGACCAAACCAAATTGCAAGGTCGTCCCGACCTACGAGAACTTATATTCAAAATATGAAGTCTCTAGCTCTTGTAGTCTTTGATATCCGCTGTGTTCATATAGATAGACAGACAGACAGACGGACATGGCTCAATCGACTTGGCTGTTGATACTGATCAAGAACATATATACTTTATATGGTCGGAGATGCTTCCTTATGCCTGTTAAATACTTTTGCACAAAACCATAATACCCTTTTCAACCATTTTTAATGGGTTCAGGGTATAAAAAGCAGAATACTTAACCGCGTTGGCAATGCATCGCCATTTACCAAATAAATATCTATTCAATCTTTATTATAATAATTTTTTAAATCTATGAATATTTGATTATGATTAAGTTGTATATATTTTAATAGTTTATTTTCTCGGTTTTCTCTAATCCCAGCAACATATGTTAGAGTAACTCCAAATTAAAGAATTTGAGTGTATATTGTGATTAAATTTTTTTAATTAATTAAACCTAAGATTAATATTTTTTAACGAAAACATCTAATTTATTGTTTTTTCAGAATTTATTGGTATTTTAAAACAATAAATTTGTAATTTTCTTAAAAAATTTAATCTTTTAAATAGCTTTCCAAGTTTAACTCTAAATAGTCGATATTAAATATACATTTGCTCCGCATTACAGAAATTAAGGACTCTCCTTGTATACAACAACTTAACAAGGAAGAGACTCAGCTCAAGTCCGAACCTATATAAAATAATAATTTATTATCATAGTTTATATTCTTAAGATGGTCATCACTATAATATTCCCACATCTGCCATTCTCACCTCAATTGCCGTATAATGAAATAATACGAAAATATTTATACCCAATCTGTCCAGTTACAGTTACAGGAATGCATTTTTGCATGCTCATAATTTATCCGATGTTTTCTACTCCCTTTATAATCAGTTGTAAAAGGGGATGTGGGGCGGGGAATAAGGAGTGATTTTGGGCAATAAATTGGCATTTAAATTAATACAATTTGAATTATGTGGCCTGAGCACTGTAACGGCCAATGGGGGCCAAAGGCAGGAAAAAAACGTGGCTCAGCCCCCCACAGCGTTAATTTTCAATCAAAATCGCACATCCGCGAAATTATCATGAACTCAGCACAACAAAACGCGACTGTGTGTGTGTGCCCTGGGAGATTATCAAATTGATTCCAATTAACACTTGCCACTGCATCAAAGACGCAAGAAATGCAAACCTTATAAATATTTCACCTTTTTACGGTTAACAGAGCCACAACAAGATTGGACTAAGAGTACCCGAAAACCCCTCCATGCCGCCACTCTGCCATTCTAGTTGCAAATCATGTTTATGGCGGCGAACCTTTTTTTGCAGTTTGTACACCAATCCCCAGTGCCGAAACACGGACATAAGTTAAGCGCACTTTGTCGTTATTCGTAATTCGAATTGACAAACGTTCCTTCGGCGGGAGCTTTGCCCACTCCCCTTCCTCTCCTCCCCACCCTTCCCTTCTCAACGCCTCGCATTTCTGCCACAACAATTCCTACAGTTGCAACGGTTCCTTGCAATCCTCTGGCGCAGCTCGTGTGAAATGATAAATATTCCATAATTTCGCTTGGCATTCAATTTCGATTTGTGTGACACATAAATTACGAATTAACGCTTTAAGCTCAACGCCAACCAGTTGAGTTCCGGGAGGGATACGGCAAAGGGGTACTGAGTTGGCCCTGGGGCCCAGTGGGTCACGGGTGGGCAAGCAACAACAACAACAACAACAGCAACAGCAACAACGACGCATTGTGCGGCATTTTTCGATCAATTTGGTAGTTGCGCATGTGTCGGACTTATAAATCAGCTCAACTCCCCTCCCCATTGCTGCCATAGGAATTGCATAGGAGCCGAGGTGGAAAGCCCGCCTTGGAGATAGTTTGGACAGTATTTTATTAGGTTGGCTCTTTGGTTTGCCAGCTAACGTATGCCAATCGTATATTACAAATAATTCCCTTTGTTTCTTCTTATTTTCAAGAATTTAGTATTCGATTTGATATTATTTATGAACTTACCATACCATAACAATACTATCATATTCGCCAAGAAATTCTTACAGTCAAAAAAATTGACATAAATAAAACTTAGGGAATAATACAACGATTTCCTACTGTTTTATTTAAAATTTATTTATTTATTGGATACAATTATTAAGTCAAAGAATTAAAATTTCAAATCATTAATTTGGATTAGGCTATTGTAATGAAAACAAGTGGGAAAGGATTATCTTCGGCCTGCCGAAGATTTTATACTCTTTTCGAACCTTTAGACAGTTTTCACTCTGCCAACTGCAGCACTTTCATATGCTGTAAAAATTATTTGTATCGCGTGGCATTTGTTTTTTTAGTTTTAAGAATGTTTAATTTATTTCCAGCTGTATGGCCGGCTCCGATCAATGTGATGTATGTTTGAATAATAAGTATCTGTGCAACGTTTCATCGCGATAGCTTTGAAAACATGGGATTTATGGCCAAAACCGACTACCAGTTCT
The DNA here is from genome assembly GCA_035042425.1 of Drosophila flavopinicola. Lineage (NCBI taxonomy): Eukaryota > Metazoa > Arthropoda > Insecta > Diptera > Drosophilidae > Drosophila > Drosophila flavopinicola. Next base: position 1,283,159 of record JAWNLL010000471.1, on the reverse strand, counting down.
ATGGCAGCTATAAGATATAGTGGTCCGATCCGGCCAGCTCCGACCAATGTGCTGTCCCCTTGAACAAGATGTGTCTGTTCAAAGTTTTATCGCGATAGCTCAAAAACTGAGGGACTAGTTTGCATACATACAGACAGACAGACAGACAGACAGACGGACATGGCTAGATCAATTTGTTTTGTCATTCTAAGCATACTGGCAGTAACTTTTGGGGGTCTGAGACGCTTCCTTCTATGCGTTACAAGCTTCAGCACAAACTTAATATACTATTTTCTTCGAAAAGAGTATAATAAAGACTTGGTAGTCTACGCTTTTTTGTATAAATAAACAACAACGCATAATTTATTATGAATTGAAAAGCTTTTTCTTATAGATATACCAACTGCTCGTAGTTATCTTTTATATCAAGTAAATTAGAGTAGCCCCTTTTTATCTGTTAGGTGGATCAGAAAAATCTAATTAACTTGAAAATTTATCAAGTTCATCGCAAACTGAAATTCATTAGCGCCAAGTTGGAGTCTAAAGTCGAAGAATAAAAGACCTGCTACGCCAAAACAAAATCATAATCTTAGAAAAGGATTTCCTGCCGCATGCCATGAAACTTCCACAGAGCATACAAAAGAGAGGTGGGTAATTCCCGCTGAAATAAGTTCAAAAGTGGCATTAGGGCTGCCAGCAGTGCGGCATACGAAAAGTGAAAGATACGCACAAAAGATGATTAATAATCTGAAAGGCACACACTCATAGAGCCTCCCGCTCCGCCGCTTGGCTGTGCAGAGAAAGAAAAGCACGCGGAAAATCTGCACTTTCCCTTTGGACCTGGCGCAAGACAAATGTCCTTGCTGCGTGGTCGCTTTCACAGTTAATTTAAGTTGGCAGCGCCGAACGGATGCAGCTCCTGGCAGTGCTGCTAGCCGCGAGCCCCCATCCCCTGCCCCATGGAAAATGCTGATTTTGTCAACTGTTTGCCACTGATAAAATTATTAGCTTCTCTTTGTTTCGCCCACAGCCCCGCCCAACATATTTCTGTCGCGTTTTGCCGCATTTTTGTATTAAAATGCAAATTTTTGTTAATTTTGTTGTTTCTCTTATAATCAGCAGCCAAACAGGGCAAAACAAGGCCCCCAACTTTAGAGCGAAACCCAAAAAAAAAATCACAAAAATCTCATCTATTTGCCAGGACGGGGCACATCCTGTCTAGCGGTTGCACTTGGCTGATGATGAATAACCTCGGCGTATGTTTTCCTCCCCGCTGGCTTAAGACTAGGAATGTAGCTTCTAGTGTTGCATAACCTGCGGCTACATTTTTAATTTTCGGTTGGTAATTGAAGCTGCTGATTGTTATTCTTTTAATTACCCGCAAATATGAACCAGAAAACTTAAATATTCAAATAAGCTTATATTCAAATAATGCTTTTGGGTATTCACAATTAGCGTATATGTATATCTCGGCCTTAAGCTCTTTTTTTACACTTAGTTTTCCATCCATTTTTCAGTGTATCGATAAAATCAATCAAACGAAAATTCTTAGTTGTGCTCAGAAGGGTTCTTTCTTTAGAATTAAACAGTTCCAAGCTGTGCTCAAGGGACAACGAAAAATTCTATAATTTACCCAATTCTTAACTTTTATTTAGTTTACAAGAATTCAGTTAAGTTTCAGTTTTTGATTAGTTATTAAGGCAATGATTTATAAATGGACGATTATTTTTTAGCTTCACCTGGTTCACAAATAAAATTCACAAAATAATTAAAAGAGTCGAATTGGCAATATGAAATTATGTTTTAGTTGCTTATTAATGTGAGTTATCGATTTTCATTAAAGTTTAAGATTAGCTTTCTAACAAGAAAGTATAGATTTATAGTTTGGAAAATTAGTTATATTTAACCTGAGACGGACATATTTCCCCCAAAGTGTATGCGAGCTTATTTCCCAAACTACGATGCAGACCGGAAAACAAAAGAAGACCGTTTTAAACAAGACTTAAACATACATTTCCCATACGCTTTAAGACATGAACATAAAATATACTGTCAGTTCAAGCACTTGCGCACTAAGGCATACATATATACATATGTATATTTAGAATGTGCAGCATGCAAATCATAAAATGGATGTCTGATAAAAAGATAGTACCTTAACTGCTTCATTCGATTCGTATCTGGTATTAAATCATCAGTGGCTGTATGCTCCAATTTGGGTGTCTAAATACACACTTGCCGCGAACGGTCTTTTATACATATGTATGGGTTTATCTGGGATCTTGAGCAGCCACTTGAAAAACGCGACATTGTATGAACCTAGTCTCACATAAAAGACATAAACAATTAAACTCATTTGACGATTAATTACGCGCCGCTTCTAAATCGCGTGCCGACGCCAGCCAGCTTCAGCTTCAGCTTCAGCAAAATGTGTGCTATCAAAACAAGCAGCAACAGCAACAGCAGCAACAGCAACAGCAACATCAGCAACAATTGGAGCTGCGGCAGCCAAAGTACAAATTCATTTGCTGCTAAAGACACTGACGACGATCGGAACTTGCATGTCGTGTCATAATCTTGATGAATGCATAATTGCATGCCCCGACATGCGGCACAGACCCCGCACCACAAACCCCGGGGCAACCCCAAGCACCCCCTCCGCCACAGTGGCTGCAATTTGCGGTTACGTGTTCCCATCTAATGGGCTTAAATGTCAACCAGCATAAGTGAACCCGATGCGATGAGAGGCGAGGCGAGGCGAGGAGAAGTTTTAGCCCTAATCTATTCTATTTTCAAAATATTTTCATATACTTTAATAGCGAACATTTTCCGAGCATTTTCCAGCCTGCTTTGTATGCACATGCACATGCAATAAATGAATAATTACCAGAGCACCCAAATACGCTTGAGAAACTCATTCAATAAACTAAAGCAACCAGCAGGCGCTGCATCAATGGTTATCCACATAGCTGACCTAAATTATTCAATTCGTTTTTATTTATTTTTAATTTTTTGATTTCTTGCAATATTGCTCTCTATCTTGCTCTCCCTTACGTTGTCGCACTCTGTCAGAGATCGATTCGCTTAAAAGGGGTCTCTTGTTGTTTGTGCAACTGTTTATTCTAATTTGACCCGCTTATTGCCACTCGAGTAACATTCTCACATTTGGGGTCGCTCGTTGTTCCGAATTGGAAAAATATCTATTTGGAAGATATGAGGGGCCGCCCGTTTACCCCGTTTTTAATTGCTCTAACAATGTCGCTCGAAGCTTAAATGATGAATCACTTTTTCATTAAAATTTGACTTTGAGCGTGACCCTCATGTTGTTCCTCTTGACTTCTATGCGACTAATGTGTGAGTACATATTTCTTAAGTGTCCGACTCATTGATAAGAAGAAGGCACAGCTCTATGTGAAAGCATTTAGAAAAAACTGTGTTTTCATCTGGATACCGATAAGATAACAATTGTACTATTATGGTAACGTTTTTGAAGCAACTTTTAATATAACTTTATAGCTGTAACTTCATAAAATAAAAAAAATATTACATTTTATAGAAATACAGTTAAGATATAACCTATTTCAGCTATCATTTCCGGAAACAATAAATCAACATCATACAATTGTTTACACTAATTCATAAAACTTTATTCTATAAATTATAAAACAAATGCATTCATTCCGTCAAATCTAAACAAATATTGGGTCATGCAGATAATAATAATAAAAATATTTCTTGAATGACTAATTATATTTATCTTATTTTAGATGCACTTTCCAAGCGACCTTCTGGTCTTAGTTAAAACATACATTTCAGCCCAAAAACTAGTTTGTTCTAGCAAACTCATTCAGAGAGGCTTTAATATTTTGTGGTTACACATTTTTATGTTGCAGCTGAAAAAAGAAATAAATTATGCAGCTGTTCTTGTCAACAAACTCGTGCAGAATAAGCGCTCAAACAAAATTGATAAAAAACAGAAGACAAAAAAAAAATGAAACTAATTAGAACATTTTGCACACTCTAAGTAAAGCTCTAGAAACGATAATATAAGCTGGGCTACAATGTCAAAAGGTATTTAAATGCAGCTGAAAACTTTTTGAAGACACTTGAGTTAAAACTTTAGTTTAAAGAAGAACTCGAAAGCAAACAAGAAATGCAAGTTCATATAGTAATTTCACTGCTCTGCTGCATTACTGCCTCAGTGGCAGAGGAGGCTTCCACAACAGAGGCACAAACGCCAAATACGACAGCAGCAAACACCACATCAGCGGAAACTACAGCAAGTATCACAACCGCAACCACAGAGTCCCTGAAGGTGACTAAAAACCCACTTGAAGAGCAGATTTTGAATCTAGTGAGAGTAAACTCAGTTGCATTAAGTGCATCAGATCAGTTGCTGAGCACAATTCAGGATGACATTACGCTGTTGTCCTTCAAACTGCAGGACCAAATCGTGCATCTTCCTAAACTTGACTTCACGGAGCTAAAGCTTACCAACACTAGGTACGTTCTGAACAATCAAACAGCCACCTTTCTACATACGCTTCTCAACACTACTCACAAAGTTGGACTTAGCGCGGAATGCGTACATCAGTACATTGAGTACGTGACGCAGCAGCAACAAAAAACCAAGGATCAGGTGATTCAATTCCAAAACAAGCTCAACTCTTATCAGCTAAAGTTGGTCAACAGCTCACAGCATATTGATAATGGTCTGCAACAGCTAACCGAGCTAGTCTCCCGATCTGTCCTGCCCAGGCTGCAGAGTCTAAACAGCTCCTTCGGCAGCCTAAGTACATCTCAATCGAATATTCAAAATGATTTGGATAACATCGCAGTGGTTAGGGCAGTAAATGAGGTAACGATTAACAAACTAAGCTCTTTCGATCTGCAAATGGCTTATTTTAATCGCACTCAAAACAAACAATTGTGTAAACTCAATGAAGCCGTCAAGCACTTGGCTCCTGCGAAACTAACAGCTATTGATAACGGGCTACAAGACTTGATCGTATCACAGAAGCTCATCAATTTGAAGTTGACTATTTGTGATAAGCCTAAGTCATCCCCTAAGCCAACATCAAAGCCGAAGACATATGAGAAGAGTTCCCCCGCAAAAAGATCTGCAGAAAATTTTAAGTCAGAAGATACGGATCCTGAACTACCAGCAGAATCCTATGAAGTTTTCTATGAGAATGAGAAATCACCAACAGACTCTACTTTGCAGATCTATACAATTGAAAATACCATATCGAAGAAAGAGGCCAAGAAACCAGAACATATTTCCTATTCCCTAACAGATTCCAAGGGGTCTTATGATAATCATTGGATTCCGATACCAGAGTCTAAGGAGTACGTCAATAATAATAGCTATCAAATCATTGAAGTTCTTGAGGATAAGACCCAAACGAATGGAAATGCATATTCAATAAGAAAGTCTAAAGAGTATGACAATCATCACAATGCATATTCAGATTCAAAAGGGTCTTACGATAGCTATAGAACCCTTCAACAGATGCCTGATTCTAATGAGTATTATACCAATGATAAAGTACTTCAAATTATTGAAGCTCTTGAGTCTAAGTCCCATGAGATAATAAAGCCCGTATCTCAGCCAAGCAAATCTGCAGAAATCTATCATCCCAAGGAACTAAGGTCAGAACAGATTTACGATAACAATGACGAAATTATCTTAAGACAAGCTATTGAAACTTACCAACATCAGGATCTTCAGAAGCTCAGATACAGCATGGAAATACCCCACAATTTACAACCCAAGCCAATTTATATGAACACACAACTGAAGTCTAAGGGCATTCAAAATGGTATAACATATTATGATAATGGCTATCGCAGCAGCTATGCACAGGTTCCTCAATCATCTGAGTCTGTTTGGAATGCGTTTGCTGAAAGTTAAAAAGAAATGGAATGAACGAAATCTTCAGAACACACTTTCCGACCTTTTTATAGGAACTTATAAATATTTATTTATACCTTTTGAATAAAATAAAAATTTTATAATGCACTTTTGATAATGATAATAAAATTATAGATTGCGATTTATAATTTCCATCCATTAAGGTGCATTTTCTGAGTAAGGTGAGGTCATTAAGACACTTTCTGTACAAACTTTGCAGGACATAATGCATATTTTTAAAGTTTATTTTCTAATCGTATTTCCCATTTCGCAACTTTAACCAAATTTGTAGTCAACTCTTAGTTACTCTTTACTTTTGAAAGTCTCAACTGAACTAGCTGAGATTAAAATAGCATGCAATCGAAATAAATTTAAATCAAATGGACTACAAATTGTCCAACTCAGAGTCCGAGTTCAAGTCCAAGTTGAAGTTGAAGTTGAAGTCAAATATGCCAACTATTTGGTGGCTATCAATTTACAGACAAGAGCCAAACGTGGAGCAGCCAAATGAAACTGATACCAGGCGAATGGAGTAGATTGTACAGAGGTGGAAATGGGAGAAGGAGACTCCATATGGTAGGTGGCAAGTAGACAAAAGTCGAAGGAACAAGCGCAACATGAATGAACCTTTTAACATACTTGTAGTTACTAATTCCAAGCGACAGGCGACACACAACAAATACAAAAGAACAACAAAAAACAAAACGAATTTTTCATTTGTTTTCATTGTTGGCCATTTATAAAGGCGGTAGGGAGGGGGAAGCGAACAAAGTTGTATCAACAAAGTGACCAAATCACTGGGCAAAGTAGCAGCAGTTGTTGTTGTTGTTGTTGGTGTTGTCGTTGTTATTGTTATTGTTACTGTTCTGGTTGTTGGCCAAACAGATGCTGTGCGAAGGTGTTGCCAATGCCATCGAGTCCCGCATATATCGGTTGTTGTTCGTATTCGGATTCGGATTCGAGAGTTTTTCAGGCACACGACCGTTTTTTGCACAAGCGATGTAATAAATTATCGGCTGCACAAGAGCAGTCAAGGAGCTGCTGAGCCAAAGAGAGAGCAAGAGATAGAGATAACAAAGGCACTTGAAAAAGATAGCAACAACGCACGCACGCTACCAATTGACAACACAAAACGACCAAACAAAGAGGCTAAAAACAAAACTCGAACTCGAGCTCGAACTCAGAATGACCAGAAGTATGGCCAAAAAGCGTATACGACAACAACAAACAAGACAAAATGCAGCCACATAAACACTGGACAACATGCTGCGACCCCGAAGCCTGTAGTCTGAACCTAAATCTCAACCCAGGCTCTGCTCCCTTCTCTTTGCTCCCAGCTCTGGGCTGCCCGCTTATCGGCCAGAAGTCAGTCGGAAGCCAGTCGCACAGCAGTCCAAATGACAACTTTGAGGGCAAAGTCAATGAGCGCCTTCCTGCTCCCAGTTGTCGTCTCCTTCTCCATCTCCATCGGCTGCTGCTGCTGCTGCTTCTGCTGCTGCTGCTACCATTGCCAGAGAGACAAAAGGATCCCGGCGCGTTCCACATCAAAACATGAATACAACGACAGCTAACAAAACTCTCAGCATGCGTTGAAATGTTGAAATGCTAAGAAATATTTCTGCTGCCTCTGCGGCGACTGGAAACATGTAAAGACTCAAAATGTTCTTCGCCAATAAAATAAAATAACCAAGGAGCAACAGATATTATGTGAGAAGCAAAAATACAATGCTCTTTCGGGTTAAAAGTTTTAAAGTATTTTCTATAAAGTCGGCTTAGAAATCCAATTCGGTGAAGTTCATAGAAATAAGAGAAATAATTAATGAACACAATTAAGAGTGCTATAGTCGGGAGTGTCCGACTAGAAGATGCCCCGAACAAAGTCCTTATATTCATTCTTACTAAACTATCATACTGCAAGCAGTGCAAGCGGTTTAAGCAATTAGCTTGTGTATTCACACAATGGAAAGTTAAATCTTAAACAACTTCTGTATTCACTATCCGATCTCATTGAAATTTGTTGGGCATACAATTGGCAATAAAATGTGTGACCAAACTGCTCCATTCGGGAGTGCGCGACTAGGAGATACCCTGAACCAAGTCCTTTTAATCATTCATACTAATCTAAGCACACACATGCTGCAGTTCAAGCAGTGCAAGCGGTTTAAGTAGTCAGCTTGCTTTTCACCGAGCCCCACACAATGAAAAGTTGAATCTTAAACGATAGTCTGAAATCTAAATTTATCGATAACTTTTTAATGGGGTGAGTTATCGATAAAATGAAATAAACTTGATCTGTCCCGGCACAACGAGAAATAAACGAGACTACGAAAACTTATATTCCAAATATGAAGTCTTTAGACTGTTCAGGTTCAGGGTATAAAATAGATCGAATTGTATGAAGTATAATGATTTTCGCATATGAAATATATTTATACACTTTTAAACTAGCACCTGTTAGGCCATACAAATAAATTGTTGTTCAGATGAAAAGACTTTCCAAGTTGGCTATCGTTTATAGAAGCAGATGATTAATATTCAAATGTTCTACGCCAAAACCTTTTAATGCTTTTCTTAGTTCTTATTTATTTCAAAATTGAATAACAAAATTTAACAGCGCGGACTCGGCCCGAAATTCCAGGCTGATAAATGAATCGTGTAATATATTTTACGAAGCCAACATTATTTAAGCGTTATGTTGATAGTTAATATTAATATTGTCATATACCTCTCAAATACTGCCTGTGGCATGTTAATGCCAAATCATTAAGAAATAAAATGGTAAAGGAATGTAATATGCCTACGTAAATAAAATAGTAACCATAAAGAGCGCTCATAAGTAAGTTGTAAATGTCTTCAATCATACAAGTGTTTTTAATCATGTATGTATGTATTTTGAACAAGGTGCGATTAACTTTCAAGCGGAGAAGAGAGTAGATAAGTAAAATAGTCAGCAAATCAGATAGATGGTAAATGAGTTAAGATTTTAGCACCCATATAATCCCAGCTAACTTCGATTCAACCAGAAATAGTAATAACAACAAGCGATTGCAGTCTATGTAGGCCTATCTCGCTCACACATACACACACACACACACACACACACACACTCTCTCTCTCTCTCTCCCGCTCGCTCTTTCTCTGTCTAGGTGGATGCGGCAAGCAACATGCTGCATGCCTCAACGCTGCTGCTGCTGCTGCTGCATGCTGTGCGCGATTCATGTTTGGTGATTAAAGTAAAGTTCGTAAATTTACAGTTTTCATCAAAGAGGCGACTTTTAGTGGACTGGACTCACCTTTAGCAGTGCAACAACAGCGCAGAGTTCAGACCAGGTGACTGTGACGTTGACTCTGTGGCGACTCTGACTTGACTCCGGCTCCGGCTCTAGCTGTGGCTCGACTCCACATACACTCACAGACCGCATAGTGCTCGCTCCTTTGGCTTTCCTAAACTGATTTCCAGCAATAAGCATTAGTTGAAAATTGCAATTGTTTTTCCTTTCTATACCCTATATCCATTCAAAACACTTAGACAGGGTATTTTGGTGTTGTGCCAATGTATGTAACATGCACCATCAAGAATATAAATACCTGACGAGCATTAGTGAAGAACTGAAATTTGACATTGCGCTGTTACTATAGCTGACCCAAAAGATAAATCGATTACTATCGATATTTTTTTAAAATTAAATGAATACAATTATAATATTTGAAAATAAATGTTTTTAATTTACTTATTAAATATACATAATAAGCTAGAAACGTATGCCCCACTATACTGAATATTTGTTATGGCTGGGAACAGGCTATCTCCCAGTTGGGCACTTTCTGCCAAAGCACTCTTACGTGTTTTCTTTTAGCATTGGCTGGCCGCGAAGAAGTGCGCTGCTCACCGCGGGGGAGTACCTAGGCCCAAACCCAGACCCAGGCTGTGGCCCAGGTCCAGGTCCAGGCACGACTCCACAACGAGGTCTGGGCACACAGGCAGGCAGGCACACTAGCACACTGGGCACATCATCAACTTCGACAGCGAGCGCAGCCCCAGAAGAAATCCAATTGTATTTAACGAATTTTTGAGTAACCCGAAAAGCATCTGCGGATCCGATGGCGATGACGATGGCGATGCTCAGAGTGGTGCCTAGTGCCTAGTGCCTAGTGCCTAGTGCCTGCTGCCTGTTGGCTGGTGACTGGCCAAAAGGTGCGCTGTGCCGTGAATCATATGGACACCATTAAATGGGAAAGGCTTTGGCTGAGGCAATCACCAACACGCGTCAATTGCGCGCTGTGTGAGACCAGGCGAGCAAAAAATTGGAAAAACTAAGGAAAAAACTGTGGAAACTGCGAAAGGCAAACGGCAAAACTTTTTGATTGCAGCCTGCGCTGAAATCTGGCCGCGTTTTTCTCTGGAAATGCGCACAGATGCGACTGAGATTTCGACACCAGCTTGAGTGTGAAACTAGCAACAGTCTCTTGTCATTTGTTAGTGAATCAAACGAACAAACCCGCAAAGCATTAATAAACCTAATAACAACATTAGGGCCAAGATCTGTTTGGGCCAAAACTAATCAGATTCCGACAAGTGCACACAGAAAAATACCAGTAATGTTAATTTCAACATTTTTCACAATGATGTTCGACCAATAGGTGTTTCTTATTACTAACAAGTAGGAAAGGATTATCTTCGGCGTGTCGAAGATTTTATACTCTTTTCGTACCAGTAGCTAATTTTCATATGCTGTACAAAATTGTTTTATCGCGTAACATTTTTTTTTGTTTGTTCTAAGAATATTTAATTCATTGACAGTTGTATGGTAGCTATAAGATATAATGATCCGATCCGGCCGGCTCCGACCAATGTGAAATCTCTTTGAATAATAAGTATCTGTGCAAAGTTTCATCGCGATAGATTCAAAAACATGGTATATATGGCCAAAAGCGACTTTGAGCTGTATGGCAGCTATAAGATATAGTGGTCCGATCCGGCCGGTTCTGACCAATGTACTGTCCCGTTGAATAATAAGTGTATGTGCAAAGTTTTATCGCGATAGCTCAAAAACTGAGGGACTAGTTTGCATACATACAGACAGACAGACGGTCATGGCTAGATCAATAACCTTTGGGGGTCTCAGACGCTTCCTTCTATGCGTTACAAACTTCAGCACAAGCTTTATATACTATTTTCTTCGAAAAGAGTATAAAAAGGTGGCATTTCAAAATCAATTTTGTATATGAACACATTTCATTAAGACTTTATTTCTAAAAAACAACAATGTAATTAACGATTAAGCCGGCCTACAAAAATCCTCATCTATAAAATGGAAAGGTCGCTAAACACAAAATAATATGAACTTCATTTTAAAATTAAAAATATTAAAAAACAAGTGGGGAAGGATTATCTTCGGCGTGCCGAAGATTTTATACTCTTTTCGAACCTATAGGCAATTTTCAGTCTGCCAACTGCACCACTGAAATTTCATAAGCTGTACAAAATCGTTTTGTCGCGTAATTTTTTTGTTCTAAGAATATTTAATTTATTGCCAGTTGTATAGCAGCTATAAGATATAGTGTTCCGATCCAGCCGGCTCCAATCAATGTGATGTCTCTTTGAATAATAAGTATCAGTGCAAAGTTTCATCGCGATAGATTCAAAAACATGGGATATATGGCCAAAACCGACTTCGAGTTGTATGGCAGCTATAAGATATAGTGGTCCGATCCGGCCGGCTCCGACCAATGTGCTGTCCCCTGGAATAATAAGTGTCTGTGCAAAGTTTTATCGAGATAGCTCAAAAACTGAGGGACTAGTTTGCATACATACAGACAGACAGACAGACAGACAGACGGACATGGCTAGATCAATTTGTATTGTTATTCTAAGCATACTGGCAGTAACTTTTGGGGGTCTCCGACGCTTCCTTCTATGCGTTACAAACTTCAGGACAAACTGAATATACTATTTTCTTCGAAAAGAGTATAATAAACATATCAGTCATATACATAGTCGAAATATAAAGATAAACCTTAAGTTTCGATGTATTTACATAGATTAAAATTAATAATTGAGTTTAAGATGAATACAAAATTACAATCACTGAATAATGAAATAGAATCTATTTTTAAGAAATTTCACATTTGAATATGATTTGTAATCAGAGATATAAATATTTAATTTCAATTTGATATAAATCAAATATGATCTTGTATTTGGCCTTGAATTTTTTTCTGTGTGTACTTTAATCAGCTGCTCAAAGTGCTGGTAATAAATGTAATTTGAATTTCACACACATACAGCTACAATTGTTGCTGCTGTGCATGTTGTTGTCGGCAACATTACTTAATTGCATTGCCAAGGATATCATCGGGCCATCGATCGTCACGGATTATCAACTTGTAATAGACCCGCTGCTCTCCATATCGCAGCGCTAAATTATGCGTTGAAAAGGGATTCGGTTATTGTTGTTGCTGTTGCACGTTGCTGTTGCACGTTGCTGTTGCACGTTGCTGTTGCTGTTGTTGTTGTTGTGGCTCATTGGACAGGTGTTGATTGCTCTGGTCAGGCTCTGGTTGCCAATTTATTGCCGCAGCCACATCAGTCGGTTCGATTAGAATAAGCTTGCAGCCTCAACACGCTGTTGCTGTTGTTGCAGTTTTAGTTGTTGTTGCTGATGTGCATGCACTTGCCGAGCGAACGTGTTGCAAATTATTGCAACTTGTACGTGACTCAAATGACGACAACAGCCACACGCAAATCTGAGTCGAATTGAGTTGGGTGCGCAGATTGATCAAAGGTAAAAAAAATATATTGCATTTTCGGATATATAAAAAAGCATGTAATATATTCAGGTATATTTTCATCAACAATAACTGCAATAACATCATATGTAAGGCCACTTATAATATCATATGTGAGTGTATCGCAACATTATAAGAAATAAATGATATATGCAAAAGAAGTTTATGCGTAAGATACAAAAACTTAAACTAATTTCTTCTGAAATAAATATATAGCGATGAAAGTTAACCAAACGTAAATACAGCATTTGGCCTCCCATAAGTAACTCCTTCAATATAAATTATATGGTTGTCGCAAATAGCAACAAAAAGCCTTAGCCATAAATAAATAAATATCAATAAATAATTATACCCTGAAACCATTAAAAATGGATAAAAAGGGTATTATGGTTGTGTGCAAAAGTATGTAACAGGCATAAGGAAGCATCTCCGACTATATAAATTATATATATTCTTGATTAGTATCAACAGCCGAGTCGATTTAGCCATGTCCATCTGTCTGTCCGTCCGTCTGTATGAACACACGGATATCAGAGACTACAAGAGCTAGAGACTTCATATTTGGAACATAAGTTCTCCTAATCCCGGGACAGATCAAGTTTATTTCATTTGATCGATAACTCGTCGCATTCAAAAGTTATCGATAAATTTTGATTTTAGACTAGCGTTTTTGGGACATAACTTCAAAGTTATAAAAGCTAGAGACCCCAAATTTGGCATGCATAATCTCGAATAGCATACACATGTAACAAATATTTCACTTTTTGCTCAGTGAAAAAGCAAGCTAACTGCTTAAGCCGCTTGCACTGCTTGTACTGCTTGTACTGCAGCATGTGTGTGTTTAGATTAGTATGAAAGATTGTAAGGACTGGGTTCAGGCTATCTCGTAGTCGGGCACTCCCGACTAGAGCTCTCTTACTTGTTTTGTATTACTTTGTATTTACCTATTTAAGTGGTCCCTTTTTGTGCAGTGAATAGGTTGAAACAAAAGTAGTACAAATAGCTCTTGAGCTTCGAAGTACTAATAAAGAACCCAGAATTTGGTGTCAATACACGTACTTCCAATTCAAATAAACCTTCAGTTTCAAACAAGCTTTGTATTATTTAGCTGTATATCGCTTGAAATTTTAACTGACTAATTTATTTAATATGGGCATAAATTCCGGTTTCAATTAATGTCTACTTTATTTTGTTTAACTAACAAATTGAACAAACTTTGCAATTGCAGTTCAATTGCAGCAACATGACTTCATCTTGTTGTTATTGTTGTTGTTGTTTTTGTTGTTGTTGTTTGTTGCGGTTGTTGCTCGCATTTGAAAGACAATCATCGAGTGCTGAGCTGCTGCTGAGCCGCTGAACAACCACTGAGTGGCTCCGTCTCAGGCAAAAGCATTGCAATTTGCTTAAAATTTGAGTTCAGCTGCGGGTCAAGCAAACTGCCGGCTACTGAATTTCGGCGAGGGCGCTACGAAAATCCAATTTAGTTTTTTCCAGTTGCTGGTATCTTAAGTCGAGTATTAAAAATGGTTTGTTGATAAAAATCACTGAGCAGCAGCCGCATAATTTTTTATTCAAACAATAACGTGCCAAAAGTTTGCTACTGCATTTTAAATATTTATAATCTCGAGTTTGTCATTGCACGCCCCAAGAGCCCCCGCAGCCCCACCTTCGTAAGAGCCCCCCCATCATTGAGTTTGGGTTTTAGTTGTTGGCTTTTATTAAGTTTGCTGGGGCGCACGTTTTAGTTGTAGCTTGAAAAAATTTGACTTGAACATGAAAAATATCTTGTTTAGATTTTAATTTGTAGATAGACGACAAGTAGACTTAATTATCATTTTTACATTTTTCATTTGTTCATTTTTCATTTTTGTATGCCAATGTCGGCATACATATACATAATACATTAGGCCAGCTTTGAGGGCGGCTCTCAGCGCAAGTTGCCGACTGTTTCGTTTTGGCCAACTTTCTATGGCGAAATTTCGCCAAAGCCGCCGTATAATCATTTCCCAGCAAATCTATGCGCATCTCCCACTCGATGCTATGCAAATGTAGCTTGTATCCGCCGAATTAAGCGAAAAGCAGCACAAGAATGCGCAAGCGGGACGGCTCGAGTGTGTGAGCGGGAGAGGGAGAGAGAGAGAGAGAGAGGGCGAGAGAGAGAGAGAGAGAGCTAGCTAGCAAGCAAGTAGTAGCTGCAGTTTGAAGCTACTCGCAAGGTAAACATATTTTCCATGTCGATGCCATCGATTGCGTTATGCAAAATATATGCAAATGCCATAAATACGAACCAGACTCCAACCCAAAAACTGTAGCCCCAAAAGACCCAAAGTGACGCAGCAAAGGAAAACTGTTTTTCACCAGAATCGTACACATTGTTGTTTGTGGCTGCTGTGGAAGCCGCTTTGATACGTTGCGATGCCAAGATTTGTACAATTTATCGGCCAAGTGATTGGTTAGGTGTGGGTGTGGGTTTTGCCTGTGGTTTTGGTTTTGGATAGAGGTACTGTGCATTCTTGGAACGGTAGTTAGTGCCTCGTCCTGAATAATCGACGACTTGTGACAACATTTGAATATCGTTTGGTAGTCACTTGCATTATGGCGGTAGTTTGCGGCTCGAAGCGAAAATTGAGTTGGTGAAAGAATAAATCTGCACAATCACGAAGTTGAACCCATCTGTCAGGCGTCTGTAATTGACCCGAGGCATGTCGAAATGCCTCAAAAGTGGGATGTTAAGGTGCCGTTGTCCATGTTCACTCTTCGAAGACCATAGAAGTCATGTCAACAATCAGACGAGAAAGTTGGGCATAACCTTAATAAAGATCAGGCAGCAATGTCAGGTATATTAAAATCTGTGGCGTAGAATCACAAAATCAAAAGGATTTGTAAACTAAGATCCTTTTAACATATAACCATTTCATTCGGATTTAAAAAGGATTCATAATATAAACCCAAACATGTTTGTCATATGGATTGCAAATTATTTTTTATGCTAAACCCTTATTTATATCTTGGAGTTTCTATATAATAATATGTAAAGTAAGAATCACGTCCAAGGCATCAAGTTGTGAATAGGTCTTAGTCGTACTTGCTTAATATTATCGATATAATTTGAAAAGGCGAACTTAGATCAGAATCGAATAAACCAATTCTTACAACAAATTCAGTTAAGTCATCAATTTAAATTATTTATTAGTATTTAATTTTTTTAATTTTTAATTTTGAAAATTGTTAGCAAAAAAATGCGAACGATAAATGCAAGTATTTAATAGTTATATAGCTGATCATCGTCTCTCGATCTATCAGCCTGCCTTACAGCCTCTATATCTCTTTCTATTGGTCAGACACAAAGCTATTTATGCTGTAAGTGTTTTCTTGGACATCGCGAGAGAGAAAATCCAACCATAAATCTTGAGCAAATACCACTCAAAAAGCAATAAGACTATTTCAACGCCATTGTGTGCTAAGTAGATTTGGAAAAGGCGATACAAATTTCACCAAAGAATACCATTCCAGACAATGCCCAGAAGCAGAAGCAGTAGCAGCAGATCGAAGACCAGACGCATGCAACCCAGTTGCAATACGCATTTCCATGACAATGCCGCAAGCAAAGACAAAGGAACTGAAGGCGCAGGCGGAGGCTGCCAGCCACCGGGCTAATCTATGAGGCAAATCACAGGAAAAAGATGCGCCATATGCTTGGAAGGTGGAGGGATCGTGCCAGGCCGTTGTCCAGTTGTCCAGTTGAAGCTGAATCAATTTGTAAGAAAAGTAGCCAGATATTTAGCGGGAAAACAAAGGCAAAACAGGACGACTGGAGAGGCGTGTGACGTTTACACACATTGTGGGCTACTTAAGATGCCAGTTTCGGGGGTGGTTTACACTCTGGACTCCTGTCAGTGTCAGTTCCTGTGGTGCGGGTGCCCAAAATAAATGAATAAATGGACAAATGGCCTGCTAACTGTGCAGGTAATCGGATTGTTTAGCCAAGATAATTTGTGGATTTTTAGCCAGCTGCTGATTACAAGCAGCAGCAGCAGCAGCAGCAGCAGAACAAGATGTCGCCAACATATGCAAAAATGCAACTGAGGCAAAGTTTAGCATCTCGCAAATATCGTAAACAGGGAGAGTGGTAAGGGGGGGATTGGTTAGCAACAGCAGCAGCAGCTGATCGCTTATCGCCATAATTCCACTCACTACACACAAAAACAACAACAAGTTAGAGTGTTTGAGTCGAGAGTGCCTGACTACGCTATACCCTGTAAACATATTAATTACAATACATGCTCGAAAGAGTCAAAACTCGACTCTGCACAATTCGTAAAAGCGAAAACAGAATGTTACATCATAATTGT
Source organism: Drosophila flavopinicola (assembly GCA_035042425.1). Taxonomy (NCBI): domain Eukaryota; kingdom Metazoa; phylum Arthropoda; class Insecta; order Diptera; family Drosophilidae; genus Drosophila; species Drosophila flavopinicola. The sequence continues at coordinate 1,266,125 of JAWNLL010000471.1, read as the reverse complement.
TCTTACCAATTCAGAGATGTTGTGTTGAAATTCGATTAAATTAACAAAAAGAGTAGGCATCATCCATATTTAATATTATGCGGCATCCATTTAAAAACAAAATACCTATTTTAAACAATCATTAGATTCAAGACCTCTGGCTTTAAATAGTTGCCTTTAGTTAAAACATACGCATATTTTTGGCACTACATTTATACACATTAAAATAAAATAGAATACATTTTTCTTTCTATTGCCTCAAAGATATGGAGAAACTAAAAATTTGGCATACCCTCTTCAATCACTTGTAATGGGTACAGGGTATCACAACCACAACATGGCACCATTTTTTTGGCGGCAGCCGCTGAGTTATTCCAAGGATGAGGAAGCATTTGCGGTGCCAAAAGTGTCACACATGCAACGTCATCGTTGTCGCGAGCCACAGCCAAAAAGAAAATAATAATAAAGAATACAAAGATGCATCTCAGCAGCCACAACTGCAACAACAAGAACAACAGCAACAGCAACACGATGTTTGTTGTTGTGTTCTGGACCAGCCGGCATTTGGTCTCTGTGTGAGAGGACTTATCTGATCGCAGGCATCAATAAGTTTGGCCTATGGCTGACCAATATGCTGAGGTAGCCCAACAACAATATCGATAAGGCAAACAACGGGCAGTTGCTTACCCCAAAAAAGAATATCTTCAAGATGATTTTCAGAAATCTTTGCCAGAAGAAATGCTGAGACATTGCGCGCAGAATGTGTGGAACTCAGATCTTTTGGGTTTAACTATCGCATGAGATGCAAAAATGAGAAAATATGATGCTGACAGAGCATGGTATCATATGAAAGGAACAATTGAACTAATTGATGAGAGATAACATTGGAATCGATACCAGAATTACAACAAATATTATTATTTAAAATGCGCAATATTTGTCTTTGGTTAGTTTTGGTATGAACATGTAAGATTAGTTAAAGATAGGCTAGGTTTGATAAATCAAAGATTAGCTCTGTCACAGTATCATAAACAAAAATGCAAATGGTTGGACTGTTATTCATCTTGAGACGCTTTCAATAGAGAATGTTCTTTATCTTTCAATCAATTGCAATAAGTAACAAGTAAGAGTGCTCTAGTCGGGAGTGCCCGACTACGAGATACCCTGAACCCAGTCCTTACAATCATTCATACTAATCTAAACACACAAATGCTGCACTACAAGCAGTACAAACAGTGCAAGCGGTTTAAGCAGTTAGCTTGCTTTTTGCTGAGCCCCACACAATGGAAAGTTAAATCTTAAATAACTTCTGTGTTTATTGTCCGTGCGTTTTTGAACTTTTGGGGGTTTGGGGGGTGGTATCCAAAAAGTGAAATGTTTGTTACATGTGTATGCTATTCGAGATTATACATGCCAAATTTGGGGCCTCTAGCTCTTAAACCTTAGAAGTTATGTCCCAAAAACTCTAGTCTAAAATCTAAATTTATCGATAACTTTTAAACGGTACGAGTTATCGATAAAATGAAATAAACTTGATCTGTCCCGGGATTACGAGAACTTATGTTCTTGTAGTCTCTGATATCTGTGTGTTCATACAGACAGACAGACGGACAGACGGTCAGACGGACAGACAGACGGACATGGCTAGATCGACTCCACTGTTGATACTGATCAATAATATATATACTTTATATGGTCGGAGATGCTTCCTTATGCCTGTTACATACTTTTGCACAACTTCATTATACCCTTTTTACCCATTTTTAATGGGTTCAGGGTATAAAAACAGTTATTATTGTGAATTGCTTAAACAAACATTGTGCATTTGCAAGTAAAGGGACAGCCTGTCAGTATATGTGCATAGATGAAAGTACATCAATTAAAGCTAATAGAACAATTAAGGAAATGCACCCAGTGAGAGAAGAGAATATATGTAGAAACAAAAGATATGCGCCGCATGCGGAACTTTAAGAGTGACGAGAGTTTTGTAGACGCCGACTTTGGCAATTAAGCAAGATGAATAAATAAACGCATGAATGAATGAATGGGTGTGTGTGTGTGTGTGTGTAGTAAGCTTATAATTTCTCAACTCTAATTCCCAAGAAGCGCGCACACAAATTAGACAAATGGGCGCAATGGAATGGTATAGAATGTCTACATAAATGAGGCAAACTGACAGCGTTGCCAGCGGGGGCGTTGCCAGTGTGGCAAAGTGCACAAACAGTTAAACGGCGGCAGCAGTTGCAAGTTGCAAGCTGCAAGATGCAAGATGCGAGATGCAAGTTGCTGCAGTTGCAACAGTTGCAACAGTTGGTTGCTGCCACCCACTTGTAATTGCTGGCAACATGCAATTCTGAGTCAGCTGCTGATGAACAGATCTCAAGAAGTAAACAATTTGCGCTATGAATTATGAATACTTTGTGTGTGTGTGTGTGTGTGTGTGTGTGTGTGTGTGTGTGTGTGTGTGTGTTTCAAGCAGAAATGCCAAAGACTCGCTCTAATTAACTAAGTGCGAGGCGGACAAAGTAGCAACTGGCAATCAGCGGGATGCGCTGCGGACGGAACCCATTTTTAGCTTCATGCATATTTAATTCCCTTAATAGCTTTTTGTCTCTGTGCCCCAGACATTGATGGACCAGCCACAAAAAAGTACCAACAAAACCAAACATTTGAACACCAAACTTTTTTTCGGTACACATGCAAAAAACTTGACATTTAGATTAAGCAACGTTCACGGTCACTTTTACTGCAAAATTCTTTTTATTTATTTTATCTTATTTTATTTACTTCGAGTGTGGCTAATTTACCATTGAGATGCACTAAGTTTTACTATTTCTTGTCTAAGCACAATACCCGAATTTTTTTGTGTGTAGTCGCAGCTGCCACTTCTGGCCACCCACCACCAAGCGACCAGATTAAGCGGCTGCTGGAAAAAGTTTCTGTTTGGACCGGTGAAAAGTTGTGCTGTTACCTGGGTGCGCAGCTGTTGGCCAACTAAGCGCAACGTGTCGTCCATCAAAATTAATTACAAAAGACGCACAGTGCAGGACACCATTGGAAGGTACGAGGACGAGGTGGCAAGCTCAAAAGTTAAAAGGGGGCCCGGCGACAGGCCAATAAGCCAGGCAACTGGCGCCCTCTAGCGGACAGCGCACTCAACACCAGCCACAGATTCGCCCGCCTCCCGTGCTCCATGTGCTCATCCGTCAACACTGTGCAACGTGGCTTGGAGTTGCCAGCCGCTTAACAAGTTGCAACAAACTCGACAAACTTTCCCAAATGATAAATTGCCACATCCCCTGCTCTAATTTTTCGCCTTCGCACAGCGCATCATTTTAGCTTGTCAGCGGAATAAAAAGCGTTGCATACTTTGGGGCGACGCGCACACTCCAATTGGAGGCGGACAGCCAAATTGTTTTTTATTCGATTGAACTTTCTTTTAGGGGGGCTTTGTAATTATAATGCAATTGTTTACATTTATTGGTTATTAGGCGCTTATTAGCTGGCTCGAATTACGAAGAACGTTACAGATTTTCCTTCCAATTACACAGTATGATATTTTGAATAGCTCAACCTTGGCTAAGTATTTGATTTCCGCAAAAGATTAAACACATTTGTGCATAGCAATAAATATGTAGCCAAAATATTCAAGCACATATATTTTGTAAAATTTGTTTCTATGTTTGGTTATCTCAAGTAATATCTAAAAATACAATACCAATCGGAACGGAACACAATTTCTTTGTATTAAGTTCTGAAAATGTTATTTTAGAATTTAATTTTGATGGAACAAATTTGAATTATTACGATGTTAATTCTTTGTCTACTTTTGTTTTTAAAATTTTCTTGTAGAGACAAATGAGAACATTAATATTTCATTCAGTTTATAGATAATGATAAAACAAGTTTATGCGCATTGCATATGAAAAGAGAGGCAAAACGAATTAAATGTTGTATTTAAATCAATGTTAAAGTAATCTTTAAACTTAGCTAAGGCAATTGCAAAAATTAGCATTTAAGAAATCAATGGGTTAAGATATATACGACTTCTTATAAGACCACTTTGAATGGCATCCAATTTCCAAGCCATTTTCAACATGTTCAATTGATGTGCAGTGGCGCAACAATGGAAATGCTGGTGCATTGTCAGGATAATAAGGATAATGGCGCTCACAGACACAGGCGAGTTACACTGATTTATTGGCTAATGCGCATTGCATGCTCGGGCCAAGGCCAAATTAATTAATAACAAAGCGTTTGCGGCCCAATTGTTGGTTTTTAATTAAGGCGCAATGAATGAGTGAAAGAACTGAAATGCGATTTATGCTGCTGATAAATGTAGGGAAAAGCGTAGAATGCGCCACTTTAATTATAAACAAATATAAGAGATATGAGGCCATAGATAAAATAAACAACATAATTAAAAGCGAACAACAAGTCAAATACAAAATGCAAAGCACAAAGCACAAAAAAGTTGTCAATGTCAACGAACAACGTTTTGAACTTACGGCGCGGGTCGCAGTTGGTACAAACATTTGTGCAAATATTTGACGACAACGACGACGACGACGACGAGGACGAGGACATCGACTAATAGCCCAAGTATCCTTAACATGTCCTTGAAATACGGCCACCACCCACCCGTCTCTCTTTCTGTCGCTCTCTCCGTCTCTGTTTCTCTGTTTGCCCAAAGTATTTCAAGGCAAACCGCAAACGGGGTGTCAAGTGGCGCCCTCTGGCGTCGCATTGCTCGTGCCGTTGATATCCTGTCAGCGATAATGTCACACATGGCTGCCCTTCGCATCCTTGTGTGACTTTCTAATTAAAAATGTAAAACATTTGCGCTTGTCAAAGGACTACACCACAATATCTAAATTGGATATTCTTTATGCAGTCGTCACATATTATTTGGCATTCGAACTACCACCAGGATGCCCTCAAGGACACGCTCGCCTTCGTTACAGTTTGATTGACTTGACATTCATTCCTCAAAGTTAACAAATATACAGATTCTTTGAGGCTGGACTTAAACATAGTATTTTTTAATAAGTATTTTTTTATACCATCTTAGTTTTGCCGTATTTTTTATTTAAATAATTTTAAAAAAAAATTTCGCCTTTTGCCTCCTGTGAGGATTGAACTCACGACCCCTGGTTTACAAGACCAGTGCTCTACCACTGAGCTAAAGAGGCGCACATCAAATGCACAGCTAAGTAGCCAGCACCAGTTGAAGAATTGGAAGTATCTGCATTTGTATCTATCAGTACTATCGTATCTTCACACAGTTCACTGAGACATGAAATATTTGAAGTCGAGTTGGTAGATAAACATTTCTGGCATGTAATTACTTTGAGTGCATTTTTCAGCTTTTAGATAAAAACTGTTGGCAATTATTAAACTCATTGTTTTACGATTTTCAATACATTACTGTTATTTAAATGTAATTTTTTTCCCCGAATATTTAATATTAATCTAAAGTATCCATTTACTAATCACATCTTTCTATTTACAGAAAGAGGGTGTTATAAGTGTTAGTATTTAAAGCTATTAAAAAACATCCTCAGCATGTCGGTGTCGTTATTAGAAACTTCAGTTATCATGTTTATACTCTTTACGATGAATATAGTATATTAACTTTGTGCTGAAGTTTGTAACGCATGGAAGGAAGCGTCGGATGCGCCTATAATTTACCTTCAGTATGCTTAGAATGACAAAACAAATTGATCTAGCCATGTCCGTCTGTCTGTATGTATGCAAACTAGTCCCTCAGTTTTTGAGCTATCGCGATGCAACTTTGCACAGAAACTTATTATTCAAAGAAACAGCACATTGGTCGGAGCCGGCCGGATCGGACCACTATATCTTATAGCTGCCATACAACTTGAAGTCGATTTTGGCCATATACCCCATGTTTTTAATGCTATCGCGATGAAACATTGAAAGAAATAAAGATAAATACAATTATAAATATAATAAAATAAATATATACTAATGAAAACCTTACATTTGTTCAGCATATAGTCACATATCAAATTTCCTCAGCATAACTAGAGTAATCTGTGAAGTATCAGTCTGCAAACTGGAAACCAAATGAATTCACTCTTATATTAAGTCTGATAAGCGTGAACCCTTTTTAAATGTTTTTTTCGGTTCATTGAAGCATTTGCTGTTATTTTCCACCAAAAAATAAAAGTCCATTTTAAATTCACGTATTCAAAGTCAGAGCTGGCTGCAAAAAGTAGGCAGCGCGAACAGGTTTGCGGCTTAATCCTTCCAGACGAATGCGTTGAAATTATTTATTATGACGCAAAACTTTTTTTTCCGGTGGCGGCATTTTTCGACCACAGGCGCAGTGCCTGTTATCTACCGCTAAAAATAGGCAAAGGGCTCCACTGGGGTCCACTCCCACTCACAAACACACACACACACACACACAGTGCCCGGGGGTAAAAGCAAAAATAGAAAGTTTCATGAGTTAAGCCCGCGTAAAGCTTTAAAGGTGGACAGTTGTTAACGCTTAGCGGGCGTTGCAATAAAAATTTAGCTATAAGCTGATTTTGACAGACATCAAAAGAGCGAAGAACCCAAACGATTTTTTGTTTATGCCGCAAATTCGTTTGTCAGGCATAATTCTGGCGTAATGACTAATTTCTGAGGGGATAACGATGTCGTAATGATATCCTGTCAAGACTATGACATCATTGTCAGCAGGCTGAACAGATAAATACATTGCAAATTGAATTTGGGGGAACTCCCCCCACCTTTGTCTGGAAGAAAAGGCTGGCTTTAAGAGGGTCTTTCCTAACCCTTTTGTTGTGTTTTTTCATTGCTTTGTCTCGTAGCATAATTTGCCATGCAGAAGTCATGTTTTCTTAAGTGTCTTATTGTTGGCAATTAGTGCGGCTTTAATTGCCAAACCGCTAACAATTTATATGCCACAGAATGTGGCAACGGTTGCGCTTTATGGCGCTTGAGTCAGAGACTGAAATCTGCAGACCAAAGGGATTTCAACCACCTCTGCGGGGCCAGTTATTGACTGACCAGATCATTAATCCTGCGCTTGTTAACCAAAAACAATTTGTCCAAACAACAATTAGGGCTACCAACCACAAGACTCGCACCCTCGCACACCCCCACATTGACACACACACACACACTCACACTCACACTCACACTAACCCACACACAACCCGCAAAGCCTTTTGACAGTTGGCTAATGAAATCTGTTCTTGCCCAGCGAAAGTGACGCAATTGTAGAATAAAATCCAATTGATAAATGACTTAAAAAAATATTTCTCTTTGAGTTCTACATTTGTTTAAATTTCTATTTAATTCAACTGCTCTTTTAATATGCATTGTCCTGAGCTGTCGCTCTTTGTCCTGCAAAACATCCATTAAAGTCCATTATTTTATGCATTTGCCTGGTCAGCTCTTGCATTGTGCATCACATTTTTGGGACAACAATGACTTTCAGAAATGGAAGATACGGCTTGTAGGACAATATTGTGAATTTTCCTGTTTTTAATGGAGCTATTGTTTGGAATTCTAGAGCTATAAAATGTTGGTGTTTAAGCGAAATATATTTAAATAAGACCAAGTTGCTTATTTGTACGCTTTTAAGCCAAACCAAGTTTTTAAAATGTATTAATTGAAACATAGAAATATTTGTGACGACGAAATGGTTTTTATTTGGTTGACTCATTCACAAAATTACTTTTATATATTTGAGACACTAAATTCACACAAACGAAAAGTTGAATGTGATATACTCACATTCACAAAGGACCAGAATCAGAAGTCCAGTGACAAAAGTCTTATCAAATATATTGATATAGACGACACTATTAGGGAAATTGCAGACGCATTCTTATATAGTATAGGTTATAGTTTTTAACTGCCAATCTAACTTTGAAAAAGCTTTAGCAATAACCATACAATTTTAACCCGGTTCATGTTGATCAGTTGCCTTAATTACTTAGTTACTTATTTTCTCTTTTTGTTCTCATGAGACTTTTATCATTGTCCACTTTTAGGTTTAATTCCAAAAAATTAATTTATGAATCTTTTTTAGTAAAATATTCTCAAAAATGTTTATCAAAGATTTTAGTTTTCGGCATAGTTTTCAGTACACATAAATAAGTTCGTAGTTCTTGCCATAAATTGCAAAGTGCATTGGGGTTATTCACTCGCACCATTGTGGAACGTTCTATGTTGATAGAAATAATTAGCGCTTGACCATCTCAACAATTGTCAATAATTAACATAATGGAGCCATAAATTGCGAAAGTCACCCCATACAGAAGAAAGTCCAATGACACAAACAATGCGAAAGAAAGCTGAAAAAAAGACATTTTCATTGGGGCTGCATAATAAATTCTAGAGAAAGCGCAAAATGTAACGCCCCATAAATTAATATGAAATGTGCATATGGTGTCCCCGATGCTTATCTCTAACAATTGCAGCCAGCTAGCAGATACACTGAGGAAAACCATGTGCACCAAATTTGCACACAAAATATATAATAATATAAGCAATATATAATAATATTTATTTAATATATTTTAGAATATTATTATAATATTTTGTGTGGTCTTGAGGGATTTGTATTGCCTTTGACAACTTCGTAAATGCTAAATCACTAAAATAGTTCCAACTCGTAAAGTTACGTAGCTTAGTAGTTTCGAATACTTGATCTAATCTCTCTGTGTAGCAGCTTCCAGTGAAAGTGAGCGTCGTTCACATGGTAGTGAAAGAATGGACGCAGCCTTAATTACTCCCCCTCACCAGTTGTAGAAAGCAAATGTCCATTTGCCTGCTGCTGCTGCTGCTGCTGCTGGACATGACAGGGGCGAGCCTATGAGGCCGACTCTGTGGCTTGGAGTCGCTTCTTTGGTTAATTACCAAGATGTATGCGTGTCGCGCACACAGCCCAATTAACCCCCATTATGGGCGACTGAGTTTGTGGGTGACGGACTCAACAACATTTCAACAGGCGTCCAGCCTCGTCCTGGGCGTGTGAGTTCAGGCTCTGCACGAGGTCAAGCGTTCGCTTGGGCAAGTAATTAAGATTTCTGCTTGGTCTCCCCACTCAGCAGCACCAGCACCAACCACACCAACAACAACAACCGATGAGCAACAAGCATTCGCAGCGCACCAGTCACATATCCATAAACTCGCTCTATGAGACGCAAACAACTCAGCGTGTAACGCCCCCTCACACCCTATAACAGCCTCCGCCTCCTCCTGCCCTCCAAATTGCTTTATGATGTTGCAGATTATGATAATGAATGCCATCTGGACTGCACTGGACACTGAGCAGGCAGCAAGCAGGCAGCAGGCAGGCAGGCAGATAGCCAAGGGCGCCTCGGCAGCAAAAACAACGTTGACACTTTAAGTGATTTAATGTTATTGTTTTCGAACAGATCGCCAGCTGTATGACTTATATGCACCACATACTCGACTTACACCACAGCCACCACCAGTCTAAATAATTTAATGAATATTAATGCGTGATATTTAATTGAAATGTTTCGCTCTTCAAGCCAGAATCTTGCAAGTTTTGCAAGCTTATCATTTCAAACAGATTTTTTAACAAAAACACAAATGATATATGTTATCAAATCTATTAAATCTACTATTATAAGTAATTTTTCAAATTATTCCAAGATGGAAACAGCTTCTAACCTATAAATAATATATTATAACCAACTTGAAAACTCACTTAAATACAAAAAATCTAAGAACATTTTTTGACAACTAAAAGTGTATATTTTAATACTTTTACCAGTTTCAAAAATTCAAATATAATCAAGAGGACATTTCATGACTAAAATGAAACTACTCCGGTACAGTTTGTAAAAAAATGTATAAAACTGAGGTTTTGGTATGGATTTAACAACTAAATCTATAGAAAACTCTGCACAAAAGTTAAAATGTTGTCGACTTTATCTGGCTAATGCATCAAATTTAATATTTTGTACAACTTTATTGACATGAAATGGAATAAATCTGCCACCGTTGGCCAAACTCCAATGAACTGCTCAGAGACTGTGAATGCTGATTTGATATCTCCCTTTCCCTCCCACTATATATATATATCTGTCTCTTGCGGTCTGTGTGTGAACTGCTATTGAAATGTTTTTGATTGGAAAAAATTTAATTTCCTATACGCTTCAGAGTGTCCTTATCGCAGCCGCATTGTGTCAAAAAATTGTCAATTTTTTTGCCAAACGTTTTTTTTTTTAAATTTAAATCAAGTATGGCGAAAAAGAGCGCTGAATGGAAAGCATTTAACGGATATCTAAAACTTTTTTTTCCGATATGTTGTAATCGTACACAAAACCTCAAACCACAATTAATTAAGCCCAAGCTCTTGACAACAATGCCAAAAACCAAATGCGAAAAAGTCATAGACAGTTTTCAAATATTTTTTTCTATTCTATTTTGTTATTTTCTTTTTTTTGTATAAGTTGCAAACTGCGCGCGAGTATCTTCAATTACGATTTGGAGTTTCGATTTGTTGTGCGACCCAGCCAATGGGAAGAAGAAGAGAGAGAAAAAAGGTTCATTAAACGCTTTTCCTAGCTGCCAACCAATTTTCGCGTTCATGGAAATTCGTTACCCACACAAAAGGCGGCGCCCAAACCGCAGAGAACGTGTGGAGTGAAATTCATTTTTTCCATTAAATCGAACCGTTGATTGTGCATGAAGCGCACAGGCACAAATGTCAACGCTCGGTTAGATGGCAGCGGCCTGATAGGTTGCCAGGCTCCCCTGCAACACCTCCTCCCAAACATCCCCCATCCCCCCCACCCACCTTCCTACTCTAGCAAACCAAGCTTATCCATGTGGGGAGTCTGAGTGCCAAAACGCGTCGACTCTGTCACATGCGAGTGTGGCAAAAGCCACCCAGGGGAGTGTACTTTCACCGAACTTTTCAGCATGACAATTCCGACTGCTGCAGCACCCTACACCCTACACACAAAAACAAAATATGCCTAGCTCTAACCGATATTGTGGTATAGAAATACCTTCTTTACTGAGCATTTTGACTATAGTAGGTCTAACCGAAATTGTTGTTGTGAATTGTGAAAACTAACAAATATATGAAAAACTTTAAGTACTGTTATTTACTGCGAAATCAGTAACGTAACAATATGTAGCAATTTGATGATAAAATATGTAGTTCAAATTTGAATTTGCTTGATTTTGGAAAGATTTAAACAACTTATAACTATTTTTTACAAAATAAATATAGTTAGGCCTTGGAATGTTTTCTAGGTAAACAGCCACTTTATATTCATAATTTTTAAATTTTGCATAGTATACGATACTACATGTATACGATTGTAAAAAACACACTTGATGATAACAATTTTTGTAATAATATATCTTTATTACCGTAACAAAATATATGCAACTATATTCGGTGTTAAGCTCTAATAGATAGTTTTTTTTTATTGCAACCACAAAATTAGTGTTTAACTGATTACTTTCTAGTGGTGGTGACTCATATGACAATTTAACCAAATGAGTACACATCAAAAACAAATTGAACTGTTAGTTGATCTAGCCTTCTAGATTTTTTTGAGTGCACCGCAAAGAGCTCAAACCGAGTTTGACCAGCAAATACTTCCTCATATGATAGATACAATTTTTTGCTATGTTTTTTGCTAATTGAAATTCGATACGAACCGAAATGGCTTTTTGACAAACAATGACACGACTCACCTACTATTTGGGGCGCATTTATTGCGGTTTTTCTTTTCTTTATTTTCCTTTTATATATTTTTTTGTGCCATTGACAAACGCATTTGCAAATGAATTGCTTATTGACAGTTTGATAGAATGTTGGCTCGTTGACAGTTGTTGTTGTCTCGATACGGCTTGTCTTTTGTTATTCTTTAATTATTCGTTGCGACATAAAAGAAAGCAAGAGTAAGTATCATGTTGAAAAGAGAAACAAGAAAATTGCACAATTGTCTGAAACGATGCTAAAGTTCGAATACATATTTTATACCATTTACAGAACTATGAGGTATTCCCGATTATAAGACTTTAAATATTCAATCTCGAAAGATTATATAAACTTGCTAATCGATAATCCAAATATTATATTTCATATCATATTCCAAGAAAATCTTCATAGAATTAATGAAATACACGCATAATTACTTTTTATACAGAATTTGGGCAGAAAATCCGGTTTACAAAGAGAAAATAAAAGAGCACAAATTGACGATTCACAGGTATAGATTCAAGCACAGGTATAGAAGTACCTAATAATAAGCTTTGTTAACCTGTCCAAGAAATGCAAAATCTTCGACACGCCGGAGATAGTCCTTCCTCACTTTTTTGAAAGTTAATTTCTATATTTCTGAAATATCTGCAATGTCCGTGATTTAGAAAGAATTCCACTTGGTTTTAGAGAGACAAAGCTGCGCTTAAGAACATATATTTTCCAAATACTAGAGAGTTTATTTAATGTTCAGAGTGTACAATTGACTTGAACATCTCTGATCCTCAGAGCTTTCCATTAACTCTATGACATTGCCACAAAGGATGTGAACAGTTGTTGCCTTCCGCCTGATTGCACTCTGCAGAGCTCTCTCTTCAAATGTGTCGCATGTGCCTTATCATTTTATGATATGGAATGGTATGAATTATAATAATAAATTCGCATTGCAATTAACAACTTGGCTTCTCGTTCAATTTTAATGCATGCAAAATCCATTAAATCACTTAAAATGCACAAATCTCCGCGGTGACTGCATTAAAATGCTAAAAAGTGAGCGAGAACATTTTTTAGAAAATTTGAGAGCACTTCAGAGCAGTGACACATAATACGACTACAAACAGTTGATGTGCTGTGTGCCTGTCCTGGCACAGGAGTACAAGGACCACGTGAGGCTGTGACCGTCCGACCGCGCCGAGCTGCTTGATGTCGATGATAATGTAACGTACAAGACTCCACCTCCTCTAGCATATACAAAGAGTGCACAGGCAGGCAACAAGGACACTGCCGGGGCTTGGAACCCACACAGTAGAAGGGTTGGACATGCGTGCAAAATCCTTAAACAAGGGTAAGTGAAACGCACCGAGCTGCGGTAAAATGAATTGTCACAGTTCTTAAATTTAATTACGCACATCAGCTCCATGCAAATGAGGACACGACTGCCTTTCCTCTGATTAATCTGAATATTTATACTTCAGCTACTTTTGTAGTTGTACCTCCTATAAACAATTCCTATAAGTTTCGAGCTATAAAGTAGCTGGAACGAAATTAATACTATAGATTTAAATGAAATCCAATACATAATATTACCAACAAAACATAAAGTTCAGATTTAAACAATTATTAATTAATGGAAGGTAGCCAAAACCAACAAAACACTTTTGGTTTGAGCTCAAATTAACCCACGAATATATTTAAGTGTCCGCATTTTAAAGCACATTTGTATGATAGGTTATTCCCCACATTCAAATGTACTCATCGACCCATTTTGAGCACATGCTCATCAGCAAACTGTCAAAATGGAAATTTAAAAATGTCAAAAAACCTGACACGTATCCACGTTTACAATCCAGGAGCGATTCATATGTGAATGATGTCATGCATGAATAACTGATAACAAAATATTGACAAAGAGTTCACTGAAAATACAAATATAGGGTGGGCTAGAAAAAAAGATGAACCCTTCAATCTATATTTAATAATTTTAAATATTTGCATATACACATATTCAACCTTATATTTATTTTGTTGTATGACATATCGCTAGATGTCATGAAAATTGTAATTTCAATGCCAACCATTTGATGATGCTATTATTCAAGTATCTTAGCCATGGATTGAAATTTCGAAAATGGCATAATTAAAATACAACTCCGCTAAAAATATTCTTAAAAAACTATTATTCTTAAAACAGAAGTTAACAGAGCTTAGAAATAAATTGAATACTAGCACTTGCATAATAATACTTAAATCGTTCGATCAAATAACTGAAATCTACCAAAAAGTATTGTACTTCATAAGTCACCATAATTTACCAGTGCTCAAAAGATAATAAATGTTGGTTTTAAAAACATTGGCATCATTTCGAGAGGTAGCTTAACAACGCTGGCTAACGAGTACTAATGGACCTGGTGGCTCATAGAATGGACCATTTGCAAATTGCCGAAAATTGCTGGCCAGCTGCGGCCCGATGGCTAAAGATGGGCGGGATTTTCAATTAGCCTAAAACCCACTAAAAAGGCTGAAAGCTGGTGACCAAAATATTTAATACCTTTTATCCAGCCTCATAATTCGCATAATGACAAAAAGTCTCATTTGGTAATTTAGGCAGTGGGAATAAACAAAAACGGTAAACGGCAAACGGCAACCACCCCAACCCCATTCTGCTGACCATCCGGATGCACTTCAACTTTCCACCCTGTTGCGTACAATCAACGTGTGGTGGACCAGGGGGATGCCGGGGTGGGTGGGGGACACCCGCTTGGCACACGACAGCCGTCGTCGAATTGTTGCAAAAGTGCGAAACCGCAAATGTTAAGCGCAACACAGAAGTCAATGCTATCACCACCCAAACAAATTCACACTTAGAAAAAAAATGCTCTTTAATTTTAAAAGTCGCAAAGTCAGCTTCCAAACAATTGATACCATTTCAAAATTACAAAGTCTTTTACAAATTGACGTCAAAATTTCAGTGTTAATTTAGGAATTTAGTAGAACACAAAAAACTTTTTTTTGTATATCAGAAAAAAATGTAGACACGCTTGTAACCATTTTTTTTTTTTAGAGAGTATTTCCGTAAATTTATATTTTTATATATGTGTTTGTCAATTAAGTACTTCTTATATATTATATATTCAAAAAAATTAAAAATGACTTAAAAAGGGAAAAAATTATGTACTAAATTAATTATTTTGCTAAAAAACAAAAAATGTACACCATATTTTTTCTTAGTGCACCGACAAACCGCAAATGCTCTCTACTCCGTCGATGTCGACCCACTCAATGCCGTCGACAAAAGCTCTTCAATTTGCTTGCCATCTATTATGGCAGCTCATTGTGGGATTACCGACCCACAAACCACTGAGCAACCACTAACCGTGGTTGGCGTTAACATTGACGTTGACTGGGCCAGTGGGAAGTGAGCGGTATTGGCAGGGGCAGGGGCAGGGGCAGGGGCGTTGAGCAATTGCTAATAAAAAGGGTGGAAAATCCACTTTGCTACGGCATTTGATTTTGATTTTTCTCTCTGTTTGTCCATTGACTCTGGGGACTTGAACGCGGTTTGACAGCGGGAAGGGAGATCTGGGAGATACATTTCACTAGCTGACTTTTCATGTCATCCGATAAGCACAGGTTTCGCGTTATTCAGCCAGGTAACTCAGGTAATGAGAAGAAGACTGAAAAATACTGCAATACTTAAATAATAATAATATTATAAAATACTAAAGTTGTTCCCAAGTAACTGTTTACGGAAATTTGCGTAGATAGAGCAAAATTTTTTTATAATATATTTTAAAAAAACTTACGAAAGAATCAATTTTTAGAGAATGTGTACAAAATATGTAATTTTCAAAAATTTTGATTGTATTTTCCTCAACGGACAAAACTACGCAATCTCGCTAATAAGACTAAATTAAATTTAGTTAAAATACTAAAATCTAAGATTGTGCATGTCCCTTTAATTTATTAAGTGTACACTAGACACAGTCGATAAAAAACATTTAATTGTAAATTGTAACTTATTAAAATAGGTTAAAATCAATTTTAAAATTTAAGTCTAATTTAAATGTGAAATGGTTAAAGTTTTAGTTGGGAAACTTACACAAGACGGGGTTTGCCTGCGCCTAACCCAATAAAAACTATAAAAGCTAATTCATCAACGGCAGAGTTAAGCTGCTCATGAACGGGCTGGGGGCATTTAGAAGGAGGCAACGATGAACAATGAATTAGTGGCATCCTGCCGAGTGAGTTCTTGTGCAGGTCTTTACAGGATTACACTCGATTACAGGATACATTACAAGTACAACGGGTGGGCCAGTTAGGCAACAGCTATGCCGAACCATAGGTAGCAAACACCCGCTGGGAATGATCAATCAATTCGAATCAAATTTGATTTCATGCAGCTGACTGAACTGAATCCGTGTACGGGGTGGAAACTGGAGAATCTGGGCTCTGGGCTCTGGGTACTGGGCACTGTTCTATTATTATGACTATTGCATTGCGATTGATGTGGAATGGAAGCCATGTTAATTATGAAATTGCGCTTTAGCTTGGATTTCCATCAACCAGTCTGATATTAACCAGCTGAAAACTGGACGAACCCAGAAGCGATTGTCCGGCAAACAAATCATTTTGTGGGCATACTCAGCGATACGGATGAAAACAAACAAACTCACAACAGGCCAAACTACATACATTGGCATTTTGATTTGGATTTTCGTCTGGAGTTAATGAAAAACGGAAACGCCACTTGTTTTATGTTCTCATTCAACATCATTCGCATCCTCATCAACGCCCCCCGAAAGCTTTTTTCTTTGCGACTTATAACAATTGCCCACGTCTGGTTAGTGGGGGGTTTGGGGTAACGGGTATTTCTGTTTGCTCATGTACTTTGTTTTTAGCGATTAATTAATGCAATTAATCTGCAGCGGGATTCATGACTTTGTGCCTTGGGCTGCTTTCTGTCTTTCAGTTTTGATGATATTGTTGGTGCGCGTTTCTGTGTACTTCCTCTCCCCGCCCTCTCCTACAGTGAGTGTAAATAAATGGCTTGGATTAAGTTGAGATTATCACTAATAAAGAAATTAATTAAGACTCTCGAATGTATATATGTGAGCACATCAATGAATTAGTCAATTAGTCAAATAATTAATAGCTAAATATCCGAACTAAGAATTTTCAGAGAGTGGGATAAATCAATTATTTTTAAGACCAAACTGTTATTTAACTTAACATAATACATAAGAACTATTTAGTATTCTTCTCTTTTTATAGTCTCTGATTTCTACAAGGCAGGATGTACTGCAATAATAGACTTGAAAGTATTTCGTATGAAAAATATAAATATATTCATGAATATAATTTGTTCACGGCAAACATTTCTAGATTATCTTATTCCCCAAATAATTCATAATTTATGGACAATTATATCTGATCTGATGTTCGTATGCTTCCCGCAAACCTAAGTTAAAATTTCAATACACGCTGTCTAAGCAAAATTTTATTTAACTAATCCATATATGTATTTTGTATTGAGGTTCGGCTGCTTTTGTTTGGACAATTGGATTGATGAAAGGTTCGCTTCATGGAACAAAAATGCGGGAATTCCGGGTTCGGCTTAAAATCATATGAATTACACTATGTTATTTCAAGTACAAATGCTGTGCGCATTAGTGATAAGCTGGACATTGATTTTAGAGATTAATGAACAGCTATAGCTGATCGTTTCCAATCAGTTGCATCAAATCGGTAGAAGCCATCAGTTCAACGGCACTATCAGTTTGTTTTCCCTAAAACATAATGTTAATGTTAATGGCAATTTTTCCCGCATTTCAACTATGTTAGGAGGTTCTTATCATGTGTTGTTATATTAATAAAAGTACATAGTTAATAAAGCTTACGCATAAAGTAAAAATTTTAGACTAATGATCGAATCAATACTGTGTAATATATGTATGTATATGTACATCAGACTTTAGCATGCAATATATTATAATATACACGAATTTTAGTTTTATTATTATTTTCTGTAATTAATTCAAGTCTTGATTATACAAAACTAACTCATGCCTGAGATAACGCTGGGAATTAGGAAGTAGTATTTATTTACATATGTATATAAATTAACATTTAAAAGTTACTCTCATCCAAAGCCAATCTAATAACTCTTACTAAATATTATTTTGTTTATCTCTCTGTCTCTCTCCTCTCTCTCTCTCTCTCTCTCTCTCTCTCTCAGAAGTTCTGGTTGGCACTGTTCAGCAGTGAGGATTGTCATTGTGAGGATGGTAGCGATGAGACTTTTATGTCCTGCTATAATACGACTTTTGATCGCGAAAGCTTTTTTCGCTGCAATTACGGAGGATGTGTGCAGGAAGCACTCAAGTGCAATGGAAGTCCCGATTGTTGGGATGAAAGCGATGAGAACAAATTCATGTGTGCCGATGATGAACAACTTGAAGTATTACTAAGTGAGTTGCAAGGGAACTTTAAATGAGTTACCCAATGGATAAATCAAGTTCTTACACAATTCTGACAACCTCCGTTCATTGAAATAAGAAAATATGTTATTTCGTATGAATATGATGCGACGAGTTACAGATCTATTATTTTTTTTTTTAAATTTACCTTTACCAAAAACTAAAAGATCTGTGGTCTAAAATTCATTAAAAAATAGGTTTTATTCGATTCCCTCACTCACCAGTTTCTCCCATTCAGTCAAATAGGACAACAAGTGTTTGATTGCAATGGTCAGGTGTGCAATGGCTATCGGGATTGCTCGAATGGTTTTGATGAGTCTGTAGAGCGGTGTGCCGACAGCTTAGGTCCACCCAACTCATTACGCTGCGAGAATGGATTCTGCATCCCAGCCACTGACTTCTGCCATCATGAGCTCGACTGCGCCGATGGCAGCGATGAGATGCCCTAGATGTGCCGCAAGCTTGGCGAGCAAACTTGGCGAGCAAACTTGGCGCTCCACGATGGACACATGCACGCATCAGCTTCTGGACCACACAGTCGCCCCTAAGCACACTGCAGAAAACGAGCTGACCCGATATAGTGGGGCAGCTGGCCTATATGCGCCGCAACAGCAGCTAGTTGAAGAAGAGGACTCAAACCTGTGGAAGACATACACGAGTTTACTACACGCAAGCGAGGATTATTTTACTGGCTTTGACTTTACCTCACTTATTGAGATTTCTGACGACAGTTCGGTTAAAGTCACCTGCATTAAGGGTTTCGTGCATTTTGGCACTAGTATTATTAAATGCGTGAACAGTCTGTGGCAGTATGAAGGATTCGGTTATGTACGCATATGCAATCAAAACTTCACGGCACAAAGCTGCTCGTCACCTGCGCCACCGGCTATGAAAGTGTACCTGAGAAAAGTCGACATAGCTGCGATGCGCAAGGATCTTGGCAAACCGAAGTTGCTAGTCCCGAATGTAAGCCTATTTGTGGCATTAAGTCCACCCACTATTCCGACATAACACCCTGGACTGTAAGCATATTTCAGCGGAGCTCAAGCCAGGAATCAATCGTTGAATTTAGCTGTTCTGGCACAATTATCTCACCTCACCTGGTAATCACTGCCAGGTCATGTTTCTCAGATGGAGAGCAAGTCCTTAACTACAGCATTATGCAGGGCAATTACTGTATCAGCTATTGCCAGACTAAGGATCATGGCTATATCTTGCACAATATCTCAATCAGGTTGTAAGTATTATCGAAAAATCTAAGGCCAGCTAATCTTATCCGGAACATTCCAGCAATCCATCAAAAAAGTTTATCTTACTTAAGCTTTTGAAGCCCTTTAGCTTTGGTGCTACAGTAATACCCATTTGCTTGGAGGCTCCACAAATAGAACAAAATAATGTGATTGATATTGAAACGCCGAAAACATCAGTTGGGAGAAAGTCAGTTTTTGTATGATTTTCAATTTCAATTTCTAATGTCCATTAATCGAGCACAATATAAAATATATATTTAGTCTCTTATTATTTAGTCTTAAATAGATAAATAAATGATATTTTGACTGACTATATATTTATTTTCATATACACATGGGAAGCATAGCATCTTACGCAATATAACAGTAAGAGTTTTCCTATGGCAGCTATATTATAAAGTAGTCAGTTCTGGCCGAACAAGATGAAAAGAAAGAGAGAGAGAGAGAGGGAGAGAGAGAGAAAGAGACGGCCTAGTAAGTGGTAAAAGGAGCCGACGGATATGGCCATATTGATTCGGGTATTGATGCTGTTCAATAATATATTTGCTTTATGGCGTCGTAGTCATAATTGAAAATAAATTGTGTACATATATATAAAATTATAAAATATATGTTTATATTTTGTACAATGTATGTATGTGTGCAAATGTCAAATATGTTAATAATATCAATATAAATACAGTGCACGCTCGATAACGTGTCCTAGTTAAAACCAAGTTCACGCTAGCAAGTGTTCACGTTTTCGATTGCCAAAAAAGTGAATATATATTAACACACTTGAGTACACGTTTTAATGTTGCTTTGTATATTTATTTGTTATATTAATTGAAATACAGCTTTCTCCCTTAGACTTCCCAGTACAACGTACACAATGATATAAATGTGTATGGCTTTCAGTGTAGAATTATTATAGATGGTCAGTTTTCCCAACGTTATAGGAGTTTTAAATGTTTGGAAAGCAATAGAAAATCCAAAATTTTAAATATAGAATTAGTATAGATGTTAAACCATGATCAAAAATGCCTCGAGGATCCAAAATCGGAGTTATTAATGTTTGAGAATCATTTCTAGAGACTTGTGAGTCTTTCTAATGCCTTGTTTATAATTCGAACTTCAAATTTTATGAAGGGTTCAGATTTGATTACAGAATTCAAACAGATATCAGAACTGCCACGGAAACAAATATCAGATCAGTGTGTACAAAGTTATGAGAGCTTGAAGTCTTAGAAGGGCATTTCTAGGGACATGCGTTCCTTTCGTTTCTTTCAAATGGAATGTTCGAAATTCATAAATGCCAGAGATTTAAGTGCATAGTTAATATAGATGCGAAATCGTGATCGCATCTGGCATTGGAACAACAATCGGATCAGTTTTAACAAAGTTATGGGAGTTTTTATTGTTTGAAAGGCATTTCTAGGGACTTGAGTATCTCTAATAGATACTTGTCGATATATACCTGATAGTACTTGAATTTATATCTGTCACCCGCTTCATTTCATAGTCATAATCAACTATGACATTACAGTCCACAAAATTGCATCACTTAAGCGCTCAGTTCATTGAAATTCGAATTGGCCAGTCGTTATGTTCGGTAGTATCTATTAGCACTAAAGCAAATTACCATATTAATTGCTACTAATTAAAAATTCATTAAAACACAGAGCTCAGGCCGAGCCACAAGGCCGGAATCGGGAGTTTGCAGTCGTGGCGTCTGGCAATTTATTATGCTTTGTCATCTCTGTGTCGCCAGGACCAAATGAGCAAAATGATAATAATAAACATTTTCATTTTCATAATGCTTCGATATCAATGAGTTCATAATGTCCACAGCCGCTGTGTACTTTCAATTAAAAGCCAACTTTCAGCCATAATTCAAAAACTAAAATATGCAAAACGAGTTTACGGTGAAAGTTTCAATCGCATCGATTTGCATAGGACCAAGGGGTGACAAAGCGACCCGCACACATACATGTATATGTAAGTATCTGTGTATCTCTATGCTGGCTGTAATTATGCCATAAAGTGAACACACCACACACACCACAGCCACACCACCACAGCACCCCACCCACGTACACCTGTAACATCTGCGCACCACCGAAGTCCGCTATTCATGCCATAAATTCCGGCTGTGTGGCACATTAATTAATTTGCTTTGCGGCATTTCAAAAGGATTATTTACCGCTCATTTTATACGTGTGTGCGTATGTCAAAGTCAATAGGCTAAAGTTATGAGAATGTATGAGTGTACTTTTGCGTGTATGCGTGCATACAATAGATACATTTCACATCCTCCACATAGTACTTCAAGCGTTTAAATATCAAAGAATTTTTGATGAAGAAATCACATATAAAGAATATTCACAACATGCACATATTAAATGAAACTAATAAATCTCGTTTATTCTCTATTTAATTTTTAACGAAATCTCATTAAGCTTTTGCAATATGTGCTATGGAACTAATCCTGAAATATTAAATTTTAATTACATTTCTTAATTACATACTTTCTTAGATGTGACAAATTAGTATATCACCTATTTATGAATCAAAGGATATGAAGCATATGACGAACAAATGAAAATCAAGTGGCGAAGGATTATCTTCGGTGTGCCGAAGATTTTGTACTCTTTTCGAACCTTTAGGCAATTTTCACTCTGTCAACTGTACCGCTGAAATTTCATATGCTGTAAAGAATTGTTTTATCGCGTGGCATTTATTATTTTTGTTCTAAGAATTGGTATCATATGAATTAAAATTTTTCTTTTAAAATATTAAACTCAAGCTATGTTATATTTAAACAAGTGAGAGTGCTCTAGTCGGAAGTACACGACTACGAGATACCCTGAACCCAATCCTTACAATCATTCATCCTAATCTAAACACACATATGCTGCACTACAAGCAGTACAAGCAGTGCAAGCGGTTAGCTTGCTTTTTCGCTGAGCCCCACACAATGGAAAGTTATATCTTAAATAACTTCTGTGTTTATTGACCGATATTATTGAAATTTTTGGGGCAAGCAATTGTCGATAATATGTGTGACCAAACCAAATTGCAAGGTCGTATCTTTAAAATCTTTTTAACTTTTGGGGGGTTTGGGGGATGGTATCCAAAAAGTGAAATATTTGTTACATGTGTATGCTATTCGAGATTATACATGCCAAATTTGGGGCCTCAATTTTTTTTAACTTTGAAGTTATGTCCCAAAAACTCTAGTCTAAAATTTATCGATAACTTTTGAATGCGACGAGTTATCGATAAAATTAAATAAATTTGATCTGTCTTGGGATTAGGAGAACTTATGTTCCAAATATGAAGTCTCTAGCTCTTGTAGTCTCTGATATCTGTGTGTTAATACAGACAGACAGACGGACAGACGGACAGACAGAAGGACATGGCTAGATCGACTCGGCTGTTGATACTGATCAATAATATATATACTTTATATGGTCGGAGATGCTTCCTCATGCCTGTTACATACTTTTGCACAAAACCATAATACCCTTTTTACCCATTTTTAATGGGTTCAGGGTATAAAAATTGTAAGGAAGAATAACAAAAAAATTAAAATAAATTATCAGTCGCCGCTGAGATTCAAGTGTACAAGGAAATTGAAAGAAATTGCTTTGAAAACATCGGATTTATGGCCTAAGCCGACTTCCAGTTGTATGGCAGCTATAAGATATAGTGGTCCCATCCAGCTGGTTCCGACCAATGTGCTGTCCCTTTGAATAATAAGTCTGTGTGCAGAGTTTTATCGAGATAGCTTAAAAAGTGAGGGACTAGTTTGCATACATACAGACAGACAGACAGACGGACATGGCTAGATCAATTTGTTTTGTCATTCTAAGCATACTGGCAGTAACTTTTGAGGGTCTCCGACGCTTACTTCTATGCTCTTATGCTCTATACAAATTATGATATGCAATACTTTCCTTTTTACTGATTAAATTCACTGCAATATTCAAATACCCCACAGGGCAGCACTCAGTCTCAGCTGCGTGTCGACAAACTTTGTGACATTATAAAATCTAATGAACAAAAATTAATTTACAATAATAACTCAACTAACACGAAACGACGCCACAAGCTGCTAACCAACTCACACCCCTCCAGCCACCCAATAATCCAACCACTCTTCCCAGCTCCGGTTTCAGCCACCGAAAGAGTTGTGCCGTGTGCCGTGTGGCAAAAGCCGTACTCCTGGGAAGTGGAGCCGCGTCGCGATTTCAAAGTGTTTCCGTTTTCAATTTGCATAAAATTCGTTAAAGTGTCTAACGGCATTAATGAGCAAGAGAGGAGTGGCCGCGAACGGGGCAAAGACTTCACCTGTTGCCTGGAAAAGTGTCATCGGCTGTGCCCAGTGGAGCTCAAGTGTAAATGGATCGCCTTATGCCATCCGGTAATTGTGTGTAATTAAATCTTGCCCGCAGCCCAAAAATAACAAATGACAAACACTTTGAGCCTGTGGTTACCCAGTGGTTTCCCTCCTGGTTACTCGATGCCAAAGCTCAAACTCAACACTCAAGCATCATTCCTCTCCACTCAACCCTTTGGCTTAGTCTGTGTCGCATTTTGCTTTAATTATGTAGCGTAAATAATTTTTGCTCTTTGTCTCATCTATTTATGAGTCATTGATATTCCTTGAATTTTCTTTGCGTTAATTAGTGGAAATCTGTATGTAATTAAATACAGCTGCAATTTAATTGGAAATAAAAGTGTGAGTTGTAAGTTTTCGAGGGATTTTGAAGATTTTTAATTCTTTAAATAGTTGAATAGCATTAACATTGTAAATGATGCCGTAACACATTTCATTTTTTAAGTCAGAAGGTTTTATTAATACTTAAAAAGTACCTTGAAGCCGATCGAATGAAAAACAAAAAAACGTTACAATACAACAGTTTCCAGCCATTTTCCAAGAGGAGTGAGTGGAATTACCAAAGTCAGTAATACAGTTTTATGTAAAGCTTTCAAAGAATTTCATGTACCATTTTCCTGCATGTTAAGAAAGAATTTTTCTAAAGCCCCTTTTTTAATTCTTAAATACAGCTTCAGTCCAAGTTCTCTTTTAGTTAAGTTTGAAAGAAGTTTACGTTTTGTCTGGCATCAAAATATAGTTAGACCTTTTTAATCAAAATTAAAAATACTAAGCTACAATTACGTAATGATTGAGTAATTGGTTAATTGAATAACTGCAGGCCTCATTTCAACATGTAGAACACCCACACAGAATTGTTAATTCATTAGCACCTCCTTAGATCTATGTAGACGTTGGCCAAGCGAACAATTGAGTCAAATTAAATGTAAATTCCGTGTGTTGTTTTCGCACCACAAACATTAATTGTAAGGCAATCAGTCGCGCAGAACCCACGCAGTCCCAAAAACCAACAACTGCACTGCAACTGCAACAGCAACAACAACTGCAATTTTCATGGTGGCTTCAATCAGCCAACAATCAACAAAGAGTGGGGGGGGAGTGGGGAGTGGGGCAGACACTGTCAATGATCTCAGGGGCTGTGTAGTTGTTGCAAATTGCAGCCACCGCAAATTGTGGCAAGCAAAACAAGCAGCAAACAGACACAGACGACAATCTGGCCGATAACACAATGCAAATAAAAGTGTTAGAAGTTCGCTTTTAGCGAAAAACACGCTGCACAAGCAAAGCCAACTTTGGCAACATGACAAAAATAAGAAAAACACTTTTGTTATTGTGGTTTTGCGGCATCTTGATGTTACAGTTAGTTAAATGAAATGCTGCTGCCATATGGCAAAACTTTGAAGTTGCAATTGGTTTATTTGCATAGCCCGTTCTACAGGTCTAAACCACTCGCTGAACTTCACCTAACATCACCGATATGATATAGCCTACCATTATCATTTGTATACCCTGAACCCATTAAAAATGGGTAAAAAGGGTATTATGGTTTTGTGCAAAAGTATGTAACAGGCATAAGGAAGCATCTCCGACCATATCAAGTATATATATTCTTGATCAGTATCAACAGTCAATTCGATTAAGCCATGTCCGTCTGTCTGTCTGTCTGTCTGTCTTTCTGTCTGTCTGTCCGTCCGTCTGTATGAACACGCGGATATCAGAGACTACAAGAGCTAGAGACTTCATATTTGGAATATAAGTTCTCGTAGTGTCGGGACAGATCAAGTTTATTTTATTTTATCGATAACTCGTCCCGTTCAAAAGTTATCGATAAATTTATATTTCAGACCTGCGTTTTTGGGTCATAACTTAGAAGTTATAAGAGCTAGAGGCCCCAAATTTAACATGTATATTCTTGAATAGCATACACATGTAACAATACCACCCCCAATCCCCCCAAACGGTTTGGTCACACATTTTATTGCCAATTGTATGCCCAAAAATTTCAATAAGATCGGACATTAAACACAGAAGTTGTTAAAGATTTAACTTTCCATTGTGCGGGGCTCAGTGAAACAGCAAGCTAACTGCTTATATATATTATATTTTATATTATATTTGTATTAAATACGTTTTTAACCTTATTATCATACAACACGTATCCAATTGCCATTTGTAATGTGGTGGCCACTTAAAGCAAAAAGCATTCCACCAGAACACCGATTACGTTATCTTAAGATTAAAGGACGACCATTCATGGCAGTACGGACAACCTGACCGAATGTTGTAATTAACCTCGAAGTTGGCGAGGGGCAAACAAGTTGCGACTAATCCTGAATTATTATTTGCCACCGTAAAGCAAAAGACGAGCAAATGGTTTATTTTCAATTTATGGCCCGAAAGGGTTACACAGTGATGGGTTAGGGCGAACCCCCCGTTCATGGAGTTTAAGCAATGTTTCCAAATCATTTGCATATGAATTTTGGGGAACCTTTATGCCAAGCGCACTTTTGCCTAGTTGAGCATTCAAATTACTGTTATTATTATTTTCACTCATATGCCACTCGTCCGGTGCTGAGTGGGATGATAGAAGCGGGAGGGGGGGGCGGCTAGGAGTTGGGCGCATTAAATCCGGCACGACCTTTGCTTGGAGCACTTCCGTTTGGGGTTTTAATTCTATTAGACGAGGCCACGGGCTTGCCGCTTATCGCTGCCGGCACACATGTCGCCTGCTGCCAACATACTCCCCCCCAAGCTCCTTAACTGGCACAGCAGCGCCCTCTGGCGGCTGGGCAACGAACAGTTCGAGTTCGAGGCGCGTAAAAGGTTAAAATTATAATTTGCGGCTTCTGCGGCGCACTTTATTACCGCTTTTCATTCGCAACTTTGGCATTTGCAGTCAACAAGCGTCGACACGCTTAATTTCTTGGCGCCTTTCATAACATTTGTTCTACATCATGTATTAAACAGAGGGGCTGGGGTGGGCGTGGCATTGTTTGCTCGCCATGTTCTCGAAAACAAAAGGGATTTTTAATGGCCCTGCGTGGTCGCTTATCAGCGTCGGATATCCTTGGCGCAGTCTAGCACAAAACAAATAAAGGTTAGTTACGACATTTTTGGCTTCGGTTTTTAGGTTTTCGCAGTTTGTTTGTCTTCACTTTCACCTAAGCGGAAAGTGTGCAAAGTTTCGCACTTCTCTGTGGCTAAACGAGCGATAAGCCCAGTTTGAATTATTTCGTTAGCTGCCAAAGTTGCTTATCCTTCCCAGAGGTATTCTTGGTATGCCAATATTTTTAGCATGTGCAGATATTGTAGCAGGTTATGTTCATAAAATGTTTTGTTTACCCATCCACTGATCCTTGAAGATAAGCTTGCAATTGCTTTGCGCACCTGACTTAATTACAGTATAGAACTCTCAGAACCTTAACGTATATTTTGATTGTTGAAGAAATCATATTCTCATCTCATTTTTAAGTGCAACATTAAAACACATTTTTTGACAACTGTTATACATAGCTTAAAATGAAAGGCATATTCAAGGCCAGAATATAATGTATGATAGTATATTAAAACTTATAACAAAAGAAATGTAATTGATTTGAATTATACATGTGAGGTTGCCAAATATATTCAATATCTTATAACATTATTATACTCTTTCGAAGAAAATAGTATATTAAGTTTGTCCTGAAGTTTGTAACGCATAGAAGGAAGCGTCTGAGACCCCCAAAAGTAACTGCCAATATGCTTATAAAAACAAAACAAATTGATCTAGCAATGTCCGTCTGTCTGTCTGTCTGTCTGTCTGTCTGTCTGTCTGTCTGTCTGTCTGTCTGTCTGTCTGTCTGTCTGTATGTATGCAAACTAGTCCCTCAGTTTTTGAGCTATCGCGATGCAACTTTGCACAGACACTTATTATTCAAGGGGACAGCACATTGGTCGGAGCCGGCCGGATCGGACCACTATATCTTATAGCTGCCATACACCTCAAAGTCGGTTTTGGCCATAAATCCGATGTTTTCAAAGCAATCGCCTTAAATTTCCTTGTACACTTGAACATCCTTATAACTCATCAATGGGTAAAATCGCAAATCGATTGAGTTATAAACAGCGAAGATATGCGTCATTAAATATTTTGAAAAACAGGTGCATATGAGCAAACAAAGTCAAGCGCAAGAAAGCTTTTGATAGTCTGCTCTTCAAGGTATTTTGTCACCGATCATCAAAACGGTTTGTGGTGTAAGGCGTAAAGAGCCGCGCTAACGAACGCAAGTTTCGCAAGGTCTCGCAAGTTCGAGTCTAGGCGGCGACTGATTATTAATTTAATACTTTTTTCTTTTTCTTCCTTCCAAATATATAACTGTAATCAAATTAATTTGCTTACAATGGCTTAGAACAAAAACAATGCCACGCGAAAAAACAAATGCTGACAAACGCGAGTTGCTGCAGGTTGCAGGAAAACAAAACAAGGAAATTTGTAACAGTCGGCTCTTCAAGCAATTTTGTCAGCGATCATCAAAACGGCTTGTGGCGTAAGAGGTAAAGTTGCGAACTGGTGAGCGAGAGGTCCTGGGTTCAAGACCAGCGGCGACTGGGTCGGTCGGTCATTTATTTTCATTTTTATACCCTGAACCCATTAAAAATGGGTAAAAAGGGTATTATGGGTTTGTGCAAATGTATGTAACAGGCATAAGGAAGCATCTCCGACCATATAAAGTATATATATTATTGATCAGTATCAATAGCCGAGTCGATCTGGCCATGTCCGTCTGTCTGTCCGTCTGTCCGTCTGTCCGTCTGTCTGTCTGTATGAACACACAGATATCAGAGACTACAAGAGCTAGAGACTTCATATTTGGAACATAAGTTCTCCTAATCCCGGGACAGATCAAGTTTATTAAAATTTATCGATAGCTCGTCCCGTTCAAAAGTTATCGATAAATTTCGATTTTAGACCAGCGTTTTTTGGATATAACTTACAAGTTATAAGAGCTAGAGGCCCCTAATTTGACATGTATAATCTCGAATAGCATACACATGAACAAATTTTTCACTTTTTGGATACCACCCCCAAACCCCCCAAAAGTTAAAAAAACGCATTTTTGAAGGTACGACCTTGCAATTTGGTTTGGTCACACATATTATTGACAATTGTTTGCCCCAAAAATTTCAATAAGATCGGACGATAAACACAGAAGTTATTTAAGATTTAACTTTCCATTATGTGGGGCTCAGCGAAAAGCAAGCTAACTGCTTGACCGCTTGCACTGCTTGTACTGCTTGTACTGCAGCATGTGTGTGTTTAGATTAATATGAATGATTGTAAGGACTGGGTTCAGGGTATCTCGTAGTCGGGCACTCCCGACTAGAGCACTCTTACTTGTTTCTTATTCTTCTTTTCAAATATATAATAACTGTTATCCAATTCATTTGCTTTCAATGGCTTAGAACAAAAACAATGCCACGCGAAAAAACAAAAGCTCAGTATAAATCCAGTTTGTCAGCGATTTTTAAAACTGCTTGGTGTAAGCAGTAAAAAGCAAAACAAGAAAGCTTTTGACAGTCTGCTCTTCAAGGGATTTTGTCAGCGATCATCAAAACGGCTTGTGGCTTAAGGGGTAAAGTTGCGAACTGTTGAGCGAAAGGTCCTGGGTTCAAGACCAGCGGCGACTGGTCATTTATTTTCATTTTTTCTTATTCTTCTTTTCAAATATATAATAGCTGTAGTCAAATTCATTTATTTTAAATTTCCTAAATTGTTTCAAATTTTTTTTTTCATACATAAAGTAGCTTTAATAGAATAATTCAAAAGAAAAATTTAAATTCATTGGCAAAACCAATGCCACGCGAAAAAAAATATGGATCTCAAATTCTGAATATAAGCTCTCGTATGTTCAGATTAAGTTTTATGACAATTCCATTTCCGACAGCAGCCTTGAAAGGTATAAGAGCAACAGGCACACAATTTG
Source organism: Drosophila flavopinicola (assembly GCA_035042425.1). NCBI lineage: Eukaryota > Metazoa > Arthropoda > Insecta > Diptera > Drosophilidae > Drosophila > Drosophila flavopinicola. The sequence continues at coordinate 1,236,336 of JAWNLL010000471.1, read as the reverse complement.
GTATGTATATTGTAGTATACATATGTAATGTAGTTTTGACTTTTTGGAAAAACTGAAACTTGTTTATTGTTCAATTCGGTAGCACTTATGAATGCTAAGGGACGCGTCCACGAGCTGCGGATAGTGAAACGTCCCTGTTTACATGAATACCTTTATATATTTTATTTTATATGTAGGGGTATATGTATGCGACATTAATATCTGCGAATTAAATAAGCAGTCACGGAAAAATAGTAAATATTGCATTAAGGTTCGAAAAGAGTATTTAATCTTCGGCACGCCGAAGATAATCTTCTCCACTTGTTTTAGTTGTTTTATTATACCCTGATCCCATTAAAAATGGGTAAAAAGGATAATGAAGTTGTGCAAAAGTATGTAACAGGCATAAGGAAGCATCTCCGACCATATAAAGTATACATATTCTTGATCAGTATCAACAGTCGAGTCGGTCTGTCAGTCCGTTGATATCAGAGACTACAAGAGCTAGAGACTTCATATTTGAAACATAAGTTCTCCTAATCCCGGGACAGATCAAATTTATTTCATTTTATCGATAACTCGTACCGTTTAAAAGTTATCGATAAATTTTGATTTCAGACTAGCGTTTTTGGGACATAAGTTCAAAGTTATAAAAGCTAGAGGCCCCAAATTTGGCATGTATAATCTCGAATAGCATACACATGTAAAAACAAGTAAGAGTGCTCTAGTCGGGAGTGCCCGACTACGAGATACCCTGAACCCAGTCCTTACAATCATTCATATTAATCTAAACACACACATGCTGCAGTACAAGCAGTACAAGCAGTGCAAGCGGTCTAAGCAGTTAGCTTGCTTTTCGCTGAGCCCCACATAATGGAAAGTTAAATCTTAAATAACTCTGTGTTTATCGTCCGATCTTATTGAAATTTTTGGGGCAAACAATTGTCGATAATATGTGTGACCAAACCAAATTGCAAGGTCGTACCTTCAAAAATGCGTTTTTTTAACTTTTGGGGGGTTTGGGGGTGGTATCCAAAAAGTGAAAAATTTGTTCATGTGTATGCTATTCGAGATTATACATGTCAAATTAGGGGCCTCTAGCTCTTATAACTTGTAAGTTATATCCAAAAACGCTGGTCTGAAATCGAAATTTATCGATAACTTTTGAACGGGACGAGCTATCGATAAATTTTAATAAACTTGATCTGTCCCGGGATTAGGAGAACTTATGTTCCAAATATGAAGTCTCTAGCTCTTGTAGTCTCTGATATCTGTGTGTTCATACAGACAGACAGACGGACAGACGGACAGACGGACAGACGGACAGACAGACGGACATGGCTAGATCGACTCGGCTGTTGATACTGATCAATAATATATATACTTTATATGGTCGGAGATGCTTCCTTATGCCTGTTACATACTTTTGCACAACTTCATTATACCCTTTTACCCATTTTTAATGGGTTCAGGGTATAAATATATCACTTTTTGGATATCATCCCCCAAACCCCCCAAAAGTTCAAAAAACGCATTTTTAAAGGTACGACCTTGCAATTTGGTTTGGTCACACATATTATTGACAATTGTTTGCCCCAAAAATTTTAATAAGATCGGACAATAAACACAGAAGTTATTTAAGATTTAACTTTCTATTGTGTGGGGCTCAGCGAAAAAGCAAGCTAACTGCTTAAACCGCTTGCACTGCTTGTACTGCTTGTACTGAAGCATGTGTGTGTTTAGATTAGTATGAATGATTGTAAGGACTGGGTTCAGGGTATCTCGTAGTCGGGCACTCCAGACTAGAGCACTCTTACTTGTTTTAGTTGTAAGAATGATAAATTTGTACTATGTGAAAATAATTTTAATAGAACACTACTGAACATTAATGCTCCTTTATGTGTATTTGTTTATTTAATGTCAACTTATATCAGTTTGCCCAAAAAAATAGTTAAGCTATAAAATTACATTTATTTACATCATTATTTAAAATAAAAAAATGAATTGAAAAATTTATAATTTTAAATTATCTTAGGGTTATTATCTTTATCTACATATAAGCGGATTGACATACCTTGGATTGAGGACAAGTAAGCTATGATCATTATGAAAGAAATGAAATGCAAATTCGAAAATTGAAAACTGATAGAAAAACTCTTTGCTCTCTTTGCTTAACAAGAACAGCAGCAGCGACAACAAAAATTAGATGAACTAGATGCTAAAAATGAATCCAAATTCACAGATGAGGGAGCTGATTTGTATATTGCCACACATGGCGGTTGTTTACATCACTGCGTTAAAGCGGCCGCAGAGTGTGATATATAATTCTGAATTCTCCATCCATCAATACTATTAGCATTAAGCTGTTTAGCTTAGATAGAAGAGAAAAAGAGACTTTAGTTTATATTTACATTATGAGAAAATATCAATTGAAAATTGTATGCTACAGTCTGTATTCTTTTTAGCCTACAAACGATTATGGCTTCCATTCAAACAATTTTTATTTTATACTCTGATACCGAAGGTACTCATAGTATATTGGTTTTGTCGAATGTCCGTCAGGCCGTCCGTCTGTCCGTCTGTCCGTCTGTCTGTCTGGATGAACGCGCGTATTTCCGAAACGATATTAGATAGACTCTTGAAATCTTTTGCGTTATGATTATAGCTATCTGCTTCAGATCAAGTTTATTCCAAATTTATGCCACGCCCACTGGGAGGCTGGCAAATCGATAACATGTCGATACACCTCAAATCACAAATCGATTAAACGTGAATAACTCCCACAATTTTGAAGCTAGAGTAATCAAATTTGGTAGGTATATTGCTGGTGACCTCCCGAAAAAATTGGATCCTAGGTTAATCGGCCACGCCCATTATTACGCCCACCAGCCCCCCTCCAAAATTAATTTGAAATGCTTATATCTCCCGCAGTTTTAGAGCTAAAGTCACCATATTTGGAATATATATTACTGGTGACGTCCTCTACAGATTACAGAAACAAAATTTTGACCACGCCCACTCCCGCCCCCGTAATCGCGAAAACGAATCGATATACATGAATGCACAATTCGATAACACGTGTATATTTCCCGCAATTTTGAAGCTAGAGTCCCCAAATTTGGAATTTAGACTAGGGCTGACCAGCCCAAAAGATTGCGTCCTGGATTTTCCGGCCACGCCCACTAGAACGCCCCCCAGCCACCCCGCCCCCACGAAACACGGAAGCCTATATCTCGCACAGTTTAAGAGCTAGGGCCACCAAACTTTGAGGGTAGACTTCTGGCCAAGTCCTCTAAAGATCGGACAAAAAATTTTGGGGCCACGCCCCCGCCCGCCCCCAAAAATCGCGAAAATGTATATCTTCCACAGTTTTAGAGCTAGAGTCACCAAAATTGGAGGATAGACTTATTGTCAGCCCCCCTAAAGATCGGCAAAAAATTTTGGGGCCCCGCCCCCTCCCGCCCCCAAAAATCGCGAAAATTTATATCTTCCACAGTTTCAGAGCTAGAGTCATTAATCTTGGAAGATAGAATTCTGGTCAGCCCCTCTAAATATCGGTAAAAAATTTGGGGCCATTTGGGGCCACCCCTCCCGCCCCCAAAAATCGCGAAAATGTATATCTTCCACAGTTTTAGAGCTAGAGTCAAGAAATTTGTAAGATAGACTTCTTGTCACTCCCTCTAAAGATCGGCCAAATTTTTTGGGGCCACGCCCCCTCCCGCCCCCAAAAATCGCGAAAGCTTATATCTTCCACAGTTTTAGAGCTAGAGTCACCAAAATTGGTAGATAGACTTCTGGTCACCCCCTCTTAAGATCGACCATGCCCCTCCCGTTCCCAAAAACTTGGAATGCCGATTTCGGGTCACCCAAACACCAGCAAAAATTTTCTGTTCACTTGCTTTCAGCTGTTCTTAAAATGGTATCAGAGTATAACGCAGTCGGCTCCGCCCGACTGCAACGTTCTCACTTGTTATTCAATACTATATTACTATTTAATATACATATATTTTATCTTTTATTGTTTCTATTAAACATAATATTTATTATTCAATACTATATTTATACCCTGAACCCATTAAAAATGGGTAAAAAGGGTATAATGAAGTTTGTGCAAAAGTATGTAACAGGCATAAGGAAGCATCTCCGACCATATAAAGTATATATATTATTGATCAGTATCAACAGCCGAGTCGATCTAGTCCATGTCCGTCTGTCTGTCCGTCTGTCCGTCTGTCCGTCTGTCCGTCTGACCGTCTGTCCGTCTGTCCGTCTGTCCGTCTGTCTGTCTGTATGAACACACAGATATCAGAGACTACAAGAGCTAGAGACTTCATATTTGGAACATAAGTTCTCCTAATCCCGGGACAGATCAAGTTTATTAAAATTTATCGATAGCACGTCCCGTTCAAAAGTTATCGATAAATTTCGATTTCAGACCAGCGTTTTTTGGATATAACTTACAAGTTATAAGAGCTAGAGGCCCCTAATTTGACATGTATAATCTCGAATAGCATACACATGAACAAATTTTTCACTTTTTGGATACCACCCCCCAAACCCCCCAAAAGTTAAAAAAACGCATTTTTGAAGGTACGACCTTGCAATTTGGTTTGGTCACACATATTATCGACAATTGTTGTTGCCCCAAAATTTCAATAAGATCGGACGATAAACACAGAAGTTATTTAAGATTTAACTTTCCATTATGTGGGGCTCAGCGAAAAGCAAGCTAACTGCTTAGACCGCTTGCACTGCTTGTACTGCTTGTACTGCAGCATGTGTGTGTTTAGATTAATATGAATGATTGTAAGGACTGGGTTCAGGGTATCTCGTAGTCGGGCACTCCCGACTAGAGCACTCTTACTTGTTTTATTTTTATTTTTATAAAAATTAACCCCACTTTACAAATGAAAAGCAAGTAATTATTTATGGAGTTACGACTAATTACAGAAAATCAATTAAAATATTTATTATTAATTTAGTTTTTACTTACTTATTCTCATATTGAGTGCGGGCATTTCTAATCAGCATTTGAAGATAATCTTGTGTAACTATTATTTTTGAACAGTTACAAATAAACACACATTTCAATCCCGTGTGTAAAACAAATGGTATACACGTAAGTAATCCATCAGCCTTATGTTTGAGAGTAAGTATTTAAAATAATTGTATGCTCTCTACTCTCAAAGTTACTCCCACTTCTAATGGGTAATGGGATGCAAACAAGCTCAAGCCTTGGCCGCACCCATTGCCAAAAATAACAAATTGTCAACACATAAGATGGCATTTAATCTTCAACAAATTGTGAGCCACTTGTACAGACAGCTTAAATAAATACAGCCAGCACCACCTGCACCACCACCACCACCACAACCACCATTCTGTAATCTACCGCTTCTATTTCGCCTGGCAATCTATCAAAGCAACTGAGAGTACGCATCTTGTTATGCGGAAATTTTTGAAAATCTCTTTGGGGTTTTACTTTTTTGTTGTTGCTGCTATTTTTCTCTTGTAGTCATGTGAAATTTGCATTTTAAGTCAATAAATTCACTTTGCATACGCACACACGCTGACTGGAAGCCAAAACATGCGCCGTGTTGCTCTATAAATCTGTTCTGAGTCTTACGACTACTCTCATGCGCCTCTCAAGGGGGGCGTGGCATGGTGCGGGGGGGGGGGATGGAATGGGGAAGGAGGAGTTGGCTTAGCGACTTAGCCTTCAGCCCGCGGCCAACTTCAGTCTGGCTACTGACTTGCAACTCCACCCCTGCTCTCCCCGCCCTAGTGTTATAAGATTACTGCAAGTGTGAGTGGGCAAATAACTGAGAGCTGAGAACTGAGAATTGCGAATTGCGAAGCCGTCGCCTTTTGTCGCTTTCGCAGTGCTTAAGGCGATATTTGCGTTATTTACGATTATTTACAATTTAAAATTTACATGTGCCAAGTAGCCCCCGCCCCATAAAGTCCCACCCTCCGTTGCTGTTGTTGTGTTGTTGTACATCCTTCTGCTTGTATCTTGATATGTTGATTTTTATTTATATCACAATTACTCGGCTGTAACTACGGATTTGTTGTGCTTAACTGTGGGTAAGCGATTTGACTAGGGATCGGATATTTCACAGAGTATTTAAAATGGTTTTAAAAAGGTGCTAGAAATGATTGGAGTTGGGATTTTCCATTTTAACATAGACTAGACTAGACCATAACTAGTTGATCGACTAAGTCCTCTCATTCTTTAGCTGCAACAATAATAATAAATAGTATATTTAAGCCCATCAATATATGAATAATAGTTCTAAGGTATACGCAATTATACAATGCAATTATAGTTAGGTAGTATTGAGTAGTTAATTTTAAAGGGAAATATCAATTCAGATTACAAGGTTCTTAAATATAAAATTTCACTTGGAAAACTGTTTTTTTCAAGTTTTACGTTGTCTTTTCCCGAAACTCAATATTTGTAATATTACATTGGGTAAAAAGAATTTCATTTCTGTTTTCGGCATCGAAGTTCTTGTCGAAAAAGTATGAATAAAATTATGTAATAATTATACCAGCGAAATTTGTTCAAGCTTTGTAAATTGTTTATATTATAACTATAACGTATGATAAAAAAAAACGTAGAGAGTAACAGCCTATCATATCATAAAAATAATAGTGTTTTCTAGATCTTAATTGCCTTATTATATAGATAATATGTGAGCTGGGATTTTCTTATATGAAGGAATATGTTCACATATTATAAGAATAATATTGTTTTACAGATCTTAGTGGCCTTGTTATATAGATAATATGTGAGCTGAGTTTTCCTCATATGTATGATATATGTATATACACACATACAAACTATCAAATTCAAATATTGGTTTAAAACTGAAAACGCCCAAATATATAGCCAAGCCCGTTTGAACAATTTGGGAATGCTCACCCTGCAAATTCATGCAGTGGTTCAATATTCGGCCGACGGCATTTTGATAATCGAAGTTGCGCTGGAACGCAACAAACTTCTGTGCGACTGCAGCCGGTGAGGAAGCGTTGAAGAGGAAGGCCATTCGGAGAGCTGAATAAGCCACCCGTCGCTTGCCGCACCACCAGCAAACCACCACAGCAGTCAGCATCACAGTTTGGCATCTTTTTAGAGGCAACTAATTGAATTATTAGTGACTGCAGCCAGTGGTTGGGCTCTGGTTTGTGGTTGAGCTTGAGGTTGTGGTTGGGTTTGAGGTTGGTGGCTCCGGCCGGTTCATCTGCCAGTTGTGGGCACATTGAAATTATTGTTGGTGGTTGACAAGGATCAGCGCCGACGCCTTATTTGTGTTCATGCTCATTGCAGCCTCAGCAGGCCACCTTCCCCCTGGCCCCTGTCACCCTGCCCCCTGCCCACTGCCTGCCAGCTGCGGCTGCTGCCGCCCTTGGGCTATGGGTGGACCACGTTCTAACAAGCGGGTGTTGGCCACGTTGCAGCCCAGTTGGCTTTTTTTTGTTTGGACAGGGATTCGGGTTTCTGCTGCCGCCGGCTGGCGACATGTGCACACGTATTGTTCTTGTAAATCATTGATTAATTCTTACTCTTCTTGCATATGATTAGAGAAAGTTACGGGCTGAGATTCGAATGGGCATTGGGTTTTGGGATTGCCCAAGCAATGCACAATTAAATTACATCCACAACCCTTGGCTGAACTAAAGGTCTAACAGCAGAGAGCAAACATACATATACATACATCTCTGGACCTGTATATACCCTTCCATTGCAGATAAAAATGCTCATAAGCTGATTCCAACGAAAATCTGGTAGTATCTGATATCAAATATCCATATGATATTTGTATGTGTAGTGCTCCAGCTGCTAAAGACTTACGAACAGCAAAAAGCTGATCTCATTAAGAATATTAATGCCTAATGCTATGGAAGAGGTCTTCCTTACGTTACAGTCTGCCTAACAAAACTAGAATACCCCCTGTAAGGGTATAGAAACTGCCACATGATACATAATACATGCCAGTACAATCCTTTGTTATCAACAATCAAACTTCGAGCTGGGATATGAGGATATGAGACACACTTCTCTGACACTCTGACATTCGGACACTCTGCTCTGCATCAGGCAAATGTCACGCATGTCACGATGCCCTAACAATGACCAGATATAATCAGCATGTCTTGGACGGGTAGAGAACCAGACACTTTAGCAGCTTCTGTAAGAAATAGGGAAAACTAAAACTTGCAAATGTACAACTTTTCATATCTGTTGAGTTGCTGGCCAAGTTTACTGGCATTGTGTAAACTTTTGGCTACAAATCAACTTTGAACTCAATAGTTTTCATCGAGCAGTTGACACTACTTGGACCAAGAAGAAGAATCACATATATGTATGTATGCAGATATTTCTCATAACTGGAGCACTGTGCACTGTGTGGAGCACTCAGGCCAGCAAATGGCCTGCGCTTCCGTACAATTAGTTCGTTCCAATTGTGCGCCTTTGGGTGTCTACAGAAATATTCAAATGCAAAATAAGTAAGAGTGCTCGACTTGGAGATACCCTGCTGCAAGCTATTCTGCTTCTTCTACCTGAGCCACTACATTGATAAGAATTGATTAATCAACAACTTCTGGGCTTATTGTTCGTTTGTCAGAAATGCTTAAAACTATAAAGTTCAATACTTCACATTACTTTTAATTCAAATTTTTTTTTATTGACTGAGATCGACGCTTTTATACAGACTTTTTATCAGACTGACGTCTGACGGAGATGCATAGTTTATCTTTTCTGTCTGTTGCATACAATTGAACAGCTTAATGATACTCTTTGCAGCCATTTTTAATGGGTACAGGTTATTAAAAAAGAAACCATTTTCGAGCTGGCAATTTGCAAGGTGTTAGACTTAAGAGCAGGCCGTAGGGGGAACGAGTGCAGGCAGGGGAGCTGCCTCGCCAGACAAAAACAAATCACTTAGCCTTAATGGCTTATGAAGGCAGCGCATTTAACCAAAAACCTCAAGCAGTTAAGCGGAGAGACAGTGGGCGATGGCAGCCGGAGAGGGAGAGGGAGAGGCAGAGGGAAAGGGAGAGGGAGAGGGAGGAGCATCTGCAGCAGGAGATGCTGTCAAATGGTTGTCTTTACCCGCAGCACACATATAAAATTGGAACATTGCACGCTGCTGACGCTGAAGGCGTTAGAGCTGAGACAGAGACTAAGCACTGAGAACTGAGAGCTAAGAGCTGAGACCTGAGTGACTGCAATGGAGAATGGGACTTAGACTGAGACTGGGTCTCCATTTCGCATAATGGGCGACCCAATTAGGCAAAGTGAGTGTTGGTAAAACGCATATGAACCATAAAACAATTGAACAATGTGCTGCCAACAATTAACCAACATGCACAACGACAATCAAAAGGATAAGGACCTGAGACACAGAGAACGAGAGTAAGAATGAGGAAACAGTGGAAAATTATCTGCGCGAATATGTCGTAAGGTTTATGTAACTGTTTATATTTATTTGTACTAAGCCTCAGACAAATTATGCATCCAAATCAAATACATTTGCAAAAATTTATTTGTAGCATATTTCTTCCCAGATTTTCATGTTGATTATGTACTTTGAACTTCCATCTAGAGTAAATTGTCTATCTTTATACTTTGAGCGCATATCTTCCATCCAAAGATGAAGAATTTTCGGAAATGAAAATGAACTTGAATTCAATATATTCATTTAACACCAGGATTTAAAAAATTATGTAATTGAAGCAATCGGAGATGTCACATTCAATATCTCTGAAATCTCCCCTAGAAAATAAAATTGTATTGATTTATTTAATTTATCTTAGCAATTGCAATTACAATCTCACCAACAATACTTATACACTTTCGATGGCTTTTCTATATTTAAAATAATATTTATATTTTACTAATGAAATTTAAAGAATCTTTTTTGGTTTTGAATAGTACCCATGTAACAAACAGGTATAACATCAATGAATTCTACCCAGACTCTTATCTTAGATTTTGTGCCCTTGAGCATGTTAATCAACTGAAACTGAACAACTCCTTAATTCGATTAACTAAAAGCTTTAGCTGATATAACAAACTTATGGCGACACTTTAGACACTGCCGATAAATTGCCCACAGCTGTCTGTCATTTGTTTATTAGATTTGTCAATGCAACAGTTTTTTGTCAAGTGGCATCCATTCAGGCCACCCACAGCTGACCATAAAAATCATCGGAATTGCAAATAGATTGACCAAAAAACTTTGGCCGGAACAAATGGTGCTGTTGTTGTTGTTGGTGTCACATGCAGGCGATGCGTATAAATTAGAGAGAGAGAGCCGCTGAGTGGCCAACTAGTGGCTATTGTGTTGGCATCTTAAATGTCAAAAGTGACACCCTCGCCCTCGCCCTCGCCCTGCACCCGACAACCTGCACCCTCACCCTCACCCAGCAGCCTCGTCCTTGGCCAGTGCACCTGAAGCGATCCAACTTTGACTCAAACCGCTGGCGAAACAATAAATTTCCCTTTGGTAGCCATTGACTGAGGACAAAAAGGAGGCAAAGCGACAGACCTGACCAAAGACCTTACATATCACACAAACACAGCTTCATATGTGTGTGAGAACACAGTAAAAAATTGTAATTGGCTTCAATACATTCCAATATTATTCACATTTAATACCCCGATGACTTTCTTTAGGTGAATACAGGTATAAATATAAGGCAACAAAAAATCAAAATATTTATACATACATATATCATAAATTCATTTCACCAGTCATTTTAGTTTATTCCATATTTGCAAAGAATGTATCGAGGAGCTTTGTCTCTCATTAGGAAACGAAAGAACCTAAGATCGGATCCTCAATTCCAATATAATCCACATTCTATGCAATATATATTTAGGATTGAGCAGCTTTAAATTACGAATTAATAAGTCGGAGATTTTCACATTTCAGCTGTTTCATAACTCGAATAGTTGTGTTAAATCAATTTTGTATACATGAAGAAAATAATGTTTTTTTTTACTGTGTACGTCGCGGAGGGGGCAGGGCAAGAAAAATGATGACCACAACGCCCTGGCAACTGGACGCACGGCTGAACACAAGGACATAAAATACCGAGAGAACCGTTATGTTAAGGAACAACTTGCCGGCTAATAAAAAATCAAAAGGCAAAAATATAGGCAACAACAAAAATACAGGCAGAAGAAACCTGTACAAAATGCATTTGGCCATTTTATCCTAGTTGGAGGGTGTTTAAACGGAAAAGGTAAGTGGCGCTATGGGCTGGCAGTCTGGAAAGGGGGGCTTTTAGTCAATATCTCAGGGTATGCTGCAATTTTTCTTCATTTTTTGTCACCCAGCATGGTACTCAGGCGGAAGTTAAGCTGTTGTTTATGTGTCATCATAAATCATGTTCAATGTACACGAAACAATTTCACGTAAGTGGATAATGGAAGCTCGCTTCTACTAGTACAAAGCTTGAAGTACAACAGCTGATTTGATGTAGTTGATGTTGATGCTAACAATAAGGTTTAAGTTTCTAGAAACTATTTAGATACTGAAGCTAGAAATATATTAACTATTACCTGGGCATATCTGTTAATAATGCTATTTAAGGCGTATCAATTGAATTTCATGGTCAATTTGTTATGCATTTAATTTCTATCAAACGCGATGCCAAAATGTCATAAGTAAGTCAACAAATCTTTCATGTTGAACATGAGCCACCATCGTATCTTCATAATATTCGTAATTCTTAATTTTGTTTTAAGGATACAAGCGAATGTGGCTTCCAGCAGGGGTATACAAGAAATAGAATTATACTAAATATAATGTCTAATTAGAACTTTCTTAGATGTAATATCCTCAACAGAAGCCCCAAATGAACGGCCCAACGCCGTAAATAAATCATCAACCTCCTCCGTCGCAAACGAGACTGAAATCCCTAACGAAATAATCAGCAGCAGCGCCACAGCTCCAAGCTCCACCGCAACACCTACTACCCCGAAGAAAAAGTCAATTCCATATCCATTCGTAGTATCCATACAGATATATGAGAATGGTAACTACAAGCACCTATGCGGCGGCACAATTCTGGACAAACAATTTGTATTAACTGCGGCCCACTGTACGCTGAAGCCCCGGCAACTGTACGCCAAGGATCTTTTTGTGGCCGGTGGCTCCAATCGGCTGTTCGATAAGAGCGCCAGTCGTTTTCGTGTCCGCAACATGAAAAAACATCCACAGTTTAAACCGCTCTATGGTCATGATATTCTACTACTGCAGTTAGCCACCCCAATACCTATCGATAACATTCGATTTGCGGCAATCGATATAAGCAAGGCGAACAGAAAGGGTGCCAATCTAAACTCTTTGCTACTTGGCTGGGGTCGCACTCAGCCCAATGTGGCCAAGAATCTGGAAGCTCTGCCTTTTCGTACTATAGCTGATAATATTTGTTTTGTGCAACATCGATTTAAATATTTGACCAATTCAGAAATCTGTGCGGTGAACTCAAAGGGACCCCGAGGAGCGTGTGATGTATGTATTCAAATTATAGATACATATGTAGGTATATATAATATATATTTGTAATGCTCACAGGGTGACTCGGGTGGACCTCTAGTAGATGTGCAGCAACAGTCGCTATATGGCCTGCTCTCATACGGTCGCAAACCCTGTGAGGTGGGCAAACCTTTTGCCTTCACACGGATCAGCTTCTACGTCACTTGGATCGAAGAACAAAAGAGAAATATGCTAAGTCTGGGTAAGACGAAGAAGCCAGTTGGATAGATCGATACGTATATCAGAAAGATTTCAAATCACTCTGCTTTATTTAATGTGTACATTCACCGTAATTCCCAGTTGACGCTTTCCGAAACGTCTCAAAATGCAAATAAAAGAAGTCACTTAAAAACTGATGCCACCCACATTTGTATAAGTGCCACGGGATACCAAAAAGCTGAAAATGTGTTAATGTGCCGGGGCCGCAAACGCTTTTAGAATTCATGTCATCTTTATAAGGTAACAGACTCACGCGAACAGGCCCCCAGAGAGGACCCCCAATCGCCAGTGTTTGCAATGAGTACCCCCGACCAGGCCAACCAGGGAGCGTAAATGACAGCTACGTGTGCCAGTTCTCCCGTTATCTGGACTGCCTTTGTATTGCATACCTAAAGCCAACAGCGGGTATATTGGTTTTGTAAGTATGTGAGCACGACACGAAAATTAGATTAGTTAACATTTAAAGTCAAGCTTCAAACTTCAATGATTTGAGTTGGAAGATATAAAAATATAAATAAGATTCAAATAATTGGTTAGGTTCATCTTTTTCTGTAAATCTTTTCAAGAGCAGAAACTTTCTCTTGGCCAAAAGCAAACACTAAGTTGATTTTAATAATGAATATAGAAGAATATATAATTTGCCGCCTACAAATTGAATATAGGGTATGTTAAAATAGCCGTATGATGAACTTAATAAAATATGTTTCATCAGTAACAGTGCACGTAGACCTTAACAAAAGATATATTTTTTTAAATATACTCAAATTTTAATTTATACAAATATTTACTTTAACTAAAACAGCTGAATTTTAAAATTGTATATATTGAGTTTATTACCCATGCAGTGTTCAAGGTCTATTTCATTGATATTAATATCTACATTTGTACATTTGTATGTACTTAATCGACTCAAACAGTTCCACTTTAACAATTGCGAAATGTGGACGCGTTTCCTCTTCTCGGGCTTCTTGGTGATTCTTTTTGTCTGCAGCGACGGCTCAGTTCGGGCATTTAGACTGTTGGACCCCTTGGAAGACCGTTACGAGAGCTGTCCAGCAGAGAAATTAAGTCCACAACACAAAACGTATTACAATATTAAGCAGAATGAAGAACAGGGTATAGACAATTGCAGTATGCCCGATAAGCAAAAGAAACCAGTACAATTGCTGTTGCGCATCATCAACATAGAAGGCGTAATGGAGAAGCCGCCGACGAGTGTTTTAAGGCCGAGGCTCTCATCCGTGGCTGGACCCAGAGATGAGATGCCTATAAAACATCCAAAGATAGAGAAACCTATAAGAAAGTTGATTATTGTATTGAACCAGAAACCAGAGCACGAACTACCTCGCTTTAAGTAATATTTATAAACGGACATCTTTCATTTTTGCAATTCATCAACTTTTCATTAGTTAGTTTTAAGAAATATGAGCCATAATTAAGCAAACTTTGTTGAACATATGTGACCAGAAAAGGCAATAAATTAAAACATTTTTGTTGCTCCAAAGGATTAAAAACTCAAAACAGAATTTCAAGCTAAACTGATTTGAAGACTTTTCCCAATAAATAATAAACTCACATATGCGCTGCTGTGGCTTGACAGAAAAAGCTTTTGAGTCACTTGATTGCGGCAACAAAACACCCAACCACAACCACATTCACAACCACAATCACAACCCACCCAGCATAAAGGCAGGAGCATAAAAAATGATGTTATATGCATGACCCTAAATTAATCTAGCGAAACCTTTTCCTTTGCAACGACTTCTGCACCCACACCACCCAACCCCACCCAGCCCCACCCCACCCCACCGTCCAACCACTCTGAGAGCTTTAGCCCGAGCACATCAAAGCCACTGAAGGATGACAGAAACGAAGCTATTTGAATATCCACGTAAATGTCATATGAGAACAAATTAAATTTGGCTTATGACCAGCTCAACGAAGGCAGCGAGAGACAAGGGCTAAAAAAAAGTTTGTTGCATTTTGATGTCGATGTCATAAAAGAGTCCTTGGACATCTAGCGATTTAATAATCTAAAATTTTGTGGGCTATAAAATAAGTAATCAGACTTTCAAAATACCTACATAAAATACGTATTGTGTAAGTATTATTATCTATATTGAAGCAACGCGCTAGATTTGTCTAGGGCTACCTTTGTCTTGGAAAAGATAAGAATTGTTTTATATGTGTACAAGTGCTACAAAAGAACTTATCATAAGCTGAATGCTATCATGTTGTTCTTCAGGAAAAAAGTAATATTTGAGTAGCACTGAAGTAAAATCAAAATAACAAATTTATAAACTTTATAAAGTAATATTTCCTTGCATTCACTTTAAGTAACATATTTTTACATTTATTTATAATATATTTGTAGAAATTTTAGTATTTTCTGAAAGCTACAGTCTATAGAAACTTTTAAAATATTCGTACATTTTCGCCCCTTTTCATTTCAACTTCCTCGCAAATTATTCGCACTGCAATTGATACGCGGAAAATTCAGCAAGTTACTTGTGGAATAAAAAAAGAGCAGAAGAAAACTAGCTGCGCAATATGCCGCTTGCATCGAATTGGAATTATGCAAAACAAAAGTAAGAAATATAATTTCATTTGAAATTCAACATTTTTTCGCCCAAGTTTTCCATCTTTCGACGACAAGACGTTGCCAAACTGTGGCCAGAGACTCTTTTCGCATGCAGTTGGCGTGCCGCAAAGTGGATATTGATATTTTGTCCTTAAAATTTGTTATTTATGTGGACACGGCTTACCCAACACAACACATATACTATATAAACCGAACCACAAGTTTACAATTTGCACAAGCGAGCGACATTTTTGCCAACTTGTGCAAATTGAACGCAACATTGTCAGAGTCCCAAAAAAAAAATACTCCCTTTCCCATTTGCTTGACTCTTCGATGGGGTGTGTTCGCTCGTGGCCCTGGGTTTGTCATGCCCATTGACATGCAAGTCATGTGCCGGTGCAGAGGCCGCTTAACTTTGACAGACCAAACCAAATAACCCGCCTATCGCCCACCAACCTTCTAGCCCCCTTGGCAACAACATTTTTTCCATAAATTTGCTACGTTTTCGACACATTGGAAAAGTTTTTTTTTCCTGTTTTTTCTGCTATATGGCATCCACTTGAATTTTTCAATTGTCACAAATTTATTTTAATACAGCGTGAAATTTATGAGTGACAAATTGAATTTGAAAATTGAGTAATATTTTTCTCACCCGAATTATCTTTAACTTCACTCTGACGAAAAAGAGGTTTTAAAGTTAGAAATGTAGAAAATTTTTACAGAAGACACTAAGGCTTAAATTCAGAAAAACATTTTTTGTTACTGACTGACTTACCGCCTGACTAGTGAAAGCTATCAAGCTACAATTATTACAGTATCTTTCTTTTTGGGCAAATTGAGAACAAGGTCCTTGGTTTTCTTAAACTTTGTATAAAAAGGGTCAACGCAAACTACACATATACAGTGGCTCACAGCTTATTTCAACCAGCACCTTAACAAAATTTTAGGCATGTATAAAATCTAAACTAAAAGAGATATCAAAATAATTTAAACGCAATTTGGTAGTCTGATGCTTTAACTTATAAAATATGACTTCATTTATTTTTCAAATATTTTTAAAACATTTTATTTTAATTAAAAACTAAAAAATCATCCAAAATCAATGCCACAGCTTATTTCAACCACTTTAGAAATTATATTGTTAAAACTATGTTTTTCATCAAACAACAAAAATTAATACTTGCTATGACCACCCTTTTGGTCAACCACCATTTTGAGCCTTTTTGGCATGGATTCGACCAACTTTTGTGTAACTTGTGGTGTAATCTTGGCCCATTCGTCAAGCAATGCAGTTTTAAGGTCAGATTTGTTAGAAATATTGCGTTTTCGGATATTTGTATCCAAAATAGCCCACAAATTTTCAATAACATTCATGTCTGGTGACTGGGCTGGTGGTTTCATAACATGCGGACAGTTCCAGATCAGCCAGGTCTTCACAATGCCCGCCGTATGTTTCGGGTCATTGTCCTGGTAAAATCTGAAAACGTCCCTTATGCCCAGCTTCTCAGCACTTTCAATCAAATTGGACTTCAAAATGTCAAGATATTTAGTTTTGTCCATTGTAGTCTCAATAAACTTCAAGTTTCCGACACCGGTTGCCGACATACAGGCCCACACCATAACGTTACCACTGCCATGCTTAACTGTAGCCCATAAATTTGTTGCTTCCGGTTCTGTGTTTGGCTTATGCCACAGATATGAGGCTCCATCTGACCCAAAAATATTAAATTTAGACTCGTCACAGAATAACACTGTATTCCAGAAACCATTATCCTTGTGCAAGTGCTCCTGGGCAAACTTTAGGCGACACATCTTATTTTTGTCGCTTTTAAAAAACTTCTTGCTCGCTATTCTGGCCTTGAAGTCATGCTCCCGAAGCACACGGCGAATCGTTTCTGGGTGGCATGACTTGCCCAACTCTGCCTCAACATCACTGGCCAGTTTTGGAGCCGATAGCCTTGGATTATCCCGTATTTTCCGGACAATATAGCGCTCGTCCGTAGAATTGAAAATGTTGTTCGGAGCAATTCTACCCTTATCATGGGTTCTATTTTCTCGGACAAATCGGTAAATGATGCTCTGGACTGTGGAATCACTTAGTCCAACCATCTCACCAATTTTCCTGCGCGAGTAGCCCGTTTTAAAATGCCTGAGAACAAGTTCTCGCTGCTCATTAGTTGTGCGTGGTCCCATTTCGATATATACACTATTCTGCAAGATCCACTGTCAAAATTCAGCAGAAATATATTTCACCATACTGCGAAAACAATGACTGAAGCATAGAAAAAGAAACTACCGTTGCATTGTAAAATAACGGATCTTTGCTCAGCTGCAAAGTATGTGGTTGAAATAAGCTGTGGCATTGATTTTGGATGATTTTTTAGTTTTTAATTAAAATAAAATGTTTTAAAAATATTTGAAAAATAAATGATGTAATATTTTATAAGTTAAAGCATCAGACTACCAAATTGCGTTTAAATTATTTTGATATCTCTTTTAGTTTAGATTTTATACATGCCTAAAATTTTGTTAAGGTGCTGGTTGAAATAAGCTGTGAGCCACTGTATATTTTACTTTGGTAAATCGGAGCAAGCAAACTTTGTAGGTATGGTCAACATCAATATCAACATCGGACTAAAACACGATAGAGCTCGGATTCTTATCAGCACTGCAATCAGCAAACAAAATAGCATTAATGTTTTTTTTAAAAGTGAGCAAATGCTTTAATAGGATAATTGAATAGAATAACGAGAAAAACGAAAGTATTTACATGAATACAATGCCTGCATGACTGTCCTTTTGATCCAGATAACAAAATATAATGCAAAATAAAAAATTAAGACAAGAATGGTGATTTTGTGGACCTCAGACTATATATGGAGCTTAAACTTTTGCCGGGGAAAATGTCTATACTCTTTTGGAAGAAAATAGTATATTAACTATGTGCTGAAGTTTGTTATGCATGGAAGGAAGCGTCGGAGACTCTCAAAAGTTCCCTACAGTATACTTGGAATGACAAAACAAATTGATCTAGCCACGTCCGTCTGTCTGTCTGTCTGTATGTATGCAAACTAGTCCCTCAGCTTTTGAGCTATCATGATAAAACTTTGCAAAGAGACTTATTATTCAAAGGGACAGCACATTGGTCGGAACCGGCCGGATCGGACAACTATATCTTATAGATTCCATACAGCTGGTAGTCGGTTTTGGCCATATATCCCATGATTTCAAAGCTATCGCGATGAAACTTTGCACAGATACTTATTACTCAAACATACACCTCATTGATCGGAGCCGGCTGGATCGGACCACTATATCTTATAGCTGTCATACAATTGGAAATAAATTAAATATGAAAGTGCTGCAGTTGGCAGAGTGAAAATTGTCTAAAGGTTCGAAAAGAGTATAAAATCTTCGGCACGCCGAAGATAATCATTTCCCACTTGTTTTCTAAAGAATTTTGCCAGTGGTATTCTGCACTTGAAGCAAAGCTGCTGTTTGTAATAAAAGTTGCTTATGATCATAGGTTTAATAATACTGTAGTCAAACATCTCCCATCACAAAGAAAACCTTAAAGAATGCTCAACTTTATTTCTAGATATCCTCAATGAAGTTGATTGATGATTCATATAGTTTGACCAACTACCCCTAATAAAAAAAAATATAGCATAACCAATGTAAAAGTCAGAGTGATTCGATATGGATTGGTTTAGCTGATGGGCATTTAGAAGTAGTACAAGGCACAGCCCCGCATATCAGGATGCTTAAGGATGTGCGCGTGTTTTATATTGTTTCAAATGGGCCAAACACTAAACACTCCATAAATAAAACCATTAGAATTGCCATTAACTGAGAACAAAAAAAAATAATATTATGGCAAAGCATTCTTTCTTTATCATTTTTATGTGCGCCTTGAGTATGTGGGCGTGTGCGTGTATGGTAGTGTGTGTGTGTGAGTTTGTGTGTTTGACATATGCAATCATATAAATCTTAATGTTTATAAATCACGTTGTATTGTAATACCCCAGGGTCACTTTTTTGATAGCTGGTAATACACAATGAAGAAAGTGCTCGAAAAAACTTAAAGCTTGCATTAAAGCATAACTGGCAAAAGTTATATGTTGAGTACTATCAGTATAAAGTATAGATAAATATTGAACTATAAATTTCGGCAACAACGCTAAGTAACTTTGGAAATCCCCATAGTCATAAATATATGTATACATATATATATATATATATATAAAGTATAAAAAAACATTGAGCTATAAAAAAAACCAGCAACTTTAGCAAATTTCAGCAACAACGCTAAGTAACTTTGTAAATTCCCATAGTCATATATATATTTTTATATATATATCAATATATATATATATATACATGAGAATGTATCGTAATTCTAAATCTCCAAAAATATTATTAAATAAAATTGAATGGCAACATATACTTAAATTTTGCATTTCGTTTCTCAAAATATATAGATAAGAGATACAGATTTGTTTTCTTCGTTTTTGTGGCATTTTTAATATGCAAATAATTTGCTGGCCAAATGGCAACCAACTGTGACCCAGCAGCGGCAGCAGATGACAATGGCCAACGCCCTCTGCTAAAGAAACATGCGAAATCTATTCAAGAGTCAAGTTGACAACAATGCCAGACTAGGCCTACTTGGCACTTGCAAGGAGCAGCGGCTGGAGCAGGAGCAGGAGCAGGAGCAGGAACAGGATGTGACCATGGCACATGGTCTACCCTCCCGGCATTTGAATATGACACACAGATGACAGCTGCTCCAGCTACGACTCTGATGTCGTCTTCGGCTCTGACTTTTGCTTCTGTGCAGTGGTGCGGGGGTGGGAGATGGGGAGGGACGATTGGGGGATGGGCATAATGATGCGTGCCCATTGTGAGCATTTGACGTTTGGTTTATTAATCAGTTTGGCCTGCGGGCCAGGGCAGAGCCAGGGCCAAGCAGCACAACCGAAAGCAGAAGCAACGCCATCACAATTTTCTACAAATGAATAATTTTTGTGGCAAAAAAAAGGGCAAAGTCAAAAAGCCGCAACAGCAGCCACAGCCGCAGCAAATGACTTGCCACAGGACTTGTGAGTTTATATTTTTGTGGCGCAACTCGCATTTTAATTTCGCACAAAAGAACAAAAAAAGTCAAACAAATGTCAGTCTCGTGTTAATCAAGTGTAAATAAATGGCGCAAAGATTAGAGAGAGCAGCGAAAAAAATCAAACAAAATAGAAAAAGACTCTTGCTGGCATTGCGCGACTAACGTATACCCTATAACTCGAATGGTCATCCTCTAAACGGAATTTATAAAATATACCTAGCTTGCACTGGTAACATAAAAGGTTTAAGATACAAAAATAAATGATAGAGCTTTAAAAACGTGGCAGGATTCTCAGATGCTATAAAACAATTCATAAATTTAAAAAATTAAGCTTAAGTTAAAGATTAAACTTCAAAAAGCATTGCAAATGTTTTTCCGGCTTATCTTGGTGCGATAGTTATATGTTATGTTAAGATTCCTGCAACTGCCACGATTGTAATGAAATCGAAGAGAATAACCCTTCTACATGTTACATATTTTTGTACAGCCTTATACAATTCTTATAAACTGATTAACTCGCACAGGGTACAAAAGGAAACAAAATCACAGCGACATTTTCGCTGTGGAAGCCCACAAAAGCGTACGCAAAACAAATAAAAACTGGGGTGTGATGCCAACCAAAAAAAATAAATAAATATGGAAAAAAGCTGTATAAAGAAAACATTTAATGGTTTTTTAAATGTTTTTTAAATGTGCGTGAAAAATCTGTGATTTTTGCCGCCGAAACGGGCACTTTAAAAGCTTAAAGCAGCCGCATCATTTCCGGTGTTTCGGGAATATCCATGCAAATTAGCCCGAGGAGAAGTTGCTATCATGAATCCAAGGCGCGTTGTTATTACTTGACACCCACTAAATCCGAAGCCCAACTCGAACTCGACTACCCAATACTGGGGCCAAAGCCAAAGCCAATGCCGAAGCCGTTGCCGCCTTCCCAGCAACGCCTACAATAAATAAATGCTCAGACATTGTCCTTTTCAAGGCGTTGCCCCGGGGGCGGGAAGTGGCAGCGGGCACCCACCATGGTGCGGTGCGTTGCGGTGCTGGTGTTGATGATACTATTATCTTATATCGCGAAGGACCGCAAGCTGTCAGTGGACGCGGCGGCCACTTCAATAGTCCTTTTTCCCAGCATTTGCAATTCATAGATACTCGCAGATAGATAGTCGGTTTGGAAAAAATCGTTTTATTGGCTTTCGAGGTCCTTTTTGTCGCCTCAGCCGCCCACCAACAACAGCAACAACAACAAGAAGAGCAACTGTAGCAACAAGGACATAAACCGCAAATAAGTTTAACATTGTACAACATTTACGTTCCGGCGAGTGCCAGAGGGTTCCCTTTTGTTATTGTATTTGCTGTGATTTGTGTGGCTTTGTGCGGGGCAGCGTTTGAATTTTAAAATGCCGAGCACAGTGAGACAAGAACTATAGAAAAACTGTTCCACAATGAATATTCGACTAATATTTTTATCTGGACAACGTTTTGTTAGCAAAAATATACGAACTAAGTAACAAAATTGTAGCAGAAAATAAAGCGACAGTAAAATTTATTTTATGTACACACAATGAAAGTCTTGTGTTTAAAAGTTTCCATTTCCTTTCAGTTACCGAAAATTCGACTTAGGGAACGATCGAGTTAGAGAAGCTCGACTGTATTTCAGTTGTAGGTCGTAAATAGTTTATATTTCACTCATCTCCATATCGCATCTTCATCCTGCAGACTACTGACTATATCGCACATATCCCTTGTAGCAAAATATGCTTTAGCTTCTTTATTATTATTGTTATGATTATTGTTATTATTATTATTATTATCATTATTATTATTATTATTATTATTATTATTATTATTATTATTATTATTAGTATTATTATTATTATTATTATTATTATTATTATTATTATTATTATTAATTTTTATTATTATTATTAATTTTTATTATTATTATTATTATTATTATTGATTATTATTATTATTATTATTATTATTATTATTATTATTATTATTATTATTATTATTATTATTATTATTATTATTATAATTTATTTGCTTTCATTGAATACTGTTGTCATAATAACATAATAAAGACATTTTCGTAATCTATACAATGACAACAGTACATCCTAACTCTAAATTTAAGTAATATCATTTATTTTGTTTTTAAATTAATTTAGTTTAACTTAAGCGTAGTATTTTTCTTTATAATTCCATTATTCTTGAAAGTGTGTGAACACTTTTTTTTCGAAATGGCATTTCAAATCTGCATGTTGTTTGGGAGTTGATTCCAAATTAGCTTTCTTAAATTGCACGATTTATTCTTAAGCAAGCAAATTTGTTCCAGATAGAACGGTTCTTTGGTATAGATTACTTTAAGAAATGATCTAAAATCGAAACCATGTTCCACTGTACTTTTAAGCCTCTTTTAAGCAAAGGGGTGCAAATGGTGCAATTTGTAAAATTGCTTGTTTTCCTTGAACCCCAGACCAAGTAAGGACATTGCTTCAAGACGACACAATGCTATCTAATCTTATTTGATATTATTTTTACGTTAAACTTGCATTTCAACACTCTCCAGGCAGCCAGAGTTGAGGCTATTGTTCAACTACCCCGCTGAATCGCAAATCTAACAAATTGTCTTTAATAACGAGTCGTCACTTTAAACAGAAACAAGCGGTTTAATGATATTTACAGGAAACGGCAGAAAACGCATCCATCATTTGTCAGCCATAAAAATTCGTCACACATGAGCATTAAATTATAAAAAAGAAGGCACTAAAAAAAATAGAGAAAAATTCTTAATGGTTCTTTGCAAAAATGACCTTGTAAGTTATGAAGCACAGTTGGGCGCCCTTTTAGCCGAAATGCCACAAGCTGTGGTTCAACAACGGTCACTCCACAGAGAGAGAGAGAGATCCTTCCACTTGTGGCTGGCGGTGGGTGGCAGCGGGTTCAATTGGTTTGGTTACTGCCACCTCCTGGGAGTGGGGTAGTCAAGTGCGTGCGCGCTCATATGTGAACATTTATTGGAAAACATTATTATTTATGACTTTTTGAATGACATCGCTTGAACTTTTCAAGCAATAAAGTCCAGCCACAATAACAACGGATATTGCGGCGGGACTTACAATTTGTTTCATTCTTTTATTTAAAATTGCATTTTCTATAGAGAGTTGTGCGCTTTTGATTTATGAAGATATTCATTAGGAATTAGGGATTTGCCTTATACGATAATTGAGATTTTGTTTATAAACTGTGTTAGCAAACCCGTATGAAAGAAGTGAGGTTTTATACATCAATTTTAGAGCAACTTTTCTGATTATTATACGGGAGAAAACATTTAAAGTACAATTTTCAAAAATTTGTTAAGAATTCATTAAATGTCAATTGTATTTAAAAGTTATTCTTAAAGTTAGTATGTTGATAAGAGGATTTTCAAAAAAGACTTTCATCAACATATTCTAACGAAGTAAGCCAACTACCAAGAAAACAAATTGGCATCTTAAGCAAGGCTTAAGCTTAAAACCAATCTAAAATGAAAATCTTTCAGCAAGCCTGTAATAAACGACCTCACAAATAGCCCAGCATTGAAATCCACACCCAAAAGGGTTATACCCCAGTCCCAATGCCAGTTGGAGTCCTTTGGTAAAGGACGTCCCATATATGCACATGCTTTAAGATCTTATCAAATAACCATAAGAACACAAATGATTATTTTAAGTAATTGCCAGCTATTGTTAGCTGGCAAAATAAAGTGAGGACCTTTTCTTAAGGCAAATATTCGTCGCCTTAATTTAAACTAAAACTGTCACTTGTTTTTATTTACTGGGGGAAAACTCGCTGCTTATTTACTGCTACCATATACACGGAACAAAAAAGGAAGCTATTGTATATGTATGAGTGAGACATGTACATGCTTCAGGCGCATGACCCATTCCTGAACTCACACAAAGCTCCGGCAGCGTAGAATACGAAGGATACACGAACTCTCGCACTCCGACTAAACTAATGCCATCCTCGTCTAACCTCTTCACTGTGTGTGTGTGTGTGTGTGTGTGTGTGTGTGTGTGTGTGTAGGGTGCGGGTGAGTCAAAGTGTAGATAGCTGCCTGCCATAGGACGACAACGAAGTGAACGATGTCGACTCCGCATACATATAGAATGTCTAAGGTGGAGCAGAAGCCATGACTGCGGCCATGACAGCGATAATGTATACAAGCCAAGTAGAGAGGGGCGTCTGTTGTAGGGTTGCCGGTTGCGGGTTGCCGGTTGCCAGGGTTCCACCCACAACCAGACCCAACCAACTGCCTGCTGTCATCTGCAACTTTCTCTCTCACACTGAACACCCGCACTCGCTCCCTCGTTTCGCCTGTTTCTACTTTGTGGGTATTAAGTTCGCTCTTAATGCTGAAGATAAACGTCTGCGGTTACTAGTCATAGGTATGAAAATATATCTTTGGAAGGTGAGTTTTCTTTAAGGCAACCTTTAATTATCAGCGTATTGTAAACTAAATGGTACTACCCGGCTTTCTCCGACCTTTATGATTACATTTTTTTTGTTTTTATCAAATTATAACTATCTCAATTAACTCCTTTTTTCCTTTTTACAAATAGCTTTGAAAATGAGTTTGAAGCCGATCAGATATTAAACTTCCTGAATTTCCCCTTGTCAAGTTTAGACTATCATAAGATATTTAATACAGCTAAGCCTCTCTTCGGCGGACACCAATAGTCGAGCAATTTTTGTTCGCTCCAGAGGGCTATCCTGGTATTAGTGGTAGCCTGAATAATACACATTTTTTATTAATTTAAGATTGATAAATAGTTGTTTCAAAAACATGTTTTTTTTTTAAACGTTGTAAAGATTTGTGAAAAACATCTCTTAGCCAGGTAAACATATTTTTCACAGAAATGTTGTTCGCGTTCGTGTATTTATTGCTAAATTTCTTAAGCCCGTAAACTCGAATTCTGTACTTAATCAATAATTCACTACAGTCAAAAAATTCATATACATGTTTATCACATTGTTGATGTTTTTGAATCCGATTTGGAGATAATACTGTGTCCATACAGCCCTAAACAAATATTTTCTAATATGTAATACCGCTTGTGTCTAATAAAGTTGTTTCGTAAAAGCTGCATTCATATATTAAACAAGATAGTTAAATCTCAAATAACTTCTGTGATTATTGTCCGATCTTACTGAAATTTTTGGGACATACAATTGTCAAAAATGTGTGTGACCAAAACAAATTGCAGGGTCGTACCTTTTACTTTTGGGGGGATTGGGGGGTGGTATCCAAGAAGTTAAATATTGGTTACATGTGTATGCTATTCGAGATTATGCATGCCAAATTTGGGGTCTCTAGCTTTTATATCTTTGAAGTTATGTCCCAAAAACGCTAGTCTAAATATCTCTGATATCCGCGTGTTCATACAGACGGACGGACAGACGGACATGGCTAAATCGACTCGGCTATTGATACTGACCAAGAATATATATACTTTATATGGTCTGAGAAACTTCCTTATGCCTGTTACATACTTTTGCACAAAACCATAATACCCTTTTTACCCATTTTTAATGGGTTCAGGGTATAAAAAGAAAGAAAGAAAACAAATTTAATTTTTATTATATTAATTAATTTATTATTCAATTATGCAAAAAGTATGCATGTACTTATAGTTTTCCTCAATTTTAAAGTTTGTATCGCATATAAAAAGTACAAAATTCGTGATTCTTCACACAAGGTATTCAGTATTTGAAAGACTGTAGCAATAAATTCTCTTTTCTGCAAGATAAACAACCTAAAACTTCATAGAATTTGAGATTATTTTACTCATAGATTGATTGGTGTTATAAAAATAGTTAGTTGTATCATTAAAATGGATTTTTTATACAAAATGCTTACAAGCTGTACTTAAGAATGTCATTGTGAAAATTACTAACAAAAATAATTCTGCAAAAGCCACTGGAGAATGTTGCTTACAGACCGACAAGTATTTTGTTTAGTGCATCTTAAATACGGGTAGAGAACTGCTCGAATATCATGTGATTTCCAATCTTTAAGCACAAACAAATTCACTAGGGACACTTTTTTATGACGCACTTTGTTAAACGATGTGGTCACTTGAGTATATGTGCCAGGGGTAGGCTGGGAAATGCCGGCGCCAGAGTCAAACAAGCTGAGGTTTCGAGCAACCCCAACGAAGTCATATATGCCCTTCTTATCGAGCAAAGCGACTTAAGCGCGGTGGTCGTTTTTTTTGCAGTTTTGTTGACTGGACATGTGAGACACTTTTGTTTTATTTTATCGTGAACGATGATGCATCAGGCATCAAGTTGATTAGCTCACATGGAATGTGCCAAAGTGCCGAAAATCAAATTAAATGGCCTTGATGCGAGTGTTTGTGACATATGCGAGTGGTTATGAGGGGTTTGTCAGTGGGCTGCTTGATTTATGCATTGCAAATCGATAGTTTGTGTGGCTCCTTAGAGAAAAGGGATAAGTGTCACATATACCAAGATGAGTTTGCAGTATCTGACACTATGTGAAATGTGTGGCTAGTTTCCACTAAGCTGTCTGCTTGGCTTTGACATGCTGCTCGTACTTTTCGTCAATGTATTTAAATACGGACTCTATAGCTGAATAGGATGTCCACTCGTGCTCCGGATGTCCAGCAGATACGCAGGTAATGTTATTGTCCTTATCGCCATCTGTCAGATCGGTATCAAGTGGCTCGTTGCTTGACACCCAATTGCACGTCACACCCAGAAAGTATTTCTTACAGCTGGCTGGCGGATGACCCACGGTTCCATCGGTTAAGGCTATGGCAAATACTTTTTCCTTGAAGAAATCAGCAAACTTCTCCGTCTGCAATGGGCACAAAGAATTAATCTAATGTATCAAGGGTTATCTTTTCTACTTACCAAAGCCCTGGACACTGAGCCGCCGAAACTGTGAGCCACGATGGCCACACTTTCAGGATTGGAGGGCATAATCACATTTTCCCACACATAAGCTGCATGATTCATGGAGTTGTCCACTCCCTTGATGGGCGTTCGCTTACCCTTTATGATGCGACTAGTATCGTTGGTGTTAGTCACAAGAATATCGTAGCCCAGCTTCTGTGCGCGCTCTATATAAGGCAGCTGTGTGCCGTGGTCTAAGGAATTGTTTATAATCAATCTGAAAGTGGTTATAAGAAATAAAATACCAATCGGGGAAAAAAAGTTAAGCATAATATAAGCAATGCTGTGTGCATGTTTTATTTATGTTTATATTCATAAGCGGTTCTCTAGAAATTGCGATAATATCAACCAAAACAAATTATGCTACACCGATAAGCGCGATAAGCAATCGTAACTTATTGCATTTCACTGTAAATCTAAACATGCATTTGTATGTTTGTATGTACAGTGAAAACTCTCTTGGGTGAACAGCGATTGTGTAACAAATTTTCTCTGTTATAGAGGGGTGTCTGCCTATTAGAAGGGTCTTAAACGAGTATAAACTGTATATGTATGTATATTGGGCATCCACAATATGCACATTTCAAAATTAAAACTGGTGCTCGCAAAATTCGTAATAATTTCTAATTACAGTATTTGAAAACCAAAATACGATATATAGGGGTTAACTAGTACCGCCGCAACTTTAACAAGTAAGAGTGCTCTAGTCGGGAGTGCCCGACTACGAGATACCCTGAACCCAGTCCTTACAATCATTCATATTAATCTAAACACACACATGCTGCAGTACAAGCAGTACAAGCAGTGCAAGCGGTCTAAGCAGTTAGCTTGCTTTTCGCTGAGCCCCACATAATGGAAAGTTAAATCTTAAATAACTTCTGTGTTTATCGTCCGATCTTATTGAAATTTTTGGGGCAAACAATTGTCAATAATATGTGTGACCAAACCAAATTGCAAGGTCGTACCTTCAAAAATGCGTTTTTTAACTTTTGGGGGGTTTGGGGGTGGTATCCAAAAAGTGAAAAATTTGTTCATGTGTATGCTATTCGAGATTATACATGTCAAATTAGGGGCCTCTAGCTCTTATAACTTGTAAGTTATATCCAAAAAACGCTGGTCTAAAATCGAAATTTATCGATAACTTTTGAACGGGACGAGCTATCGATAAATTTTAATAAACTTGATCTGTCCCGGGATTAGGAGAACTTATGTTCCAAATATGAAGTCTCTAGCTCTTGTAGTCTCTGATATCTGTGTGTTCATACAGACAGACAGACGGACAGACGGACAGACGGACAGACGGACAGACGGACAGACAGACGGACATGGCCAGATCGACTCGGCTATTGATACTGATCAATAATATATATACTTTATATGGTCGGAGATGCTTCCTTATGCCTGTTACATACATTTGCACAAACCCATAATACCCTTTTACCCATTTTTAATGGGTTCAGGGTATAAAAATGCAACACAAAATATGTAATTAAATATGGGAAATATCAAATAATTGATACAACAACCAAAAACACGACCACAAATTAAAATCATTTTTAAGACTTCGCTGTACTCAATTTCAGAGGCCGAATCGTTCCAGTGGAGCTGTGTGCTATATGTGTAATGTAAACACATATTACAAATACAAGATCAATGCTAAAAATTGTTGTTGAAATATTTAAAGCATTATAAAACGCATATTTGGTAAGCTTGGTCAATATAGTTTTTATACCCTGAACCCATTAAAAATGGGTAAAAAGGGTATAATGAAGTTGTGCAAAAGTATGTAACAGGCATAAGGAAGCATCTCCGACCATATAAAGTATATATATTATTGATCAGTATCAACAGTCGAGTCGATCTAGCCATGTCCGTCTGTCTGTCCGTCTGTCCGTCTGTCCGTCTGACCGTCTGTCCGTCTGTCCGTCTGTCTGTCTGTATGAACACACAGATATCAGAGACTACAAGAGGTAGAGACTTCATATTTGGAACATAAGTTCTCCTAGTCCCGGGACAGATCAAGTTTATTTCATTTTATCGATAACTCGTACCGTTTAAAAGTTATCGATAAATTTCGATTTCAGACTTGCGTTTTTGGGACATAACTTCAAAGTTATAAAAGCTAGAGGCCCCAAATTCGGCATGTAAAATCTCGAATAGCATACACATGTAACAAATATTTCACTTTTTGGATACCACCCCCCAAACCCCCAAAAGTTCAGAAAACGCATTTTTGGAGTTATGACCTTGGAATTTGGTTTGGTCACACATATTATTGACAATTGTTTGCCCCAAAAATTTCAATAAGATCGGACAATAAACAAAGAAGTTACTTAAGAATTAACTTTCCATTGTGTGAGGCTCAGCGAAAAGCAAGCTAACTGCTTAAACCGCTTTCACTGCTTGTACTGCTTGTACTGCAGCATGTGTGTGTTTAGATTAGTATGAATGATTGTAAGGACTGGGTTCAGGTATCTCGTAGTCGGGCACTCCCGGCTAGAGCACTCTTACTTGTTCATACTAGCTCAATTATATAGAATAACACTACATTTCGTTTTGCAAAAGTTATCAAATGTGATGAAAATGATTTTCGTAGAGTTGAACATTTTTTTAGTTTTGTACTTTGGCCGTATTCTCGAGATTATACTGTATATACTCATTTATATAAATACGTACCTTCTGGCCCATTGGCCGGCGAGTACATACCCACTGCCATGTATCAGAACGAGTAGCTTCTTCGACTTGGACAGCGGCTGCGGTTGTGTAAAGACGAATGATGAGCGCTCAATTGGAGCGCCAATTGGAATATGGGTTTTCTTCAGACCCCGCTTTTCCAAGAGTTCATAGATGATTTCTGGTATCTGATTAGCCAGCTGCTCGTAGTGCTCCTGATTCTCAGCGTGATTTTCACTGATCTTAAACTCATAGGGCTGATCGCCGGGGTTGCCGCTGGCTGTATCTATTTTGCGCAGTTCGCCAGCTAAACAAATGCATTAACATCAAAACATAAAAGATATACATATGTATGTCTGTATGAGCATTCGTCAAACTGACCTTCATTGAATGCATATCCAAAGTCACGCAAGCGTGCAATTGCTTCTTCGCTGCTGCAGGCGTGTGGTTCTGCCATTGTGCCTTTTTCACCTGTCGGTATAGAATTAAGGAAGTGTTTAAAGCTCGTCCACATGGCGTATTTTAATTGTACGGCGTCACCTACTTAATAAACGGAAAACAGAGAACACTTATCGTTAAATGCCGGCTGATTAGAGTACTAGTGAAGGCAGCATCGATGCTTTTGCAAATCTCAGCTTCTATCGATAGCCTAACTGATGCAGAAATGTGAAAAACATCGATGCAAAGATGCCAAATAAGCCTAAGAATGTGATAGGAGTGGCGGCTGGCCGATGTGTCACGTCAGCTTTACCGATAGGTATTATTTCAGCGCCAAATTAAAAGTTGTTTTTATTAATAATTTGCATTGCACATCATCAAATTCTGCGTTCTAGTTTCAGAAGTGGAGTAGTTGCTAGTTTAATGGTTACATTTTCAACAAACTGTAGGTCATTAAAATTAAAACTAGTGCTGAATCTATAATTTCGCAGTAACTTCGCCAAAGTCACTTTTCTAGCTAGGAGACCATACCGCCAACCTGAAATTTCAAATATTTGTTTTAAAAACTTATGAATGTTGCTTGGAATTCAGTTTTCATATACCAATGCAACTGCGAACACCCTTTGTGAAAGGTTGAAGGCATACGAATGTTTATCCTCCAAGTTGTGTGGCAGAAAGTGCTCAGGATTGAATGAATCTGCTTCCGGTCCCCATATGTCCTGGCTGCGGTGTATATGAAATATGTCTATGACAATTTGCATGCCTTTGGGAATACGAACTCCATTACAGAGTCTTATATTTTTTGAAGACTCTCTGGCTACGAGGGGCACTGGAGCAATGAGACGCATACACTCATTCAAAACGAGATCCAAGTAACCCAATTCCTGTGTATCTTCATATTCAACTGAAAAATCCCCACTTTTTGGAAATACAGCTTAGATTTCCTCAAATACCTTTTCCTGGCAGTCTGGGAACATTGCCAGCAGCATTAACGTGTAGGCCATCGTCTTGGAGAATGTCTCAAAAGCAGCAAACACGATTATATTGGACTCGTCTTCAACATTCTTTCGGTTAAAGCAGCCACGTTTCGTCAGCTCAACCGCCAGATTGAGAAATGAATTGTTGTTACCTTTGATATCATCCGTAAAGTCTCCCTTGAGCTGCTTTTCTACTAGCTGTGAAAATATTTATAAGCTGATTAGCTTTAAGTTTGTAATACTGATTTCTCACCTTCTTGATAAACTCTCGTGTTTGTTGTTTTGAGTTCGAATAACGCTCTTCTTTTCCAAGGAGTTGTCGTATTACTTTAATATTCAGCCATGGAGATAAACTAAAGTCTGCCACGCATTCCTGCAGCCTATATTAAGATTTCAAATTAAATTGAATTAATTTTTTTGAATTTATTTTTTACTTACCATTGATAATGGGTCATTAAAGAATTGTTCTTGAAGCTTGCTTTCTCTTTCACACAGCTGCCCATTGTGGTTTCTGTGTTTTGAGACCATTTTTTGTTTGAGAGATAAAGCAATAGCTTTTCAGTCGCATGCACTTACGTGTAGCTATGCTTAATGAGAAATGTTGTAGTAATTGCATCAAATCATGCTCCCTATCATCCACAAATTTATCCAGCTCATCTAGTAATATTGCCGTCTCGTTATTAAAGATGGGCAAAAAACTGAGCAGTACCTTGTGGCCAAAGGCGGGATTCAGCATTCTTCTATGTTCACTCCAAAATGGGTCTGAACAAAATCATTATTAAGTTTTATTATTTATTATATTTATTTTATATCAAAGCTTCCCACCTGCCAAGCTAAATAAACCAGTGCCCACAGCATCATTGATAACTTTATAGATAAAACTCTTATTTACACAATGTGGCGATGTTAATATATCCTGTGCCACTTGAGGATCGCTGACAATCAGAATAGGCAATAAACCCAGCCAAGTAACCATAGTCGTGCCATAATCCCTTATGTACGAGCTGAGCAGGTTAAGCAAACCTGAATTTACAAATTATTAATATATTTCAAGCCCATTGGGAGTAAGTACGAAGGGTTAGTACCCTCTTTGCGCAGTAACTTGTGTGCTATTCCAATTAACGGATACCCTAGGGGTCCAGGAAATTTGCCAACCAGCTTACAATATTCGCGACGTGTCCACAGAAAATAAAGCGATAACAGTATCAGTAACACTATGCACAAGCATAGCAAAATTAAATTCATGACCAATTTCAAAAGTTTGAACAAACTAAATGATCTAAGCTTCAAAAATACTTTGAAGCACTTTCGCTTAGCTGAGATCTTTTATATGGCTGAGTGAAGTTACAGCAACAGATTTTGCAACACATTTAGATTTTATAGGTAGCTGCACTTTTCTTTTTACGCATATTAAAGACATAAACAAACTTGAACTCTAGTGTTAATTCTTAGCACATTACTCAGGGGCACAGATAATCGTAAAAAGTTACAGTTAAAGATAATTGATGCATACATACTTCGTTTAGCGTCGACTTAAAATGTTCCCAGGGATTGAAAATCTGTATCTTTATGTTTAATAGATTCTATATTTCCAAATAATGAAACATTTATTTTGGAATATTATTATATATATTTTATATGGGGTATTCTTTGAATTAAAAAATTTATATTTTTAAGCTTTCAACTTTTGGTGCACATAGGGTTTTCAAGGATTATATATTTATTAAATAATTTCGATATTATTAGTAAAGAAAACATTTTTCTGCTTAATTAAATATTATTAACAGCTATTAAATCTGCGTACATTTCGGTCGTTCCGACCTTTGATGTTTATTGTGTTTAAGGTGAAACCAAATCAAAGCTGGGAATACCCCATTCGAATATTATCGCATATTTGTGTTCGAGCTGTCCTGTTTT
The DNA here is from genome assembly GCA_035042425.1 of Drosophila flavopinicola. Classification (NCBI taxonomy): domain Eukaryota; kingdom Metazoa; phylum Arthropoda; class Insecta; order Diptera; family Drosophilidae; genus Drosophila; species Drosophila flavopinicola. The sequence continues at coordinate 1,202,910 of JAWNLL010000471.1, read as the reverse complement.
GGCAATCGATAGTTAGCAGTAGTGCCGTTTTGCAGTCAGCTGTTTTGCTATCGATATGTCATCGGCTTGGGAATCTAAACAACAGAGCCAAAAACCGACACATCACATCAAATAGCCGTCGGATCCACTGCCACGCTTCCAAAATTCCAAGTCATAAATGCAAAGCACGGCGTACACGTTCCGGGAACAGGATAACTCGCCGCGCATGATGCACATGCGTGACTGGCGAACGGCACTGCGAACACCAACCTATCGGATTGGCAATCGCACCGTTCGCTTCAACTATCACTTCGCCCTGCTTGTGTTTTGTGCGGCAATCCTGGTGTTGGTGTTCCTATACGCACGCCAGGGCAGCCGCAGCTCCTCCGACGGCTACTGGCTGCGCAACAGTAGATATACCACACGGGATAATGCTGATACAGCAGCAGCTCCCTACAATGCCACATATCCACTGACGCCCCCGCTGACGGTGCAGGGTGGCGTTATCAGTTATCGCATTGCCATGATAGCCGATCTAGATACCAGCTCCAAGGTTGTCAAGGGCGACGGCAGCACAACGTGGCGTAGCTACCTCAAGAAGGGCTATGTCACGTACCTTCCCAAGAAACATGAGATACAGATCAACTGGGATGCGGGTGCGCCCACCACGCTGGAGTCGTCGTTTGCGCTCAAGGGACGCGGCATGGAGCTCTCCGAGCTGGTCACCTACAACGGCAAGCTGCTGACCTTCGACGATCGAACCGGCCTCGTCTATGAGATCGCCAACGACAAGGCCATACCCTGGGTAATACTGCTCGACGGCGATGGACACAATGCCAAGGGCTTCAAGTCCGAGTGGGCGACTGTCAAGGATCACACTCTGTATGTGGGCTCCATGGGCAAGGAGTGGACGACCAGCATGGGTGACTACCAGAACAACAATCCCATGTACGTCAAGGCCATCAGCACCACGGGCGAGGTGCGTTCCCTCAGCTGGGCTGATAACTACAAACACTTGCGGCTGAATTCCCTGCAGATCTCCTGGCCCGGCTACATGATACACGAGAGCGGCGTCTGGTCGCAGCTGCATCAGCGCTGGTTCTTCCTGCCACGTCGCTGCTCCAAGGAAAAGTGAGTGCTATAATCTAAACAGCGAAATCTAAATATGACATAAAATGTGTCAATCATTGACTATCAAGTATAAAAAGTCGAACGCCCCTAACACGAATTTTCTATAACTTGAACTGGATGAATGGAGAAGCAAAAATATTTATAATTTTGTCTCCAAAGCTCGAATTTTTGTATCACCGTTTAACTTCGTTTGAAATCCTGCCCAAAATTACAACTTCAAATCAAAATTGATTGGTATACTTACACTTATTCAACTGCAACATTTGTCTCCATCCGTCTGAATTTAATTCAATATTTCACCGTCACGGGTAGAATGAAACGTATATGAAATTAGTCATAATAACCAATTATTAAGCTATAATATTGTGTGTAACTTTGATTGGAATGCTTTTATATATCTTCCACAGCAATAGCTTGAACATTTATCTTTGGTTTTCATAAACTTTTAGCTTTCTGGGATATTTTGACAAAACACAATAGTAACCAGCATCATCGCTTGCTTTAATGTAGATCCCATTGAAACTATGAATATAAAAAATGTATATATATATATATATATGTACAATGTACATGAATATAAAAATCATTTTATTTCCGTATTTTTGTATGATATATTTAGGATATAGTGGTAAATGCTTCGGATATAAAATTAGTCTAATGAAAATCAAACCTATTCACTTTTCAATTTGATGCATTCAATGCGCTTAAAAAAAAACATTACTCAAAACCAAAAATACCTTGAATGAGACTTAAAATTTCCGAGCAAATCGAATTTCTCAGCTTTAGTTCACAAACCTTCAATGTTAATCATATATTTGCAATATTTTCTATATATAAATTCTAAAACTCCTTTCCAGATACAACGAAACATTGGATGAGCACATGGGCTGCAACATACTCATCTCAGCCGATGAGAGCTTCAATGTTATAGATACGATTAAGTTGGATGCTGCCAACACGACGCCCACGCACGGATTCTCCAGCTTTAAGTTTCTGCCCAATACTGAGGACACGGTAATCGTGGCACTCAAATCGGAGGAGCTGAATGGCAAGACGTCAACCTTTGTGACGGCCTTCAATGTGGAGGGGAAGACGCTGCTGCCTGAGGCGAGGATTGAGACGGATTACAAATACGAGGGCTTCGAGTTTATTTAGCGAAGCGCCGCAATTGCAATATCCAGTGTATATAGTATGTTAACCGATATATATGTGCTAGCCTCAAGTTTAATCTTAGTCAGCTTTAAATATAGTTATTTAAGTTATTTAAGAGATGCTCATAGACCAATGCCATTAATTTCTGCGCTGTTTGTTTGTTCGATTACATGACGTTGAGAACTTCGAATCTTGTATTATATACGTAGCAAAATGCCAATTTATAATTTATTGTAATTAAATACGTACAAAACAGGGATAAAAACTGAAAGCGAATGCACTGCTAGGAACTGTAAGCATCCTTGCCTTTAATCACCGATTCCAGGCCGGCCACAACCAAATCCTCATTATTGATGCGACCTTCGCTGGCGCGCACCTCCAAGCGATTCGCATTGTGATTAACGTTCCACAGCTCTGGCAGAAACTTGGGCTGCATGATGTGGAGGAAGTGTTCCCGCCACAGACGCTCCAGTTCGACGAGGCCACCAAACTTTTCGCAGTACATTTGCACCACCTTCTTGCCATGCTGGCAGTAATCCTCATTCTGTACGCGGCAATCCAAGCTGGCGGCCTTTTCGATCAGCTCCGATGTGATCTCCGTCTCCTCTGTGTAGTAGTCCAACAGGGTTTTCTGCAGTTGAGACACCTTATCGCTGGGAATGCGATCGTTTTGCAGCAGTAAAGCTTTGCCAGCGGATTTGACGCTCCTTGAAAAGGATAAAAACTAATATTCAAGACACTTGGGCAAATATTACAATTAATGAGTGAATGTTTCTATGGAAGCTATTACATATATTGTTCTGCAGTTGATAAGATAACAAAATTATCAGAGCGAATTGAGGTTTTTATTAGAACCACTAACTAGTGACTCGACTTGAAAGCTGTATGAAAAGTATCCGATATGAAAAAGTGTTTACAAAAATGCACAAATACAGATTAACTTCTTTAACGCTAACTTCCAAAAATACGTATTTATTATAACTCGAGCTAAATATAGTAGCAATTCCATACAATTTGGTATCTATAACTCGAACAAAATTTTACAGGAATGTATCTTTTTCTGGCAGATGGAAGATCGATTTAGACAAGGTGGTAAGACTGTACTCCAAAAATACATTCCGGATTTGTGACTTAAGTTTGAAAATCTAAAGAAACCTATATAGTGGCAAACGAGAATATGCTCTGCAACATATGACCGGGTATATAGATCGCCCACTCACCTGAGCTGTTGGTCATCATGGTACTTGGACACACCGACGCCATGGCCGAAGGGTGCCTCACAGGTGACCGCTAGGTTGTTGCGAATTTTGTTGTCCGAAATGTTGCTGATCTGATGGCAGTTGGGGCAGAGCAGCAGAATGTCGTGGGAAGTGTGCGACTTCATGACGATGGGGAAATGCTTGCGATACTCGCGCGGCACAACGTTCTTTCGTATGAAGGCATCCCGTCGGCCGCAGACCACGCACCGATTCTCCTTGGGCGTCTGATAGTAGCGGCCCACATCTCCAACAGCGCGACCCGCCGGCTCGAAGTTCAGGCGCACTGTGAACGGCTGCTCCCGGATCTGAGTGCCCAGGTTCTGGTGCAGATACCAAGAGGCCTTGCGGCGATCGATTGTGCAGAGGAGCTCCCCATCCGGGGCCTCCAGCAGGCAGTTGTCGTATAAGGCTTTGGACTGGGTGCCCAGATTACGGTATTGCTGCTGCTGTTGCTTCTTGGGCTTCCTCTGTTTTGCCTTGTTGGTGAGTGGATGGCTGACGGCGGCGATTGGCGACTGCTGCAATCCTGCCGCGAATCCCTTGCTGAAATCCACATCCAGGAAGGGCTCGATTCTGGGACGCATCCGCTCGAAGTTCAGCTGGCGCACATCCCAAAAGCGGCGACACTCCAAGTCGTAAGATAACTTTTGGAATATGGCCACCGCGGCCAAGGCATCATTTGCAGCATAGTTCAGTTGGGCGGCGTCCAGGTGAGTGGCCTCCCAGTTGGAGCACGCCAGCCGCCAGTTCTTGTCCAGCACGAAATTAAGGTGCGTCTTGGACAGCTTGCCCAGTCCCTCTGCCGGATGGCCGGCCATCACGGCCATGTAGCGCAGATCGAAGGTGCTGGCGACGCCGACGCCAAAGTCGTGCGACAACTTCATGGCATCGTCTTGGGGCGCCACGCCCACCTTGATTACCGTATCGTCCTCGAGCAGCTCGCGCAGATCCTTGGGTATCTGCTTCATGCAGCACAGGCGAAACAGCGCACACAGTCCCTTATGCGAGCTGAGCTGCAAAAGTGCCACAGGACGACGGCTGCCGCCCACCGTTATCCACTCGCAATCGAATCCCAGAACTTTAAAGTATGCGCAGTCGCTGGGAGTGGGTACACACACAATAATTTTCTATTGACAATCCAGCCGGCACTTACCTCTTTAGCTCATTGATAATGGAGCGAGTGTCGCTGATGGAGTTGATGACTTCGATGCGTTTGCGTTGCAACTGCAGCGGACGACGACGCACTGTGCCCCATATGGAGTGCCTGTGACGCACAAACACATAGACCAGGCCGAGACCGGCGGCGAGTATCGCCCATCGCTTTGCGTTCGTGGTGGTTGCTGTTGGATTATTGCTCATGTCGAGTCGCAAGTGTATGAATGGAATTACAAAAATATATCGGAATTGCAAGACTACGGTCCGATAGTCCGACTATCTGTTAGCTGTTAACGCAGCCTACTCTTTTTGCCGCCAAACAAATATTTAAAAACAGCCTACCAATTTGTAATATTCAATGTGTATAAATCAATAATGTGCTATATCACATATATATAAAGACTAAGTAATTGCTTATTTAGTATTTATGATTAATATTAACTACTGAATTGGCACTTATCGATAGCTCGCACAAAAGAACCAGATAGCGCAAGCTGCGAGTTAACATAGCCATTTTTTGGGACGTACGTCACACTAGACGTTAGTTGTACGCTTTTGAATTATAAGTTTTCTATTCATTACAAATTGGTTTAAATTTTGTCACCTGTCTTCGTTAACCGGGCTAATGCACCTATTTTATTTGGCGCATGGCAGAAATAAGCATTTTATATCGATATATCGAAAACTCGTATTTCCTGCTTGTTGGCAGGCCTGTGCTTAACAGCGCTGTTAGCCAAACGAGGCGACAGCTGTTAATTAACGTAGTTAATTTTTCGCTCGTTTTTAAATGTTGGGTGATAGAAAACTATAAATTAAATTACTTTATATTTGCCGCTATATAAGTAATCTAAGACAGTCATGCTAAGTTAAGGCTGCAGTTTAGCAGCTATAGCTGCATGCTTTGTGTCAATGCAAGTTTAAAAACGACGCAACGCCGCTGGAAAATCGATTTTTCAAACGCAATCGAAAAATAACAGGTAACATAAATTAAATAACTGCACCTTTGTACAGACTTTTTATTTGAATCAATTTGAATGCTTGCAGAATGTGCCATTTAAAGAACATATAGAAATCAATCAATAATAGACTAGAAACTTAGGATCCACAATGCCAGAGAACCTGGAATTGCATCAGTTCGTGGATGGGTCGCGAACGAGCGATATATCAAATCAGTGGCTTGAGCGTCTCAAGACGCGCGTTAACTGCCCATATTTAGGCATTATACTGGCCACCCTCTCATCGCTTTTCTTCTCGCTGTGCTCGGTGATTGTGAAGGGCCTCGTCGATGTCAATCCCATGGAACTGGCGTCCTTCCGCTTCGTGGGTGTCCTCCTGCCAGCCATACCCATACTGATATATACAAAGCAGCCTGTGTTTCCGGAGGGCAAACGGGTCATCTTGCTGCTTCGCTGCTTCATGGGCACGACGGGACTGATGCTTAGCTTCTATGCCTTCCGGCACATGCCGCTCGCCGACGCCAGCGTCATCATCTTTTCCACGCCCGTGTTCGTGGCGATCTTCGCACGCGCCTTCCTCAAGGAGCCGTGCACGCTCTTCAACGTGCTCACCATCAACATGACGCTCTTGGGCGTTGTGCTGATCACCCGACCCCCCCTGGTCTTCGGTGATCCGGTGTCCGAGCAGGAGAGCGAAAAGTATACGGATAAAACCTACGATATTTGGGGACCAGTTGCTGCCATATCATCCACGCTGTTCGGTGCTAACGTCTACATCCTGCTGCGTGCTTTGAAGAACCTTCACTTCTCCGTCATCATGACGAACTTTGGAGCAATCGCCCTAGTTTACACCCTGATTGTGTGCGGTTCCATTGGCGCCGTCTGCTGGCCCAGCTGCGGCCGTGATCGCTGGCTGGTCGTCGTCCTGGGCATCTTCAGTTTCCTTGGCCAGATCCTGCTGACGCTCTCGCTGCAGGTGGAGCAGGCCGGTCCCGTGGCGATTGCCCGCTGTGCGGACATCGTGTTCGCCTTCATCTGGCAAATGATGTTCTTCGGCGAGGCGCCCAACGCCTATTCCCTGTTTGGCGCCCTCATGGTCGTCAGCTCGGTCATTCTAACCGCCATGAAGAAGTGGGCGATGACGCTGCCCAGGGAGTCTTCGCTGCGCAAGCGCTTGCGAGTCATCCTGCTGGAGTAGTCACCTTCGTAGTGGTAGTGTTATTTAATGGAATGCTTTAGATACGTAAGTGGTTTCTCTCAACTGTGGACAACGTTTAAAATCAAAAAATCAAATTTTTGTTGGGCATCTGGGAACAATGCTCAATAACAAATACAGTGATCGCTTAGAAATTTTGAGCTCGTCGAAGTAGCTATAATTTAGAACTAACATTTTCCATTTAATAATGTCTAGTGCTAATTTTTTTAGTTTAATTTTATTTGCTAACGCTGGTATAGATACTTTTTAATTAGCGTGCTAGTCACTATATTTAATTACAGATAATATAATAAAAAGAATCTCAATATTAAGATCTTTATATTCAAGCGATTCTAGTTTCTGAACGTTTTTAATTTCAGCGAGTTCCAATTTGCGAGCGACCACTGTACTTAAACTAATTCATACACTTTAGACTTGGCATATTGAAAAGCTCAGCTTGGTATAAAACCCGCATTATATAAACACCTACATATTTAACATAGGCATACAGTTTTAAAGTTTCGAGCGTGATACTCTCATACCATTAAAGAAATATTCATACATATGACTATGATATACATAACTATATGTTTTAGTTTAGCCAAATTCATTGAGTTGTTGTTTTGTACATTGTTATACATGCTTACACTAACGTATTTCGATAAAAAAATCTAAATAAATAAAAACAAACTGTGTAAAAGTAAGAATCGCTGCTTTTGATTTAAATGTGTTAGAGTAAAAGCCATTCGCGGGCTTTTAATTTCAAACAGCGCGCGCTGCTCTAACAGCTGTTGGCATTTCGATACTTTGGCTATTTACACTAGGCTGGTTGCATACTCATGTTATTTGTAACATAACATACTCATGTTAATAACACTACGAACAGCGCGTCGGCGCCACCGGTTGCCATAACAAAACGCAAAAAGTACTCAACGCCGTAGGTAGTCAAAACACAAAACACATGTGCCGGTCGGAAAAACAAGCCAAACAAAACCAATTTGCAACGTGATCGTTAGTACATAGTGTGCCTGGGACTTACATATGTCGATAATATAATTATATTTAAATACATTGAAAAAAGGAACACTACGCAAACAGAAAACAAACACGTTGTACATTCGACTCCGATTCTTTGTGGGAAGCAGCAGCAGCGGCAGCGGCTGTGTGGTTGTTGTTATTGCTGCTAACTAGAAACCCAAGTCGGCAATAACGGCATCCAGCTCATCCTGCAGATTGGTCGCCCTGGAGCGCACCTGTGAAATTTGATCCTGCAAATTGTCAACGTTGGCCTGCAGCAGCACATTGCATTTCCTCATAGCGGCGAAGCGACTCTCGTGCTTCTTCACCCGCGGCTCCAAGTTGCCCTTCTTTGCGGAGTTGGCGGAGTCCTGGAAGCGAGCAGGTAAGTCCAAAATGGATTCAATTATTTGTGAATATGTACACATGTTTTTATTTATGCTCACTTCCGCCTCGGATTCACTGCCGGACTCCTCTCCGCTTTCCTCCGATTCTGATTCCTCAGATTCCTCTTCGGACTCCTCCTCTTCCTCGTGCTCCTCTTCGGCTTCCTCTTCGTCGTCCTTGTCCTCGGCATCGACTTCGTCTTCATCCAGTTTCATCGATGCGGCCATCTTTTGCACCTCCTTCTCCAGTTTCTTGAACTTTTTGTTTTCCTCCCTGTAAATTACAAATATATGTACATGCATATATAAATGTGTATATATGATTGCTTAAACATTCTTAAGATGCTCAGATCTCGAGCTTTTTGTATATCATACTATATTTAGCTCCCACTAGACCAATCGTTTATTAAATCTATATTTTCAAACTTATTCTTTTCAAGTGTTATGATATTTCTAATGACTTTCGGTTAGTATAGTATCATTCGAGTGGTAAATTTAGGAACTAATCTTTGGTTGGAGGAAATTAAACGGTTCGTAATTGAACCCAATTAAAAAAGTAGAAATTCCAAGTGAAATTATTTGTAAGGTGAAATGTAAAGAAGAAGAGCGGGATAGTACGTAAATTGTGATTCATAACGTACTTGAGTATAACATGATTCTTCTTCATGGCCTGCTTGAGTGCATCCTTCTCCTTCTTGGCCGCCTCCTCCTTGACTTTTAGCTTGGTCAGCTTGCTGCGCAGTGACTTCACCTCCTTACCGATTCGTCGCTCGCGTCGCTCTGTCTTCTTCTCCTCGGGCTCGTCGGGATCGCTTTCGCTCAGCTCCGGCTCCAGCTCGGGCGAGCTGTCGCGCCCGAATTGCGCCTCGCTCGGTCTTCGCGATCCGTCATATGTGCCGCCCTATATCCGCAACATAGATGAGAGATTTAGTAAGACAGCTGGTCGACGAAGGCTGCCCCAGAGCGAATGCAGCTTTTGGGGATTACCTTGTGCAGGCCGTGATTACCGTGATGATTACCGGTCACCTGGCTGTAGTAATCATCGTCGTCATCGTCCTCGTCGAAAGCAAAGCGAAAACTAATGTGCGGTCTGTTAGTGCTTGGAGTCGTATTGCCCTTATATAAATAGCGATAGCATTGGTTAATCGGTTAATGTTTTAGTATGCGGGAGAAAAGCGTTTTTTTTTCTTTTGTTGTTTCAACTGTTTCAAAATCGTTTTCTTAATTTAAGGCCAAGTGCTTGTGCAAGAAAACAATCTCTAGGTACGTACAACGAGTTAAAGGGCTGCGACGTGGATGTTGAGACCGTAGCTCAAGGATTGTGTGAAGGCTTAAGATCTCAGTCATATAGTGAGATGTAATAGCATTTGATTTTGGGATTAGTAGCGGTCCGTTAAAAAAAAAACTAATATCGAATCGATAGCGTAGCGTTTTTGGTTTTTTTTTTAATTCCTGTCTTTTCTACATATTAAAATGTGAATTAATGCCTAACAATTTTATTTCAAATGAAATTACAAAATAGGAAACACTTTATAACTACATTTTTGCTGTTTCCAAACTTTTTAGGATTGCTTTGAGATTAAGAGAAGAGATGATGATTTAAGGCTGCTGGCTTTATAGTCCGAAGTCGTTTTGTCAAGTATATAATCGTTTTTAAGATACTTGTAAGGAATATTTATTTTCGGTATGGCGCAGCCCATTATCGTATAGAGAATCTAAATTGTTTCTGAATTCCTCATGCTAGGAAATTTTTAAAACTGAAGGATTTTTTTCATAATTACTGGCCCAATAATTATTGTTTTTGTAAATACAAAATTATTCTGATATTGAAACTGTATAGAAATAACTACTCAATTATCATCACCAAACAGAAAATGTTACAAAAGTCGGGTAGTTGTCGCAACGTGAAGCTCTTAAGCTTGAAACACATTTCACTTCAATCCAACAGCATCTATATCTGTATATACGTTTCACAGTTGTAATAATGAGTGGGGCGAATCAACGGGTTATCAAATGTCTCAAGGCGCAGGCAATTTAAAAAGTACACGCTAATTGGCACTGCTGCTGCTGATATCAGCAAAGGTCTATTGTAATGTGTCGTGTTGTCAGCTGAGATGTGTAATTATTTATCGTTGGGTTCTACTACAACAACAACAAGAGCAACTACAACTACAACTACAACTACAACTACACAAACACACTACAATCAATGCGAAGCGACTAATTGCGATTGCGCTTTGTTAGCCTTTTTTTTTTGTTTTGGTTTTTAGTTTTTGTTTTCAGGCTGAGCTGTCGCTCGGTAGGCGGCGGTGCAGACAACGCTGAAAATGGGCGAGAACAGGTTGGAAAACACATACGTACATAGTATGTGTGTGTGTGTGTGTGTGCGGGTGATGTAATCCCCAGCTACAACTACGATTTTTACTTTTACTTTAACTTTTACTTGCAACTTCAACTGACAACAGCAACAGCAACAACAACGCCTAGACATTGTGCCCCGCCCACAGATTGCGGTGCCGCCTGCATGTCCTTGTGTTTGGGTTGCTTACCTGCAGCGCCGCTGCCAATTTGCGCTCCAGCAATTGTATCTGTCGCTTTTGTTCCTCGATTTCCGTTTTCGCCTCGACGAGCAGCTCGCCGGTGTCGTGATAGTTCTTCTCCACCTCCTTGGACACCTTGCGCGCATCCTCGACCTCGCGCTTCAGCGAGTTGACGTAGGCCTGCTCGGACGTGGGCGTGGGATCCATTGTCGCCACAATCACGTTCGAGCCGTACTCGAGATTCTTCTCGCGCGACTTCTCGCGCTCCAGCTCCGTCTCGAGTGTGCGTATTTTGGCCAGCAGCTTCTTGTTCTCGCGCTCCTGCGCCTCGCGATTGCGCAGCTCCAGGGCCAGCATTTGCTTGGTGCTCTGCAGATCGTCGCGTATCTTGTCAATGTCGTCCAGCTCGTCGGGACTCTCCTCGTCGATGGACATCGTGGAGACAATGCTCGGCCGGGAGCTGCCCGCTCCCAGTGCTGTCGCACTGCTGGGACCCAGTGCATGACTGCTGGGCGCCTCGCTCAGCATGTTGACCTTGGACTGCGACTTGTGCAGCTGCTCCTCGATGGTCATCTGGCGACGGAACTTGCGCAGACCGCCCAATATCGGCTTGCTGCGATCGTTTGTCTGCGTGGGTTTCAGACGAACGCCGCCCTGGATCTGCTTGAGCAGCTTGTTGTGCGAGTTGGCCTTCTCAGTCTCATAGATGAACTTGTCATCCACTTTGGTCATCGATTTGCATGTCAATACCGGCTGAGATCTGAAAAGTCAATGTACACCATTAGACTAATGGTTGCATTCACATATGTATGTACAAATATGTTACAAATATTCATATACATATGTATGTACATATGTGATTTTTTTTAGTCGGACCATCATTCTTTACTATCCTTAAAACCATATTATTCTTTTGACGAGCACCTCTTTCCCGGAATTATGAACTTAGAACAATACCTCTCTTGAATCTTCAATCTATCTTAAGCTAATAAAAACAAGTAAGAGTGCTCTAGTCGGGAGTGCCCGACTAGGAGATACCCTGCACCCAGTCATTACAAAAATTCGTTTTAATCAGTGTGTATACATACAAACACACACATGCTGCAGTACAAGCAGGGCAAGCGGTTTAAATTTAGCTTGCTCTAATATCTTAAATAACTTCTGTGTTTATTGTCCGATCTCTCTGAAATGTTTAGGACACAACATTGGATATAAAATGTGTGACCAAACCAAATTGCAAGGTCATATCTTCCAAGTCATATCTTCCAAGTCATATCTTCTTTTTTGAACTTTTAGGGGGATTGGCGGGTGGTATCCAAAAAATGATATATTTGTAACATGTGTATAATATTCGAAATTATACATGCCAAATTTGGGGCCTCTAGCTATTAAAACTTTTAAGTTATGGCCCAAAAACGCTAGTCTGAAATCTAAATTTATCGATAACTTTTAAACGGGACGAGTTATCGACAAAATGAAACAAACTTGTACTGTCCCGGCACTACGAGAACTTATATTCCAAATATTAAGTCTCTAGCTCTTGTAGTCTCTGATATCCGCGTGTTCATACAGACAGACAGACGGACAGACAGACAGACAGACAGTCATACAGTCAGACAAACAGACAGACAGACAGACAGACATGTCTAGATCGACTCGACTTTTGATACTGATCAAGAATATATATACTTTATATGGTCGGAGATGCTTCCTTATGCCTGTTACATACTTTTGCACAACTTCATTATACCCTTTTTACCCATTTTTAATGGGTTCAGGGTATATCAGTCCAATAGCGAACACCCCTCATCTTGTTCGGGCCCAAGATGCATTGACGGCCCAGGATTTGGTTCAAAAACTTTACTTCAATTTGTACATTCTCCTAACTTAGTCAGATTTTAACCAATTTGTATAAAGTATGTATTTACTATAACTTGCCATTAAAATTTATATTTATTTTTACCATATAACACATTGTAGGTTTTATTCATTAAGATCCGTATCTTAATGCCTAGATAAATAAAATAGGAATGCTGTGGTCAACTGTTTTTTGTCTATATCTCAGCAGAACTTCAATACTGGGACCAAGAAGCATATTCAGTGGCCCGAATATTTCATTCCCAAACACCTTTAATAAAATTCAAGTTTACACAACACTAAATAAAAGCTTGCTTCCTTTTTCTTCCTATCAATAAACTTTCTACTCCCCGTGGAGTGGTCAGATCTAACTATATGAAACAATTGGAAAAAAACCAAATTATATTTCTTTTAAAATAATTTGTGGTTATTTCTGAACTTTAGTAACTGACCTCCAGAGATTTTACGAAAATAATTATAAGAATCAGTCAACAAGTTTAATATATATATTTTTAGTGGGAAAGGATTATCTTCGGCGTGCCGAAGATTTCATACTCTTTTCGAACCTATAGACAATTTTCACTCTGCTAACAGTACCACTGAAATTTCATAAGCTGTACAAAATCGTTTTGTCGCGTAACATTTTTTTTTGTTCTAAGAATATTTAATTCATTGCCAGTTGTATAGCAGCTATAAGATATAGTGATCCGATCCGGCCGGCTCCGACCAATGTGCTGTCCCCTGGAATAATAAGTGTCTGTGCAAAGTTTTATCGCGATAGCTCAAAAACTGAGGGACTAGTTTGCATACATACAGACAGACAGACAGACAGACAGACAGACAGACAGACAGACAGATAGACAGACAGACAGACTGACGGACATGGCTAGATAAATTTGTTTTGTCATTCTAAGCATACTGGCAGTAACTTTTGGGGGTCTCCGACGCTTCATTCTATGCGTTACAAACTTCAGCACAAACTTAATATACTATTTTCTTCGAAATGAGTATAAAAAGGTGTTTTTGGTAGATATGCTTAGTAGTGATTTTGTAAATTTTAGGTTTACTAAATAACAGATTTTTGTTTTCCAATATATTTCATTTTGTTAAGTTTAATTGCAGAAACTTTCATAACTCATAAATGCTCTTTGTAGACTAAGCTGATTCCGCTCGAATTATTTGATTTCCAAATGGAAAGCATTTGTTAAAGTCACAATTTCTCTTTTCTCACATGGCAATTAGTTTATGGTCTAGGTCGGCAGTTGAATAACTCATTTGCAATCGAATGTCAAATGCTGGCCAATTGCTATTAACTGCCAACTGATTAGCGAAGGAGCCCCACTGGCTGCTGCTGCTGAGTGCGCTCACCTATCGTTGCATGCCACATGGCGCAGCTTCCTGCCACTCTCCACCTCCTTCATCATCTCGGACCAGTCGGGTCGTCGGCGCGGCCGCGTTCTGTGCAAGAGTGAAATAAATGATGGTTTAGTGTTGAGCATGTCTTAAGGTACTACTACTGGCACCGTCTAGGTGGCCTCCGCCTTACTTGAGCTTCTCGATCGTCTGCTTCTGCGTGTCTGAGAGGATGCGCTTCTCACCAGGCGCCAATGGGGGCGGGGGCGGCGGTGGCGCCTTGGGCACCAGCGATGGCAGCGGTGGCGGCGCTGGAACTGCAAAATATATGGGGGGTAGAGCATTTTAGCTAAGGGCTTCCACTGGCTGTGTTGGAGATGAATGGTCTAGCATCGTTTTTGTTTTGTTTTCATTTCTGTCGGCGAATAAATCGTTTAGCGCTGCGTGCACTCGCGGTTATTAAATATAATTTTAATTTAATGAGTTTGCAATTTGTGTCAGTTTGTTGTTTGCTGCTCCGCGCCCCTTGCTGCCACTGGCTATACATATCAATTGAGTTTGCAGCTGGTTTTAGGGCTCTACATTCCAATTCGTATGTCTGAACTTGCCCCGCACATTGGCGGAGATTGAAAAGTTACGACTCTGGCCCACAATCTCTCGTCCTCCCCCATTCTGGCAATTTGTTTTATTGCTTTAACACCTCCCAGCACTCCCCCTTACCGCATCGGGGAAAAACTTTGATTGCATTTTTTCTTTTTTTTTCTCATGAGTTTGCGCCTTTCGTTCGTTGCGCTTGACTCGCATTTGCTTTGGTTTTAGTTTAGTTTAGTTTAGTTGGTTTTAAAGTCTGTGATGCGCTTTTGCTCGGCTTTTGTTCACTGGGCCAATTAAGTTACGCAATGTTAGCTGCTAGCTGCTAGCTGCCAGCTGCCAGCTGTTTCGTCTCTAATAAATTTCCACTTACTGGCCTAACAAGTGTACACCCCAAGTTGCCCTTGTAATTAGCAATTGCGAAAGTTTGCTTATTTTGTTGTTGTTGCTCTTGCTGTTGTTGTGTACTTTTATATACCCGTATCGCTTATAGCAGCTAACCCTGTGGCTTGTACACACTTTGTGTACAATACTTTGCATTCTTTGCAGATACTTTTTCGAGTTCCTCCCTGCTAGCCAGGTTGCTGACTTGGCTTTGTGTTGCTGTCGTTCTTGTTGTTGCTGTTGTTGCTGTTGCTGTTGTTTGATGCTAAAAAAGTGCAAAAGTCAAACAACTGCTTAAGACAATGCTGGGCGCCAAAGTGATGAAAAGCTGACAAATCTGTTAATTAGCTTTGTTTGACTGAACCCTCGACAAAGCAAAACGGGGGGCGCCCCCTTCCCCTCCCACCACCCTCTCCCTCACCCTCACCCTTCTCAAAGCAGCCCAAAAGCCCAGCCAGCCAGCCAGCCATGCATCCCTGAAACACATCTTTATCCCTTTGTGTTTGGCTGCTGCTGCTGCCTTGGGTTCCTCCTGTTCCTCCAGTTGCTCCTCAGCAGTTGCGCCTGGCTGAATCTGCACTTAATCTTTAAGTGGTTGGCTGGCTCCTTTGCGGTGCTGCATTAGTCGCCGCTGTTTCCAATTCCTTTTGCTCCTTATATACATATACCTAGACATACATACAGATATATACATATATATATACATATACATATATATATGTGTGTGTGTGTGTATGTACTCTCTGCACCTGGGTACTCCGAAACTAATCCCGAACTCGTG
Organism: Drosophila flavopinicola; assembly: GCA_035042425.1. Classification (NCBI taxonomy): domain Eukaryota; kingdom Metazoa; phylum Arthropoda; class Insecta; order Diptera; family Drosophilidae; genus Drosophila; species Drosophila flavopinicola. The sequence goes on along the minus strand of JAWNLL010000471.1, from coordinate 1,187,174 downwards.
TTACTTAGCTCGAATGAAATCAGTGCAAAACTTGATTATTGTCTGGCAGTTACCCGGCTGCATGTTAATGTCCTCGCCCCCACTTCGTCTGGCGTCCTGCGTCCTCGTTTTTCGGGGCCATTTGTAGTCACTGATTAAAATACGTGGTCAACTTTTTGGGCAGCCAATTGAGCGCTCGTTTAGTAAGTTTCGCTTAATTCGTTTTAGTAATTTATGGCAAAGCTCTGGCAAAAGCGGCATCCTAAATCAGTGCACACCCCTACACACACACACACACACACACACACAAACTCGCACTCACACACGCACAGAAAATGAAAACAGAAAACAGAGCAGAGAAAACAAAGAGAGAAAAAACTTACCCCAACGCTTTGTGATAGCGGTGTGGGTGTGCCCAAGGCAGATAAAACTCTTCATTCATTCATTCATGTCGACAAAATTATTTCTTATTTAAATAAAATGCTCAGCATCTCCGAGATGATGCTACCCACTTAATATACCGCAAAGCCCGCACTTACAACGACCCCCAAAATGAATAGCGGGGGTATGTAAACATAAATTTTGCGAGCTCGCTCGCTCTTACCCCAGCCCCTCGGCTCCACATGGGTAGGGGTACCCAAGCCATACCCTGTTCCTTTTTCGTTGCTACGCTCGCTGTGCCCCCAGCCCCAGCCCCAGCCCCAGCCCCAGCCCCAGCCCCAGCCCCAGCCCCAACCCCAACCCCAACCCATCCCTCCCAACCTTGCTGCTGCATGCCCCGCTGCTGCTGCTGTTGCTCATTGTGTTATCAGCAAACGAGAATATTCTATGCATGCACAAATGTTGCCGTTGTCATTGAATCACGCTGGGCCGAGCGCACCGAAACGCAAAAGGGGGGCTGAGGGGGGCATTAGCATGGACTTCAGTTTGATGACTGACTTTGTTCGCCATTGTCGGAGCTTTTGCCATGATGAAGCGCTCTCTGTATGTGTGTGTGTGTGTGTGTGTGTGTATGTGTGTGTGTGTGTGTGTGTGTGTGTGGAGAGTCGGCCATATTTTACAGTCGCCCCTCGCACTTCCCGCTGGCAAGCACACTGACAGCCTTAATCCCAGGCGGGTTACGGGCGCTTGATTAACGTTTTTCATCTTGTTAATAACTATATGTACATTGCCAGCTCATTTGTGGCTATAAACTAAAACAGTGCACAGCATGTTAGCTGTATTGAATTCGATTTGAATTCTTCTTTTGAAATTCTTGTTATGGCAATTTATGCAACTAGGAACTAATGGATAACTTATAGGACCCACATTTTTTGAGAGCACTTGACTGAGTGCCGAGACTATTGTACTTATTAATACTTAGAAAAATAAGTATTATAGTTTATATAAATTAAATGTTATCCTCAATAGACATCGGTTTAATTGACCATTATTATACCACTGCCAAAAGTAACGATTGCTTTAGAGCTTTTTTCTTGGCTATCGTACATATGGGATGGGCTTTTAGAAGAACAAACATTTACATTTAAATAAATACGGTTCTCGGAAGAACAAACAGAAAGAAAACAAGTAAAAGTGCTCTAGTCGGGAGTGCCCGACTAGGAGATACCCTGAACACAGTCTTTATAATCATTCATTAATAATCTAAACACACACATGCTGCAGTACAAGCAGTACAAGCAGTGCAAGCGGTTTAAGCAGTAAGCTTGCTTTTTCATTGAGTCCCACACAATGAAAAGTTAAATCTTAAATAACTTCTGTGTTTATTGTCCGATCTTTTTGATATACTTACAATTGGCATACAATTGGGAATGAAATGTGTGGCCAAACCGAATTGGAAGGTCGTGTCTTCAAAATTTTTTTTTAACTTTCGGGGGGATTGGGTGGTATTCAAAAAGTTTTACATTTGTATGCTATTCGAGATTATACATGCCCAATTTGGGGCCTCTAGCTCTTATAACTTTTAAGTTATGGCCCAATAACGCCAGTTTGAAAACGAAATTTATCGATAACTTTTGAACGGGACGAGTTATCGATAAAATGAAATAAACTTGATCTGTCCCAGGACTACGAGAACTTATATTCCAAATATGAAGTCTCTGGCTCTTATAGTCTCTGATATCTGCGTGTTCATACAGACGGACAGACAGACGGACAGACAGACGGACATGGCTAGATCGACTCGGCTGTTGATCAATAATATATATACTTTATATGGTCGGAGATACTTCCTTATGCCTCTTACATACTTTTGCACAAAACCATTATACCCTTTTTACCCATTTTTAATGGGTTCAGGGTATACAAAATTGGCAAGTTAAAAATAAAGTGTTTTATGAGTTGAAATGTATTATCATTATTAAAAGTAACGATAACAAGCAAAAGAAAGAGCTCTAGGCTCGAAATTGGAAGAAGAATATCTCTAACGAGAACACACGACCTTCAATATTTACAGACAAGCTGATTAAGTATTTATATCTAAAAGGAATTCCTCTATGCTGAATTATATCTCAGTTGAGTTCAATTTGGCTGTCGTTTGCCGATTTCTAATTGTCGCAAACCTAATGCCATATAAAATATAAACACTTTCCAGTTCATAAAACACATGTTAGGGCCGATAGACTGGGAATCCATCAGAGTAGAAGATGTAGAAGCAGTCTTCACAAGCGATTTCCTCACATACGATGCAATTATTTATTTATTCGACCATTTTATTGCCGACCAGTGTAATTATTGGGATCGCAATGCGGTGTGGTGCCAACGATTTGCTTTTACGTCATGTCCCAATTTGAAATGGCCTAATCATATTTTATGCCCTTACTCCACCCCTCCAGCTGCCCGCCTGTGGGCTGCACCTATTGAAAGTCGACATTTCTAATGGCAGCCAAAACGGAGAAAATACAAAAATGGAAAAGAAAAATGTGGCACAGCCGTTACATGTCCTTAAATATATACGCACACACAAATCTATATGTGTTTATGTGCATATATATATGTATGTATGTACATATATATTATATAGATATATAGAACAAGCTCATTTAAATAAAAGAAAATATATATTTCTGTCCAGCCGCTTGTCCTTTTGGCTGCTTTGAAGACATTTGCTCTGGACTTTGCGGCCGCCTTTTTTTTATTTTTTGTATATTTGTTCGTTTTCTCGTTTTTTTAGTGCGTATATTTGAATATAAATGGCGCATTTAGTTTGGCTATATCAAGCACATGCCCATATATCTTGGCCAGCTTTTGTCCTTAACAGAACTCAAGAGCGAACTAAAAACAGTGGCCTTGCTCTCTCTCTCTATCTCTCTCTCTGTCTCTGACTCTGACTCTGACTCTATTGATAGTTGCGAGCTTTAAGGAACCTCAAGAAACAAAACCCAAAGTGCCTTTTCCACTCATCTATCCTCATCTGGTTTTAAACATTCCACTTTATGTTGTACTTTTGACACAATGAGCAATAATCATGAATTTTACTTAGATCATAAAGCGAGCGGAAAACCCTGAAAGGCGGCCCAAGACGTCGTCCGAGCACATTAAATAAATGTTTTTCTTTTCTGTCTGCATTGTTGCCTTTTCTTTCGCTCATTCCTTTTTTGTTGCTGCCTTTTTTATGCGACAGCTTTAAAGGACAAACGTTGGGCACAGCGGTTACCATTTTGCTGAGTGACCTGCCATACGATTCCTTTTCATTTCTGCCCCCTTTCCACACCCAAGGATTTCCTTTTGTTTGCCTGGCAAAGATTAGGAGGCATTTGCGGTCACGTTATTGCCCACTGATTAGGACATGTTCGCAACTCGGGAGTTAACTGTTCCCCCCTCTTTTCTCCTGCCACACACACACACACACCTTATAGATATACCCTTTTGGCTGACTGCCACTTAACGTACTTTTCACTTCATGCCTGCCGCTTGTTTTTGACTCCTTGAGGGGCGGCTTTACAATTCAATTTGATAGCTTATGCAACTCACTGTTATAATTCCCAAAAATTGAGTGTTATAAATTGACAGCGCTCGCGGCCACAAAATGCATTTGGAATATTACAAACTACAAACGTCTCAGCTAATATTTGAAAGCTGTAGTTTTGTTTCTTTCTTTCATTTGTATCTTAGTAATTTGTGTTTTCTTATTTATTTTGGGTTTTTTGAACGGTGGGCGGCAAAACAGCTTTGCGCCTCTTTCGACTCAATGCACAGCACTCACTAAAAATTTAATAAATAAAATATGTTATTTATATTGCTTATATTGCCCTCTTCTTCTTGTTTGTGTCCTGTGTGTGTGTGTGTGTGTGTGTGTGTGTCTGTGTAAATATCTATATGTCTTAATGCGCTTTGTCGTTTTCATTTGGGATCACAATTTTTTGATGAAATGTTTTCATTTCATACTTAAATTCATATACGTACGTACACGTCCCTCATAGATACACATACGAGAAGCTCATGATGCGTTTTTCAGCCGACGCGCAGTTGGACCTGAGTGACATACATACATACATGGGTATGAGTGACCGGCTTACATACATATATGTAGCATATGTATGTATAGTATACATACATATGTATGCATGTATATAGTCTAGAGATGGTCCCATGACTAGAAATATTCCGTCATGCATAATAAAAGTGCATTCTCAATTGCATTTGTGTCGAACAGAGCTTTTTTGTTGTGATATGCTGGAATCCCAAACTAAATTCAGGAATTCCGACATGTCTGAATTGAAAATGGCTTGGAAAATACAAGCGAAAATGAGCTATCAGATAACATGCTAGCATTTTGAATTTCTAAAATATTTAAAGGACTAACAATGCATTTGGGCTAAACAGTAGAAGAGCTTTACATAATATCTGCAAAATGTCTGAATATATATGAATCAAATCTGCAAGACTTTAATTTGCTTGATTGGTCTTTTGGTATTACAATAAATAACAATAAATGACTTTTAAGACTCAGGCGGTTTCTTTGAAATTTCTTATCAGATAAAACCTCTACATAGTTTGAATAGTACAATGAAAATCTTTTGTTACTTGTACTTCATGATCAACTATTTTCAAGCATTCATAAGTCAATCTGTTTTAAAATTTTAATAAGCCCATGTGTGTATTTTTGTTTTGTATTATATTAATAGCCGATTTCAATAGCAGCGTTTCCTCTCACAAATAACGACACTTGTGCTTGGCAGAATATTGTAGATCTATTTTTAGCAGCATATTTAAAATTGGTATTTTATATTTAAATTTTTTATGATATTAAAATGATTTGTTTAATTTGGCATGTTTTTCCTATTTTCCTATGCCAAACATTGTATTACAAAAATGTTTAAGTAGAGACTTGTCTAAGTGACATAATCATTTACGTAGCTGGACTAGTGTAGATTTGCAAAAGAGTCTTAAAAAGTTACATGAATAACATTCTCGCTCCCACTAGTTAAATAAACATATATTGTTTATCCACCTATCACAATCACGCGCCCATCTCCCATCTCCAAATCGCAATTGACTCACGGCCGGGCCGATACCTGTGCGCACATAGTACATATCACTCATACGCTACGTTTGCCGCGTCTGTCTCTTATATTTTATTCATTTCGCTGTGACGTCTGTCGGCCTTGCCTTTCGCCAGCACATATGCAACGGATGATAGGGGTTAGGGGTATACTTAATAGACAGGCCAATGCGAAAAATGCACACGGCCAGTTCATTGATACATATGTATGTACTATGTACATGAACTTGTTATGAAAAGAACAAAAAAGAAGATGTATATACTTAATTGCGCATTTTGCCTGGATTAGACGGTTTTTAAACATTAGAGAAGCATCAAGAATATTTACAGCATTTTGGCGATCCATTAGAGTTGTTAATCGGGGGTAGTTTAGCATCCAGAGTCGATTCGATTCGAAATGCTCGCTCGATCCAAACTTACCATTTTTAATGCTCGCTTCGCGCTTTATTGAGGGCGCTTTCCTCAGGGTTTTGGTCTTGAACTCGGGCTTGGGTTCTTCTTTGGGTTCTTTAAGTATTTCATCGACTTTCGGTACCTTTTTGAGCACCGGGCGCAGCTTGGCCAGATTGTCGGTGCTCTTGCTGGGCAGCGGTTTCTCCTCGCGCTTCACATGCCGCAGCTTGGGCTTCTCGAGCTTGAAGCGCAAACGCTTCTCGCGCTCCTCCTCCGTTTCGCCCTCGACGGCCTCCTCGTCGTCCTCGGGCGCGATCTTCTTCATCGACTTGTCGCGCTTGACGACAACGCTGCGCAATTTGGGTTTCTCTAGGGTGAAACGTTGTGTCAACTCACTTTCCTGTGTCTCCGGCTTCTTGTTGATCTGCGTCGGACGCAGCTGTGCCGCCTTCTTTACATGCTCCGGCACCTTGGCATCCAGCGTTGTGTCATCATCGTCGTCGTCGTCGTCGTCGTCGTCCTCTGCGGTTTCCTCCTCGCTCTCTTCCTCCTCAGACTCAGTTTCCTCCTCGCTTTCTTCCTCCTCCTCCTCCTCCTCCTCTTCGCTTTCTTCTTCCTCGGAGGATGACTCCGGTGGTGGCGTCGGCTCCTTCTTTTTGGCAGCTGGCTTCTTTGTGGCCAAACTGCTCGCCGCTTTCTTCACTGGCTCAGGTGCCGCTTTCTTCACTGGCTCAGGTGCCGCTTTCTTCACTGGCTCTGCATTTTTCTTGGCCGCTGCTGTTGTTACTGCTGCTGCTCCTTTTTTAGCAGGCTCCACAGCTGTCTTTTTGGCCGGCTCAGCTGGCTTCTTGGACGCGACTGTTGTTGTTGCTGCTGGCGCTGCTTTTGCTTTTGCTTTGCTATTGTTGTTGTTGTTGTTGTTGTTGCTGCTGCTGGTTGCTGCGGCTGCTGGCGTTGACTTCTCGCCATTCTCCTTGGCCGCTGCTGCCTTCTTGGCCCAAGGCGTTGTCGCTGGCTTTGTGGCAGCTGCTGCGCCAGCATCCTCTTTCACCCACGGTGGACGAAATGTGGTGCGTCCGCTGCTGCCAGCGCCGGCTCCAGCGCCGCTTGTTGTTGTTGTTGTTGTGCTGCGGGGCGTCACGAAGGGCATTTTAGGGGCGAAACTCGGCAACTGTTTTCCGTTCTGTTAATTCTCCAGGGCTCGTTGTTATTGTTGTTGTTCGCCCACTTTTCGTCGTCTATTTGCACACACTTTTTAAATAATTTTCTGTGATTTTTTGCCCGCACTCTTGCTGCTGTTGTTGCTGCTGATGAAAACACAAAACTTTGCACATTAGCACCAGCGCCAAGCGTTGACGGTGCGACGGGCTGTGCCGGGAGGGTGGTGCAGAGACCTTCACTTGGCTGGCTCACTCTCCACTTGTCCAAAAGTTATTTCCAATTGCCGTCTTTTTTCTAAATTTTTTTTAATTTTTTGTTTTTTTTTATATATATATGTATATATACGTATACATATATTTTGTGTTTTATTTTTGTTCGTTTGTTGTTGCTGTGTGTGTTGTGCTGTTGTGCTATTTATTTAAAATTCGTTGCTGTTGGACGATGAGCAACAGCTGTTTAAAATATTTTCAATTCTCAATTCCGTATATATTTGGGTATGTTTCATTTCGAGATTTTATTTTTAAATGCATGCGCTCATTAGCTGCCACAGCTTGCGTTTGTTTTTGTTGCTGTTGTTGTTGTTTTTGTTGTTGCTATTGCTATCGCTAGTGTATCTCTGTTTTTAGCCAACAACAGAAATGTAGGCCTTTGTGTCATAGTAACAATCTGCGCGTCATTCAGCGTCCAAACTGTTCAAATTGGCCAAATTCCCAGGCTAACAAGCTGTGATACTCGTTTAATCCAATGCATTTTTCCAGCTAACTGCCACATTGCAGCAACAACAACAACAACAACAGTAACAACGAGCGAACAACAAAAACAACAAATGACAGCAAAACAATTTGCTCTGCCACTGCCTGCGATATGTAAAAGGCGAAAATATTTAATTTTAGGTTCTTTGTGCCCCCAGAGAGCCAAAGCGTTGAGAGAATCCGAAAAAAATCACTTCTGGCTCTGACGCTTTCGTCTTTTGCCGCTTTCGCCTCGTTTCACAAAGTATACAATGAAAATCACACTCACTCACACACACACACACACACACTTTAAAGAGAATCAAAGAAGAAAAGCTGGACGAGGCGAGAGAATGAAATCTGAATTTGTTTCATTCCATTGCCAGTTCCCATGGCTTTTCTTCCATTTCCACTTCTCCAACGGCCTTTCGCAAATTTTGTTCAAGCAAATGATATAGAAAAAAAAGAACAACAACAAAAAAATGTGGCTGTTGCCTTCTGTTGGAAGGCGTTAATTAAACATGACATGCAAATATAAATTTTACTTATAAATATGCCGTCATTAGGCCGAATAATATAGACGACGTGCGATAAAAGCTAAAAATGAAGGCCAGCAATTGGAGAAAAACAAAATGCAGTTGGAGATTTTCGAAACTTTAGATCTGCAAATACAGTTAAATTATTTATATATATTTTCATTAGATTTTTCTTGCGAATTCATTGTTTACGAATCCGACTTTTCCCTGGTATTTTCTAGTCCTATCAATGGCATATTCTTTGGCTGAGCAAATCGTTTTTGTATGCTGCGCATTTTGTATTTGTATATTTATTTGTATGTGTATATAAAATTAATATTTGTAATTCTTTTTCAATATATTTCGCTTTATGTAGCTGCATTGCACGCTGCTCCGTTTATAGACCGATTTGATTTCTATATATTGCTTGGATCGCTCACACCCACACGATACCAACACACAAGCACACACACACACACGCACACACTCTGTGGCACAGTGGGGCAAATAAACACAGTAAACACGAGACGCTTTACAGACGAGGATTTCTTTCTCGGCACGCAGCGCCTATGACAGCGATTCAAAAACTAAATTCATTTATTTTTAACAGCACGCTAAATGCTTCAAAATTTCGAAAAACAACAAGAATTACACACGCTCTCGCTGGCTGGCGCTCTCTTCGAGAAAATTTAGAAAAATGAAATTGGAAATTATTTTGGCCGACAAAATATTTTTAGCATGCTCGGACAGTTTGGCGCTCGGCGCAGCCGATTGACCTTATGCCAGGTGCAGCATAGTTCAATGAAACTGGAATTATGTATACATAATATATACACATATATATATAGTATATTAGTAGCTGAAGTAGCTCAAGCTTAAGTAGCTAGCAGGCCAATCTATATCACATCTAGAGCATAGCTCGTATCAATTGCCTTGGAGCACACGAAATGGGTCTCAATTACGCAAGGTTCTTTTGCGTTGTGGGTGGGTGGGGTTCTTTTTGGGGCGTACGCGTCTTACCCTGTGATAAAAACCACTCGTCTAGAAAATCCAAACCCATTAGTGCCTCTGTTCTGTCTTTTGTGTTCCTGTTAAATATTTTTTGCTGATTCTTTAGTTTCTTTGGCAATATTTACATTGTCGCAGTCCCCAGTTGCGATAAGTCGAGGCGACTTATTCTTGTTTGTTCTCTCTGTTCAATCTGTTGAATGCGATTGACATTTGCTGTAGACTGGCTGTGGATTTGCTATCGTCTAGTGCGTGATCTTATTTATAGAGTACTCAATGACTGCTTATCGATTAGACGAACGTGAACCGTTGCGAGAAGTTCAGAAGATGCAAACTCTAGATCATTAATATAATATGTAAAATGGGACCAAAAGTCAGAAATATATTTCCAGCCACAAAAACCAGTCTAAAGATGTAATTAGGTAAAAATTTGTAAAGATTGGGAGCTGAATAAAAACACAAAAGAAAAACCGGATTAAATTGCACAAAGAAATTCTTTAAGAAAGAATTAGCAGCTAAAACGAGGAGACAAAAGGAGAAATACAATCAGAAAACAGCAAAAGGCAGGAGATGATGGGCTCACAGATAAGAATTGAATAGTTTAAGAAGGCGGGGTACATTAGCAATAGCAAAAAAAGGTGTAAGTAAGATAGAAAAATCCAATTGAAGCATATTCATAAAAGAGACGAAAAATAAAGAAGACATTTCAGTGTGATTCGTAAACCGATTGAAAGGAAGAAATAAAGAGCAAATTTCCGAAAAACGAAAAGAAATAAATGACAAAGTGCGGTATCGCAAAAATGGTATAAAAAAGTATGATAACAGAGAGAATTATGTATAAGGAGCACGCCATAAGCGGAATAATAGAGTATCAGGTTTGGTGGTATATGGTGCAGACTGCTTGTGAGTTTTAAGGCCAAGGAAAATGAAGCAACATCAAATATGTAACAAGTGCCATTAAGGGGAGGCACCTCAGTTTCAGACTATTTTATGAAATGTACCGCTGATCATTTCAATTAATGTCAGCGTCAAATTACGCAAATATTTAAAATAGAATGCGCCCTCAGGGGTCATACATAATTAATTCATTTATTTCTAGTTACATTACCGCAATTGCAGTAAAATTGAATGTATGGAAATATGCCGCGTAAATTGTCCGAAATGTTTGTTTTAGCAAAAAATATTTCACATTTCTGTGCTGCTAAAAAGCAATTTAAAATTAGCAAAACGATTGTTTAAACAACAAACTAAACCAAAACATAAACAAAAACAACAACCATTGCAAGTTTGAACATTTTTCAACACTGCCATTTGCATGCATCCAATTTTCACTAGGCGTATGAGTAATAAATGCATTGCCAAAGAGAATGGCGGGGAGAAAGATAGTTGCATATTTTAAAACTGGCGCACGTGAAACACATTTTGTAGTTTTTGTTTGCGCTGCATTCTGTTTGAGATTTCCCAGGTGAACAAAAATATTTATATCCATATGTGTCTGTGTGTATAGGCGTAGTCATAAATAAATACGCGCATAGTTTTGGGGCTAAATGCAGCAAACAAGTTTGCACTGCATACTTTTTGGCTGTGTGAGAAATAAGGTATTGTATACATGTATACCCTGTAACTGGAATGAGTATAACGGTCTAGCGATAATGTGTTTGGTTTTGGTCTAATGACAAATTGAATTACTCAATTAAACGCAAAGTGATTACAAATATAGTTTTGTGTGCACTTATTTCAGCTAAGCGATGCTCTAAAGCTCAGTGTAGGGTAAAAATTAATTTAATATACACGTCGTGTAGGAGATCTCAAATAACTTCCAGTAGGCATCAAAATGAGTTTACATAATGTGTTTTTATATTCGCTGATTCAAATCATAGCTTTATCGATGCTCTAAACTGTGACTCTTTGCTATAGAGTATTTCCCAGTCAGGCACTATTTATTAAATCATTTTTATTTCACTTGTTTCGTTTTGCGCATAGTTAGATTTTGTTTGCAAATCATTGCACAAATCAATGATACTGAAACTCACTTTGGCAATGAGTTCATTGTTTGTTTTATTTTTGTGGTTGTCTTTTAATACTGTTTTTTTATACCCTGAACCCATTAAAAATGGGTAAAAGAGGTATTATGGTTTTGTGCAAAAGTATGTAACAGGTATAAGGAAGCATCTCCGACCATATAAAGTATATATATTCTTGACCATCTGTATGAACATGCAGATATCAGAGACTATAAGAGCCAGAGAATTTTGAATATAAGCTCTCGTTGTCCCAGGACAGATCAAGTTTATTTCATTTTATCGATAACTCGTCCCGTTCAAAAGTTATCGATAAATTTCGACTTCAGACCAGTGTTTTTTCGCCATAACTTGAAATTTCTAAGAGCTAGAGGCCCCAAATTGGGCATGTATATTCTCGAATATCATACACATATTACAAATATTTCACTTTTTGGATACCACCCCCCAATCCCCCCAAAAGTTGAAAAAACGCATTTTTGAAGTTATGCAATTTGGTTTGGTTACACATTTTATAGCCAATGTTATGTCCTAAAAATTTCAGAAAGATCGGACAATAAAAACAGAAGTTATTTAAGATTTTACTTTCCATTACATGTATGTATGTACACTGATAGATTAGTATGAATGTAAGGAGTGGGTTCAGGGTATCTCCTAGTCGGGCACTCCCGACTAGAGCACTCTTACTTGTTTACTACTGTTTATACTCTGATACCGAAGGTACTCATAGTATATTGGTTTTGTCGAATGTCCGTCAGGCCGTCCGTCTGTCCGTCTGTCTGTCTGGATGAACGCGCGTATTTCCGAAACGATATTAGATAGACTCTTGAAATCTTTTGCGTTATGATTATAGCTATCTGCTTCAGATCAAGTTTATTCCAAATTTATGCCACGCCCACTGGGAGGCTGGCAAATCGATAACATGTCGATACACCTCAAATCACAAATCGATTAAACGTGAATAACTCCCACAATTTTGAAGCTAGAGTAATCAAATTTGGTAGGTATATTGCTGGTGACCTCCCGAAAAAATTGGATCCTAGGTTAATCGGCCACGCCCATTATTACGCCCACCAGCCCCCCTCCAAAATTAATTTGAAATGCTTATATCTCCCGCAGTTTTAGAGCTAAAGTCACCATATTTGGAATATATATTACTGGTGACGTCCTCTGCAGATTACAGAAACAAAATTTCGACCACGCCCACTCCCGCCCCCGTAATCGCGAAAATCGATATACATCAATGCACAATTCGATAACACGTGTATATTTCCCGCAATTTTGAAGCTAGAGTCCCCAAATTTGGAATTTAGACTAGGGCTGACCAGCCCAAAAGATTGCGTTCTGGATTTTCCGGCCACGCCCACTAGAACGCCCCCCAGCCACCCCGCCCCCACGAAACACGGAAGCCTATATCTCGCACAGTTTAAGAGCTAGGGCCACCAAAATTGGAGGATAGACTTATTGTCAGCCCCCCTAAAGATCGGCAAAAATTTTGGGGCCCCGCCCCCTCCCGCCCCCAAAAATCGTGAAAATTTATATCTTCCACAGTTTCAGAGCTAGAGTCATTAAACTTGGAAGATAGAATTCTGGTCAGCCCCTCTAAATATCGGTAAAAAAAATTTGGGGCCACGCCCCCTCCCGCCCCCAAAAAGCGCGAAAATGTATATCTTCCACAGTTTTAGAGCTAGAGTCAAGAAATTTGTAAAATAGACTTCTTGTCACTCCCTCTAAAGATCGGCCAAATTTTTTGGGGCCACGCCCCTTCCCGCCCCCAAAAATCGCGAAAGCTTATATCTTCCACAGTTTTAGAGCTAGAGTCACCAAAATTGGTAGATAGACTTCTGGTCACCCCCTCTTAAGATCGACCATGCCCCTCCCGTTCCCAAAAACTTGGAATGCCGATTTCGGGTCACCCAAACACCAGCAAAAATTTTCTGTTCACTTGCTTTCAGCTGTTCTTAAAATGGTATCAGAGTATTACGCAGTCGGCTCCGCCCGACTGCAACGTTCTCACTTGTTTTTTGTTACTTTATTATATGATGAAGTTTAAAAGTTGCCATGTCCGTAAATCAAATTGACGAGCGTAGACAACTTTACAGCGGTTTGTAATCAAAAACATAAAAAACATCGCACTAATTGAAAATATTTGCCAGGCAAAATTTCATTGCTATCGAATAGCAAATTGCAAGTTATTCAGGCAAATAATTTGTAATTAAATGAGGCAGCATTTTTAATTTGTAATGCTAATAGTTTGTTTTATTTGTATATGCTTCCGCTATCTCTATCTCTCTTATGAAATACTGTATATGGGCGCCTCTCGCTCTCTCCGAGACTCTCGGGTGGTTTTTATCAAGAAACTGCAGTGTGTGTGGCCTAAACCTTTTTGGCCACGGGTTGCGCCTCTGCGGTTGTGTTTAGCTGCGTGAAGTGCGGCCACGTGGATATCTCGTGAAACAGTCTGCCTCCGGGGCACTCCGTATCACGCACTTGTCGATGACCCAAGAGCTTGTACGCAGGATCTATGTAGCCCTGTGAAACGCCGAATGCTATCAAGTCCTGTGCTGCTTGCAGCATGCGAGCCGGTGGCAGTTCAGCTAAGGGCGAGAAAAGGATATAAATTAGTATGCAAGTATGACTGGGTAATACTCTGTGCAATAACAGCTCATATAGATGCAGAAAAGGATTTAGTGTATTCAAGGGTGAAATCTCTAACGAGACAAGACATTTGAACTGATCTTTAAATACAATCTGCGTTTAAAATATGAGTCTGTCCTTAAAGCTGTGAAAATATACAAGTTCTATCAGTTTAACAATTATGGTTTATAACGATTGGTTTTTAGAATATAAAGTTGAAAAATATACATATTATTGAGTAATAATAATAACTGACTATCCTATGCCAAATAACCAAGTTTTTAAGTAGTATTTAAGTAAATGAATTAAAAACAAGTGGGGAAGGATTATCTTCGGCGTGCCGAAGACTTTATACTCTTTTCGAACCTTTAGGTAATTTTCACTCTGCCAACTGCTAATTATAACTCAATCGACTTGAAAGGCTTAGAATTGATAAGTTATAAGGATGTTCAAGTGTACAAGGAAATTTAGGGCGTTAGCTTTGAAAATATCGCGAATATATGGCCAAAGCCGACTTCGAGTTGTATGGCAGCTATAAGATGTATTCATCCGATCGGGCTGGCTCCGATAAGTGTGATGTATGTTTCAATTACAAGTATCTGTGCATAGTTTTATCGCGATAGCTTTGAAAGCATGGAATGTATGGCCAAAATCGACTTCCAGTTGTATGGCAGCTATAAGATATAGTGGTCCGATCCGGCCGGTTCCGACCAATGTTCAGTTCCTTTGAATAATAAGTGTCTGTGCAAAGTTTTATCGCGATAGCTCAAAAACTGAGGGACTAGTTTGCATACATACAGACAGACAGACAGACAGACGGACATGGCTAGATCAATTTGTATTTTCATTCTAAGCATACTGGCAGTAGCTTTTGGGGTATGGTACAAGCTTCAGCACAAGAGAAAAGAGTATAAAGAACTAATCAACTAACCCGGAATCAATCTAAGACTAATAAAATTCTAAATTTTGGGTCTGATCGCCCAAGTTTCAAATCTTTGGCTTCATACGGACAGACAGACAGACAGACGGACAGTGCACAACACGAATATAGTGTTTTGCCTTAGAGAGGAGAGTTTAGTAATTATGAGATCGTTCTTCACACTCACTTCGCCAGTCACCGATGAGCACAATGCCCACACTCTTGTCATTGTATTTGGGCGCATGCGCACCGACGACATTGAAGCCACGTCCCGTGTAGATGAGTCCATCGCCGCCGATGCCAAAGCTATAGCCAATATCGTTCCAGCCGCGATCCACCTGATGGAAGTCCTGCATCTCCCTCATGCTGCGCATGCAATCGGGCGTACTCACGCACGCAGCGGGTATGTACGAGTGATGGATGATGACATAGGGCGCTGGTCCCGTGAAGTAATCCACCTGCTTGGCCATGCGTGCGCCCCAGTCTGTGCGGGACAGCAGCTGGGAGGTGCCAGCACCACCGCCGCCGGGTGCACCACCCTCCGTGGCGACCTGCTGCATGTGCTGGCTGTAACCTGCAAACACACAAAACAAGCGAGACGAAACACACAGATTGGTCATCAGTAAATTGACTGGGTTAGGTTAGTTTAGGTTTCAGTTTCGGTTTGAGTTTTAGTTTGAGTTTGAGTTTGAATTGCTGTTTGTATTGTGCACATATTTACAATTTAAGTCGATTTTCGCACTGTGTTGCAAAAGTTTAGCTGGCATTAATTGCATCAGTCTTGTTTAACTTTAACTTTATCGAGTCTCTATATTGGCTTTGGTATGTTGTGCGATTCCATTGATAAATGATTTTAAACGGATTCCCCCGGCGTGTGGATTTTGTGTGTGTGTGCTTGTTTGTTGTGTTGCCCCAACGAGGTGAGAAATCGCAATGAAACAGCAAAATCAAATGACAGCCGGAACGCTT
Organism: Drosophila flavopinicola; assembly: GCA_035042425.1. Lineage (NCBI taxonomy): Eukaryota > Metazoa > Arthropoda > Insecta > Diptera > Drosophilidae > Drosophila > Drosophila flavopinicola. The sequence goes on along the minus strand of JAWNLL010000471.1, from coordinate 1,171,338 downwards.
CAAAAAAGTTCCCCGCATACCGCAAAACAAGACAACAACAATAAAGAGAGAGAGAGACGTTAGGAGAGAAAGATAGAGAGAGAGAGAGACTTCTAGTCAATACTTTAAGTTGGCAAACGAGTCGTTGCCCTAAGTTGATCGATTTTGCTGTATATTGTTTCTAGATAGTATGTAGATTTGACGTACTTCCCTCTCTATCGGTTTCTTATTTCGTTGCCAAACGTGTCAATTAATGAACCAGCCTCAGACCATATAAAATATGCATAAAGTTTGTTCAGCGATTTGTTTTGTTTGCTCAAGCGTTTAATACGCTGTCAAATGCGAAATGTCTTGCGCTTTTTTGCAGCTGCTTGCTTGCATAAGAAAAACATTCATTCCACACGAAAAACTACTTCCTGATTTCTGCTCAGGCTATAGGAAGGCTGAGTAAAACTACAAGCGATATAAATATAAATTTGATTTATAAATCTGTATGTATACAATCATATTAATTTAAATGAAATTTTAATTGTTTGTGAAATTGAGCTGTATTTGAATTGATAGTACATAGTATATACATTAATTATATTTTGAAATATCAAAATAGATTAATTTGTAGTGAACTGTAGTTCATAAGGGGCATACAAAGTGCGCAACACTATCAGTAGGATTGCATTTGTTATTTCCATATGTGTATTGAATTTCTACTGCTCTTTAGTGTTACTATATTGAGTATTCCGGTTTACAAATATTGTTTACAATTACAAATCGATGATTTGTTTGTGTGTATAGAATGAAATAAATAAATATAAAACATGAATTCCGTAATTTTAACTTTATATCTGTAATATAATATTTTAAATTTTATTTAAATTTTGTATAATTTTTTATCAATTCTTTTGTGTCGACTGTCAAAAGTCGACAATAAATAAAAAACATGTAAGAGTGCTCTAGTCGGGAGTGCCCGACTAGGAGATACCCTGAACCCAGTCCTTACAATCATTCGTACTACTCTAAACACACACATGCTGCAGTACAAGCAGTACAAGCAGTGCAAGCGGTTTAAGCAGTTAGCTTACTTTTCGCTGAGCCCCACACAATGGAAAGTTAAATCTTAAATAACTTCTGTGTTTATTGTCCGATCTTATTGAAATTTTTGGGGCAAGCAATTGTCGATAATAATGTGTTACCAAACTAAATTGCAAGGTCGTACCTTCAAAAATGCGTTTTTTTAACTTTTGGGGGGTTTGGGGGGTGGTATCCAAAAAGTGAAATATTTGTTACATGTGTATGCTATTCGAGATTATACATGCCAAATTTGGGGTCTCTAGCTTTTATAACTTTGAAGTTATGTCCCAAAAACGCTAGTCTAAAATCAAAATTTATCGATAACTTTTGAATGCGATGAGTTATCGATCAAATGAAATAAACTTGATCTGTCCCGGGATTAGGAGAACTTATGTTCCAAATATGAAGTCTCTAGCTCTTATAGTCTCTGATATCTGCGTGTTCATACAGACGGACAGACAGACAGACGGACATGGCTAGATCGACTCGGCTGTTGATACTGATCAATAATATACATATATACTTTGTGTGGTCGGAGATGCTTCCTTATGCCTGTTACATACATTTGCACAAAACCATAATACCCTTTTTACCCATTTTTAATGGGTTCAGGGTATAAAAACCAATGGATTTTTTAAATATTTCTATACATACATATACCTAAGACATCAAACCACCAGCATCAACATTGATGATTAGAGTATATTAATATTCGTTTCAAATGAATCGGGCTGTTAGTAAGCTGAAAATAATCGTGACTCAGCTTTAAAGTCTACAAATGAATGCGAATAATCAAATGCGATGTCAACAGGTGGTATCATCTATCAGTTTTTGGCCCGTTTCACAGTTACGCCGGTGACGCAGACAGCTGTAGGCCAAAATGCGGCCTTCGCAGCCAACTTTCTGCTTGTCGCCCCTCATCGCAGCTCATAAATGCAAATGCTCTACCAAAACTATTTCATTCAAAATTCGTTTAAACTGGGTGTGTGTGAGTGTCTCTGTGTGTAGAAAGAGAGTGAAACTTTAGCAGCATCCATTTGGAATGTTTGCCGAGGCGTCGACTTCGTCCGCGCCGCCCTTCCGCCAGCCACGCCCACTTCGTGGCGCATTTCTATGCATACGCAAAGTTGGCGCGGAAGTTGGAGTTGGAGCACTGGGGAGCCGGCACTTGACTAAGTTAATAGCAGCAGTTTCTAATTAAAATTTGGAGAGCAAAACATTTTCGTTAGCACCACCTGCTCCAATCCTCACTCGCATGTATATAAATAGAGTGCGATTACAGGAGCCGCAACTGAAACTGAAACTTAACCAGAGCCAGTAGCAGGGGCAGGAGCTGGAGCTGGAGCAGGAGCTGGAGCTGGAGTCTCGTCTATTGGCAGCGCGTGCTTGAATAATAAACAGAGCGCGCTTTCTAGGGGGGGCTGTGTTGCTGTCAAATCATTTGCTATTTAATTTATGCCTTTTGCTTTGCAGTAGTGTTACATGTTAATTACGTTTGTATTCTCGTATATTTACCGTTAACACTGACGCACATACAAAACACGAACATTAAAGTTAACACAAACGCCTACCCCTACCCCTGCCCCTGAAACCACCCCGCCACGCCCCCTTTACACACGCTCCTCTAATCGTTGGCCCTAATTACGCGCGGCCTAATAAAGTAAACATTAAACTCGTTGTGCTAATCAATGTTGCAAACGACTGCCACACACACACACACACACACTCTCGCACACACTCTCATAAATAAGTTAACTGTCGGATGTTTTAATAATATTGCTCGTGGGCGGGAGAGGAAACTTTAGTTTTGACACACGCTCATATTTCATTAGGAAATTGCTTCAAAAATGTTTCATAATTTCGACTATCTGCATGAACTTGGCTTGCCTGGAGGCAACTGTCCCCGCCCTCTCCGCTATCAGTGGTTTCTTTGATAATTTGATAAGGTCTAATCCTTGAGCATTCTATCAAGTTTGTCTCTTTATTGAAGTATTCAATTTATTCAAATTGCCAACGCGCACACAAACAACACACTACCTTCCACTACCCGCACTAATTGTTTGTTTTTAATCAACCAAAGCACATAAAATGTGCTATTTATTCACACACACACACACACACACATACACCTGACAACACATTATTATATGTATGCGCATACCATACTCATTGAGCAAATATTTTGTTTTAAACAGCAAGAGTATGTTATAATATGTCATAATATAATTTGGAACACGAAATATTCCAAATAAAGCTTCGCTCGCTTAAAATACAAATAAAAAAGTATTTGCAAAAAAAGCGAAAAAAAAATACAAAAAAAAGAATGCAGAGCAAGAAAGAAAGTTTGTTCGCAGCTGTAAAGAATTCGAAATACTCTAATAAAAACAAGTGAGAACGTTGCAGTCGGGCGGAGCCGACTGCGTAATACTCTGATACCATTTTAAGAACAGCTGAAAGCAAGTGAACAGAAAATTTTTGGTCGATCTTAAGAGGGGGTGACCAGAAGTCTATCTACCAATTTTGGTGACTCTAGCTCTAAAACTGTGGAAGATATAAGCTTTCGCGATTTTTGGGGGCGGGAAGAAGCGTGGCCCCAAAAAATTTGGCCGATCTTTAGAGGGAGTGACAAGAAGTCTATTTTACAAATTTCTTGACTCTAGCTCTAAAACTGTGGAAGATATACATTTTCGCGATTTTTGGGGGCGGGAGGGGGCGTGGCCCCAAATTTTTTTTTACCGATATTTAGAGGGGCTGACCAGAATTCTATCTTCCAAGTTTAATGACTCTAGCTCTGAAACTGTGGAAGATATAAATTTTCGCGATTTTTGGGGGCGGGAGGGGGCGGGGCCCCAAAATTTTTTGCTGATCTTTAGGGGGGCTGACAATAAGTCTATCCTCCAATTTTGGTGACTCTAGCTCTAAAACTGTGGAAGATATACATTTTCGCGATTTTTGGGGGCGGGAGGGGGCGGGGCCCCAAAATTTTTTGCCGATCTTTAGGGGGGCTGACAATAAGTCTATCCTCCAATTTTGGTGGCCCTAGCTCTTAAACTGTGCGAGATATAGGCTTCCGTGTTTCGTGGGGGCGGGGTGGCTGGGGGGCGTTCCAGTGGGTGTGGCCGGAAAATCCAGGACGCAATCTTTTGGGCTGGTCAGCCCTAGTCTAAATTCCAAATTTGGGGACTCTAGCTTCAAAATTGCGGGAAATATACACGTGTTATCGAATTGTGCATTCATGTATATCGATTTTCGCGATTACGGGGGCGGAAGTGGGCGTGGTCGAAATTTTGTTTCTGTAATCTGTAGAGGACGTCACCAGTAATATATATTCCAAATATGGTGACTTTAGCTCTAAAACTGCGGGAGATATAAGCATTTCAAATTAATTTTGGAGGGGGGCTGGTGGGCGTAATAATGGGCGTGGCCGATTAACCTAGGATCCAATTTTTTCGGGAGGTCACCAGCAATATACCTACCAAATTTGATTACTCTAGCTTCAAAATTGTGGGAGTTATTCACGTTTAATCGATTTGTGATTTGAGGTGTATCGACATGTTATCGATTTGCCAGCCTCCCAGTGGGCGTGGCATAAATTTGGAATAAACTTGATCTGAAGCAGATAGCTATAATCATAACGCAAAAGATTTCAAGAGTCTATCTAATATCGTTTCGGAAATACGCGCGTTCATCCAGACAGACAGACGGACGGACGGACAGACGGACAGACGGACAGACGGACAGACGGACGGCCTGACGGACATTCGACAAAACCAATATACTATGAGTACCTTCGGTATCAGAGTATAAAAAGAAAAGCTAAAGGAACAAATAATGTGACTAGAACACTTTTTAATTCTCATACTATCTTTATCTATATATTTAAACTATTGTTCGCATTTAAAAATATTATTTAGAGATACAAAATATTTTAGAATATACAGAACAAAATATAAAATGTTTCTTTAAATAAAATAGCTTAAGAGAGGTGTTGTTTATACTTCTAAACATTTTTAAATGCTGTTAGCTATACAAATACTTTGAAAATAATTTTTGGAAATTATTAGTTTTTAATAAAATATATGATAGGGAGTACAATATAAATAAAAATTTGAATTTAGAAAGTGTTCTCTAATTGGATTGGAAATTAGCCTGAGTATGCAATTTTCTTGTTTCTTCGTGTGTCGCAAACTGTTTTATTAAATAATTATACCTCATTGAAAGTGTGTGGACGCAACAGCGAATTATAATATGCATATTATAAAAATTCCCTCGTCCGATTGTCAATGATTGTGTCGCTTAAGTGACATTTTTATTAAATGCGAGCAAATTAAATTTGTGCGTGCAATCCGAATCATAAATTCGCATAGTACGAGTATACAAATTGCGATATGTTCGAGATATACTATCTCTCGCTCACACTCGCTTCAGGTATTCAGGGTGGAACAGAGCTGCAAACCACTTTCAGTGGCCGGTGACAGGCGCACAGAATTTGCCGATAAGAAGCAATTGCTGGCGGAATGTGTGTGCCAGTATGTGTATGTGTGTGTGCGTGTGTGTGTGTGTGTGCGTGTGTGCGTGTTTGTGTGCTTGTGGTACTCGTGTATTTCAGGGGCAGAGTAGCGATAAGGTCTGGTGTTGGGCCTTACGACACTTACCCATCATTGATAGCAAAAGTAATCCAAGTGCTGTCATACTTGCAGGTGTTGCGAGTATTTTCGGCTGCTTCTTTAGGAACTTTTTGTTTTATATTTGGTTTTTGTTTCTTTTTTTTGCACAATTGTGACTTTTTCTCTTTACAAAATTTAGGAACTTTGTTTAAATGTAATTTTATATTTGTTTTGGGCTTATTTTGTTTTTATTCTTTTTTGCTTGGCAAGAGTTTGGCAAAATTGTATTCGGGGTCAGATTTTCACATGCTGGTCCCGAGCGCTTTTTTCTAGTATGTTTTTTGCGATATGTTGCGCATTCACGCCAATCTGAAGAGCGAATGGCTGGGCAGCATAAGGGCGCACCAATGTTTATAGACGCGTACCGAAAATTGGTGAATTTTTTCTTTGGTTTTTTTTCGCACCAGCGCTGTCGACGTCAGCGTCGCTGTTGTTGCCTGCGCGCAATGCCAAACAATTTTTAAATCGCATGGAATTTATTACCAAGCGCCAACGGCGGCGTCTGCGTTGCCGTCGCAGTCGCGGTCGCAGTCGCCGTCGCCGTCGCGGTCGACGTCGGCGCAGCTCATCGGATCGTTCGATTCGCTCTTTGACGCTCCGCTGCGCTCACTTCCGCTCTGCTGTGTAGCTCGGTAGCTTCAGTCGATCGGGCGGCTCTCGATTTGCTGATAGTGTTATCAGGCGCAATCAGGGGATTTGTCTGTTTGGCTAATTAGCGAGATTCGTGTGTGCCGCTGGGGCGTTAGGGCTTAAAGGTTGAGTCCCTGTGTGAAGTACTACACTACGATACTTTTTGCAAATTTATCGACCTCATTTAAAACTGTATTTTTAATTGTGCGTTCTGGTTTGCTTGCCAGCTGGACGGTACTTTTTATTTGCACTCGGGTTACCGGTACTTTTTCCCCTTTCGAATCGCATTCATTATGACGCGGCACAAATATCAAGTGAGCCTAAACTTTGCTGCGCTTTCACGCATTACTTTTCGGCTGATATATTAAAATTATGGTATATATTAACATTAATATTATTGTCATACAGGTGTTTCTTTTATAGTGATACCAAACGACTGATAAGCTTATCATCCAAATCATTCTGTTCTAGGTCACCTGCGATAGTATATGTATATATCGGTCAGTTGTTATTTGATAAGATAGCAAATTTTGTGGTTATAATCTATTTAGCTCTTCGTTAAATTTCAGTAAATATACATAGTCATTTGTCTATGGTTATATGAAACCATTCTCCTTGGATGAAAGTCGCAATCTATGCTTAAAAGATATAAAATGCAAGGTCTCTTATCTAGTATACGAAAATCCAAACAACATTAATCAAAATCTTAGTTAAATATGCGCATATCTTAACTATCCGAATGCTCTTACTAATTGTGACCTTCATAGCAACTAGCTTTCGTCTGACATAACTATATGTTGAATTTATAGGTATTCGGAAGTATTATCTGATAGAGTTACATAGAAATTATTGCACAGCTGTATTTCCATATACGTAAGTTCTTCAACAGTGACTTCATAGTATTTCCCCTGGTTCTTTACCTAAGATCTTATCAATTAATTGAACTTATTGAAATGCATTCCGGAATGGCTATTAAATGACCTGTCATTGTCTTGCACAGACCTAATGCACTCTTCTATCCCTTCTGTCTTTCGTCTTCAAATTGTTTTTTTATTTGTTTTTTTCTGGAGCGTTGTGGGGATGCCCCTGGTTGGTTTCGAGGGGAAGCCCAGGGCAGATCTGTTAAATTGCTTTAGTCAATGCGCCGAGTTTCGATAGACAAATTAGCAGCGTTTTTATTACTATATTTGGTTTTAAAATTTCAACTAAGTCGGAAGGGTATTCAAATATTCTTATGGAGCTTGTAACATTTTTAAGGAATTTTTATCTTTGTATGATATCTAGACTTGTAAAGCCTTGTTTTTATCTAGCATTTTTTTTTATTAATTTTAATTTTTGTTTTTGGTAACGTTATCAGGGCATGACGCATATTCAAATATTACCTGCGTCCAATACTATTTTGGAAATATAAGAAATTAACATAATTTTTAAGCACAGACTGCAAAAACGTCACAAATATTTTATAAGCACATATGTGGGAAACTAAATCGAAGTGTGAGAGCTCTCTGGGTTCAAAACTTGTTATACAGGCTGCTCCGGTATAGTGGTTTATCCAAAAGCCACAAACGCCGGAATTGGAGTCGTATAGCATTGTCCACTTTATAAACCGTTGTATAGGTTATATTGCAATTGTTTCAGTCGTATTCTTAGTGTAAAATCGCTTCGTTGTGCCTGCTAAAAACCATTCCATTCTTGTTTTTCATTGGCTCAATCTATCACTCAAGCACACAACTATATATTTTCTAGACATATCGGGGGGTTTACCGCAGCCTCCAGATGGCCATCATCAAAAGGAAATTCAAGTCGTTTGCCAACCAATATTTTGGTTGTGTTTATGTGGCAAGGTAAACACGCAAGCGCTAGATCACATGCCCCTGCCCCTGCCCCTGCCCCACCCCCCGCCCCCAACATGTTATTTATTTATTTGATTTTGAAAAAGGGGAAATTTTTCGAAGAGCTCACAGAGTAGACACATGGAATAGTTCAAATAGTTGAGTTGCTGGCACGGCACTTACCACAAATTATACTTAGTGGCTCTTGCTCATGTTGTTGTTGCAGTTGTTGTTGTTGTTGCTGTTGCCGCGTGGCTGCGTCGACGTCAGCCACTTTTGGCATGGCTGCCACTGCTAAGGTCTCAGTGGTCGGGCCGGAATCAGACCCCGACCCACATCCAGACCGCTCGTCGCCCATAATATCGTGCCAATGTCGTTAACAACCAAAGCAACTATGAAAACCGCTAGCAACAATGTGAAGTGTGTCCGGGAAGCCGAAAAACTCGAAGTCTCGATGCCAATGCTGAAGCCGTTTAGTGCCTCTGATTAATTCTTGTGCGTTTCACATACACTACGATTGGCACAGGGCATATGAATAGGCTTATATAGTTGGTCAGCTATGGGCATAATGGCAGCATAAAGCAATAGTTTTGTTGTGTTCCTGAAAAGCTTTCAAAGTTTGAGAAGCTTTTAGTTAGCAGTTACATTTGTCAGTAATATCTAATAGTATTTAATATCAATACACACATTAACCACATTTTGAAAAATATATTTCTCATTACTATTGTTATTACGAGCAGGTATTTTTTACTGTGAAGGTATTTCCAATCATTGATTTGATTTCGCCATTTTATCTTTTTTAGCAATTTGCGATATCAAAATTGTATCTTAAAGTCTTACCAATGTGGCATGTAGTGATAATATATATTTAAGTAAGGTATATATTATTGATTAATATGGTTAGGCTATGCCGATAAAGCAGATTACGGCTATGGCAATTATGTACTGTTATGTTATAAATTAATTTGTTAATTAAATATAAATTCGAATATTCTCTATGTTAGCTTTTCTCTCTATAAACATTTTTTTTTATCGACCCTACTAATATGTTTCTTGAAGTTGTATTATATAGTGTATTGCAGGATCGTTAGTCTTTTTTTAATTAACCATTCGACTGTCCGCTAATCGTACATCTTATCAGGGTATTAAGTGCGTTGTTTGCTAACTGCAATTTGGCACGCTCTTTACGTATTCTTTTTTGTTCGACTGAGGTTCAGAGCAATAGAAATCACATTGTTTTTAGGGTATTCACCACAAGGTGAAGCACTATCTGTACAGCTGTTAGATAATGACAAGCGTCTATTACAATTAGCAAAAGTAATTGCGAATTATTTGTTCAAGCAGGTGCTGAACTAACACATGCACTACCCTCCTCCTCCCCAGTAACCCTCTCTCTCTCTCTCTCTCTCTATCTCTCTCTCTATCTCTCTCTCTCTCTCCTTGTACCCCCCACTAACCACCCCCCTCGCATCCACTTTAGCAAAGGCAAAGTCCAGCTCCCGAAAATAGCTTTGTTTATGTACAGTGTACAATGCAAAGGCTGTGGCGCTATCTTGCTCTATATAATTCATATGCATAATATATATATATATATATATATACAGTGGTGATTGTGAATATTATATCGAATCGGTTCCAGTTCCAACAAAAGGAAATTATTTAGCATAGCAACTATGCAAGTTTTTTGTAATACCTTTTACTTTTGCATCCGATCAATACGTGTTTTATGGCTTCAAGATTGTGCGACTTGTTTTCAACTTATTTTTGAAAGCGAGTATTTGTATCACAGAATATTTCAGAAAATCGTAAGAAACTCAAGCATTCTAGTTCTATATTTCAAAAATGCGTAGTAAAAGTAGGGCTTAAGATTTAACAACGAATTACATTTGTGTCGATTGTCTATGCTGGAAATTGTAATCTCCGCGAGACCACTGTATATATAAACAGATATGTATGATATATGTATATATGTATATATGTATATATAACAGGAAAAGTTTTGGCAGTCAGCAACTCATCAGTTGGCGCTTATATCACTGCCTGTTCGGATTAGGTACGCTTGCTGGTTGCCTTTTGGGTTAGAAATAATTCAGGGAGGAGTGTTGGGATGGGCGGGGCGGGGAGGGGCGGGGAGGAGAGGAGAGGAGGTTCCGGAGCGCTTAGATCTCTTAACTGATGCTGGTCTGGGATGCTGGCGCTTCACACGACACGCACATGCCATATATTAAGGCATACATAAAATGACAAACGATTTGCGCTGCGCGTAAATTGAAAAGCGCTGAGCCTGTGAGATTGCTGCAGCCAGGCGACAGGAGCCAGCCAGGACTAACAAGGCATTGGTGGAGTGAAGACTGAAGAGTGTGGAGTGTGGGGAGGGGGAGGGGGAGGCGGAGGCGGACTTGGCTGGCTGACTTTGTTGGCAGTTGCTGGCGACAGCAGCGACTTTTGCTTGTTTGTTTGCTTGTTTTGTTATTGCCGCCTGAATGTGTGTCTAGATGTCTTGTACAGCCCGAGCCGCTCCCAACTGCGCTCCTCCTGTTGCCTGGGCTGAATGCCAAAACTTTGGCAAAGTATTCAAATTAAAATTTCAATTAAGGAAGTGAATTTGGTGTGCCGAAAGTGTATTAAGTCTATTAGGGCGTCATCTTGGCATTTGAGCTCACTGGTCTCAATGTCGCTCCCCATCCTCAAGCCGATTGAGTTGTGGGCGCGACACACTCCACACAAAGAAAGAAATATCACCACCCAATCTCACCCAATCTTCGCACCGTTGCTTGATTTATTGCCAAAGTTTTGTCAGTCACATGACATAAGAAGTACTTTGTGGAATATATTGTGCATTTTGTATAAACCAAACAACATATTGTTGTGCTGCGTGTTTGGGTGTTGTGTGGTTGAGTGGTTGTGTGGTTGTGTGGTTGGGCGGTGCAGCTCTGCAGCCCTGTAGCCCGCCTGCCGAGCGCATTATTAATAATGTAATCAATTTGTAAGCAATTTGGCATATATCAATGCGCTTCGTGCTGCCCATAAATCTCGCACAAAATTAGCAAAGCCGCCGTCCGTCCACGCAACGCCAACGCCAATTTGCATCCCGATTCTGCCGGGTCCGGGTCCGGGCCGTAACAGATCCCGGAGACGGGAGCAGGCAGCTACGCACAACGTCGAGGCCGCTGACATATTGCAACGGGGCCACGTTGATGGATGGACGGTTGGGATGGACAGTTGCCTGTGTCTGAAAGCCTGTTGGGTGTGCGGCGCTTGGTGGGTTGGGTGCTGCCACATTCTGCTCCAGCAACAGCAAGAGCAAAAGCTTTTGCCATGTGCCAGTTGGGGTTTCAGTTTCAGATTTCGGGTAACTCGCTGGCTTGGTTGCTTGGTTGCTTGGTTCCGTTGCCTGTCTGCCTGCTCGCTTGGCAGTTAGTGACAGCTGCTGCCAGGCAGAAACCAGAAAACACAAACAACAAAAAAATATAACAGGCGGACGCAGCGTAAAGAGCGGAATATCTAATCTCCAACAAGCCTGAAATCGCTCGGACTGCCCCTGCTGCCATAGCGAACCGAGATTGAGACATTCGTTGTCCCTAGTATATAGTATACTGTCAGTTGGTAGTTAGTCTAGTGCATTGTTGTAGAAACTAACAAGCAGCTCACACTTACTTCATTTGAAATTCGAGCAGGCTTGACAGTTTTACTAAATTCAGTAGTTCCCAAATACCGAGAATGTAATTTCTCACCTATCGCTCACCGTAAATATACGCAGAGAAATAAATAAACGAATTTAAATTTACGGACTTATGATATGACACTTAAACCGGACAAAAGTATCAAAAAGTACAACAATTTTGTGTTGCTTAAACATACTTCTATCATTTCAACGTTTTTCTGTTGCATTGCACACATCTCAAATTGATGATGCACCTAATAATTTGATATTCGTATAGCAATTTACTTTGAAAAGATGAATGTAGACGTTGTTGGTCTTCTGCCCAACATATTAAGGATTAATACAAAATTGTTCCTTAGTCCTCATATTTTCAAATTTGGTATCTAGTCTCATGCTATTGACTAAGGTCCAATTTTCATATTTCAAACTTTGATATTCAATTATGGAAATAAATGTTGTTTATTTGCATTTCTGTAGGTATGTTCGATGATAACTACATTTGTGTCTTCCAATTATTTTGTATACCCTGAACAAAATGAAAATGGGCAAAAAGGGTATATTGAATTTGCTAAATACTTTTAACAGGCAAAAGTTATCGATCAATTTTGATTTCAGACCAGCGTTTTTGGGCCATAACTTAAAAGTTATAAGAGCTAGAGGCCCCAAATTTAGCATGTAACAAATATCCCTCCTCCCAATCCCCCCAAAAGTTCAAAAAACGCATTTTGAATGTATGACTTTGAAATTGACGATTTAACTCAATAAAGAAGCTAACTGATTGCTTGAAGAAGCAAGGTAGCTGCTTAAACTGCTTGCACTGCTTGCAGTATATGAATGTTTGTTTATATGTGATAGGTAAATATGTTAATGTAAGAGCTGGGTTCGGGGTATCTCCTAGTCGGTTACTCCCGACAAGAGCACTCTTCTTGTTACATTTGTTCCAAAAGCTTTTGCCTTTCAATTAGTTCACATATTTTTGTTTTGCCCACTCCATTTCAGTTGTTGAAACCCATAAACTGAACTAACACTCAAATTTTATTTCCCCTCGACTAGGCTACGTTTATTCTCTCAATAAGTTGGAAAATAACATATAGAACAAAGTATAAATACAAGTGCTTACAAAAGCCAGCAAACATTTCGTGTGTGATTTCTGCCAAATTCTTTTATGCAGCGCATTCAGACGGCAAATTGAAGTTTGTATTTCTTATTTTGCCCTCAGCTGCCTTGGCTTGTGGTAAGCAGTAAGCACGACTGAGCAGAGATGGGAGTGCTGAGACTCTTATAAGTTTACCAACTTGTCACTCAGAGCTGGACACATTTCTAACTCTTCTCTCTTCTCTCTCTCTCTCTCTCTCTCTCTCTATCTTTCTCTCGATGCTTTCAGGCGAGGATGTCCGGACGCTTGAATCATCAGCATGCGGCTTACGCGTGGCGTCGCGAGCAGGAGAATAACCGAGTGCAGGCCACACAGCAGGTGAATCGCTACTATGATCACTGGGGTCAGGTGACGTCGCGCTTCGAGAACTGGACCAACCAGGCGTACTACGACAAGGCGGACAAGAAGCTGCAGCAGCGCAAGAGCCAGCAGCAGAAGGAGGAGGAGCTGGCCGAGCGACGCGGCAAGCTGCGCCAGCTGCTGGATGGCGAAACTGATGTCTATGACCTGGAGATGGGCCGCAGGCGTCGGCCGCGTGAGTCTCCGGCAGATCTAAAGACATTGGAGCGCATCAATCAGTCGATCAAGGAGCAGGAGCAGCTCAAGCGCAAGCTGGAAATGGAGGCGAAGCTCTATGGACGCTGGCGCCATGGCGTCGACGATGAGAAGCTACTGTACAAGTCCAAGTCGGACAACGAGGTGCTGGCCAAGCTCAACTGGCTGGACAAGCAGATCGAGCAGCAGCAGCAGCGCGAGGAGCGCGAGGCGCTGGCCGCCGAGCGCCAGCTGCTGCTCCAGCAGGAGATCAGCCGCACCGAGCAGTCGCAGATGGAGCGTCAGCTCATACGCGAGCAGGAGATCAAGGACATACGCGCCGTGCAGGAGTCGCATGTCTCCGAGCTGAAGCAGCGCCAGCAGGAGGCGGACAAGCTGAAGGAGGAGGAGCAACACTTCCGCTTGTTCCTCACCGAATTGGAGAAGGAGAAGCAGCTGCTGGAGGAGAGCACAGCTATGATGCTGCACAGACCGGATGTTAGTCAGGCCTTCAATCTGAAGAAGATCAAGGTCTTCATACGCAATCGCAGCGAGGCCTATCGCAAACAGATCTCCCTGTGCATTCATCTGCTCGAGCGCATGGTGAAGTATGCGGTCAAGACGGACCAGCTGCAGCAGCTGCTCAACAAGTACAAGGATCAGCTGGACACTGAACTCCTTGCCGCCGGTCAGATCGATACCATGTACGAGTCGGAGGCCAAGTACAATCTGCAGCGCTGCGAGGAGAGTTGGCGCGAGGAGCATCTGCAGCGCTTCAGCGACATAAATAGGCTCATCGAGCAGGAGCAGCAGCTGCTCAGCTCCATGCTGCGCGAGAATCTCAACGAGCAGCAGTCGCTGATCGAGCTGCGTGCCACCCATGTCTCTGGCATTGAGCAGACCAACAAGCAGCTGGAGCAGCTGAACAACGAGCAGGCGTTGTCCTCGCCACGCCCTTCACAGACGGCGGACAACGCTGTGGCCTGCGATCCCAGTGAACAGCTCAGCCAATCGGATCTGAGCGAACACTCCCAACTGATGCCCAAGGTTAGTGATTCATTCACCAATCTCAACCTGGATGTCTGGCAGGATATGCCGCCGGTGCGTGGTGGCATCGATTCGCCACGCCTCAACAATACACGCTCCCTGAATGTGGTCAATCCTCAGACGGCCATGCCGCCCAAATTCGCACGCAAACGTGTCGTCTGGACCTAAGGAGCCCCATATGTACCATTTGTACCTCGTTTATAGTACTTCCCAACGAGCCATTGAAATTTTGAATGTATTATTAGACTCAATCACTGTAATCAATGTATTAGCTTTAATTCACTTTATTATTACGTGTGTCTCTCTCTCTCTGTGTGTGTGTGTGCGCGCTAACTGTAAACTGTGTCTAAAATGTGCTCGCTCCCAGTGCATTTACTATCGACTAATAATACTTACAGATAAGCAAACTCTTCGTATTAAATAATAAACATCATTTTGGGAACCAAAAGGAAATGAGTACTTCAATTTGGGTGATATTAACGCAATCAAATTTTAAATTCAAAGCTTCAACTACTTATATTGCAAATGGCTATCTGAGTCAACATTTGTACAAGACAAATCTCTTGGCATAATATTCGCAATTTATTATATTGTTGTAAACTAAATAACAACCTTTTGCATCTGTCCGCTTGCATTGTATTCAAAATGTGTCTATCAACTGCATTCATTTTGTCACATGGTTTCGCATAAACAGCAGAATATTTCATGTGTAACTATTATTTAACGTAAACCAAAATTATTACTTTGAAAACAGACAAGTGAAATAAGCATATGCCGCATTTCAATTTAAAACAAATTTATGCAAATCCTGCTGAATTTGTAGCCGACACTTTTATATCAATTGTCTGTTTTATCAATTAGCTGTGCATATGAACACAGCTCCAATCTATTGAATTGCTGAATATTAATTATGCTCCAATTACACTATGCAACATTAAAGAAAATATATGCATATATATATATATATATATATATATATATATATATATATATATGTAGATTCAGAACAGCCACTATAAATTTATTTCCAAAAGAAGATATAAACAAAATTTGTTTTCCTATCTTACGGCAAAAATGTTTTTCAAGAAAATAGTATATTCATTTTGTGCTGAAGTGCATAGGAGTCATCGGAAACCCCCAAAAGCTACCTCCAGTATGCTTAGAATGACAAAACAAATTGATCTGGTCTGTATGTATGGAAACTAGTGCCTCAGTTTTTGAGCTATCGCGATGAAACTGCACAGATATTTGTTATTCAAAGGAACTGAACATTGGTCGGACCTGGCCGCATCGGACCACTGTATCTTATAGCTGCCATAGAATCGGAAGTGGTTTTTGACCATATATCCCATGTTTGCAAACCTATCGCCCTCATTCCTTGTACACTTATCCATCCTCATAATTCATCAATGTATAAAATTGCAAAGCGGTTGAGTCATAAATAGCGATGATATGCGTAATTTAATTTTTTGAAATAACTGGTGTATACGAGAAAATAAAGCTAAGCCCAAGTAACTTTTCAACTAACTGCAAGTGTGTTATCGAAAATCAAGACAAGGTAAAATTTATTTTACATTTAGCTTTTAGCTTTTATAGGTATGGGCTTTTCGTTTAGGTCGAAAGCCCCGAGAAAATATTTGAATATTTTTTATTTTCCAATGGCTGTTCCAAATCCATTTTGATGTTGCATGGTGTTATTCTTGTCTTTATTATCCATCAGTTCGTAATCTAAGCGAGCTAAATAATTTATACACTCATTATTGTGATATTCGATTTACTTCATTGATTCACCTTAGGGAAGGAGTTGGGAGCAAAAACTGGCAGCAAGCAAAATGTAATTACATGCAGCATAATTTCGATAGGACCCCTCAGGTCGCCCATTTCTAAGTAATAAACAAAATATTATGCGCAATCATTTTCAGAGCGCAACCAAATATTGCATTTCAAATCGTTGCAGTCGATTTAATAATGATATTAGAATAAAAAGAATAGTTGTGGAAATATGCCAAATATGGCTGGATGCTTGCAGCGCCTTTTGATTAAATTTCTTCGAGTGTTTGGGGCACAAAATCCAATTTCATTTGCACTAATGGCAGCGGCTTGCTGTTGCCACGGCTGCTGCTGCTGCTCCCAGTTGCAGTTGCCGCCGCTGCTGCTGCTGTTGCTGCTGCTGGTGCTGTGCAACTTCCGGTTCGCTTCGCTGGCAGCAACAATGCAAAACACACAGCGCAGCAGAAGCGACGACGGAAAAAACAGAGCAAAAATTGCATGGAGAAAAACGCGATTGTTAAATTGAATTAAAACCAACACGAAAGGAAAAACTGCAACGCAATACAAACATCGCCCCGCTGCATTGGAGGCAAGTGCAACCAACAGCCGGCCAAGCGGAAGCTATGTATATCATCATGAGCAGCAGCACTCACTCACTCCACGTCCTCCTCTTCCCCACTGGCTCCCTCTCCCTCTCGCACTCCCTCTCCCTCTCGCACTCGCACTCGCAGGGGGCCATACATTTTGGACATCGTGTTAGTTTAACCATTACAGCTGCCCACTTGGTCTTAGTCTAACGAGGTCGGTTTTGAGAAACATGTAAAGGATTTGGTTACTTTTTCGAGCAACCTATCCAAATGAAGCTAACTTATTGACCACAGCGAATCGTAGATGCTCTTCAGTTATCATAGCTTATAGCCCGTTCGAGTCGATTAACTCTAATTCTAATGCGATATTTTCTATGAGTAATTTAAATTTGCAAAAAAAACACACAGATTTTTAGAACTACACAGTTTGCTTGGAAGGGATTTAGAAATAAATGTATGCTTACCCTTATACTTTATACCGTCAAATCTTTATACTCACTCTATTTGACCTCAGCAAACACTTTTCTTTAACTGAAGTCAGAGTTACATATACAAGTACATTTTACAAAAAGACTTTTTATCAATCATCAACATTGAAGTTTAATGCAATTTCAGATAGCACGAACAAATGTTATACCCTTTGTCCACAACATGTATGATAAATATCATATTTTTCATGTTGCAGTTTGCTGTCGTTTTCTGGCTGCGTCGCAAGTTGTGTGGAATGCAGCTGATGGTCTTCCGTGTACGTAAATTTAATAAAAACGTGGAAATTCAGCAGTCATTCATGCACGTGTGGAATTTCACTAAAAGTTGCCTTCATTCAGAAAACAAACAGGAATGAGCATTTTTTATTCGGCACGTCGAAGAAGCCATACACTTGGATACTGAAGTCCACCTCGTCAAAATATAAATATTTGTTTCAGAAACTAATTGCTTGTACCTATGGAAGTCATATGATAGAGACAACCTATCGAATTTCCACAATTTGTAAATGTGGAAATCATTCACTTTAATTCAATATATGTTTCACTATTTTAAAGGCCCGTTTATTTTTCGCTGCTGACACAGCTTCGATTATGTTGAATTTTATGATGATGGTCCATCATTAAAATATCCTAAAGTTGATCAATTTGTTAGTGTATTTTTTTTTTTATCAATTTGCAGTCATTGTAAGCCTTTGAAGTTTAAAACCATTATTGATTCTTTTTAAAACTAATTTATGCAAATGCATTGGGAGTGGGCGAATAACTCATTTAAAAAATGCATTGTCTGTTTTAGCCTTATTGAAAAGTTAACACAACTTGCTGATACCCTTTTCAAAACAGCCATATTCAACAGTTTTACATGTTGTATTTCTAATGCATCATGCAGTATAAAAATAATTTGGTTTCAGAAACTGTTCCTTTGCATTCGTAGCATTAAACCATTACCTTTTTCTTCCTTAACTGACTTAAATGTCTTTTTGCCTGGCTTTTTCGTGCAGAGGCATTATAAATCATGCCCCTTAAGAAGGTGTGGAGTTCGTAGCGACTTGGCCGAAAGCTCTCCTACAGCCGCCTTACCTTAAATTTGATTAACGATGCCGGCGGATGCGTTGACGGCAGCAAGGAGAAGCCAGAAGTGACATTTACGTCAACAATTCAACAGACAATTGGCAAATGTGGCCATAAAACCCATGACAGTTGCCGCCGCTATTGTTGCTCCTGTCGGCTATTGTTGTTGTTGTTGTTGTCTGCCGCCTGTCTTTTTGCCTACCACTCAGCGTCTGTTACTGTCTCTTGTCTGGCTGTGTGTTTGTTGCCATTTTCTGTTGCTTACCAATGCACAAAGCGGAAACGGATGCGGATCCGGAAATACATGTATGCGTGCTGTTGCAACTGGCTGCTACTCCTACTGCTGTTGATGTCGCTGTTGCTCCTGTTCCTGCTCCTGTTGCTGTTGCTGCTCATATAGAGACAGACGGACAGACGGGCTGGGCGCCACGTCAACGTCACTGGCAGCAGTGCCATCGGCTTAGCCATAAGCCAACATGTCGCCAAACAAACTAAGCTCCTGTGAGGCCGCACGCATTTTGCCGGCTAAGCCTTCAGTCAATTGCATTCAAATAAACGATTCATACGACTCCTGACTCCCGCCCACCTACTACTACTACTAGTACAACAAGCCAGAGACCAGGCTGCTCAAATGTGCTCGACTAGGGAATACCCTGTGCTCAGAATAAACAAAAATCATTCTAAAATCCTTTTTTTTCGAAATTGTTTCACTAATTCTTTTTCCCAGGACGAAAAACTTTTAAATGTTAATACAAAATAAATTGTACGTTCTTGTGTATTTTAGATCAGATTCAAAAATAAATGGAGGAATAATCATTATGCAAGTTTTAGTTGTGCTTACCCTACAATTAATGCAGTGGTGAAATCAACAGTTATCGATATTTATTGATTGTCGACACCAAACATCAACCCTGCCTGTAGTATTTGCAAACCTTTATTTCCAATTTCGTTTCTCTAGCTGAGATCGGCGGGTTCATTTGTAGATCGACATTTCTACAACGTCATGATACCCGTTCTTCCCAATTTCAATGGATTCATGGTATAAAAAGAGACTTGCGAATGACTAGTTAAGGGGTTCAGGCAGGACAGGGTGTGGTGTGTGTGTGGTGTATAGCTTTGCAGCATGTTTATATGTTTGTGAGAGGAGAGCTTTGGCTGCTGCAAGCAGTCAAAAGTGCGCATTTGGTCCATTTGCATAGAAATGCCCGCACAGGAGCGTTTTGCTGGAGTCAAAGTCTGAACTCGATTTCAACTCGGGGAATGCTCAATTTTCCGGAGAGAGCGGCAGCCAACGATTTCATGTAGCACTTTATGGTTGGATAGGGAGCAAAACTGCGTTTAAACTTTAAACAACGTTTATATTATCTGACGCGCGATGGTTGCTATGGTGCATGCCGCCCACTCCACCACCCACTCCACCACCCACTCCACCAGGCACTCCATCCTTCAATCCCAGTCGCAAACTTTTTTATTTTTGGACCAGTAGCATGGTATAAAAAGCTGCGTAAATATGCCAGCCAACAATACCAAACAACAACGAGAGTCGCTTCGTTGGCGCCGCTTTAAGCTCTTGTTACTCTTACTGTTGCTGATTTTGTAGTTGTTGTTGTTGTTCTTGTTGTTGTGTGTTTACATGTGTGTTACATACATATATACGTCTGTGTGTGTGTGTGTGTGAAATACAGTATCAGTCTCATAACTAAAAAATCATAAAACAAAATTGTGTACACAGACACACACACACACATGCACACACACACACACACACACACACACACACACACACACACACAGTCAGCTTAATGCTACCGCCGCATCCTCTGCTGCACCACTCTCCCGTGATGCGACATGGTAACGGATATGAGAATAATAAGCAGGCTGCAGCATATCAAGCATATTTTGGTGGTGTGAGTGCGTCAGACAGAGTATATCGCACCACAGTGAAGATTAGCCTAATGGAAATCTGGTAAGCGAAACCATATATGAATGCAATCATTTCGCTTCAGTAAAATTGTTGTTGTTGTTGTTGTTCCGGCTCAAGTGTTTTTAATGGTAACACAATAAATATGTTTTAAAGGTACTCCACAATTGAGAGCAGGAGAAGCCCTTGTGCTAATTCAAATACTTATCTATACTATAAATGCACAAGAGCTCAACTGAACATAATTAGTTTATGGTTGGCTTAGCAAATATGTTAAACTTAGCAGCAGATAGAGGAAAATCGCTTTTAGGTTTTGTTGAGATTGTGAATTCTGTTTGCTTTAAAACTGTGAGCTCAGTTAATATTCATTTCAGCGCTGTTATTAAAGCAGGCTATGGTTCTTGATGTTCGAGTTCGTAAAGTCAATGTTTCGATTAAAGGGATCTACAATT
Source organism: Drosophila flavopinicola (assembly GCA_035042425.1). NCBI lineage: Eukaryota > Metazoa > Arthropoda > Insecta > Diptera > Drosophilidae > Drosophila > Drosophila flavopinicola. The sequence continues at coordinate 1,150,475 of JAWNLL010000471.1, read as the reverse complement.
TGATTATAATGTGTGTAAATAAGTTTCTTTTGCTTTTATTATTCCTTAGCTACAGTATAGTTGAAATTAAACCAATTAAACTACAGAAATTCTGAAAATGTATTTCTTTTTAAATAACGATATATTTGATTATTTCGTTGAGCACCATGACAACTATATAGATATGTTTAGCAATATGTAACTATAAATAACACATGAAAATAAATGTTTGGTGGTTTTTAAAAAGGGAAATCTCAATAAATAATTGATTGACTTAAGAATAATTTCAGTCTTTTATAATTAAAGCATTAACGTTATTACAGCCTCATTTATAACACAGTTAATATATAATATCGGACGACTGGATTTTGATTTGGCTTAATCTAAAAATAAATACACATAAAATTAAATTAAATTTGTTTGCCATTGCAAATACATTGCAAACTGTGTAGCCGCTGTGTATTTACAATTCGTTATTTGATTTCATGTTTATATACTCAAAGGACCTGCTGCCTGCTGCCTTGTAACAAAGGCTCAGCCCGGGGGGTTTTTCGGGCACTTCGGTGTCGGATGAATTTCACACCGCGTTGAATTCGGTGGAGTGCCCCCACACCGACCCCAGACCCCAGACCCCATCCGACCGACCCCCGTCCGAGTCGGCGTTGAATTGCCGAGGTGTGACCACAATCCAATTGACGGTGCATAATTGTTAAGGTGTTAGTCGAGGTGTGTTTCGGGCACGTGCGTCTGTCAGGCGATAGCAGCCTGCGGGTTTTCAGTTGCAGGTATTGAGGTAGGATAAACTGTGAATATATGTGTACATATTTTACGTTGAAACAATGGTAACTGCTACCAGCGCTGAGTTCTCTCTAGTAATCACAGTTGTTGCCATTAACAAGGCTTGAGCTCACAGAGAAGTTGGTCCATATGCCGGGCGCTTATAAGTTGGCTTATTGTTTCCAGTTTGGTTCCGTCAAGGCTATTCGCACTGTTTGTGCGTTTTATACGGTTTATACTTGGTTTATGGGGCTTTGTCGAAAAGTTTGCGCAAAAAATTAGAATTCATTTGCAGCGGCACAAAACACTCAAAACTACGAGTACTCATACAACAACTCATACACGTACTCGTGAGTGCCAGTGTGAGTATATGAAACTGCCCCAACAACAGTTGTAACCGCAACCGCAACCACAGCAAACAAAACTACTAAAAACGTGTACACCCGACGCCTAACGACTGAGACATACTCTATTCGTATTGTTGTAAGATCATTAAAAAATAAATTTACATGGGTGCTTAAATAATATTTGGCGAATCAAGCGATGAAATTCTTGCAGGAACAAGCTTTCTTTCCCTTATGCTACGAGTAGAAGAAGAGTCCTTATATTATTGTGGAAGATATTTGTAACGTAAAAACCCATGCACGTCTTGTATAAACTCCAATTTATTTGCTTTTGTTTACATAGCAAAGAAAAATGTAAAAGTAAATATGATATTATATGATTTTCTTCTAATTGAAATGAAATATCATTCACTTTGTTTTAGAGTTTTGGATTCAATGACATCTGTTTTTCGCTGTGTTACGATATACATTATATATTTTAAATATTTCCAATAAACTGTGGAAGGCTGGTACATATTCTGGCAATTAAAAACTTTAAGAGTAGCGCAAAAACAAACATAACGCTAATCCGATATGCTCTTTAAGTGTCAGATGCAAATAGGACATCAACAAGAAGAACACACCAACAATGCGCAACTGTAGCAATTGGCATGGCAAACACATAAACCTCTCATTCGGTTATTTTGCATTCATAAAATGGCACTAATTATACAGTTATACGGCTTATACAGTCGTATTCTATTTACTATATAGACACAGACTGGGTAGTTTGGCCTATAAACATTTTTGGTCACATTTCCTGCCAACTATTGTTATCAGCAATAGAGTGTAGCCGTCTCGCTCTGTCCTGCTCTATCTGTGTGCTGTCTCGCTCTCATTTGCTAGCGCCCCGTAACGGTAATTAACGAGCTCGAACGGAACTGGCGACTTTGAAGCAGCGTTTCTGGAGCACCGTCTATGGCGTCAGTTTGCAGTCAGAGGAGACGCAGCTGCAACACCTGCAGGACGTATACGTAACTTTTGTAATTAAAAGCAGCGCACTGCAGCAGCAGCAGCAGCAGCAGTAACAGAGGCAGCAGCAGCAGCAACGACAACGACAACAAAAGCAGCCATGCAAAAAAGCTGCAGCTGCAGCATTTGGGCGTTCGGGTTGCTGGGGGCGTGGCATTAGGACAAAAGCATTGCAAAGCGCACAATAGTTTTGGCTCCTCTTGGTGCGACGGGGTGTGTTGGGGTGTGTTGGGTTGTGTTTGGGTGCTTGGGAAGGTCGCGTGGGGTTAAATGCGGTTTGCGGTTTTGACTGACGCGGCGGACTTAGTTACGTCTTAGCGTTGTTTTTCTATGCAGCAGCTGCAGACGCAGCGCACTGAAAAGCAAAATGTTCAAAACCGATCACTTTCCACGTTGCACATTTTCCACCCAACAAGCATTAAACGTCAAACAACTTGTTTTCCATCCAAACGCGCTAAACAGCAAGTTATGCATTGTTTTGCTTAGCTGTTTAAGAACATACGAATTTATGAATCTGTAATCTAATAGCTAAGCTCTATAAAAAGTGGTAAGTGGTTACTGCAAGTGGAATCCTATCCAGGAGCCATTTAACTACTTTTAACCTTATAACAATTAAACTCTATGTGAAATGACAAAGTCAATATATTTAGTTCAAAGCTCAAACAATACAAGCTGTTGTTTCTTATAACTACTATATACTATACTTATAACTATAACTTGCTAAACAGAAAACAAAACAAATTCCAACATCAATTAATTGCTATTTTAGTTCAGAAATCATTATAAGATATGTCCAATACTAATGTTCTTTTGGAGCGGGCCAGTGTTGATTTAGAATATTTTGTTGTGAGTGATTAGATTGCAAATGCATCAGCTATAAGATTTGTTTAGTCAAGTACCTGAGTTTGGCCTTTTACTTTTAAATGTGCACATAACAGACACAAAATTTGATACTTTTTGCTTTCCCCATATTTACTTTGTATATATCCCGAGAAAAGACTCGTTTTCAATTTGTAGTTAAATGTGTACGCTCTGAAATGTGTATGGGAAGAAACCATTTTAAAAACGTTCCTCTTAGTTTGTGTTGTGAGAATTTACGGATTACATTTCGTATTCTCTCAGTGCAGTGGCAGCAGCCGGTGCAGCCAACTCCTCTCGCTCTGTGCTGCAGTTCTCTCTGGCACAATTTGTGAAAGTGCTGCCAAAGGACTTGAAGGCATGGTCGAAGCACCTTTTGGCCGCTTAAGTGCGTGCCACAGCGCAAATGGAGCATTGCCAGCTTACCTGCTTTGTTTTTGCTGTGGCTGCTGCTGATTCTGATGCTGATGCTGCTGCTGCTGCTGCTGCTGCAACGACTTAAGACACACAGTTAACATCGGCCCCAAAGCTGTCGGAATCAGATTATGAAAATGAGCGGCTGCAAAAGATGATTGGAAATTGATTTCGACAATTTCGGCGCACAGGTATACAAAAGTGAGTAAGCAGATTGCCAGTCAGCTGATAATTTCTGATACGCATCCCAGAGCATTCTACCTTTCTAATCCGCTTTTGGCCCATGCAAATGTGCTGAAATTATATTGGACATGTTAGCACACACTAAGCTGTCTGCTGAACAATGCGCAATGCCTATATTGTAAGTAGCTTGTGCTTCGAGTAATTTGCAATCTATGTCAATTGTCAGCACTTGAACCTTAATGTTGCAGTCTTCAGCCGGAATGCGCTTTTCTGCTTTGGCTACTACTCCAGATTAGTTTGGTTGCTCGTTTATTTGAGCATGTTGAGACAACAGATGTGCACTCTTACACTGTGCTGTAAAATTGAAAACTGAGACCCTAGTTCGCATAGAAACGTACAGACTCACAGAAAGGCTACATCGATTCGGATATTCATACCTATTAGGTATGTATATTCTTTATGGGATCGATGATATCTCTTGATGATTTAATTATAATACACAAGCCTTTTAGAAAACTCCCACATCAAGTAAGAGATTTTCATTTGATACTCTTATGATATTTGATAAAAGACTTGATGCAATCATTTCAACGTTTAAGCGCTGAGAGCTTATTTTTGCAAATTGTAAGCAATCCGGTCGAGCAACAGTGTGTTAGTTAGTCACGTGCACGTTACCAGTTACAATATCAGTGGCTGGAGTGTGCAAGCTATTGTTTTTGCATTGCCTACAAGTGACCCGCAGGCCGTGGTCCGTCCAAGGACCTTGCGTGCCTGTCGACGCACACAGTCGGTGTCAGCAGATTGCTGCTATAGTTAAAACATGCTGCGGGCGGCGTGGGCTCGCATAAAAAAATGTCCAAGTTTAATTGATAAAGTTTCTGATGATGCCATGACGCCGCATTAAGCCCGCAACACGGAGCCCAGGACCAACGGGACAAACACTACCCCACCCCCATCAGAGAGCGAAAAAATAGCTGTTTGCTCAGCTTTAAGTTGAAGCTTTTACGTGTGTCCCGTGTGTGTATCTGTGCATGTGTGTGTGTGTGTGTGTGTGTGTGTGTGTGTCCTGTGCGCATGCTATGCTCTGCACTGATTCCCACAGCGCTCGTTAAATCAATCGTATTCAAACGGCAACTACCAGTACCCGTACCTGTAGCCGTACCCGCAACCAAACCCATTCCCAACCGGACGACGCAATCAATGCAAAACAAAAACAAAAGCAAAAAGAACAACCGAAAGCAGTAGCAACAACAATGTTATTCCGTCACTTCATTGAGGACATCAAAATGTATGAGCCTGAGAGTGTCCTGTGTGCGGAATGCCCATCGGGCACACACGTGGTGTCATCGTCATCAGGTCGATCCGGCTGCTGGTCACGTTGTGCTCCGCTCAGCTTTTGCTTTTATTAAAAACGCTATGCAGAGCACATTACAAGTTAATAATTCCCGTGCCGAGTTGCGCGTTTTGCCACACACACACACACACACTCGCACACTGACTAACTCCAATATGGTTACAGGCACGAAGCCTGGGGGGCACGGTCACGACCACGTCTGGTGCCATATGCCGCACATTCGTTGCTGCTGCTGAAATATATATTTGGTGCCTGTTCCTCCCCCCGTCCACCGTCGGCTTTTATCCCAGGACGCACAACATGAAACGAATAATTTTTATGATGCTCTGCTAACCATTGCACGAACCGAATGAATGGCATTTGTGTTCGAAAATACATTTATTTGAGGGCGTCGCTCTATGGACATTTAGTAGTAGAGTGGAGCTAAAGTCAGAGCCCAGGATCTGTTGCCCTTTGCTCTGCGGTAGCGGCGACGGCAGTTGACACAAATTGTCAGTTCATCAACGCCTACCGGGCGTATGTGTGATGTGCCTGGCCTGCAGACCAAATCGCCAGCTTCGTTAGCCAACACTCCCACATCCAAACACACACACACACACTAGGCGAAAGAGAGAAGGAGTGTGTGTGTAACAAGCTCATATAAATCGTGCACGTTGGCCCATAACCATATTGAGGAGCCGTTTGGGCTCCGTGCGGCTGCTGTTGCTGCTCCTGTTGTTGGTGTTGTTGTTGCTGTTTTTCTCAGTTGGCCAAAATGTCATTGTTATTAACTTTATATGGCTTATTACATAAGCAGCGCAAATCCGGACAATGCTTACGTGACAAACGTCTAGCAGTTCAACGGAAAATTTGTACACTAATTAAATGTAATGCCCCTTACAGCCTACAGGATAAATATACCACTGAAACCCCATAAAAGCTGATGAAATTCAAAAAGATTACACGAAGGATTTTCTTGTAGGCAGTAGCATATGGGTCATTTCGCCACTTTAGTAAAAGTTTAAGCTACCTAATCCCATTTCTGCCGTCTTTCGATTCCCACAGCTTTGACAAAACTAAATCCTTTTTCGTGAGAACTCAGCTTTTCGTCCTAACTTGTGACCCATATCGACTTGCATTTTATTTCTAAATACGTGTGGTTATAAGAGTGATTATTTTAAAACTTTTATTTTTTAAATTCAGAACATACAAGTTATATTCTAAGCTATTTATTTCTGTTAAAAGTCATTAAAAAAAATGTTACTTTGTCAAAACCAAAAGTAAATTGTTACGGTAAATGTCAATCACGGTTTCTTATCTTTGATTTTGACGTACTAAAATATAATACAAAATAATTTTGAAAACTAACACAACAAAATTTAATGAAATAATATTAAAGTTAATTTTTAATTTATTTTTTACACCGCAACACAGCTGAAACTAAATAAAAAGCATTTTTGTAGCTGACACAGATTATGTGTAAATGGAACGCTTTGAGCAGAAATCGATTTCCGGCACATTTACAGTTAGGCCTACATTTTTCGCCGAGTTTGGCCCCGACTTTAATCAATTGACAAAAGTTATTAAAAGTTTAAGCGAGTCGTATAAAAGTTTTTTGTTGTGTGCCAGAAATCACAGCAAAGCTCGCACATGATTTGGCCAGTACACAGCACCCACTTCTTCCCTGCCTCTGTTCAATGGCAAGCCAATGCAAATCAATAAAGGGCGTGAGGGCTGGAGGGCGTGGCAGGGCGGTGCGACTTTGAGACAAGTTTATATCGTAAATTGTGCGCAACGAAAATGAGATACGTACAACGCATACCAAAGGATTTCTAAGTAAAACATTTCTGATTAGCCCCAGCCAAGTTGTCTGCTGCCTCCGACTGTCCTGCCCAAGCTCCGGTCCAGGCGAAGCGGCAAAGGAACAAAATGACACAAAGCGACAGTAACAGGAACTGGAAGGGAATGAAAGCGAGAGCCAAAGAAAGCTGGGCAGCCAGTCTATTTGATGTTTTGTGCTGACCTCGCGGTGGAACGAGAAGTACGCAAGCATAATAAAATCAAGATAGAGATAAACCCAAGGCAAGGACAACCAGACAGGATATGGGAACATCGAAATAGCAAACTCAACTCGATATGCTGTCCCCACTTCACATTTCGAGCTTGCAGTCGTGAGAGCTCTCTTTTAAGGCCTCTCCAAAGAAAACACGACTCGGGATAGTGTATAAGTAGAGCCATTAGATTATTGTAATTTTCTGCGTCGTCCTGTTTATCCGTGCTACGAAAAACTATACCAATATCCCACTAATCACGATTATTCACAGCTTAGCACGGTCTTTTCTTTTTTATGCACTGCTTAAATCGGTATTATCCTTTAATAACACGAATTTTCAGCTAAGCTAAACTTTTCAGCGCTTAGTACGACCTAATTATGTCCTTATATACCACTGTTAATACAATTTGTAATTTATCACATCTTAACACGACATTATGTGATTTAACACAACTTAACGTTTCTTGGCAACTACTTAAAGAGACTCAATAATAAGTGCTAACTTAAAATATGATTTCAAAAATATATCGATCGGTATTCAATATACTGTAGGATAAATAGTCGTGATTATTGTCAAATCAAGGGTTTGCAATTTGTGGTTCGTAAAACGTGCTCATCTCTATTTCACACGAGCAAGATTAGATCGAGAGACTGCGGGGTACCGACTGCAGTGACTAAGGACCCAAGGACACGGACTGCCTCTAATTGAACTTGTGTGGGGAAACGTATTAAAGCCGATGTGTGAATGTTTGTTTGTTGACTGACTGGCTGGTTGGTCGGTCGGTCGGTTGGTTCGTTGGTTGGTTGATTTCGCTCAACAGATTCGACAGTGACAGTCAGCTCTGTGCTTGGAGCTCTGGATGAATAAAAATATTGTGTTAACTTTGGTTAGTAAACTCTCAGTGAAAGTCAGTGCCTGCGGGCACTCTGCCAGAAGTGGGAGCGAGTCCCAATCATATCTTGCCATCTCACTCTCTAAGTGTATTTGTTTCATTGCTCTGAATGCTAATGATGGGAAAATTTGCGAATTTGTGCCAGGCGAACACAGTGGGCGGAGGAAAAACTCTGAGCGGAGCAGAGCAGTGCTGAGCTGAACTGAGCTGAGCTGAAATGCTAATGATGTAAAAAGCTTCAGCGCTGAAACAAACGACAACATTTTCGGAGGGGGGCCGAAATGAGGCAACTGACTTAACTTAATTGAAGTTGCTTTTGCTGTTTGTCTCTGGCTTGCCAATTGGCTGATGGGCCAGGCCCACTCTCTCCCTCTTACTCGCCCCAGCCGCCCACCTCTCACTTTCTCCCATGCTAACTACCCGCATGCGATGTATTCTGCATTTAAAAGCCATCGCCTCTCGTTCCATTCGACAGCTGCCAACAGGACATCGGGCCCACTGTCTGAGCCATTTTGGATGATGTGATCGGATGTTCTCGCTCGATGTGATTTCGTAATTAATGAATCCCTGGTATGGGCGCAAATGGAGCTTAGCGGTTTACTTGATGCGAACAGCACTCTCGCCTCTCGCCTCTCGCTCTACCGCCAGCGTCTTTCAACGAGCTGGCCGAAACGTTTATTTAGTCTTGGTGAACCTGTCAAGAAAACGCACTTCACCCATTCGTCGTCCTGCTTAATGGGTACTTGGCACTCCAAAGTGTCAGAGCCCGGTTGGATATTCTTTGTTCAACTTCTCCATTTAATGTCATTCAGTGTCATTACAATCCCACACAAAAGCTGCGCTTAACATTAATAGGATTAATTGAATAAACCTAGAGAATTTGAATTAGAGCTAAAAGCTCAATTTACACTGCCAGAATATAGGCTACAAATTTGTAAATTTTTATTATTTGATTTTTAAGGGCGTAATCACTTAATACAAAATTGCACTAGCCTAATTAGTTTCAATAAGTTTGCTTTTCAAGTTATATATTTTTTTTTGTATAAATGTGTGTATTAGAATGCATCATCTCCCATCAGAAAGTATATATATATTCTTGATACTCATCAACAGGCGAGTCGATCTGGCTATTCCCGTCTGCCAGACCCGTCCGAACTTGAACACAACGTTCTCAGAGACTATTCGAGATATGGACAGCGTATTTGGAATATAAAGTCTCGTAAACCCTGAGCAAAACTTGTTTTTTTTATAAAAAAAAATTTATAAATGGTGACGTTCGACTGCGGTTTTTGGGCATAATTTTTTATACCCTGAACCCATTAAAAATGGGTAAAAAGGGTATTATGGTTTTGTGCAAATGTATGTAACAGACATAAGGAAGCATCTCCGACCATATAAAGTATATATATTATTGATCAATATCAACAGCCGAGTCGATCTAGCCATGTCAGTCTGTCTGTCCGTCTGTCCGTCTGTCTGCCTGTATGAACACACAGATATCAGAGACTACAAGAGCTAGAGACTTCATATTTGGAACATAAGTTCTCCTAATCCCGGGACAGATCAAGCTTATTTCATTTGATCGATAACTCGTCGCATTCAAAAGTTATCGATAAATTTTGATTTAAGACTAGCGTTTTTGGGACATAACTTCAAAGTTATAAGAGCTAGAGACCCCAAATTTGGCATGTATAATCTCGAATGTATAGTACGAATGATTGTAAGGACTGGGTTCAGGGTATCTCGTAGTCGGGCACTCCCGACTAGAGCACTCTTACGTGTTAAAGTTATAAAAGCAAGAGACTTGAGGCTTATTGCATAAAGAGCTAAAAATTATTAGTTTCTTAGATACCCTAGCTGATTTCCCATCAACTGAAAAGCATTTATACTTAAAAGTTTGAGATTTAATTTTTGTAACATTTAAATGGCTTCTTTATTTGTATAGATTCAATTTGCCAAAGAGCGGGGCTGAGGAAGGAAGAGCTGTTGTCTAGAGCTATTGCAGCATTTCTCCTGAGCTTATATGTTTGTTTGTATGCATATACATACTGTACAAAATAGTTATAGTATATATATACAATTGCAATTATTTAAAGAGAATCGTTGACTCATAAGCACAACTTATCTTATGAGCAATTGCATACAAATTTATTGCTATGAAATGTTTTGGACTGCATCAAAGTACAATAAAAATGCTCACCCATCAAGTCATAGAATAAGTTTGCTTTTCGTGCGTCAGCTCCAAATATAAGCCATAAAGTCTTTAAGTACTCTTAAGTTTAGTTCTCAAAAGTCAAAATTGTTTCAGCTTTTTGTTGCTTTTCTGTTGCTTTCTTTCTCTTCCAGACGACCGCACCGGATGTAAGGTTCGCACTTTACTGCTTTTGCATATTGTGAGGCAGCTCTCTGATGACTCGACATATTATGATACGCAATCGGTTGAGAGTTGAGAGCGCTTGCAACTTATCAAAGAAGGCAAATGCGTTCTCCCTAAATAATGTAAGTAGATGTTCCTATTTATATATTTTGTCTGAACTGAGTGGGGGAGCATTTAGTTTGAACAACTGCTTTAAGTAATTTAAGTAATTCGATATATGAATATTGTGCATACATAGTTATGGGTTAGCTTAGCGCTGGTTCCCTAGTTTCATCAGGAATATTAGTATTATAGGGATATTGAAGTTGTGAAAATGTACGTAACAGGCATAAGAAAGCTTCTTCGACACCACAGAGTATGTATTCTTGATCAGCATCACCAGCCAAGTCGATTTAGTCATGTCCGTCTGTCAGACGTGCCGATTCCATGGACCAAGAGCGCTAGAGACACCGTAATTGGAACATAAGTTCTCGTATTTCCCTGTCAGAGCATGTTTATTTCACTTTACTAAAAGCTAATTCCGTTAAAAACGTATCGATAAAGTTCGACTTCCGACTATCGTTTTTTGCCGCTACTTTACAGTTATAAAAGAACCAGATTTGTTTAGTATATTTCGGTGGGGCAGTTGGCAGAGTGAAAATTGCCTAAAGGTTCGAAAAGAGTATAAAAGCTTCGGCACGCAGAAGATAATCCTTTCCCACTTGTTATATAATAATATTAATATTTAATTAAACTGTACTAATGCTTGGTTTAATATTACAAAAATTAAAAGGGATAGACTTAGATGCTGGAGTTCGTAAAGCTTTAAATTTGATAATTTCATATTGGCTTGTAGTATTCGGAAATTAAATTAAATTCATTAAATTAATAAACAACAACATTTTGCTGGAAATGGATTTAATTTCATAATTCACGGACCTCTTACCAACGAGCTAAGACTTTTATTAGCTCAGCAAAGATTTTGGAGTAGACTGTTTCCATTCTGTGAACTGCGTCCTGCTGCACCCAAAAAGCCCTGAAATTGCAATTTGTAATTATGATGTCGGCAAACTCGCCTGTTAGCTTGTTTTTAGTACTTCCTAGTCGTTGTCTTGAGCAGAGCTTTGGCAATGCGGGTAGTTAGTGGTTTGCTACTTTGGGGCATTCCAAGTATTATTCTCGCTTCAGCTAGCTTTTGTTCTCTAGACGCTTTAATCACCCAAACTTTAATAGCTTTTATCAACATGGGTGCAGGGTGCAGAATGCAGAATGCAGAATGCAGACTGCACCATCCAAAGAATCTAGCCCAAAATGTACAGCACTTCCGGCTCATTAACTTTGATGTAGGTAGAGCATGAGCGACTGAAATGCGGATATGGATGCGGATGCCTATGCGGATGCGGATGCGGATGCGAATGCGAATGAGAATGCGGGTCTGGCATTCGCACTTGACCAAGTGGCAAGCATTTGTGGCAGCCACTGACAATGCTCCATTAGCATGAAACATATTTTAATTAGCCAAATAAATTGTAAATGCCAGTTGCCGAAAGCATTCCTAATGTGCCTGTTAAAGCTGCTGCCAGTGTTGCTAAATGCTCCCGAGAAAACTCTTGACTAAGGGTTCTAAATTGTTGCCTGGGGCCTGTCTAGCTAGTTGAAGTTTAAGTACCTTTTTTGCCTAAGATTTATTGTGAAGAGACCAGCAAAAAAGAAATAAAGAGAGGAAGGAATATTTATATTTATGTACATGGTACAGACGCAGGAAGAGCCGTCCCAGGCGTCTGTTTAATTTCACTTAACGTTTAACCTGATGCCATTAATTGGACGCAATTAACGCGCCTTGATGCTCTCTCAATATATGTATGCAAAGTACCTCACATCTTTACAGTTATACCTCCATGTGTATATTTAATTAGCGGACCACGTAAAGTCAACACTGGCTGCAGTCGCCAACGCGTCTCCTGATATACAGCCAATAATTCTTACAGTGCTTTAGAGGCGCCTCGTCGACTGGCTAGATAGAGGCTAACAGGAACTCAAAGACCCCAGCAACGCCCATTCTGCCCCAGTTGTGCTGTTTGTGTTATTTGTGTTGTGTGTTGTGTTGAAAATGAAATAAATGGCCTGGCATATAACCTTGAGCGTGTGTTGTGGCTATTATCATTTGTAATTTGCAGCAATTAGCTGGGGCTCAAAAATTCTAAAGCAAACTTTGTCGACAACAACAGCGGCAACATCAGCTCCTGTAGAAGAGGAAGAAGGAGAGCAGGCACAGGGACTAGAACTTTGCCAGTGGCCACGTGGCTGGCAAAATAACGAAAAAAAAACAAACAAATATGTAAGCGCTAGCAAAAAGTGCTGTACCAGAAAATACCTCAAGAACAATTCCATATCAGTCATGTACAATTTGTTTTTGCCTATAAAGCAAGTTTGTAGAATAATTTTGAATATTAAAACCTTCAAAACGCGCAACCATTTGTATTTGATAAGACTAGAGCGACTCAAGTTTTTGAATCTTTCCGCTTACAGCTTTCACTTACATTTCCCAAACCTAAGCCTACCCATTTTACTCATTACTATGCTTACAGGGTACAATAACGAAAGAATTTATTGGGCTTGAGCCAGCTTACATATTTATAAGGCACATTAAATTAATTTACGCATGTTTTGCCATGTATACAATATTCTTTGGCATTGCCTAACACAAGCAAAATGTCAGTACCTCAGGGTACTAGGGTCAAACGAGACTTGGCTGCTTGTTGTTCTTGTTGCTGTTGCTGTTGTTGTTTGCCCGCCCAATTCACCCGGGAGTACTTAAACATCCTGCGCAAATACGTGTACTGAGAGCACAACAACAATAACGGGCATAATTAGTGCTATTGATTGTCGAATTGCTGATTAACATGTGACTCTGCAATCAAAATTAATGGTATTTAAGCTACAGCTGCCCACAATTAGCACAGTGGTGCGGGCTGTGACCTTTAAATGGTGTCTATGCCATGTTTTAAGTCTCAGTTAAATATTCTTGTCACTTCTTCTTCTGGTTAATTGGTCCCGTGGGTGTCTTTAAAGTTTGCCCCTTTGCCAGCGCAGGAACCTCGACGATACTATTTTTAAAACGTTGTTCTTTATCATTTGTGCTCAATTTAAAAAGTTGTTCATGTACTTTGCCATCCTGCGGACGCATCAGCTTGATGTGCATCAAGTACACATTTTCTAATGAGCTCCGCACTGACCATTCTGAAAATATATCAAAACAAATTACAGAGCTCTCTTGTGTTGCTTTCGACTTTTATCAAGTTTGTTTAAGGATGCTACAAAGTCATTAATTGCGACTTCAGCGCTGCCGCAAAAGCTTTCATATTGCGGTTAAATTACTGAATCGCATCAAAATCAATGATGCTTCATGACGTTCTCTCTCTCTCTCTCTCTCCCTCCCTCTCTTTGACTCTTATGTTTTCACTCTTGTGTATCATTAATTTTAATATTTTACATTTAAAGCTTTTCAACTTATTAAGTCAATTGCTTTAACTTGTGAATGAGTGGCTTTCCAGTAACATAAACATAATAACACTTTAAATTAAAATAAATAATTTCAACTGAAAGAGCTCTTTTTGTCTTGTTTTTATCCATTCTTTATTTTTATACCCTAAACCCATCAAAAATGGATAACAAGTTGTGCAAATGTATGCAAAAGGCATCTCCGACTATATAAAGTATATATATTCATGATCAGTGTGCCTGTCAGTCTGTATTAACACATTAGTTAGCGACCATATAAAAGTTCACGTAGTTCCTGTGTATATCAAGTTTGTTTAATTTTATCGATAGCTCGTCCCGTTAAAAAGTTATCGATCAATTTTGATTTCATACGAGCTTCTTTTGGGCCATAACTTGAAAGCAATAATGGCTAGTGTCGCCCAATTTGGTATGTCGAAAAGTATATACATGCAATAGATATTCTACTTTTTGGATACCGACACCCCATTCCCCCTAAAATCGTAAAACAATAATTATTGAAGAATTTGACCTTGCAATTTGGTTAGCTCACACTGTTTATTGGTAATTTTATGGATACAATTTTGCACAAATATCGGACACTAAACACAGAAGCTGTTTACACTTACACTTTACACTTATTTCATGATAATTGCCATTTCACTGAAAAGCTTTTTTTTATATTTGAAAACTTAGCAGTAGTTTTACGTTCTCTTGTGTTCCCTTTCATTTCTCTAAGGAGATTTGTTTATCTGCATCATTATAATTGCATCTCAATTTGTTGTGGTATATTGACGCAGCTTCAAGTAATTATTCGTCTAAGCGGTAAGCCTTCTCTTGAGATTCTCAAGTTTTAAGGCAAATCTTTACGTATACTTAATGACCGCCTAATTTGGTAGACAGCGCTTGCCTCAACTTGCCTCAACTCCTCGTTCACGCCTTAAAGCTTAGCGACAGCTTAACGCTCACTAAAGCAATAACCCAGCAATCAATTGAGCTCCCTTCCCTGCATTTTCTTTGAACTCGTCGAATTGCTAAGCCATAAGCCGTTCCTTTTGTGCCTGGCAACCCTTAGGGGGATAATCGTCTAATCCAACAATTTACACATAAAATGTATCGCTTGGCTCTGACACCACCCCCCGAAGAGAGCGGGAGATAGAGAGAGAGAGAGAGAGACACAGGGGAGAAAGAGAAGGAGCAAGCACATATGTAACCACACAACAATAAGAGCAACAATTAGTTCTATTGATATATAGTGTGTTGCGTGTGGCTTTGGCCATAAAACATATGGCCCGGCATATGAATAATAGATTCAAAGCCGCGTTGCACAGATGCAAAGTATTCGTAGTCGTATACGTATACGTATACGTATTTCTATTTGCCCCAGTTACACAGTGCCTTACTCCCCCTGCTCCACACTGCCACACGCCACTGTTTCAGCTCATGTCGCAACTCAAAGCGTAGAAAATGGTGTGCAAACTTATGCTTATCCTTATGCGACGTTCCCTTCCTTTGGCGCTGCCCTGCGCTAGATAAATTGCAGTTTAAACCTACTTGGATGCATGTGTCGGATCCTTGGAATCCTTGGGATCCCTTACATACTGCCATCCTGGATTGCCATGCAACATTTTGGGCGTACTCAGCAAACGGGTGGCAGGAAATGCTAAAATCTTTGCCAAACCTTGCATGTGAATGCAATTTTGTTGCTGCAGCTGCTTATTTGACTACTTGCCAAGAGTGCGAGGGGGTCCTTAGGCACGGCCAGGGGGTGGATATTGGAATAGACTTGTATTTTAAGCGGCTCAATATATTCTTAATATACTTCAGCCAGTTGGCGGCAAAGCGGTAAAAGTTAATACGATTTAACTGGCGCACAATTTGCAGACAGCCAACAACAGCAACAGCAACAACAACAACGACAACATTAAGTTTTTGCGGGTAGAGAATGTGGGCAAGGGAACGCCCACGCAAATATGCAAAACATGCAAAAAAAAAAAAATAAAATAGAAAGAGTGAAAGAGGAATTTTGGTTACGAGCTTGGGGTTAAAGCCACTTTGGCTTGCCAAAAATATGTATTAGGCCACTTGACTGCGTCTTCGCAGTCCGGAACTTGCCACCGCAGGAGGGAGGGGGTTGGGGCCGGGGTCCGGGGTCCGGGGGCGGGGGTTGCGAACCTCTGAAAGGGGTGAGAGTGGGGCTGCAGATTTGTTGAGCTCATTCGCTTCATGAATAATTTGCGCCACGATGTCGCTGCCTGTGCTTTTTTGGTTGCTCTAAACAATAAACAAATGGCCAAAAACATATGCAAAGTCTAGCAGTCGTACTTAGCTGGAAAGCCCCCTCTCACAGGGTGATCCATGCAAAACGCACACACACACACACACATACAGAAAGAAGAGCACGCCGCGTGCGTGTCATCAATGGCGTCACACTGGGGCGACGCCTAAGGGCCACGATGGAATGAATGGCGGATGAGGGTGGGGTGGGAGGGGGGAGGTGGGTGCAGTGGTTCCGAGTCGTCAAGTCGGCAAGTCATCTAGTCATCAGTAGCGTCATCAGGCGCAGCAGCAGCAAAACAAATGACTTTGGTTTTTGTCTACCCTAGCTGTGGATATTTTCATTTAGTCATTAAGTCTGTAACGTTTTAGAGGTGACGGGAAGAACCCCTAAGGTGTATGGATACCTCCTAAGCATTTCACGTCAAATTATTACATTTTCGTATGTATATGTACAAGTTTGTATGTATTTTATTGAGTTAAATTTATATTTCTATAACTTTACTTTTAAGTTGAGTGCTTCTCACGACAAAAATCCTTTAAAACGTGCTGATAACATTTGTGATTTCTTTTCTCTTAAGTTAGGTCTTATAATAAAATAAAGAGAGTGTCTTAGATAATCATCTATGTATTTATTATCGAGTAAATCGTCATTCTGAGTCACTCTTTTTTTATAGCAAAATATGTTTTTGCCAGGTGGATCATAGTGTAAGTGGGATCAAAATGAACTGTAGGCGGACTTTTAATGAATATAAGTATATATATCGAAAGCTGCCAAATCGCTACACTATAACTTTAGCTATAGTTGTTAAAAAATACAATTATGAATGGTGTTACTGTGTCATGTATATGCTGATATAGGAAGTAAGTTTTACAGCTCTTGTGATATTTTTGCAAAAATATCTTAGCATAGCTCACATATCAATTCGTTTTAGACTTGATCCTAATCAGTTTATTATAGCTGGCACTTGAAACTTTGTCAAAAAATTGAGTTCAATTGAAAATAAACTGCATTAGATTTGCTGAAGATCGAATACCATATATGTATAATCCGATATCTGCCATTAAAAAGAACTCGGATAAGATGTCAGCAAGGGCATTAAGTCTTCGACAACACGACAACACATCAGAGCTTTTCATGTTTTATTTGTTTTCGCAAGCGATAAAAACGTGTGAAATGCCATTTGGCAGGCAGGACACACGAAGCAGGATACAGAGGTGGGTCGGGTGGGTTGATGGGGTGGGAAGTCACCTGGCCTTAACTCTGGGCATCTTCACTTCAGCTTTGGCAAATGATAGTTTTTATCGCAGGCGGCAAGTGTTTTTGGCCGATGAGTTATGGTTGCTGCATCAAAAAGGCTTTGCAACAGCAGTAGCAGCAGCAGCAGCAGCAGCAAACGAAACTTCAACCTCGATTGGACTGCGGGCAAGGTGTGTGTGATGTGTGTCCGTCCGTGTGTGTTTGTGTGTGTGTGTTTGAGATGGCCCACATGACCAGCAGCATAACCATCAGTCTCAGCCTCCACTTCGCTCTGAACGTGCGCACAATCCATCACATGCTGTCACTGCGTCTTGGCAGCAGCAACAGCAACAGCAACATCAGCAGGAGCAACAGCAACAGCAACAGCAACTCGCAACTCTGAACTGGCTCAGCAGCAACAGCCTGTGGCTTGGCTGGAAGATAATGTTTATTGAGCTGCTAGTTGGTTAATTTTAATACCACACACACAGGCTGATTTATGGCTCTCGGACAATTGAAGCATACGTCAATACAATAAACTGCACTTGCTGTCAGTTGCTTGCGCAACGAGCCAAGGAACGTTTCTTTTTGCGGCAATCGCTTTTGGCAGCAGCAGCAGCACTTGTTTTTTATGTGCAAAATGTCTCATTAAGTAACCGACGAATGAGTGGCAGCCACGCCCTCGTTTTGGCAAGACAGCCCCCAGTTGGCAACATAAAAAACTCGTTTACCTGCATTAAGCGAAACACTCAACAGACGGTTCAAGCATAAAGGAAATGTGACAGGACCCCGGGCGAGGAGTGCGAGCATCAAACGGATGCCACAAGTGCTCCGCCTTGCCCCCTTGCTTAAAGGCAAAAGCTGCTAACTGTAAGCTGAGACCCGAGTCAAGCTGCTACAACAACTACAGCTACAGCCACAGTATATCCTGTCGCAGCTCCTTGTACGGCTGCTGCCACCTGCAGCGCAGCCCCAAAATGCAAATCAGCTGTAAAGCGCGAACCAGGCGACTTCCTGCGACTTTCGCCCCAGAGCCCCACCTCATTCGCCTTCAAGGGCTTGGACTCAGCGGGTCGTCGGCTGCCACGTGGCTGGTCTGTAATTGCGCACACTTGGCGGTTAATGGGTGCGACACAGGCAATCTCAAAAAGAAACGCATGAAATTTGTATGAAATTTCGACTGGCAAAAGTGCAATGCATACAATAAAAGCCCAAAAAGGGAGAGCAACAGCGAGCGAGACGGAGAGAGAGGGAGAAAGAGAGAGAGACGAGGCAGAAGGACAGGAAAGAATTGCACAAATGAAAACCACTTCAAACCACTCGAATTTCCACACGAGCTAAGGTTTTGTGCTTCGCGGAATCTCTTTGTTAAACGCTTGTATTCATGGAGTCTTGTAGTTTCCTTCTGTTCGTACAATTCAATTCCAGCTATCTGAAAGTGAATACTATAATATAAGTGTTGAGTCTAGTTATCGTACGATTTGTCTAGATGCTTTTGAACGAAAAACCATCTGGAATTGATATTTATTTATTATACTCTTTTCGAAGAAAATAGTATATTAAGTTTGTGCTGAAGTTTGTAACGCATAGAAGGAAGCGTCGGAGACCCCCAAAAGTTACTGCCAGTATGCTTAGAATGACAATACAAATTGATCTAGCAATGTCCGTCTGTCTGTCTGTCTGTCTGTATGCATGCAAACTAGTCCCTCAGTTTTTGAGCTATCGCGATAAAACTTTTCACAGACTCTTAATATTCTAGGGGAGAGCACATTGGTCAGAGCCGGCCGGATCGGACCACTATATCTTATAGCTGCCATAAAACTCGAAGTCGGTTTTGGCCATATATCCCATGTTTTTGAATCTATCGCGATGAAACTTTGCACTGATACTTATTATTCAAAGAGACATCACATTGGTTGGAGCCGGCCGGATCGGATCACTATATCTTATAGCTGCTATACAACTGCCAATAAATTAAACAATCTTAGAAAGAAAAAAAAAATGTTACGCGACTAAACGATTTTGTACAGCTTATGAAATTTCAGTGGTGCGAAAAGAGTATAAAATCTTCGGCACGCCGAAGATAATCCTTCCCCACTTGTTTTATTTAAGTTGCTTTTTGTGCTTTTATAGCTACATATATTCTTTCATATTTTCAAATATTTGCACATCAGCAGAAACAGAGCTGATTATATAAAGTATGTACTTGGAATTCTTTTGATATATTAAAGTCGTATATTTCAATCTTAACTAACTGAACTGCTATACTCTTTGCTCAAGAAATAGACAAATAATAAACGAATCGCTCACTTAGACAACTCATCTACAAAATACGGAATACCTTCATATGACGAGCATATTGATTTCTCAGGAATTTCGTTGCTCTTTTCTCACATATCTGGGATTTTTTCGTATTTATGGTTTATAAGCTTACTTGCAACGAGGATTCCCATCATTGGCATTTCCAGTGAATACTATTTATTGCTTACTTCAATATGTGATTTGGGACTTTTATTTGTTGCATAACCAATGACCCAGTTCAAACTTCTTTGGATACTGATAGGTAACAGGTTTATTGTGTAGGGCTCACACAAGCATAAAAATGTCTTTGGATATATTTCAATACGTCAAATAAATGTGAATAACATAATAGATAAAGCACATTTTATTTGGCACGATGTTATACATTGCATTGAAATGAAAACTTTTAATGAATTTAAATATAAATATATATGATAAAACAAATAAATAAAAATACTCGAATCTGCTGAAGTTTCATTGTTAAAACGCCAACATTTATTTTTGGATAAATCATTTCATTTCATATCAGAGTTGAAAAATAGTAAAAAAAAATATTGTCAATTTTGGACTCGAGTTAATTGAAAGCTAAACTTAAAACAAGTATAAATAATCAAAGCGCTTTGTTGAAAATTCATGAAATTCATTTAAAAAGTTCAGTTATATCGAAAATGACATATCAACATACAGTATCAGTTTTTTAGGGAGCAATTTTAATTTGTTTTTTGAGTGCATGAATTCAATACAGATATGAACAAACAAATAGAATGCTGTTGTTTTTTTTTCGTTCTACTGCCTGCCGTTTGGGTGCACAGAAAATCAAAACGCTTCGCTTTTCGCTCAGCTGGATTCTGTTTTAGTCTTAGGCACAGCAGGAGCTGAAACCGGTGACTCTGTGCCTCATCCTGTCCCTTGTGCGTGGTGCTATTGTCCTTTTTATACTCTTTTCGAAGAAAATAGTATATTAAGTTTGTCCTGAAGTTTGTAACGCATAGAAGGAAGCGTCGGAGACCCCCAAAAGTTACTGCCAGTATGCTTAGAATGACAATACAAATTGATCTAGCCATGTCCGTCTGTCTGTCTGTCTGTCTGTCTGTCTGTCTGTCTGTCTGTCTGTCTGTCTGTCTGTCTGTCTGTCTGTATGTATGCAAACTAGTCCCTCAGTTTTTGAGCTATCGCGATAAAACTTTGCACAGACACTTATTATTCTAGGGGACAGCACATTGGTCGGAGCCGGCCGGATCGGACCACTATATCTTATAGCTGCCATACAACTCGAAGTCGGTTTTGGCCATATATCCCATGTTTTTTAATCCATCGCGATGAAACTTTGCACTGACACTTATTATTCAAAGAGACATCACATTAGTTGGAGCCGGCTGGATCGGATCACTATATCTTATAGCTGCCATACAACTCGAAGTCGGTTTTGGGCATATATCCCATGTTTTTATACCCTGAACCCATTAAAAATGGGTAAAAAGGGTATAATGAAGTTGTGCAAAAGTATGTAACAGGCATAAGGAAGCATCTCCGACCATATAAAGTATATATATTATTGATCAGTATCAACAGCCGAGTCGATCTAGCCATGTCCGTCTGTCTGTCCGTCTGTCCGTCTGTCCGTCTGTCCGTCTGTCCGTCTGACCGTCTGTCCGTCTGTCCGTCTGTCCGTCTGTCTGTCTGTATGAACACACAGATATCAGAGACTACAAGAGCTAGAGACTTCATATTTGGAACATAAGTTCTCCTAATCCCGGGACAGATCAAGTTTATTAAAATTTATCGATAGCTCGTCCCGTTCAAAAGTTATCGATAAATTTCGATTTCAGACCAGCGTTTTTTGGATATAACTTACAAGTTATAAGAGCTAGAGGCCCCTAATTTGACATGTATAATCTCGAATAGCATACACATGAACAAATTTTTCACTTTTTGGATACCACCCCCAAACTCCCCAAAAGTTAAAAAAACGCATTTTTGAAGGTACGACCTTGCAATTTGGTTTGGTCACACATATTATCGACAATTGTTTGCCCCAAAAATTTCAATAAGATCGGACGATAAACACAGAAGTTATTTAAGATTTAACTTTCCATTATGTGGGGCTCAGCGAAAAGCAAGCTAACTGCTTAGACCGCTTGCACTGCTTGTACTGCTTGTACTGCAGCATGTGTGTGTTTAGATTAATATGAATGATTGTAAGGACTGGGTTCAGGGTATCTCGTAGTCGGGCACTCCCGACTAGAGCACTCTTACTTGTTTAATCTATCGCTATGAAACTTTGCACAGATACTTATTATTCAAAGAGACATCACATTGGCCGGCGGGATCGGATCATTATATCTTATAGCTGCTATACAACTGGCAATGAATAAAATATTCTTAGAACAAAAAAAAAAAATGTTACGCGACAAATCGATTTTGTACAGCTTATGAAATTTCAGTGATGCAGTTGGCAGAGTGAAAATTGCCTATAGGTTCGAATAGAGTATAAAATCTTCGGCACGCCGAAGATAATCCTTCCCCACTTGTTTTATTTCGGATGTGCGTAGTTTTAATGTGCTTAGAATTATGCGGCAAATGCTCTAGTTTGACTCTTGCCAGCCACTTCAATTGCAGCAGCAGTCGCAGTCACACTTAAGCTCAGACCTTAGCACTTGAGCCAACAGGACGTCGCTTAGACATTGTTGTTGTGCGCGTGCAACGCTGCGTATGCGTGATTTACATGCGTTTTGTTTACATTTGGCTCCTCGTCGTCGTCGTCGTCGTCGGCGTCATTGTCGGCGTCATTGTCGTTGTCGTTGTTGCAGTTGTTATTCTTGCTGTGGCCCGTTGTCGAGCTGGCCCTGTTAGCGTGTTATTGTTATTGCTTTCGCTTGGCCAAAGCCAAAACATGTGAACTGTGAGCAAAAATTAGCAAAACAGACAAACATTTAGTCAACATCCTGAACCTGATCCACTGACCTGAGCCAATTAGGCGACTTGTTGTGTCATTTTCATTTCGCTCGACGTCAAAGCAACGAGTTGCCTGACTGATGGCCTTGTGCCTTTTGTCAGCTTGAGAAACATAGAGACGCTCGCTTGGCAATTTGTAAGCAATTTACTTTTACCACCTACTGCTAATTAACCGGCTTTAATTTCAATGCCCACAAAGTTTCAATGAGCTGCAACGCAGCCAAGGCGTTATCGTTGACGCTGACGTTGACGTTGGCTTTTGCCGAACAGCCCACACGCCATTTGCCTGACCCACTGACTCGCTGACAGAGTTCTTCATATTAACCCATAAGCGGCGCGGCACACACAAAGGACTAGGCTAACACAGTTGCCAGATATACTCGGACAGAGAGAGAGAGAGAGAGCGAGCAAGAGAGACATAAATCACGAGAGAGTCCAGAGAGAGAGATGCATTGAGAGAGCCAGTCTGAGAGCGCTGGCAACATGTTGAGACAGGAGGAGTCCTGGCAACATGCTGCTGCCCGCTTTCAATTATGTGTGCGATAGAAAATTAAAATAATGAACAAAAACTTGCATAAAATATATATGTAATAGTATACTATATGTACATACAAATATGCACATATATAAAAGTACTTTTATGCTTTGGTAAAATATGCAAATGAATTGAATTGAATGTACTTCGAAATGTTGTATATGAGTGTACCGTCTGAATGAAACATTTATAGGCCAAAAACTCTTGTCCTGGCCATGGTCACAACCGCATTCACAGTTACTTCTATGTGCTACCACATATATATTTTGTCACTGCTCCTAGGTTTTTTTTAAAGTTTTTTTTTCCTTTTTGCTGTCCTCACAGCTCATCGACCAAACCATTTTCCATTTTGATGGTCTGCCGTCTGTCACACTCACACTCGCACACACACACACACACACACACATACACATACACGTACACCCAAAATAAACATAATCTGAGCAGAGTGTGTGTGCATGAAAATTGTCCTACTCGGGGCCTCAAATGCTAAAAGCGTCTGCCAACAACAAAAACAACAAAAACAACGACAACAACACTAACAACATGCCACATTATTTAATCAAGCGTAGAAATTGAATAGGCCCTTAAAAACTTTGCCTAAGGCACTTAACCCCGCTGTGAGAATAGAAATTGACGACATCGCCAAAGGACGAAGAACACGTAAACTTTGACTGAGCCAGACTGAACCAGTCCGAAGCGCCCTTCAGCTGAAGCTGACTTTGGCTTTGGCTTTGGCTTTGAGTTTGGGTTTTCGGCGGCTTCTGTCTAAAGAAAAAATGAGCTGATAAGAGAATTTCATGCAAAATTGGTAAGCCAACAACCTGATTACTTAATTGGCGTTCAGGGGGATGTGTCTCTCCGTGTTTGTGTATGTGTGTGTGTGTGTGTGTGTGTGTGTGTGTGTGTGTATGTGTGTGTGTCATGAACTCTCCCGATACTGTATTAACAGGTCGTTTGTGGCCCGCAAAAGCGTCAGTTGTTAATGGGCCAGAAAGTGTTGTTGGGGTTACGCCCAAAAGAGTTTCACAATTATGTCTGTGGATTTTTGTCTTTATATTTTGCTTGTGAATTTTTAAGTCCACAATGTGACATGCTACAAAATTCCATGAGTATGGGTATTGCAAGAACGCAAAAAGAGAACACCAAAAGGATTTAATCCGAGCCAACATACCAAAAAATCCCATTTATAATTTGTTTTAAAATATATAACGGTAGAAAAGTCAAGTTAACAAATATACATATAAAACAACAAACACGCTTATGACAAACAAGCACAGCACTTAGCATTCATATACATATATTTTACATGCTTAATATAAAATTAAAATCTAATACTAGTTTAAGAAATTAATATTGGTAAAATTTTTAAGTGTGACTACAAATTCGATTGCCAAATTTAAATGCAGTTCTAATCTCGAAGTCAGACCATGACCAATTTGTAGCCAGAGGAATGGTATAAATACAATACTTATATCACTTTCAAATCATCGTACAGTATTCAAACGAATTCATTTATTTCCTTGCGTATTTCAACATAGCTTGGCTACTGTGGCCTTCGGATAGGACATCGACAAGAACCTGGGACTCGAAACCGGGTTAAGCTTATCAGATGCCCGAATTACTGGCTTTCTACCTAGGAATACAAGTAATACTGAAAGTAGTCGGTAAGATTCAGAAATAGTCCTATGGGATTGATTGATTGACTAGACAGTTGATGAAAATTTCTTACTAAAATATCAACACTCGTGACTAGTTTGCTTTTGTGTGGCAGCTTTATGATATTGTGGTCCGACTCATCCGACATCCGACTTCGACATATGTACGTAGTGCGTATAACAAAAATAAGGCGCCATTCCGAGCATCATCAATATTTACAGCTGAGAGACAAGTTGATCAAGAATATAAATACTTTATGGGCTACTTTGCGTCAAAATTCTAATACTCACTTCATGCGAAGATTAATTTAAAGCTGAGCGCATAAAATATGTATGTATATGTATCTGACGCGGTTTCATTTGTGACATTCGACACTTTTCCGGGAATTTTAAATTTTCATTTCATATTGTAATTTTCATAGAATTCGCAAAATGACTGAAAAAAAATATGCTAATATACTTGAGAGCACAAAAAAAATTCCAACAAAAATTCAATTTGATTCTTTATTTATTTTATATATGAATATATATGTACTAAATGTACGTAAGTATGTATGCGTGGGCGTATCATATTAATGTTGGTTATAGGGGAAGCTAAAGAAGAGAATGATATGTTATAAATAGCAAACGAAGCAAAAATATTAATGACAGTTAAACTTCTTTAAGAATAGCTGAGCCTCGACTTAAGTAACTGACTTATTTTCTCTTGCTGAATAAGAGGAAGTTTGTGAAAAGGTTGAACCCGAAAAAAAAGCTGCAAACTTATTTTTAATTCTCACGCTTATATTTTTTACTTTTTTTTGCATTGTTGTATTTTCGAGCTGCCATTTACTTGGGGCCCATGTCAAAAAGCTCAACAAGGGCAGGCAGCAACCTCTCATCCAGATCAGGTCACACTCAGCGAGCTGCTCCGGCGGCGGCTGACCATTTGCCTGGCATCCGCTTTGGCTGTCTGAGTCGGCTTTTTAGCCAGGAGTGGGCCCTGCTATACATACATATATAAAAGTACGAGTACTATTTGATTCCAACATTGATTTATGAGCGCATCCGCTACACGTACGAGTGCCGTAGCCCCATTTCGATTGGCAGGGTTTTGCTGTGCCTGCCTTTGGCAGGATTTGCTTTGCACTTAACTGGCCAACTGGCCAACTGGCTGGTTTGGTTGTTTGGTAGCTACCGGCTACCGGCTACCAACTACCGTCGACTGCCACTGCTGACGGCGACTGGCAGCTGATTGCCCAAAAGTCAGTAAATTAAAGTTCATTGAGCGAGAGAGAGAGCGGTGCGAGGTGTGCGTGTGTATCTGGGCATGAATTTGTAATTTATACGCTAGCAAGAACCGCAGAAGCAAAATAGATATTTATTAACATATAAATTATGCATGTGATTGGGACAGGAGCCACAAGGAGCCACGAGGAACTGCCTGAAACAGCCATCAACAAGATGATTAATTGACAGCTCCCCAAGCAACGTCGACTTTTTAAAGTTCTTGACTTCTCAACTAATGGTCGCTTGAAAATTGAAACGCATAAGTTTTCAAAATGTGATATTAATTACAAAGCAATTGTGGTTATATACACTATAGTGAGTATCGACCATTGGACCATATAGAAATTATATACTATTAGAATCAACCAATATCCGAAAGTTTTTAATTTGTACGATTTTTCTTTCTGAATAAAAGAGAGCAACAAGAAAATGAGCAACAAAAATAATCAAAAATCAGCTTCATTCATAAAGTAGAAGCAGAAACTCAATGATTTAATTGATTTGTGAAAAATATCCAACACAACAAATCCGGGAAAGCTGCTAGCTTTGCGTGAAAATATTGTTCACTCAGGTTTAAGAAGACCGACGGTGAAAATTCAAATAATAAATAAATAGCAACCATTTCAAGTTTATTGCAAAAGTCAGCAGCCTCTTCTTATCTAAAAAAATAACTTTTTGCAATATGCCGAATATTGGATTTTTTTTTACAAATTCGAATAGTTCATATATCAAATGAAATTTCACCAAATTGAAGTTCAGGAATTTTGCTCTTTGATATTGTATCGACACTAGATTGTTACCCTGTAAAATTGTTTTTTAGTTATCTCAGATATTTTTATACTCTGATACCGAAGGTACTCATAGTATATTGGTTTTGTCGAATGTCCGTCAGGCCGTCCGTCTGTCCGTCTGTCCGTCTGTCTGTCTGGATGAACGCGCGTATTTCCGAAACGATATTAGATAGACTCTTGAAATCTTTTGCGTTATGATTATAGCTATCTGCTTCAGATCAAGTTTATTCCAAATTTATGCCACGCCCACTGGGAGGCTGGCAAATCGATAACATGTCGATACACCTCAAATCACAAATCGATTAAACGTGAATAACTCCCACAATTTTGAAGCTAGAGTAATCAAATTTGGTAGGTATATTGCTGGTGACCTCCCGAAAAAATTGGATCCTAGGTTAATCGGCCACGCCCATTATTACGCCCACCAGCCACCCCTCCAAAATTAATTTGAAATGCTTATATCTCCCGCAGTTTTAGAGCTAAAGTCACCATATTTGGAATATATATTACTGGTGACGTCCTCTACAGATTACAGAAACAAAATTTCGACCACGCCCACTCCCGCCCCCGTAATCGCGAAAATCGGTATACATGAATGCACAATTCGATAACACGTGTATATTTCCCGCAATTTTGAAGCTAGAGTCCCAAAATTTGGAATTTAGACTAGGGCTGACCAGCCCAAAAGATTGCGTCCTGGATTTTCCGGCCACGCCCACTAGAACGCCCCCCAGCTACCCCGCCCCCACGAAACACGGAAGCCTATATCTCGCACAGTTTAAGAGCTAGGGCCACCAAACTTTGAGGGTAGACTTCTGGCCAAGTCCTCTAAAGATCGGACAAAAAATTTTGGGGCCACGCCCCCGCCCGCCCCCAAAATCGCGAAAATGTATATCTTCCACAGTTTTAGAGCTAGAGTCACCAAAATTGGAGGATAGACTTATTGTCAGCCCCCCTAAAGATCGGCAAAAAATTTTGGGGCCACGCCCCTCCCGCCCCCAAAAATCGCGAAAGCTTATATCTTCCACAGTTTTAGAGCTAGAGTCACCAAAATTGGTAGATAGACTTCTGGTCACCCCCTCTAAGATCGACCATGCCCCTCCCGTTCCCAAAAACTTGGAATGCCGATTTCGGGTCACCCAAACACCAGCAAAAATTTTCTGTTCACTTGCTTTCAGCTGTTCTTAAAATGGTATCAGAGTATTACGCAGTCGGCTCCGCCCGACTGCAACGTTCTCACTTGTTGGATTTTAACCTTGTGTTGAAAACAATTACTTGACTCAATGTGAAAAAAGTCAAATCGAGTAGAGTATATTTTCGGCGTCCCGAAGACCTTATACTCTTTCCGAATTTGTGGGCAGATTTCATTAGCTTATATTTGACGCTTATGTATATGCTATGGAATAGTCTGCGATTAATTCGCAGCTATCCCTATATATCTGCTTTTTTTCAAAGTAGCTTATGATGCATTTTTTTTTTTTTTTTGGCATGTAAATCATTTAATTTAAAATCTGTCTAGCTAAGACAATTATTAAATGTTATAATGGGAGACTTAAAAGTGTTTGTTTCAGTTATATAGTTTTGTTAGTTAGTTTGGAACCTAGGGGAGATCCAAGGGATGTTTTCTCCTTAGTCTTCTGGTTGTGTTGCTGTTGTCTAATAGACCAATGGCAAGGTTGTTTTGGTGTTGGTGTAGCCTCTTTATGTAGTTGGTGCTGTATCTTGTGATCTCCTCCCTGACTTGGAGGGTGTTATGTATTATTTGGTTTTCATGGTATATGTGTGCATTGGACGCGATGCGCAGTGCCTTGTTTTGAAATGTTTGTATAATTTTGCGGTTGCTTAGGCTGGCAGTTCCCCAAAGTTGAATGCCGTATGTCCAGATTGGCTTTAATATCATCTTGTAGATTAGAAGTTTTGAACTGGTGCTTAGCCTGGACCTACGGCCCATTAGCCAGTAGTACGCTTTCAGTTTTCTCTCTGCCTGCTTCCTTTTCTTTAAGAGATGCGGTCTCCAGGTCAATCTCCTGTCGAGAGTCATACCGAGGTACTTTGGCGTAAGCTCGTCAGGGATTTCAACTCCACCCAAGTACACAGGTGGACAGTTTCCTTTTCTTAGAGTAAAGGTGGTGGCTGTAGACTTCTCGCCGTTCACCATGATGTTCCATCTCCTCTGCCATTCGCCGATTAAATTTAGCTGTTCTTGCATGTTATGAGAGGCCTCCACTGGCGTCTCAGCCGTGCTGACGAATGCCGTGTCATCGGCATAGGTGGCAACTAATAGGCTGGGGCTCTCTATTATAGGTAGATCCGCCGTATATATAGTATAAAGTAATGGTCCCAGTACGCTACCTTGAGGAACACCCGCTCTTATGAGTTTGGTTTGTGATAAAACTTCTCCACTTAACTTGGAATGTTCTGCCTTTCAAATAGGATGCTAGGAATGCATAGTGCGCCGGAGGCAGGTTGACTTTGATTTTCTGCAGAAGCCCGGGATGCCAGACTTTGTCGAATGCTTGCTTGACATCGAGCATTACGGCCAGGCAGTATTTTTTCGTTTCAAACGCCTCCAAAATGCGTTGAACTACTCTGTGGCATTGTTCTGGGGTTCCGTGACAGCGCCTGAACCCAAACTGGTGATCAGGGATCAAGCCAGTCTCGTCCAATACAGGCAATACTCTGCTCAAAAATACTCTCTCGAGTATTTTGGAGAGTACCGCCAGTAAGCTAATCGGACGATAGGAGGCGAGATTGGCCTCAGGATTGCCAGGCTTAGGTATCATGACTACCTGGGCTCGTTTCCATTGCGTTGGAAAGTGCCCTAACATCAAGCATCTGTTGTACAACTTGGTAATGAGCTCAATACAGACAGGTGGTAGTAGCTTTAATGCGATTGCATTGATACCATCATCGCCTGGCGCTTTGCTGTTCCTTAGATTCAACATTCAAGTGTTCAAGGAAATTGAAATTTATAAACATCGAAAATATGGCCAATACCGACTTCCGGTTAAATGGCAGCTATAAGAAATAGTGGTCCGATCGGGCTGGTTCTAACAAATGTTCTGTCCCCTTAAATAATAAGTCTATGGACCAAGTTTCATCACAATACCTCAATAACTGAGAGACTAGTTTTACATACATACATACAGACAGACGGAAATAGCCAGATAAATATACTTTGTCATCCTAAGCATACTAAAGATTACTTTTGTGGGTCTCCAACGCTTCCTTCTATGCATTACAATATTTAATGAGTTTTATTAACCAATGACATTGGGTTTTGAAAAATTATAGTATTTTAGCGCGTGATACCCGGCTTTGCCTGGGTCAAGTATTGTATTTGAATTTATATATTGAGCTTTGAAAACCATCTGATGAAAAACTAAAAGTTTCAAATAGCGTTTTATTCAGTCTCTGGTGCAGTAAATCAAAATATCACATTAAATATTGATAGGACATCATATTATATTGTTGAACATATCTAAGCTAATAGCAGAGCTATACAACATAAAATGCTTTTCATGCAATTTTCCAATTTAATTTGCACGGATTTTTCAAAATCCCATCTTAGTGCTCACTTTCAGCATGAAATGAAACTACTGCGAAA
This sequence comes from Drosophila flavopinicola, assembly GCA_035042425.1. Taxonomy (NCBI): domain Eukaryota; kingdom Metazoa; phylum Arthropoda; class Insecta; order Diptera; family Drosophilidae; genus Drosophila; species Drosophila flavopinicola. The sequence continues at coordinate 1,120,143 of JAWNLL010000471.1, read as the reverse complement.
AACTGCAATATGCATATTTTGAATGTTTTTCCTGTCCATTGGTTGGTTGCCAGTCAGAAGAAACGTTTAATACTTAGATAATTTTAACACAGAACCATATAAAGAACAAATTCAAAACGTTGAATGCATTGAAACTAACGTCTCTAATTTCTGCACATTGCTAATGCTTGATAGTTATAATTTTCCGGCGACCACTGTGTTTTAAATCGCTGACCGCTTCGCCGCGCCCACTGTCAGCAATTCCCCCTTATATAAAATAAAAGCGAGTGGATAGTTTTCGCCTGTCACATAAATCGGATCAATAAATGATGATATTATGCTACCGCAGGGACACATTGAGCTGCCACACACACAAACACACACACACACACACACACATACACATACAGCCTGATACAGTAAAGGCGAGGGGCGACAACGTCAAGTCGTAGGTGGTAACACATTAAGATAAAGTGACAACGCCTCCTCTTTCTGCCAGCAATGTCGCCCAAATGCCAAAAAGGGGTAGCGCGCGCCCGGATGAAGGACAAACTGAAATCAGGCAGCTAGCATCTAGATGGGGAGGCAGGACGACGGGGCACAGCGCTGGGCACATAAATGAATTGTCTGAATGGTGTGTGGGTGGTGGGGTACTTGGGGTGGGGGCAAAGCTTTCATATTCGCATGGCATTTTATGCGCATCACGCATACGCACTGTTACACACACACATACGCACGCATAGATGCGCGCAGATAGATGTGTACACAGGCGACATGCATAAAAGCAAACCGCTTCTTGCTTTGCATTAAAAGAGCCACTGGAGAAGGTATGCAGAGAGAAAAAAGCCAGCACAATATCTGATTGGTATTTTCTTCTCTTGAAAAGGCCATTTTACCCTTTTTTATATCAAAATCATTAAATGTGATAACAACTTTCAATATATTTCTTACCGTCTTATTATTGGTTGGCACAATATCTGAGAATGTTCAACAAGATAGAAGATCAACCCTATCAAACGAAAGAAGCAATATGCTAAAACTTATTTGACCTTTAAGTAAAAATGATTTGATATTTCATATAGTGCAAATGAATAGCAAAGCGCGAAGATTAAATCTTTAAGATCGTTATCTTTAAAATATCTCTATCTGTTCGAAATAAAATTCTATTTGATGACGAATTTCTATCAGCTTTTTTCTCCGTGTATGGGTGGGTAGGGGTGCAGGCATAAACGGAGCCAGGAGAGGACTAGCTATAATGACATTTAGCTTTGAAACAATGTAAACAGCGACCAAGCAGCAACGACAACGTCGAAGTTCAAAGTTGGCATGCTGTAGGCCGCCAAAAGTTTCTGCTAAGTATGTATGCACATTTCACACACACACACACACACACACACACTCACACACACAAACACACATACGCACACATGCTGACACAAAGCTCTATGCCAAGTTGTATGCTAAGGAATATTGTATGAACTGTAAATGCTTCGCTCTCATCGCAGTTACATAGACTTTGTGACCGCAAATAGTGACGCACCCCACCACCCTTCCGCTTTCCCAAGCCCATCTGTGCCAGCAGGTTAACTGGCAAAGCAACTTGGAAGCCATAAATTCATAAAGTAAAGGTACCCAACGTGAGCTAAAGGACCAGTTAAGTTTATCCAGTGAGCGAAGCCGACGGGAAGCCGACATTAATAGCGACTGATATGAAGACAACTGGGACACTCATACACAAATACACGCACACAGTTCTAGGAATCACACTATGCTCCTTCGCCCAAACCTAATATAATGAAGTGAGTTAACAGAGGCTTTTCAATGTCAATCAATGTCTAACACAAGATAAAGGCAATAAAGTTAAAAAAATATTATTAATTGGTTTTCAAGCGCATCAATAATTTGTACAAAACTTTAAGACTAAGCTAGCTTAAAAGCAAGACGTTATCTTTAACATGAACAAGCAAAGACTATATAAAGAAAACTGAATATTAAAAAAAATGGTAAATCACACTAATAAAAATTGTTATACAGACAAATCTGAGCATACCAATTACAACAACATTTGCGAATCATGAAATCTTAAATTAAGAAGTTAATTAAAGAACGTATTCTTGAAAATTAGAGTACCCAATCCAACCGTAAGTATGTTTGAGTCTACTTATAAATGAAATTTATACGAGTTTGTTTATCGATTTGTTAAACCAGAAGTAGGCCAATAGCTAAACACTAGCAAATATGTCACTGGTTCCAATCCATCTTTTAATGCATGTTTCTTAACTAATTGTTATAAAGTTTTGCAAATTTGAGTGGATAAATAAATCGCAGATAGCAGTCTTGATTTATGATTTATTTGCCATTCTGAATACACTGAGAATATATTGCTGGCTTGTGATTTTTTCCACTCTGTACTATATTTACTTTAATCAAGAATATATTATTGACTTTAAGCTAGGTCAGCCTCACGCTGAATAAATATTTACTTATTAACTATATTTTGTTAGTGCCTAAGAAACTATATTTTACTTTAAAGCTTCCATTACTTTTATAAGCTAAATCTACATTAACCAATACGAAATATAAAAAATATTTGCTAACGGTTATAAAACTATTAGTTGTATGGGATTTTCCTGTCTAAATTTTCTTTGTCTCAATTTTAGCGGCCTTCTTTTTGTTCTGGCTATGGAAATTAGGATGTGTTCGATTTAGCAATTTATCAACTTGTGTAAGTCCCGCATTAGACTCTTATAATTGACCAACATAACGTATGCAGCATAAATTAGTGAGCGCTGCACGAGCTGTTGTTAAGTCATTACTCCTCATTATTCTTGTACGTCAATCGATTAAGTACACCTGTAAAAATCACTAATCACTGATACTGGTAGCTAATTTTCACTATCAATTATTTATTGCCCCTTAAAGGTATGCAATGATATTTTGCATATCGAATGAACTGCTTACTTAATTGACAATTCGGTAGTAAGCAGTCGAATGAAAAAATGGTTGCACTTCCGCTGCGCATTAACGTATGCAATACTATTTTAAACAATCCACTTGAATTTATTTCCATGCAATATATTTTTGTTGCAAATAGAAAATTGCTTACATTAAAAGTGTTATTTATTAAACCATGGAATGCTTTCAATTTGAAGCACAGAAGTGTACAATGATGTCGATTTATTAGATTAATTCACGCTCTATTGTAGCGCACAAAATAGGTTCAAATAAAAGTAGACCAAAATGTAAATATAATAAGGAATTAGTAAATACAATACTATGATTAATGCCTATTTTGGTATTTCTGATAAATTGATGCTTTAACAAAAGCATGCGTGGGAAAGTGCAAGACAAAACTTAAATTATAGGAACAATTAAGCAGTGTTTACCTAGCTTTCACTTTCATCATTACTTTTCATAGCAACAACAGATTCATTTCAATCTGTTTTTGCCGTGTAAAGTTAACCAATGTATATTTATCTTATTCAAGAGATATCATTTATTGGAACACATTTATGTTAAAAGCTAAAGTTATTGCGAGTGAAATTGATGAATTGATGGCATGGTACTGGAGGCATTTTATGCTATTCATACTATTCATTGCTGAGGGTATGAGTATGGGGAGTATTCAAATGACAATGGAGACCCGTATGCTCATATAAAATTGTGAGGACATTCACCAGCTCGCTTGTAAATATTTCAATTTATTTTATGTTGTGTTTATATATCTTTTATATGTGCAACTCTCGTTCTCTTCTTTGCGAACTGCACTCAGTGCCAGCCAAGAGTGGGGCATAAAAAATGGGCGCCCATAATCATATGCCAATAAAAAGTCGGCTAGCATGCCGCACGCTTATTGGGCGTGGCATGGACAGTGGGTGGGAGTATGTTTGGAGGTGTCCTGTTTTTGGGATGGCATTCGAGCCACGTTATCATTATGCGCTACATCACACAGTACGCATGTGGCCCGCAGCCACATGCGTCGAAACGGTCAGCCAGGCAGCTGGCTGTGGATGCGAATGTGGATGTGAATGTGAATGTGGATGTGAATGTGGATGTGAATGTGGCTGTTATGCGACCACCTATGGTGAGGATGCTGTATAATACATTCAATTCATGGCTAGAACAAATGATGTGGAAATGTAAAATAGATGTTGGGCTTACGAGCGAGAGCTGTCCAGACGACAGACACAACAGACGCGCGGCATGTGTGGCTCTGGCACTGAATTCTGGCTGAGAACGGAGACTGAATGGAGTCCAGGCGCAGAGGCGGCATGTGTATGTGTGGTTGGGGGATGACAAAGTGAAGCGTCATAATGTGGGAATAATGGCCAACATATGCACACTTCAAATTAAAGTGAGCACACGTCTGTTGTCATTCCTCTGGCTTCAGCTCGGGAGTGCCCCAAAAGCGTCTGTCACGTCGTTGCCGTTTATTTGGATTTGAGTTTCGGTTTGGTTTGGTTTGGTTTTGAGTTTCATTAGCTGCAACGGGCAGCGTTTAATTTTGATGTTCGTGTGCCTAAATGCAATCGCCCCTAAAGGCAATTCACTGGGTCCCGTAGCAGATCCAGTACCAGAACTTTTATGGCTTCGAGACCATAACGAGCTTTAATTGAACAGCAAAAAGAACGCTTGAAGTCCAGTTGCTGAGACCAGGAAAAGGCAACAGCAACAACAATAGCAACGGATGCAGAGTCATGGCCAAAAGGCAATACCGTTTTCTAATTGGCTAACTGTTATTGTTAAATGGATAATAGCCATCACAGGCATTGGCATTGATAGCAAATGGCAGCAGGCATAAAACAGAGACATGGCAAAAGCTTTTTACTCCCTTGTTCTTCTTTTCCATTCATTTCTTTTTCCTTTTTTGTAAGCCTGACTTGACACTCAGATCTAATGACAAAAGTAATTTTCAATAAAAGCAACAACAAAATTAAGCGACATAAAGAGACAAAATATTCTTTATAAATAAATATATATTTTTGTTATTTTGTTAAATTTAATGGCAAATGAAAGCTTGGGCTTTGTATTTTTAATAAGATTTTGATGACTTGCACAAAAATGCAATAAATCACAACAACAATTGAAATCTATTTCAATTCGTAATGTCCCTGCAAAATGTATGTGATTATACTCTTTTCGAAGAAAATAGTACATTAAGTTTGTGCTGAAGTGTATAACACATAGAAGTAAGCGTCGGAGACCCTCAAAAGTTACTGCTAGTATGCTTAGAATGACAAAACAAATTGATCTAGCCATGTCCGTCTGTCTGTATGTATGCAAACTAGTCCCTCAGTTTTTGAGCTATCGCTATGCAACTTTGCACATACACTTATTATTCAAGGGGACAGCATATCGGTCGGAGCCGGCCGGATCCGACCACTATATCTTATAGCTGCCATACAACTCTAAGTCGGTTTTGGCCATAAATCCGATTGCTTTTAATTTCCTTGTACACTTGAACATCCTTATAACTCATCGATGGGCAAATTCGCAAAACGATTGAGTCATAAATAGCGAAGATATGCGTCATTAAATATTTTGAAAGAAGAGGTGGATTCGAGCAAGCAAAGTCAAGTGCAATTAAGTTTTAACAGTCTGCTCTTAAAGCGATTTTGTCATCGATCTTCAAAACGGTTTGTAGCGTAGGGGTAAAGTGACGCGCTAACAAACGCATGGCGCGGGCTCGAGTACCAGCGGCGGCGACTGGTCATTTATTTTCGTTTTTTCTTATTCTTCTTTTCAAATATAAAATAACTGTAATCAAATTCATTTTCTACCACCAACAAATTAAAACAAAAGCCATGCAACGCGAAAAAAACGATTAGTATAATCGAGTTTGTTAGCGCATTTCAAAACGGCTGGTGGCGTAAGTATTAGAGTGCAGCGCTGACAAACGGGAGAAACGCGGTTCAAATCCTATCATTGGTTTTTATTTTGTTTTCCAACGTTTTTTTTCAAATTTCAATTGCTAAAATAGCCTAAAGGTTCGAAAAGAGTATAGAATCTTCGGCACTCCGAAGATAATCCTTTCCCACTTGTTTTTATTGATGTCTGTTGAGCGCACTGGAAATTCTCGAATTTACAATAGGAATTTCAGTGAAGTCAATTAACGGCAATTGCTACTAAGTTCAATCGGGCATAAATAGTTTATTTCATTTTACCACTAAAAATGGGGCTTGTCAACTATTTTTAGATTTCTTTGAAATATAAAAGCAAATGGTTCCTGCCTCAAATAGCAATTTACTCTTGCTGCAGTTGCTGCCGCAAAATTGTTTGCCAAGTAAAATGATTTGCATTTGTGCTTTCATGATTGAAAGTTCAATGTGTTCGACATGGAAAATAATAAATAGAAATAAAAAATAATAGTTAAAATTAAAAAACTGTTAAATACCCAGTGAATAGAAACAGAAGATGCTCAATCTTTAAACCTAATTTTCAACAGATTTCATTTCGAAAATTGATTTCTTTCTAAAAAAATATTACTTACACGTATTATGGAAAGTACTTCTGGAGTAGTATTTCTTGCAACTTTGTTCAATTAGAGTATTATGCTTACACTTTAAAGAGTCCAGAAGAGCAAATATTAAATTCTGAGAATATATTCGCACATGAATTAAAATATATATAAATAACTTAATTATAAAAGCAATAAATAAATAAAATGCCCTTTTTCATGCTGTCAGTTTATTTTGTTGATATCAAAATATTCATTCATGCCGCCCATGACAGGTGAAAACTCTATTAAACCGTAAAGCCATTGTTTCTGTTAATTGACTAAATACTCATTTCAGGCTGACAAAGTTCAGCAATGCCAACATTGCGTATACGCAACGTTGGGAGCTGTGTTAAATCAAGCATTGTTCGAAATTTGTTGCTGTAACTGTTATTTGGGGCTGACAATGTTGAAAATCGCTGCTATTAGTATACTCGATATGTAGTACTTATTTATGCGTACACAACCGCACACACCATTAAGAATGTGCCCAGCTGCGTTGTATTTAACGCTGTCAATATCAGCCATTGGACATATCACGCATACGCAGCGTGCGACAACCGCTTAAAGCTTTAAGGAGAAAGGCGTCTGTCATTAAGTGCCATGACTATGTGCTGCTGTCTCTTTCCTTTAATGAGTGATAACAAATCGTAACATTCACGTGCTCCATAATCTTATTATGTATGTATCAATATTAGCAAATGTCTTTACGTCCGCATTGTTCTGCCCCGTTGCGTTCTTTCGGGGGGTGGCTATTAATTGTGCTTAGTTTAGTGGCGTGTACTTAGTTGCTGGCATTTCTGTTAATAGCATGATGTACGGGAAACCCACACACACAGGACACCACCCAGGACAGCGGCCTGCACAGCCTGATAAGAACACGTTGCTTGATTCCCTATAAAAATACAAGCACACATATAGGTAATATATATTTGTGCTGCTCGTGTTCATATTTTAACAGTAATTGTCATGTTCTTGTTCTTCTTCTTGTATATGTATATGTATATATATATATATGAAACTTAGCTTGAGGTTTCTTGGGCCAGGTTGCTTTGACTCGGTTGGCCGCATTTAACTGACCTTTAAACTTGTTTTCAATTAAAACTGCAGACCCTTCTGCACTATTGCGTGTGGGTGTATATGTGTCCGGTTGAACCTTTCTAGCATTTACTTAGCATTTAGTTTTATACCACTATATGTATACGTATAAAACTATAAAACATGAAAGCAAGTTTCATAAATCACAGCTCAAAGCCGAACAAAAGTGAAAAATCGTAGAGGCCCCATTTTAATTAAAAGCGTGCAAAACACGATACTCTACAAACACACGAACACATACACACATACACACATACACATATATATATATATATATATATATTGTATGTTTATATATAGTAACAATCTGGCCAAGTCGTATACAGTGTTTTTTGGGCAAAGCCTTGGAAAAGCCTTTGCCTGAATAATGATTGAAAAACAAGCATGAACGGGGCCCGCTCGTTCTTTGGGTCTTGGTGCGTGGGCCCGGCTCTCAGTTCCTCTGTTTTCCAATTTTCCAGTTCCACTCTTAGCTTGCATCCGCCTCCTCCACAGACGCTGTCACTTTTGCGTGCCAAGCAGCCAGCAACGAGTTGTACAAACTCAAGAATGAAGTTTGCTTAAAACAATTTGCAGGCTGTCCAGGCTTATGCCTCTAGTCTGCCATCCTCCTCCTCCGACCCCAACCCCCCCACCCCTCCTTCATTTCCTAACAGTGGGTAGGCTTTGTTTGCTTATTTGCAAAAGCCCATTTGTTTCTGGGTACGTGCGTCCTCTAAGAGCGTGTAGGCGACAAAAGTCTTTAATTTTGCCTAATAACAGCAGCGCTGACAAAGTTTTCGAAAGCCGCCAAAGCGAGGGCGTTAACAAGCGCCAGAAACACACACACACACTCACAACTTACTGTTTATTTCGCAACTACAACAATGAGATACACACATAATACCCTGTGATACCCAAAAGGTGAATGCAGGTATATAACCAAGTTTTTGATAAAAGTTCTTGGCAAGTTAAAAGCTATGAAGACGTTTTCGAAGTCGTGGTAAGTTTTTCAAATTAGATACAAATTCCAATGGCTTGATATTGCGGTATGATCGTTCTGGAAAACAGAAACATTAAAAATAATTTCAGATGGTTTTGGTAATATTATCTAAAAATTCAATAGCGGGACAAGTTGCAAGTAAGTAAACAGAGGAATGCATTTTGGAACCGCTAAAGGATAATGAGCTAATTTTTTCCAAATTAAGAACATAAATAAGCTCTTACTTTGTATTGACCTCACAGATTTGTAAAATCAGTTTTAGAGCCGTCAATAATTTCCATATAATAACAGCTAAAAATTAGATATATACATATATTATATAACTATATATATAATGTAACTAAAAATAATGTAACAAAAAAAACCATATATTTTCCTATTTATCCCTTTATAAATAAAAATGACTTAGTTTTATAAAAAATAATTCTCATTTCTGGACTTTATGATTAAAAAATATTTCGCTATATTTTAAGGCTTTGGTTTTTTGCTTCTTTTTTCGGTGTATGCAATTTGATTAAGTGTACAAATATGATATCTAGGAAATTGTGTGTAATTATAATTTCAATTATAATCTTTATTTAAATACATTTGCTAGAAAAGTAATACATCTAGAAGTGTGCATTAGATAAATAAATGGAATCGAACTGTCTAGAGTAGTGCAGCTCATAAACAAAAGTTAGTTTCTAGAGTATTCGTGTAGTCAAAATATCTCAGCTAGTTCTTGCATGCTCTTCAAGTACATAAGCATAAGTAGGTATAGAATTATAGAGGTATAGTCTCAGATAGAATGAGAGTGATAAACGGGGGTAGGTGGTTGAGGGGTGGGTTTAGAGGTACAGCCGTCATAGTCATGCCATAATAGCGTTTTGATACCCACACATAAACAACAATGACAACAACAATAGCAACAACAGATATAACAGCAACAACAATGAGCGCAACGTTTCGACAATAAAATGCAAAGAGGCAAACCAACACAAGATACCAACTCCCCCAACACCCACCGCCCCTCCCCCAACCCCTGATTACCCCTTGACAAGGTGAGCTCAACCTGATGCTGTCTGCTTTGTAGTCGCCGCCAATGATGCTGCTGCTGCTGCTGCTGCTGCTCTTACTGCTGCTGCTGTTGAGCTGCGGATCTGGCCGTGTCTGTATTTTGTGGGTTGTGTGTGTGTGTGGTCCGGGGCGGGTTATTCGCAGATGGGAAGCCGTGTAGGCAATGGATTACGTAAACCGAGAAGCTAACGTACTTATTATGCTGGCAAGCACAAGGAGCTGCGATTTATTGTTTGACGTTTGCCGCTGCCGCTGGCGTCGCTTTTGAGGTCAGGGCTGGGATAGCAGTCGGCGCAATAAACACAAATGTTGATCTAATCCGCTGGCGAGTCATGGCCAGCATAGACGCCATCATGACACAGCCGAATGCCCCAAATAGCAAAACAAACTCCTAACCAGAACGCTTTCGACTTGATGAATGCATTCGGATTTTGTGAAAACTGCAGGATGCCAATGAGCTGCATGACGCTGCAGCCAGTTAGTCAATCAGTCAGCCAGTGTCGGGTCAGTGTGCAGACCAGGGCAGGACAGGACAGGACAGGACAGGACAGGCCAGTCCAGTGCAGTCTCAGCCGACCAGTGTTTGGAGTGTTGAATTACCCTGTTAAATGGCCAACACTTGACTCACTCACATTTCCGGCTAAACAACAGAATGGCATTATACTCTACCAGTGGGTATGCGCATTTCCATATGCAACTAACGCATTTTTTCACAGCATGTGAATATAAATTCTTCTAGGCTTCATAAATACGATATATAAATAAATATCACTAAAAATTGCCCAAGTTGCCTGGAAATTCAGGAGGTATATAATACAGCTGTACCTATTCATTCAACATTCAACACTCAACATTATAAAATTAATGCACTTTGTATTAAAGTAACTCTATCTATTATTTCATTACGGAAATTTGGATATTAAAAAAACATACAAAGAAATAGAAAAGCTAACTGATGAAAAATCGTCGATTTCTTAAAAACAAGTTAATGCGCTGTTAAATATGTAACTATATCAATGTTTTGGTATAACAGCTATATAAATAAGGAAGGGTATTTACAGATCGATAGCGAAAAATGGTAGTTGCCTCTATTTGTTTGCTTCGGTGAAAATCAACTGTGGGTCGGGGGGATCGGCAGGTGCATGTAAGGAGACCTGCAGGCTGAACATCTTAGTAATCATTGAGATAATGGCCTTTCATCTGGTCATTGCAATCAATTCATTGGCTCAAAAACTGAGCAAAAACTCGAACCACTTAATGTCACAATAAAAATGTAACTAACCATGAAAATTACATGTTTCCCAGCAATTTGCCGTTTTGACATGGCCCTGACAGCACAGCATAACCAAACCGAACTAAACCAATTCAAGCCAAAACCCAGAAGCCACCCACTTGTCAACGGAGATGTCCTTGTCCAGTTCCTGGACCCAGTCAGTGACTCCAATGTACTATATACTTATATGTACTATATAATATACATACATAGTTCATATGGGTGAGCCAATATTTATCAACAATCGCTCGTGTTGGGCGCTTCACAAAACTTCTTAAAATGCTTTCGAATTACATAAAAAATCAAATAAAATCGCATAAAAGAAAAGCATTGCAAAATTTTCAATAAAATCGACTTTTGTTGGCAGCCAAATGAAAATACATAGGAAATATCCGCACACATCCATACATACATACATATGTACATAAAAGCACGCACACAAACACATGCATGTATGCACGTACATATAGCAAATAAATGCGAATGTAACATTCCTGGGCATTGGTCTCCGTTCTCTGGCTTTGGTCTGGCTCCACATTTGGCTCTGCTTCTGCTTCTGCTTCTGGTTCTGCTTCTGCTTCTGGTCTCCGCTATCCGCTTTCAGTCTCCGCTCTATTCCATTTTCATTCTTTTTTTTAACATTACGTTTTTCACTTCAGCTTTTGCATCGCAGTTCGAGTGGAAAATTGACATATGTTTACTTTGTTGTTACGCTCGTTATGGTTGTTGTGATTGTTGTTGCTGCTGCTTTTGGTCTGTGTGTGTTTCTTTATTTTCGGCCAGCAGCTACTGAAAGTCGAGCATCATTAGATTGGCGCACGCTGCCACAGCTTAAGGCATACGAAACCTGAAAAGTCCTCTTTAAATGGCATAACTATGCGAATTGTAAGCAGTTTCCATTTGAAAACACCACTAATGTACACCAATTAGGATGAAGGTGCTGAAGGTGAAACTTTCGAAACAATTTGAACTTTCCAATTTTATAGGTATAAAAACAGCTAATATTATTTTATTTTTCACTATATGGAAAACAACTTTGAATACTTCTGAAAAGTCAACTTTTTCTGCTATCTTAGCAACTAAGTAAGACAAAGATTTACAACGTATATTTTGCATGTAAATAAAATTTAACATTATAATAAGAAAAAAATTTCAGAAATATATTCTTTTTCATCATCATTTATTAGAACCCACAACAGTTTATTACTTTGTTAAAATATAGACTTTATTTCACATACATATTGGTTTCGTACATTTATCTTTTGCTCAAACTGTAAATATAAGCATAACTTTTTGATAAAAACCATAACTAAACAAGTGGAGAAGGATTATCTTCGGCGTGCCGAAGATTAAATACTCTTTTCGAACCTTAAAGCAATTTTTACTATTTTTCCGTGACTGCTTATTTAATTCGCAGATATTAATGTCGCATACATATACCCCTACATATAAAATAAAATATATAAAGGTATTCATGTAAACAGGGACGTTTCACTATCCGCAGCTCGTGGACGCGTCCCTTAGCATTCATAAGTGCTACCGAATTGAACAATATACAAGTTTCAGTTTTTCCAAAAAGTCAAAACTACATTACATATGTATACTACAATATACATACCAAATTTTGTGCCTGTTGCTCTTATACCTTTCAAGGCCGCTGTCGGAAATTGAATTGTCATAAAACTTAATCTGAACATACGAGAGCTTATATTCAGAATTTGAGATCCATATTTTTTTTCGCGTGTCATTGGTTTTGCCAATGAATTTAAATTTTTCTTTTGAATTATCCTATTAAAGCTACTTTATGTATGAAAAAAAAATTAGAAACAATTTAGGAAATTGAAAATAAATGAATTTGACTACAGCTATTATATATTTGAAAAGAAGAATAAGAAAAAATGAAAATAAATGACCAGTCGCCGCTGGTTTCGAACCCAGGGTCCTCTCGCTCACCAGTTCGCAACTTTACCCACTACGCCACAAGCCGTTTTGATGATCGCTGACAAAATCCCTTGAAGAGCAGACTGTCAAAAGCTTTCTTGTTTTGCTTTGTACTGCTTACACCAAGCAGTTTTAAGAATCGCTAACAAACTCGATTTATACTGAGCTTTTGTTTTTTCGCGTGGCATTGTTTTTGTTCTAAGCCATTGAAAGCAAATGAATTTGATTACAGTTATTATATATTTGAAAAGAAGAATAAGAAAAAATGAAAATAAATGACCAGTCGCCGCTGGTTTCGAACCCGGGTCCTCTCGCTCACCAGTTCGCAACTTTACCCACTACGCCACAAGCCGTTTCGATGATCGCTGACAAAATTGCTTGAAGAGCCGACTGTTACAAATTTCCTTCTTTTGTTTTCCTGCAACCTGCAACTCGCGTTTGTCAGCATTTGTTTTTTCGCGTGGCATTGTTTTTGTTCTAAGCTATTGGAAGCAAATTAATTTGATTACAGTTATATATTTGTGGAAGGAAGAAAAAGAAAAAAGTATTAAATTAACAATCAGTCGCCGCCGAGGCTCGAACTTGAACTTGCGAAACATGCGTTCGTTAGCGCGGCTCTTTACGCCATACGCCACAAACCGTTTTGATGATCGGTGGCAAAATACCTTGAAGAGCAGACTATCAAAAGCTTTCTTGCGCTTGACTTTGTTTGCTCAGACTATCAAAAGCTTTCTTGCGCTTGACTTTGTTTGCTCATATGCACCTGTTTTTTCAAAATATTTAATGACGCATATCTTCGCTGTTTATGACTCAATCGATTTGCGATTTTACCCATCGATGAGTTATATGGATGTTCAAGTGTACAAGGAAATTTAAGGCAATTGCTTTGAAAACATCGGATTTATGGCCAAAACCGACTTTGAGGTGTATGGCAGCTATAAGATATAGTGGTCCGATCCGGCCGGCTCCGACCAATGTGCTGTCCCCTTGAATAATAAGTGTCTGTGCAAAGTTGCATCGCGATAGCTCAAAAACTGAGGGACTAGTTTGCATACATACAGACAGACAGACAGACAGACAGACAGACAGACAGACAGACAGACAGACGGACATGCATGGCTAGATCAATTTGTTTTTTTTTTATAAGCATATTGGCAGTAACTTTTGGGGGTCTCAGACGCTTCCTTCTATGCGTTACAAACTTCAGGACAAACTTAATATACTATTTTCTTCGAAAAGAGTATAAACAGTTTTGGATTGTATTATATCCAAAAGCGCACTAATACCTACAACAAATTATGCAAAAATGTTCCCAAATCGCAGTTAAAAAGTTAGCTCTGCAAATATTTTAACTCAGGTTCTCAGTAGTAAAACTATTTACGGCATGATCCTGAACAAACTACCAAAAAACTCTTGATAAATAAAATAGTTTATAATTTTTTATTTCCGCTGCGGCCGGACTGTAGCGTGTTCAGAATTCCCAAAGGTTGTTGGATTCGTTTTGTTTTGTTATTTTTCGCTTTTAAGCCGACAATAAAAAATTAAATTAAATTAAATTATTGAAGCGTTTTATTGCCAGTCGGTGAGGTTGTCAATGAGATGTTTGTGCCTTTTATCGCTGCAAATATATTTATTAAGCCGAAAGGATATTGAGAAAACTTATCAAGATAGTTGCCAGGGACACACACAATGACTGGACCCAATCCGAACCCTTGCCCTCCCATCCGCAGCAGAGACAACTCAATCGCATGGTTGGCTTAAATTGCCCATTGAAAAGGCCGCCCAGGGCAAACAATTGTTGCCATGGCAAGGCCACAAGTTGCAACAACAACAGCAACAACAGCAACAGCAGCAACCATAGCAAGTAGATGGAACAACTGCAATTTTAGCTACCGATTGCCATTATGTTTGGGTCCTGGGCGCGTCCTCGCTGCTGGCCTATAAAAGTGCATTGTGTGGCAGAAAGTTGCGGCCAAGTTGTTGAAATATTGAAAAACTGCTAAAGTGAAAAACTGACGGGCCCCATAAATGATAAGTGATTAATGGGCCAAGTTGAGCACAGCTTTTGTCTGATGATGACCTTCCCTTCGTTAAACAACAAACACTTTGCGTAATCATCTTGCTTCAGAAATTAGTCACCCACACCACACACAGGCCACATTAACGGAAATGCACATTAATGACCAGTCGGTAGACATTTTTGGCAAACGCTGAAAACTGCCACTGCAAATGAAGTGTAAACTAGATAGTGCAAATGGATAGGCGGCAGGAGGGGGGGAGACGAGCATTCGTAAATGCAAACGCAATGAAAATGTTTTTTAAAGTCGCAGCAACAACAACAATGAACATGGGCCAATTTACATAACCCAGAACAACAAATAGTTACAAATTGAAAACTTTTCTCTGCCAAGATTGTAAGCGATTGTCTCTCTGCATGTCAACCCCCACCTCCACGCCCAGCACCATCCCCATCCCCATCTCCATCTCCATCCACCCCACCCAACACTCCACCCTTTATTCTGTTACAGTTGTGCCGAGCTCTATCGCAGTTTGAGTTTGCCATTGTTATAATCAAAGTAGCACAAATAACAAGCAGCAAAAAAACCCGAGCTACTGAAATTGACAGCACAAGCAATATGAAAACGCCAGCAGCAGCAGCAGCAGCAGCAGCAGCAGATACAACCCATACATAGCTCAGATACAGATAGATACCAGATACATTTGCAGATACGGATGCGCGGCGTACTTGCAAAGATACGATGTCACTGTGTATGTGTATGTGTATGTGTGTGTGTGTGTCTGTGGGAAAAAAGTATCGACAAGTTTGACGCTTTATGGCATTGTTTAGTGCCGCACATTTCGCCAAAAACGTTTTTCAACTTTCACACAATTGCGCCATTTGCCGCGTCTTATGATGCCGGGGCGATTGCAAGGGGGGAGGACTGTCGGAGGGGGGGCCGTGTAGGACACAAATCTGCTGACGGAAGCTTTGGATACGTTTTGGACCATAGTACTTTTTATACGTAAAACGTGCGGAAAGTTTGAGTGCCAGCTTAGAGCGAACGAGCGAGCTAGGGAAAAAAAGTTATAAAACAGTAGATAATAAAATAATAAAATATATGTATTTGAATTGCTCATGACGTGGCACAGACACACACACACACACACACACACACAGACAGACACACTCACTCACTGAAAGTTTTCTTTCTGCAGCGATAAAATTACTTGTCAAATTGAATGTAACCTGTTATTTGTGCGCATTATGTTGGCCATAATTAAACGCTCAGTTAGCAACTGGCCACAGCCCACAGTCCACAGCCCATTTCGGAATGCCCTTTCGCCTGCTTTCGAAATGCTTTGAATGGCTTTGGCCGTCAGAGCCGAAGGGCCAATTGATGGCTGGTCAATCATTGGTTGATTTTATGGTCAAACAGACGTTTAAACTTTATTCACATTTATGGGCCAAGTGTGAATGTGAATGTGAATGTGAATGTTTGGCCGCCAAATGAGTACAGTTCGACTCTCGTTCGCTCATTAAACTGGCGCCTTGCCGATGACCTCAGCACATTCGTAATTGCGATGCAGACGAGAAATCTTTAAAGTCTTTAAAGGACACTTCGACAAGCCACTGAAATCAGTGGAGCATTTTATTCAGCCCATGTTTTCAATTAGATAAATAATTCCAGACTCGCCTCGAAGAGTCACTTGGCATAAAATCAAGCTATGTCAATTAAACTTAATTTAATTAAATTGATTGGGCAACTGATTTAAAATTAATTTCAATGTAACCCGAATTGTAATTAAGACTCTTGTCAGTTCTACAAATATTTGTAATAATATGTAGCATACGAAAATTTACCAATCCTAAAATGGCACAAAATTCATTTGAGGCAGTCTTTATTAAAGCCAGTTTGCCAATTAGATGTATAGCAATATCAAATATAATATTTATATTTCATATCCTAATCTTCGTTGCAAACTGATCAACTTGCGCAAAACAGTTCATGGCCTTTTTGAGCTGGAATTTTGTCAATTTAATTTAGTTGATTTGCTTTGGCAACTGATTTCAATTTAATTTGAATTGCACCATCCGATTAAGGCTTTTACAAATGTATCTATTCAATTAGGTTCATGATTCAATTTATTAGTACATTTATTTCCAAGTATTGACTGTAAAATATCCTAGACATCAAATAGCTTATAATAATTTAGATTCAATTTCGTTTTACTGTTTCATTCCAAAAACTCATAAATAAGTAATCAGTTCGGTATTCCATTTGGAAATCGGTTTGGTTTTGTGTAAGCTATTAAGCTTTAATATTTAAGAAGATCATTTCTATGGTTAATATTTGTTTCATCAGTTATAGAGGTATTTATAGCACAGGACACTTTAAGGAAATTTTACTGTCGGCAATCCCGAAGTGTAATTTCATTTTCGGTAACAAATATCTCCTTTAACTCCAACTATAATGATCAAAATAGCATTCCGCATAAAGATACAAATCTTGAACTCTGAAGCTTGGGCCCAACGTCGATGGTGCCGGTTTCTGGCAAATGTTTGTGTACAGGGTATAAAAAGCTTTTAGTTCTTTAACAAATGCCTTGCCGTTTTCGTCAACATTTTTGAATTGCACGCAATTAATTAGCATAATAATATAAAATGGGGAAATTAATATGCTAATTTATTGGCACACAAAACAAAAAATTTGTTGTGCAAATGCATAAGCACCATATCATATTTTACGGTGCTATAATTACAAATTTGCAATGATATGTATTAAATTATGAATATTAAATTTGAAGCAATTATGAGATTTGATTACAAATTAACAAAATGAAATCAAAAAAATTAATCTGCAATATTTATGTAATGTATCATAAAGTAACACTTTCTCATTGAATGCTATTTTGTACATGTGCGTCCTGAAATTGTTGACTATTTTGATTAAAGGAACTTGCAAATTGCCTTCGAGTTATTTGAAGATTGAAAACTATAAGAAAATGGGTAGAAATGTTGCTGCTCAAAGGATCGTTGAAGAAGGGCGATTTATACAAATATTTCCCCTTTAGTCGTAATGTGGGTGCCCAAGTGAGCGAAATCAAATGCGATTTCTATGGTAATATAATCATTCGGTCTAATCGAATCAAACGTTTTTTGACAACTGAGCGGCTCAAATGGCTCGTGGCTGGGAATTTTCGCCGTCAAACGCCTTTGTCTTTGTCTATCAGGACTTGTAAAGCGCACAAATCAACAATAACAACAATAACAACAACAAGTGCACAATATGCATAAAACTTTATATGGCATTTAAATCGTGTGCTGGCGGGGTGGGGCGGGGTGGTATGGGGGCGTGACTAGTTGGGGCAGACACCACAGAACACAAAGAAAAAAGAAACAAACCATTTGGCTGCTTACTTCGATTGTTAGCTCAAGCGTCACAAATACCGGAAATCGAATACAATTTGTAATTCTGATGAACAGTTGAGCAAAGCTTAAAGCGCACTCCTGAATCCTGTAGCCAGTATCAAGGACCAAACAACAGCTCCTGGATTTCCTGCTCTTACTCTTGGCACAATGTCTCTTTGGACGCTTGTTTTTGTTTTTGTTTTCGTTTTCGTTTCTCTTTCAATGCGCTTTGCTTTCTGTTGCTTTGGATTCATTTCGTTATCGACTCTATGTCGACAACAATGGACCCAAATGTAATGCCAAATTGGGCGACATCGTTTCATGTGCAATTTCAGTTGCTGTTGTTGTTGTTGTTGTTGTTTGTGTTGTTGCTGTTTTGATGATTGTTGTTGTTGTTGTTGTTATTGCACTCTTTGTCTAAAGGTAGCAGTGGGGCGTGTGTGCTCGTCCACTCATCATCAGCTGCTCTGTTAAATTTCGCACACGTAGCAGCATAAAAATTGACACCGATAATTCGCATGTGAGTGTGCGATTGCGACCGGGTGTGTGTGTGTGTGTGTGTGTGTGCTGCCAACGGTACGTATGCGCGATAAACACGCACACGTAACGCACACATACATCATGTCGAGTGAAATTTGTCGGTGCGGCCAATGAGATTGGGGTTTGGGTTTTGGGGGTCGGGTGTGATGGGTTGATGGAAGGGGGAGGGGGAGGGGGGGTTGAATGTCGCGACGCTGTTTACACAAACAAAGTTATCAATTTTACACACGCCCCGCATTCAATTTCCCGGTGGATGGGCTTCCCGTCGGGATAACAACATGTTCACAAACTGCCCCCCAGCCACACACTCCCGCCCCGCCCCGCCCGCTCTCATGACACAGCGTGTCGGCATTTCCATCAATTCGGTATGCAATCAATGTCCAAATCGAAGACGCAACCCAGCGAAGCCTCTCAGCAACAATAACAAATGAAGTACCAGAGGTCGATGCCAAGGGTTGTTTAACACATTTCCCAATGTTAACTGAGAGCAGAGCAACAAAATAAAGTTGTTTGTCAATGTTTTGCAGTGCCTAACTGAGTTTACACAGGTCAGTAATACAATAACAAATATAATATATTTATTTATTTGTTATTGGCTAAGGTCAACACTAGGCTGAACAAAAATAAAATAAGTAAATAAATAAATGCCATATTATTATCTGCAATCTGTATATGCAATCTGCAAAGCTCCACTTAGAATTTGAAAAAAAAGAAAGGCAAATAATATTTATGGAAGTATCAAATTGAACAGCGCCTATCAGTTTAAAATTGTTTTCTTTTTTCTTATTGTTTGAACTGAAAATCCAAGAAAATTTATAACTGCAAAGCCAATAAATTATTTTGTGTTCTTGTTCTTGTTCACCTTGATACGTATTTTAGCTGAAAACCAATAAAAAACAAGTGTGGAAGGATTATCTTCGGCGTGCCGAAGATTTTATACTCTTTTCGAACCTGTAGGCAATTTTCACTCTGCCAACTGCACCACTGAAATTTCATAAGCTGTAAAAAATCGTTTTGTCGCGTAACATTTTTTTTTTGTTCTAAAATATTTAATTCATTGCCAGTTGTATAGCAGCTATAAGATATAGTGATCCGATCCGGCCGGCTCCAACCAATGTGATGTCTCTTTGAATAATAAGTATCTGTGCAATGTTTCATCACGATAGATTAAAAAACATGGGATATATGGCCAAAACCGACTTCGAGTTGTATGGCAGCTATAAGATATAGTGGTCCGATCTGGCCGGCTCCGACCAATGTTCTGTCCCCTGGAATAATAAGTGTCTGTGCAAAGTTTTATCGCGATAGCTCAAAAACTGAGGGACTAGTTTGCATACATACAGACAGACAGACAGACAGACAGACAGACAGACAGACGGACATGGCTAGATCAATTTGTATTGTCATTCTAAGCATACTGGCAGTAACTTTTGGGGGTCTCCGACGCTTCCTTCTATGCGTTACAAACTTCAGGACAAACTTAATATACTATTTTCTTCGAAAAGAGTATAAAAAGTAATATATTTCTTTCTGACTAACAAATTGGCCATAACAAGCTATTCTCATTTATTTCAAGCCATTTTAATATGCCTTATATCCATTCAGGCTATTCACTTTCAGTTTGATAATAATTGAAAACTTCGATCAAATGTTTGGATCCCTAATTGATTTGTTTGCATGCTAATGAGTGAATACCAAACAATTACATAATAACAATCATATTTAAAGCAAACAGTTGATATGAAAACACCATGAAAGCATGCACAATAAATGTGGGGAAAATGTTAATAGGCATTAAGAGATTTCATTTGATGTAATTCAATGCTTAAATAATAACTATTAATTACGGTTTGTATATAATCCCTGCATATCAAAGAGCAACTAATATTTTGGTAAATTCATGAAAATATTTATACAACGATTAAGTTTAATAATTTAATTGATCACACTCTTAATAGAGTTGTGGAAAAGTACTGGATGCATTTTTTTTCTATTTCAGCGCACTAATATAGTATTTTATAAGATTTGTAAAGCAAACGCTTCAAACTGTAGATATAACAAGTGGAGCTACCCACTTGTGCATAAAAATTCACTTAGAGCATTGAGCGATGTGTTGCATGAGGGGGGTTCGGTTTGGTTTGGTTGGGTGGCTTTTACGGGGGGGAGCGTGGAGCGGGGAGTGGGGAGCGGGGAGTGGGGAATCATGGAAAAATGTCGCCGCTTAGCTGAGGAATGTTTTGTCTTGTTAGTGTAAAATAATAGATGGCAAGTAGGCTAGTGTATTGGGTAATGGTGATAGGTGGGGGGACAGTGTGTGTGGGGAGGGGCGCCGCATAAGTATGCTTAAGAGGCTGCTGGGCAACAGTTTTCGGCTATTTGATGATTTGTTTTTCCACGATTTTTCTTTCCTTTTCAAATGGTGGGAGGGCAGAAAAATTGTTGCCTTAAAAAATAAATGCGCGTAGGTAAAATTGTGGAAATTCCATTGAAATTGCATTTGTCTGAAAAATATTTATAATAACTTTGGAAATTCAATTTCTAAAGAAAGTATGTTAAACGAATTTGCATTGAGCTAGGGACGATACGCGTGTGACAGTGTGTGCGACAGTGTGTGTGCTGGTATTGGTGTCGTTGGCGTTGTCGTTGTCTGTATGCTAGAAAATTAAAATCGACCATATGTTGCCTCATCGATTTTGATAAGTCGCTGGCAGCAGGGAGTTTGCCACCACGCCCCGCTTCCAGCGCACAGCTGCGACAACAGGAGCAGCCACACTGCCAGGCTTCATATCCGCTTCCGCTCTAACATAATGGGTCACGGTGTGCGTTAGTGTGCGTGTGTGTGCGTGTGTGTGTGTGTGCGTGTGTGTGTGTGTAGGTGTATATTTGGGTGTTTCAATTTCCCACTTTCAATTGAGAGGCGCGCTGACACAAAAACTTGTAAAACGCGCTTTGTCATGCATGAGCTTTTTGCCTTTTTATTAATGTTGTTCCTGTTTCTGGTTCAATTGTTGCTCGCTGTTATTGTTTTTGCTGTTGGTGCTATTGTTGTTGTTGCTGTTGTTGCGTGACACAAATCAAACGACATTTTGTAAGTGTTTCTGGCATTACATGCAATGTCTTGTTAAATATTTCATAAGCATTTCAAAAGCCATACGCATGAAATTTCAGCAGCGACGCTTAGAAAGAAAAATATATAAATATATAGTATATGTGTGTGCACATACTACATACATATATCAAATATTACGCATCCCAAAGGGCACTCAACGCCCATCTAATGGTATACGTTACAATTAAATTACGCTTTCAATAAATGTTGCTGCAACATGTTGCCGACTCGACTCGACTCGACTCCTGCGCCTTGCGCCTGCGCCAGAGCCCAGCATTTGCATATACCACTCTTCTGCTGGCTGCTGGGTGGACGTGGACTACAACAGCCTTACAGGATAGGTTAGTTTTCACTTCTGATTCAGTTGTTTAGCGCGCCTTAAGACACACACAACACAGTTGTGCGCAGTACGCATGAAATACGAAATACGAAGTGACTCCGCCGGGGACGACTCACTGTGACTCACATCACGTAGCACACGAAGCAAAAAGCACGACTCACGACTCACGCCTCACGCCTCGTGCGCTTTTGGCCCGTTACATTTACCGACCGAGTGCTGTCATTTCGCAGTGTGTGCTTAAACGTAACGTGGCGCCGCGTGAAAGCAGTGACGTAAATTGTTAATAAAACAAAACATAACAATAACGTAATCACGTATAACGTATAACGTATACGTCAACGTCAACGTATACGTAAAAGGTTGAAAGCAGCGCGCCCGAATGCGTAACGTGTCGCATGAAATGGCGGCACGCAGTTCGCGCTACATTGAATCCAAACGCATCGACCACAAATTTCGCTAGTCCGCAAAAGGTAGCCGCAAATATTGGAATACCAGCTACGAAATACCGTAAACGAATGCGAATGCGAATACGAATACGAATACGTATTCGGAGACGAGTTGGAGTTTCGAGGACAATTAAGTGTATTAGTAAAACGTGACCAGACCGAAATTACAGCCACTGGCCAAAAAGTAAACGGTACACCCAATTTGCCCCCTCACCCAGAAAAGCACCAATTTCTAAAACAGCTTAGTGCGTAATGAAGAAATTGCTCAAGTTTGACTGCCCGCCCACTCCCACTCCCACTCCCGCTCCCGATACCCCACTCCTCGCTCGCATGTCCTGCGGCCGTCATGGTGATTGAAAACTCAACCGCATTGCGGACTTGTCATCATTTCAAATGAATGGGCGCCCCATTCCCCGTCTGCGTCTCTGTCTTCGATAGGACTTAAGACTTAGGACTCAAATCTAATCCCTTCTGCTGGTTACGCGCCGCGCGCCCTTCCCTCCCGGAGTCCTGTGTGTCCTGTGGCTGGCTCATAATACTTATAAATTGAGTATGGCGGTTGGCAAAACAATATGGCGTTGACTCATTTAAGTCGTTGGCAGTGTCTTTGTCTCGAGTTTTGCGATTGCCATCATTTATTTTAATTACTTTTTGCTGTTGTCGTCTTTGGTTGCAGTTATAATTTAATAGCGTCACAAATTGCGCATGAAATGTTGTTGGAATACTTTATGACGATGCTTGTGATCATGGGATTAACCACAACATTCGATAAGCACACAAGCAGCATCATCAGCCACATGCAACACTTTGGTAAGTAATCTCAAAAACGCAGTCATCAACTGCAATTCCATCTACAAAATCAATAAACAACTTTAAAGTTCGGCAATCAGAACTTGGCAAAAACCAAATATAAATTTATCATGAGGAATATTTATCAACAAAAAAAGAGGATACAAAAATACTGAAATCTATTATAATTGAATAAGCCGTTTGAGTGGAGAAAGTCGCAATTAAAGGGGATAAGGAGCGGCAATTATGTAATTATAATTTCATTTAACAGCTTACAAGCTGTCAATTAACTCTGATTGAGGGATTATCAAACCCCCGCTTTTCATTTTAGTTTTCATTAAAAACACAAACATTTTTTTTTGCGAGACTCAAAGGGTGAGTGCAATTTGTTAAACTTCTGATTCTATTTATTTGTTATGTCGACCTATATACTACTTCAGACTAAGCTCAATATACTTCTGCTTATAATGATTGGCAAGCTTCATTACGACTTAAAGCTTTACTCAAATATTTAATTGAACTTGGTCAGCTTTGATCCAATTTTCAATATAAAATTTATGCAGAGCAAAGTCAGTTCATTTAGACTGGACCTCTGTGAGCTTCTTATATTCAAAATCCACTTCACCTATCCATCATTGAGCTCCATCGGATCAGTAATTGAAGGCAATTTAGAATATTTAGCTCAGGTATTTTATCAATCCATTACGGAGCCCTGTAAGCTTGCAGATAATCCCAGATCCCTGCTGAGCTTCAATTAAAGTTGAATATTTGTTGACTGAATGACAAACAATAAACACGGAATAAATTCTGAATAAATATTCATATCTCTCATCGCAACTAACTACTCTGCATTTAAGTGTAGAAAGAAAAGAGGTTGCTCGTGTGGTTTTTTTTTTATTTATATGCCCATTTTATATTATTTTTCGTAAAGCAACTGCAATTTCTCATTTATTATTTATGGCACCTGGTCTCAGTTTTAGTGTTCACATGGGGCGTGTGGGTCGTAGGGGCGTGGGAGCGTGGGGCTGGGGCGTGGGGCGTGGGGCGTGGCATCGGGCAGTTTTTGTGTGTGTCGAGCTTGTTGCTGCGGTTAAACTCAACAATTTGAAAACCAAAAAAAAAACCGTTCTGGTTACTTTTCACCGGCGCCGCGCACTTTGTATGTAAATACAAAAGTTTTATTAAAAAAATTTTATATTTTTGATACATATGTGTGTTTTTGTATGTGCGTTAAATTTTTTTATTCCTGTTATTGTGCAGAACAAAAAGCAATTTCATTTGTAAAATGTTTGGAAGGCAAATGGCCTGCGGGCTGGGTCGCGAGCGGGGCCAATTGAGTAGTAGCAACAGTTTCAATTAAGTGTTTAGCGGCATTTTATTGCTCGATATTTGATAGCCACATGGGCTAATGGGTGTGCCTATAAATCAATATATGTATGTGTACAAATATTTGAGTGTATGCACTCAGAGAAAACTGCTGTTAGCATTTCAAATACAATTCAGTTACAAGTCGAATTAAATCTTTAAATTTGATTGATAACTATAAATCAATATTGATTTTAAGATGGACATTTCAAATAGCGTAGTTGAACAATTCTTTTATTTATAAATAGGTTTAAGATATTCAAGGTTTTAATTTAAAAACCATACATTTTAAATTCAAGCTTTAATTTTCTATAAAAGTGGATATTAAAACCGATATCAGGATTGACTTAAGAGCTAATGATCTTTTAAGTGCGTATCTGTTTTAAAGAACAATAGTAATAACGAAAAATCGATCTCACTGCTAGGATTTTCGAGATTACAAAATATTTGTCTAAAATAACACATCTTTATTATTTTTTGAAGTGTATGTACTTATGTGTATAACGCATGCTTTTGTGGGCACAGTCTGCATTTGTGTATTTGTATTTGTTTAGGCACTCGTGGATTATTAGCGCATTAGTTGGCTAATACACGATGTTGATAAAGCGGATACAGGGCTCCCACATAAATCACTTGACTCAAGTGCGGGGCCAATGATGGATCATAATATGTATTGGTGTTAGCTCTAGCTCTATATGTAACATATTACATCCTTGTATAGAGTGTAGTGTCGTGTGTGTGTGTGTGCCAATAAGATGGCAAACTTTGGCATAAATTAAGCACAAATACTCGTTAATCAAATGAATGTTGATTCGTACTCACTTACTCATTCGTTGTCCATTCATATCCATTTGCCGAGCTGTCTTCTGCAGCAGGGAGCCAAGTGTTTCCCTCCGTCGATGGAAACGTAGTCGGTCGACTGTCGACTGTCGACGTTGATGTTGAATATAAATGCAGCATGAATACATTTAGATTGACATTTAGATACAGCTGTTTAATACCCTTTTCAAGTGTTTGAGTGTACATGATTGAGTGCGGCAACTCCCGCACATGTGTGTGGTCAAAACTCTTGTAGTTTCTAACCACTTGACAGGCGTCTATTGACACTATCTACCCTCAGCAAACACAATAACACATTTCTCTTGTCTACTCCTGCAGCGCTGGCCGAAGAGCTTTCCAACCTTATACCTGAGGAGTATGAGCCACAGTTCGACAACAATACCGAGCGGGATATAATCGCTGCCCTTGGCACCACAGCACGGATGCATTGCCGCGTCCGCCACTTGGGTGATCGGGCGGTGTCCTGGATCAGACAGCGTGACTTGCACATTCTGACCATTGGCATTATGACCTACACCAATGATCAGCGCTTCCTGGCCCGCCACATCGACAACTCGGATGAGTGGGTGCTGAAGGTCGTCTCGGTGCAGCCACGCGATGCCGGCGTCTATGAATGTCAGGTGTCCACGGAACCCAAAATAAGCCTCGCCTACAAGCTAATGGTTGTAAGTAAGTATCGCAAGGACAAATAGCTGCAACTGCACTGATTATGCTGATTTCGAAACATATAAGACTCCTCCTGAATTGCATTCTGCTGCCAAATTGCACTTTTCAATCAATTCCACAAAAAGGATAATGGGTTGGGAAGAAAATTACATATACATCGGTTTCACAATTCTTGGATACCTAAGATTCTTGCAATGCATTTGTTTATTGCGATGGAATTACAATAGAATATTTTAAAACAAGTGGGGAAGGATTATCTTCGGCGTGCCGAAGATTTTATACTCTTTTCGAACCTATAATCAATTTTCACTCTGCCAACTGCACCACTGAAATTTCATAAGCTGTACAAAATCGTTTTGTCGCGTAACATAATTTTTTTTTGTTCTAAGAATATTTAATTCATTGCCAGTTGTATAGCAGCTATAAGATATAGTGGTCCAATCCGGTGGGCTCTGACCAATGTGCTGTCCCCTGGAATAATTAGTGTCTGTGCAAAGTTTTATCGCGATAGCTCAAAAACTGAGGGACTAGTTTGCATACATACAGACAGACAGACAGACAGACAGACAGACAGACGGACAGACGGACATGGTTATATCAATTTGTATTGTCATTCTAAGCATACTGGCAGTAACTTTTGGGGGTCTCCGACGCTTCGTTCTATGCGTTACAAACTTCAGCACAAACTTAATATACTATTTTCTTCGAAAAGAGTATAAATACATACAGTCTGAGACAAAAATCCGGATAACCCAATTTTCTTAGACAAACTTTTATCATTCTTCAGTTTTTTACATATATTGAATAAAATGTACAAAATATAGTGAAAGTATTATTCTTAAAATAAGCATGTTGAAGTTTTTTATTGACTTTCAAATTCTCGTCTTTCAATTGGTATTTTAATATATACATTTTTATATTTTTATTTCTGTATTCTAGAAATACCTAAAACCAGTGCACATTTGGCTTGATTATCTGTATTTAAATGAATATTGTGCCTAATTTGATATTTACATATTATTTTTGGCTGAGTAAAAGAAGCAAGCAAAGAATTTGCGCATTTTACTAGATTAGCTGGTGACGAAGGCAACAAAAAAACGAATAAAATCATATTAAGAAGAAAAAGTGATAATGAGATATAAAATAAACTAATTGTGTACATTAGGAAAAGAAAACGGAAGAAATAATAAAGAAAATGTGTGGGTTTATGCCAGAATACCGACAGTTGAGAGGAGTAGCGAAAAGAAAATCAAGAGAATAGTGCAAAGAAGGAGAAACTCATGAAGCGAAACTGGGTCAAAATGCAGAAAAGGTCAAATTCCAAATTGAAAAAGGAAACAGAAAAATAAATAAAACAACACAAAAAAAAACTATAATTCGTTTATAACTTTGTAATACTTTACTTATTATTAACACAACTTAGGTTTGATAAAAGTTGGATCTCAGTTGTGAATTTAGTGAAAATTTTTAAAATCTCATCAAGTTGCAACTTATTTGGCAACATAAACTAGCATTTAATACTTTACAAAAAAAGGCAACTTTCGTATTCAAATTGGGATTAGGTGCAACTACACAGTCACAGTGTTGAGGAGGGTTGGGGCTGCATTAGTTTAACGAGGTGTGAACAGACAGGTGTAAGTGAAAAGCAGGAGAGGAAGAAGAACAAATGCAAATGCTAATGAGTTTTGTCGAAACGAAACTGAATGACACACATTCGCTTTCACTGCCGTGCTGGCCAATTCGACACTTGTAATTGACAAACACTTTGCCATCCTCTTGACAGCATCCAAGGCGCAAATCCTGGCCAATCGCGAACTGTTCATCCAGAGCGGCAGCGACATCAATCTGACGTGCATAGCCCCACAGGCGCCGGGTCCCTATACGCACATGCTCTGGTACAAGGACACGGAGCTGATGAGCGATTCGACTCGCGGCGGCATTCGAGTCGTCTCCGAGCAGCAAATGAAGACCAGCAATCTGGTGATATCGCGTGTCCTGCATACGGATTCCGGCAATTACACATGCTCCGCGGATAACTCAAGTGAGTCACACACACAAATGAATTACACACAGCAGTATAAGTATAACGGCACCACGCCCTCTTCTACACACACGCCCCCTTTTTATACTCTGATACCGGATGTACAAAAGTATATTGGCTTTGTCCTATGTCCGCCTTACTCTCCTGTCCGTCTGTCCATATGAACAACGTTTTTTCGATGCCGTTGAAGCCAGAGTCTGGGAACTCACCCACTGGGTGTTGACGAATTTAAAAAAAACACTCGATGAATGGAGCAGCTTACTATATCCCACATTTGAAGCCCAAAGCTCATAATTTTTAATTTTATACAAAGCAAATAATTTATCCCATTTTTTTACGCTGTGGCTGAAATCAACTTATTTGATGCATTTGCTAAAACAAAAAACAAAAAAAAGATAATTGTTTTTTAAACGGTACAATTTGTTTACCTTTTTAAACTTAGCTGTTTATTTTCAGTTTCAGCCAACTTTAATATTATTACTACCATGCTAGTGATAAAAATTACTTATTAGATTTTGAAAAGCAAAGAGAGATAGCTTATAAACATTGTTAGTCATTTTACACTTATTTCGTAACTTTTAAATGAAAGCTACAAAATTATAATTAATATACGACTTTTATATAAAAGTTGTAAGAAAAACCAAAATTTTCAGACTTTCATATAAAAGCTACATAACAGTTTCAACGCATTTTTCATTTAAAAAGCTTTAACTGCTAAATACAAATGCAACTATCGAAAAAATGTTGTGAGTGATTTACATGTTTTGGGTCTACCAAAGCATCGAATAAAGTTTGATTCAACCACATCGCGTTTTGGCTTACTAATAACATTATATATATGTGTACTCATGCCCACTAGTAGTACCGCTACTATCAGAGTATTCACGTAGTCGGCGATGCCCGACCGACTGTAACGTTCTTACCTCTTCCCTGAACACTTCGCAGACTCCGACAGCGTCTTTGTGCATATCATTAAGAGCGAGCAGCACGCGGCCATGCAGCATGAGATGGGCGTACGACTGGAGCTGCCCAGCCTGTGGTTGTTGCTGGGTCTGCTAACACTGCTGCATGTGGCATGCGACCTCCGCCTGCGCCACCCCCTGCTCCAGCCCACACTGGCCTAAGCTGAGCCGCAACTTATGTCTGATGTCTGCTCTGCGTTCGGAGTGTGTGCTAGGGTAAGTTCTTGCTGTTCTTGTTGTTGGTGTTGTTCGCTTTAGGGACTTAGCAATTGATTTCATTATCTACTTTGCAGCACCGGCCGAGGGGAACGCCGCCACGCCCACTGCCCATGGTGCACTCTGTATATAGGAGGACGCGATTGACGCACCTGTATATATGTAAATCGAATCGGGGTTTTTGTTTAGGCAGCTTTAAGTATTTTTATACGTAATTAACTATTGTGAATGGGCGCATTGCATAGAGCGATTTACTCAAAAGCAAAATAGCATAAATAATAATATTAATAATAATAGTAATAATTATAATTGAATTAATTGATAAGCCGAGCAAATTCGATTCATCGATCGCTGAGTAGCAATAAGCAAAAGTGAAACGAAACTGCAAGCATAAAATCGAAATATTGTAAATAAATGTGTAATCTTAATTAACAGCAACATTAAGGCAAATAACAATGTTGTAGTATCTCTCGCACATTACAAGATGGCGATGAATACATACGCATAGGTAAATATAGCTACTATCTGTCATCTAGATTAATTATGATAAATTGTGCAAGCGAGCGCTGAATTAAAAATTTTAAAAACCAAATGATTAATGGAAATATGAATATATACAATCCCGAAACCCAAATCCAAGCAATTGAACAACATTTACGACTCTGACTTTCCGCCGTAGATTGCCGCACACGTTATGACGGAGATTATGTGGCTTAATTGCAGTTTGTGGCACAACGGGGCGCGTTGTTGCGGTAATTGAAAAACGATAAAGGACTCGGTGCACCTGCAGCAAATTTAATGGCTCATATGGCAAAGCCTCCAGTGCATATTTGAGAACCATTTTCCACTGCTTGATAATATGTTAAAGCCAATTCGGGTACATGAGTATGCATGTATGTACATTTCTATTTTGAAACTTATGTACATACAGTCTTTCTTTCTTTTTTATATGGTGTCTTATTGTCAGAGAGTTCATGATTGTAACTACTCTCGCCAATTACGAAATCTATAATGTTTTGCAATGGAATGTATTGATATACATACATACATTTGTAGCAAATAATTTTACTTTATATAAACAAAATATATGTGTAGCTAAAAGAGTTTTGTATGAATTTCCTACTTAAGAATGTCTCTGTTTATATTTTCCGAAATGAATTATATTTATTTTTGATATTTTCAATAATTTAAAATAATGTTAAATGCTAATCGAGTCTCGTGAAAGAGATAGGGTAAAATAGGGTCGGTCTATTGTCGGGATTTTCATAATACGCACAGGATTAGCATATTCTCGTTAATCTCTGTTGCCATGCTAAAAAGTAGCAAATAGTAAAGGGAGGAAAATTGACTAATAATTTTAAAACATATGAAATTAACATGTTTACTTTCGTCATTGCAATTTGAATGTTTAAATCTGAATGTGTTAACATTTTAATTACGGTAAAAGTATTTTATAAAGTGTACATGCAGTAAACGCCAACAACAAGCTGGCACTCTACGCATGTACTTAAAACTTTTAAAATAATTATGCTGCATTTTGTATTTTTTGTATGACTTGGTAAACACTGGTTACGTAAAATGAACACTACATAAGTATTATTATTCTGTTTTTTGTTTTGTCTGACAGTTTCATAATCTTATTTTTTTTTGCCGAAATAATAGTTACGTTTTAAGTTAGTTTATATTTGCACTTACTTGTGGAAGTAAACATAAACTGATATTATTTGCACTCGCAATCTCTCTTTTTTAGTTCTCAGCTGTTTTATATTATTAATTCTATTGCGTTAATTCGCGAAAGTGGCAGCTCTTTTTTTATTATCACGCATGCTTTTGTGGCCGTTTTTTGCATCAATTAATTTCAATGAAACAATTTCTAACAACCATTTAACGCACAGAAAACAGTTGTTAATTCAGGGGAAAAATAATGAGCATTGCGGTTACATAATTTGTGTTCGCTGTAGGCAGATTTACACGTTAAATTATAAAATTAAATTAAATTTTCTAACACGTTTTCATTATTCAATTAATTACATGAATGAAATTGCTTGCTTGATCGATTCAGTGTGACCGTTCAATGAATAAAACATCCACGTCAAAACGCGTTGTGAGCTTCAATTGATCTACATAAGTAGTATATGTTAGTATTTTATAAGATTCTTATCGGTTTTGAGAAAACGGAAAGAGTGCTATCGATAAATTGATAAAAACCTGATCTGCATATGGAAAACGAAAACTTGTATTCCAAATCTGAAATCCTCTTACGCTTCTTACCCATACGAATATATATGCTAACGGTATTTTTCGTTTCTCGTTGTAAAAGGCTGTGCTTACAAAATTGTTTCAAAGCTCTTGGGTAAGTTCCACTGACTTACACAAGCAGAAGCAGCAGAAAAAGCGCAAGTAGAGAGAGCTCAACAAAGAAAGTCTAAAATTAGATTTTAACCTGACTTCATACGCAGCAATTTGGAACGCTAAATAGCCGCGAAACACGTTTGAGGTTTCTGCTCTAATTTCAAATACCAAAGTCAAGAGTTTCCGTTCTTGCGCTGTTGCCTCGATGATGTAAGCGCTGTTGCAAAGACGCCGCCAAGTAGGCAACACAATGAATGAGAAGTGTGCGGTGCACGGAGCAGGGAGCAGGGCGTAGGGAGTGCTAGTGTGAAAAGCTCTTCTAAAAGTTGCAGCGCCTCAAAGTAGGCAGCACTTGCGCGCCATTTAGGCGGGGATAAGCTGCCATTTTGCATGTGCTAATACTAATTGAAAAGAAAGCCGTCAAGATCCTGTGCTAATGGTACAGTAAAGCAAATAGCGCTCATAACGTTGAGAGCAACCGCATCCATCATAGTAGGTAGCCAAGATATGCCCAACAGTTGTTGTTGTGCTTGTCGCTCTTGGCCCGGTTAACATGCCCTGGGCCCGGACACTTGAAATCTTTTGGGAATATTTTGCGTATCTTATGCCACGCGCTGACAAGGGCCCAAGTAACGTACATATTTTATATATGTATAAATATAACCCATTGGGCAATGCCTCAGCTCAATGAATTGCAAGTGCTAACGGTATGAGCTACAGCTACTGGCTGTTGTTCTTGTTCTTGCTGTTGTTGTTGTTGCTGTTGTTATTGTTGGTGTAGCTGCTTCACCTTCACTCATAAATTGTACAGCGTGAAATAAATCAAACTCAGCCTCTACGTTGCCCACAGCTCCCAGCTCGGTTGCTGCCGCTGCTACACGGAGAGAAAATATACAGGTCCATGCTCGTTTTCAAAATTTAAAGTTACACAAAAAGTGTTCATAACCTTTTTGTCATACAGATTTTCAAGCTTTTGTCAATCTAAAATAACAGACATTTAAACAAGTAGGAAAGGATTATCATCGGCGTGCCAAAGATTTTATACTCTTTTCGAACCTCTAGACAATTTTAACTCTGCCAACTGCAAAAATGTTCTAAGAACTCGGTCGGCTCCGTCCATTGTGATGTATGTTTGAATGACAGGTATCTGTGCAAAGTTTCCTCGCGATAGCTTTAAAAACATGGGATTAAGGCCAAAACCGACTTCGAGTTGTATGGCAGCTATGAGATATAGAAGCCCGATCCGGCTGGTTCCGACCCATGTGCTGTACATTTGAATAATAAGTGTGTATGCGCAAAGTTTAATCGCGATAACTCAAAAACTGAGGGACTAGATCCTATACATACAGACAGACAGACGGACATGTCATTTGTTTTGTCATTCTATGCATACTGGAGGTAACTTTTGGGGGTCGCCGACGCTTCCTTCTATGCATTGCGAACTCCAGCACAAAGTTAATATACTATGCCCATGCAAAAATTAATGAAAAAGGCCAATTTAGAAAATAAAATATGGTGCATAAACTTATCTATTGTGTCCAACTTAAAATGAATATTGCCTGGAATTTCACTGGACAAGTTTAGTGGTTTTAGGTCGGAAAATGAACGTACAAATATAACGATAGTAAACTGTATTCTTGCATTTCACACGATCTTGATTGGCCTTCATCTTTCAAATGTGTATTTGAAAACTTCTTTCACCGTTTTCGGAAATTCCAACTACATAGGTGGAAAACGGAGGATAAGGAGAAAACAGGAAATGCTATTTAAATGTTGTCCATTTGGTCTTCAACTTATTTTCAAAGTGGTATATTGTCACAAATTTATAACAATTCATGCCAACAGAAAGAATATGATAGTTAAATTTAAAAAAACCAATTACATAAAATATATGGGTACTGTTTTGAAAATGTTGTTTTCTCAGTGTATTGCTGCGGCTGCTGCTTCTGCCTGAGACGCTGTCAGTAACAAATCATGCTCAGGGCTACAGCTATAACAGCCAGACCAGGCGCAGCTCAGTTGGAGCCAGAGCCGGAGCAGCCCGTAGACTTGTTTACGGGCTTAATACGCACAACCCCAAAAAATTGCGTATACGCTGTGTGTGTCAGCAGCAGCAGCAGCAGCAGCACGGAGCAGCAAGGAGCAGCAGTGGTTGCCAGAACGGAAGTTCTGACTGTGCGAACACGACGACAACAGCAACAACCACAACAACAGCATCAGAAACAACGTTAGCAACAACAGCAACAACAACAAGAGCTAAGAAACTACGGGGCGTAGTCGCGTCGGAAAATATTTAATTACTAATGAGTTTTTCGTGCTGCAGCAAAATCAACATTTTAAACGTGCCAAAAAAAGGCAACAAAAAACAAGAGTGAGACAAAAAAAGAAACGTTGTAACATTTTTAATTTGCTAATTAGCAAGCGGTAACGATGCAACCGATTTGATTGATAGTCGGCTGAAAGTCTCTATATATTTGTATAAAAGGCGAGTGGGAACAGTTCATTACTCAGTTTTGTGCTGTTAGTCAATTGATTATCAGGTATTATGCTTGACAAATTTCTAGTCTGCCTCGTCAGGCTCCAAGGCAACCAATTGGTTTCAATCCGATGAATTTTTGCTGCCTCACTGCGCAGCTTGGGATGAGATAGAGGAAGGGGTGGGTGGGTGTTGGGTGCTCCACCTGCTCTGTACGCAAGCTATAACAAATTGTGTGTACATGTATGTGTCATGATATATAGTACACACACACACACACACATATGTATGAATAAATTATGATTGGTATTCACGCAACTTTGGCAAAAACAATGACAACTCTTAACATTTAAAAAGGCCTTAGTCATCGTTGTCGTTAACCTAGCCTAGATAACCAACAAGAACAACAGCAACAACAACAACGACAGCAACGGCACGATGGGGAAGAAGCGGATGAAAAACCGACATATAAGAAGCTGAAAAACTTTATCTTTCGATATTATTGGGGCATAACTTTGCGGGTCATAAATCAAATTAGATGCTCGCTGACACTTAGCAACACATAAGAAATGCAAACGATTTTATTAAATATACAATGCAGACCACAAAACAAACTCTTCGAACAACCAACAACAACATCAGCAAACAACAACTACTGCTGATTACATCTGCAGGAAAAAAATACCCTGCAATTTCTTTTATTTGTTTAAGGTACACTAGTCGTTATAAGTCCAAATTAAATTGGCGAATTGGTTGAGTGTTAAAAAAGTTTTGTAATAAGGTACAGAATATACCAAGTATAATCAGAAATTAATGTATTATTTAACCCAAAGAAAGAAAGGTACAAAATGACTTAATATTTACACAATTACATCTCAGGAGATTTAATATTATTTAAATAAAATCATCACTAATGTTGCAACGCGGTGAAAGTAATTAAATTTCGAAATTTTTATATATAACAATACATATGGACTATAAGGCAACATGCAATATAAAAAATATAATATAATAATATTCAAACATATAATATTCAAACCTTATAGCTTGTAGTATTTATGCTGATAATATCCAACAGACATAAACAAGCTTGAAGATTGATACGACGATCTAAAAATACTCCATCAGTAAACTTATAATTTCCATAAATTAACATTTTCACATTCCACATTCCACATTCAAATATTAAAAACAAAAATTCCTCAACCTCCAAATTTCGCAACAACTCAAAAAGACTCACTGTAACGGTTGCATACCAACTTATAAAACGCAAATACCCCAAGCAAATCAATTAAACTGAGCGTAAAGCGTTAGGAAACATTTATCATGCGATTTGCTGAGGCTGAGAAGCTTTAAGTTGGCCACGACTTTTGCACAAGAGAGATTTAAGTGATTTGCTGACTGGCTTTAAAATCCAAGTCAGTTTCGGGGTAATAAATGGCCTAGCACTATTTGAATAGCCTCAGCCCGAAAATGTTGATTTTCGGTTTTGGTTTGCTCTGCTCTCGGTTCGGGACCGGGTCCGGGTCCGGGTCCGGGTTTGAGTTTTAATTTAAGTTTTGTTTTAACAGCGCACAAAAGTGCAAAGTGCCTGCATTTTGCAGCTATTTCAACTAGTTTGCAATTTTGTTGTTGCTTTGGCTCTGCCTTTATTTCATTGCTCGCTGCTGTCATTTTCTTGCATGCGACACGCGATGGTCGCGCCATAGTTTTGTAGGCCGTTTTAGAACCAGCCCCACAGAAAAAACCCCCATAAATGGCAAATAGCACATGGCATTGAGAGGGGTGCCAGTTCCAGCTGCGAACATTTGCCGCATGTAGTTTAATCTTCAAACAAAATCGTTTGATCCATATCGCTCAAGCTGGCCAGCACAAAACTAACGGGGGCAAGGGACTAGGGAGCGGCAAAGTGACAGCTAACTGCACGCTACAATTGCACCCGCTGGCAAGAGGTTAATTTCCCCCAGGAAGCTCACGACTCAATAACCTTAAAGGAAAATGGCGCGCGCGCTAAGTAAACCTCAACATTAGCAAGCCGAATAAAGATGAAAAAGGGCATCATTTTCGGGGTGTGCAGCATAGCTGGGGGAGATCCTGGCCCCACCTGGCTGGCCACCCGACCGAACAATATGAAATTACCGCCCTGAAATATGAGCACCCGCTGAGATTTTATAGCAGTCAACTTTGAATTATTAAATATGTATTTTGCAGCCGAACGCCGAAGCCAGAAACATAAAGCAGCACAAGCAGGCAGAAAAACTCTCAATGCTCAAGTTTGTCGGTTATTTTTCGTGTGGGTGTAAGCAATGCCGGGAGAGGAAATATTTTCAAAAATAACCAAACTACCCAAAAGTCCCATAAATCTTTGCTATAAATGCGTGCAAAGCTTTTCAAGCTTGGAAGCACATCGGACATTTTGCGTATTGCAAAAGCTGCAAGCTTTTACACAAAGCTTGGCCCAAGCTTTGTGTTTAATGAGTTGCTTTGAGAAGCTTTCTAAGCCGTTGCTCCATAATGAGCTCCGACTCCCAACTAGCCTGTCCTTAACTGGACGAACGCCTCGGCAGTCGGAACAAATGACGCCCCATTAGCCCATTATTGCGACAGCATGGCGGCCTAAAGCACTAAGGACATTAGCAGCTTCCGTTGAATACAGGCTGTTTATAAATATGCACCTAAGTAATATTCATCAGGCTCAGCCTCCGACTCCGGCTCCGACTCCGGCACCATGGACATTCATCATGCACACACACACCCACACACACACACATTTATAAAGAGGGGACTGCTAAAAATAGCTCATACTACTCATACATATATACATAAATTTTCATCTCTGTTGCATTTCCTCGATCGTCGTTTGTTTTGTTTTTCGACTATTTTATCTTTCTGGTGTCTACATAATTTCTTTTGCACACTTTAGTGCCAGTCTCAGTGTGTGTGTGTGTGTGTGTGTGTGTGTTCGTGTACGTGAACGCAGGCTGCACTGTGCAAAATTGCTGTTTAGTGTGTTCTGTTGTTTATTTATCAAAGCACAGCTGCCAGTTTTCAGTCTATTTATTTATAGTGTCAAGCTCTGTGAGTCCATTTGAGTGGAAAATAAACAAAATCCAATTAAATGGACAACTCTTGAAGTTCTCTGTGGATAGTATTAAGAAGTTCATTGTATTGTAGTTAATTATCGCACCGATTTGCATGCAATTTCTGCACGAACTACTCTCGCAAAATATAATTTTTCTTTATTAAAAAAAAAATTAACAGATACTATATTTTCAGCTCGTGCAGAGGTTATTTAAATTTGATTAACGAACATGCAAGCAGTCCCAAAAGGTACATTAAATACTTAAACTATTCTGAAACTATAACTTTAATCAATAGTTTAATCAATAGTTTGACCAAATAATATTAGAGAGTATTGGTATTAATTAGTAGTGAGTAGTGAACTTAATTAATTTAATTTTAAATGCTACTTTACAGATTTTATTTACAAATATTTTGATATCGTCAATGGAATATCAAGAAACCGTGTTCGAGTCCCAAGCAAGTCTATGAATGCTGTTAATAATTTAAGCCTCCATCTATATTAAGTCCAAATATATTCATTTTGATAATATTATATGCATATTTCGTATTATTTGCGTTTGCCAGGGTATTCAAGCTTCGTTATCAGCCAGCTGGCGTTTTTGCTCCGCTCTTGTTGTTGTTGTTGTTGTTGCTTTTCTTGCAGTGCATGCAAACTGAAGCTTGCAAGTGGCTGTTGCCATTACACTAGTCGTTGTTGTTGTAGTCGACGTTGCTCTTCTGCTTGCTGCTTGCTGCTTGTTGTTGTTGCTGCTGCTGCTGCTGCCGTTACACTGAGTCGCTTTTTTCATTTGCAGCTTCGGGGTTGCCATAATTTTTTCATTTCTTTCGTTGCTGTATATTTTTTTTAAGTTTGCACAGTTTGCACGCATCGGTCCGTAAATTTATGCATTTGGCTATGCGAGCGTAATAAACAAGACCTTCAACCAACGTCGTCGACATCCCCCTCTCTCTCTCTCCCTCTCTCTCACTCTCATCATCTGGATCTTTCCCTCTCGCACACACAGCTTGGTCAGCCTTTTGGTGCTGCTGCTGCTGCTGTCGTCGCTTTGGATGTCGCTGCTGCTGCTACGTTTGGTCACTTCCATTGCCGGTGCTGCCAGACTTTTAGTTTTATGCGTAGATATTAAATGTGTTTCCTGGCACTTTATTCTTTAGCTGTAGCTGTTGCTGTTGCTGTTGCTGTAGATGTCGCTATTGTTTTTGTTGTTGGCGTATTGTGCCATTTTACACCAACATGACGTCGACAGCGCCGTCAGCGTCAGCGTCAGCGTCGGCACATTGGCGCAAATGTGCGGATATCATTTTGAAAAGGGCGCAAGACAAAAAAAAACAAAAAAGACATGGCAAAAAACGCAAAAGCTCAAAACGCATAAATAGGCAAGCGACTTTGAGCCAATGGGGCTAAAAATGGCTAAAATGGCTGCGGCTGCGGCTATGATTTGAGCAGCAAGTCATGGCCACATTTCTATGCAAAAAACTACGAGCGCACATAAAACTTTGCCAATTTCAATAACAACATTTCATTTTCAGTGCGCAGCTAGCGCAGTTGTACCCTCCGCCAAAAACGCACGCTGGGGAGCCAGAATCAGAACCAGAACCAGCACCAACACCAGCACCAGCACCATAACCAGAACGAGAGCTCGGAGTCGAAGCTGTTGCCTGTTTGGAGGGTTACGCCTTGGCGCCAGTGTGCGTTTGGCTTACGCTGCACTGCAATGCTGACTGTCATGACTGCCGCTCCGCCTCTGCTGCTGCTGCTGCTGCTGCTGCTGCTGCTGACACCACAATGCGCGGCGCTGAAAGGAAATTCATAAAAATGTTAATTTTTCCGCCGGAAATATAATTTATGTAAAGCGCAGCGGGTGACCCAAGGTATGGCTGGCTGGCATGTGGATGCGGCAGCAGCTCCGATTGCAGCTCCCCGCCAGCTGGAGAAAAAAATGGCTGCAAAATATATCCGGTGCGAATTACAAATACATCCCGCAGCCTGAACTCAGCTGAATTGCTTCACAATAAAATTCATTTTAATTTGCATATAATTGAAGCATTTTTTCCGCACAAATATGCATGAAATACGACCACGCCCACAATCATCTAATTAATGCAACACGGCCACAGCCCCACAGCCAATACACATATCTATGATTGTATGTGCATGTGTGTGCGTGTGTGTGTGTGTGTGTGTGTGTGTGTGGCTCATTGTTAGCATTGCGGCAACATTTTCAAGTTGTTGCCATGACCATTAATCTTTGCAAGAAGGTAATTGCTTAGCAATTACCCTTTCGCAACTTGCTGGGGCCCCGAAGCCCCAAAAACCCCAAACGCCCAACCCTTTAACACCACCCACTGACTGCTTTTGGCTTAAGCCCATTCCGTTTGCCATTCCGCAAACCCATGCCTGGCTAACTTGCAAATTCGTCTCTCCCGGCCAATGCATATCCGCGCTGCCCACTGTTTATACAGTGAGCGCTGGCAGTTTAAAACGCTGCGGTTCCAGAGTGGATTTTTATACGCGACGTATTCGAATATAGTATATGAAGAAAAAAAATACAGGAAAGCTCGTTGCAGTCGGACGTTACCGACTGCGACACACTCTGATGCAATTGATTTGAAGACTGGAACACACAAATATTTACAATTATTTACATGTTTTGTTTATTTGTTTATTTTATGCCCAAATAGAAAGCACTTTTACTTGAAGTAATTAATTGAAATTATTTCTATGTACTAATAAATAATGTTTTATAATGCTGAAGCACAAAATGTAAAGAATATGAAAGTTCATATCCACTTCTAAATTCTGAACTTCATGAGTCATGCAGGTTGTAATATGCGAGTGACCACTGTATTGCTCCCTCTCGCTCGCACTCTATCTCCCAGAGCGTATATCTCGTTGCCGCTTTGTCGCTGTCTCTGCCGCTGCCGCTGGCTCTGCTGTGGTTACATTTCAGCGGAAGTCCCACGCAATGCCCGCCGGCAACAGCTGCAGGCAGCCCCCACCCAACCAGCCCCCTTTGTGCCCAGACTATGTACGACAATGTCGGTACATAACACGACCCGCGAAGGCTACGCCAGTGGCTCCGACTGCAGCTCCGGCTCCAGCTCGCTCTCACAACCCATAGCCCACAGCCCCACAGTCCACAGCACACAGCCCCTCAGCCCCACACACACGCCCATGCCCTGTGCTCCGAAACGTGGCCCTCGTCATGCTGCGCCTGCATTGTGTTAATGCTTTTTGTTAAGCTACAAGCAGGAACGAAACGGGGCGAGGCGGGGCGAGGAGAGCTGCAGCGGAGCGCCAGGACGCGACACGATGTGGAGCCATGAGAATGAGGAGCAATGAGGAGCTATGTAGTGCTCCATTGTGCAGTTTTGCAGCGTGTGTCGCTTTTTGCAAATGTTTGCAACACTCACACACTCACACAGACAGAAATACACACACACAAAGGCACACTGCAAAAACGGCAACGTCAACAACAACAACAACAACAACAGCAGGAACAACAGCAACAACTGGAACACAGGCAACATTTGAAGATACTTTAAAATTCGTAGCTATGTACATAAAATGCAGCCTGTCTAAAACACTAAGGAATTTGAATCTGGTTCTGCATTTGCAAAGCACAAAATCCTTTAAGTGAACTGGTTCGCTAACCGGCTTGCCTAACGAACCACTTTTTTTTGTTTGCCTTCTACACATTTTACAAGATTTTATTATAATCATATAACTTGCTGATTACTTTGTTCAAACTAAAAGGGTGAACACTTGAAAATTTGTTAAATTATTCACTCGCAAAGTTCGACAAATTATGTAAAGCTCTTCAATACAAGGGGAAATTTACTAAAGTTAATTAGTTCACTTCTTTCTGTTTCTAAAAATAATAAAATAACAAAAACTTTTGTGTTTGTTTAAAGCATAGAAATTGAGTGGAACAAGAGCCAACAGTTTTAAATGCATGCATATGTAATATTTATGATGTAGGTTTTTAGAAATTTAAATATGGAATCTCTCAAATACTCTAGAATACTAGTCAAGCTTATAGAGCATAGTATAAGCGAGCATGCTATTGCTGCATTAAATTGAATAAATTGAGGGCTACATAAATTTTAGGTTGCTGAGCTTAAACTAGTACGCTCCAAAAAATCAGAAAATAAATAAACTTTTATGTGAGAATTTTAGCACCTGATAGCATTTTATATCTTCTTGCATTTGCTTGTGTGATAAATTAAGAAATTCAACAATTAGTCCAGCTAGATTTAATGTGAGGATAATACTTTGTAATTTGAAAATTCAAATTGATTTTTTAAGGTTTATATCAACATGTAATAAAATCATACATTGCTGTTTCAAATTGACAATAACTATTTGTTTATTGTTATTATAAAGCTGCCTGAGCAACTCGTTTGCCAGAATCCTACAATAGAAAATTCAAATAACACTAAAATAAGGTAAGCAAAATACAGTTAAGAATTTATATAATAATAATGACAGCATTTTCTGCTCACTAATACAAGTGTTCAATGTGGACTATGTAATTGCAGCTTTTATATCATTTAAATCGCTGACTGGAACAATTCTAATAGCACATTATTGTACTTCCTCATTTATCAATAATTCAAAATACATGCATATGCTGGCAGTTAAATGAAACTTGAATGACCCAATGACCAGCGGATATTATTTCTTGGTCGCTTTGTTAATGGAATTTTTCCTACGCATGGCAGTGCTAAAATTACATCAAATTAAAACAATTCTAACAGTCGAGCATAACAGCTGGTTAATTCTGGATTTCACCCTTCGTTATGGTGCACTTGAATATATGAAATAAATATAAACAAGTGGGGAAGGATTATCTTCGGCGTGCCGAAGATTTTATACTCTTTTCGAACCTATAGGCAATTTCACTCTGCCAACTGCACCACTGAAATTTCATAAATTGTACAATATCGTTTTGTCGCGTAACACTTTTTTTTTTTTTGTTCTAAGAATATTTAGATCTTTGCCAGTTGTATAGCAGCTATAAGATATAGTGATCCGATCCGGCTGGCTCCAACCAATGTGATGTCTCTTTGAATAATAAGTATCTGTGCAAAGTTGTATCGCGATAGCTTTAAAAACATGGGATATATGGCCAAAACCGACTTCGAGTTGTATGGCAGCTATAAGATATAGTGATTCGATCCGACCGGCTCCGACCAATGTGATGTCTCTTTGAATAATAAGTATCAGTGTAAAGTTTCATTGCGATAGATTCAAAAACATGGGATATATGGCCAAAACCGACTTCAAGTTGTATGGCAGCTATAAGATATAGTGGTCCGATCCGGCCGGCTCCGACCAATGTGCTGTCCCCTGGAATAATAAGTGTCTGTGCAAAGTTTTATCGCGATAGCTCAAAGACTGAGGGACTAGTTTGCATACATACAGACAGACAGACAGACAGACAGACAGACAGACAGACAGACGGACATGGCTAGATCAATTTGTATTGTCATTCTAAGCATACTGGCAGTAACTTTTGGGGGTCTCCGACGCTTCCTTCTATGCGTTACAAACTTCAGGACAAACTTAATATACTATTTTCTTCGAAAAGAGTATAATTAAAAGCACAATTAAGTTGACTCTTCTGCAACTCAGTTACATTGAAATAGTTGGGCCAGAGTGGAACCTTTTCTATGGTTCTCATTACTTTTTGTTTGGGTACGCATTGTAAATTAAAAGTGCACAATTTGAAAAAGGCAAAAAAAGAGACAAGTATGGATGCTCTAAATGTGGCTGATGACTGTGATCTACTCTTCTCTTTTTTATACCCTGAACAAAATAAAAATTGGTAAAAAGGGTATAATGAAGTTGTGCAAACGAATGTAACACGAATAAGGAAGAATCTGCGACCATATAAAGTATACATATTCTTGTATAGTCATAGTCATAGTCGATTTAGCCATGTTCGTCTGTCTGTCTGTCCGTCTGTCCGTCTGTCTCTATGAACAAGCGGATATCAGAGACTACTATTTGGAATATAAGTTCTCGTAGTCCCGGGACAGATCAAGCTTATTTTATTTAATCGATAACTCATCCCGTTCAAAAGTTATCGATACATTTCGATTTCAGACCAGTGTTTTTGGGCCATAACTTATAAATTATAAGAGCTGGAGGCCCCATATTTAGCATGTATTATATCGAATAGCATACACATGTAACAAATATTTCACATTTTAGATACCACCCCCGAATCCCCCAAAAGTCCAAAAAGTGCTTTTTTGAAGGTATGACCTGGCAATTTTTCATAGTGTGGGGCTCAATAAAGACTTAACTGCTTGCACCGCTTGCAGTATATTGTATATATGTGATAGGCAAGTATAAATTAATGTAAGAGTTGGGTTCAGGGTATCTCCTAGTCGGACACTCCCGACTATTAACACAAATGATATTTAGAAACAAAAGACACTATCAAAATCCCATGTCTTAAACTAAGAGCTTTACTCAACAAAAAATTATCTGTATATATAATAGCGTTCATATCCAATTTTGTTTCTACATAACTAATAGTTTTTGAGATCAGTGATATAAATAAAGTATTTTAATATATATGACCATTATATACTCATGAATGAGTACAGGGTATAAGAATAAAGCAAATTAAAACATTCCTGAATATAGAATGGGGCAAAAGTGAGATAACGCTTACAAATTACAATTGAAGCCATGAAAATAAAAGTAAAGTGTCATTGGCAAGCACTTAAAGATAAGCTGAACTTTGTTCTCTGGCTTCAGCACAAAATTTTGCTGACCTTTTTTTTTAATTACCAAAAAGAAAGATAATAAAATAGAAAACGTTTGAATCCTTGGAAAAATGTGGTATGCAATGCTTTAATTCAATTAGCATTGCGACACATTCTGTTGATTC
This sequence comes from Drosophila flavopinicola, assembly GCA_035042425.1. NCBI lineage: Eukaryota > Metazoa > Arthropoda > Insecta > Diptera > Drosophilidae > Drosophila > Drosophila flavopinicola. The sequence goes on along the minus strand of JAWNLL010000471.1, from coordinate 1,075,774 downwards.
AAAACTTGTCCCTGTCTGTGCGTGTGCCTGCCTAGTTATATAACTCAAATAGGAAATCTGTTAGGTAAATACCTCTGTGAAAACTAAACTCCAGCTGTCAAAAAGTTTTTTGCCAGCGCCACCTAGTGTGCATATCTTTATTTGTGTTGTTGTTGCTGTTATGCAGCCCCCAAGCAGACACACACACACACACACACACACACACACACACACACACACACACACATACACACGACAACACACGCACACAAAACTTGCAATTTTCCAATAAGAAAAGGCGAAGGTAACGCCGAAAAATTGTTCAAGCACAAACAACGCACGTTATAATATTATAAAACGGCAGCGGGAGGGCAACCCACTGAAGCGATAAAGTCAGCTTGGGGAGGATGGGGTTTAGGGTTTGGGCATTGGGTTAGCAGACAGCCCCATCAAGAACTAAAACAGCTGCTCTTTGGACAATAACTGGAGCTCCAGCGACAGGGAGTCTGAGCCTGATGCTGGTTCTGCTCTTGGGCCCTGGCTCTGGTACTCGTCCTGCTGCCTGCCTGCCTGCCTGCTTGCCTGCTGCTTGCCTGCTGCTTGCTGCCTGCAATGGCTTCTGTCGTGGCAACAAATCGTCGAAATAAATGAAGCGCACTGGGCGAAATCAGCAAAAGTTTTCTACAATTTTTCTTCACTTTGCAGCAGGCAGTTGCGTCTACTTCCCTACCTCAAACTCTCAAACATCTTGAAGCTCTGCCACGAGTTGGTTTTACTTTTGGCTCTGCGACATTTTCGGATTTCGGCTAACGCTTAAGACCCAGGACTGCCCCCTCCACACCCGCCCAGTGCCATTGTTGACTTACAAATTTAGGTTGCTCGACGCAAAAGTTTGTTTTGAATTGTAAGTAATTTTTGATACCTTACATACTTACGTTTCGAATAGGTGGAACTGTTTCTATTTGCCGGTATGTATGCGCAAGGCAGGGGGCAGGGGGCAGAGATCGGTAGGTCGAGTCAAAAGAATTCATTGGTAAGGAGCAGTCAGTCAATCAATTAAAGCTAAAGACCCCACCCACGCCCGAGCTCCTAAGCAAAACTTGAAGCATCTCCCACTCCCAAGTGCCACATGTTCCAGTTCCTCCATTAAGTCTCATAAATTTATACATAACTGTCAAAAGCAATTGCCCTTAGCTTTTGCAGCAGTTTAAACTTCGATGATATATTTGTATATGTGTATGTAGTATGTGTATATAAGTACATATAAATCTTAACAGCTCTAAAGCGAGTATATAGTGTATGTGCGAGGTTTGACATCAATATTTCTTGTTCCTTAAACAAATCCTCATGGGTGCTCCTATGTTTGGGAATGTTTATCGAAAAGAATATCGAAAATTGTTGAATATGTTTTGGTAAAGCATTGTAAATATATTTATATATGTAAAAAAAATAGTGCTCAGTATGCTATTTAACACATTAAAGTTAAATAGCATAATAAAGACTATTTTTAATAGTTTATCAAACACTAAATCGAGTATAGCGAACTAATATTGTATAGTTTATCGAAAAGTATATTGAGTAATGAATTCCAAATTAAATGGTATATGCTTAAGCGTTTCAAATAGCATATTAAAGACTATTTTTAATAGTTTATCAAACAGTATATCGAGCTGTGTAACGATTGGTAAATCAAATAATATTCTATAGCTTATCGAAAAGTATATGGAGTAATGAATTTCAAATATCGAATTTTAAATGTGATATTTTCCAATTTGTCTTTTCTATATCGAACAATGAATAAAAAAAATAAAAACCTATTGAATATTAAGAATTTATTTTTAAAAACGTCCTTCACTCAAACTTTCAACATGTATAGTATAGTATAGTATGAGTTCATGGCTGGGCTTATCATATAACACAATCTTTATGGAGCTATGCAAGTATGCCCCCACTCCATTATGTTAAACGTTTTAAGCCGCCCTCGAGTGTAATGCAAATCGGCATTTTGTGAGCTGACAATAGCAGATATCGTGATATTATTGTTGTCGTTGTCGTTGTCGTTGTTGCTTTTGTTGCTTTTGTTGCTGCTGTTGTTGTAGCTGCTGCTGTGGTCTGGCGTACTCGTTGCTCTATTGTCTGGTCTCCAACATGGCAGGCCTTTGAGTGTACATGTGTGTGGGTATGTGTGTGTGTGTGTGTGTGTGTGTGTTGGTGTATGGTGAGCTGCTTTTCGTGGTTTGAGTGTGCGTGTGTGGCACTCAACATGCCAGTCAATTTATACTAATTGTAAGTGTCAGATACATTTGTCAAAATTTAAGTTATGGCTGCGGCTCGGGCTGCTGTTTTGCGGTTTCCCCCAGCGGATCGTTGTTCGTGCCTCGTGCCTGGTTTTGTGTGTGTATATATGTGTGTGTGTGTGTGTGTGCCATGAAAAATTGTTTATTGTTTGATATGTACTGTTAAGGAGCTTGACAAAAGATATATATATATATACTTTATGCACTCCACAGCGGCCAGCACAACACAGCAACAGAAGACACGTCCACTTCAACTTGATGACAACTTTTGAGCATATCCTTAAATGGTTTTGCAGCTGTTTCTCAAGAAGAACTTTTGGTCCATACGCTGTCGAAATACACCAGAAATTACAGCGGAAAAACACAAGTTCTGTAAGCTGCTTAGCTGCAAGTTGTGATTAGCACACAGAATTCCACAGCAGCTTGTGGCTGCAACGCGATGCGGCTTCCATTAGCAAAAAAGAAAAAAGGAAAAGCGAAAGCTCAACACTCCAACAGCCCACAACAGCCACCAAAAAAAAAAAGCATAAAACAAAATCTGCACACACAAAAAACCACTCATTTCCAATAAAAAACGTATGAAAAATGGGGTTGCATTTGTCGAGTAGAAAAGCGTATACTCTTTCCAAAAATATGATGCAAATTTTGAAAGTTTACTGTGTTATAATATTAATCAATATTTAAATTGTAAATGCATACACTCTAGGCTGCAATATAACTAATTTATAAAGTATATTTTGAAATAGTATTAAAATAATAAACATGTTTTTATATCCTGAGCCCATTAAAATTTGTTAAAAATGGTATAACAAAGCATCTCCGACCATATAAAGTATACATATATTCTTGATCAGTATCAAAAGCCAAGTCGATCTAGCTATGTCCGTCTGTCTGTCCGTCTGTCCGTCCGTCTGTCTGTATGAACACGCAGGTATCAGAGACTATCATAGCTAATGACTTAATATTTGGAAAATAAAGTCTGGTAGTTCCGGGACAGTACAAGTTTGTTTCATTTTATCGATAACTCGACCCGCTCAAAAGTTATCGATAAATTTCGATTTCAGACTAGCGTTTTTGGGATATAACTTAAAAGTCATAATAGCTAGAGGCACAAACCATACACATGTAACAAATATTTCACTTTTTGGATAACACCCCCCGATCCCTCCAAAAGTTCAAAAAACGCATTTTTGAAAGTACGACCTTGCAATTTGGTTTGGTCACACATTTTATTGTCAATTGTATGCCCACACAGAAGCTGCTTAAGACTTAACTTTCCATAGTGTGGGGCTCAGTGAAGAAGCAAGCTTGCAGCATGTGTCTGATAGGTTAGTATGAAAAAATGTAAGGGCTGTGTTCAGTGTATCTCCTAGTCGAGCACTCCCGACTAGAGCACTCTTACTTGTTATACTCTTTTCGAAGAAAATATTATATTAAGTTTATCCTGAAGTTTGTAACGCATAGAAGGAAGCGCTGGAGACCCCCAAAAGTTACTGCCAGTATGCTTAGAATGACAATACAAATTGATCTAGCCATGTCCGTCTGTCTGTCTGTCTGTCTGTCTGTATGTATGCAAACTAGTCCCTCAGTTTTTGAGCTATCACGATGAAACTTTGCACAGACACTTATTATTCCAGGGGACAGCACATTGGTCGGAGCCAGCCGGATCGAACCACTATATCTTATAGCTGCCATACAACTCGAAGTCGGTTTTGGCCATATATCCCATGTTTTTTAATCTATCGCGATGAAACTTTGCACTGATACTTATTATTCAAAGAGACATCACATCACATTGGTTGGAGCTGGCCGGATCGGATCACTATATCTTATAGCTGCTATACAACTGGCAATGAATTAAATATTCTTAGAACAAAACAAAAAAAATGTTACGCGACAAAACGATTTTGTACAGCTTATGAAATTTCAGTGGTGCAGTTGGCAGAGTTAAAATTGCCTATAGGTTCGAAAAGAGTATAAAATCTTCGGCACGCCGAAGATAATCCTTCCCCACTTGTTCAATTTAATTTAGTGCAATTTGAATTAAAGATATAATAGAGCACATTAAATATAAGGAAATTTTATGGCTTTGACTATTATCAATTATTATTTAACATGTTTCATGTTTATTGTCATTTTTGGTCTAACTACCTAAGATTGTTATATTCTTAAGAAATGTTTTGCAACTCTTTTATTTGGAGTATATTGAAGCATAAAAAAAACCATGTATTCTTATAACTAACTAACTTTACGAAATATAAGTGATGAGAGTAAATAACGTAATAATCTCATTAAATATTTCAGCAATCAAAGGAAATATTTGCTCTACCCTACTTTCAGGGCACTTCCAACAGTTCAGGGTAGTTGATATGCCTGCTTTTCGCTCTGGCATTAGAATGTGGCAAAAAGTTTTTTATACTCTGATACCGAAGGTACTCATAGTATATTGGTTTTGTCGAATGTCCGTCAGGCCGTCCGTCTGTCCGTCTGTCTGTCTGGATGAACGCGCGTATTTCCGAAACGATATTAGATAGACTCTTGAAATCTTTTACGTTATGATTATAGCTATCTGCTTCAGATCAAGTTTATTCCAAATTTATGCCACGCCCACTGGGAGGCTGGCAAATCGATAACATGTCGATACACCTCAAATCACAAATCGATTAAACGTGAATAACTCCCACAATTTTGAAGCTAGAGTAATCAAATTTGGTAGGTATATTGCTGGTGACCTCCCGAAAAAATTGGATCCTAGGTTAATCGGCCACGCCCATTATTACGCCCACCAGCCCCCCCTCCAAAATTAATTTGAAATGCTTATATCTCCGCAGTTTTAGAGCTAAAGTCACCATATTTGGAATATATATTACTGGTGACGTCCTCTACAGATTACAGAAACAAAATTTCGACCACGCCCACTCCCGCCCCCGTAATCGCGAAAATCGATATACATCAATGCACAATTCGATAACACGTGTATATTTCCCGCAATTTTGAAGCTAGAGTCCCCAAATTTGAATTTAGACTAGGCTGACCAGCCCAAAAGATTGCGTCCTGGATTTTCCGGCCACGCCCACTAGAACGCCCCCAGCCACCCCGCCCCCACGAAACACGGAAGCCTATATCTCGCACAGTTTAAGAGCTAGGGCCACCAAAATTGGAGGATAGACTTATTGTCAGCCCCCCTAAAGATCGGCAAAAAATTTTGGGGCCCCGCCCCCTCCCGCCCCCAAAAATCGCGAAAATTTATATCTTCCACAGTTTTAGAGCTAGAGTCACCAAAATTGGAGGATAGACTTATTGTCAGCCCCCTAAATATCGGCAAAAAATTTTGGGGCCCCGCCCCCTCCCGCCCCCAAAATTGCGAAAATTTATATCTTCCACAGTTTCAGAGCTAGAGTCATTAAACTTGGAAGATAGAATTCTGGTCAGCCCCTCTAAATATCGGTAAAAAAAAAATTGGGGCCACGCCCCCTCCCGCCCCAAAAATCGCGAAAATGTATATCTTCCACAGTTTTAGAGCTAGAGTCAAGAAATTTGTAAAATAGACTTCTTGTCACTCCCTCTAAAGATCGGCCAAATTTTTGGGGCCACGCCCCTTCCCGCCCCCAAAAATCGCGAAAGCTTATATCTTCCACAGTTTTAGAGCTAGAGTCACCAAAATTGGTAGATAGACTTCTGGTCACCCCCTCTTAAGATCGACCATGCCCCTCCCGTTCCCAAAAACTTGGAATGCCGATTTCGGGTCACCCAAACACCAGCAAAAATTTTCTGTTCACTTGCTTTCAGCTGTTCTTAAAATGGTATCAGAGTATTACGCAGTCGGCTCCGCCCGACTGCAACGTTCTCACTTGTTTTTATTTCGAGTTTTTGTGTTTTTTTAGTATTTTTTAGTATTTTGGCGGGTGGCTGGTTTAGCAGTCGGCTTGTACACGCCTCTCTGAAAACCCGGCCGCCCGCCCAGCCCCGCATCGCCTCGTCCCGACCGCTGCCGACCAGGCAAATTTAAATGTTTTTAGTTAAAGCGGATTAAAAGTTCGCTGCACGCCGCACATACATAACCCATGCACGGCGTCACCAGTCGCCAGCTCGCCAGTTCGCCAGCGCGGCCTCCTTCTGCTCCAGCTACTCAGTCCAGCTCTGGCCCAAAGCTCCTGCCCCCACTTGATATTATAAGCATGTGGCCTAGTTTGGCCCTGGGTGCTGCTCAGCTAACCCCGTGCATAATTAACGTGGCCCGTCGTTTTGGCCTGGCTGCTGCGGCCTGTTACCAGCTACCAGCTGCCAGTTAGCAGTTACCAGTTACCAGTTACGCATTGCCCGCTTTTGGCCAAGAGAAATTGATGGCCAATACGATGGGACGAACGGACAGACGGACAGGCGGACGAGCGAACGCACGTCTTTTATTGGCAAGGCATAAATTATGAAGCGCAACCCAAAAACTTGTAAGCCGCTGGCCAAATTTTGATTGTCTTTTAAGAACTATGCAAGGCGCTTATAATAAAGCAGTTTACACAAAGGGGGGCTGGCCAGGGGGTTGGGGGCTGGGGGCTGGCTGCTGGGTGCTTGTAACTGCCATAAATTGCTAGGCTTACAATTGAAAATTAAATAGTGCCACGGATTATGGGCCATTGACAAGCTGGACAGGCGCTGATTTAAGGGGGAATAACTTGCATTTACAATTGATTTAAAAATCCTCAACAAAAGCCGTTGTCCTCGATGCTGACGTCGCTGCCGGCGGAGGCGTCGTTAGCGTCAGCGTCGGCGTCGGCGTCGTTGCTGCACACTGTCAGGATGTCATTTGAAACCAACCGACCAACAAACCCCGCTCACTCCTGCCCCACCCTACCCCTCCCGCTGCACCCTTTGAAGACCCCTTTCCGCCGCACTGCAGCGATAACCGACACACTGCCAAAGTGTGAGCGTTGTTGTTTCTGTCACTGCTGATGTTTTTGTTACTGTTGCTGTGCAGCAAACAAAAATTGCAATTCTGTGAGCTGCAACTGAAAAAGACAAGAGCGGGTGGCAGGGGTGAAGCAAAAGGGTGAACTGTTTGCTGCTAACGGTAACAGTTTTCAATAAATACTTTTGCCTATCTGTGTATGTGTGCGTGTGTTCCGATGTCACTGTGTGTGTGCGTGTGTGTCTGTGTGTGTGTCAGTGTGTCAGTGTCAGTGTGGATGTGTGGCCAAAAAGTTTTTCACTGCTCGCTTGACGGTTCCTCAGTTTTACCCTTGTTTTGCGGCTAACACATTTCGCTTTGACACGATATTTGTTCAACAGCGAGAAAACTACTACTTTCGTTCTCAGGCACAACTCATAATGGTAAATTACCAAATCGATACATTTAACTACTCTTGGGCCGTGCATTAATCATTAGAACCTGTTCAGATATTGATAAAATGTCTATGGTCATTTATTTAGTTTTTTTTTTTGTCCTTTGCTGCGCCGTTTGAACTTTTTGGTACTCGTAATTATGATATAATGGGAGCCTGGGAAAGCCCAAAAAAATCGATTAAGCTATTAAAGACGATTATGAGTACATTGAGAGAGTCTGGCAAAAAATGGTAAGTAGAAAATTAAATACATATACAATATACAATATATATATTATATATTATAAAATGATGAACCTTAATCATAAGAATACAATCTGATTTTATATAATATAAAATAGCTTGCAGTACTTTAGCACCCAATTTTAATAATTCAAAATGGTTGTCTTCTTTTAGTAGTTTTTTTTTAATCAGCTATTTAATAATTTACTTAGATGATATAACATATCAGACTGGGAAAATCTTTACTTTAGTATGTTGCCATTGTTGGCAACACTTTCAATAATTCTGTAAATAGGTTTTACCCCTCCCAAAGACCACAAAGTGAGCTGAAATGTAAATTTAAATTTTCCAAGTCAATGTACAATTTTATTCGTATAGTACAAAAATTATGAAATGTAGAGGATGACAATTAAAGAGCTTTTGTAATGTGAAATGATGTATAGGACATGTCATTTGCAGGCCCATGAAGACTGTTATTTCACATGATTGATTACAAGGCACACTTGTAAGTTAAGGAATGCTCTACCATTTATGGCAAACAATATGGTTTTTGATATTCACGTATTTATGCATATCTATGAGTTAAGTTTACGGATACCTACATATACTTATGCCTAGCAAAATATAGGTATATAGCTGAGATGAATGTATATATATATATATATATTGCCATAATAATATTTAAATATATACATATACATACCTATATATATAGATATGTATGCACAGACTAGTTTATAGATCCTTGTATTTATATCTATGTTAAATTTAATGTGATAATCATATCCTTATGCATATTTGTATTCAGCTCCAGTTTCATATTCAGATACGTGTATATATATCATCGAAAGTATCTATGCCGATTTTCGCTGCTATTAATATCAGAGCATTTTCGATTCGTTTGGCTGCAAAACTAATTTTCGTTAATTCCTGCATTCTGTTTTCCTTTTTTTGTGTCGACTGCTCATTTCCATGACGCGCAGTTGGCATTGTGCAAGGCGTGCCCATGAGGGGCTGGAGGCGTGGCGTGTGCTGGAAAACTTTACGCTTTGTAATTGTGTAATTATGGGAAATTAAAACTGTTGGCAAAACTTTCTGCACACGTGGGTCCGTGGGCGCAATGAATGCCGGTTCTACGTGGCCAGGGAGGGGCAACTGTGCGCTCGGGAACGGGAATGGTGTCCGGGGTCGGGTCGGGAACTGATGAACGGAAAGTTAGTGCCTGCGCTTTTGCATGTGCGGAAATCTGCATAGATAATTTTTCGGGTAGAAATCGATAAATGTTTGTAAATGCAGCACTTGCTGGCTGCCTCTCTAGCTAAATTCTATATATAGTAAATTTATATATATATAGATATATATTGATATATATATATATATATATATATTCATGTATAGAGGGTTCCTGGTTACAGGGTTGCCATGTCTCCATACCAATGCGAATTCTGTGTTCGTTTTTATGCAAGTGCTTTCAATGAGTGAGCGATTTATGTTAAGTACACATGCTCTCATTGGATTCCATTGCACATACAGCTCGCACACACAAATACACTCGCACACACATAGGCACTCGGAGACGCACACATACACATAAAAGACATCTGCAGAAAATGAGTGTCGCAAACACGCAAACAGATACAAGGACAACAAGAAGAACGTGTGTGCCCCATAACAATAAAAATTTATTTTCAACTTTTTATCTTAGCCCCCCCACCACCCAACCCAACCCAACCCAAACCCAAACCACCCGCCCCGGAAGCAGCCCTCGTCCAGCACTTGGTCCGTCCTTATGGTGCATACGTATACATATTATTATAACGCATTCGCCTAGGTGTACCAGCAACAATCCGAACCGAAAACTCAACCAAACAGAACAGAACAGAACAGTAGAGAAGAGAAGAGAACCCATATTCAGCCTCCATGAGTTGTGCTTAACTGTTTTCTGCTTGCAAGCGAACATGTGTGTATAAATATCCTGACGCCTGCAGCCGAGCAGCGAGGAAGGCAGCAGGACAATCAAATTGTATTTGTAGCCAATACAAATGAGCATACGCCAGCCCATTTGCCAAGTCATTTGGGCCAGTCAGTCAGACATTAAGGCAGTCATCCGCACACCCACTCACCCACCCACCCCCAACCCACCATAAGCCTCGACTGACAGCCCCCGCTGCAATCTATGTATATCACTCCGCCAGCCTCCAACTCGGCGCTCGGGACAAAATAGAGCGATTCCGACTGGCAGTTAACCCACTAACCATGGAAATATTTTCTGCATTTACTAAAGGACACACAGCAGCAGCAGCAGCAGCAGTAGCAGTAGCAGCGACATCAGCATATCACAATATATTGACAGCCCTATGCCACAAAATAAAATTAGGTTAGGTTACGCCTACTCGAGAGCATATTCCTTGGAAGATAACGTTTTGATAAAGGCAAGACGAAAAAAATATGTAAATGAACTAAAGCGTGGAATAGAATAGAAGGAAAAAGTTAAAGCAAGACTGGCATTTCTAATATATAATATTATAAGCGTAGGTGTCTAAATTATTTATTTAAGTTTTCTGTCAATTAAATGTGATTAACCTAAATTAAATTAAATTTCTAAGTGTGATTTTCATAGTGTATATATATGTATATCTATTTACAGAAAGTCGATATTAAGAGTGTTTCCTTTTAGAGTTAATGGAATGGTGACAACTTTAAAAATGCTCAAATTAGAATACACTTAAAACTTCTGACAGTAATGGAATAATATTATATTATCACCCATGGAAATACCATGAAAAGCCCAAAGTCATTCCAATGTTATTATACTTTTATTTTCAAGTTATTCCCATTCTTTCAATAGTAAATGCTCGCCTAGGAGATACCCTGAGCCCAGTCCATACATACACACAAACACACACACGAGCAGTTGAAACTTAAATTGCTTCTTCCCATAGCCACACAATTTAAAAAATTAAAAAATCAATCATTAACAGCTTATGTGCTCATTTTCTGATTGAAATGAAATCTGTATGATGTACCCTTGCACCCCTGCCAATAAAATATGGGAATAAACCAAATTGTAGATTAATATAAATAAAGACAATATATGAATACATCTTGCAGATGTGGGATGAAAAAATATTTTAAAAAATGTGGAAATTGAGCGTACTAATCATGTCTTTAAATTTAGATTAAATCAGGGTATAATTAATTACATTAGGTTTTTATACCCTGAACCCATTGAAAATGGCTCAAAAGGGTATAATGAAGTTGTTAATAAGTATGTAACACAAGGAAGCATCTCCGACCATATAAAGTATATATATTCTTGATCAGTATCAACCGCCGTGTCGATCTAACCATGTCCGTCTGTCTATCTGTATGAACACGTGGATATCAGAGCTAGAGACTTCATATGTGGAATATAAGTTCTCGTAGACCCGAAACAGATCATGTTTATTTCATTTTATCGATAACTCGTCCCGTTCAAAAGTAATCGATAAACTTCGATTTCAGACCAGCGTTTTTTGACCATAACTTAAGGCAACAAATTTGGCATGTATAATCTCGAATAGCATACACCTCCCAATCCCCCAAAAAGTTCAAAATATGAATTTTTGAAGGTATAACCTTGTAATTCTGTTTGGCCACACATTTTATTGCCCATTTAATGCCCAACAATTTTCCATAAGATCGGACAATAAACACAGAAGTTGTTTACGATTTAACTTTCCATAGTGTGGGGCTCAGCTTGCAGCATGTGTTTGTTTGTATGTTTGTAAGGACTGGGTTCAGGGTATCTCCTTGTCGGGCACTCCCGACTAGAGCACTCTTACTTGTTTAATTTAGCTATAGTGTTTCTAGTGGCTTAGAGTTGCCGAAGATTTTGAAAAGTCTGGATAAAAGTGTTTTACTGTTCTAACATACATCATACAACATAGTATCTTTATTAATTGTGAAATAGCTTCCAATTCGAATACATATTAAAGCAGCTTTATTATATTTGTTGTATTTCTCTTGCTATATTAAATGAAATTAATTTTCAATAGGGCTTAGCTCAGCTGTTATTCAAATATTTTATAGCCAGCTGCAAAAGTTTTGCATATAACTCAACTGCCAAATAAAATGGAAATTATTACTGATTAAGTTTATATTTAATCGACCCATAGTTTGGTAACAGCTTAACCTTTCTATCAAAATGATTAAATAAAGCTCCCTTTTACTATATATATTTGTAAATTAACACGGACAGTGAACTAAACCAATCTCATTTTGCATTTATCTACAAGTGAGCTGCTTTATAAGCCACGCATCTGCCACACCATTGAACTATAAATACATCAAAAAAAAATTTAATTAAATTAAATAAAACAAGTACTGAAATGATGAATGAGTAATGAAGATTATTATTTTGCCGAAACGTGTTAATTACAAAATCCAGAAAATGTTAATGACCGCACCAACATAATTGCCATGTCACGTTGAATCAATTTAAAATGCACAATCGGATTATTTATATACATATATATACATATATATATATATATATAGATATACATAAATTTATTTATATGTGTATGTATGTTCATAGTGCATGAATAAGTAGTTTGGCATACAAATTTGATTGGGTTAAGCTGCTGGATAATTCAATCGCTCAACGATTTCCGAGCAGCTGTCAAAGCTGCAGGCGACAGCCCGCCACCCACTTGCAGCCAAAATCAGGACGAAGAAGCTCCAATTGCAGCTAAATGCAATTCCAGCTCCATCTACCCTTCCCCCTTCCTCTCCCTCTCTCTCTCTCTCTCTCTCTCTCTCCCTCTTTCTCTCTGTCTGTCTGTCTCTCTCTCTCTGTCTTTGCTGCTGCAGTTGCTGCTGCTGCTGCCGCTGCCATTCGTCATCGCAGTTGGAGCAATTTGTTGCAATGTTGCATGTCAGCTTAGGACTGTGACTTTTTCTACTAATATTGCAACATGGTATTATAACGGAGACAATTTTGCCGAGCTCCGCACGCTAATTGGCAGCTTTTCAAGTGCTGCAAAAGAGCAAATCTGGCATTTCAAAATGTGCCCCCACCCCCCACTCCTCCCAGCATCCCGGCTATAGTAGAAGCAGACTTTGCTTTTGGCTTTGGGGTTTTGGCTCATCAATTTTAATACGGCTTCAACATTTACCCGTTAGCTACCTGGACATGGCCGTTGCCGCGGCTTTATGTGCGCTGTCCACTCCACTGGCCACATACTAATACACACAAACTCACACACACACGCACACACACACACACACACATAGAGAGAGAGAAAGAGAGAGCGTTCGACTTCTATAGACGCATTTACGCACACCACAATAATCCCCGGCATAAACATTGGCAAATCCGTTTGCGTTTTGTACAAACATGGTTAAAACGTATTGGCAACAAAATGCCAAAGCTGCCTAGTCAGAGCAGAGCTAGGTTGCCGGAGTGGGGGTAACAGCTGCACAATGAGCCGAGTCGACAGAAAAGGCAGACGATTATTTTGGCACGTGGGCGCGTTTGTTAGCATTAAGTCATAAAAACGTGTCCCATGGACACACACACACCGACACACATATATACACACCTAAGCACCCACACACACTGCCACATGTACAAATGAGCTATAGGGCCAAGTCATTGCCCATTTTCTATGCAGTCTGCGAAATGGCCAAAAGCAAAGCGCAGACCAAAACATGCCAAGGGCGGCCAAAGCCCCTCTTCCCACCTCGCTCACCGACCATGCCCACCTGCTGCTGTTGCCAGGTGTATTGGCACTTTGGCTCCTTATCGCTGCGCACAATTCGACAAGTCGCAAAGTCTTCAGCCTCCAGCCCCCACAGCGCACAATGGCAAGCACTTGTTAGGGGACGCTGGCTGTCTGCAGCCCCTACCCTGCTGCCCCAAGGCTGCCTGCTGCTGCTGCTGCGGCGGCTTCCAAAGCAGCCCAAACTACGCAGCTTAAAAAGGTTTCGGTCTTGGCTAGCGGCGAGGAACGGTAGCTGCAGCTGCCGCTCTCGCTGTTACTGAGCAGTTGGCAAGGCTTTGTTATACCCTGTTGCCATGGAATGGATCAAAGGAGGTAACAGCGATCCTAAACATATATATAAATGTTTATCCAAGTCGATTCGGTATGTCTGACTATTAGAGCTTCAGGTATCAAATCTATACACTACTATCCTCAAGGTTATTTCCGATTTTTTCTAACTGACACCTTAATTGATAAATATTGTTTTTTTAACCTCAGCTACTTTAGAAGACTTTGAGCATTAGTCAGACAATGTTTGATATATAGCCTCTGGTATGGTATTTCAGATTTGGTCTATATTTACATATTTCCATATCATATCTCTCCCCTGAAATGATTAAAGCGATCGCATAATATCAGAAGTTGAATCACAGAAGTTACATAGAGTGAAGAGAAGTGTTAAATTGAATATATAAACATATGTATACTTGCGTATATTATTCATTAGTCACTTAGGCACTACAGGGTATCTCGCAGCGAGCACACTAGCCTAGATATTATTTACTTGTTTTGCCTTACTCGTGCTTTGCTTTGTTTTGGTTTTTCAGCTCTTATCTCATTATTACGGTTATTGTTCCTTATTTACCATCAGTTTGGAATGCAATAAACTTGTAATTGGCATTATTTATGCACTCTAAAGAGCCAAGTGCTCTACTCAAATTGCCAATTTAATTACCACAAATCCAAACTTGGAAAATAACCAAACTCAGACCAAATAAATCACATATCTATATTATCTAAGTAAAGGATGCAGTAAACGTTAAAAATTCGCTTAAAGCAATTATCGGTATATAAACAAAAATAACCCATTTTATAAATTCATTAATGCAGCTTCAGAAAATCTAGAAAAGGTATTATAATAAAAATGCAATATAATTTACAGCAAAATCAAGATCTCTTTTATTAAACAATTCTAAAAAAACTTTCATTGATAATATTTATAATTTAATCATAGAATTCCCAAGAAAATCATCAAATGTAAAAACTGAAATTGTCTTAACGTATTTTAGAGTATTTATCGGACACAGAACTCACTCGATATCCAGGATGTGTAAGAACCAAGCTTAAAATTTAATCATAGAATTCCCAAGAAAATCATCAAATGTAAAAACTGAAATTGTCTTAACGTATTTTAGAGTATTTATCGGACACAGAACTCACTCGATATCCAGGATGTGTAATAACCAAGTCTACAAGGATTCCCAAGAATATCATAGAGTCTTAACTAGTCTTTAAGTATTTATCGATAATAGACTCGTCAAGAAAGTCAGAAAGGCGAAAATAGCTTGAATTGCTGGTATTTGGCAGACATAGAGGGATTAATTCAATTGACGCAAGCTGCTTACATACATACTCTATGTGTCTTAAGAGCATGTTTCGCATCGTATCTTGAGTAATCTGATATTTGGCTTACTCAACTTTTGCTCTGTGTCTTGTGCCTTGTGTTTAAGCCTTGTTAACTGTCGCAATGGCTTTTGGCACATCCGCTACTCACTTTCCATGCAATTGGCTTAAGCAATTTTCATTCCGTTGTGGTCTCAGCTACCCATTCTCCTACTTCCACCCCTTTCGTTGAGCTACTCCTTTTAACTGTGTCTCTTTTGGCGTCACCCCGCTGCAGAGCATTTCTCTCACATCCGATTAGCAATTTCCATGCACTTGAACAATTTCAATTTTTCTCTTGTAGTTGCCCTCCTCCATTTGGTTGTTGTCTTAGCTAAAGCTCATCCATATCCTACCTTTTTATGGTCATGCTCTGAGCTGCAACTCTTTTACCAAACGCCACTGCCACTGCCACTGCCACTGCCGTCACCCCCGTAAGTAGCTCAGGAACATTATGCGCACATCCCACAAGCACTTTCCATGCGTTTAAACAATTTTCATTTTATTTCATTTTTGTAAATGCATATACCCTATAGGCAGCAGAAGTAAATACGGTATATTGGGATTGTTATTGTCTGTATATGTCAATCAAGATTATAATATATGTGATATGGTACTAGTTCTGATTACTAATGATGATAATCTTGTTTGTCAAACGCTTATTCATATGCTTGCATATATTTAACGATAATATGGTAAAAACTTTATCACTTGCTACAAAGCTGATTGTAGTTCATATTGAAAACAGTGCAACATCAAAAATTAAGTCTTCAATTGTTTATCTGTTTTGTAAATATTAAAAACAAAACAAACCTATAAGATTCGAGACTGCACTTATAAAATATAGAAATCGTTATATACTTAAATAATTTGTTAGAGCTGCGTTTATTTCAATCAATTATTGTTCTTTGGTTTCAGTACTGATGGAGCACGATGCTCTCAGACCTGGTTTTCTGAGCTATAAGCTCGTTTTTTGCCACAAAGGATCTTGTATAGAAAAACATATTTTTTAATGTACTTTTCATGTGAAGCTCTTCTATGAAAACTGACTAAATTTAGGACTGAGTAAGGCTAAGTTGAGTCCTTCGTCACATCACTTGTAGTTGCACTCTGTACAGAGTATTGAACACAAGGACATTTGGTTGTTTCCCTGCGTAGCCAATATTGTGGTTAGTTTCTCTGTGATACCCCTGGGTTGGCTTGTTGCCTGCTGCTCAGAAGGAAACAAAGATGTGAGTATTTGAGGAACTCAATGCAGTGGGCAGGCCAGCCCGTGTTTGGAAGCGTTTGCTGCATTCTTGGTTGGCTTTTGAAAAATGATGATAAGAATTTCATAAATATGCCCGTTGCGTTACATTCGCTTATTCCTTTCTAAGCCATTAAGTTTGTCCAAGTCATGTGCTCTCTCTTTCTCAGAAACATTTATATGCACGTACATATACTACGTATATGTTATATCGTAAAATATTTAATAGCTTTAAGTGTTTACCAGCGCTGAGGGGCAAGTCCAATGCTGCGTATATACCTTGGCCATTATGTAGTCCTGGCAACGCACTGGCCATCATTTGTCTCCGTCTCAATGCTCTGGCAGCAATTTTTATTAAATTTTATAAAAAACATAAAGCACAAAATATCGATGTATGAATATTCTGACCTTTCCCTCAATAAATTTCAAAAGGAACGCATTGAATAAGACGTGATTTTCAGCTCACGCACACACACACACACACACACACACACACACACGCACGACACACACATAAGCCGCACCTATACAGGACGAAATGGGTGAGTTTATGGGGGTGGCTCTAAGGTCGCCCGCTCGGGGTCGCCCTGGTGCTGTTTACTACTGCATGGCACGTATTTTGGATTTCTGCTACATTTGAACTTAATATTTCTGTCCCTGTGTGTGTTAGTGTTTGCGAAAAATGTGCTCTCTTTGAGTCAGCGGAAAGTGTGGAGCGGGGGCGTGAACATCTCCAATTTTAGCCATGGGGAATTTCTTTGGCGTGTTAATGCCTTTTGGCTATCAATTGGCCATTATACGCTGGATTCTTGAACCCGGCTCGCAGTTCCGGCCGCCTCATCCGCTACATAACCATTACCAGTCTGTAATTCCGTTGTGATTTGGGATTAGGTCTGGGCCTCAGCGCATGAACACGCTATAAAAATATCTTGGCCAGGGCAATTGAATAAATTGTGACCTTTACATTGATTCCGTTTGCAAACTCTCATTCTATCTGACTCTCTCTCTCTCTCGCTCACTCTTAGTCTCTCTCCAGAGTAAATAAGACTTGAAAAACCATTTATTTCTTTTTCGACTTTTGTACCCTTTTTTCGGATTTTTGCTCCGTTTTTTCTGTGCTGTTGTGTTTTGCGGCCCAGCTTGGACATCCCCGCGGCACCGGCACGTAAGCTGCCAGAGAGTTTTATAAGTCCATTTGTGTGTTTGCTATTTTTAAATCGAAATATAAATAAATGGTTACTGCGACGACCACGACTGTTGCTGCTGCTGTAACTGTTATTGCAGCCGTTGACCCACACACAGCACACAGCACACAGACACATACACATACTCATGTAAACGCACTCACACCCACAGAAACACACATGCTGACCACAAGTTGGTCTATTAATACGCGTAAATAAGCCGCTTAATTAGTCGTTCATTTTGGGTGCACTGCAGCCGCAAAAACTGTCGGATTTTAGGGCGAAGCGTGGCCAACATATCGTATACGTAATGATGAAGAAAATCAAACCAAAACGAGAGAACCAACACATTTGGCAACGTTAATTAAATATTGGCATAATAGGATCAACGATACGTCACTTTTTGCTCGTTAGCTCCAATCATTAGGCTAAAAGTCGTAAATATCCTCAGTAAGCGCATCAAACTTAATTTGAATTCCATTTGCCAGTGCAGTCAGCTTATTTGAAAAGTTTATCATAACATAAGTCAAGTGCCACCGTTGCCAACTCACTTAAAACTAGGCCAATAACAAGTCCACTTTCCCTTGGTGCCAACTCGACTCTAAACCAATAGCAATATCATAAATCACCTTGTTGCCAACTCACCAAAGGCAATATCGATGCTAAAATAAATATCATAAGCAAACTACACCAGTGTTCCTACCAGCTTACCTAAACCTAAATCTTAATTTAGCCAAGTAATTTATTTTATTTATCGCATGCCAAAAACAAGCTTGTCGATTGCCCAAGCTCCAGCCCGAACCATTAAAAAGCCACTCACATTTTATATATTAACCATAACCATACTTTTATTATGGAGAAACATTTTTCATTTTGGGTTTTATAAAACAGAAAACATTATTTATTATTTGTATTCTTTTCATCAATTTTCTTTTTGGTTTTTGTGATTTGAAAGTTGTCAACTTGGGGCGTTTATACTTATCGCTTAAAAGTCTTATCAAGACCGCTTAAAATCGAGCGCTAAATGTACAGTTATTAATTATGTATCAATTATCAATATTTTACACGATGATGGACTACATAGAACTTGATGGCAGACAACCAGATAATAACTTATAAATATACACAGAACTTTTTGTTAAAGATTTATAAATTGGTTTTTGTTGTATAAAATGTGGCGAAATCCAGTTATTGTTGTGGCTGTTTTGTTTAAGTTTGCTGTTGTCTTATGTGTGTTTATTAAAATGTATTTGTTTTGATTAAATAATAAATGAGGCAAGCCGAAAAACAACAAATATTTATATAATATACACAGGAGCTGGCCGCACATTCCATTATAGTACTTGTTATTTTTTTATCAATTTTGGTTTTATGCCTAAATCCATACAAAAATGAAAATTAAATAGCGTGTAATTTGGCTGGAATTTGCTGTGAGTTGTATAGATTTATATGCATATATATATATATATATATATATATATATACGTATTATGTCAAAGAATTACAAATGAGTTTTGTGTACAAAGTAGAACAAAAGGCGGCGCTGGGGCTGAAAGCGCTTTCAACACAAATTCGCAAACTTTTTTATTGCATACTTTTTGGCGCGTGCGAGCAAGTTTCTTTTTTTCCTCGGCCTTTGTTTGAGTTGAATGAATTTCTATAATAAATAAACTTGTACATCGAAATATTTTATTTATTAATTTTTAACAAGCTGCGCCCCAAAGAAGTATGCAAACCACAAAATTGGTCAAAATTGCGAGGAAAGCGTTTTTCAGTTGAAAAGAAAAAAGTTTTGAAAGTTTTCGTTTATGGTTTATGTAATTAAGTTATGCAATCTTATATTAGAATTGGGGTTTTTTTTTAAAAGGTTCCATCTTAATACTTGTATTTAGTCAGCATGGCTGCCACTTCGAATATTTATTTCTCTTATAGATAATACTCGTTAAAGGACTTTTGCATTATGTACACCTCAGTTGATGAGCCGCGTCGAGCTACTGGCAAACACACACATATACACACACATTAAATGCATCATCATTAACACTAAACAGAAGATAAGTGCAACTGCCCCAACTAGGCCGGGGCCGTCATTCAGCTTGCCGCATAAACAGCTGCAACATCATCAGCTTAAACTGCAGCTGCCTCTCCTGCTCCTGCTCCAGCTCCAGCTCAAACTCAAGCTGCACCGGCGCCACAAGTTGGCAAGCGCCGCTGGCAGCAGCGCGTTCACGGCACCAACAAAGCAACCGCTGCTCCAGTTCCAGTTCCAAGTGACAGCGACCGCAGCTGTCGTCGTTGAGATGGCAAGTAAAGGCACTGGGCTCCAAGAGGAGCGCAAGGAGCTGGCGCTGCTATTGCCATGCTGCATGGCGGCCGGATGTTCGCCGTTTATGACATGCACCACCACCGAGGCGGAGTCTGTGTGCATACCATGCGTTGGACCATAAGATAAAGATAAAGTAAAAGACACACACAAAGATGCAGCAACAGCCAGAAGGTTGAAAGCGAGTGGAGAGATGGGAGAGGAGGGCTTGGTTAGAGTTGGGAGCGTGTATGGTGGCGTGAGCACACAGAAGTCAACGAGATGTGTTCGTGCTTGGAAATTTAGTTTCGTGAATTAATAAAAGGCAACACGTTTCAATACGTGCTTACACGATGTGGCACGGTCCATAACGATATTAATAGACTCAACGCAATAATAACATGACTAAATACGATACGATACGATAACACGAATTAATACGACTCATCCCGACTTCAAATTATTCGGCACGATTAGACACGAGTTAAAGTTGACGATTTGAAGTGACTCAAGCAATATATCGATTCAATAAACTCAAATCCAATCAAAACGGCAAAGCCACTATTGACTTAAGACTAACACGACTTATTACGGCTTAAACAGGACACAATTCGGTAAAAATATTGGGATTTAAAAAAAAAATGCTCATTAAAATAAAAATGTGTACATTAAATAATATAAATCGCAAAATAAACACGACTGTTTGCGACTGAACATTAAATTAAATAAACAAAAATTAATATTGATTTTAATTAACATGCACGTATTTATTTTAATAGCTTTTTAAATGTGCTCTATAAATTATAAATTTTTAATAACATATAATTTAATATTTAAAAATATTTAAATAACAATATATATACATATATTGGAAAGGAGTGAAGCGTGTTGCGATGCATTGATACTCTATTTGCCCGTACCTAAGACGTGTGTGTTTTAGTATTTGTAGTTTAGGTTTGAGTTTGGGCCAAAGAGCCTTGTTAATAACATTAGACACGCGCCCATCTCTAGAAAGGGGAGGAGAGGATAAGGATGGTAGTTGAGTGCTGGAAATGCCGTTGGCATGAAACGTCACATTAATTGCCAGCGGGCATAGAACGAGACTTGCAACTGACACACACTCAGACAGGCGGATAAGGACGTTTTCGTTAAAGAAGACGAGGACGAAGAGGAGGACGAGGAGGAGGAGGCGGAGGCAGAGGCGGTGGCGGAGGCGAACCGCAGTGGCAGTGGCAGCGCCAAAACGCCAACAGCAGAAAGAGACAACTCACCTGAGCTACTTGGCGAGCACGTGTAGTTGCCGGAATCCGCCGACGTGGCCTTGGCTATCAGCAGCTTGCTGGTCCGCGTCGAGCGCTCGGTGATGACATTAATGCCACCACGCTGCGAATAATTCATGACCCGCTTGCCTTTGTACCAGTAGATAAACGACGGTGGCACTGGCGACTGCATCGCCAGGCAGGTGAGATTAATGTCGCTGCCACTCTTGATGAACAGCTCCGCGTTGCCAAGAATTTTAGCACGCGACACTGTAAAAACCGCACAATACAAATAATTGCTTTCATACTTAAAAATACGACCCACAACACGCACAAGGCACACACATACACACACACACCGGCATCTGCTCACCTACAACGTTGAGGCGAAAGCCTTGACTGATTTTCGGCTCCATAGACACCTGGCACTCATAGGTGCCCGAGTCCCGCGGCTGCGGTGAGGATATGCGCAACGTCCACTCGTCGGAGCCCTCCGAGTGCAGCGACTGGAAGCGCTGATCATTCGTATAGGTGAGAATGCCCACGGTCAGTATATGCAGGTCCCGCTTGCGTATCCACGACACCTGCAATAACGGCAAACAGCAAGAAAAGCAAGGAGACAAATGGAAAATCAACTTTAAACTTAATTCCCACAATCAATTAAATCTGAAAGCGAAGATAAGGCTTTACTCATTCATGATTATTTTATGCAATACTTAATTATTTGGGCTGCACACATATCTATAGCTATTTTAGATAATATTCCAATTTTTTTTATGAATGAACAATAACTTCAATTCCCTAAACGTGTTATAAGTTGAATAGTTATTTATGCTAAAGGTAAATCAAAACAATTGGGGAAGGATTATTAGGATATCGGCGTGCAGAAGATTTTATACTCTTTTCGAACCTTTAGGTAATTTTCACTCTGCCAACTGCACCACCGAAATACTTAATGACGCATATCTTTGCTAATTATAACTCGATCGATTTGAAATTCGATTTAAACATTAATGAGTTATAGGCATGTTCAAGAGTACAAGGAAATTCAAGGCGATAGCTTTGATAAGATCGGATATATGGCCAAAACCGACTTCGAGTTGTATGGCAGCTATAAGATATAGAAGTCCGATCGGGCTGGCTCCGACCAATGTGCTGTCTCATTGAATAATAAGTGTCTGTGCAAAGTTGCATCGCGATAGCCCAAAAACTGAGGGACTAGATCCCATACATACAGACAGACAAACGGACATGGCTAGAATAATTTGCTTTGTCATTCTAAACATACTGGAGGTAACTTTTGAGGGTCTCCGACGCTTCCTTCTATGCGTTACAAACTTCAGCACAAACTTAATATAATATTTTCTTCGAAAAGAGTATAATGATAACATTTGAATTTACTTGAATGGTAGGTTGATGAGTAGG
Source organism: Drosophila flavopinicola (assembly GCA_035042425.1). NCBI lineage: Eukaryota > Metazoa > Arthropoda > Insecta > Diptera > Drosophilidae > Drosophila > Drosophila flavopinicola. The sequence goes on along the minus strand of JAWNLL010000471.1, from coordinate 1,053,115 downwards.
CCAAATACAGAACATTCAAACAACCCAATAATGGCAGGTTTGAGACTCAGAAGGTAGTAACAATATTCTAATTGAATAGCGAAGAGCAATAGACCTCCTGATGAGTTGTCACATAACTGTCTCATTAAAGTATACATTCGTTTCAATTATAATTATAGTTTGGATTTGGTTAGAGATATAGATATCCAACTTTAGCTTTCTTTTATTTATAAATATTTAATTTAATTGACAACATTTCAAAACACTAGAAATACAGTTACCAGAATATGAAATGACAAAAAAAGTTAAGTCGACATTTTAATGTATCAAACAAAACAAATATGTATAAGTTAATTTAGGCTCCTTTCGAAGTTAACCAACTGCATAAACTAACCAGGTGCGTAATAATATTTCAGTACATAAAATGAATGCAAAATATTCAGACCTGTATGTGAATTAGTTTTCATTGTAACTAAACTAATTGACTTTGAGTCGTAAGTTTGAGTTTTAAAGCGATTAGTCAGTTGGTTTTAAACTTTAGCATTCCCTGCAGCCAAAACTTTGTACATTTGTTTTTTGCCCCATGTCCAATTGTATTTAACTAAAAAACTAAAAAAAAAACTAAAGCAAAACCAAATTTACATTGGAAAAACTTATTTGCTGATGTTGCTGAATATTGTGAACATTTGCAAATGCAATAAGGCAGCTAGAAAACATATAATATGAGCGCTGTCCAAATACTACATTCCGATGAAATGTGGGTTAAGCAAAGATTTGAAGAATGGAAAAATGTCCAACGAATCTAAAAAAACGAAATAATAAAAACCGTCTAAGCCAATAGCATTGAAATTAGAGCTTATTCAAAATTGATAAAGCACAGAATGTCACTTTATGAACATATAAAGGAATATTTAACCAGCTGAATCACTGTGTTTGGCTTAAAGGTGAAAACGTTTGCTCTGCACTTTATCTCTGATCCAAACTTTGATTGACACACAATTGTGCGACATCGCTCCAATTAGCTGCATATAAGACACGACAATGCGTTTCGGCTTGTCGGGGATTAGAGCACGTTGTCAACGGATGAATGCTGAATGGTTGACTGACTACTAGCTTGGCTGATTGTCTGACTTGGTTTGTCTTCCAGTTCGGGGCGTTAATTACTCAATTCAACTGTCTGGGGCTAAAAACTTGTCAGTTGTGTGAGTGTCGCCAGGCGACACAGCGTTGTCGCCAACATCGTTGTCTCCCAAAAAGGGGCAGTGGCAGGGGCAGGAGCAGGGTGCAATGGGGGGCAAGACACGGACAGCAAGAAATTTATTACACCGCATAATTGCACAGCCACAGCGCTTTTGAGGTAGAAACCAATGTGGGGAGTGGCGGCAGCAGCAGAAGGAAGCGACTGTTGTTGCATTTGGTAACAAATCGCTGGGAGCGGAAGCGAAGCCGTGTTACAAATGCGCGAACCAGAACAAGAAGAAGCGGAAGCAACAGAGCGACTGAGTTAGAGCGAGAGAGACGGAGAGAGACGGAGAGAGAGAGAGGGAGAGAGGGAGGTAGATTGGTTGCAGAGCAGGAGGCTATGGTGGTTAGACCGCCAACTTTATGGCGTAATCTTTTAAAAGTAATCTACAAATCTGCCAGCCGCTCGCCGCAGGTCGTTTGTTTGTCCCCATATAGCCCCCCTTAGCCCCCAATGTATATGCATATAGAGACACACACATACATAGCTTATGCCTCGTGCGGCATATATATAATGTTTTGGCTTTGACTCGGAGCGCATTTTAATTGCGTGCCCCTTGGGCTGACCCCAGAGCCCCAAGCCCCGCAAACATCATTCAACTTACCGCCCGGTCGCCCAGATTCCTAACGCGGCAATGCAGCAGCGCCGCTTGGCCAACGGTTGCCGTGACCTCGCGTCGGGAGGAGTTGTCGAAGTATGGCTGCGAGTAGGGGGTTTCCCAGTAATGTGGAGGCACTTCGCTGATGACCATGCCGCTTCCTGCGTGTGCATGTGTGTGTGTGAGTAGTACATAAAAATAACAACAACAAGAACAACAACATCATCATCACATTTCAGTTCATGCCCCTCGTTTATGGACTTGGCGTGTGTGTCCTTTTAAATGCCATGTCATTGGCATCTTGATCCTGAACTTACCAAATAGCAGCAGCAGCAGCCACAGTTGTGTTAGCCAAAGCACTTTTAGGGCCGACCCGCCCCAGCTGCAGTGTATGTCCATCGACATAATACGCGTTGATCAATCAACTGACAGCTGATTTAAGTTTTGCTTTAGTATTGTTCTTCTCGCTGTCCTTGCCGATGCCTCAGCCACATGGATGGCAATCCGAGAAGGACTTCGCTTTCGCCTTAACAATCTGAAACAGTCAAGGTTATAAATCTAATTTTAAAAAGAATTGTGTATATCATACTATAAAATATAAAGTTGAGGGTTCAAACTATGACGTCTGAATTAATTAGTATGGAAATTGTTACAAACTACTAGGAAAGAGAGCAGACGGTACAAAGTTCTTAAAGGTTCAACTTGTGTAATAAGATATGTCCACATTCAGCATAAGAAAAGAATATATAAACACAACTAATATATACTTAGTCACATATTAGTAGTTTAGATACAATTAATATATATTGAGTATGCGTTGAAACACATAATTAAAATACATAATTATATTTGCAACTATTACCACACAATTATTCTATTGGGATAATTATGATAAATTAGCTGTTTTCCACAATTATCGTCTGCTTGAATACTTTATACAAAATACGAAAATATGCGAAAAAGAAGTATAATATTCATACAAAATTATTTATATTATATTGTTAGCAACATTTTTTTTATTATTTTAGTCATTTGCCCAAAATAGATATTTGGCTATTTGGATATGCTTCTCTGAATGGTCTTTAGAGTTGTTATATTATATATATATATATATATATATATATTGATTTGTAGCTATACAACTTTTGCTAATGAGCATCTCATACCATTAAAATAGCTTTCAATACTAATAATACAATATTTGTACTTGTTTTAATGAAAATATTATCTGTCTATCGAATTACCATTAATAATATCGGACACATGGTAAAAAAACGGGTACACATATATGTTTAGTTTGATTTGAAAATAATTAATAGCTTTTTATGCATTAGCTGCTTGCTATCTCTATAATGATCAGATATAATGGGATGTTGAATTTGAAATATTGCTTAAGATAATCTGTAAAATAAAAAATTAAATTACATTTAAGTGCTTTTTAAGCCATTAAATCTGATTAAATCTTGAAGCCCACGTTAAAACCAATTAAACGGGGTGCCATGAACTTGGAACGTGGTTGAAAGTGAGCTAAATAAAATAAACTGGCTGTTCTGCATTTTGAAAACGATTTTATTCCAAACGATATTAATCAGTAAAGTCTGATGGCATTTCCGATTTCAGACGTAAAGTACATTTTTAAAGCTGATTTTAAGTGGAACGTAAATATATAACAGCCACTAAAGTTAATAGCAGTCGGAGCTTTTAATATCATTACAATTAAAGAAAATATTTTTTCAACTATTTTCTATCTTAATGTTCGCAATGTCAAAAAACTACAAACGTTTACTGAATCCTAATAAATAGAAGGCACGTCCAAAATCTGTAGATAAAACAAAATACTTCCCTAACATAGATTTCACCAAAGGGCAATAAAAGTAAGAAAAGATTGCTTAACTTTCAAGCAATTGAATCTAATCATTATCAATAATCCCCCATTTTCGAAATTCCACTTTCGAATCAATTTAGCAGAAATAAAATCGTTAGCCCACTTTATGTAACATGATGGAGTCATGCGAAATCAACGAGAATTTTCTAGATTGAAATGAAAATGGAATAGGGAAGATTATCATTATATTATTCCTGCAATTGCTAAACTCAAAGTGAATAAATGAGAGGATCTTAAGTAGCTGAGCAAGAGATGTGCTTAATAGAATAATTTATTGTAATTACTATTTCGGTGAGTTTTTCGGGCTAGCTCAGCCTTTAGATAAACGAGGCAGCTTTATCACCAAATAAGTGCTTATTTATACGCTCTCCAGCAGGCAAGTACTCGTAATATTCAGTGCATTTGATATAAATTACAGCTTGAATTTATGACGAACACTTACAGCTTTAGCTCTTTCGCTCTATCATAGCCCCCAACAAAAAATACGAATGCCCAAAATTTGTCCAGCTGTGATGGGCCAACGGGTGAACGAAGTATTTCTATGGAAATACATTTAGCACGGGAAAATATTCATAATCCTGGCCCATTACTCAAATATATATATTCGTTGTCAGTCCAATTAGCTGCGTGACTCGGGTCAAGGGGTTCGTGTGGCCCGCTATTTGTTTTGGTCATTCCCCCCATATTTTTATACGTATGTGTGTGTTTGTTGGGCCATTTATTTGCTTGTGCCGCAGCCCACTGTCCCTTTTGCATGAGCATTTTGCGCTGCTATTATAAAGAATTATCGCCCGGGGCCCCGAAACGTCAGTTTTCCATGGAAATCAAACAAAACAAATGTCAAGTCCTAACCGACGTTCAGCAAATTTTTAACCAGCTTTTTAAAACCACGTATTAGTCAAAGTCACATAAACAAAACGGACCTCTAGCCCCAGGGTCCTACATCGTATATATGTATTTTATTTATTTTATGACTCCTGGAAGTTATAATATCCGAGCGAACACTTTATAATATTCTCTTTGTGTGAAAGTGTAGTAATCATATATGGTTTAATGGGTAAACAGTTGCCTAATCCTAAATATTATAGTATTCTGAAGATCAAAAGCTCAAATGGATTTTCCAGAGGTCAAAGTCTAATCAAATATTAATTGTATAATCTAGCTTTTCGCCGACATTTTCTCGTAATAGTAGAGTTCTAAAAGATATTTTTGTTTTGTCAAAGTCGATGTCTTACAGGAGTATTTCCGTTAGATAATATGCATATTATATTGCCTTCCATGTTCAGAAAGGAGTTCTTGTCTTAAAAAAAACGTACTTGGAACTTCTTGGCTATATATATATATATTGCTCAGATAGCATGATGTCTTATATGATATTTTACTTTAATCAGAGTCCTAGGTCTTACAGATAACATACACCTTAAATGCCGTTTCCTTACCACTTAGCACCTGTTATATGTGTATTCCACGCGACGTTTGTGTCCCGGCGCCATTTTGAGCCCAATTCGGCATTAATTTTTTGTACAGAGTTGATTTATTTGGCAATCGATTGCGCAATGCGGAATAATTAGTGGAAACTCTACATTTGTGTGTGCACACATTTCTCGCTTGAATTGCCGCTCATTTTGGCTGCCATTGTTGCTTGCTCCGGTTCTTCGGTTTTAGGTTTTTATATTTTCTTGGTTTCTTTTTTATATTTTTTGTGGCAATAACCTGGACTACCAAATATTTCCGTTTAGCACTCGACCAACGACAATCAACACGGACACGGACACGGACAGGAAAAGGGAGACGAGAGGACACCGTCGCTGCCTTTGTATTATTTTATTTGTATGTATATGTATGCATGGGCACGTTAGGTACAGCTCTATAGGTATGCCATATAAGCACTACACTATACTCACACACACACACACACGCGCGACACAATCACTCACTCACACACACACACACACACACACAAGCACACGCACACACGAGCGAGCGTCGCATTTTTGTGTATCCGTCTCGTACGTGAGCAATGTTCTCGCTCTGCTTCTTGTTCGTTGTTGCTTTGACTGGGGATACAGTTATTAAATAGCCGTTGCTTTATTTTATTTTCGGTTGCGCTTAAGCTGTTTTTATTTTAAATGTGGCACAATGTCAGATGTCAGTTATCAACTGCAGCGGCCGAGCGTGCACACGTGCATCCTTGCCGCAGGATTCGCGTACTGGAACTGATTCATCAGCAGGCAGCGCGTGTCGATGTCTACCTTAGCGAGAGCAACACAGCCCGAACCTTTAGCCGAAGCGTGTCACTCAGAACTTGCTCTCGCTCTCCCTCAGAGCGCCGAAGCAGAGAGAGAGAGAGAGCGACAACATGAAACCTTAATTTGCGTTTTTCTCTGCATTTTTAATAAGCACCAAAGTGGGAAACTTTTTTTAGCGATTCGTATTTGCTGTTGTTGTTGTGTGTTTAAAGCTCTGGCAAAGGGTTTGACTTTGTTGCAGGTAGTAGTATAAGCAGCCACAGAGTCGAGTCGCTTGAGTCGAACAGACAGAGAGAGAGAGAGAGTGAGTATACGAATGAAATAGAGAGTGCGGCTCTCGGGTTAACTGGGTTATTAGCACAACCTGCCTCAACTCAACTCAATTCGTTGCGTCGCGTCTCGACCCGAGTCGCATCGCATCGCATCGCATCGGATCGGCGGGCCGAGCATAATCTGCTCAATAGTCACGTACAAATGAACATTCGCAATACACACGCCTTCGTTTTTGCCATATTAATATAGTCTACATTTGGGGGCTTTGCAACGCACATGAATGATTCACGTTGGCCTCACTGAAATGTGATTTTTACCGCAATGTGTAGTAGGTATGTCACACCCCATTCCGCCCCGATCGACCCTCCGGCATGCGACAGAAACAATTGAACAGACAGTTATAGGCCAATTTCAGTTTATGTACACGCGTCGCAGTCGTGAAAGATTTGTGAGGCCGCTCCGCGCGGGGGGCCCAACCAATGAACACCTGCACCAGCACCTGCACCTGCACTTGCACCCGAAAGCTCTGTGGTGTGGCTGTGGTTGCTGCTGCTCCTCTGGTCTCCATGGCCTACCGTGTCAAATGTTGCGTGTTATGGGCCGCAAATGTTGCTGTCGAAAGCGTATCCGTAACCTCATACTCTCGCAATTGGCCCCGCTCCGCCACGCCCCGCCCCGCCCCGTCCCGCCCCGCCTCCAGCGTAGCCGGACATCACAGGGACGACGACGCGATGAGTCTGAGCTGTTAGGGTCCGAGGTCGGTTTCGGTCTCGACGTCGACGTCGACGTCGATGTCGGCAGCGTCCATGTCCGTGTCCGTGTCCGTGTCCGTGTCCGTGCCGCGGGCGGCCAGGGGGCAAAGGGCATTTCAACGCGCGGCTTACAAGCTAATAAATAAAGTGCCAAAATTTTTGTTCGAGTCGAGAGTGCTTGACTAGAAAAACGCTCAGTACGCTGCTGTTGAATGTAAATTTCGGGGGCGAACAATGCATAAATGCCAGAGTGGCGACACCTAGCGGACAATGGGAGCACTCAAGCGATTCAAGTTCACGATTCTGTTGCCAAATTCCCTACACTAAATATTGTACATAGAATACTTTCGCAACACAATAAAACTATTTTTGGCATTTTCGATTGTTGTGCGAGCTGCTAAAATACAAAAGTATTTAATGCATAATACACTTTTTTATAAACTGAAAGCTTTTGTGTGTGGGATAAACTTTGATCAGAGTAAATAAACATATTTTTGCTTTCTATTTAACAAAAATATGCATATAAGACTGGTCTGGCTCTAAGCTGAGTTGCTATTTGATTTTTTATAATATTGCCATTTTCAAAGTTTTCTCCAGCCATTCGTGTGCTCAGTTTGCTAAGATTATCTATGCTACTGAGATTTGAGCACAATAAAAGCTATTTTTGGCTTTTTGAACTCCTTTTGAGAGCTGTGGACTGCAAAAATATTTAATATATGATTCGCTCTGTGTGTGGGACAAACTTTGCTAGAGAATGGAATCAAATTTAAAGAAATAAATATATTTATATGAATATATAAATGCTGTTCTTACTATGAGCTTGCGATTTTAAAAGTTTTCTTTTATTCCTGAGATAGCAGCACCTAAAGAAACTCTTATTATACTCTTTTCGAAGAAAATAGTATATTAAGTTTGTGCTGAAGTGTGTAACGCATAGAAGGAAGCGTCGGAGACCCCTAAAAGTTACTGCCAGTATGTTTAGAATGACAAAACAAATTGATCTAGCCATGTCCGTCTGTCTGTCTGTCTGTATGTATGCAAACTAGTCCCTCAGTTCTTCAGCTATCGGGATAAAACTTTGCACAGAGACTTATTATTTAAAGGGACAGCACATTGGTCGGAACCGACCGGATCGGATCACTATATCTTATAGCTGCCATACAACTGGAGTCGGTTTTGGCCATAAATAAAATGTTTTCAAAGCTATCGCGATGAATCTTTGCACATATATTTATTATTCAAAATGACAGCACATTGATCGGAGCCGGCCGGATCGGACCACTATATCTTTCAAAAGACAAATTTAAATTCATATGATATCAGTTCTTAGAACAAAAATAATAAATGCCATGCGATAAAACGAATGTTTACAACATATGCAGTTGGCAGAGTGAGATTCGTCAAAAGGTTCGAAAAGAGTATGAAATCTTCGGCACGCCGAAGATAATCCTTTCCCACTTGTTTTTGGTTATTTTTTGCTGTTCTGGAATATAGCAATTTACTGAACTTGCTTAACATATTTTGCAAAAATGCATGGATTAATTAAATTTGCTTCCGAATAAATACAATAGAGGAGGTATTCTATAAATTTGAGACTCGAAATGTTATTTTGGTAGATTGAGATTAGAATTAGAGAAGTTCGCCCATATATATTACACACTTTTATCAAAATGGGACCTCAATGTGTGTAATAAATAAATACGATTTGGCAAATATGTTTTTTATATTTAAACTGAAATTATATGAGCTAAGCTGTGTATATTTAAGTAAAAGAAGTCTTAGCCAACATATTTATTCGTAGGCTATTTAGTCGCAGATAGCTGCTAGCCCAAGCTGCAACTGCTGGGTATCCAAAATATATTAGCTTTGTTGAGGTGCTTAAGCGTCTGTCATTGAGCGAATCAAATTAGTGGAACAATCTATAGCTACCCCCACACAACAATCTCGATCGCATTCCTCTACAACCTATGCGAGATGCTATCTGCGCACCTTTTTGCAAGTGAATTTATTGTTGCCAATTAATTTGTTAAAATTAGTGGAGCTGGCGCACGACTAGCGCCTAACTGCCAGAGCCAGAGTCAGAGTCAGAGCCAGAGTCAGAGCCCAGCGCCTTGTGGTAGTTTCAATTGTGTCTTACCCCTCACGCCGCACCCACACACAGTCAACTGCTTATCGATAAGCAAGGCGCAAAGGACGCGGCTCTATGAGCAAATTGTTTGGCTCGTCTTTTGTATTGCTGGCGAAATGTATGCCACGTACACGTATTTATCCATTGCTTAGCTGCCGCTCAGCGTTAGGCGGCCATATATTGCCACAGCCACTGCTCCAGATACTGGCACGCCTCCCCCACAGCCCACTCCCCACTCCCCACTGCCCCCTTGCACCCAGGCAAGCCTGCTGCTGATGTTGCGTCTCTTGCGGCCGGCGCGTCTTGTGCCTTGCATGAATGCTAAATTAATTTCAAATGAATACAAATGGCTTTTCGCTTTTAAGACCAGGCCAGAAGCACAGCACAGCAAATTTGCACACACACACACACACACACCCAATATATGCACACACACACACACACACACACGTACATACGTAGTCCTTGCAGCGTTGTCTGTTTTACATTTCGCTGTGTTTCTCGCACAGTTTTCAACATTTGAAATAACTCTTCGGCCCCGACGGCTGCTGACTCACTGGCTCAGCCTTTTTATGGGCCCGCATGTCGGCACGGCCACGTTTATCAGATGCACCGTTGTAAATTTACAGCGCAGCACCGGACCCGTTAATTCAATTCAGCGCAAACGCTGAAATTCGCCTGCGCCTATACGTCCAAAGCCCCGCCACCCCAAAGAGCCATCCCATTGACTGGCCAGCTACCGAAAAAGCTGGCAACTGGCAATGGCTATTACCCAATAACTAGAAAACGCGGCTAATCGCGTGAATAGTTTTGGGGGCGGCGTAATTGATGTTTACAGCTAAGCAGCAGAGAGCGGGCAGCGAGAAGCGAACAGCGAGCAGCGAACAGCGCGAAACGAGAAGCGTCGCTCACATTTCGCGAATTAACATTTCGTTGCCTACTTTTCGGGGCACCTGCCCAATGGCAAAGCTGCTGCTGCTGCTGTTGCTGCTGCTATTGCTATTGTTGTTGGTGCTCAGCTGTGGGTGGCTGTTTGGAGGTTGGCGACCAGAAGTTGCTTTCAACGATACTTTGATTTAATGCATTTCATTGAGCGATAGCAATGGGCGGTGGCAGTGGTGGCGGCTTCGGCCACTCAGCCACTTTGCATTCATTATTCAATTTGAGGTGGATTTAGATGGCAACCGATAGGGGCATAAGCCGTATCCGCAACGTCTATGATTATTGAGGTGTGTGCACTACATACTTCCAGCGCTCGAAAAAATGTTGTATAGAATAAAGAGCATACATTTCTATATAAAAGATAGAAAAAATAATATCATTAAATTATATTAAATAAAAAATATGAACAAAATTTGAAGTATTCGATGGGCACTTTTACAGATTGTCATCATCAAAGTCAACACGGTCAAAATCGCATTTTTCACAACAAGTAAAAAAAAAGTGTTACTTTCAGATTTGAAATTACATTTCCAGGGAATCAAGTATTATGACAGAACTCTTGAGAATTCGGCTCACAAATGGGGGGAAACTTGAAAAAAACATAGTAATAGAACATAGAATACATAGATTATGCTAATATTTTATATTCCTAAACATTTTCTTTAAGTGCAGAAACACTTGAAAAGGTGTTTATGGACTTCTTGTTAACTCCTAAAACTTATCAAAGAGCATAACTAATCTGTACCCCTTTAACCTTTGGCATACAAATCAACAATTCCCTTTAATGGCTGTCTTCAAAAGTCAACCATATATGTGTGTGCGACCGTGTGTTGTGTGTGTGTGTGTGTGTGTGTGTGTGTGTATGTGTGTGTCACATCACATCACATCGCTTCTGTTGCCATTAGCTCACCTTCAGTTAGCCTGGATGTTGCCCAAGGCTGTTGAAATGCTCTCAGACCTTTTGCGCTGTGTGTGATTCCCCATCGATTTCCGTGTTTGACTTCCTAGGACTCCCAATTTGATTTGCATGCAAAAGTCGAGCCGGCTAATGCCAGCAATTCATTAGGGAGAATATATCCTTGTTGGGACCGAATGGGATCAGTACTTTCCCGCCTCGGCTAACGACGAGTCAATGCAAATTTCCAATCGCAGCCCGAGGAGCGAGCAACTAACTGTAGAGTATTAAAAAGCACTTTAAATTTTATTGCAGCGTGTACTTGGAGGCATTGAAGAGGGCATTATTCCATCATTTCAATTATTTTGCATCGCGCAATAAACATTGCTGAAAACAAGTGAGAATTTTGCAGTCGGGCGGAGCCGACTGCGTAGTACTCTGATACCATTGAAGGACAGCTGAAAGCAAGTGAACAGAACATTTTTGCTGGTGTATGGGTGACCCGGTGTATGGGTGGCCGGAAAATTCAGGACGGAATCTTTTGGGGTGGTCGGCCCTAGTCTAAATTCCAAATTTGGGGACTCTAGCTTTAAAATTGCCGGAAATATACACGTGTTATCAAATTGTGCATTCATGTAAATCGATTTTCGCGATTACGGTGGCGGGAGTGGGCGTGGTAGAAATTTTGTCTGTGATCTGTAGAGGACGTAACCAGTAATATATATTCCAAATATGGTGACCTTAGCTCTAAAACTGCGGGAGATATTAGCATTTCAAATTAATTTTGGAGGAGGGGCTGGTGGGCGTAATAATGGGCGTGGCCGATAAACCTAGCATCCAATATGCCTACCAAATTTGATTACTCTAGCTTCTAAATTGTGGGAGATATTCACCTTTAATCGATTTGTGATTTGAGGTGTATCGACATGTTATCGATTTGCCAGCCTCCCAGTGGGCGTGGCATAAATTTGAAATAAACTGGATCTGAAGCAGATAGCTATAATCATAACACAAGAGATCAAGAGTCTATCTAATATAGTTTCGGAAATACGTGCGCTCATCCAGACAGACAGACGGACAGACGGACGGCCTGACGGACATCCGACAAAACCAATATACTATGAGTACCTTCGGTATCAGAGTATGAAAAGGACTTCAGAGTTAAATGAGGTTAAAAGCGATTGTTTAAGCTTGTCATGCAGATATGGGCTCGATTTATGGACCTCGTTGTGTCTCTCAATTCAATTTTCATATTTTGTTATTTACCAGCCCAGTCCATAGCATGCGCCCTAGTAAAGTGCCCAGCTGTGCGGCCAGATGGGAAAAAGTACACTGCTACCAACTGCTACCAATATTAGGAATAGGTTGTAGGTTCGCTCATTCGCTAATTTTCTCTCAAGCTAGATAGTGATTTTAATTGTTAAATTCTGATTTGTGTCGCCTCACAGGCAGAATTGCGTCATGATTAAATGCTTAACGATTTGAAAGAAAACTCCGTTTAGTCAGGCTTCTCGACAGTCAAGGTCGGGACCCGCATATTTAGCACAGAGAGCCACGACAGCGACAGATTAGGCAGACTGCCAAGGCCTTTGAAGATGTCAAACCGAGGAATCCGGTTCGCCCTTTTAAAATTGCAGGCCAGTCGCCAGAAAGATATTTAATGCCTTTCGGGTATTCACTGTCCGCATAGAAATTATGGTAGGGATCAGGTTGAATCCTTGCAGCTTGTTTGCTAAATAGCCAGTAAACGATTTGAGAGCTTTTAAATATTGACTAGCTTGTAAAATGTAGTATGTTTCTTCGAAAAGTTTAGGGTTTTCGTTTTAGACTGATAATGAAAAAAATGAAATAAATATTTTATATTGTTCTTTCTTAAAGATTTAATGGAAAATTTGTTAGCCCAAGTGTTTCCAATGAGTGCAATTGCATTTATGTATAATCCATTAGGTGACTGATTTATGTGTAGACCATTTTTTGCAACTTCCCTTTGAGTTTAACGATTATTTGATTTGTTAACAGGCCGCAAACTACTTAAGTGTCACATGGTCAGTTAAACTTCAGCATTGCTTTTCCGCTTTATAATGATTTATGGAATGGCCAAACAAAGAAATCTGCATACAATACATATAAATAAACATATATGCATACAAATAAATATATAATAATTAATTTCATATGTAGTATGGGCCATGTGTGTGTGTGTTTGTGTGTGTGTTTGTACATCAAATAAATATTTACATACATATATATCCGTTCGAGTAGCATTCGTAGCATTCGCATCCTCGCACCCTTTTTCCACTTGAGCTTAACTGCCCGACACTGAATTGAATTCCCCAGACGGCAACTACCCCGCTTCCTTCTCCGTGCTCACCCGCGGGAGCATTTACATAGACCACACACATACTATGTACGAGCCACAGGACTTTTGTCTGCTTTCGTTTTAGAGTTGGACATTGAGCATCTGATATGCATCAAATATAACTCAATTGCCGGACTGCTGGGCTCTTACGAGCTGAATAACCAGGAAATACTTTGACTTAGGCCAAACTTGGACATTGGGCGCTTTGGCACCCTTTTTCCTTTAGCCTTAGCTTTAGCTTTAGCTTTAGTTTGTTGCTACAGCTTTGGCTCTATCTCGCCATCCGCATCTATATTTATATGTTCGCTTTCGCCACTCGCTCTCACTCTAGACACTTTCCATTCATTTTCGCAAGTGGCTACGGATTTGCTTTTTATACCCTGTGGCCATTTAATTTATTCAGATGGGTATATTTGGTTTGCATATGGAACTGGCAGAAGAAGGAAACCTTTGGAGTGAATATCAGTGTATATCATATTTTTTCTAATTATACAAAAAAAATTGTTTGCTGCCTGGAAATGAATATGATATATTATATATTTTTTGTTTATAAACATAATTTGAAAATAATGTATTGATCTAATAGAGCAAAAGAGCTTTGTCAGCAATTCATCACACCCCTCAAATGTATAAAACATAATAAAGCCACATGTACAGAAGTATTCCTTAATTCCTTTCAATATTCTCTTTCTTAAATATATTAAATATATTAAATATATATTTAAAAAAAAAGAAGTACGTAATATAAAAGTTATTGCATTGCTTTTTGTGGCTCCACAGACACAAACCCTAATTACAACCACAATTTGAAAGGTATATCCTTGATACTTGGCACACATCCAGTTTATTATGACCTCTTTGTACTTTTACTTTATAAACAGTATGTTGTAGTCGTGTACTGACTTCTTCTTTTGTCATTCCGGTGTCGCTCAGGCAAACTCAGCTCTGCACACAAACAAATGCTGCGTTTTGTTTATTTACATAAGCATATACTCAGTCAGACGTATATGGGCATATATGTATGCTTGAGTACATATGTATCTATACCTATGCGACTGTCTGTCTCTTGAAGATATTTGGCTAAAGGCTTTTAGGGCCAGCTTGCCGTTAGTTGGCGCTTCGAGCGAACATAAAAATGCCCTTAAAAGCCGGCACAGAGACAGAAAACAAGAAAGTGGAAATAAAAAAAAAAATCAAGAAAAAGAAGCGAATATAAAACTTATACCAAAAAGGGATTGACGGATATAAATGGTGATATGACCTAAGGTCATTTGTATAAAATTAAGTTGAGCATCATAAGAGCGGCAACGCACAAACAAATGACAATAACAGAGAAGAAAAAAAATCGGAGAATAAAAACTAAATAGCTAGCAACTACGCCCCAAGTTGTTGTTTAATCAAAAACTTCAAATCGATTTACAATAAAAGGAAAACCAGAACCAGAAGGAACAAGGAGACGAGAAAGAGGCACACTCATAACGGGAAAGAGCTAACTAAAAATGTAAAAAGCCCCTCGAAATCCTTGGCGCGCTTTTCATTTAGCCGCGTTCATCTTTAATAAATTTTTATGCCGTATGCTAATAAAGATTTTCTGTCGTGCCCCAAGCCATTTGCCACGGCACTGGCTATGGCAATGGCTATGGCACTGGTTCTGCTTCTCGTCTCGATGTGCCTCGCTCTCTCTCTCTCTCTCTCTCTCACTCATGGGTGGGGACTCCATTTTAATATCCAGCCACGTATGTCATGGCACAAAACCATTAAGCACAAAAAGCAAAGTAAAAGCTAGAGCTGAATGCAAGAGCGAAACAAAACAAAAAGGAAAAATAATATGTATAGAAACAGCTGAAGAAGAAGAAGCAGCAGCAGCAGCAGCAGTGGAAAAAAAACGGGAAAAAATTATGCCCCAGACGCCGCTGAATTTTAAATGAGCCTTTATGGGCTTCATTTCAGCGTGTAAATTATCTCATTTGTCAGCAATTGCGCTGTGCGTGTGTTAGTGTGTATGCGTGTGTGTGTGTGCGTGTGTGTGTGTGTGTATGTGTTGCCAAAGACTCAAGTGGCCGCCTAGACGGAGCGTTACGTCCATGATGCTTGTACCCGGTTTCCGCTTTCCGCTTTCCGCTTTCCCCTACCCGCCTCGTATTCATATGCGACATGTACTCAGCCATTTGTAAAATGATTCAATGGCGTCTCCTGACGTTTAATGAGATAAGCGCGCGCTTTGTGCGATAAGATTATGTTATGCCCAGGCAAAGACCAGCCGGCGCGTATCAACATGCCATTGCCAGTTTCACTACATACATACATATGTACATATATATTTAATCTATGCAATACATATATCCTACATACTGTACATACTGTACATGCATACATACATCATCTTCAGCATAACGACCATTGGAATGCGCTCATGTTTTGGAATTCGCTTGGTACAGCTGCAAGATGTGCTGAAGTATTTCCATGGATGAAATGCTAACAAATCTGTATCATCACAATAAGCCCAAAAAGGCAAAAGGCAATTGCGAAATGTTAACAAGCCCCAAGTACAAACCAACAATACAAACCGCAGTTGAGCGAAAACGGTTAAAATCTCTTTATGGCCACTGAGATGTTTTGTTCTTGGATTGTTTTCTCAATCTCTGGTCAGTGTCCTTTATTTACTCCACAAATGGTTATCATGGATTGAATCCCCTATTTGGTAAAAGAGCTGGAAAAACTGTTTTTTTTTAAGCAAATTTAAAGTTTAGGCATTCCAAAGCACTAGTATTCGCTTAACAACATTTTTTGTTTTTAGTTTTAATCAATTTTCTATGAGGCTTTGAAAAAAAT
Source organism: Drosophila flavopinicola (assembly GCA_035042425.1). Classification (NCBI taxonomy): domain Eukaryota; kingdom Metazoa; phylum Arthropoda; class Insecta; order Diptera; family Drosophilidae; genus Drosophila; species Drosophila flavopinicola. The sequence continues at coordinate 1,036,980 of JAWNLL010000471.1, read as the reverse complement.
GCTGTTTATACTCTTTTCGAAGAAAATAGTATATAAAAGCTTGTGCTGAGGCCCCTCAGTTTTTGAAGTATCGCTATGCAACTTTGCACAGACACTTATTATTCAAGGGGACAGCACATTGGTCGGAGCCGGCCAGATCGGACCACTATATCTTATAAATATTCTTAGAACAAGAAAAATAAATGCTACGCATAAAAAAGTAAAATTCAAACATCTATAATTGTAATAAATCAGAAGCTATAATAATAGATAGGACCGAAGATACGAAACATGTCTAAAACAAAATGCTGCAAGTTGTTCTTCATTATTTCCTAACTGTTATAAGCAATAAAATACAATGAAAATAATTCCTTTAACTTTCTGCTATGACCCAAAGATACTTTTGTAAGCTTTTTGGATAACAATCAACTGCTGTGAAATAACTCTTTAGAAAACTCGCTTGGGTTTCTATAGAAAACTTTTGGATGACTGCCTTATAAATATGGCAACCGTTTGTAACTCAAACTTCCAATTAGTACTTCAAATTTGATGCATTTACGAATGTAATTTTCACTCTCCATCTCTCTCTCTCTCTCTCTCTCCACCTCTCTCTCTCTCTCTCTCTCTGTTTCTCTCTCACTTGGTTTCATATTATTATAACAAACTTGTATATGCTGGATATTTGTGTGTGGACAAACTCGACTGGCCGTCGACATGGATAACATGGTTACATATACATATATATACGTAGACGTACATACATACATTTATTCCGGCGGACAACAAAAGCAGCGAAGTTCTGGGCAACCGGGCGCCGAACCCACCTTTTGACAAGGGCATAATTAAAGCATAACAGGAGTAACAGCAACGCCCAGTAAACGTACCCAAAACAAGCTCCACCCAAAAACCCCGTTAAGGCTGCCATCCAAGTTGGGGCGAAGAAAGAGATGGAGGCGCAGGAAACGGCAAGTCCTGGCAAGGACCTCGAGCCGAGGCGAGGTGGGGCAAGGCGCACATAAAAGCGAAACCCACTACATGGGGTGAAAACAGGTTGTTACTTCCTTGCAAACAAGGTTCCGTTACCGTTATGCCGTTATGTATGCATATCTCTGTGTGTGTGTGTGTGTGTGTGTGTGTGTGTGTGTGTGTGTGTGTGTGTATGTTTGTGTCTGTAGCTGGCGTATAAAAGAAAAGCACGTTATTGCCAATTTAACTTACATTGTGCATGTGTCTTTAAACAAAGATTTATGTACCCACTTGCATGCATACTCATAGCTACCCAAGTAATGTATATGTTTATACAGTGGTTGTTCCCACATTGCGATGCTTCGATTTTCAGAAGTTATTCTACAAGTAACTAGCAAATAATTTTTCTATTCTATTCTAAAATTAAAAATTTCTCATTGTAGTTAAAAGCAACTTTAAACGGTTGCTGAAAATTCTATATTCAAACCTTTTTGCAAGCACAAAGTTTCTAATTTAATGATTTCTTTAAGGAATTTGAAAGAGTTTATTAACTTTGTACTAAATTGAAAAGTGCTTGCACTCAGAAGATAATAAAAATAATTGTATGTCAAAACTTGGTGCAAACATACAGAAAGTGGACTTCAGTTTTGCTCGCTTTGCCGGCTGGAAGGCTCTTGAGAAAACTATGCAGACAACGGTCTCGCTTTTTGTTTTTATTTATATGTAGGCAGACAGCTTAAAGACTTAGTTAAAATCACGAATTCAAGATTAAATGCAGTAAAAATTAAGGTATGCCTTTAATTATAAAGCAACAGACAAAAATTCAGCGATTCAGAGAATTTTAATGAAATGATTTGTATTTACCTTGAGTTCTAGATCAAATGCATTGAAAATGAAGCTACTCTCTTTTGAACAGTTCTTATTTTCTTAGCAACCACTGTAAATGTTGTTGCTATTGTGCGAGTGTGTGTGTGTGTGTATGTGTGTAGCTTTGGGTCAGGTGTGCGCGTAATAACTTGCTATAGATGTGTGGAGGGTACTACGTGCCGAGTTGCCACTTAAATCAGCATAATGATATGCACTTATTGTTGTGGGAAATTTGTTAGCGGAAATGCTGCGAGAAACCGCAGAGGAGGGAGGAGAGGTGGGTGAGGAGGAGCGCACCACGGAGGAGTTAGCCGCACCGCAACGCCGACTGTCGATGTCGATTTCTTCATTTGCCTAATACGAGTCGACGCCATCATTAATCCAAAATATGGCAAAGACACACGCACGCACACACACAGACGAATAACGATGTGCATGTAATTATGCTCAGCCACACGCACTCCCTCACTCGCACACACACACACTCGCACACACACACACACACACACGCACACACACGCATTTGCGTAAGCCTTGTTAATCGTGACAAAAGCTTATTGCGGGTTATTTGGGCTACTTGTTTCACATCCGGCGTCAATGTCGCTGCCGGCAAAAATCAACACACACATACAGCAGTATCTGCGCGTGTGTGCTTGTGTGTGTGTGTGCATGTAATACAGTTATATAGGCAAACATATGCGTGTGCCTCTGGTCTCACTGGCAGAAGCGCGCGTCACTTGCACACACATAATAAACATTTTAAACATTATATTCGTGTTTAGCAGCAGCTTCTTGCCTTCTTGCTTGTTGTTGTTGCTGTTGTTGTTGCTGTTGTTGCTGTTGTTGTTGCTGTTCTGGCTGGTACTATTCTTCTCGTTGTTGTTGCTGCTGCTGCTGTTATTGTTGCTATATGTATGTGCGTATGGCTCGTTCGTTTTCAACCAAATTTACGGGTTTTAACGAATAATGGCGCTTGTGGGAAATGAACGTTTTGTGTTCGCTTTTGCTTGTCATCGCTGCGCTCCGAACGAACACATTCGCAACGCATTCCACACAGCATTCACCACTTTATCAGCATTTTACTTTAGCCGTTATTACCACAAACGCGCGCACACACACACACACACACACACACACACACACACACACACACACACATGCACACAGCTCGCCCACTCTCAGTACATTAGCGCACAAACGCACTCACACACACACACACACACACACACACACGAAAACATGTACGCGTCTATGAGTTTTGCGAGTCTCTAAGGAAATTAAAAAACAACTAAAACAAATTAACAATGTAATGACAAAGTCGTAAGTACATACGTATATACAATATAAGTCATATACACACGCACACACACACACGCAAGTATGTACATATATACACAGTGGTCGCTCAAAAGTTACAACTCTATATAATTAGAATAGTATTTAATCTTAATCTCCATCTTACTGGTGGAGATGACGACCTTCGTGACCGCTTAACAACATTTATAAATGCAATTTATTAATTAAGTCGAGACACTCTTGACAAAAGGGGGTAAAGCACTAACGCTGCAGCTTTTCTGCATTGTGTACATTATTGTTGCGGCACTTCATATCCCTCCAAGCAGATTCTCAAGAACTCATTTTATACAAAGTCTAATGCATTTTATTTCTCTCTGTTCTCCTACTCTAACATAATCTCTGTCTTTTTATCTCTTTCTCACTTACTTGTTCTTAGCTTCTCTCTCTGTCTCTCTCTCTCTCTCTCTCTCTCACCTGTCTCTCTCTATCACTCACCTCGCTCTCATTTTTCGTTGCTTGCAGTATATTCATATTTGTTCTAGTTAATAATAATAATATTAATTATACATAATAATATTAATACTAATAATAATATTCATATTAATAATAATTGTCTTTCTTACACATTCAAATATATTGTTTCTATGCGATGTTTTAAATTCAGATAAGTTCAATTATTCTGTGGTACACAATGTTAAAAATGCATTGCATTCCTTCCACTCTAAAATTACATGGCATCAACTTAAGAAACTCTACAAAATAATGTCGCACACCTATTGACATATAAAAACAAATATTAAATAAATAGGATATTTTTAAGCAATTTTGAAACTTTTTATTATAATTCTTCAGTCATAAGAACTCAAAAGGAAATAATTAATAATATATATAAATTATAGTTAAATATTTATTTATAATTTTTCTGCGACATACAATGAGTCTCTAGAGGCGAAACGTTTTAATTTGCGAACAGCCACTGTATTTACATTTACATGTGTAGACATGTACATACATATATGTAAATATATTCCTGCTGCGGCTTCTTGAAAACAAGCAACGGCAGCTGGCAGCTGGCAGCGGCGCTGGCAGCAAGCTAATAACGAATCAAGCGTTTACGCAAAAAATTGAATTACCTACAATGCCCGCCCAGTGCTTTGGGGCCACCCGCCCGACCCCCAACGCAGAACGACTATGTTAAGTATACGCCATGGAATCGAGCAATTCGCACTTGCAACGGCAAACGCTTTTAATGATGATCGATTTGGGTAAACAATGAAATTTCCGCATTCAAATTTTATTGCTGGCAATCAGAGGCGCATCCTGCTCTGCACACACAGTTCGCCTACACAATAAGCTGATAATGGTAATACACACATAAGCCTGTACATATATGTACATTATCTTATCTACTTAAATTGCATTAATCTATCAGGGGGTGCCGCCCTTTTGCTGTTTGCCTGCTAATTTTCAATTTAAATTGAACGATTGGTATTGCTGTGGCCATGACATATGCATACATATATCTAATGTACATATAAACATGTTTGCTTTTATGTGCACCAATCTAAATTTAGTCGTTTCAAAATAAACGATAAATTCAACTTAGGCAAACCTTCAGGCCGCCCAGCTTGCGATAACAGCTGTTTGCGATAAATATTAGTTTGGTATCTTTTCATTTGCCGCATTTGAGGTATTTTTAGCTTACAAGCGTTACGGTCACACCAGCTGTCATTTGTAAACAAATGCCACAGAGTTGCCGGACCATCAAACTGTATTTATAAAACAAATCTCACACATGTTTAAACAAAAACAAGTCAATTCATTTTTGTGTAGGCGCTTGTGGTAAACGTGCAAATAATTAGTTGAAAACTAATCCTTGTTCTTGCGGGCAGTTGGCAACAAGAGAAACAGCTAGAGCAGCCGCGCCAACAAGCATTCCGATGCACTTTCTCCCGCTGGTGTAAAACCAGTCTTGCGGCTTTTTTTTTTGTTTTTGACATCTATTCGATATCAATAGACAAATACAGGCCAAAAACGTACTGGTCGTTGTGTCGTCGTTAGCAGACTACTAAGCACCTGTGTACGCTGTTCGAACGACGACAACAACAACAAAGTTGATTGCCGTCTTTTGCCCGTTTTATTGGCCTGACAATGGAGCAGCGACAGTCACATCTTGTCCACTCTTGAGTACGTTTCGATTCTCGCAAGACAAGAATTCCGCTTGTCGCAATTAGCATAAAGCTGCCATATGCATAACTCGACGACGAGCATGTTTCTCCAATTGAGTCATTTCATTGCCAAACGCAACGCAATTTTGTGCTAAACGTAAGTCTGTCGTTTGTCATCCGAAATATCATTCTAATGCCACTTTCACAGTAGGCCACATTCAGCCACATATACATACATACAGAGTGTACACAGGAAGATGTCATCCATTGAGGAGAAAGTGCGCAACATATTGAGCGGCAAAGATCTGGGCGATATAACGCAAGAGTTATGCGACTTCTCGCTCAAAGAGCAGAATGCAACCGCAGAAGCGCAGGGCGTGCAGCCATCGACGGCCTCCGATTTTGTGCCCAAAGTCGGCCAGACCATCAACTATATTGTCGCCTGTGTGCTGTTCAATGAGCACGACGAGCTGCTCATGATCGAGGAGGCCAAGCCCAGCTGTGCAGGTGAGTGAGCTAACAAGCACGCAGACAAATTGCTCCACTTACAGATGTGTGTATCTTAGAAACGCATAAGTGCATCTGGGACAGCGCAGTTCGTAGAATGTTCGCTGGCTATTCTCGCAAACATTGCCTCATCATCCATTCAGCTTAAGGCTTACTTTATTGTCCGAATTCGATTTTCAAGTTTATAATCAGCTGATATTCCTTACAAGCTACTTGTAGCAGCTGATAAATGAATATAACTAGAATACTCCTAGCGGGGCATTGTACACTGAGAAAAAGGAAAGGGTTTTTGTCATTAAAAAGTTTCTATCGAAAAAAAACGGATACTTCTACAAAGCGTGATAAAGCTTTCAGAAAGAAGCTAAAAAGCGAATATATCTTCAAAAAAGAAGCTAAACGGAAACAAATGAGTAATCGAGTTGTTGGTTTTGTATATTGTATACGGTGAACGATAGTTTATATTCCCAAAACAAGCAAAAAAGCGTTATGCGATGAATTAATTTCGTTTTTTTGCGTGCAGACTTCAAAAAAATACATAGTATGTACATAGTTATAACCAGCAGCAAATCCTGCCGATTCTGCCAATATTAAGGAAACATCCTACTGAATAACATTCTCCACTCAGAATATATAATAAGGCTCAAGCCGACGTAAATTATAGTTTCCATGTGGGTTATATGGTTATAGATGAGTTATTGGCTTAGATGGTTCAGAGTGCAATATACCTATTATAACATGTTTCTCTATCTGTAAATTAGGCAAATGGTACCTGCCCGCTGGTCGCATGGAAAAGGGTGAATCCATTTCGGAAGCAGCAGCGCGTGAGTTGTTCGAGGAGACCGGACTCAATGCAGAGATGACCACTCTGCTGGCCGTCGAGTCGGCTGGTGGCTCCTGGTTTCGTTTTGTGCTCACAGGTCGCATTACGGGCGGACGGCTAAAAACACCCGCCGATGCAGACTCCGAGTCCATACAAGCGCTCTGGCTGCGCGATCCCAATGAAGTGCCACTGCGCGCCAACGATATACTGAACATCATAGACATTGGACGCGCCTACCACCAGAACCAGAAGAAGTCATCGGACGCGGCCAGCCAGCCGCAATCGCAATGGCATGGGAATATCCTGCCCACACGGTATCCGCACAAGCACAACTATCTGCGAGTTCTTGCAGTGGCACGCAAGCGTTCCAGCAATTCGATGAACATACTCATTAGTGAGAAGAATGCACATCATTTTCCCACAGTGGAGCTGCATCCGAATCGCAGTCTGCACTCCACGCTGCGCAAATTTATGATTGAGATATTTGGCGCTGAGCTGCCGCAGCATCGGCCACATGGACTGCTCAGTGTGGAGCATGCGGCGGCAAGCGATGAGAACAGCGATGGCATCTGCTTGAATCTACTAGTTGCCTTCAGGCCACCGCTGGAGGAGATTTCGCTGATTGGCAAATGCATTTGGCAGGAACTCAGCGTGCCGCTGGACGAGACGCTGGCACGGATTCTGAGCAGCAAACATGCGTCCATACCACTAAATGTGATACGCTAGCTGTTGTAGCTGTTGTAGCTCTAGCCTAATATATCTTTCAATGGTGCAAGCTTATTAATACATATACAAATACCCCATAATTAGATTATATCAATTCAAATCAAAAATTATCATACAATTGTTGCATGTATATTAATTCTTAAGACAGTCTATGTTTGACTTGGATTTATCTCTTCAATTAAATGTCCGTGCAACGTATTATATGTATGTGCTATCCTTTTGCTCCCTGTACAGATATTCCTACAGTTGGAACTATCTTTATTTTGATGGAGGAAATACTATAGATTAAAAAATTCTTCTGATTTATATTGCGACCCACACCTGGAAATTGAGTAACAAGGACGTTTTTCATGTTATATTCGTTATACTGAATCTGGCTATATAACAAATATTAAATAATCATATTCTTTAAATATTCCCATTATTTTATTTTTTTAAGATTAATTACTAGATTCATAGAAATTTTAGCATTAACTTAGCTTCGACATTTAAAATAGGAAAAAACCTCTCGACCTCCTTGACTTGGAAATTCAAAATATCGCTTGACTTTAATGCACCTTTCTCAATGTGCTAATATAGTTTAAAATCGGTCTGTATAAAAGTTAGTTTGAGTCCAAAACCAAAAGCTGGAAAACCCATTATTTACAGACAAAAAGCAAAACAAATTCACAGTTTTACCATATTTTTATTCTGTTTTTTTTTTTCTATTTACAGTTCGTTGCTAAATGCTCTACTCCAAATTTGTATGTGTAGTAATTAAATAATTCACAAATAATTTATACATGTGTATGTGGGTATGTCTGTGTGCCTGTAGAGTTTGTCAAGTACTGTAACAGTTGACTAGGTCAAATTTAGGTTAAAGTAACATGCACGACTGTAAAATCCAACTTAGCCGTAAGCCTAGCCCTTCCAGACCTTGTTGAAGAAGTCCATAAAGGAGTCATAGATCATAAATGTAATACCCACATCCAGACACACGCGTCCCAGACGCGGCACCGTGCCCTTGTAGAATGCCGACAATCCCTCGTTCCTAAGAATCTGCATGGCACAATCCGCCGTATTCTTGTATTTGGCTGCCTCCAATCCCTGCATGCGCGTCTTCACCACGTCCAGTGGCGTATTGCCAAACACGGAGGCGGCACCAGCTATCGCACCGAATAAGCCCACCACCAATTTGGGTACGGACTTCTGTTGATCACCACCCTGCAAGGATAAAATGTATTTTAAAAAAATGTAAGCAATGAATTACTTTGAAATTCCCATTGTATATGAATGTGGATTAATTTACCCTGTACATATCCTTTAGGGTTTCGATGACAAAGAAGCGTATGGCTTGATTGGAGCCCTGCTTCATGATGGTTGGAGTGAGGCCCTTGTAGATGCCACTGATGCCCTCTGTCTTGACAATCTGTCCGACGCCGTGGGCGAAACCCTTGAACTTGGGATTCGCGCTGCGCTGATCGTTGATGAACTTCACTTTGATCGTCTCCATGGGCGTCACAGCGATGATAGCCTCACAAACGCCGGCGCCCAGGCCGCAGAGCAGCTTGCCCCCAGAGCTCAGCTGACCCGAGGGACCGGCGGCCTTGGAGCGCAGGAATTCAAAGGCGCCGAATCTGCAAGAACGATTCCAATTAGTTGTATATCAATGCAGCTGTAGGGATGCAACTAACCTGGCTGCAGATTTGGGTATGCTGCCGTAGAGGAGCACGCTCAGACCGCGATAGAGACCGAAGAAGCCACGCTGCTGCACCGTTTTCTTGACGCAGTCGGCTATACCATTGTAGCGCTTATTGGCGCCCTTCTCGTCCAGCTGCAGTTGCGTCTTCACGTATTCGGTGGGATAGGTTATGCAGATCTCAATGCCGCCCGTTATGCCGCCGGCAACGATTCCCTTGAGGCCCTTGGAGCCCCCGCCTGCAGCGGCGGCGGCGCCACTGCTTGCCATCCAGGGGCGCCGCTGGTAGGGGTTGACAAATGCGTTCAGTTGCTGGCGATCCATTTTAAGCTGGGGGCATGGATGTAGATCGGTTTATTACTCCAATAAATACACGACCTACAATTTAATAACTATGTAAATTCCGTGGTTTCATTGTGTTTCAAAACTAATTTTAGAACATCTAAAATGCGTTGGAGTTTCTTGTCAAAACTTATCTAAGTTCTTAGTGTGTGTGTGTAGATAAAAATACATTTGACTTAGAGGTAGCATATCAATAGGTGCATACTATACATAAATTGTTATGCATTCATTCAGAGCTGAAAACTACATACAGTAGACGCTGGGCAATTATAATCTATTGTTTTAGAGGTGGTTCTAATTTCGGAATATGTTGTTAAAATTTCTGAATTTTTTCTCAAATGAGCTTATGATGGCTTTCAAAATTGTAATAAATTTTGTTTCTCATTATACCCTGAACCCATTAAAAATGGGTAAAAAGGGTATTATGGGTTTGTGCAAATGTATGTAACAGGCATAAGGAAGCATCTCCGACCATATAAAGTATATATATTATTGATCAGTATCAATAGCCGAGTCGATCTGGCCATGTCCGTCTGTCTGTCCGTCTGTCCGTCTGTCCGTCTGTCTGTCTGTATGAACACACAGATATCAGAGACTACAAGAGCTAGAGACTTCATATTTGGAACATAAGTTCTCCTAATCCCGGGACAGATCAAGTTTATTAAAATTTATCGATAGCTCGTCCCGTTCAAAAGTTATCGATAAATTTCGATTTTAGACCAGCGTTTTTTGGATATAACTTACAAGTTATAGAGTAAGAGGCCCTAATTTGACATGTATAATCTCGAATAGCATACACATGAACAAATTTTTCACTTTTTGGATACCACCCCCAAACCCCCCAAAAGTTAAAAAACGCATTTTTGAAGTACGACCTTGCAATTTGGTTTGGTCACACATATTATTGACAATTGTTTGCCCCAAAAATTTCAATAAGATCGGACGATAAACACAGAAGTTATTTAAGATTTAACTTTCCATTATGTGGGGCTCAGCGAAAAGCAAGCTAACTGCTTAGACCGCTTGCACTGCTTGTACTGCTTGTACTGCAGCATGTGTGTGTTTAGATTAATATGAATGATTGTAAGGACTGGGTTCAGGGTATCTCGTAGTCGGGCACTCCCGACTAGAGCACTCTTACTTGTTTTCATATTGTTTTCTATTAACAAAACAGCATTCTAAATATGTATTTTCAGATTATAAATTGTGCAAAAACACGAAACATTAGAAAATTCCAAATTTTGATCTTTATTTCTAACCAGTATGGACGCTCCAAGTTGGAACCAACATTCCTTACGACATTCTATAATATAATTGATCTAAGGAAAACATTAAATATATAAAATACAGCATGTTATATGGCATCGAATTGTATTTGGTTGCTTTGAACTTAACACGAAATAAAATCACCTCTGGAACCGAAACGTTCTCACTTCCAAGCGTTTACTGTATATATTTCAACATTCGAAGCATTTTGTTTGGTTAGGTTCAGTGCTAATCTATAACGACTGCTTGTTTCGTGACCATACATGATTTTATCGCGGTGTTCTCACCTTGAAACCAAAGTTCAAACAAAACTATAATATTGTATAAGTCGTCTGAAACAAGCACAGAGAAATTTATGTCTAAATACTAGCTTTGTCGTTTGCCATTTAAACATATTTAAATGATTGTGATTACTTAAGATTGTATTATAATTGAAGCCCAGAAATAATTCTCTTTTTTGCTCTCTTAGTACTTAACAATTTCCAGATTATATAACTTTTGCGATCACATAATAAATTATGGAATCAACAGCAAACATTATTCATATGTATTAAGGAAATTTAACTTAATTTACACGACATTTTAACAAACTCAAACAATTGCGATAAAGATAAACAAAGTTTTATGATAACTTTTCATTGGAAGAGTGCGCATACACACACACAAAAAAGCACACACACACACACAAAGATAGCACAGGCTGTCTGCTACAAATTGGAGAACTGGAACCGCTCTTCGATCGGCATTTCTGATTGGAAAACACTGCACTCGTGCTTGTAAATGGAATTTTGAGCTATTTTGCTGGAACTCAACTCACTTAATAACAATTGAATAAATGCAATAATTAAGGCACTTTGGAACTGGGTCTCTTTGGCTGTTCGATGAGCTGATTGGAATGCGACTGCGGTGCGTTCGCAGCAAGGGCAGCAACTCAACTGCCTTCACGCTATGAAAAAATTCCATTTTCCAATCGCAGAGAAAGCTACACAAATTCAAATAAGCAGCACATTTGTAAACAAGCAGAGGCAGAGGCAGAAACAGAAATCCAACCAACTGCCTCTCACTCAAGATCAAGCGGCAGAGCGCGTGAGCGAGAGCGGGAGCGGGAGCGGGAGGCCGACGAAGAGCAAAAGTAACGTCGATGGCGTGATACTGGATTTTTTTTATGACGACGCGGCAGAAAAAAGATCCGCGTCTCTTTATCAGCAAAACCCGTTCGGCGCAGCAAAACTTGACGAGAGCTTTTTCAGCTGGAAAAGCTCACCATTGCGCTAGTTAAGCCTAATCGCCGCCACAAGAGAGAAACAACAAAAACCATTTAGTTCTTTCAACTTTTGAAATGTGCGCGCAGTAAACAGCCGCAAAGTAGACAGCAATTTTTTTCTTTGATTGGATTACACAATGCACAGCATGTACACACACACACACACACACACACACACCCCATATTGGATATGCTTTTGAGCTTATAAATTAGCACTGCATGTACAGTTATTTGTCTAATGCCAGCGAATCGATGCAGTTCTTATCATTTTATAGCACATCTAATGTATAGTACATGTTTCATTTACCAAATTAAGTATTTAATCAGCAGCCATGTGGCTAACAATGGAGCTCTATGCCACACTAGACCGGCAAACTGTAACTGTTAACTAAAGCAAATGCCGTTACCTTACTCACTGTTGCCCCGCTGTAACTGTACTGCGCATGCCTGAGGTCCAGAACACCCACACAATCACAGCGTAAGCTGTTTAGCGTCAGACAGGAAATGCGAGGGAGTAGTTTCTCAATGTACGATGGGCAAAATTTGTTGCTGGTGTCAGCGAATAACTGAAGATTCCCACAGTATGATCGATCATATAAACAAGCCGAGTAGAATTTGCTCACATGTAAGCTGATATGATATCCAAGCAATGCCGCCAAGTACAAATTTTGACCTTGAATCGCGTAAAGCAACATAGTGGTCGATTAACAATTCTTATTTTCTGAAGTTTCTTTAGCAATTTGCAATGCATTAGACGCCTTGAATACTACATTCCTAATTTTTCGGTATTTTAATCATTCAAATTAAAATGTAGTATTACAACCGTCGATTTAGTAGTTGCTTTATATATAGCTAGAAGCTCCGGACGGACCTGGATATTTAGTATCCAATCTCTCATCAAAATAAAAGCAAAATTAGAATTATTGTTAAGTTAGAATTTGCTAAATGGAAACGTTAAAATTTGCTCGCTATAAAGACCAGTAAAAAACCACAGAGCTTAAAGCGAATTATTAGTTTTATTCAAATGCATTTTGAAAGTATTTCATATGTCATTTACATGCATGTCACCACGCATGTGTTTATAAATAAACATTAGAATTAAAGTGCAGTTCTTTTTGTTTTCATTTCATTTAGATGTTAATCAATAACAGCATATATTACTAAACTGGGAATTAGTTCGTAATGCAAAAGTTGTTTAGACAGTTGATATAATTCAGTCATGTTGTGCAGTCGCAAATTATGCTTAGACTGCCTTATAGATGCGCACGCTCTTCACGCCGCCAATGGTCAGGGTCTGTAGATGAAACGATAATGGATAATGGATCAGATATATATTGAAGAGTATTGAACAGTTTGGGGTCTGTGACTGTACTTACGGTAGTCAACTCGCTGTCGCTGAACTCGCGCACAATGGTCGAGGGCTTGTCGCCCTTCTGCTCCTGCGTCAGCTTGTTGCCATCCAGAGTGATGACACTCTTGACCTTGCGGCCATCCAGAGTCTCCTCGTCGAACTCCTCGCCCAGCTTGAAGCTGATGGCAGAGGTCTTGAAGGTGGATGTGGTGGTCATGGTGTAGGTATCACCCTCCAGAGTAACCTCCACAGTGGGGCTGACGGTGTTGCCCATCTTGCGCAGAACCATGCCAACGCCTAACAAAAATGGGAATTTCAAATTAGTAAAATAACTCGCAGGTTTGACGTGTACATTATTTTCAGTTCTTCAATTCTGGTAAAAAAATATATATATGTACATACATATTTGTATATACCTATTGTATATATGCATATGCATTCAAAAATGTTGCAGATTTGGACAGTTACTAATTGAATTAGCCAGTCAAAGTTGAAGACCCACACACAATGCAAATCATATTGTATTTAATTGAAATAATAAAGCTGAATTGTGAAGTTGCCGGCAAGTAGCCCAGACCAACCACAGACCCAGACCATAACGTCCGCTCCCGACGTCAAGCGTCGTTCTCAAGGTTAACAATGCGGGTCGGCGAAGAGGGACGGGGCAAGATAGAGGTTCATACAGCCTCCGGTACTTATCAATTGGTCAGCCTAAATATAGCAAACGCTCGAGCAGAGCAAATAAATGCAAGCAGCCTTATCTCAATGCACATATATAAAAACAAAAATATATGTATACATACATATGAATGTACATACATATATGTATATATAAATGCCCCTTGTTGACCAATCCATCAGCACAGACAAATCAATTATGCTCAATTATGTATTTATGAAAGTTTTTAAGTGGACAACCTTTTGGTCTCAAGTGTTTTATGGCTCGATATGGTTCCCACTGCCAATCTATATCTATAAATTTTGTGAACTTTTCCAGCTGTGTGCATACCCAATGAATAACCTTGTATTTCATTTCTTCCAATGGCATAGATTAGCACTCTTCGCAAAAATAAAACAACAACGATAAAAAGAATAGCACTATTTTCGTTTTGGTTGCCATACAAAAAATATATTGATAAGGTGCAAAGTGCAAACAAAAAACCAAGCAAAATTCGTAATCGCAAAAATAAATTATCATTTTGCACACTCATATATGTATATATTATATGTATATTGTGTATCAATTCTTTGGGTGCATCGAGCAATCAGATAAATGTGACATTTAAGTATTTCCGTGTCTCAACAACCATTTCAAGTTATTTTCATTAAAAATCCGTAATCCAAACCTCTTCAACGTGTCGTTCACTCTGAAAGACCAACCCCCCTCACGTTACCGACTGAAACGGTGAAAACTGAGACCTCGTCACTGGGCGAAGGCAGTAGTTTAGGATTCGATTTTCCAACCGCATAAAGACCGCAAATAGTAACAGAATAAATGAGCCACAAAATGCGCAGCTGAATCAAATTTCCAAGTTCGCCCCACACCGACTAGACTAAACATAATAATGTTCAGAAGTCGCCTAAACAAATTGGTGGTCGTATTTTCCTTGAATCGAATACTCATAATTGTTCTCAACTTACTACAACTATTAGAAATAAAAATCATAATTTATTTAATTTTATTTAAAAAGTCTTCTTTAAAAAATTTATTTACTGGAATAATTAAAATTTAAACTATTGTATTTTAAAATTTTTTAAATATTAATTTTTCTTTTGGCTTGCAAAAACTAGAAACATGTACCCGCTAATAAAAATCACAGCTGCAATCAATTTGTTTTAATTTGAAAAGCAACTTTTGTACTCGAACTACTAATTCTTCCCATATGTGGTGCACTATCTACACACACAAAAGCAATTTACAATTCATGAAAATCCGTCTTTGACCAAAGTGCACACTTCATTTTAATTAGTTTTTAAGTTTATTACCCCATTACTTCCCCCCGATAAGGCTTTATAACTTTTGTGCGCTTTGCACCTGATTCGCACATATACATACTTATATACTCAAAATAGGGCCAAATGCAAAAAATAGAGCGGCACCTACGGCTCAACAATTTTTTGCAACAACCACGTTTTTCGTTCTTATTGATTCTCATCTCTTTTTCTCTTGCACATCTGCAGAAAAAATATTTGCCGGCATGCTAGCGGCTTTTTTCGGTTGCGCGTTTTCAGCATCTTTCTCACGCTCTTTCTTTCACACAACTGAACTTCGTTAGTGACACGTGTGGACGTTACACAATTATTTCTGCTAAGTAGCAGTAGTTACTGTGTCTTAAAATCCTAGTTGTTCACTTACCCAGCTCCTTCATGTACTCATCGAAGTTCTCGGACTTGTCCAGCTTGTACTTCTTGCCAACGAAAGATGCCATTTTTATAAAATTGGTTGCTTGCTTGCGTTCAAGAAAATCAGACCACCACTGCTGAAAGCTCGCGCAAGTGAGCTGCTTTTATACACGCGCATAGCGTTGCCAGGCACAACTAATCACACAAAAGCTTTGAATGCGTTCTTTTGCTGAGAGGGCAAGAGAGAGATTGCTCGTGGATTTACGATGGCGATATCGATATGAGTATAAAGGTGGGAGTTTAGTTCTTTTTCAGTAAGCAGAGCAAATAAATTGATTAATGAAATATGTGTAATATTATTGTGCAATATTTACTTTGCTAAGTATGTACATTGCGCACACATAAATAGCTTGGGGACAATACTAATAATAATTTAAGGAATCGATAGTTGCGCAAATTTGGAATGTTATAAAATTATTATTAATTTACAAATAAACCACATTTTTTAATAAATATAACCATGACATTTAAAATGTTGCAATAAAATAAAATACGTCTCTAGGAATAAAGCTCTTTAGATTAGACCTTTTCAGCTCACGTTTCTAAGAAGCAATACATATTTCGAACATACATTCGTCCCATTCCCTCGTATCTTGACATTATCAATTGCTTGCACTTTAATTGAGTCAAACATGCCGACCATATAACTGTCATAATCAGTATATCTCACCAAACACGAATCATGTGCTGTGAGAACTGCAAGTTCAAGTGCCGAGAATCCATTATTATTCATATATATACATATATATAAATATATATATATATATTGTGGGTCACCGGCAACACCCTGATTTGATGCCGGCTTTTGCAGTAAGAATTCTAAATATAATGATATTTGTATGGCGGTTAATATAAACCTAAGTATTAAGCAAATTGTGCAAGTAATCTAGTCGAGCATTTTGCATATGCTTATGTGTATATGCAATATGAGGCAGTCGAATGCAATTTCCCAAAAGACTTCACTAGAAGAATTATATTTCCTAGCATTCTTATCTTATTAATTTAATTACTCCACAATACGCTATTGCCGTATCCGTATCTTGAAAGATAAGCAGTTGCGGCAGTGCGTGGCCTCGCATATATCGAAATACTAACTTTAGAAATCAAAATAGTTCTGACCATTCCCAGACATTCTTTAACCAGTTGCTCAGATGTTTTTTTGCACGTACATGTGTTTTTATTTTCAGCTCCTCAGTAATTGTAATATCGAATGACTTGTAACATGACATATTTTCTTTTATCAAGCTAATATACATACATATTTAGTTTATAAACTCCAATTGGAGGAGTAGGAGCATTAATGCTATATTATAAATTAAAAGAAGCCAGCTTAATTTCTTTTTACATCGTGATTTTGTCTTTCACTGGCAATTCCTGCAGAAACGATTTCAAAAAGGTAACAAAATATTCATGTAGTTTTGAAATGGCCGTTTTAACGGTTTAATAAAGACAAGTTGTTCTAGACTGCGGTCGCGTGTTTGTTTAAAAGGAAAAAATAAAGCAAAATTACAGCCAGGGTGACCATCAAATTGACATTAAAACGATATTTGACAAACTGCTTTTATTTTAGCCAAGCTCCGAACCATTGTCGGTTACAAAGCAGTGCAGTTCAAAATGCCGTTGAATTTGAATTAGAATTAAAGCAATATAACTGTATTTATTAACATTTTTTAATATTTTTTAAATCATCTATTTTATTAACTTTAATGTAACATAAATATGTATACATCCGTACATATCCACCCAAAATATATGCCGAAATTAGCTTATGCTTAAAGCACCACAGTAAAATGTTATGGCCCTATAGACACTACAGAAATAACACAGACATCAGATTTTTTTGTGAGATAGTGTTTTTATACTATTTTCGAAGATGCTTGCAATGCATAGAATGAAGCGTCGAAAACCACCAAAAGTTACGTGTAGAGTGGTTGGAGGACACAAATGATTTGACCATGTGCATGTTCCTTAGTTTTGAGCCAGATTTGTCGGAACCGGCGGGTTCGAACGACTATATCTTCTGGCTGCAATACAACTGGAAGTCGGTTTCGGCCTTATTTCTCATGATATTGGAGCTGTCGCCTTTAATTACCTAGTACACTTGAAAATCATAAATATCAAAGATATGCGTCATAGATTATTTTCAAAGTAACCGGTGTATGGAGATAGCTGTGAATTAATTAAGCATTTGTAAGCTATTCTATATCACAAGGTTATCAGTAAAATATAAGATTTGAAAAGAGTATACAAGAGTATACGGATCCGATCAATGTTATGTATGTTTGAGTAATAAGTACCTGTGCAAAGTTTCATTGCGATAGCTCTAAAAACATGGGATATAAGGCCAAAACCGACTTCGAGTTGTATGGTAGCTATAAGATATAGTCATCCGATACGGCCGGTTCCGGTCAATGTTATGTATGTTTGAATACTTAGTACCTGTGCAAAGTTTCATTGCGATAGCTTTAAAAACATGGGATTTATGGCCAAAACCGACATCCAGTTGTATGGCAGCTATAAGATATAGTTGTCTGATCTGGCCGGTTCCGACTAATGTGCTGTGCCTTTGAATAATAACTCTCTGTGCAAAGTTTTATCACGATAGCTCAAAAACTGAGGGACTAGCTTGCATACATACAGACAGACAGACGGACATGGCTAGATCAATTTTTATTGTCATTCTAAGCATACTGGCAGTAACTTTTGGGGGTCTCCGACGCTTCCTTCTATGCGTTGCAAACTTCAGCACAAACTTAATATACTATTTTCTTCGAAAAGAGTATAAAAAGTCGTAGCAAATCTGAATAATGGTCGATATATGTAAATATGTATTAGCTGGTGTATAACTGATATACAACTCTTGTCTTGTTTTGCATATTCTTTAATAAATCATACTTTCCTTTTCTCTTTAATTTTGACCAACATTTTTGCATTGATAATGAACAATAGGGGGTTATGACTGATAGAGAACATGCCGGCCGGCCATAAAGCTAGTCGTTAGGCCGATAAACAAAGCGCCAAAATCAACAAACGTGACTGACACAATTCAAAAAGTCAGAGAGGGAGAGAGAGAGATTGCGAGAGAGACTGTCTGTGTGGGAGCGATTACAATCAAGCTGTTTATCTCAATCTCGACGCAAGCATTGAGCGAAGTTCGCCGAGCGAAAGCTCAATGGGAGAGTAAAGAGCAAACATTTGTTTTTGGTGTTCGCGCGATCAATTGCTCTAAAAACAACGGGAACTGGTGAGTTGTGCGTTAGAACGAGTTCGGCGATCGGAGCGTGGACAGCGGTCCCGGAATGGAGCAAAACAACACAGTTGATATCTGAAAATGTTCGCCGCCAAATGAAACAACAAAATAATAATTCATTATCTATCTATCCGTATGCACACACATACAAAAATATAATACATAACAGTGATGAAATTGTGTTGTCAGACTTGTGCAAATGTGAGACGCGAGTACTTTCATCGAATACCAAAGAAATAGTGATCGTACTAAAAGCACTATTCAAAAAAATCAAACACAAAAGCTAGCAGCATGCTTGGTGGAACGTTTTCGTAATAGCATATCGTCAAAACAAGATATAGTGAGTGGAAAAAACCCGATTCGAATATCTACATATGTTTCTCTGCATCTTTAAGGCAAAAATACTATTCATGCCTAAATAATTATATTAACGACAAGCGTGTGTCCGCATCCCTGCTATGTGCTAATTTAATCGAATCAAACAAACAAAAGTCACCAAATCTGCGGCTAGTAAAACAAATAAAAATAAAAGCTAAGTAAAACTATACATACAATCAAATACAACGCAAGAGAAACAAAATGCAGTCACTAAAGGCCGATGAGCTGCCGGAGAATCCGGTGGAGCGGGCCAACTGCCTGTCGGAACTGATGTTCTGGTAAGTCGAACGCAGCTCGGTTCGGGCCGTTTGATAGGGTTGATAGGGCCTGACAACTGCCTCGAGTTCATTATCGCTGTATTCAATGGGTCGTTTAATTTACGTAGTTAGCGCGTCAGAGCTTCAGATACAGTATGGGCCCATGTCCATATACATATATAATTGTACACATGTTTGCATACAAATACATGTATGTATGTATTTGTTGAAGTATTTCAAGTTATATTCAATTGGCTGTCACTTAAGGCAACTTTAATTTCGTCCGTCGGGCCAAA
Organism: Drosophila flavopinicola; assembly: GCA_035042425.1. Taxonomy (NCBI): domain Eukaryota; kingdom Metazoa; phylum Arthropoda; class Insecta; order Diptera; family Drosophilidae; genus Drosophila; species Drosophila flavopinicola. The sequence goes on along the minus strand of JAWNLL010000471.1, from coordinate 1,017,166 downwards.
TGTAGCTACAAAGCTAATAAAAACCGATCCGTATGGCAAACTCACCATGAAAATATGTAATTCATGTTGGCATAGCTGCAATCATTAAACCGATATGAAATTGTCTAATGACTAGCTAAAAAGTGTTTTCAAATAAAATTCATGAAATGTTAGCTTGCAAGGTGCTAACTGATAACTTGTCAACAACCTAAAACAAAATGTAGTATGTGTTTCGAAAGAACTAGGGATCTTCTTTTTACTATCTTTACTATGAATAAATATTTATGTTATCTCTACATGTGTCATATCTCCAAATAGGTAGCTTTTTTGGCGATAGACGAACATAAGATGGCCCTAATTCCATTCATAAAACCTACCTTTCAACTTGCTATATTTAAATCTTATTTATTTATATATAGCATGATTTTATATAATATCCTGAAATCCAGATAATATTCTATATTGTTATCCACTTAGTTAAGCTTTTACACACTGTATATATGGCTTGTTTATGTTTGCCTTTCTCCTATCTATGTCATCACAATATATTTATGTTATCTATATACGTGTTACTTCCCTTCTTCCGCCGTACAGCTTTGCCATGCCCGTTTTGTTCAAGGGTCGACAGAAGACACTGGAACAAACTGATCTCTATAGACCACTCAAGAAGCACAAGTCTGGTGAGTGGTAGTATATTAGTCTATCTCTTGCTATGCTCATATTAATACCATTATCTTTCAGATACGCTTGGCGACCGCCTCTCTGCAGCCTGGGATGATGAAGTCGCTCGTCGATCTGCACAAAATCTACCGCCCCGATTGTTACGCGTTGTAACCCGCGTTTTTGGATGGCAATTATTTATCACTGGAATATTGCTGGCTGCCCAGGAGTTCCTGACAAAGTAAGTACTCTTACTCAGGAAAATTACTTAGAATTAAATTTGCACTGAAAATCCGAAATAGTTTTTAAAAGTACTAATTGATCCGCATAAACAGTATAGCGTATTAACGAAGGCTAATTACTTTTTCCAAATATACATAAATAACATACAGATCAGATCATATCGGATGCAAGCATAACTCTCAAAGACAATTTTTAAAGACAAACAAATTGTTTAAATTTACTCCAAATAGTATTTAACAAAATTGTAAGCTTGTTCAGTATAAAAATGTATACAGTATACATTTTCAATGCGTAGCCTCTATATGACAATTAAATTACCCTGTTATTCGATAACAAATGCTTAAAATACAATACTCTAAAACTTAGTTGGTTTAAAAAGCATGTAGTTAATAAATATTTTTCCATTGTCAGAATGTTTACTTTGAAATTTAGAAATAATTTCACGGCATTTACATAGAAACAAGTAAGAGTCGGGATTGCCCGACTAGAAGATATCCTGAACCCAGTTCTTACATTCATTCATACTAACCTATCAGTGTACATACATGCAAGCACACACATGCTGCAAGCTTGCTTCTTCACTGAGCCCCACACTATGGAAAGTTAAATCTTAAACAACTTCTGTGTTTATTGTACGATCTTTTTGAACATTTTTGGGCTTAAAATTGGCAACAAAATGGGTGACCAAACCAAATTGTAAGGTCGTACCTTCAAAAATGGGTTTTATCAAATTTTGGGGCAATTGTGAACAATTTGTTACATGTGTATGCTATTAGAGATTATAAATGCCAAATTTGGCGCCACAAGCTCTGATAACTTGTAAGTTATGGCCCAAAAACGCTAGTCTAAAATCGAAATTTATGAAAAATTTTTGATTTTGGGACGAGTTATCGAAAAAAAATAATCCTGACCTGTCCCGGCACTACGATAACTTATATTCCAAATATGAAGTCTCTGGCTCTTATAGTCTCTAATATCTGCGTGTTCATACAGACAGACAGACAGACAGACGGACATGGCTAGATCGACTCGGCTATTGATACTGATCAATATTATATATACTTTACATAGTCGGAGATGATTCCATATGCCTGTTACATACTTTTCCACAACTTCATTATACCCATTTTTAATGTGTTTAGGGTAAACGGTTTTCTAAATAGGTCATATTTTTTTTATGAGTGCATGACCTCGATAAATAATCTATTTTAATGTAACTAATTTTAGGGTTACGCAGCCAATATGCCTGTTTGGCATTATGGCGTACTTCGTCGGCGATGATAAGGACCTAACCAAGGCGCAACTTTATGCGGCAGGCCTAATGGCTGGCTCCGTTTTTACGGTAGTCTTTGGTCATCCCTATATGCTGGGTCTACTGCATATGGGTATGAAAATGCGTATTGCTCTATGTAGCTTGGTATATCGCAAGGCTCTGCGCTTGAGCCGTACCGCTCTGGGAGACACCACCATTGGTCAGGTGGTGAATCTGCTGTCCAACGATGTGGGACGATTCGATAGTGTACTGATCAATGTGCACTATTTGTGGCTAGCACCTCTGGAGCTGGTCGTCGTCACGTATTTCATGTATTTACAGGTTTGTGGTATGAAATAGCATTAGTTGAATGTGCTTAAAAGTGTTTTTCCTTTGCAGATTGGAATTTCCGCACTCTTTGGCGTTGCTATAATGCTACTCTTCCTGCCTCTGCAGGCCTATCTGGGCAAGAAGACATCGGTGCTGCGACTGCGTACTGCCCTCCGCACGGATGAACGTGTCCGCATGATGAACGAGATCATTTCAGGTATTCAGGTGATTAAAATGTACGCCTGGGAGAAGCCCTTTGGAAAGCTAGTGGAGCTCACCCGCCGCAAGGAGATGATCTGCATCAAGCAAGTCAACTACATACGAGGCATGCTCATGTCCTTCGCCATGTTTCTCTCCCGCGTCTTCACCTTTGCCAGTCTCGTGGGCTACGTGCTGTTGGGACACATTTTGACTGCCGAAAAGGCATTCTACATCACCGCCTTCTATAACATACTGCGCCGCACGGTCACCATGTTCTTCCCACAAGGCATTGGACAGTTTGCCGAACTGCTGGTGTCTATCAGACGTCTGCAGACCTTTATGCATCGGGAAGAGACTCTAGTCCAGGACAAATCAAGTGATGTCAGTGCTTCTGCCTCTGCTTCTGTTGACGATAAGGAGAATGGCGCTCTAATCAACAATGGCAATGACGATGTGCCAAAGGTCAATGGTAATCGGGAAACTCTCGTTGAGTTTAACGAATTCCATGCCAAGTGGGATGCCAAAGCCACAGAGAACACGCTGGACAATATTAATCTAAAATTGGGTCGACGACAGCTGGTGGCTGTAATTGGACCTGTCGGCGCAGGCAAATCCAGTCTGATTCAATCCATTCTTGGAGAGCTACCTGCTGAGAGAGGTAGCCTCAAAGTTAACGGCAGATTCTCCTATGCCTCCCAAGAGCCTTGGCTCTTCACTGGAACCGTCCGCGAGAACATACTCTTTGGATTAACCCTGGACAAGCATCGCTATCGAACAGTGATTAAAAAGTGCGCACTTGAACGCGACTTTGAGCTACTTCCTCAGGGTGATAAGACGATCGTTGGGGAACGGGGAGCTTCCCTCTCTGGCGGACAGAAAGCGCGCATCAGCCTGGCCAGGGCTGTATACCGGAGGGCGGATATTTACCTTCTTGATGATCCACTCAGTGCAGTGGACACACATGTGGGTCGTCATTTGTTCGATCAGTGCATGAGAGGGTATCTGAGAAGCGAGCTAGTCATACTGGTAACACATCAGCTGCAGTTTCTGGAGCATGCTGATCTCATTGTCATAATGGACAAAGGCAAAATAAGTGCCATGGGAACATTTGCCACAATGCAAAACAGTGGCTTGGACTTTGCTCAGCTGTTGACCGATCCTAACGAGTCCGAGGAGGCGTCGAATGATCATGAGAGTGATATTTGGGATCGTGTGAGCTTGGCCTCACGTAGCAGGCGTGGCAGCAAAACGAGTCCCTCACGCAATGAGAGCTACAGTTCCTTGAGTTCCCTTGCAGAATCGAATACAAAGGACATATCCATGGTTCCGCAAGAGACGCGAGTCGAGGGCAAGATCAGCTTGGGTCTTTACAAGGAATATTTCACAGCGGGTAGTGGTTGGCTCATGATATGTTTCATGGTCTTCCTTTGCTTGGGTACACAAATTGTGGGCTCCGCAGCTGATGTTTTTCTTTCCTACTGGTAAGCGACACGTTTTATCTAAACAACACAGTCAAAATAACGTTTTAAAATTCTAGGGTTGATAAGAACAAAAACGCTTCAGACAGAGACTCTGACCCAATTGACATCTACTACTTCACTGCCCTAAATATAGCAGTCATCTTATTTACCTTGGTAAGGACTATGCTCTTCTATAAGCTGGCCATGCGCAGCTCCACAAAACTACACAACGCCATGTTCCGCGGCATCACCAGAGCGGCAATGTACTTCTTTAACACAAATCCCTCGGGTCGGATATTGAATAGATTCTCAAAAGATCTGGGTCAGATAGATGAACTTCTGCCCTCCGTTATGCTGGACGTGGTGCAGATTTTTCTAACATTGACAGGCATTATCGTTGTAATCTGCATTACGAATCCCTATTATCTTATCCTAACACTTGGCCTAGGGATAATCTTCTACTATATTAGAGAATTTTACCTGAAGACATCAAGAGATATAAAACGTCTTGAGGCAATTGCTAGATCTCCCATTTATTCTCATCTGAGCGCTTCCCTCAATGGATTACCCACAATAAGAGCTCTTGGAGCCCAAAAGGCCCTCATTGCTGAGTTCGATAATTTGCAGGACGTGCACAGCTCAGGGTACTACTCATTCCTCTCGACTAATCGTGCTTTTGGCTATTACTTGGACTGTTTCTGTACGCTGTACATTGTAATAATAATACTCAACTACTTCATAAATCCTCCCAAAAACTCAGGGGAGGTGGGATTAGCCATTACCCAAGCCATGGGCATGACTGGGATGGTTCAGTGGGGTATGCGCCAATCTGCTGAACTGGAGAACACCATGACTGCGGTTGAACGTGTCGTGGAATATGATGAGATCGAGCCAGAAGGTGAATATGAATCCCAACCGAACAAGAAACCACCCAACACATGGCCAGATGAGGGAAATATTGTGGCCGACGATCTGAGTCTACGCTACTTTCCCGATCCGCAGTCGAAGTATGTGCTCAAGTCGCTCAACTTTGAAATAAAGCCCATGGAGAAGGTGGGCATTGTGGGTCGCACGGGAGCTGGCAAATCCTCGCTCATCAACGCCCTCTTCCGCCTCTCATACAACGATGGCTCCATCATCATCGACAGTCGCGACACAAACGAACTGGGTCTACACGATCTGCGCAGCAAAATCTCCATCATACCTCAGGAACCGGTGCTTTTCTCGGGTAGCATGCGCTACAATCTTGATCCCTTTGAGGAGTACAGCGATGCTAAGCTGTGGGATGCGCTGGAGGAGGTCAAGCTGAAGCCTGTCATTAGTGAGCTTCCGAGTGGACTTCAAAGTAAAATATCCGAGGGTGGCACCAACTTCAGTGTGGGTCAGAGGCAGCTGGTTTGTCTAGCACGCGCTATTCTACGCGAGAATCGCATTCTGGTGATGGACGAGGCCACAGCCAATGTGGATCCACAGACAGATGCCCTCATACAGGCGACGATAAGGAACAAGTTCAGGGAGTGCACAGTTCTCACAATAGCCCATCGTTTGAACACGATTATGGACTCGGATAAGGTGATAGTCATGGATGCAGGACTGTTGGTGGAATTCGGCTCCCCCTATGAGCTCCTCACACAGTGTGAATCGAAGATCTTTCACAGTATGGTCATGGAGACGGGTCAAAACAGTTTTGATAGTCTGCTAAAGGTAGCAGAGAAGGTTGGTATTTTCTACTTAGCCTTTGAATATGATAGTAATCCGTATTTATTTTTTCACAGGCCCATTTGGAATCGCAGAAACCCAAAACTGCCTAAAGTCAATGAATCTTCTGCAACATTACTAGTTTTCTCATTGATTAATTTAAGCATATATCTTCTAGAAACTTTGAACCGGACTCAATCATTGTCTAAATATTGAAATATATTTGGCCGGTCTTATCTGGAATTTATATATGCATATGTGCTACTTAAAGTATTATTTGTCGGAGCTTTAGAATGTAATACATTAAAGCTACATTTAAATACATTTCAGAAACTAAACGTTAAAGACAACTGAAAATAATCTAGGCGAGAGTGCATGACTAGTAGATACCCTTTACCCAACCCTTAAATTTACTTACATACGCTTATCCACTGCAGTGGCTGTGCTCCCTGAGCGACACACTATGGATAATTTAATCTTAAGTAACTTCTGTTTATTGCATATTCTGCATATAACGCTATAGGCATGTATAGTGGCATATTCACTTATCTGCATCTATATTTTATGCATACCACTAAACTATGCACAAAATCATTAAAGCTTGTATACAAAAGAAGTTAAAGGACCGTTTATTTAAACTGTAAGAGATATAAACAAATGAATTATTTTTGGATGGGGTGCTGCTGGGCGTTCTAGTGGGGGTAACCGAAAAACCCAGGATCCTTTTTTTCGGGAGTTCACTGGCAATAAGCCTAGCAACTTTGATGACTCTATCTCCCAAATTGTGGGAAATAATCACGTCTTATCGATTTGTGTATTAAGGTGTGTCGATATGTTATCGATTTGCCAGCCTGTGGGCGTAGCACAATATCGAGACACAGTTGATCTAAAGCAGATAGCATCAAGTATAACAGTCCAAGTTTCAAGTCTCTATCTTCAATAACCTCGAAAATATACAGACTCAATTTAATATATATATAAAATAATAAATAAAATATAATGTAACAAGCCACGTTCTGTCGGGCGTAGCCAACACCGTAATACTCTGATACCATTGTAGAAACTGCTGAAAACAGGTGGAACATAACTATATTGCTGGTGTATGGGTGACGGCGTTAGTGGTCGTGGGTTGACCGTTGAGTAATCTACTTTTCCAGGTTGGTAACTATAGCTCTAAAACAGTGAGAGACATGGATTTTCGCGACTTTTGGTTGCGAAAGGGGGCGTGTCCCACAAATGTTTTTAAGGTTGGAGGGGAGGGGGTGACTCTAACTCCAAAACTGTGGAAACTATTCTTTTTTGCGATTTTTTAGGGTTCCGTGTTTCTTGGCCGGAAAATCCAGCCCCAGTCTAAATTCTAAATTTGTTTACTCTAGTTTCAAAATTGCGGAAAAATACACGTGCTATCGAATTGTGATTTCGTGTATATCGATTTTCTCTATCTTATATAGATTCGGAAATACGTGCGTTCATACAGACGGACAGACGGAAGAGCTGACGGACATTCGACAAACCCAATATACTATGAATACCTAATAGATTCAAATTTGTATTGCATAAACGTTCGAAGACACACTATTTTTATCCCCTGAACCCATTAAAAATGGGTAAAAACGGTATTATGGTTTTGTGCAAAAGTATGTAACAGGCATAAGGAAGCATCTCCGACTATATAAAGTATATACATTCTTGATCAACAGCCGAGTCGATTTAGCCATGTCCGTCTGTCTGTAGGATCAGGAAGAATGCAGCTGAATGTCTATCGCTTAATTCAGAATGTTGCAGTTATAATTTAAAAAGTTAGATCTCGTAAAATTTGTGCACGACGGACTTCTGCAATGCAGGCCTGCTTGATTTGCTGAGCTTGGAGGGACTTTAATATCAACTTTACTGCAGAGTATTCCAAACCTATCAACCTATTTTTACGCAAAGCATCTCAAAGCAACTCAAAAGCCACAATTGTTCCTGCGATATTTGAATGAAATTCAATCATAAGTCTATTTTTCATATTTTAGTTACCAAAGACAATCATATCATCAAATGTTGAATAGTCATTGTACATCTAAGTATTGTTAACATGTTTTACATCAAAACATAGTGAGTTCACCACTCACACATTTTCCGTGTACATATTATACAATGTCTTAAATTTGTTTTGTTGTACTTAATTCCTGAGCCAACCTCAAGTCGTACAATATATTGTCTTGCTCAGTGCGATAACCAATTTGCATTATAGGGTTGCCCTTGTACATTGATGATCGATAATCATGCATAGAACACATTTTAAAACTTATGTTTGTAATGTTGCATTACAAAACTAAGTAATTCGAATTTGAAATGAATAAACCTAATTTTTGAAAGTAAATATCAACGATTTCATATGTTAAATGTATGAAAGTTTGATGTAACACAAAATAGTTACGAACTCCCTTGCTACCATAGCAGTCAACTCTTTTTTTTTTCTTGGCGGCAAATTAATTGCTTGTATAGCTTTTTCGCAGTTTGCTAGGAAAATACCGGGCAACCAATTACGATAAGATATAAGTCACGTCCCGCTTGAGAGAGCAAAAGCTCCGTGATGAGCAAACAGTTCAAATACAATGCGGCAACTGATCAGATGTATTGATGTATTTCAGAACGAGTTTCGCGGACGGAGTAAACGATTGTCTATATAATGAAATAAATTTCGCAGCGCAATGGAAAATTTCCAGAGTAAAATTGCAAGTAACATAAGTGGATAGTTCAAATAAATAAAGCAAAGCCAAAATTTAAATAAAATTTGTTTATATTAAACATATGTCAAACTGTTTATAACACGAATGTGAATTTGTATGAATGTGAATATGTGAATAAATGGTCTACAATAAGAAAAATTAGAAAATTTAAAATCAATTAAAATGCCAAAAATAAGAGCCGATGAGCTACCCGAAAACCCCCGCGAGCGCTGCAATCCCATTTCGGAACTTATGTTCTGGTGAGTTCAAACAATTTATTTACTGGTATTTAAACTAATTTAATCAGTTACCTATAAATATACAAATGTTCAATAGAAATTTCCCCAAAATAATATGACTCGAGAATATTAGCAAACGATATGCCGGGTTGATAATCCAATCATTACCACTGGGAGATTCATGATATCTTATCAGCTGTGTTTCATTGATACGAATGCTCTAATAAAATGATTATATCAACACTTGACGCCACTACTTGAGACAGTTTAAAACAAGTGGAGGATTATCTTCGTCGATTATCTTCGTCGTGCCGAAGATTTTATACTCTTTTCGAACCAATAGGCAATTTTCACTCTACCAACTGCACCACTGAAATTTCATAAGCTGTACAAAATCGTTTTTTTTATTTTATTTATTTATTGTCGACTACTGACAGTCGACACAAAAGAATTTATATAAAATTATAAAAAATTTTAATGTATATACAAGAATTTAAATAAATTTAAAATCGTAAACATATTAAATTAAAGAAATAAAGTTAAAATTACGTTAGGCTCTGGGGATATCAATAGCAAAATTAAATCATTGGTCCAACATTTGTTGCAAGGATTGGGGGAAACCCAGAAAAAAACCCAATCAAACCAAAAATCAAATAAAAATTTGTTAAAAGTAGTTAATGAGTTAGTATATATTAGGAAAGTATTTCATAAAGTGAAAGATAGAAGATAGAGAGAGAATATAGAAAAATAAAGGAGGGAAATAAAGAAAAGAAAAGGGAAAATAGAGAAAGAAAAGGGAAAATAGAGAAAGAAAAGGGAAAAATTTTTTTTGTCGCGTAACATATTTTTTTTTGTTCTAAGAATATTTAATTCATTGCCAGTTGTATAGTAGCTATAAGATATAGGGATCCGATCCGGCCGGCTCCAACCGGCTCCAACCAATGTGATGTCTCTTTGAATAAGAAGTATCTGTGCAAAGTTTCATTGCGATAGATTAAAAAATATGGGATATATGGCCAAAACCGACTTCGAGTTGTATGGCAGCTATAAGATATAGCTATCCGATCCAGCCGGCTCCAAACTCAATGTGATGTCTCTTTGAATAATAAGCATCAGTGCAAAGTTTCATTGCGATCGATTAAAAAACATGGGATATATGGCCAAAAACCGACTTCTTCAAGTTGTATGGCAGCTATAAGATATGGTGGTCCGATCCGGCCGGCTCCGACCAATGTGCTGTCCCCTAGAATAATAAGTAGCCCTGTGCAAAGTTTTATCGCGATAGCTCTAAACCTGCAGGGACTAGTTTGCATACATACAGACAGACAGACAGACAGACAGACAGACAGACAGACAGACAGACAGACAGACAGACAGACAGACAGACAGACGGACATGGCTAGATCAATTTGTTTTGTTTTTTATAAGCATATTGGCAGTAACTTTTGGGGGTCTCAGACGCTTCCTTTCTATGCGTTACAAACTTCAGGACAAACTTAATATACTATTTTCTTCGAAAAGAGTATAAAAAGGGAAGCGCGGCGTCACAGGTTATTATAAAATGTAGTAGCTAAATGCTTTTTTGATAATATAATAATTTGTGTACGTTTCTTTATCTTTATTCTCATGTATCGCGTTAACTTTAACCATGAAGCTTTGTGTTTCCTGTGTTGTTTAAGGGCCGTAAAAAGACATTAGAGCAACCAGATTTATACCGGCCACTGGAGGAACATAAATCAGGTAAGTTAGCATATTTACTACATTGATTAACTTTACATCATTGTGATAAAGTTATCTAAACGGGTGATTGTGCAAGCATTAACTAAGGGCTATTTTCTAAAACAGTTATTATAATGGCTTATATTTTACGATTAAGTGTGAACTGTGTGTCGTCGATTTGACAGATTCCATTGATTTAAATTTCTTGGAAAAAAAAGTATTGAAATGAACAGAAATTTGAAAGCACTGATTTCTATTCTGTGTCCTTGAAAATCATTCTAAGAAGATAAATTTCTTTCTATTTTTGAGCTGCATGGGATCCGTCATGAAACAAAATCAGTTATCACTCCAAACTCATCATCAGATACTCTTGGAGATCGCTTGTCTGCAGCTTGGGATGAGGAGCTAATTCAGAGATCAGCCCTAAAGAAACCACCCCGCTTGGGCCGCGTTGTGATCCGCATTTTTGGATGGCATCTTTTTATTACTGGAGTGCTACTGGGCTCAAAAGAATTTCTAACAAAGCAAGTAAACGTTGGCATTATGACTATGATTATTTGGATTCAAATGTTAATGTTTTAGGGTAACCCAACCGATTTGCCTCTTTGGCGTTATGTCGTACTTTGCCGGCGAGGATCCGAACCCAATCAAGGCGCAACTGTATGCGGTGGCCCTCATTGCTGGCTCTGTGCTCTCAGTTATCACTCAGCATCCCTGTATGTTAGGTATTATGCATCTGGGAATGAAAATGCGCGTTGCTCTGAGCAGCCTGGTCTATCGGAAGGCACTGCGTTTGAGTCATACAGCTCTGGGAGGCACATCGATAGGACAGGTGGTCAATCTGCTGTCAAACGATGTGGGACGCTTCGATTCAGTTCTGGCCAATATACACTATTTATGGCTGGGCCCACTGGAGTTGGTTATTATAAGTTATCTTATGTATGAAAAGGTAAGCAAGGAATTTTGAATAATGGTTGTATAATCATTTATATTCAATCGCCTATTGCAGATTGGGGTCGCTTGCTTTTTTGGCGTTGTGCTTATGTTGCTTTTTATGCCCCTACAATCGTATCTGGCGAGGAAGACATCGACCCTTAGACTGCTAACAGCGCTGCGCACAGATGAGCGAGTTCGGATGATGAACGAGATTATTGCGGGCATTCAGGTAATCAAGATGTATGCCTGGGAGAAGCCCTTCGGAAAACTCATCGAGCTATATCGCTTCAAGGAGATGATCTGCATTAAGAAAGTCAACTATATTCGTGGCGTTCTCATAGCACTTGGCATGTGTTTATCTCGAACCTTTACCTTCGTTAGTCTAGTAGGATTTGTGCTTTTGGGAAATATATTAACTGCTGGACAAGCTTTTTTTATCACCTCATTCTTCAGTTTGCTGCAACTAACAGTCACCACATACCTCCCAATTAGCATATCTCAATTATTAGAGCTTTTGGTCACAATCAAGCGTCTAGAGACTTTTATGCATCTTGAGGAGACTCCAATTTTTATGGACACATCTGGTGCAATTGCTGCATCTACTATAGCCAACGAGATGAAAACAATAGAAAACGGTGCTCTGATAAACAATGTCATCGGAGATGTGCCAAAGAATAATAGCGATGAGGAGACTCTCATTGAATTAAATGATTTCCATGCCAAGTGGGACAGCTGCGCCGCAGAGAACACTCTGGACAATATTAATATCAAGCTGGGTCGCCGGACACTGGTAGCTGTAATTGGACCTGTCGGCGCAGGAAAATCCAGTCTGATCCAATCCATTCTTGGAGAGCTACCTGCTGAGAAAGGTAGCCTGAAAGTAACTGGCAAATTCTCCTATGCCTCCCAAGAACCTTGGCTCTTCACTGGAACCGTCCGCGAGAACATACTCTTTGGGTTAACCCTGGACAAGCATCGCTATCGCACAGTGATTAAAAAGTGCGCACTTGAACGTGACTTTGAGCTACTTCCTCAGGGTGATAAGACGGTCGTTGGAGAACGGGGAGCTTCCCTCTCTGGCGGACAGAAAGCGCGCATCAGCCTGGCCAGGGCTGTATACCGGAGGGCGGATATTTACCTTCTTGATGATCCACTCAGTGCAGTGGACACACATGTGGGTCGTCATTTGTTTGATCAGTGCATGAGAGGCTATCTGAGAAGCGAGCTAGTAATTCTGGTCACACATCAGCTGCAGTTTCTGGAGCACGCAGATCTCATTGTCATAATGGAGAAAGGCAAAATCAGTGCAATGGGAACGTTTGCCACAATGCAACGCAGTGGCTTGGACTTTGCACAGCTGTTGATAGATCCCAATAAGCCCGAAGAGTCCTTCAAAGAAAATATGAGCGATATTGGGGACACCTTGGGTAACACGGACTCACAAAAAATACACCGCCAGACGTCCCAAACAGACAGCATCAATTCGGTGAGCTCCCTGACCGATTCCATTGATCAAGAAGAGCTCATTACTACACAGGAGACTCGAATCAAGGGCAGGATCGGATTGGATCTCTACAAGGAATATTTCACAGCTGGCAGTGGATGGTGCTTAATAAGTTGTGTGGTGTTTCTTTGCTTAGGTACGCAAATTGTTGGCTCCTCAGCGGATGTTTTCCTCTCCTACTGGTCAGTGATCTATCTTCTATATAAGAAACAATTAAAATTATAATGGTTTATTATTTGTATTACAGGGTCGACAAGAACAAAATCGCTGCAGACAGGGACTCAGATAGATTGGATATCGCCTACTTCACTGCCCTTAATATAGCTGTTGTGGTGTTCACATTGCTCCGTACTTTTCTCTTCTATAAGCTTGCCATGCGCAGCTCCACAAAACTACACAACGCCATGTTCCGCGGTATCACCAAAGCGGCAATGTACTTCTTTAACACAAATCCCTCGGGTCGGATATTGAATCGGTTCTCAAAAGATTTGGGTCAGATAGATGAGCTTCTGCCCTCCGTTATGCTGGACGTGGTGCAGATCTTTCTGTCATTGACAGGCATCATCGTTGTCATCTGCATTACGAATCCCTATTATCTTATCCTAACACTTGGTCTAGGGATAATCTTCTACTATATTAGAGAATTTTACCTGAAGACATCAAGAGATATAAAACGTCTTGAGGCCATTGCTAGATCTCCCATTTATTCTCATCTGAGCGCTTCCCTCAATGGATTACCCACAATAAGAGCTCTTGGAGCCCAAAAGGCCCTCATTGCTGAGTTCGATAATTTGCAGGACGTGCACAGCTCAGGGTACTACTCATTCCTCTCGACTAATCGTGCTTTTGGCTATTACTTGGACTGTTTCTGTACGCTGTACATTGTAATAATAATACTCAACTACTTCATAAATCCTCCTAAAAACTCGGGGGAGGTGGGATTAGCCATTACCCAAGCCATGGGCATGACTGGGATGGTTCAGTGGGGTATGCGCCAATCTGCTGAACTGGAGAACACCATGACTGCGGTTGAACGTGTCGTGGAATATGATGAGATCGAGCCAGAAGGTGAATATGAATCCCAACCGAACAAGAAACCGCCCAACACATGGCCAGAGGAGGGAAATATTGTGGCCGACGATCTGAGTCTACGCTACTTTCCCGATCCGCAGTCGAAGTATGTGCTCAAGTCGCTCAACTTTGAAATAAAGCCCATGGAGAAGGTGGGCATTGTGGGTCGCACGGGAGCTGGCAAATCCTCGCTCATCAACGCCCTCTTCCGCCTCTCATACAACGATGGCTCCATCATCATCGACAGTCGCGACACAGACGAACTGGGTCTACACGATCTGCGCAGCAAAATCTCCATCATACCTCAGGAACCGGTGCTTTTCTCGGGTAGCATGCGCTACAATCTTGATCCCTTTGAGGAGTACAGCGATGCTAAGCTGTGGGATGCGCTGGAGGAGGTCAAGCTGAAGCCTGTCATCAGTGAGCTTCCGAGTGGACTTCAAAGTAAAATATCCGAGGGTGGCACCAACTTCAGTGTGGGTCAGAGGCAGCTGGTTTGTCTAGCACGCGCTATTCTACGCGAGAATCGCATTCTGGTGATGGACGAGGCCACAGCCAATGTGGATCCACAGACAGATGCCCTCATACAGGCGACGATAAGGAATAAGTTCAGGGAGTGCACAGTTCTCACAATAGCCCATCGTTTGAACACGATTATGGACTCGGATAAGGTGATAGTCATGGATGCAGGATTGTTGGTGGAGTTCGGCTCCCCCTATGAGCTCCTCACACAGTGTGAATCGAAGATCTTTCACAGTATGGTCATGGAGACGGGTCAAAACAGTTTTGATAGTCTGCTAAAGGTAGCAGAGAAGGTTGGTATTTCCTACTTAGACCTTGAGTACGATAGTAATCCGTATTTATTTTTTTACAGTCCCATTTGGAATCGCAGAAACCCAAAACTGCCTAAAGCGAATGAATCTTCTGCAACATTACTACTTTTTTAATAATGATTAATAATAATGAGCTTATTATCAAAATATTATGCGGCCGTCTGATAAAACTTAAAGCCGACAAGTGATTTATATTTTTGTGTAAATGTTGACAAGCTTTGTAACAAATGGGATTCTATTTTCTAAATATCATATTTTAAACGAATGTAAACAAAGCAACACTTGTTGCTATCACCTTCAGATAAAGTGTTAAGAGTTTTGTACCACGCCCACTAGGAAGCTGGGAAATCGATAACATGTACACCAAAAATCTTAAATAGATAACACGTGAATAGTTCCCACAATTTAAAAGCTAGTCATTAAATTTGGTAGGTATATTGCTGGTAGCCTCCCCAAAAAATTGGCTTCTAGGTTTTCCGGCCACGCCCCCTAGGAGGTACCCCAGCCACCAGGCCCCGCGTATTTCGGAAGCCTATAGCTACCACAGTTTAAGAGCTAGAGTCATCAAACTTGAATTCGGGTCACCTCCTCTAAAGATTAACTTAAAACAAGTAAGGGTGCTATAGTCGGGAGTGCACGCCTGCTGCATTGCAAGCAGTGCAAGCGGTTTAAGCAGTTAGCTTGCTTTTTAACTGAGCCCCACACAATGCAAAGTAAAATCTTAAATAACTTATGTGTTTATTGTCCGATCTTTCTGAAATTTTTAGGACATAGCATTGGCTATAAAATGTGTGACCAAACCAAATTGGAAGGTTATACCTCCAAAAATGCGTTGTTTTAACTTTTCGGGGGATTATACATACTAGGAGATGCTTCCGTATGCCTGTTACATACTTTTGCACAACTTCATTATACCCTTTTTACCCATTGTTAATGGGTTCCGTAGTTTGTGGCTCAGCAAATAAGCAAGCTAACTGCTTAAACTGCTTTCTTGAAGAACCAAGCTAACTGCTTGCAGGGCTTGCAGTATTAGTGTGTTTGTATGTAAGTACACGAATAAGTAAGTATGAATGGGTTCTTGAAGAACCAAGCTAACTGCTTGCACTGCTTGCAGTATGAGTGTGTTTGTATGTAAGTACACGAATAAGTAAGTATGAATGGGTTTATGGTATCAAGAACTCCAGACTAGAGCTCTCTTATGTGTTTTATCTTAAACGTTGGTGCCAATCATAATCGTGTTAGCCGATAAGTCTGTAAGAGTACATATTGTGTTATGAAAACGCCGGCTCGCTTGAGCGAGCGAAAGCTTCGTGAAAAGCAAACAGTTCGCAAACAGCTCGTCAACTAAACAGATGAGTACAGAACGAGTGTCGCGGACAGAGTGAAAGAGATTGTTATGAGATCAAATAAGGCATAGCGATTTTTATTTGTATGTGACAATTACATCGCGTGATGAAATTGGCTTTCATCAGTGCTTTGTTAAGCATACGGCACATTAAAGATTATTTTGAATTGTGTTGCAATCCACCACAATATTAGCTTGTGATAATAAAAAAAAGAAAAGAAAAACATTTATTGAAAACATTCTCCTTTTTTAAAATATATCAGAGAGCTCAATTGTTTGTCTGCTATATATAAAAGTAATTAGTGCAGCTATATAAAAAGAAATATATGAAAATAAATAGTCAATTAAAATGCCAATAATTAGAGCAGATGAGCTACCCGAAAATCCCCGCGACCGCAGTAATCCTATTTCGGAACTTATGTTCTGGTGAGTTTAATTATGCCCTACATAATTTCTTGCTGTATTTAATTTTTGGTGTTTGAACTAACTTATTTGGTCACCTACCCCCAATCAAGGTCGATATGCCGGGTTGATAATACAAACGTAAACAAGTAAGAATGCTCTAGTCGGGATTTCCCTACTATGAACCCAGTCGTTACATGCAAGCACACACATTCTGCAAGCAGTGCAAGCAGTTATCTTTCTTCTTCACTGAGCCCCACACTATGCAAAATTAAATCTTAAACAACTTCTGTGTTTATTGTACAAACAATTGGCAACAAATTGTGTGACCAAACCAAATTTCAAGGTCATATCGTCAAAAATGCGCTTATTGAACATTTGGGGGGATTGGGGGGTGGTATTCAAAAAGTGAAAATTTTTAAATGTATATGCTGTTTGAGATTATACATGCCAAAGTTGGGGCCTCTAGCTTTATAACATTGAAGTTATGTCCCAAAAACGCTAGTCTCAAATCGAAATTAATCGATATATCGAACTTTTGAACGGAACGAGCTATCGATAAAATGAAATAAACTTGAAGTCTCTAGCTCTTGTAGTCTCTGATAAAGGAGTGTTCATACAGACAGACGGACTTGGCTGTTGATACTAATCAAGAATATATATACTTTATATGGTCGGAGATGTTTCCTTATTCCTGTTACATACTTTTCCATAACTTCATTATACCCATTTTTAATGGGTTCAGGGCATAAAAATGAATGAGATTCTTGATATATTATCAGGGATGTTTCAATTGATACTAATGCTCCAATAAACTAATTAAATTATCAACACAGGCAGTTTAACAAAATTTAGCGTGAAGTCACAGACACATGATTTAATTTTGCTATTGATATCCCCAGAACCTAACGTAATTTTATCTTTATATCTTTAATTTAATATATTTAGTATTTTAAATTTTTTGAAAATTTTGTATATACATTAAAATGTTTTATAATTTTATATAAATTCTTTTGTGTCGACTGTCAGTAGTCGACAATAAATAAAATAAAATAAATAAAAAAACATATTTTGAACTTCGCGCCATGTAGCTAAATGCTTTCTTGATAAGGCTCACCTTTTTTTGATTGATCATCATAAAACCCACATTTAATCTTTATTTTCATGATTCGTGTTCACTTTACACATGAAGCTTTGTGTTTCCTGTGTTATTTAAGGGCCGTAAAAAGACATTAGAGCAACCAGATTTATACCGACCACTTAAGGAGCATAAATCAGGTAAGTTAAGCATATTTACTACATTGATTAACTTTACATCATTGTGATAAAGTTATCTAAATGGGTGATTGTGCAAGCATTAACTAAGGGCTATTTTCTAAAACAGTTATTATAATGGCTTATATTTTACGATTAAGTGTGAACTGTGTGTCGTCGATTTGACAGATTCCATTGATTTAAATTTCTTGGAAAAAAAAGTATTGAAATGAACAGAAATTTGAAAGCACTGATTTCTATTCTGTGTCCTTGAAAATCATTCTAAGAAGATAAATTTCTTTCTATTTTTGAGCTGCATGGGATCCGTCATGAAACAAAATCAGTTATCACTCCAAACTCATCATCAGATACTCTTGGAGATCGCTTGTCTGCAGCTTGGGATGAGGAGCTAATTCAGAGATCAGCCCTAAAGAAACCACCCCGCTTGGGCCGCGTTGTGATCCGCATTTTTGGATGGCATCTTTTTATTACTGGAGTGCTACTGGGCTCAAAGGAATTTCTAACAAAGCAAGTAAACGTTGGCATTATGACTATGATTATTTGTATTCAAATGTTAATGTTTTAGGGTAACCCAACCGATTTGCCTCTTTGGTGTTATGTCGTACCTTGCCGGCGAGGATCCGAACCCAATCAAGGCGCAACTGTATGCGGTGGCCCTCATTGCTGGCTCTGTGCTCTCAGTTATCACTCAGCATCCCTGTATGTTAGGTATTATGCATCTGGGAATGAAAATGCGCGTTGCGCTGAGCAGCCTGGTCTATCGGAAGGCACTGCGTTTGAGTCATACAGCTCTGGGAGGCACATCGATAGGACAGGTGGTCAATCTGCTGTCAAACGATGTGGGACGCTTCGATTCAGTTCTGGCCAATATACACTATTTATGGCTGGGCCCATTAATGTTAGTTATAATAACCTATCTTATGTATGAAAAGGTAAGCAAGGAATTTTGAATAATGGTTGTATAATCATTTATATTCAATCGCCTATTGCAGATTGGGGTCGCTTGCTTTTTTGGCGTTGTGCTTATGTTGCTTTTTATGCCCCTACAATCGTATCTGGCGAGGAAGACATCGACCCTTAGACTGCTAACAGCGCTGCGCACAGATGAGCGAGTTCGGATGATGAACGAGATTATTGCGGGCATTCAGGTAATCAAGATGTTTGCCTGGGAGAAGCCCTTCGGAAAACTCATCGAGCTATATCGCTTCAAGGAGATGATCTGCATTAAGAAAGTCAACTATATTCGTGGCGTTCTCATAGCACTTGGCATGTGTTTATCTCGAACCTTTACCTTCGTTAGTCTAGTAGGATTTGTGCTTTTGGGAAATATATTAACTGCTGGACAAGCTTTTTTTATCACCTCATTCTTCAGTTTGCTGCAACGAACCGTCACCAATTTTGTCCCAATGAGCATATCTCAATTATTAGAGCTTTTGGTCACTATCAAGCGTCTAGAGACTTTTATGCATCTTGAGGAGACTCAGATTTTGGACACATCTGGTACAATTGCTGCATCTACTATAGCCAACGATATGGAAAAAAAAGAAAACGGTGCTCTGATAAACAATGTCATCGGAGATGTGCCAAAGAATAATAGCGATGTGGAGACTCTCATTGAATTAAATGATTTCCATGCCAAGTGGGACAGCTGCGCCGCAGAGAACACTCTGGACAATATTAATATCAAGCTGGGTCGCCGGACACTGGTAGCTGTAATTGGACCTGTCGGCGCAGGAAAATCCAGTCTGATCCAATCCATTCTTGGAGAGCTACCTGCTGAGAAAGGTAGCCTGAAAGTAACTGGCAAATTCTCCTATGCCTCCCAAGAACCTTGGCTCTTCACTGGAACCGTCCGCGAGAACATACTCTTTGGGTTAACCCTGGACAAGCATCGCTATCGCACAGTGATTAAAAAGTGCGCACTTGAACGTGACTTTGAGCTACTTCCTCAGGGTGATAAGACGGTCGTTGGAGAACGGGGAGCTTCCCTCTCTGGCGGACAGAAAGCGCGCATCAGCCTGGCCAGGGCTGTATACCGGAGGGCGGATATTTACCTTCTTGATGATCCACTCAGTGCAGTGGACACACATGTGGGTCGGCATTTGTTTGCTCAGTGCATGAGAGGCTATCTGAGAAGCGAGCTAGTAATTCTGGTCACACATCAGCTGCAGTTTCTGGAGCGCGCAGATCTCATTGTCATAATGGATAAAGGCAAAATCAGTGCAGTGGGAACGTTTGCCACAATGCAACGCAGTGGCTTGGACTTTGCACAGCTGTTGATAGATCCCAATAAGCCCGAAGAGTCCTTCAAAGAAAATATGAGCGATATTGGGGACACCTTGGGTAACACGGACTCACAAAAAATACACCGCCAGACGTCCCAAACAGACAGCATCAATTCGGTGAGCTCCCTGACCGATTCCATTGATCAAGAAGAGCTCATTACTACACAGGAGACTCGAATCAAGGGAAGGATCGGATTGGATCTCTACAAGGAATATTTCACAGCTGGCAGCGGATGGTGCTTAATAAGTTGTGTGGTGTTTCTTTGTTTAGGTACGCAAATTCTTGGCTCCTCAGCGGATGTTTTCCTCTCCTACTGGTCAGTGATATTTCTTGAATATAAGAAACCATTAGAATTATAATGGTTCATTATTTCTATTACAGGGTCGACAAGAACAAAATCGCTGCAGACAGGGACTCAGATAGATTGGATATCGCCTACTTCACTGCCCTTAATATAGCTGTTATGGTGTTCACATTGCTCCGTACTTTTCTTTTCTATAAACTTGCCATGCGCAGCTCCACAAAACTACACAACGCCATGTTCCGCGGTATCACCAGAGCGGCAATGTACTTCTTTCACACAAATCCCTCGGGTCGGATATTGAATCGGTTCTCAAAAGATCTGGGTCAGATAGATGAAATTCTGCCCACCGTTATGCTAGACGTAGTGCAGATTTTCCTCATATTGATTGGCATCATTGTTGTAATCTGCATTACTAATCTATATTATTTGATTCTAACCCTAGTTCTTGGAATAATCTTTTATCATATAAGAGAGTTCTATCTGAAGACCTCCAGAGATGTGAAACGGCTTGAAGCAGTTGCTAGATCTCCCATTTACTCTCATCTGAGCGCTTCCCTCAATGGATTACCCACAATAAGAGCTCTTGGAGCCCAAAAAACCCTCATTGCTGAGTTCGATAATCTGCAGGACCTGCATAGCTCTGGTTATTACACCTTCATGTCTACTAATCGTGCATTCGGCTATTATTTGGACTGTTTCTGTACACTGTACATTGTAATAATAATACTCAACTACTTCATAAATCCTCCTAAAAACTCGGGGGAGGTGGGATTAGCCATTACCCAAGCCATGGGCATGACTGGGATGGTTCAGTGGGGTATGCGCCAATCTGCAGAACTGGAGAACACCATGACTGCGGTTGAACGTGTCGTGGAATATGATGAGATCGAACCAGAGGGAGAATATGAATCCCAACCGAACAAGAAACCGCCCAACACATGGCCAGAGGAGGGAAATATTGTGGTCGACGATCTCAGTCTACGCTACTTTCCCGATCCGCAGTCGAAGTATGTGCTCAAGTCGCTCAACTTTGAAATAAAGCCCATGGAGAAGGTGGGCATTGTGGGTCGCACGGGAGCTGGCAAATCCTCGCTCATCAACGCCCTCTTCCGCCTCTCATACAACGATGGCTCCATCATCATCGACAGTCGCGACACAGACGAACTGGGTCTACACGATCTGCGCAGCAAAATCTCCATCATACCTCAGGAACCGGTGCTTTTCTCGGGTAGCATGCGCTACAATCTTGATCCCTTTGGGGAGTACAGCGATGCTAAGCTGTGGGATGCGCTGGAGGAGGTCAAGCTGAAGCCTGTCATTAGTGAGCTTCCGAGTGGACTTCAAAGTAAAATATCCGAGGGTGGCACCAACTTCAGTGTGGGTCAGAGGCAGCTGGTTTGTCTAGCACGCGCTATTCTACGCGAGAATCGCATTCTGGTGATGGACGAGGCCACAGCCAATGTGGATCCACAGACAGATGCCCTCATACAGGCGACGATAAGGAACAAATTCAGGGAGTGCACAGTTCTCACAATAGCCCATCGTTTGAACACGATTATGGACTCGGATAAGGTGATAATCATGGATGCAGGACTGTTGGTGGAATTCGGCTCCCCCTATGAGCTCCTCACCCAGTGTGAATCGAAAATCTTTCACAGTATGGTCATGGAGACGGGTCAAAACAGTTTCGATAGTCTACTAAAGGTAGCAGAGAAGGTTGGTATTTTCTACTTAGACCTTGAGTACGATAGTAATCCGTTTTTATTTTTTTACAGGTCCATTTGGAATCGCAAAAAAAAAAAAAAAAAAAAAAAAAAAAAAAAAAAAAAAAAAAAAAAAAAAAAAAAAAAAAAAAAAAAAAAAAAAAAAAAAAAAAAAAAAAAAAAAAAAAGGAAGGATTATCTTCGTCGTGCCGAAGATTTTATACTCTTTTCGAACCAATAGGCAATTTTCACTCTACCAACTGCACCACTGAAATTTCATAAGCTGTACAAAATCGTTTTTTATTTTATTTATTTATTGTCGACTACTGACAGTCGACACAAAAGAATTTATATAAAATTATAAAAAAATTTTAATGTATATACAAGAATTTAAATAAATTTAAAATCGTAAACATATTAAATTAAAGAAATAAAGTTAAAATTACGTTAGGCTCTGGGGATATCAATAGCAAAATTAAATCATTGGTCCAACATTTGTTGCAAGGATTGGGGAAACCCAGAAAAAACCCAATCAAACCAAAAATCAATAAAAATTTGTTAAGTAGTTAATGAGTTAGTATATATTAGAAAGTATTTTATAAAGTGAAAGATAGAAGATAGAGAGAGAATATAGAAAAATAAAGGAGGAAATAAAGAAAGAAAAGGGAAAATAGAGAAAGAAAAGGAAAATAGAGAAAGAAAAGGGAAAATTTTTTTGTCGCGTAACATATTTTTTTTTGTTCTAAGAATATTTAATTCATTGCCAGTTGTATAGTAGCTATAAGATATAGGGATCCGATCCGGCCGGCTCCAACCAATGTGATGTCTCTTTGAATAAGAAGTATCTGTGCAAAGTTTCATTGCGATCGATTAAAAAATATGGGATATATGGCCAAAACCGACTTCGAGTTGTATGGCAGCTATAAGATATAGCTATCCGATCCAGCCGGCTCCAACCAATGTGATGTCTCTTTGAATAATAAGTATCAGTGCAAAGTTTCATTGCGATCGATTAAAAAACATGGGATATATGGCCAAAACCGACTTCAAGTTGTATGGCAGCTATAAGATATAGTGGTCCGATCCGGCCGGCTCCGACCAATGTGCTGTCCCCTAGAATAATAAGTATCTGTGCAAAGTTTTATCGCGATAGCTCTAAAACTGAGGGACTAGTTTGCATACATACAGACAGACAGACAGACAGACAGACAGACAGACAGACAGACAGACAGACAGACAGACAGACAGACAGACAGACGGACATGGCTAGATCAATTTGTTTTGTTTTTATAAGCATATTGGCAGTAACTTTTGGGGGTCTCAGACGCTTCCTTCTATGCGTTACAAACTTCAGGACAAACTTAATATACTATTTTCTTCGAAAAGAGTATAAAAAGGAAGCGTGGCGTCACAGGTTATTAAATGTAGTAGCTAAATGCTTTTTTGATAATATAATAATTTGTGTACGTTTCTTTATCTTTATTCTCATGTATCGCGTTAACTTTAACCATGAAGCTTTGTGTTTCCTGTGTTGTTTAAGGGCCGTAAAAAGACATTAGAGCAACCAGATTTATACCGGCCACTGGAGGAACATAAATCAGGTAAGTTAGCATATTTACTACATTGATTAACTTTACATCATTGTGATAAAGTTATCTAAACGGGTGATTGTGCAAGCATTAACTAAGGGCTATTTTCTAAAACAGTTATTATAATGGTTTATATTTTACGATTAAGTGTGAACTGTGTGTCGTCGATTTGACAGATTCCATTGATTTAAATTTCTTGGAAAAAAAAGTATTGAAATGAACAGAAATTTGAAAGCACTGATTTCTATTCTGTGTCCTTGAAAATCATTCTAAGAAGATAAATTTCTTTCTATTTTTGAGCTGCATGGGATCCGTCATGAAACAAAATCAGTTATCACTCCAAACTCATCATCAGATACTCTTGGAGATCGCTTGTCTGCAGCTTGGGATGAGGAGCTAATTCAGAGATCAGCCCTAAAGAAACCACCCCGCTTGGGCCGCGTTGTGATCCGCATTTTTGGATCGCATCTTTTTATTACTGGAGTGCTACTGGGCTCAAAGGAATTTCTAACAAAGCAAGTAAACGTTGGCATTATGACTATGATTATTTGTATTCAAATGTTAATGTTTTAGGGTAACCCAACCGATTTGCCTCTTTGGTGTTATGTCGTACCTTGCCGGCGAGGATCCGAACCCAATCAAGGCGCAACTGTATGCGGTGGCCCTCATTGCTGGCTCTGTGCTCTCAGTTATCACTCAGCATCCCTGTATGTTAGGTATTATGCATCTGGGAATGAAAATGCGCGTTGCGCTGAGCAGCCTGGTCTATCGGAAGGCACTGCGTTTGAGTCATACAGCTCTGGGAGGCACATCGATAGGACAGGTGGTCAATCTGCTGTCAAACGATGTGGGACGCTTCGATTCAGTTCTGGCCAATATACACTATTTATGGCTGGGCCCATTAATGTTAGTTATAATAACCTATCTTATGTATGAAAAGGTAAGCAAGGAATTTTGAATAATGGTTGTATAATCATTTATATTCAATCGCCTATTGCAGATTGGGGTCGCTTGCTTTTTTGGCGTTGTGCTTATGTTGCTTTTTATGCCCCTACAATCGTATCTGGCGAGGAAGACATCGACCCTTAGACTGCTAACAGCGCTGCGCACAGATGAGCGAGTTCGGATGATGAACGAGATTATTGCGGGCATTCAGGTAATCAAGATGTATGCCTGGGAGAAGCCCTTCGGAAAACTCATCGAGCTATATCGCTTCAAGGAGATGATCTGCATTAAGAAAGTCAACTATATTCGTGGCGTTCTCATAGCACTTGGCATGTGTTTATCTCGAACCTTTACCTTCGTTAGTCTAGTAGGATTTGTGCTTTTGGGAAATATATTAACTGCTGGACAAGCTTTTTTTATCACCTCATTCTTCAGTTTGCTGCAACTAACAGTCACCACATACCTCCCAATTAGCATATCTTAATTATTAGAGCTTTTGCTCACAATCAAGCGTCTAGAGACTTTTATGCATCTTGAGGAGACTCCAATTTTTATGGACACATCTGCTGCATCTACTATAGCCAACGAGATGAAAACAATAGAAAACGGTGCTCTGATAAACAATGTCATCGGAGATGTGCCAAAGAATAATAGCGATGAGGAGACTCTCATTGAATTAAATGATTTCCATGCCAAGTGGGACAGCTGCGCCGCAGAGAATATTAATATCAAGCTGGGTCGCCGGACACTGGTAGCTGTAATTGGACCTGTCGGCGCAGGAAAATCCAGTCTGATCCAATCCATTCTTGGAGAGCTACCTGCTGAGAAAGGTAGCCTGAAAGTAACTGGCAAATTCTCCTATGCCTCCCAAGAGCCTTGGCTCTTCACTGGAACCGTCCGCGAGAACATACTCTTTGGGTTAACCCTGGACAAGCATCGCTATCGCACAGTGATTAAAAAGTGCGCACTTGAACGTGACTTTGAGCTACTTCCTCAGGGTGATAAGACGGTCGTTGGAGAACGGGGAGCTTCCCTCTCTGGCGGACAGAAAGCGCGCATCAGCCTGGCCAGGGCTGTATACCGGAGGGCGGATATTTACCTTCTTGATGATCCACTCAGTGCAGTGGACACACATGTGGGTCGTCATTTGTTTGATCAGTGCATGAGAGGCTATCTGAGAAGCGAGCTAGTAATTCTGGTCACACATCAGCTGCAGTTTCTGGAGCACGCAGATCTCATTGTCATAATGGAGAAAGGCAAAATCAGTGCAATGGGAACGTTTGCCACAATGCAACGCAGTGGCTTGGACTTTGCACAGCTGTTGATAGATCCCAATAAGCCCGAAGAGTCCTTCAAAGAAAATATGAGCGATATTGGGGACACCTTGGGTAACACGGACTCACAAAAAATACACCGCCAGACGTCCCAAACAGACAGCATCAATTCGGTGAGCTCCCTGACCGATTCCATTGATCAAGAAGAGCTCATTACTACACAGGAGACTCGAATCAAGGGCAGGATCGGATTGGATCTCTACAAGGAATATTTCACAGCTGGCAGTGGATGGTGCTTAATAAGTTGTGTGGTGTTTCTTTGCTTAGGTACGCAAATTGTTGGCTCCTCAGCGGATGTTTTCCTCTCCTACTGGTCAGTGATCTATCTTCTATATAAGAAACAATTAAAATTATAATGGTTTATTATTTGTATTACAGGGTCGACAAGAACAAAATCGCTGCAGACAGGGACTCAGATAGATTGGATATCGCCTACTTCACTGCCCTTAATATAGCTGTTGTGGTGTTCACATTGCTCCGTACTTTTCTCTTCTATAAGCTTGCCATGCGCAGCTCCACAAAACTACACAACGCCATGTTCCGCGGTATCACCAAAGCGGCAATGTACTTCTTTAACACAAATCCCTCGGGTCGGCATCATCGTTGTCATCTGCAGTACGAATCCCTATTATCTTATCCTAACACTTGGTCTAGGGATAATCTTCTACTATATTAGAGAATTTTACCTGAAGACATCAAGAGATATAAAACGTCTTGAGGCAATTGCTAGATCTCCCATTTATTCTCATCTGAGCGCTTCCCTCAATGGATTACCCACAATAAGAGCTCTTGGAGCCCAAAAGGCCCTCATTGCTGAGTTCGATAATTTGCAGGACGTGCACAGCTCAGGGTACTACTCATTCCTCTCGACTAATCGTGCTTTTGGCTATTACTTGGACTGTTTCTGTACGCTGTACATTGTAATAATAATACTCAACTACTTCATCAATCCTCCTAAAAACTCGGGGGAGGTGGGATTAGCCATTACCCAAGCCATGGGCATGACTGGGATGGTTCAGTGGGGTATGCGCCAATCTGCAGAACTGGAGAACACCATGACTGCGGTTGAACGTGTCGTGGAATATGATGAGATCGAGCCAGAAGGTGAATATGAATCCCAACCGAACAAGAAACCGCCCAACACATGGCCAGAGGAGGGAAATATTGTGGCCGACGATCTGAGTCTACGCTACTTTCCCGATCCGCAGTCGAAGTATGTGCTCAAGTCGCTCAATTTTGAAATAAAGCCCATGGAGAAGGTGGGCATTGTGGGTCGCACGGGAGCTGGCAAATCCTCGCTCATCAACGCCCTCTTCCGCCTCTCATACAACGATGGCTCCATCATCATCGACAGTCGCGACACAGACGAACTGGGTCTACACGATCTGCGCAGCAAAATCTCCATCATACCTCAGGAACCGGTGCTTTTCTCGGGTAGCATGCGCTACAATCTTGATCCCTTTGAGGAGTACAGCGATGCTAAGCTGTGGGATGCGCTGGAGGAGGTCAAGCTGAAGCCTGTCATCAGTGAGCTTCCGAGTGGACTTCAAAGTAAAATATCCGAGGGTGGCACCAACTTCAGTGTGGGTCAGAGGCAGCTGGTTTGTCTAGCACGCGCTATTCTACGCGAGAATCGCATTCTGGTGATGGACGAGGCCACAGCCAATGTGGATCCACAGACAGATGCCCTCATACAGGCGACGATAAGGAACAAGTTCAGGGAGTGCACAGTTCTCACAATAGCCCATCGTTTGAACACGATTATGGACTCGGATAAGGTGATAGTCATGGATGCAGGACTGTTGGTGGAGTTCGGCTCCCCCTATGAGCTCCTCACACAGTGTGAATCGAAGATCTTTCACAGTATGGTCATGGAGACGGGTCAAAACAGTTTTGATAGTCTGCTAAAGGTAGCAGAGAAGGTTGGTATTTTCTACTTAGACCTTGAGTACGATAGTAATCCGTATTTATTTTTTTACAGGCCCATTTGGAATCGCAGAAACCCAAAACTGCCTAAAGCGAATGAATCTTCTGCAACATTACTACTTTTTTAATAATGATTAATAATAATGAGCTTATTATCAAAATATTATGCGGCCGTCTGATAAAACTTAAAGCCGACAAGTGATTTATATTTTTGTGTAAATGTTGACAAGCTTTGTAACAAATGGGATTCTATTTTCTAAATATCATATTTTAAACGAATGTAAACAAAGCAACACTTGTTGCTATCACCTTCAGATAAAGTGTTAAGAATTTTGTACCACGCCCACTAGGAAGCTGGGAAATCGATAACATGTACACCAAAAATCTTAAATAGATAACACGTGAATAGTTCCCACAATTTAAAAGCTAGTCATTAAATTTGGTAGGTATATTGCTGGTAGCCTCCCCAAAAAATTGGCTTCTAGGTTTTCCGGCCACGCCCCCTAGGAGGTACCCCAGCCACCAGGCCCCGCGTATTTCGGAAGCCTATAGCTACCACAGTTTAAGAGCTAGAGTCATCAAACTTGAATTCGGGTCACCTCCTCTAAAGATAAACTTAAAACAAGTAAGGGTGCTATAGTCGGGAGTGCACGCCTGCTGCATTGCAAGCAGTGCAAGCGGTTTAAGCAGTTAGCTTGCTTTTTAACTGAGCCCCACACAATGCAAAGTAAAATCTTATATAACTTATGTGTTTATTGTCCGATCTTTCTGAAATTTTTAGGACATAGCATTGGCTATAAAATGTGTGACCAAACCAAATTGGAAGGTCATACCTCCAAAAATGCGTTGTTTTAACTTTTCGGGGGATTATACATACTAGGAGATGCTTCCGTATGCCTGTTACATACTTTTGCACAACTTCATTATACCCTTTTTACCCATTGTTAATGGGTTCCGTAGTTTGTGGCTCAGCAAATAAGCAAGCTAACTGCTTAAACTGCTTTCTTGAAGAACCAAGCTAACTGCTTGCAGTGCTTGCAGTATTAGTGTGTTTGTATGTAAGTACACGAATAAGTAAGTATGAATGGGTTCTTGAAGAACCAAGCTAACTGCTTGCACTGCTTGCAGTATGAGTGTGTTTGTATGTAAGTACACGAATAAGTAAGTATGAATGGGTTTATGGTATCAAGAACTCCAGACTAGAGCTCTCTTATGTGTTTTATCTTAAACGTTGGTGCCAATCATAATCGTGTTAGCCGATAAGTCTGTAAGAGTACATATTGTGTTATGAAAACGCCGGCTCGCTTGAGCGAGCGAAAGCTTCGTGAAAAGCAAACAGTTCGCAAACAGCTCGTCAACTAAACAGATGAGTACAGAACGAGTGTCGCGGACAGAGTGAAAGAGATTGTTATGAGATCAAATAAGGCATAGCGATTTTTATTTGTATGTGACAATTACATCGCGTGATGAAATTGGCTTTCATCAATGCTTTGTTAAGCATACGGCACATTAAAGATTATTTTGAATTGTGTTGCAATCCACCACAATATTAGCTTGTGATAATAAAAAAAAGAAAAGAAAAACATTTATTGAAAACATTCTCCTTTTTTAAAATATATCAGAGAGCTCAATTGTTTGTCTGCTATATATAAAAGTAATTAGTGCAGCTATATAAAAAGAAATATATGAAAATAAATAGTCAATTAAAATGCCAATAATTAGAGCAGATGAGCTACCCGAAAATCCCCGCGACCGCAGTAATCCTATTTCGGAACTTATGTTCTGGTGAGTTTAATTATGCCCTACATAATTTCTTGCTGTATTTAATTTTTGGTGTTTGAACTAACTTATTTGGTCACCTACCCCCAATCAAGGTCGATATGCCGGGTTGATAATACAAACGTAAACAAGTAAGAATGCTCTAGTCGGGATTTCCCTACTATGAACCCAGTCGTTACATGCAAGCACACACATTCTGCAAGCAGTGCAAGCAGTTATCTTTCTTCTTCACTGAGCCCCACACTATGCAAAATTAAATCTTAAACAACTTCTGTGTTTATTGTACAAACAATTGGCAACAAATTGTGTGACCAAACCAAATTTCAAGGTCATATCGTCAAAAATGCGCTTATTGAACATTTGGGGGGATGGGGGGTGGTATTCAAAAAGTGAAAATTTTTAAATGTATATGCTGTTTGAGATTATACATGCCAAAGTTGGGGCCTCTAGCTTTATAACATTGAAGTTATGTCCCAAAAACGCTAGTCTCAAATCGAAATTAATCGATATATCGAACTTTTGAACGGAACGAGCTATCGATAAAATGAAATAAACTTGAAGTCTCTAGCTCTTGTAGTCTCTGATAAAGGAGTGTTCATACAGACAGACGGACTTGGCTGTTGATACTAATCAAGAATATATATACTTTATATGGTCGGAGATGTTTCCTTATTCCTGTTACATACTTTTCCATAACTTCATTATACCCATTTTACACATTTTTAATGGGTTCAGGGCATACAAATGAATGAGATTCTTGATATATTATCAGGGATGTTTCAATTGATACTAATGCTCCAATAAACTAATTAAATTATCAACACAGGCAGTTTAACAAAATTTAGCGTGAAGTCACAGACACATGATTTAATTTTGCTATTGATATCCCCAGAACCTAACGTAATTTTATCTTTATATCTTTAATTTAATATATTTAGTATTTTAAATTTTTTGAAAATTTTGTATATACATTAAAATGTTTTATAATTTTATATAAATTCTTTTGTGTCGACTGTCAGTAGTCGACAATAAATAAAATAAAATAAATAAAAAAACATATTTTGAACTTCGCGGCATGTAGCTAAATGCTTTCTTGATAAGGCTCACCTTTTTTTGATTGATCATCATAAAACCCACATTTAATCTTTATTTTCATGATTCGTGTTCACTTTACACATGAAGCTTTGTGTTTCCTGTGTTATTTAAGGGCCGTAAAAAGACATTAGAGCAACCAGATCTATACCGACCACTTAAGGAGCATAAATCAGGTAAGTTAAGCATATTTACTACATTGATTAACTTTACATCATTGTGATAAAGTTATCTAAACGGGTGATTGTGCAAGCATTAACTAAGGGCTATTTTCTAAAACAGTTATTATAATGGCTTATATTTTACGATTAACTGTAAATTGTGTGTCGTCGATTTGACAGATCCCATTGATTTAAATTTCTTGGAAAAAAAAGTATTGAAATGAACAGAAATTTGAAAGCCCTGATTTATATTCTGTGTCCTTGAAAATCATTCTAAGAAGTTAATTATCTTTCTTTTTTGAGCTGCATGGGATCCGTCATGAAACAAAATCAGTTATCACTCCAAACTCATCATCAGATACTCTTGGAGATCGCTTGTCTGCAGCTTGGGATGAGGAGCTAATTCAGAGATCAGCCCTAAAGAAACCACCCCGCTTGGGCCGCGTTGTGATCCGCATTTTTGGATCGCATCTTTTTATTACTGGAGTGCTACTGGGCTCAAAGGAATTTCTAACAAAGCAAGTAAACGTTGGCATTATGACTATGATTATTTTTATTCAAATGTTAATGTTTTAGGGTAACCCAACCGATTTGCCTCTTTGGTGTTATGTCGTACCTTGCCGGCGAGGATCCGAACCCAATCAAGGCGCAACTGTATGCGGTGGCCCTCATTGCTGGCTCTGTGCTCTCAGTTATCACTCAGCATCCCTGTATGTTAGGTATTATGCATCTGGGAATGAAAATGCGCGTTGCGCTGAGCAGCCTGGTCTATCGGAAGGCACTGCGTTTGAGTCATACAGCTCTGGGAGGCACATCGATAGGACAGGTGGTCAATCTGCTGTCAAATGATGTTGGGCGCTTCGATTCAGTTCTGACCAATATACACTATTTATGGCTGGGCCCATTAATGTTAGTTATAATAACCTATCTTATGTATGAAAAGGTAAGCAAGGAATTTTGAATAATGGGTGTATAATCATTTATATTCAATCTCCTATTGCAGATTGGGGTAGCTTGCTTTTTTGGCGTTGTGCTTATGTTGCTTTTTATGCCCCTACAATCGTATCTGGCGTGGAAGACATCGACCCTTAGACTGCTAACAGCGCTGCGCACAGATGAGCGAGTTCGGATGATGACCGAGATTATTGCGGGAATTCAGGTAATCAAGATGTATGCCTGGGAGAAGCCCTTCGGAAAACTCATCGAGCTATATCGCTTCAAGGAGATGATCTGCATTAAGAAAGTCAACTATATTCGTGGCGTTCTCATAGCACTTGGCATGTGTTTATCTCGAACCTTTACCTTCGTTAGTCTAGTAGGATTTGTGCTTTTGGGAAATATATTAACTGCTGGACAAGCTTTTTTTATCACCTCATTCTTCAGTTTGCTGCAACGAACCGTCACCAATTTTGTCCCAATGAGCATATCTCAATTATTAGAGCTTTTGGTCACTATCAAGCGTCTAGAGACTTTTATGCATCTTGAGGAGACTCAGATTTTGGACACATCTGGTACAATTGCTGCATCTACTATAGCCAACGATATGGAAAAAAAAGAAAACGGTGTTCTGATAAACAATGTCATCGGAGATGTGCCAAAGAATAATAGCGATGTGGAGACTCTCATTGAATTAAATGATTTCCATGCCAAGTGGGACAGCTGCGCCGCAGAGAACACTCTGGACAATATTAATATCAAGCTGGGTCGCCGGACACTGGTAGCTGTAATTGGACCTGTCGGCGCAGGAAAATCCAGTCTGATCCAATCCATTCTTGGAGAGCTACCTGCTGAGAAAGGTAGCCTGAAAGTAACTGGCAAATTCTCCTATGCCTCCCAAGAACCTTGGCTCTTCACTGGAACCGTCCGCGAGAACATACTCTTTGGGTTAACCCTGGACAAGCATCGCTATCGCACAGTGATTAAAAAGTGCGCACTTGAACGTGACTTTGAGCTACTTCCTCAGGGTGATAAGACGGTCGTTGGAGAACGGGGAGCTTCCCTCTCTGGCGGACAGAAAGCGCGCATCAGCCTGGCCAGGGCTGTATACCGGAGGGCGGATATTTACCTTCTTGATGATCCACTCAGTGCAGTGGACACACATGTGGGTCGTCATTTGTTTGATCAGTGCATGAGAGGCTATCTGAGAAGCGAGCTAGTAATTCTGGTCACACATCAGCTGCAGTTTCTGGAGCACGCAGATCTCATTGTCATAATGGATAAAGGCAAAATCAGTGCAGTGGGAACGTTTGCCACAATGCAACGCAGTGGCTTGGACTTTGCACAGCTGTTGATAGATCCCAATAAGCCCGAAGAGTCCTTCAAAGAAAATATGAGCGATATTGGGGACACCTTGGGTAACACGGACTCACAAAAAATACACCGCCAGACGTCCCAAACAGACAGCATCAATTCGGTGAGCTCCCTGACCGATTCCATTGATCAAGAAGAGCTCATTACTGCACAGGAGACTCGAATCAAGGGAAGGATCGGATTGGATCTCTACAAGGAATATTTCACAGCTGGCAGCGAATGGTGCTTAATAAGTTGTGTGGTTTTTCTTTGTTTAGGTACGCAAATTCTTGGCTCCTCAGCGGATGTTTTCCTCTCCTACTGGTCAGTGATATTTCTTGAATATAAGAAACCATTAGAATTATAATGGTTCATTATTTCTATTACAGGGTCGACAAGAACAAAATCGCTGCAGACAGGGACTCAGATAGATTGGATATCGCCTACTTCACTGCCCTTAATATAGCTGTTATGGTGTTCACATTGCTCCGTACTTTTCTTTTCTATAAACTTGCCATGCGCAGCTCCACAAAACTACACAACGCCATGTTCCGCGGTATCACCAGAGCGGCAATGTACTTCTTTCACACAAATCCCTCGGGTCGGATATTGAATCGGTTCTCAAAAGATCTGGGTCAGATAGATGAAATTCTGCCCACCGTTATGCTAGACGTAGTGCAGATTTTCCTCATATTGATTGGCATCATTGTTGTAATCTGCATTACTAATCTATATTATTTGATTCTAACCCTAGTTCTTGGAATAATCTTTTATCATATAAGAGAGTTCTATCTGAAGACCTCTAGAGATGTGAAACGGCTTGAAGCAGTTGCTAGATCTCCCATTTACTCTCATCTGAGCGCTTCCCTCAATGGATTACCCACAATAAGAGCTCTTGGAGCCCAAAAAACCCTCATTGCTGAGTTTGATAATCTGCAGGACCTGCATAGCTCTGGTTATTACACCTTCATGTCTACTAATCGTGCATTCGGCTATTATTTGGACTGTTTCTGTACACTGTACATTGTAATAATAATACTCAACTACTTCATAAATCCTCCTAAAAACTCGGGGGAGGTGGGATTAGCCATTACCCAAGCCATGGGCATGACTGGGATGGTTCAGTGGGGTATGCGCCAATCTGCAGAACTGGAGAACACCATGACTGCGGTTGAACGTGTCGTGGAATATGATGAGATCGAACCAGAGGGAGAATATGAATCCCAACCGAACAAGAAACCGCCCAACACATGGCCAGAGGAGGGAAATATTGTGGTCGACGATCTCAGTCTACGCTACTTTGCCGATCCGCAGTCGAAGTATGTGCTCAAGTCGCTCAACTTTGAAATAAAGCCCATGGAGAAGGTGGGCATTGTGGGTCGCACGGGAGCTGGCAAATCCTCGCTCATCAACGCCCTCTTCCGCCTCTCATACAACGATGGCTCCATCATCATCGACAGTCGCGACACAGACGAACTGGGTCTACACGATCTGCGCAGGAAAATCTCCATCATACCTCAGGAACCGGTGCTTTTCTCGGGTAGCATGCGCTACAATCTTGATCCCTTTGAGGAGTACAGCGATGCTAAGCTGTGGGATGCGCTGGAGGAGGTCAAGCTGAAGCCTGTCATTAGTGAGCTTCCGAGTGGACTTCAAAGTAAAATATCCGAGGGTGGCACCAACTTCAGTGTGGGTCAGAGGCAGCTGGTTTGTCTAGCACGCGCTATTCTACGCGAGAATCGCATTCTGGTGATGGACGAGGCCACAGCCAATGTGGATCCACAGACAGATGCCCTCATACAGGCGACGATAAGGAACAAGTTCAGGGAGTGCACAGTTCTCACAATAGCCCATCGTTTGAACACGATTATGGACTCGGATAAGGTGATAGTCATGGATGCAGGACTGTTGGTGGAATTCGGCTCCCCCTATGAGCTCCTCACCCAGTGTGAATCGAAAATCTTTCACAGTATGGTCATGGAGACGGGTCAAAACAGTTTCGATAGTCTACTAAAGGTAGCAGAGAAGGTTGGTATTTTCTACTTAGACCTTGAGTACGATAGTAATCCGTATTTATTTTTTTACAGGTCCATTTGGAATCGCAGAAGCACAAAGCTGCCTAAGATTAACAAATAATTTACATTCGATTTTGTTTCTTTATAAATTACCTTAAGGTTTATTTTAACATTGAATATTGAAGTACATATGCATGTACTAGTTTGCTACATACATTCTTGTTTCTTCGGGCAACAAATTGTAATGTCCAATTAAATCGGTACTTACAAACTACTTTTTTAATTTCAAACAAGAGCTCTCATCTATTAAATGGAATATTCTTTGTTACACAATCTGATATCAGAAATTTGGGAATTGAATTAGCTTTTGTATTTAGCTTTTTACCTCGTGTAGATGCTTATTTATTTATATCAGAATTTTTTTGATGCCATGGTGATCGCATGTGATCAAAACTTGTGCTTTTCAAAATTTAGTCCCTGAAAATTTTTGAAGGATTCCGTCAACTGATTATACTCTTTTCGAAGAAAATAGTATATTAAGTTTGTCCTGAGGTTTGTAACGCATAGAAGGAAGCGTCGGAGACCACAAAAGTTACTGCCAGTATGCTTAGAATGACAATACAAATTGATCTAGCCATGTCCGTCTGTCTGTCTGTCTGTCTGTCTGTCTGTATGCAAACTAGTCCCTCAGTTTTTGAGCTATCGCGACACTTATTATTTCAGGGGACAGCACATTGGTCGGAGCCGGCCTGATCGGACCACTATATCTTATAGCTGCCATACAACTCGAAGTCGGTTTTGGCCATATATCCCATGTTTTTTAATCCATCGCGATGAATCTTTGCACAGATACTTATTATTCAAAGAGACATCACATTGGTTGGAGCCGGCTGGATCGGATCACTATATCTTATAGCTGCTATACAACTGGCAATAAATTAAATATTCTTAGAACAAAAAAAAATGCTACGCGACAAAACGATTTTGTAGAGCTTATGAAATTTAAGTGGTGCAGTTGGCAGAGTGAAAATTGCCTATAGGCTCGAAAAGAGTATAAAATCTTCGGCACGCCGAAGATAATCCTTCCCCACTTGTTTTGATTTGATTTTAACCTTTGGTGCACATACACACACAAAGTTG
Organism: Drosophila flavopinicola; assembly: GCA_035042425.1. Taxonomy (NCBI): domain Eukaryota; kingdom Metazoa; phylum Arthropoda; class Insecta; order Diptera; family Drosophilidae; genus Drosophila; species Drosophila flavopinicola. Next base: position 980,742 of record JAWNLL010000471.1, on the reverse strand, counting down.
AAGAAAAGCGGTAGAGTGACCAGTCAGACAGCAGATATTTACCGAATTATGGGCACACAGATAACCAAAATGAAATCGGCTCTGAAACTGATTTCGTTAAGCCTTCAGTGAGAACGCTCGTATACTAGAAAGGAGTATGTTTTCTTTATTGGATTGTTTACATTTATAGAACATTTTTAGATTTCTGTCTACGTTATAAATAAGAAAATTTTAGATTTTATTACTAAAGAAATAAATATAAGATTTGCGGCACAATATCGTGTCATAAACATCTATTAGTGCCATGTTTTCAAAATAACAGCTGCTTCTAAAAATCCAAATCAGTTCGACAACTAATTTTAATTTGTTTAAAGTAAATCAAAATTAAAATAAAGTGAGATGACAGAAAACAGACCAATTAAATTATTGCAAACTTATTATTGCCCACACTGTCAAAAAACAAGAAAACTGACTGACAGTGATTATTTATCCAACTCTTAATTATGAAAGTCTAATGGACTGAAATTAGTAGAAGTACGTAAACTAAGCACCGTACCGCGAAATGTGAATAGTTACAATAACATTCAGCACTTATCAAAATCGACGAAGCTGCTTTTATAAGTAAGTAAAAACAAGTGGGGAAGGATTATCTTCGGCGTGCCAAAGATTCTATACACTTTTCAAAACTTTAGGCGATTTTCAAATTTCAAAAAAGTTTTCTATCGCGTGGCATTAGTTTTTATACCCTGAACCCATTAAAAATGGGTAAAAAGGGTATTATGGTTTTGTGCAAAAGTATGTAACAGGCATATGGAAGCATCTCCGACCATATAAAGTATATATATTCTTGATCAGTATCAATAGCCGAGTCGATTTAGCCATGTCCGTCTGTCTGTCTGTCCGTCCGTCTGTATGAACACGCGGATATCAGAGACTACAAGAGCTAGAGACTTCATATTTGGAACATAAGTTCTCCTAATCCCGGGACAGATCAAGTTTATGTCTTTTTATCGATAACTCGTACCGTTTAAAAGTTATCGATAAATTTCGATTTCAGACTTGCGTTTTTGGGACATAACTTCAAAGTTATAAATGCTAGAGGACTGGGTTTAGGGTATCTCGTAGTCGGGATTTCCCGACTAGAGCACTCTTGTTTTGCTCTAAGAATTGGTATCATATGAATTTAAATTTTTCTTTTAAATTATTGAATTCAAGCTTTTTGATATATATTTGAAAAAAATAATTAGAAAAAAAGAGTATAAAACAAGTAAGAGTGCTCTAGTCGGGAGTGCCCGACTACGAGATACCCTGAACCCAGTCCTTACAATCATTCATATTAATCTAAACACACACATGCTGCAGTACAAGCAGTACAAGCAGTGCAAGCGGTCTGAGCAGTTAGCTTGCTTTTCGCTGAGCCCCACATAATGGAAAGTTAAATCTTAAATAACTTCTGTGTTTATCTTCCGATCTTATTGAAATTTTTGGGGCAAACAATTGTCAATAATATGTGTGACCAAACCAAATTGCAAGGTCGTACCTTCAAAAATGCGTTTTTTACTTTTGGGGGTTTGGGGGTGGTATCCAAAAAGTGAAAAATTTGTTCATGTGTATGCTATTCGAGATTATACATGTCAAATTAGGGGCCTCTAGCTCTTATAACTTGTAAGTTATATCCAAAAAACGCTGGTCTAAAATCGAAATTTATCGATAACTTTTGAACGGGACGAGTTATCGATCAAATGAAATAAACTTGATCTGTCCCGGGATTAGGAGAACTTATGTTCCAAATATGAAGTCTCTAGCTCTTGTAGTCTCTGATATCTGTGTGTTCATACAGACGGACGGACAGACAGACAGACGGACATGTAGATCGACTCGGCATGTGATACTGATCAATAATATATATACTTTATATGGTCGGAGATGCTTCCTTATGCCTGTTACATACATTTGCACAAAACCATAATACCCTTTTACCCATTTTTAATGGGTTCAGGTATAAAAAAAACCAATAAGTCGCGGCTGGGATTTGAACCGTGTTCTCCCGTTTGTCAGCGCAGGACTCTAATACTTACGCCACCAAGCAGTTTTTATCTGATATACTGATTTTTTTCTTTCGCGTTGTATAGTTTTTGTTCTAAGGCATTGGTAGCAAATGAATTTGATTACAGTTATTTTATATTTGAAAACAAGAATAAGAAAACAGTGAAAAAAATGACCAGTCGCTGCTGAGTTTCGAACCGTTGACCTTTCGTTTGTCAACGCGCCACAAGCAGTTTTGATGATCGATGACCGAATCCCTTGAAGAGCATAGTGTCAAAAGCTAACTTGTTTTGTTTTCCTGCCATTTACCCATTGATGAGTTATAAGGATATTCAAGTGTACAAGTAAATTTAAAGCAATTGCTTTGAAAACATCGGATTTATGGCCAAAACCGACTTCCAGTTGTATGGCAGCTATAAGATATAGTGATCCGATCCGGCCGGCTCCGATCAATGTTATGTATGTTTAATTAATATGCATCTGTGCAAAGTTTCATCGCGATAGCTTTGAAAACATGGGATTTATGGCCAAAACCGACTTCCAGTTGTATGGCAGCTATAAGATATAGTGGTCCGATCCGGCCGGCACCGACCAATGTGCTGTTTCTTTGAATAATAAGTGTCTGTGTAAAGTTGCATCGCGATAGCTCAAAAACTGAAGGACAAGTTTGCATACATACAGACAGACAGACAGACAGACATACAGACAGACGGACATGGCTATATCAATTTGTTTGGTTTTTCTAAGCATACTGGCAGTAATTTTTGGGGGTCTCAGACGCATCCTTCTATGCGTTACAAACTTCAGCACAAACTTAATATACTATTTTCTTCGAAAAGAGTATAAAGAATATATCTACAAAATTTAAGAAAGCTATCCCAACGATTTGTTTTAGTTCTGCACACGTACAAGCTTTTCATCAACTTGCACAACTTCGTTTTAAAATTTTTACCAATTTTTAACGGCTTTAGCCTCCTTCTGTGCATGGTCTTTAGCAGTGTTCATGCTTAACCATTTTATTTCAATATGCGTCGCTAAATTAGATTTATCTCAAAAAAATTCGAATTAATTTTAAACAGTTCCTAGCATTCTTTCAATTCTTTCTGCATATATTGATGCAAGCAAATACTTTTCTATACGAATTTCTGCATTTCAATCCAAGTTTCACACAAAGCAGTACAGCATATTTTAAAGTCGCAAAACAATTATCAAAGCAGTTTAAGTGTACATTTGACATGCAAATTTAAGATTTATTGATATTAAAGATCTTGCTTTTGATTGTAAATTTAGTAACACGATTTTTTATCAGCCTCTGTAACTAGTTATGGCTCAATAAACGTATTGACTGATAAGATTTTCAAAAAGCCCGGACAAACGCCAGCCAAACAATTCCGATAAGCTGTAAAGCTTGTAATTAAAGCTCAGAACGCACCAGACAAGTTTAATTTGAGAGAGCGAAAGCTTTTCAAAAAGCAACAGTTGCCTCCACACACAAGTAAATAGCAAATCACTTTATTGCTCTATGAGTTGTTTCTACATTTTTGCTCAGTCAGTTCGCATATAAGGCAGCAGCTGGTCAGCTGTGTTGTAGAACGTGTTCCGCTGCCGGGAAGTGAACAGCTGACTGTGGTTGGAGGCCAGGCAAATTCGATAAACTATGCCTTAAAAAACAAACATTTTCTTATCTGCATATTTCATTGTGTGATGTAATTAATTGAAATATGAGAGTACAGAGCGTGTTAAATGTTTATTGAGTATTTAAGATGAGCTGATAATAATGAAATAGTTGATGATATAGCAACAGCATCTCTGATACAAACAGCTGACACACACAGTGGACAGTGGAATATTTTTGTAAAAGTAAAAAACGAATTCCGCAGAATCGAAGTGAACACGCACCACAACTTAAGTGCTGAGAATATCAAATCAAAAAAGAAACAGACGTGCATACATATGCAAAGAATCTCGAAGCGTATAATTAAAAGTGTGATTTACTGTAATTAAATACGTATGTGTATGTAGTAGGTACACGTGTGTAAAGTGTATTTGTTTGACTAGGTACTTAAGAAAGAAAGAAATCAAAATGCAATCAACAAAAGCCGACGAGCTACCGGAAAATCCTCGCGAACGGAGCAATCCGTTTTCGGAACTTATGCTTTGGTGAGTATTTAGTTTTCACATATTGAGGAATAGCTGACAATTGTGACGAAGCATTTTTTATATTATACTGAATATCGTTGAATGAGTAATATAATTAATGAGCATGAGTTTTGTGAATATCTACTTATCTTATCTTTCACAGTGTTAAAATATACAAATATTAAATATAATGTTGAGGTATCTAGAGTCCTATAAAAGGCACCTGCACGTAAGTGTAAATTTCTACCCAATGTCTGAGCTCAGATACCCTATATGGCAAATATCTAAGTATATACATATGTACATATATATATATATATGTTTATTGCCATTTGCAACACAGATATTTAAAGTAATTTTGCGCACGTTTTCATATTGGCGCGTTTATTTCTTAATTATATAATACTTCATTGGAAATACATTGATTATAATTTCTATAAATACAAAATATTATGATGTTATATGTTACAAGCTTTGTTGATAAGACGCAGAATAAATTTTAAGGTATATATTTTACTGTCATTTTACCGCTATAAAAGATTAACATTATCTTTATTTCTGCACGCTGTGTCTCGGATTCGTATAGCTTTGTTTTTCCGGTATTGTTCAAGGGCCGCAAGAAGACGTTGGAGCAACAAGATCTATACCGCCCGCTGAAAGAGCACAAATCTGGTTAGTATTGCTATCAGATAATTACTATATAAATTGCAATGATTTGCAACTTATCCTAAGGTTTTTATTGACAGTGTAAAAAGAGATTGAATTATGAAACTGAACAAGTTTTTTATTACGCTGATCCTGCTCATTTAGCATATTTCTATTTGATAGCAAGTGAACTTCTTTGTTATCGAAAGATATGACACTATTTTATCAGGAATGTGTTAGTCATGGTACAACAAATACCATGTTTTTTAACCAAAATAAAACATTTTGGAGACATCCTTCCCTTCACTGATTAATCAAAGTTATAATAATAATTAAAAATGCAATTCATTTTTAAAAATGGATTACAAAAGAAATTACAATTTATTTATATTATTAAATAATATATTTAAGCTTGGCTCATATAAATATCTGATTAAGTAATTGTACTAAACATATTAATAAACAAATTATGGCTATAGTCATCCGATTTAACACTAAAATTTAATCTCGCTGTTATCACGTCACAGATACCCTAGGAGATCGTTTGTGCGCTGCCTGGGATGCGGAAGTTATTCAAAGATCCGCCCAAAAGAAAGAGCCTCGCTTGGGGCGCGTTGTGCTCCGCGTTTTTGGCTGGCATCTGTTTATTACTGGAGTCCTGCTTGGAGTGAGAGAGTTCATAGTTAAGTAAGTAATATTTCATGAGCTCATTTCAATTCAATTATCAAATACGTATTTCTAATAAATAATCATTTATTGCAGGGTCACCCAGCCCATGTGTCTTTATGGCATTATGTCCTACTTTTCGGGCGAGGATCCCGATCCAGTTAAGGCTCAGCTGTATGCGGGCGGCCTCATGCTTGCCTCAGTGCTCTCCGTTGTTACTGGACATCCGTTCATACTGGGTCTTCTGCATCTGGGCATGAAGATGCGCGTAGCTTTGTGCAGCCTGGTCTACAGGAAGGCGCTGCGTTTGAGTCACACGGCTCTGGGAGATACGTCGATAGGTCAGGTGGTGAATCTGCTGTCAAACGATGTCGGACGCTTTGATATAATTCTTATTAATGTACACTTCTTGTGGCTGGCCCCACTGGAGTTGTTCGTAGTTACCTTCCTCATGTACCAAAAGGTGATTAACAGCATTATCAGATTGACGACTAGTTTTCCTAATGTTGTAATAATCGTAGATTGGACTCGCCGCCTTCTTTGGCGTCACCGTGATGCTGCTTTTCCTGCCCATGCAAGCCTATCTGGCAAAGAAGACATCTGTCCTTCGTCTGATGACGGCCCTGCGCACGGATGAACGCGTGCGAATGATGAACGAGCTTATCTCCGGCATACAAGTGATCAAGATGTACGCCTGGGAGAAGCCCTTGGGAAAACTCATCGAACTCATGCGCCTCAAGGAGATGGTCTGCATCAAGAAAGTCAATTACATTCGGGGCATCCTCATCGCCTTCGGCATGTGCCTCTCTCGCACGCTCACATTCGTCAGTCTGGTGGGCTTCGTTCTGCTGGGGAACATATTGACTGCTGGAGAAGCGTTCTTTATCACTGCCTACTACAATCTGCTGCAGCGAGCGGTCACCAATTTCTTTCCGCTGAGCATTTCACAATTGGCAGAGATTACGGTGTCCATCAAGCGTCTGCAGACCTTTATGCATCGGGAGGAGACTCAGGTCCAAGATAAATCAAATGCAATTACTGCACCTGGCCTCGTCAACGAGAAGAATGAAAAGGAACACGGTGCCCTAATTAGCAATGGCAATGGAGATGTGTCAAAGAATAATAGCATTGAGGAGACGCTCGTTGAATTCAAAGATTACCATGCCAAGTGGGACAGCAGCGCCACAGACAACACTCTGGACAATATTAACCTGAAACTGGGTCGCCGAAAACTGGTGGCTGTAATTGGACCTGTCGGCGCAGGCAAATCCAGTCTGATTCAATCCATTCTTGGCGAGCTACCCGCAGCGAAAGGTAGCCTCAAAGTCAACGGCAAATTCTCCTATGCCTCCCAGGAACCTTGGCTCTTCACTGGAACCGTCCGTGAGAACATACTCTTTGGATTGACTTTAGACAAGCCTCGCTATCACACAGTGATTAAAAGATGCGCACTTGAACGTGACTTTGAGCTATTTCCTCAGGGTGATAAGACAATCGTTGGTGAGAGGGGAGCTTCCCTCTCTGGCGGACAGAAAGCACGCATCAGCCTGGCCAGGGCTGTGTATCGAAGAGCGGATATTTACCTTCTTGATGATCCCCTCAGTGCAGTGGACACACATGTAGGTCGTCATTTGTTCGATCAGTGCATGAAAGGCTATCTAAAGAGCGAGCTAGTCATACTGGTCACACATCAGCTGCAGTTTCTGGAGCACGCTGATCTCATTGTCATAATGGACAAAGGAAAAATCAGTGCAATGGGAACGTTTGCCACAATGCAGCGCAGTGGCTTGGACTTTGCACAGCTGTTGACCGATCCCAACAAGAACAATAAGGAGCTGGAGGAGCAGAAGAGTAATGCTGGCGATCATGAAAGTCTTCCGTCTCAAATCAGTCGCCAAACTTCGCGGACTGACAGCTTTGCCTCTATGAGCTCTTTGGCCGATTCGATTGTGCAGGACACAGCCATGGTACCGCAGGAAACACGCGTCGAGGGCAAGATCGGCCTGGGTCTATATAAGGAATACTTTTCAGCTGGCAGCGGTTGGTTCGTGATCACTTTCATGGTACTCCTATGCGTGGGCACACAAGTTGTCATCTCCGTGGCGGATGTTTTCCTCTCCTACTGGTAAGTGAAGCCTTCTCACAGGTCTTCCCAGAATGATCTCTCTATTTTCATCACCTCAGGGTTGACAAAAACAAGGATAATGAGAATAGCTACGATCCCGTCGATATGTACTACTTCACTGCACTCAATGTGGCCGCCATTGTGCTTAGTGTGATGCGTCCAATTGTCTTCTATACGATGGCCAGACGCAGTTCCACGCAGCTGCATAATTCCATGTTCCGCGGCATCACCCGGGCGGCCATGTACTTTTTCAACACAAATCCTTCGGGTCGCATATTGAATCGCTTCTCAAAGGATTTAGGTCAGCTAGATGAAGTCTTGCCAACTATTATGCTGGACGTAGTGCAAATCTTTCTCACATTGGCTGGCGTCATTGTTGTCATATGCATTACAAACCCCTATTATCTGATCCTAACTGTTGCGCTGGGAATTATCTTCTACTATCTGCGAGAATTCTACTTGAAGACCTCGAGAGATGTGAAGCGTTTGGAGGCAGTGGCCAGATCTCCGATATATTCGCATCTCGGCACTTCGCTTAATGGACTCACCACAATCAGAGCCCTGGACGCACAGAAGGCGCTGATTGCCGAGTTCGATAATCTGCAGGATATGCACAGCTCTGGCTATTACACATTTCTCTCCACGAGTCGCGCCTTTGGCTACTACGTGGATTTCTTTTGCACCCTGTACACTATCATCATTGTGCTCAACTACTTCATTAACCCACCTACCAAACCGGGTGAGGTTGGCCTGGCCATTACTCAGGCCATGAGCCTGGCGGGCATGGTGCAGTATGGCATGACACAATCCGCTGAGCTGGACACAACAATGACTGCTGTCGAGCGCATCCTGGAATACGAAGAGATTGAGCCAGAGGGCGAATTTGAATCGAAAGCGGACAAGAAGCCACCAATCACATGGCCAGAGGAGGGAAAAATTGTGGCCGACGATCTCAGTTTACGGTACTTTCCCGATCCGCAGTCGAAGTATGTGCTCAAGTCGCTCAACTTCGAAATCAAGCCCATGGAGAAGGTGGGCATTGTAGGTCGCACGGGAGCTGGCAAATCATCGCTCATCAACGCCCTTTTCCGCCTATCCTACAACGATGGCTCCATCATCATCGACAGTCGCGACACAAACGAACTGGGACTACATGATCTGCGCAGCAAAATCTCAATTATACCTCAGGAACCGGTTCTTTTTACTGGAAGTATGCGCTACAACCTTGATCCCTTTGAGGAGTACAGCGATGCTAAGCTGTGGGATGCGCTGGAGGAGGTCAAGCTGAAGCCTGTCATCAGTGAGCTACCGAGTGGACTTCAAAGTAAAATATCCGAGGGCGGCACCAACTTCAGTGTGGGTCAGAGGCAGCTGGTTTGTCTAGCACGCGCTATTCTACGCGAGAATCGCATTCTGGTGATGGACGAGGCCACAGCCAATGTGGATCCACAGACAGATGCCCTCATACAGGCGACGATAAGGAATAAGTTCAGGGAGTGCACAGTTCTCACAATAGCCCATCGTTTGAACACGATTATGGACTCGGATAAGGTGATAGTCATGGATGCAGGACAAATGGTTGAGTTCGGCTCCCCCTATGAGCTCCTTACCCAGTGTGAATCGAAGATCTTTCACAGTATGGTCATGGAGACGGGTCAAAACAGTTTCGATAGTCTACTAAAGGTAGCAGAGAAGGTGGGTAGTTTCTACTGACACCTAGAGTGTATATAGTAATACCTTTATTTTATTTACAGGCCTATTTGGAGTCACGGAAGCCAAAAACTGCCTAGCACCAACATTTGGTTGTCTATGTAATCAATATAAAGTACTTAAACATTATCATGAAGATAATTACAATAAATCTGTGGAACTATTTTTTGAGAATATCATATACATTTTTAAAGTCAAAAGCGTTTCATTTAAATTTAAATTAACTTTAATTAATACCTAAATTTTCGTAACATTCAATTGAGGACGGAAAACAGATTTAAGCCAGACTCTCTCCCGGCTGAGGGACATGAATCGCACTCTTCCAGCGCAACGTGGGCAGCATGGTCATCGGAATGGCGCTGAGGAGCTGCTTGGGCAGCCACGAGGACAGAGCCAGCAGCATGGGCAGCCCATGCACAAAGAGCTGTTGGGAAAGCGAGTCACGTACGTTGCGCCAGGAACCGCTGTTCCGCACAAAAAAGAAGAAGTACAAACAGATCACATCACAGATCAGGAACATGCATATAAAGATGCAGCACGGATTCTGGCGGGCATGGGTGCAAAAGGCAAACATGCTGGACATGATGATCAGGATAGGTATGAGAAGCTTCAGTACAAAAAGGGAGCCAACTAAAATCGTGGAGTATTCGCTCACAAAGACGCGCGCAACAGCTGGATTGAACGAGCTGAGGCTCGGCAGTTGCTCCGTGCCAATCATGGAGAAGTAGGCGTATATCAGAATGAGCAGGGCATAGCGATAGCTGCTGTGTATGTGCCCCACGGGCGTCAAGGGCACTTCCGGTTTGTTTTCATCCTCGCTGTCCGCATCCGACGAATGCTTGTAATCCTCGTGCACCTGCACGCCCAACAGGAACTCCGAGCAGAGTAGCTGTATAAAAATGGACTCATAGGAGAGGCACATCATGGTGTACACGGTGCTCAGATTGAAGAGGATCAGCTGCACACGATGCTTCGGAGTGGTGGTATTGCTGTAGGGTATAGAGATCAGGGCATAGATCACATAGCCCCAGGCAGTGCCGTGCAGCAGTTGGCTCACATCGTGCTTGATGCAACGCTGATGCACACAGTAGGCGGTGAGGAGCAAGGCGCCCCCATTGCTCAGCCAGACGCGCCAGGCGTGCTGCTCGCGCAGCACCAGCGGACGCAGCAGGGTCACCAGCATGCTCACGTACAGCAAATACGGGCTATTCTGGCCCAGATCTGGACGCTTAGCGACAAAGCCAGAAAGAAGAGCAACAAGCGCCAGCCACAGCCAGAATTTGACACTAGGCGCTCTGGTGAAGGAGCGACAGTTGTTTGAGTACACCACAATCAGAAAGCCCAGCGATATGAGCTGCTGGAAGTAGATGGCGGAGATGAGCAGCACAACGCTGCAGGCAATCCAGGCCAGCTGAATGAGCGGCGCTCGCAGCCAGCTGCAGTGCAGGCCGCGCTCCCGCAGCGCCACTATCCAGATGGGCAGCGGCACCAGCAGATAGCAGCTCGTACAGCAGGGCATACGATGCAGATAACAGACCAATCCCGCCACCAGTTCGAGCAGCAGCAGCAGTATGTTTTCTACGCTGATCCAGTCCTGCTTGGGCGCATTCCAGGGACGCGCTTGCTTGGCCAGCAAATAGTAGAACCAGCCCAGATAGCTGATTGAGCAGGCCACCATCAACGGAATGCGATAGTAGTTTCTGTGGTACTCCAGGAAGTCCTTAGCCAGCTCTATCATGGTCTGGCTACATTCAATCGCCTGCTTCTCACAGCCCAGTTGCATTTGCCTAAGAATCTGTTGGTGATAGTTGCGAATCCGCCGCGCATCCAGACGCTCAAATCTGGGCAGCCAGTCCCTGATCTGACTACGCTTCAGCAGCTCCTGCACACGTTGCACCTGCGCTAGCATTTGCAGCGCATTCAGATACATCGAGTGAGCCTCGTATTCCACGCCCACATCCATCACGCCCACCGGCAGCGTGGCCAGATTATTCATGGGCGGCGGTAGTCCAATTAGGGCCGACATTAGCGGCGCCAGCTGTGTTTGTTCCAGCCTAAACAGCTGCAGCGCAGAGCCATTGCTGCTGGCGGAGTGCGGCTCGAGATGCTTGACACCAGCGCCCCACATGAAAAATGGCATCTCAATCTCAAACTGGCTGCCACCGCCGTGGGTACCTGGAAGGCGGCAATAATATAAGGGGCATTGTTTTAGAACTTGTTTTACTTTTTAATGTCGACGTCATTAACAGTCGATAATTTTAAATAATAATGAGTTCAAGAGCTAAACGGTTATTTTTATACTCTTTTCGAAGAAAATAGTATATTAAGTTTGTGCTGAAGTTTGTAACGCATAGAAGGAAGCGTCGGAGACCCCCAAAATAAATTGATCTAGCCATGTCCGTCTGTCTGTCTGTCTGTTTGTCTGTCTGTCTGTATGTATGCAAACTAGTCCCTCAGTTTTTGAGCTATCGTTATAAAACTTTGCACAGATACTTATTATTCAAAGGGACAGCACATTGGTCGGAACCGGCCGGATCGGATCACTATATCTAATAGCTGCCATACAACTGGAAGTCGGTTTTGGCCATAAATCCCATGTTTTCAAAGCTATCGCGATGAAACTTTGCACAGATGCATATTAATCAAACATACATAACACTGATCGGAGCCGGCCGAATCGGATCACTATATCTTAAAAGTGCCATACAACTGGAAATAAATTTAATATTTCAATTCAAATTGATATAATATGATATCAACTTTTACAGATGAAAGTGCTGCAGTTAGCATAGTGAAAATTGTCTAAAGGTTCGAAATGAGTATAAAATCTTCGGCAAGCCGAAGATAATCCTTTCCCACTTGTTCTTCATGTAACTGGGAACAGTTACAGGTCACCTCAGCTCCATTGTAAAAGTAGTGTGGAACTGCCGAAATTGTTTTTATACCCTGAACCCATTAAAAATGGGTAAAAAGGGTATTATGGTTTTGTGCAAAAGTATGTAACAGGCATAAGGAAGCATCTCCGACCATATAAAGTATATATATTCTTGATCAGTATCAACAGTCGAGTCGATTTAGCCATGTCCGTCTGTCTGTCTGTCCGTCCGTCCGTCCGTCCGTCCGTCCGTCCGTCCGTCCGTCTGTCTGTATGATCACGCGGATATCAGAGACTACAAGAGCTAGAGACTTCATATTTGGAACATAAGTTCTCCTAATCCCGGGACAGATCAAGTTTATTTAATTTTATCGATAACTCGTACCGTTTAAAAGTTATCGATAAATTTCGATTTCAGACTTGCGTTTTTGGGACATAACTTCAAAGTTATAAAAGCTAGAGGCCCCAAATTTGGCATGTATAATCTCGAATAACATACACATGTAACAAATATTTCACTTTTTGGATACCACCCCCAAACCCCCAAAAAGTTCAAAAAACCCATTTTTGAAGGTACGACCTTGCAATTTGGTTTGGTCACACATATTATTGACAATTGTTTGCCCCAAAAATTTCAATAAGATCGGACAATAAACATTTTTTTTTTTTTTTTGATTTTTATTTGGCAAGCTACATAGGGTGTTTACCCTATTTCCAGGCCGGTATAACTTTAAACTTTAAAACCAATAAACATAGAAGTTATTTAAGATTTAACTTTCCATTGTGTGGGGCTCAGCGAAAAAGCAAGCTAACTGCTTAAACCGCATGCACTGCTTATACTGCAGCATGTGTGTGCTTAGATTAGTATGAATGATTGTAAGGACTGGGTTCAGGGTTCTCGTAGTCGGGCACTCCCGACTAGAGCACTCCTACTTGTTTTTTATGGTATACTTGAGTAAATTTTAATTTTAACAAGCAAAATGAACGCTAAATTCATTTTTTATCATAAAACAGCTGTTTTCTTAACAATTAGGATGTGTATGATAATGACATCGTGCCGTACGTCTGTAAGCAAACATAAAATCATTTTATTAAACAAAATCGAAAGTAATTGTTTAAAATGCCCAAACAAAAGGCAGGAAACCGTACAAAAATTGTAACAAGCAATACTCATTTTTAAAATATGAACAAAAAATTTAACTGGCCATTTTACCGCTTTGTTGTGATTTTGTATGTAACAGCTGATTGTGTACATATGTGCTCCGATTGTTGAAAACAAATAAAAACAAGTAAGAACATTGCCGTCGGACGTAGCCGACTGCGTAATACTCTGATACCAATTGCGTTATAGAGGGTGTGGCCGGGAAATCCAATTTTTCGAGCAGGTCAGCACCAATCTAAATTCCAAATCTAGCTTCAAAATTACGGGAAATATACATGTGCTATTGAATTGTGTTTTCGTATTTATATATATATATATATATATATATATATTTATATCGAGTTTCGTGATAACAAAGGCGGAATGGGTGTAGTCGAGATTTTTTACTGTGATTTGAAGGGGAGGTTACCAGTAATATATATCGTGACCTTAGCTCTAAAACTGCGAGAGATATAAGCATTTCCCATTATTTTTGGATGGGATCAAATTTTTTGGAGATGTTACCGTCAATATATATAAATCACTAAGTTTGACTCTAGATCCAAAATTGTGGGAAATATTCACGCTTTATCGATTTGTAATTTAAGGTGTATCGACATGTTATCGATTTACCAGCCTCTCAGTGGGCTTGGCACAAAATTGGAACAAACTTAATCTGAATCAGAAGGCTACAAATATAACAGTCCAAGTCTCTACCTTCAATACTTTCGGAAATAGGTGCGATCATACAGACGGACGGCATAACGAATATTATTCAAACTCAATATACTATGAATACCTTCGGTATCAGAGTATAACAAACCCTGGAATACCATTTTTACAATGGAGATGGGGAAAGCTCTAAAATAAACATAGGCAGAGAAAAATCGATGGGATTCAGAGACAGCAAATACAAGTGCCTACCTTTATGGGTCATTCCATGATCAGATGTTAACAGATAAACCGTGCGCTTATCCTTAAAGGTGGTCTCAAATAGCTGATATAGCTCGGCAATCACATGTTCAGTATTGTTGAGAGCTTTTAAAAAATTCTCGCTATTGGGCCGGTGACAATGGCCAAGCCTATCAATATCATCAAAATCCACAAGAAACAGCGATGGCACTTTCTTTTTCACCACCATCAACGATTCTTGGGTGGCGAGAAAATTACGCACCTTCTCGTTGATCCACTGATGGCTTTGATAACTTGCCGTAATATCCGAATCGATGTGCATATTCAAATTTAGTTGAACACCGTCGCTTGGCAAACATTTGAAAGGCTGCAACACAGATTTGGAGCCCCAGGCCCAGGTGCGGCCCCTGGTGCGATTGAGGACGGTGTCGAAAGCTGTGGGATTCCAGTTGAAGTTAGTCAGAGCCGCCGAAGCATCCTCATGGAAACCACCAAAGATGGCAATATGTCCAGGTCGCTGCTCAGTCGGTATCCTGCCACGGGATATGCCAACCACGCCCTGTTCCATGTACAACTTCTGTAGGCTGCACGGAATGGCGCTACAGTTCTTCCGGAAGAATGACTCCGCCCGCAATCCATCGATGAGAAAAACAACCACACGATCTGCCGGTGGCTCCAATCCCAACGCGAGATGCACTGTCTGCGGTCTCAAGCCATTGATAATCGTTGTATGAAAATATATAATCGACACGAAGCCGAGAAGCAGTATATGCACCAGCAAAGCCAAAAGTTTCCACATATTTTTTTGAAGAAAAACAATAAATAAAACTGTACTGCTACATTTGTGATATTGGAATGATTGAGTATACCAACTGAATTCTCGGCATAACATTAATCCAAAGCTTACTTCGATTGAAAAAAGAACAAATTATTTTGTTACTATACTCTATCGGCTTACTTTTAATTTTTATTGTTTAAATCTAATTTTACTTTTCCTCAATTAACGAAATAAAATATTTTTTTGGGCCTCTAGCTGTTATAACTTTTAAGTTATATCCCAAGAACGCTAGTCTGAAATCAAAATGTATCGATAACTTTTGAACGGGACGAGTTATCGATAAAATTAAATAAACTTGATCTGTCCCAGGTCTACGAGAACTTTTATCACATATATTAAGTCTCCAGCTCTTGTAGTCTCTGATATCCGCGATTTCATACAGACATACGGACAGACAAACGGACATGGCTAGATCGATTCGCTATTGATACTGATCAAGAGTATATATACTTTAAATGGTCGGAGATGCTTCCTTATGCATGCTACATACTTTTGCACAACTTTATTGTACCCTGTTCATTCCTTTTTAGTGGGTTCAGGGGATAAAAGGAAACCCTATCCTACAGGATAGTTTTAATTATACCGGGTGAAAAAAAAACTTCCGAAAGAAATTTGGCGAACTTGTTTTCGAAATTATAATTTTTTAAATTAACTGCCCTGGACTGAGCTCTGATCTATTGTTTCACGAAAGCAATTTTATATTCCCATTATGTTTTACTATTCTATAAAAATACTCTGAAGGATTTTATCTTCACTATTCTTCCCCATCAGGTGCTTCAGCTCAGTCCTATTGTTCCCACGTCCTCTTGAAGCCGTTCATCTCATTTTCGATTGAACTAGATCTAACACATTTTTGTACTTTGAAGAAATCTGAAATTTCAGCTGTTGACAATTCGAATCAAAAAACAAAATCTAATCAAAAATGCGCTTTTTCGGCTACGGCTATGCAATAATCGTGCAGCTACTGCTGCTCAGTTCCGTGTATGTCATCCACTTTCAATCCACGCTCATGACCGGCCTGGAACCACAGAAGACGTTGCTGAAACAGGCGCCCGCTGATCGCCTTGTCGTTTTTCTTATCGATGGCCTGAGCGCCAGAACATTCTTTGAGCACCGCTGCCGCAATGTGCCAGAACTACAACGAATCTTTGTGCAGCAGGGCCAGGTGGGCATTATCCGTGCGCGTGCCGTCGCCAAGTGCAGATCGGCGCTGGTGACTCTCTTCGCTGGCTGCTACGAGGATGCCTTAGGTGTACTGCACGGCGTTGCCCTCGACACCATCTTCAATCGCAGCACGCGCAGCTATGCCTGGGGCGCCTCAGAGGTACTGCAAAACTTTCCAGCAGTATATGAGACGCAGAAACTGCCGGAGGACATTCCAGGCTTGGCTGCAGGCTCCTACAAGCTGGACGAGTGGGCGTTCAGGGCAGTCGAGTATTTCCTGGGAAAGGAGGCTGCGCAGCTGCAGCAGGTTCAGGGTCTGGTGTTTTTTATACATCTGCTAGGCGTGCAAACATCAAGTGGCATTCAAATGTTGCACGACAATCTCAACTACACACAGCGCGGCATCTGGAGGACTTACGAGCGGTTCGAGCGGGCCTTTCCGGATCGACGCACTGCATATATGCTAATCTCCGATCATGGTAGGCCGCAATGGGGTAAGCTTATAGCTTGATCTGACTACAAGTGCTTACTTTTCCTTTAGGTGCTCCCGCTGGCAACAACAAGCGAGAGCGGGAGACGCCTTGGCTGCTGTGGGGCGCCGGCGTCCCGAATAGCAACTCCAGTCCAGGTCGCACATTTGTGGCTAACGAGCACAAGCAGCGCCTGCCGCTACACGTCTTGCAGGCCATACAGTTGACGCCCCTGATGAGCGGCCTGTTGGGTCTGCCGCCGCCTGTCAACAATCGTGGCCAGCTGTCTAGCGGCCTGCTGAACGCCAGAAGCCACGAAGCACACGCCATGCACACGAATGCGCTGCAGTTGCTCGCACAGGCGAAGCGGGCGCTGCAGCAGCATCGACGTGGCCTACTGTCCAGATGGTTGCCCAGCCACTGGGTGGACATCCAGCAGTTGGACAAGTTCGCCTACACGGGCAATCTGTTGTGGCAGCAGCAGCGCTTCGTCACGCTGGCGGAATACAGCGGCAATTTCATGCCCATGTTGCTACAGTGCATCGAGTACTACGAGCGCTACTATCGCCGCCTGCTGCTACTGGCCAGCGCCTGTGGCTTCCTCGGCTGGTTGCATCAGCTGCGCTGCTTGCCCGGCCAGAGAGTCGCTAATCATGGCCTGCCGCTGCTGCTGTCCAAGGCGCTACTGCGTCTATTCATCCTGCTGCTGCTCCTGTTTGGGCTGCTGCAGCGAGTGTCCTGGCTAACAAGTGGACTGCTGCTACTGCCTGGACTCGTTTGGACGCTGGCGCTTGAAGCACACGCAGACAGTGCTCGGCTCATGTCCTGTCGCCAGCTGTTGTGGCCCCTGCTCCTGTCCTTGTGCTGCGTGGCTGGCTTCTTTGAGCGCCGTCTCATGTCCTGCTGCTATTTTGGATTCAGCTGCTACAACAATCGCGGCGCCTTCACGCAGCGCTCACTCAATTCTGGCATCTGGCTGCTGCTGGTCTGCTGTTTAACATCACTCGCCTGGCTGCCCGCATCTCTGGGCTGCTGGCAGCGCAGTTTGCTCCTGGCCAGCCTAATCCTTACCTTTGTCCGACCCCTTGTCTTCCGCACGCTGCACAGACGGAGCGTACTGTGCAATGGCCTCGTTCTGCTGACAGCCGGCCTGCATGTCCTGTACAGTCCGCAGCCTTGGATGCTCCATATGATTGCCCGCGCTTATTTGTGCTATGTGTTCTATCCGCGCAATCGACAGCAGGGCCTGGAGCTGATTGTCTACAATCTGTGCACACTGTACGCCTTGCTGTGCACTTCGTTCGAGTCCTTGGTCATTCAGCTGCTGGCCGCGGAGTTGCAGCTAGCGTTGCGCATAAAGCAGGAGAACGGATCGGCGATTACTCGAGAGCGGACGCTGGCCATGTATATCCTGGTTTACAGCCTCTACTCGTTTTTTGTAATAGGTGACATTGAAGCAGTGGACAGATTTCGATACCATATGCGATTTACGAGCTTTGGTTACTACTCGCTGCTTATGAATGGTCTACTCATCGCGCTGAAACTGATTTTGCCAGCTCTTCTGTTGAACTGCATAATTTTTGCCAACTACGAGTTTGCTTGGCTATATCGACGCGAGATCTTCAACAGGCTGCTCATCATGTGCAATATCATGGCCCTGGTGTTCCTGTTTCGCTTGCACATCGATGTTTCCTTGTGGGAAATCGGAGTTCGCGCTATTCATTTTATCAGTGTGCAAGTATTACCATTTTTGTTACTTCTGCTATGTTATTTAGCGCATTTTATATTGGGAGACAACACTAAAGAGCCATTGGAGCTGCCCAAATGGAACGAACACATCTTTTAAAAATAAACAGCTATTAAAACAAAATTTAAAGCGTCCAACATTATTGAATGTGCGCCAAAATGAAAGTCTGCTAACGCCCTGCACCTAACATACCACTGTTAAAGGTCTATCGATACACTAAATATATCGATAATAGTGCCACTGCAAGCAATATGTCATCGCTAAGTGCTCGGCTGTTCACGTCGCGCAACACGCACAGAGCCCTAAAATTTATAATTTATTTTCCGAACAAAAATGCCTAATATACGCCAAAATAACAAATAATTTCTGTGCCAAAGCAAACGGTGCTGCTAAACTATTGCAAACGTGCGAGTTGCAAGCACGATCAGTCAACTAACAACTGTGAAACAGAAGCAAGTCTCTTTCGATGGCTACCTCTCCCTTTCCAGTTTGTATAGGAAATAAACAAAAATTCAACTGGAATCTAGTGTTTCCACCAGCACAATAAATGCGACACATTTGTGCGGGCGCAAAGTGTTAAACGAAAACGAAAAAAAACGTAAGAGAGCATAGAAAGTTAACGTGAAAAGTTCACTATTGCGCATTCCACGGCAGCAGTTCAGAAGCAGCAACAGCAACGAGAACAAGCAGCTTAAAGGTAAGCAAAAAGTGTATGTGAATGTGTGGATGAGGGGGCGGGGGCGAGCTCAGTACGTAGCGCTGTTAATAATAACAATTGCTAGGTATTGTACATACTCGCACACACACACACACACACACCCGTAGGCAATCACAGCCGACGTACAGCGACACTTGTTTTTGGAGCGCGTAGGCAAAATGGCAGCCAAGAGCAACGCTAGCTGCTTTTAGTGGGTGGGCCACCGCCTCTATGACATATGTATGTAACTACATACATGTGTGTGTGTATATTTATTACTCAATGAAACCTTCGCATTTACCGCAGTTGGTCTAACTAGACGGTTTCTTATGAGATATGCATTTCTGATAAGAAATATGGCCGGAATGGGGGAACATGACCTCGTCAGCGCAATTTCCCATCAGAATTGTGCCGCACTCATAAATTGCAAGTGACTTTCTTTTTACCCTGCAGCTGTTGTTATTGCTGCACTTTTGTTTTGTGCTTTTTGTTTTGCAATCAAGTATGCAGTGAGCTATTAAAGAAACAGCATAGTTACCTCAATTAGTTAGTCGCCTGTCATTAAGCACTGACAGTTTGAAGCTTAAGCTTCAGTTTAAAACTGAGCTTCCGGCGTCCAATTGGAAGCCGACAATTGGGACTGAGACAGCCCGACTCTCGATAGTTTCCTTGTTAATGTTGAGGAGTTTAAACCACTTGAGCTTAAACTCTTACTGTATTTGTAAAAAGAAAATATCATCAAATTGAAAGCACACTTGAAATAGCTTTGATTACACATTCATAAGATATTAGTACAAAAATTGCATTATTATATGTATGAATGTTTGCGTAAATCTAAATTTGCAGATGTTGCTCGACAATTTAATGCCTTCACCAATTTTTGAATTTTTAATATAGTACATAGCTTAATTTAAAGATATTTGGAAGCTCATTTAGTAAAAAAAAAACATAATAATAGTAGACGTTACCAAAAATTGGACATAAGTACGGTAAAAACATTTCTCTATTTATCGATTGTCCACTGTAGTAGTAAATTATAAGATGAATATAGCCCAACATGTTTCAAATTGTGATAATTCTCTCCCAATTGTTCAATTTTTCTGCAATAGTAAAATGAAAACTTTCCAAGAGTTTATATACATATGTATTGAATCACATATCGCTCATCTATCTTGCTCACACCCAAGCTCTTTGTTTTCACTCCTAATACTAACGTATTCCTTCCAAACCTTCGCTGACTAATTTACAAACGTTTCAAACGCTATAAACAATGGCAAATTCTTGGATATATTTTCTCGAGCCGTCACGTGTCTGCTTATATACTATTTATTTATTTATTTATAGTGTTCCGCCCTAAAAAAAAAAACAGTTGTGCAGTCTGTTCTTGTGTCAGTCCTCTCGTCCGCCAGTGTTTGTTTTTCTAGTTTTTGGGTTTTTGCATAGGCAAATTTCAAATGTCAAATTAGTTGCTATGGCTCCATTATTCCGCTCGCAACGTAAGAAAAGAAGCAACAGCTTGGAGGAGCTGCTGTTCCCCAATGGAAAAAGGTGGGCATTTTGAAAACAAAATTTCAAGGGGCAATATTATCTATACCAACTACTGATAAGGTCATGTTATAAATAAACAATAACAATCATATCTCTAGAACTGCAGAAAGATATACATACGTTATATTTTAAAACATTTGGGGTGGTTTTAACCCCCTGCGTACGCCACTGTATCAGATACATACATACATATGAGTAATACTTGCCCAAAAATTGTGCTAAACGTTGCAAATTGAGAGAATGATGATTGAGGCGACTGTCAAACTTACGTTGATCGCACTTAATTGCGCAGTTTTTCCACAGCACACAGCAAATTATTAATGCAAATTGTCTTGGGTGCTGCTCTCTCGGTCTCACTCTCTGTAGCCAACCATTTTCCCTCTCAATCCACCTACATATGTATATGTATAAGCTAAGTTGTTTTTACTGTACCCTGTACCCATTAAAAATCTATAAAAAGGGCGTAATAAAGTTGTGCAAACGTTTGTAACAGACAATAGACAATATAACTGAGTCTAGCTAAGGGACTAAAAGAGCCAGTTCTTATATAGTTGGTTGTCGTGTACTTACAATACAAGTATATATGAAATTTTCCCTTACTTTTCTTGAGTCGATCTCTACCATTTTACGATCTAAAGACTTTATTTATTAAAATTAACAAAAATGGGATGTATTTATGTTCAAAAATGGCTCAATTACTTTATACACAAGATCAATTGTTTACATGACCTGAGATGTAACAAGCTTGCAACAAATCCAGAAGTTATTAAACAATATATGTATGTATTTATATTAATTTGTAAAAATGTGTGTATATGCATCGCAGTTGTTTTTTAATGTTTTTAATTCGCAAATATGTAGATACTTGCTCCTTATTTTCAATTAATGGTACAGCAACTCGTAGCTAGGCAAGGGGGTATTTCCAAGTCGGACACACTCGTCTAGAGCACCCTTGTGATTTTTCGTTTCAATGTGGGCGTGTTTTAGCTTGTAATAATTTATGTATTTAGTTTGGTATCGTTCTGCCCAGCACAGACGACGACACAGATGGCAACGCCGGGACGCGCTTTGGATACGATCTCGCTGTGCTCCACTGTATCCAGTTGCCCGGATCGCAATGGCTTCTATGGCGGCTTTCAGCGCACCGACAAGCCCAAGGAGCCGCTCTCCAAAGCCCAGATCATAGCACGCGAAAAGAAATGGCTCTACATGATTGACAATTGGTCCATCTACATGTCCAAGAACTACAAAAAGGTATTGAAAATACACGAGTTATAAAATATACCTATATATAACTAAATATAAAATTGCAGATACGTGACAGATGCCGCAAGGGCATACCCAAGTCAGTGCGTCCCAAGGCCTGGTTCTACTTATCTGGCGCTTATTTGCTAAAGAAAAAGAATCCCGACGTCTATGAGGAGCTGCTGAAGAAGCCCGGAAATCCCTCGACCATTGAAGAGATCAAAAAGGACAAGCATCGTCAGTTTCCGTTCCACGAAATGTTCCTCGACGAACAGAAGGTGGGCCAAATTGAGCTCTTCAACGTGCTCAAGGCTTACTCAATATACAATCCCAAAGTGGGCTTCTGTCAAGCGCAGGCACCAATAGCCGCATTTCTATTGATGCATTTGCCGGCAGAGGATGCCTTCTGGGTGTTTGTCAGCGTATGTGATGTGTAAGTCATGTCCTAGTACAGAGTTTGCTCGAGAAATATAACGTTTCAAGCTCTGAGGTAATTCCAATACTTAAATGATTCTAACTAAATCTCAATATTTTTTTACAAAAACCCAATTTATTGATAATTTGAGACAAATTTGTTGATTCTAGCTGCTCCTCGAATTTCATAAGGTTTGTGAAAATGCGATGATCACAAGTTTTAAATTAGAATCTTAGATGCACTAAAAATTACTTTGGGAAGTTCCGAACAATTTTAATTTCAGAAATTTATATTTGCGAGCGAACATTCCTAACCCAGCTATCAATGATATACTTACGATTTTATTTCTTACAGCTACTTGCAGGACTATTTTATACCTGGTCTCGAGGTGATACAAAACGATGCGGGCATCTTGGAGGGCCTGCTGAAGAAAACCTGCCCGCCCGTCTATCGTCATCTGCAGAAGCACAAAGTGGAGCCGCTGCTCTACATGACCGATTGGTTCCTCTGTGCCATGACGCGCACTCTGCCCTGGGAGACGCTGTTGCGCGTCTGGGATTGCTTTTTGGCCGAGGGCATACGTGTCATTTTTAAGGTGGCGCTGGTCATCATTGGCGCCTCGCTCAGCCGTCACAAGGTGCGCAAAACGTGCACAGGCCTGTGCGAAACGCTGGCCGTGCTGCGCTCCCCGCCCGAGCACATTATGGAGGAGGAGTTCATCATTAACAATATGATGCGGCTCAATTTGCGCGTGGAAGATTTTCAAATTGAGCATACGCGCCAAAAGGTGCGACGTGCCAAGCAGAAGGCGCAGCAGGATGGGACAGCGGCCGGCATGGATTCGAGCACCAGCAATGGTAGACGCAATATGCCCACGCTGTGAGATTGAGAAACAATAAACAACACAACTATTTACTACTACTACAAGAAAGAGCAACAAATTGTTACTAAACAAACACACACACACATAAGTTTTATATATATACACACAAATGGGAAAATAACGCAAAGTCGAATAGTGGAGCGAGCGTGCACAAAAGAGAAAGGAACTGAAACTTGTAAACTTCGAAACGATACAACAACAACAACAACAACAAAAAAGGAAAAATTGTTTTTAGAACAGTTGATTAAGCTAACTTTCATTCCATGAGCATACGAAATGTATTTGGCAAACAGATTTGTTTAATATTTCATAAGTAACAACATTGTTCTAATTTGTATTTTATTTTTTTCATATACTAGTTGCAATTATTATGTGCGTGCAATTTTTTTATGCTTTTCAAAAGTATTTATTATTTATTGTATTACATAAAAAAAAAAAACAAAATCAACTTTAGCTTTAATGTTCTACAAACCGTATACATATCGTATTATTATCATATTAAATTGATTACAACAACAAACATTCATTGGCAGCTGCATTGTTTATAGCTCAAACATGCATTCTCGATCTGTATTATACTTTAGTTATTTAACGCATTTCTTCATTTTTATTCGTGCTAACCAAACCACGTAAAACAATCAAATGCAATACAATTATGTCATTTATACCTACAAAATTGAAAACACTCTTGTTGTCCAAAAACTTTGTGGGGGCGTTATAGGGGGTCTTTAGTCGAAATTAATAATAAAAATGAAAACACTATTACTAATAGAAATACAAACTTTAACTTGATTTTATTGTTATCTGGGCATATGTGGCAAAAATTCATGAATGCATCGATTAATGTTTAGCTACAACCACAATAGGCTTATGCATATGAATAAAATTAGCAATCATGTGCCTATTCCTAAAGTAACAATCCGGAGCACCCAACATTTCAATAATTACTAAACTATCTCATTCCAATGCACAATTAACAAGTGAGAATGCTCTAGTCGAGATACCCTGAAACCAGTCCTTATATTGTTATTATTATATTATTTATTATATATTATTTTTTCATACTAGCCTATCAGTGTACATACATGCAAGCACACACATGCTGCAAGCAGTTTCAGCAGTTAGCTTGCTTCTGCACTGAGCCCCACACCATGGAAAGGTAAATCTTAAATAACTTCTGTGCTTATTGTCCCATCTTTGTGAAATTTTTAGGACATACAATTGGCTATAAAATCAAACGAAGTTACAAGGTCATACCTTCAAAAATTAGTGCTTTTCACTTTTGAGGGGATTGGGGGTTGGAATCCAAAAAGTGAAATATTTGTTACATGTGTATGCTATTCAAGATTATACATACCAAATTTGGTGCCTCTAGCTCTTGTTAGCTATAGCCCAAAAACGCTGTTCAGAAATCGAAATTTATCGATAACTTTTGAACGGGATGAGTTATCGATAAAATGAAATAAGCTTGATTTGGCCCGGGACTACGAGAGCTTATATTTCAAATATGAAGTCTATATCCGCGTGTTCATACAGACGGACGGACGGACAGACATACGGACATGGCATGATCGACTCGGCTGTTGATACTGATAAAGATTATATATACTTTATATGGTCGCAGATGCTTTTGCACAACTTCATTATACCCTTTTTACCCATTTTTAATGGGTTCAGGGTATAAAAATTGCAAATTCCACCTTTAAATTGCTTTAAGCTCCTTATATTTTATCAGAATTTGTAATAGATTGGGTTCAACGGAAATTCTATATGTATTATTATTACATATATATATATTATATTAATTTTATTTACTTAACGTTCAACATGCCCCGCTGAGCAGATAGGAGCGAAACGAATAGTTGCCCCAAAAACCTTCAAAATATTTATTGAAATATTCAACATTTCTTGGAATATAGTTTTTATTTTGCTTATAGATGGCACAAGTTTGCGCTAAGTTAAAAGGCAGTTTCGCATTTGTCATGATAAATTTCCTTATTTATTTGTAGTATTTAACGAAAATCTTTTATTAAACAGAGGGGAGGGAATGGAAATAAAGCTGCAGTAGCTAAAATCATAAATAAAATACAATGAGACACATATTAAGTGAATGTTTAGCACAATTAACAATAGTCTAGATCATTTTAATGGTGTTTTTTATTCTTATGTATAAAACATTAAGCGATATATAAATATACAGTAGGTAACTTATAATTCTCATATATTAGTTAATAACCGGTAGTGAGTACTTGAGTGGGACCAAAGAGCGAGCCATGTGGTAAATAATAAATATTTTCAGTTTGTTTATAAGTCTACTTAATTATTTAGATGAGATTTCTAGATGAAATTACAATTTGTATGCATGAGAAAATAATGGCATGGGCTAGGCTATTTATAAATACTTAAGGTCATATAGAGAGTGGTCGCTATAAAATTAGAACACCTTTTCTTAATGAAATAATTTTCTTTAATATTTGAGATATTCCAAAATGTACGAATTTTGAAATCAACGATTTTAATTTCTGCAAGTATTAATTATTAATTAATTATTTCGAGCGACTGCTGTACTGGATTCATTGTGTTGGGAGTGTCGTCTCCTGTCGGGAGACTTGTAGATTCTGTTGATCACTAGTGGCAAGTTTCTGGCCAGTGTTTAGCCCAGCAAATATTGGTCCTCGAAATCAATATCGCCTGCGTCATCGTCCAGCAAATGCGGCGGCAGCGGCATATACGGCCCGTTGTCCACCGACTCAGTGTTGTCCGTCGTCTCAGTGTTATCCGCCGTCAGCTGGCTGTCCTCATCCTCATCCAGCAGCACATCCATTTGCTCCGCGTTCTCCGCAAACGTGGGATGTTCGTCGCGCATGTGCTGCTGAAGCTCCCGCATGCTGTGCATTCCCGCCGACACTGCGCCGTGACCTAGTCCGTCCGGCTGCTGTTGCTCGCACAGCTGACAGCGTATGTAGGCGGCGTAGGGCAGGTGCTGGAAGCGATGATGCTGCAGCACGCTCAACTGCTTCGTTGGCAGCTGCTCCTCGCAGTCGGTGCAGCTATAGAGGTCCTCGCCCAGCCTCCGCATGTGCAGCACCTCGCACTTGGCCAGGCCGTGCTGGATATTAATATGCTTGCGCCACAGGGATTTGGTGCTGGTGCTGAAATTATCGCCGCACTGCGGACAGAGCAGGCGATAGGCGGCGGCATCAACGACATCGTTGGCAGACGCCGCTCTTTCCCTCTCCGGCTGCTCGACGGTGTCCCCGCCGTTGTCCTGTGGCTTGCTATCGCAGCGATTGGTGTCCCGATTCAAGTGCTTGAAGAACATTTGCTTGCGCACGAATTTGCCGTTGCATGTCAAGCACTTGAAGGAGCGGTAGGGCAGATGCCGAAACTTGTGCGACTGCAGCTGTCCAATGGCGCCCTTGGTGTGGGTGACTGTCACCCGCTTGTAGCACTCGAGGCACAGATAGTGATGGTTGTCGATCTGGCGAAAATTCAAGCCTTGTCGGCTGTTGAAATTGTGCTGCTCCACAATGTGCTTGCGCCAGAAGGCGTGCGAATCGAAGTTCCTGTTGCACTTGGGGCAGTAGTAGGTAATGAAATCCAGATCGACAGCATTGTGATACGAGATGCTGTCCTCCAGGGTGTTTAGCCCGGCTGGTCGAGTCGGCAACAAGCCAGCCTGTGGCTTCAGCGAGCGACCTCCGCTGCTACCGGGCGTGGGCGATCCCGAGCCAGATCCGGCTGCGGCTTGCATGCCCTTCTCCTTATACTTTACGGTGTCGTAGCCATTTTGCGGTTTCGGTTGAACTTCACGCCAGGGCGCATCTCGCTCGTATATGTTGTGGCGCGTGCGCAAATGGGCGGCTATATTGGGCTTGTGGTTGTAGCAGGTGCCGCAGACGAGGCACTTCAGGTATAGCCTGTAAGGCAGATGGCGGAAGTGATGGTCCTGCAGACCCTTCAGCTTCGAATTGCACACAATGTCCTTGCACTGAGTGCACTGATAGCGATACTTGTCGAGCTGGCGCATATTCAAATACTGCCGCTTATCGAAATTGTGCTCCTCATTGATATGGCGACGCCACTCGAACTGCGTCTTGTACGGTTTGCCGCAGGACGGGCACAGGAATATATAGTTCTGTTCGATGGTCGAGCCGCCAGCATAGTTTTTGGCTGGCGTTGTGCTCACCGCTGCTGCAGCTGGCGTCGTCTCCTCTGTGGGCTCGGCCTTGTCGAATTTCTTGGCGCTATATTGCGTGTCCATAAAATCGTGCTCCTCGCTAATGTGTGTTTTGAGTGCCGTCTGTGTGCCAAACAGGGACCCGCAATCGACGCACTTATAGCGATTCGCATGCGGATTGGGCGCAGCTGCTGCTGTTCCCGTGCTGGCTATGACATAGTCCTCGTCATCCGCCTGCATCTGCTCACCAAAATCGTTCTCCTCATTGATATTATTGTTATTCGGTGGCGATTGCTCCTCATCTAAATATATAATCTCATATGTCTCATTGGCCACGGTCACAATTTGTTTGCGCGGCGGTTGTGACAGTGACTGGCCCGATCCACCACCTGCACCGGATTTGCGCGGCTCATAGCCAACGCGATGGTATGTGGCCAAGTGCTTGACCAGACCCTTGCGATCCGTGTAGGATTTGTGGCACTTCCGACATCGCGCATATGCCTTGTAGGGTAGATGGGTAATCCTGTGTTGCTGCGCATTCTGTATGCCATAGGCGTTCGTGATGATCTTGTCGCATTCAGTGCACTTGAGCTGGCGATCGTTGATCACCTCAAAGTTCAACTTGGCCAGATCATTCATGCCGTGCACCTGGACAACATGCGTCCGCCAGTGCTTCTTCTCAATGAACTCCCTGCCGCACTGCGGACATAGATAGTCAATGTGCGGCTCATACATGTCATCGCTGCCAATGCGACCGCCACGACGCGGCACATCGTCAAACTGAAGCAGGGATTCATCGTCACAGCCATTTCCGTTGCCGGAGTTATCCTCAGCATCATCGCCGGCATTAGCTGTGGCTATGGCCGTTGGCTTCTCCTCCTCGGGCATTAGGGTCTCTAGATGGTGCTGCTTCAGCAGGTGCGTGACCAGCTCTTGATGTTCCGTGTAACCCTGGTAGCACAGCTTGCAGCGCATCCATTCCGGCTGCGCCAAGTGGCTGAACTTGTGCGCACGCAGCGTTTTGATTGTGTTCGGGATGACGAGCTGTGAAGGAAAGAGGGATAACAGAGATTGCAAATAGGCAAGCAATAGGCAGCATTTTAATATGATTATTTTAATAAGAAATAAGCCCCTTCTGTATATATATACATATCTACACAGATAAGTAACTATGATTCATTCATAGGACTGGGTTCAGGGTATCTTTTAGTCGGGCACTCCGGACTAAAGCACTCTCACACCTTAGAAACTCAAAATTTTCCGAGCGTCCACTGAATAATTGAATTTTTACTGTAAGCGACTATCAACAAAATACTGCCTACGCCACTAATCCCAAGTGTCTCATACCTGCTTGCACTCAAGGCACTGCATCTGCATGTCCACGCAGCGAAAGTTCAGACCCCGCCTGCTGACGTAGTCGTGCACAAACTCAATATGCTGACTCCATTGGGCATGCGTGTCGCAATCGGTTCCGCAATCGGGGCACATGTAGTGTATGTAATCCTCGCAGATGTCCGAAGCGCCAGTGGCAATAGCGTTCCCGTTCCCTGCTGCTGGATTAGCACGCTTCTTCTTGCCCTGGCTGGAGCTGCGATTCAGATCGTCATCCAAGTCATCGGCAGTCGTGCCCTCTGCATCCAGTAGCTCATTCTTGACCTCAATGCCATCATCGTCGTCAAGCGCCGGCCCATAGTTGCTGTGGGCCGAAGCATGTGGCTGCTCCATGCGTGGTTCGCGGACACGTGTCTTACGCCCGGCGCTGGCGTCTCCGGCGCGCATCATGGCGACCACCTCGTCGCAGTGGACCATGCGCAGGTGCACCATCAGGTCCTGCCTGTATTTGTACTCGCGCTTGCAGATGTAGCACTTGGTGCAGCGATATGGCAGATGAGTGAACTTGTGCTTCAGCAGATTCTCACGACTGTGCATCGCGATCCGCTTGTTACATTCGAGGCAGCGATGGTACAGCTTATCGATGCCAACAAAGTTAAGGCCGCGGCGCGTGTTGAACTGATGCATCTGGTTCATGTGTCGTTTCCACATGTCCTGCTGCCGATACTCAGCCCCGCACGCAGGACATATGTAAATGACGCCCAGTTCATAGTTAATGGGCACGCCATTCTCATCCGTCGCATTGATTTGGGATGTAGTCGGACGAGTGGGTGGCCCAGTAGCTGTGGCCCCTCCACGTCCTCCTATCGAGGATGGGCCAAGAGACTGCTGGTGATGGTGCTGGGGCCGCACGGGCGGAGCAGCCGGCATTGTTGGTACCAATCGGGTAGCAGCAATTGAGGCTCGCGGCGCTGGTTCCGGCTCTGGTTCAGCAATACTGACAATTGGCTCCAGTTCAAAGTCAAATATGGCATCGTCATCGGGCTCGTGTCCTTTTACCCCGCCCCCATCTTCATCCGCTTCCTGCTCATCCTCTTCCTCCTCGTCGCCTATTAGGCCCACTGCATGATTGTAATTCTCGGCCGCTGCATCGCCCTCCTCAAAGTCGGCCGAAAACATGGACGTCCACAGGTCCATGCCTTCCATTTTTGGGCAGGCTGTGCGTGTGTGTGCGTGCAGTTTTATAAGAACTAGTTTTCGTGTTTCAAAACCTAATCACGCACTTTAGCATCTTTTTGTATTGCAAGGAAAACAATATCGATAGCATCATCTGTACTGCACTCGCGCACTGGGCAATTGCAAATCGCATTTGTGTTGTTTCATTCCACGTTAACTGGTTTCATTTAATCAATTGCGAAAATTCAAACAAATCTTTTTTTCAGTCTGCAAAAATCAGAGCCATTTTGTTTGCGGTATCGCAGAGTTGCAAGCCGCGTATTATCGATTTGTGTGACGGCGTTGTTTTGTTGACGCAGTGGCTGCTGTTGCTTTTGTGTTATATACTTAAAAATGCCAGGTCGTGCCAAGCATAATAAATCATATTTTATGAGTTTCGTACGATTTAACGGCACGCGCTGCCGTAAGATGGCAGCAGCGGCGGCTATCAAAAATGCCCTTTTCAAATTATTACGTAGCGCGGGCACTGCCTTGGCGTTGCCAGATGACAGTCGCATATTGTGGCAGACCGGCAACTTCACAGTGCACCCACGCAACTACTGCACGAAAACAACAATTGGCTTCAGACAACAAATGGACCACACCGTACCTCCCAAAGAGTACAAATGGACGCCCGGCAATCTTATCAATGACTCCTTTAAACTCGGCCCCAACGGACATGTCTGCATTGTGCTCAACCGACAAATTCAAGTTCCTGCGCACGTGGTCAAGCTGTTATGGAAGAACGGTAAATGCAAAACAAAAAATAAGAACAAAAAGACCTAAACATTTCGTCTCCTTCCTGCTCAGCGACCCTGAGATGCGCCGTTGATGGTGGTTCCAATCACTGGCGGGACTTCGTAATGACCCACTCAACGCTCAAACCGACAAACAAGAGCAGCTCAAATGAGAACGGAGTGGGATTCATAGAACCACCCGATCTAATAACGGGCGATTTTGATTCCATAACGGCAGAAACGGTGGAGTTTTTCAAGACAACACCGAAAATCAACACGCCGGATCAGAATGCCACGGATTTCACAAAAGCTTTCACAGTGCTGCAGCCGGTGATGGCTCAGCGCAATGTAACAGATGTGGTCGTCTTCCACGACTGTTCCGGCCGGCTGGACCAGGTGATGGCCAACCTGAATACCTTGTACAAAATGCAAAAGGACAACTGCAATGTGTATCTGCTGAGCGGTGACTCCGTCACCTGGCTGCTGCGACCGGGCAAGCATACAATACAGGTCCCGCTCGACCTGGTAACCAGTCAGCGCTGGTGTTCCCTGATGCCCGTCGGCAGCACAGCCCACAATGTGACCACACAGGGGCTCAAGTGGAATCTATGTGGGTGTTGATTGGCTCTATGAGTACATAAGACAATTTCAAGTGCAATTTATTTTCTTTCCAGATCATGCCCAGATGGAGTTTGGTGGCATGGTGAGCACCTCGAACACCTACTCGACAGAATTCGTTCAGGTGGAAACAGACAGCAATTTGATATGGTCGATGGGTGCGTATGGCTTCGAGGAGAATTGGCGTGCGACCATCAAATAAATTGGCAGCGAATAGTTTTCTTTTTTGAGAGCACACTGCCGCTTGGAGGCTCAAAGACTTAAGCTTATTGTTGTTGGTTAACAAAATACAAAGAAATATGTTCTGTTTATTGTTGAGAATTCTGTAATTAACGTGAGCCGGGCAACGGCATCATTTGGAATCCACTGCTGGTGCCGGTTTTTTTTCCCAACCAACCGGCTGCACCGGAGGAAGCAGCAGCTCCTCGTTTGGCTGCAGTGCCTCCGCCACGACTGCTTCTGGCGGGCGTGGCCTTTTTGCGTGTAGTCGTGGGAGATGCTCCCGCAACGCTTTTGTAGCGCTTGGTGACGCCACTGGCGGCGCGTCCACGCCACGCCCGCTTACGTTTGCCGCCACGCCCGCTAACACCAGATGAGCCACTGGCGCCTTGGGATGCGGCTGCTCTATCCCAATCGTCATCGTCGCCGCCTTGTGCCGCCCAGGATGTACGTGCCCCGCTTGAGGCTTGTGGCGCTGCTGGCACCGCAGCTGCAGTTTCAGCAGCCTCAATATCGTGCATTACCTGCAGGCACTCCTTCTCGGTGGCATAGCCACTGGTGATCTCAAGCAGCTTGGCACCGTACTTGTCGAAGTTGGCTTTGGTCACGTGCGGAATAGCGCACATGTCCTTCTCGCTGGTCGGCAGCTCCTCCGCCATGGCCTTAAGAGCCTGCATGTTCATGATACTGGCCATGGTCACGTTACGGGCGGCGGCAATGGAGCGGCACAAGTCGAGCAGATCGGCATAGCAGCGCTCGTGTATGTGATTCATGTCACTGCTGCCTGAAGCAGCGGGCTCGGAGACGCTGGCCACCGCCTTGGTGCCGCCGCCTTCCTTGCGCGAAAGTGCGAATTCGATTTTTGGTGTGCCCTTCATGAGCGCAGTGATGCTATTGCCCAGGTAGAGGTACGCCTGCGGTATGTCCTTGGTGAAGATAAGGTCCTCCTTCAGGAAGTCCTTGAGCACCATGTGCCGCAGCAGACGCTGCACATCCGCTTTGTCCCAGTCCTTGAGAGCACCATGATGCGGGGTCTTATTGTGGCCAAACTCGACTATCTTCTTTATATTCGCGCCCTTGAGCACGTCAGCTATGTGGAGCAGCGTGAACCGTGAACGGCCGCTGCACAGCTCCCGCACAGCACTCGCCGCCTTGCGGCACTGCTCGAGTACGTCGATCTGCGAGTAGTTGCGCTTCTTAAGGCAGTTGTCGCAGGCAGTGCGACGGTTCTCCAGGCACTGCTCGCTCGTGAAGTGCTCCCCGAAGTAGTCCAGTTGCTGGGCACGACGACAGTCGGTGATGTTCTCGCAGTAGCCGACGATACGGTGCAGATTGTCGATGTGGATCTTCTTCACGTGATACTGCAACGCGCGATCAGCTGAAATTGGTGAGCGCAACTGGAGTTATTGGGGAAATGTGTATAGTTCAGGGATCGAAAATAACATTTATCTAGAAAACGTAACAACTCACTGCAAGGGATATCTGATAGAATGCTTTCGAGGACATCTTCATTTTGTTTTGGCTATATACATACAAATACTCTATTTTTTAAAATTAATTTTAACGGTTATTTTCAAACCTTGAACCCATTGAAAATTCACATAAAAAAAATATTTGATTTCATGAATACCGTGCCCCCTTCCCCACATGTATTTGTGAAGGAATGACTCTGTAATTTGGTGTGATCACACATTTTCAATAAGATCGGACAATAATCACAGAAGTTATTGAAGATTCAATTTTCCATAGGTGGGGCTCAGGGAAGACGCTAGTTAGGTGCTCAAACTGCTTGCACTGCTTGCAGTATGTGTTTGTATGTATACACACTGATAATTATGAGTGCGTGTCAGGACTGGTTTCAGGGCATCACTTACTCGGGCACTCCCGACTAGAGCACTCTTACTTTTTTTGTAAATTGCTTACCATCCATCATCTTCTTTAGCCGCAGCATGTCGCCGTAGTTGTAATAGAGTATGCAATCAGCTATCTCTCCATCGCGTCCGGCGCGACCCGCCTCCTGGTAGTAGCCTTCGATGGACTTGGGCAACGAGTAGTGGAGCACGAAGCGTACATCGGGCTTATCGATGCCCATGCCAAAGGCAATTGTGGCGCAAATTACGCGGACCTTGTTCGTTATCCAGTCCTTCTGGCGGGACTCGCGCGCTGTGTCCGTGAGGCCGGCATGATAGGCCGCCGAACGTATGCCCGCAGCGGACATCTTGTGGGCCACCTCGTCGCACTCCTTCCGCGACAGGCAGTAGATGATGCCGCTGGCGGTTGCTGGTCGCGTCTGGATGAAGCTGCGCATGTCGTCTAGCGTGGAGGCGCCTTTCTTGGGCAGTACCTGATACCGCAAGTTGCTGCGATTGAAGCTGGACAGGAACCACTTGCAATGCGTGAGATTAAGCTGCTGTAGAATGTCCTGGCGCACGCGGGGCGTCGCCGTCGCAGTGAGCGCCATGGTGGGCACATTGGGGAAACGCTTGCGCAGAATGCCCAGCTTCTTGTAGTCGGGCCTGAAGTCGTGACCCCATTGGGAGACGCAGTGCGCCTCGTCAATGACAAAGCGACTAATATTGTTGTTTGCGCTGAGCTGGTCCAAGGTGTCCTGAAAGCGCGCCGAACTGGAAATCTTCTCAGGCGTCACATACAGTAGCTTGAGCAGAGGCGAAGGTGTCTCCAGATCCCTGTATATGGTCATAACATCATCCAAAGACTGTTCGCCAGACATGCTCTTGGCGCAAATCTGCGGAGGATAAGGGAGTTATTTGTAAACAAGCCATTAGAGTATCTTCTTTCGGCCGAGGACTAAATACTCTTATACATGGTATATAATTCTGATCTTTATGCAAAAATGTTTAGTTATAGACATAGTTAATAATAATAGGCAACAAATAAATATAAATAAAATTTAGCAATTTTTTAAAAATTATTGTTGTTATATAAATTTTTAATATAAATCAATTTTATCCTATTGTTTTATGATAGCTATACATTATAGTAATCAAATAAAATCCTGACAAAATGCTAGGAGCAAAACTTGTATAATACACAATTTAAAATTAATAGTCAGTTGAGCAGACGGACACAACTATATTATTGTTAAGGATTGTTAAAAATATATACAGCTTACTTCGTTTGAATGTAAGACAGAACAAAAATAATATAAAAAGATAAGTCGCTAAGCTATTAAACTATTTTTTATAAATAGTCAAAGACTGATAACTTTAATTGTTTAGCGACTCCTTTTGAAAATGCATCTTTATTTAAAGCTGCATGATATAAGCCTGTATAATGCTGTAAAGACTTTATTTATTTGAAGATGTCTTCTTCAGAATTCTAAAAAAGGATTGGCAACTGCCTAAAGGACTACTCACATCCAGCGAGGCCAGTTTGCTGACCTGATCAAAGATCAGAGATTTGAGCGGACTTATGACAATGGTAACGCCCTCGGTAAGTATGGCGGGCAGCTGGTAGCAGAGAGATTTGCCACCTCCCGTGGGCATAAGGACAAAGCAATCGTTGCCCAGCAGCGCCGCATTGATGACCTGCAGCTGGTTGGGTCGAAAGCTTTTCAGGCCAAAGCTGAAGCTGAGCGCCTGCATTAGTCTAGTGGAGTGCTCGAACTTCTGGCCATCAAACTCGCCGGTGATGCCATCGTTGTGCACATTGGCATGGAAATTCCCCGTGATCTTCTGGGCCACCGCCGCCGATGTGGTGGCTGTGCGGCTCGTGCTGGGTCTTGACTCAATGGTGGTCAAGTCTACTGTGTCCGTCACCGTCCCCGTTTGGTTATACGCCTGGTCAAACAGCGCCGGATCATACTCCGGAAAGCCATCGTCGCCGATTACTATGGGCTTCTTATTGTCTGCGGCGAAGTTGATGCGCTGGGCAGGTTCTGGCTGTTTTATTGGCTCCTTGACCGCATCGAAGTCAGCATAGGCATAATTATTATATTCAGATTTTCGTCCTCGCAGCGCCTCGTGCTCCTCGCGTATTTGCTTTAATGTGTCCTCGAAATCATCATCCGAATCGACAATACCTAAAGGCTTTTTAATTGGCTTGGCAGGCTTTGCGTCATACTGCGTGGAACAGCAGAGCTCATCTTCATCGAGACGCATGCTCTGCGCCAAGTAATCATCCTCATCTGACTCATGAGACGGACTGGCCATGGGCACCAGATCGTCCAAGTCGTCCGGCGGACCATTTGTATAGCTGCTCTTTGGTATAGTTGCTGTAGTTTTTACTGTTGTTGCTCTGGGATTTGTTATAAGCACCAGATCATTTGGCAACTCCTCCTCGGTCTGATCCTCTGACGGACCTGTTGCATAGCTATTCGGTGTCTGCTGCCTCTGTTCCGCCTGCATTTCACGCTCCTCCCGCTCCAGTGCATCAAAGTCTGGCTCTTCAGGCTGCGCTTGACGTTCCTGACGCTTCCGCTCGATTTGCTTTTCCAGGAGCTGTGTGCGCGCTTTGAACTTCTGCCGCATTACTTTCAGTTTGAGAAATGTGTTCGGCTCGAAGCCGGTGATCTCATTGAAATGAACCGCGGGTATTTGATCAATCACCTCACAATACTTCTCCATTAGCTCAATATACCTGGACTTGTATTGGCCCATCGTGCTCCTTAGCATTGTGTCGGTCTGCTGACCAATGGCAGTCTTACTTATACCAATATCGTATTGACCCAAATCGCGCAAATAATCGGCCAGTGAATTATCAAAGACGATTTTTAGCTTGGGTTTAGTTGGAGCCGCTGGCTCCGCTTCTGCTCGCTGCTCCTTCGCACTGAAAAGGGTGTCGAACACTTTTTGCTCCGACTTCGGAAGGACAAACTCCAACGGCGAGCATCCGGACAGTGGCTCCACTTTTACCGCTTTATTCACCAACGCATCAAAACTGTCGTCGAGGGTGCTGCTAGCATTGGAGGAACTCATTTTGGGTGTATCAATGGATTTCAGCGGGGATTGTGACAATGAGAGAGATTTGAGTGGCGATACGGACAGCTTGTTAATATGACCATTGAGCTTGATCAGCGTGGCCTGATAAGTTGCATCCTGCTTGAGCACCTCATCCAAGTTATCAAAATTCAATTTCACGCCCGAGGCGTTGACCATTTTTGTAGGCGTCATTTGCTTGAGCTCTGCATTCCCTGGCAGTGGCCCTAGGGGCGACTGATTGGCATTATTGAAACTATACCTTTTGATAAGTGCATGGTCGTTGTCATCCTTGGTATCCTTGGCTGGGGCCTTGTTCTTTGGCAGTTTCGTTGTAGTCGGCAATTGGCTCCGACTTGGTGCATCATCTTCGTCGGACGATGATGAGTCCAGATAAATTGGATTGTAGAACTTTGCTTTTGCTGTCCTCGCCTCCAATAAATCTAAAAAATTAAATAATCTTAATTGTAGTATCTATATACGGCTGATATTTGGTGTATTCAACTTTTTCGTGTCGCTTTTGTTGATTGCGTCGATTGGCTCTGACTGTTGTTGTCTAGGCCAAGGAATGCAGACATAGACAGCTGTTTGTTTTGCCCAAAGGGTTTACGTGACATTGTGATGTTTCACACACACACATTAACAACTTTTAAAACTTTAATAAAACACATTCATCAATTGAATCTCAGATGTAAACAAAAAATAAAAGTGTAAAAACGCGGGCAACATTCGCTCATCTTTCTGCGTTAATCGATCAGAGTTGCCAGACTGACTCAATTTTCTGAGCTACAAAATATAAATAGCTTATTCAATGTACAATTTTATGAATTTAGTCGTGAAAGTGGCTGAAATTGTGCATAAAATATTGAACAACCTTCAAAGTTGTTAGGTTTTTTGATAAGGTAATAAATGGGAAATAAATAGAATGACCAAGTTAGGTACACTTCTATCAAACTTATCGAAATCGGCACGGGAGCACATAAATCGATTATTGCACATAGCTGCATTGCTTATCGTTGTAAATGGCGCTTGAATATGAGGCAATAATATCAGCCGGTGATTTATTTTTACCCGGCTTGCTGCAACAGGTTTTTCATAAATACCAGCGAGCTAAAGGTATTACGCCAACTACAGGTAATAGTACCGCTCATAGAGAGGATATAAATAAAAACAAGTTTTCCTACAGCGGAACGTGCGCAGTTGTTTACAGAATTGAGCGCCTTGTTGGGCGAAGATCTTCTCGAGCGGACACTTCGCCTGCTTGATGAGTGGAGCATAATTGTCTACCATACAACGGATCGCTTACGCCGCATAGTTGAATTGGCCAGCAAGCGGAACTCTGCGCACGTTGTTCGCGTTTTCCCTGGAGTAAATTATTGCAAGTGCCGCTATTTCCAGTGCTGTGTGCTGCAGTTGTCCGCAAGGGAAGAGGAACTCGAACCAGAATTGGAGAACATAAGTAATCAAGTGTCGTTTACTTGTGAGCACGTTCTGGCCCAGCGCTTACATCAGCTGCTCAATCCAGAGCCGCGTGAACAAATCTTGACGCTGTCGCAGTTTAGATACTTCCACGAAGATATCTATGCGGATTAATGCAGCATTCGAAGCTGCTGTACGCAAAGGGTATCATTAAAAATCGCAGAATGCTAACGCAGTCCCAGTACGAAGACTATAAGCTGGTGTGCCGCTTGGAACACATCAAGACCTTCTACTCTTCCATCAAGGCTATCTGCTTTAGTGACGTAAACAAATCCTCAGACAAACCGAATTATTCCAGACTTTTATAACCTTTCCCCACTTACAGTTTGGCACACTACAAGCTAGCGAGGATGGGCTACTGATAACCGTAGAGCAGGGCAAGTCCATACAGGCCACATTGTTTATAGCGCCCGCTTTCTTTGCCGAATTCAAGGTGGAAGGCGCACAGAGCTTCAGCGTGAAGATCAATGTGCTTGCAGAATGCTTAAGCCTCTTTGGCCTATCTGATTGCAGCGTCAAGATGTTGTATAAGGGCGAGGGAGCTCCACTGCTGCTGCTACTGGAGCCGCACGACGATGAGCAAGTGAGCACCGAGTGCTCCATCAAAACCACCAACGTGGAGGAGCCCATGGAGTATGAACTAGACTGCAACAGTTCCAGTTTGAATAAGATATTTATGCGTGGTCCCGACATGTCCCACATTTTCCATGAGCTGGACAAGGCGGCTGACGAGTACGAGTTCACCATTTCGCCTTTAAAGCCCCACTTCAAGATCACCACCTTAGGCGTCATGCAGGCCGAGTCTAGTGTGGAGGTGGCCAAGTCCAGTGATATGATTATTCTTTTTAATTGTCGTGTGACAACTGTGGCCCGCTACAAAAGCCAGCAGATACGGCTGACTAACAAAGCATTGCAGGTGGCCACCAAGGTGGCGATCAAAACAGATGCCAGCGGTCTGCTGGAGCTGCACTTTATGATGCAGGCCGACGATGAAGAGGAGATGTATGTGCGGTTTTTCATCACTCCGTTACTAGAAGTTGATGTCAATTAATATTTGAATAAAGATTCCAGCCTATCTGGCAGCACTGTTGGTGTTGCTCTTTCTGTTATCATACCCTGTGTGCAAAATGAGTGGCAAGGGAAAAAATCTTACTGGAGTATTGTAGTATTTGTATGTACATATATAAAATATGGTGAGGCTCTGAAAAATTTTTAATTAATGTTTGTTGTTGATTAAAATGCTATATTCTAAATGCAGTAATTTAAGCAGGATTGCTTAAAATACTCATCTAGCTGTTAAGTTAACATTATCATTTGGGCCACTGTAATATGTGTAAAATTCCGTACAGGGTGTTTCGTAGCGTGAAGTATGGCATGTTCTTGTATGGCAGTTGATGTTGTTGTTGTTGCCATGCCATCAGCTGTGTGTCAGGCATGTGTTTGTTGTGTGTCGTGCTTCCTCTTGCTTCTCTTGGTTTTGGGTTTTTCTGGCGGAAAAAGCGTGTTCAGTTAAATAAAACAAGAAAATCAGATATTTAGGACATTCCTACTATGCATACGTAAGTATTATACGATTGTTCGACTAGAGACGCACATATTGATCTGTTTTATTGACAGGCATGAGCATTTCAAAACGCCAGCGGATGAGGACGAGCTCGATGACATTGATGACGATATGGTTGTTGGAGTTATAGCTGAAATCGAGCAGGAGGTGCTAAACGAGTCGGAGAGCGATGACGACGAATACGATTTGGTGGACATGGGCGCGCCAGTGCCGCAACGCAATGATGGACACAGTAGTTCGGACAATAGCATCAGCAGCGACGACAGCTTTGATCCGAATGCCGAGGACAGCGACTCCGATGATTCGATGATCGAGGAGGCGGCATCTACTGGTGCAAGCAGCGCCAAGCGGCGCAAAGAGCAGTCTGCAAATGATGGAGCCGGGCCCAGTGGATCAGGCGCAAGTGGAGCAGCTGACTATTCACACTTGGATGAGGATGACGAAACGGATGAAACGGTGCGCGCTATTATAGCAGCCATCAAAAAGACGCGCATTGCGCCGCCAGAGATCAAGCTGGAGGATTTCATCACAGACATTTGCTTTCATCCGAATCGCGACATCATCGCCCTAGCGACCATCATTGGAGATGTGCATCTGTACGAGTATGGAAACGAGGAGAATAAGCTGCTGCGCACGATTGAGGTGCATGCCAAGGCCTGTCGCGACGTAGAGTTCACTGAGGATGGGCGCAGTTTGATCACCTGCTCAAAGGACAAGTGTGTCATGGTCACTGACATGGAAACTGAGAAGCTGAAGAAGCTGTACGAGACGGCGCACGATGATGCCATCAATAAGCTTCATGTGCTCGACGAGCGTCTGTTTGCCACTGGCGATGATGCGGGCACCGTCAAGCTTTGGGATTTTCGCACCAAGGACGCGATATTCGAGCTGAAGGAGGTGGAAGATCAGATAACACAAATGTTGACAAACGAACAGAATAAGCTGCTGTTGGCGACCAGTGCCGATGGCTATCTGACCACCTACAATATCGGTGCTCGCAAATTGTATGTACAGTCGGAGCCGTATGAGGAGGAGCTCAATTGCATGGGCATTTATCGGGGCAGCTCCAAGCTGGTGGCGGGAACCTCGAAGGGAAGACTCTACACATATAACTGGGGCTACTTTGGCTACCACTGTGACATGTATCCGGGCATCAAAAGCCCCATAAGTCTGATGATACCCATTACGGATCGGATTGCGTGCGTGGCAGGCGAGGATGGCAATATACGTGCCTGCCACATTGCGCCATATCGCAACCTAGGCGTTGTGGGACAGCACAATATGCCCATCGAGTCGCTGGATATTAATTGCAGCGGCGAACTGCTGGCATCCTCGTCGCACAACAACGATGTGCGCTTCTGGAATGTCAAGTACTTCGAGGACTTTGGCGACATCAAATACAATGAAAAGCACAATGCGTACAAGGATAAACGACACAATTTGCCCTCATCCAAGTGCACAAATGCATCGGACTTCTTCGCTGATATGACCAAGGAGCATGACGACGACGAAGGCGGACACGATGTCAATACGGCATCTGGACCCAGTAATGTAACTTAGATAAAGACGCCTCTCGCAAGTCATGCAAAACATGTAGTGAAGATCGGCATTATACATATGTCATTGTTAAACATTTCTTAACAATTTTTAGCTGTAGTTATTAAGTCTTGTGCTGTAAAAGCTTAATAAAGTTAGCGTGTACCTAAATAAATCTCAAGTCGAAAAGTTATTTAGATCAATAAAAAGATCCTAAGGATTTCGAGAAGTATTTAAAGAATAATTGAAGAGTGTTTATCGTTTATCAATGGGTCAACTTAATTTACAACAATTTGAATTCCTTTATATGCTGTACAAAAGCGTTTTCGGCAATGTATTTTAAAAAGTATTCAACACACGGCAGCTGAAATCCTTAAAATTAGTTCCAACTAATACCCACGTCTTCTAGTACATCCAAAATAAAATGAAAGCCTTAAATAATTCGACAAATATTATTAAAATGTAATATTGAACATATGTATTTGATTCGC
Organism: Drosophila flavopinicola; assembly: GCA_035042425.1. Taxonomy (NCBI): domain Eukaryota; kingdom Metazoa; phylum Arthropoda; class Insecta; order Diptera; family Drosophilidae; genus Drosophila; species Drosophila flavopinicola. Next base: position 939,189 of record JAWNLL010000471.1, on the reverse strand, counting down.
AATTCAAGTTTATATTATAATTATAATATTGTTTATGTCCAACTTTGAATTGGTTTTTTGGGTTAACCCAAATATAGAGAAACTTAAGCGTAATTTAAAAATATTTTTTGTGGCTCAACGCGCCACCGTCAACGAATCAGATCAGATCAACTAAAATCAATTACAAATATGGCAACAAATAGAATTCAATAGGTAAGTAGATAATTGGTAATTAGAATTAAAATGCAATTGAATTGAATGTTGTTTGTTTGTTTCTCGTATTTGCTGGTACCACACTTTATAATTTCGTGACAAATTGTAAAATATGAGATATTACAATAACAATTACAGTTGGTACATTGAATTATTACTAACCTTGGGGGAGGCGGCGTTCACACTTTAACAATACGTAGTACATATATGTGTAATCACAAGAATTTCGTTTCACAAAACATGGACATAATTTATAATATAGGAAATGCTTATGATGAATTGCCGAAAACACCTATCAGTTAATTTGTATATATAATAATAATAATATATGTATGTACGTAGAGTTTGAGCCAAACTTTTTTTTTTTGTTTTTTTTTTTTGATTAAACGCAACGCACCGCTTTTGCCTGTTTCTTGGTGGGTTCACAGTTCCAACTGGCTGACGTTTTACGATTTAGTTGTGCAATTTTTATGTGTGTGGTTTCAATAATTTAAAAAGTTTCTGCATTGTTGCTGCCTGCCTGGCCCCTGCATGATGAACATGACGAACCCAGGGAACTTGGGGCACAGAGATCCGTTTAACCCAAAGTGTCCTGTGGCAGCAGCATCAGCTGCAGCAAACACCACTGCACCAGTGCATCCTTGGCTGACAATTTTTCAATCCGAATGTGTTTTTTTTTTAGATTTAAATATGTTCTTGTTATTGCTGGCTGCTTGGCCCCGACATGAGTGATAAAAACATGACGAAATCAGTCTGAAAAGTTGAGTCCCCGCGCTTGAAGTGGATTGGGGGGAGCCGTTATTTTGTTTACATAAATATGCCATGTACGCAATGTCATAAGGCAGCGGTGCCAGCAGCGGCCGCGGCGGCAGCAGCAACGCCACTAGAGCTGGGCACCAAAGCATCTTTGGCCATATGCGTCTCAATATCAACGCGACAAATAGGGCAGTGTTTATTGGTTACCAGCCACTGATCCACGCAGTCGGTATGGAAGAGATGCATACAGGGCAATCGTCTGAAATAAATTATGCGTTAGAAATGCACACACCATGGTTAACCTCTTTGACATTTACTCACCGTACATCGTTTTCGATTTCGAAGAGGGACAAGCATATAGCACACTTTTCGGCGTCCTCGTCCGATTCGCTGGGACGGCGCACGCGGCGATATTTGTGCGGCAATGTGTTGCGCTCGATAATCTCCTGCGGATTGAACAAAAAAGTAATAATTTAATATTTTGTCAGCAGGAGAGACTTCGATCTCTTTGATAACCAGGGGGAAACGATGATAAAATCATGTTATATCCTTAATTTTCCGCTCCTGTTGGTGGTATTTTCCAGATTGTTAGGAAATATCAATCTGACTAGTATATACAGTTTTAAATAAGAAAATATTTTAGTTCCTATGCACAACATATTTGGTATTCTAAGCGGTATTTTGAAAGACTTTGATTTTATGATTAAAAACTTAAATAAGAATCAAACTGTTTTTTTATAACCTATATATAAAATATCTTGTGGTTTTTATAATAAAAATAAACAATTTACAACTTACCAAAGTGGCACCACGATTGGGACGCGGTGGTCCAATCAATATGCGTGAGGTGCCCATTGCTAGGGGCGTGGCCAGGCCTATTTCCAGATGGAGCGGCGAATAATGATGGAACATATGATGATGCACTGCGGCGCGACGTCGCTGCTGTTGATGTTGTATCTGGTGTTGCTGCTGCTGCTGCTGTTGTTGCTGTTGCTGATGTTGCTGAAGTTGTTGTTGCTGTTGAAGTTGTTGCTGCGGCTGCTGTTGTTGTTGTTGTTGGGGCAACTGCTGCTGGTATACTCCCAATTGGGGCGGCGGCGCCGGATGCGGCTGATGTGCATCAATGGGTGCCACGGCTGCGGCCGAAGTCTGATGTGGCTGGTGCACGGCCGCGTCGTAGGCCGGATAGTAGGCGGGATCGAGGCTGGAGACGGGTCCGTTGCGGGCATGCACGCAGTTGCAGATGCTGTGCAGATAGCGGGTGCGCAGACTACTCGTCAGATTGAGCGGATTCGAGGAGAGATCAATAGGTGTGGGCGTCATATGGCGGCGATGCAGCTCCTGCATGGACTGCTGCCGGTACCACAGATTCTGATGCACCGGATACGGCGGCGCTGGCGTCAGCGATGTGGCCACAATGGCGCTCGCCCGATGCGGCGGATGGATGTGCGCGTGCATCTGATTCTGCGGCGCCTGATGACCCTGATGCGGCTGCGGCTGATAGTGCTGCCTATGGTTATGGTAGGCGTCCGAGCGCCGCAAACTGAACGGCGGCGAGCCGCAGTACTGCATGGTGGTGCGGCCCGAATACATTTCCAGCGGCGGTGGCGGCGACACAGCAGCCGCGACAGTCACTATGGTGGACATCACCGGTGGCGGACCGGCCGCCGCTGCTGCTGTTGCAGCCGTGGCAACAGCTGTTGCCACCGGGGTGGTGGGGCGACTTAGCATGTTAAGCGTCTGGCCGCGATGGTGATAGTCGTCGTCGAGGCTGCCGCTCTCCATGCTCGCCACCGGCGAACTGGGCACAGTCGCCAGCGAGAGCAGATCATGGAAGGATTGCGCCTGCGCTGCGGCCACAGTGGCGGCGACGGCGGCCGCGCTCATCGCGCCACTCAGCGAGCTGCGACTGCTGCCGTTGGCGCTGCTCAGTCCGCCCTGGTAGTGCGGATTGGGCGGACCCGGTGAGTACTCGACATTGCTGCGACTTGCTGGCAGAGCTGTGATCGTATAGTGCGGCACAAAGAACGGCTGATAGCGAGGATAGTACGCAGCCGGACTGTTGCGGCCGCCGTTGTTCATTGCCTGGGCTGCTACTGTCGGTGGTGCTGCGGCTGCCGTTTCCCTCACAGTGCCCTGCGCATTTGTCGTGACGCGTGGCAGCTGCACATAGCTGCCGGGATTAGCACCGTTCGACGCCGTTGGCGCTGCTGCTGCTGTCGCCTGTTGTCCTTCCGGCAGTGCTCCAAAGTGCCACATTGGCGGCGGCGTTATGGGCTGGAAGTAGCGCTGCGAATGCGCCGCCGCTGCTGCCGCCTCGGCCTCCAGGCCGGGACAGCGTGTGGGCATCAGATTGCCGAAATTGAATATCGGCCCCATGTCCGGTGCATGATCGTAGCTGCTGTAGTTGTGATCGTTAATCAGTACCCGATCTGCCAGAGCGCCGGTGTAGAAGGCGAACGAGGTGCCCGCCGCCGGACGCGGGCGTCGTCGCTCATCGTATTCGCTGGCGGAGTTCGGACGCGGCAGCAGAGTTGCAGCTGTGGCAATTGCTGTTGCGCCCATTGCAGTTGGAGCCAGTGCCTCCGCGCCGCCAGCTGTGCGGCTGCACGTGGCAAGGGACTCCTCGCGTAGATGACGCTGTTGTTGCTGTTGTTGATGCTGTTGTTGCTGCAGCTGCTGTTGCTGCTGCTGCTGCTGTTGTTGTTGCTGCTGTTGCTGCTGCTGCTGTTGTTGCTGCTGTTGTTGCTGCTGCCGCTGCTGCAGCTGCTGATGTTGCTGCTGCTGTCGATGACGTTGGCGAATTTGGTGCAGGTGCTGCTGCAGTGCCGCCTCATTGCTGACACCACTGGCATCGTCGTCTGAGGTCAGATCTATGGACAGTATGGGCTCGCGTGTCGAGTGCACGAATACAACGTCATCGTCATCGTCATTGGAGTCCGAGGACCAATCAAGCAGTTGCAAATCGGGCGCAGTCAACACCGCATTATCCCCATTTGGATTCGCGTGGGCATTGGAGTTGTGCCGTCTGCCCGTCGAGGTTGAGGGCACATTGCTGGGCACTTCCAGCGTTACAGGCGCCTGCTGCTGTCGGCCTCCATCCGTTTCACGCGGCCGGCCCACATAGGCAATCACACAGGAGCCGCCGCTTGAAGGCTGCTGCTGCTGCTGCTGTTGCTGTATCTGAGTCTGAGTCAACGACTGCTGCGAATTCTGAAGCAGAGAGACTCAAGTTATGGTCAAATATATAAAGCCACCAAAAAAACTCTAAGAACAAGTTAAGCTTTCAAAAATGTTTTACCAAAGAAAACAATGGTTTTAAAAAGAAAATATTTTGGGAACTTATTACATAGTGTAATTACCAAAATGTAAATACATTACAAAGTGCGTATTAAGGATTGCTTTTGTTGATATTGGTCTTACCTGTCGCTCATTGCCTCGCGCCAGTTCGGCATAAGTGCGATGCCGATGACGACCTGGTTGAAATGCATAGAAGTTCGTTGGCGACAGACTGGACATAGCCGATGGTGACAGCTGCACATCGCTGCGCGACTCCAGACGCGCCAGCTTCCTGGGCGGCTGACAAATGTGACCGTGGCTGCTGTTGTTGCTGCTGCTGCTGCCGGTGGACATCGGCTCATCCATGGAGCGTACTCGCGATCGGGTCCGCACGATGCCGCTGCCTAAGCCGGAGGCGTTGCAGGTTTTGAGCACCGCTGCTGGTCGCTGCTGATGCTGCTGCTCCTGAGTCGCTGTGGGCGTGGTAGCGCCCCTATCGTTGGTCAGTCGATGTACGCCACAGATTTCGCGGCCGCCATAGTCCACGCTGCAAGTGGTGTGTGTGGCCGTGGTGCAGGAGGCGGCATTGGAACGCATGAAGCTGCTGTCGGGTGGGTGCAGTGTTGGGGGAGCCAGGCCATTAAACCTGTAGCCGCGACTGTTGTAATACGTGTGATCCGCATGATCGCTGCTATTGCTGCTGTGCGGTCGCGCAGCGATAACTTCTGCCGGTGCTGCTGATGGTCCTGCTGGCGGTGCGTTGTGCATGCGCAAGTCCCAGCCATCATCACTACTGTTGTCACCCGTGGGAAAATGCTGGCGCAGACGAAAAACACGACGACGATGTTGTTGCTCTTGCTCTTGTGCCTGGGCGCTGGTGCTGGGCGTGGCTTCCAGTTCAATGGCCGTCGAGGAAGAGGCAGCGGTATTGGATGCACTTGGAGTTGCCTCATTGCGATTGCGATTTTGTTGCGTTGGTTTTTTCTTTTGAAGCGCCGATGTGGTTGTGGTTGTGTTGGTGGTGCGTGTGTTGGCAAACTGCACATGCTCCGTATCCGATGCACTGGATGTGACATCATCATAGGCGGTAGCCTGACCAATCCCATTGTTATCGCTGTTGCTCGCCTCAAAGGAGCTGTTTGTGCTGCTGCTGGTATTGCTCGAGCTGAGCAGCGAGCTGGAGGGTAGCTCGTAGTTGTTGGCTCGCGACTGCAGCAGCAACTGCTCATCCACCGCATGATCGTCAATTGTATGGGGAAAAACGCTAACAAAACGCGACTCGCTGCTGCTCCGTACATTATTATTGCTATTAATATGATTATTGTTGTTACTGTCGTGACCCGGCTCCCGTTGCTGCTGCTGCTGCTCTGTTTCAGTCTTGCGTTGTGCGTTATGATTTGGAATGAACTGGGAGACAGCAGTGCTGTCGCCTCGACTACTGCTGCTTGCAGTCGCTGACAATGTGGACGTTGCGGCGGTGGACGTTGAGCTGAGCTCAAAGAATTGCGTGGGTTCACCACCACCAGCACCGCCACCGCCACCGCCAACGACACCACCATTGGAATGCACAATGGACTGCACATGCGCCACGGGTGCCGTATAGCTGCTGCCCGGCTCGGAGAGCCGATTGCAGTGGCAGACATCGCGTATGACATTGCACTTCCAGCACTTGTTACCAGCCAGGCTACCAGTTGAGCTCGCCGGCTCCGCATAAGACTCCCTGGATCTGGGAGACGGCTGATACTGAAACACGGAGAAATAGCCGTTTGCACCAGCTGATGCTGGCGCGACCGGTAGCTGTGGTCGCATGTCGGTTGATGTCCGCAGATAGGAGGGTATCAGCGTATAGCTATCCGGCAGTGTCTCGCGCGGCCGTTCAAAGTATACGGGTATATAGGGTGAGCGTTCTGCAAATATTCAAATATTTAGATACATTTTGGAGATGCTTTAGAAGTTGCACTTACGCGGTTCCCTGGAGCCCAGCTGTAGCATGACGTCTGAGTAGCCAATAGAGACGCCATGGTGCTGATTGCGATGCTGTTCCTGCATATGACGGTGTCTGAGTTCATCCTGTTCATTTTCCATGCTTACGCTTTTTTTTTTGTTTTTACTTTTAAAGAGAAACATAAATGAGAAAATTATTAATGTGTCTGTGATCACATAAATATGAGTATTATGTGAGAAAACTGAAATTCCAAAATTTAAACGTACGACATTTTTTTCTTGGTGCCTACTACGAGAATTTCTAAACCAATGAGGGAAACCAAAATATGTCCATTCTAGAAACTTGACGGCCGACGTGTTTCTAACATATTTAACTAAGAATAGCTGACTGAAATCGAATTAAAGAGCCAAGTCTATAAAGAAAACTGGGGTATAAATATGTGAAGCCCAAAAGGTTGGCTTAGTTTTTAGAATATATATTGTGCACATGTCTTCAAAACTAAATAATTGTTTTAAAGTTTTAAGTACTGAAAAATTACAAATAAAAATTAATATCCTAATTTCCTCCTTTTTTTATTGACTAATTTGGATTTAAATGTTAATCACTTGTTCTATTGTATGTAAATGATACAAATCTAAAACTTTAAGTATGGTTGTCTCTCAGCCGTGATCCCAAATCTGTCTATAGCAACTGTTTTCAAAACGAATTAAACTTCTTCAAAAATTTAATAAAATGTAAATAATCTTGTTCTTCTAAATGTTAAAACAAGTAATAAAAGTATATATATATTATTGAATAAAATAATATTGAGACTCCGTAAATGTATTTTGTACAGAGGGCTTTTAATCAATATGCCATATACGCTGTGCCTTAATTATTTATATCGAACATTTACTGTACTTCTACATTATTCAAACCATGAATGAATGAGTAAGGAAAACTCCCATCACTATTTTCGTATTGTCACCTGATTTTAACGAGATGATTGCAATGCATTTAGGCATTACACATTTAGAATTGACTTGAAATCGGCGGTAGTGTACTGAGATTTTTTATTTGACTTTCAGGTTTGATAAGAAGTTGAAAACTGGCCCAAAAACAGCTGTGTATAGAATAAGACGGAAAGAGCAAAATATTTTGGAAGATTCAGTGTGAGAGAGGGAGAGAGCGTGCGTGTGTATGGACAGAGCATGCGAGACGAACAGAGGGAGAGCGAGTGGAGCTTACCTGCTGCCCGAAGCCCGACAAGCACCTTAATGACAAAGTGAGCAAACTGCTATTTTGCAAACAACGCAGTCATTTGAACGAAGTATTTTCATAGCAAGCACGCACAGTAATTACTTGGGCACCGTTCTAATTATATAAAACTGCAATTAAAAGTGCCAAAACGTAGCTAAAATCACACAAATAGCACAAAAATATGAACGACGTAGGGAAAAAATCACACACATACACTAACTACGAGAAATATCGATGCATCGATACGTGAACTTTTGCAATGCAATGATATCGATTAACATATGTCATACAAACAATTCAAAATTGACTGCTTTATTTTTTAATTATTCCTATTCCTGTGCAGTTGTGTTTGGTGTGCTCTATTCATAACTCTGTGCTTTTAAATTTAAAGAAGTTAATAATTTGCTCCATTGCGCCACTATTACTAGTGCTGTGCAACGCTGTGGGAAATACATTGACCATTAAGTAGCACTGCAACGACATATCGAGTCATGAATCTAAAAATATCGATAGCATATCAACAACCCTACATTCCGCAGGCATGAAAAATCTTAAAGTTAAAGTAATTTGTTTATAATAAAAGTGCCAGACACCATACGCAAGAATTGGCCAGCAGCTAAACGGTATATATGTGAATTTCATAGCACTTGGCCATATTACGAGTCGACACGTATGCCAACTAGCATAATAAAGGAGCGGGGTGTGGTTGTGGCTTGAAATTTGTGAACGTTAAAATTGTTTTTTTTTTTTTATTTTTGTTATAATAAACGTCGATTGATGGCACAAGAACAATGCGTCCAGACGCCGTTGTATGGGCTAATTACATATGCCAAACACAAAATGCCGCGCTATATTAATTGAAAGCTCAATTTTTATGCAAATGAGTTTTTGTGGCAGGCGGCCAAAGCGGCTGCGACTACAACTGCTGTGTTGTGTGTACATATATGAAAACAACAAAAAAAAACTAATACAACAACAATATTGTTTCCTTCGATTTGCGTTTTGTGCTTTTACTTCGCAGATTTGGCAAACGAAGAAATCTGAAGCACCAGCAGCCCCACAAACAAAAAGCAACAAAAAAACAAAAACAGCAGCAGTCCCCAAGTCCCAAGTTAGCCTGCAATGTGCAGCTGCAGCGTAAGCGTACGAGATGTCCCGGCTCGCTGATTACTTTGTAATTGTTGGCTACGATAACGACAAAGAAAGTGAGTGCCAACGATTGATATGTACATCTATATATTTATAAATATGTATGTAATTAAGTATATACAAATACAGTGATCACTCGAAAAGTAGAGCCCTTTAGATTGTAGCTTGCGCATAGTTATAATTTTGAATTAAATTATTTGTTACAACAATTTAAAAGGTTAATAAAACCTACATATTAATAATTTTAGCGTCATTAAAATTCGCATTGATTTTTATTTCAACCCTATTGATCTTATCAGCACTAGATAATAATGAACATATGTAGATCAAATGAAAAGACAATTTACCTTCACCCAAAAAGACGACAAAATTCTGGGGATCACTGTGAAAACACTTTTATTATTATTTAATATGTGCCTGTTTTTATTTTTGCAGAAACGGCCGGCAATGTCTGTGGCCAGCCGATATGCGGTAAAATTGTGCAACGATTTCCTGAGAAAGATTGGCCCGACACGCCCTTCATCGAGGGTATCGAATGGGTGAGTAGTTTCTTTCGCAACTTAGTTCGCCTCGCATACATACAATTACTCATTGTGAAATTTAATTATTTTAGTTCTGCCAGCCACTGGGCTGGAATTTATCGTACGAGAAACAAGAGCCGAAATTCTTCATATCAGTGCTCACCGACATCGATGCGAATAAGCATTATTGTGCGTGCCTGAGCTTCCATGAAACGCTGGCCATCACACAAACGCGTAGCGTGGACGATGAGGATGAGACCATTGGAAACAACAGCAGCTGCAGCAGCAGCCGCGGGTTGCTCGGCACTGCGCCCGCGGATGCCATTACGCACCAAAGCATTATGTATGCTCCCAAGTGTTTGGTGCTCATATCCCGATTGGATTGTGCCGACACTTTTAAGGTAAAACTCAAACTTATAGTTAGTAAATCCAAAGACACCTATGCGAGCAAAGTATTTAATATTGTGACGTAAAGTTTTGAGACTATAAATATTGACTAAGGTTATATATAAATACATGTTTTTGCCCATACATATTAAAAACAATATTAATTTCTGAAAGTTAAATTTGTTTATACAAAAAACATAAATATTAATTTGAAATATATTTCTTCATGATATTCATATTTTATTATTTTATTCATATAGACTTAAGTCAAATGAGCTGAACTTAATTATATATGTAAATAATATAATATAACTTCTCCTAAATAATAGTTGCAGTTATAGATATGTTGAAATCGAAAAGACGCATAACTTTATATATTTTTAGTCGGATTCTTATTTTTTGTACGAACGAATTATTTGTTTTCCAAAATATATTAGTCAAATTTATCAAATTTCAACATATATTCAGTTATACTTAATCATTCGAATTATGAAAGCACCGTTTAGAGAAGTTTAACTGTTTTAAAAAAACAGAATAGTTCGGGGCATCGATTTCTTGAAAAATTCGAATTTCTAATTTACCTATTTACAGAAATAAGTTAACATTCCATTATTTTGCAGAACTGCCTGGGCACGATCTATACGGTGTACATTGAGAACTTGCCATATGCCATGGAAAATCTGATCGGCAACATACTCGGCTGCATACAGGTGCCGCCAGCGGGCGGGCCTCAGGTGCGCTTCTCGATTGGCGCCGGTGACAAACAATCGCTCCAGCCGCCACAGAGCTCCTCGCTGCCGATGACGGGCAGTGGAGTTTACTTTCTGTTCAAGCAGCTGGGCATTAAGAATGTGCTGATATTACTGTGCGCCGTAATGACTGAAAATAAAATACTCTTTCACTCCAAGTGCTATTGGCACTTGACGGACAGCTGCCGGGCATTAGTGGCGCTCATGTATCCATTTCGTTATACACACGTCTATATACCCATACTGCCGGCCCCACTCACTGAGGTGCTCTCGACGCCGACGCCATTCATAATGGGCATACACAGCTCGCTGCAGACGGAGATAACGGATTTGCTGGACGTGATTGTGGTTGATCTGGATGGCGGTCTGGTGACCATACCGGATGCGCTGACACCACCGGTGCCAATATTCCCATCGCCGCTATGGGAGATAACGCAGGATCTGCTCGCTATGATATTATTTCCTAATTTGGCTCAAGCGGATCTGGCATTCCCCAATATCGAGCGACCATCCGCGGTGCTAGCCAAGACGGAGGCACACATTGACAAGGAGCTGCGCGCCATATTCATGCGACTGTTCGCCCAGCTGCTCCAGGGCTATCGCTCCTGCCTGACCATCATACGCATTCACCCGAAGACGGTTATTACGTTTCACAAGGCTGGCTTTCTCGGCGCTCGCGATCTTATCGAGAGCGAGTTCCTATATCGCGTCCTCGACAGCATGTTCTTTACCACGTTTGTGAATGAGCGCGGACCGCCGTGGCGTGCCGCTGATGCCTGGGATGAATTGTACAGCGCCATGAACGAGCTGCTCAAAACGGAGTCACAAAACCGGAATCTCGTAAGTAGACTCTTTACCAGGGACCGTAAATAATGATGATTTGTGTTTTTTATTGCATGAAAAAAACTATGTACTTTTAACAGCTTAATGCTAAAGTTTGCCCTGACAAGAGGGAATCTTATAAATAACAATTATTTTTGGTTTTTTTTTTCAAAAATAAAATTGAAAATGCAATTGTGACTATTGTGACTACTGCATAGGATTTTTAAAAAGATTGATATATATCATTAGAAAGTTAACTTAAATAAATCTCTTACACACTTCAAAAATCAAATTTCATTTTATTTTTTATAAATAAAATAAAATTTCATTTTAGTGTCGATGTAAATATAATAAAATACTGGGACATAAAAAAGTTAAAATTCCCTAATTAATACAAGCAACTTAGAATGACAAAACAAATTGATCTAGCCGTGTCCGTCTGTCTGTATGTATGCAAACTAGTTCCTCAGTTTTTGAGCTATCGCGATAAAACTTTGCACAGAGACTTATTATTCAAAGGGACAGCACATTGGTCGGAGCCGGCCGGATCGGAACACTATATCTTATAGCTGCCATACAACTGGAAGTCGGTTTTGGCCATAAATTCCATGTTTTCAAAGCTATCGCGATGAAACTTTGCACTGATACCTATTTTTCAAACATACATCACATTGATCGGAGCCGGTCGGATCGGATGACTATATCTTATAGCTGCCATACAACTGGAAGTCGGTTTTGGCCATAAATCCCATGTTTTCAAAGCTATCGCGATGAAACGTTGCTCAGATACTTATTATTCAAAATGATAGCACATTGATCGGAATCAGCCGGATAGCTTATAGCTGCCATACAACTGGAAATAAATTAAATACTCTTAAAACAAAAAAATAAATTGCCCGCGATAAAATGAATTTTTACAGCATATGAAAGTGCTGCAGTTGGTAGAGTGAAAATTGTCTAAAGGTTCGAAAAGAGTATAAAATCTTCGGCACGCCGGAGATAATCCTTTCCCACTTGTTTTTTGTAAAATTAAAAAAATAATTAAATTTAAAACATTAAAAAAATTTATTTTAAATATAAGAGGTTCTTGTAAGTTCATGTCGACTAAATACAGACACATAAAATTAATTTTAATGTCATATAAATAACAGTAAAATTTTCTGAAATAGTAAACACAATATTAAAAAATTAATATTAAAATATTAGATTATTCTAAATATAATATTTTACTTATATTGCTTAGAACGATTTTGGTCTCTGCATTTTACACATTGCTTGTTTTGATGTTAAACTAACTTGTGAACTCTCCCACAGATACTCACACATATCCAGGAGCTGGGCCGCACTCTGTATGAGAACGAGGCATCCAATGCGCCGGCTACTTACGCTCAGAAAGTGCTGCGCCCACCAGAGGGCGCTTTTCAGCGCATCCACCAGCCGTCGTTTCCGCGCATCAACACCGATAAGGTCGAGCTTATCATACAGGACGGCATACGCAAGAATGGACAGTCGCAGCGCTTTCACGTAACACGCAATCAGCATAGAATTATACCCATGGGTCCTCGGCTGCCGGAGGCACTGGACGTGCGTCCCACCACAGTGCACAACTCGGCGCGTCGCCTGGAGGTCTTGCGCACCTGTGTGTCCTACATCTTTGAGAATCGCATTGCGGATGCGCGGAAACTGTTGCCCGCTGTAATGCGAACGCTGAAGCATCGGGATGCGAGGCTCATTCTGTGCCGGGAGCTTTTTGGCTATGTGCATGGCAACAAGGCGGTGCTCGACCATCAGCAGTTCGATCTGGTGGTGCGCTTTATGAACAAGGCACTGCAGAACTCCTCTGGCGTGGACGAATACACCGTGGCGGCTGCCCTGTTACCCATGTCCACCATATTCTGTCGCAAGCTGTCGATGGGCGTAGTGCAGTTTGCCTATACGGAGATCCAAGATCATGTTATTTGGAAGAACTTGCAGTTTTGGGAGTCCACCTTCTACCAGGATGTGCAGGCGCAAATCAAGGCGCTGTATTTGCTGCAGCGTCGCCAGAACGAGCACAACAAGGAGGCCAATTGTGTGCTGGACGAAGTGCCGCTGCAGGAGCCAACAGCATTGGAAATTACAGCCGAGCAACTGCGCAAAAGTCCCACCATCGAGGAGGAGAAGAAGGCAGAGCTTGCCAAGTCAGAGGAGTCGACTCTTTACAGCCAGGCCATACATTTTGCCAATCGCATGGTATCCCTACTGATACCGCTTGACGTCAACGTAGATGCAGCCAGCAAGCCCAAGCAGGCCTTTCGGCTCGAGGAGAACCAGAGTGTTTCCAATAGGTAAAACTTCATTTGCATATTGTCAGATATTGAAATAGATAGAATCTTTTTTAATTTTTGTTTAGCTTAATTCCATAATTTGGCATTCTAATTTAGATTCACTGTGAATCATATTTAACGAACCTATTGGATTATCGTATATTTTATTAGGATTAATTTTAATATAAATGTAAGTGGATTGAGATCATTCTGCTGGGTAGGTCGATACAGTGAATCCATTAGATTCCAATCCAAAATATTCTATGAATTCTCTGAACCCAATTGTTTCTTATCCGATGGATACGAAACTCGTTAGAGACATATTTTCTGTTGATAGCATAGTGGAAAAAAATCATCTAATATTCAATTATCGTCTAATCGATTTGACACTCAAAACTGTTCATTGGCTTTAAAGCCACCAACTGATAAAGCCGTAAAACTGATAACTTAAATTATAAAAAAAAAATTCCCAAGCCGTTCCAGTTAGTTTTTATAAAATTTATTACAATTTTCTTATAATGTAATTCACTTGCAGTATTATGGGCTCACACAGCCTGAGCGAACATTCCGACGAGGGTTTCGAGGAGAACGATGCCTTGGAGATTGGCGTAACCGTTGGGAAGACAATTTCCCGTTTCATCGATTGCGTCTGCACCGAGGGCGGCGTCACCTCGGAGCACATACGCAATCTGCACGACATGGTGCCAGGCGTTGTGCACATGCATATTGAATCTCTGGAGCCGGTATATCTGGAGGCCAAACGGCATCCGCATGTGCAGAAGCCCAAGATACAAACGCCTTGCCTCCTGCCCGGCGAGGAGCTGGCCACAGATCACTTGCGCTGCTTCCTCATGCCGGATGGACGGGAGGACGACACGCAGTGCCTAATACCCGCAGAGGGTGCACTCTTCTTGTCGAACTATCGCATCGTGTTCAAGGGCTCACCCTGCGATCCGCTCTTCTGTGAGCAGACGATTGTGCGCGCCTTTCCCATCGCCTCACTGCTCAAAGAGAAGAAGATATCTATGCTATATCTGGCCCACTTGGATCAAACGCTGCCGGACGGGCTGCAGTTGCGCTCCAGCTGCTTTCAGCTGCTCAAGATTGCCTTCGACACGGAGGTGACGTTGGAACAGATCGAAGCGTTTCGTAAAACGCTGAACAAGGCCCGTCATCCGTTCGATGAATTCGAGTATTTCGCTTTCCAATCGTACGGCACCATGCTACAGGGCGTTGTGCCGCTCAAGACCAAGGAGAAATACTCCACGCTAAAGGGCTTCGCAAAGAAGACGCTCCTCCGCACCGCGAAAAAGGCAGGCTTTCGGCAGAAAGCGCAAACCAAGCGCAAATTGGTGCCGGAATACGAGCTAGGTGGCGGCGGCGGCAGTGCTGATGCACTGGAAACGCACTCCATTGACGACGAGCTCGAGGATGCGGACGAGTTTGAGACGCAACAGAACGAGGCACTGCCACGCCTACTAACCACCAAGGACATTGAGCGCATGCGCGAACGCAGCTATGTACGCGACTGGAAGCGCCTCGGCTTCGATGCGGATGCCCAGCTCGGCTTTAGGATTAGCAATGCGAACGCCAACTATGCCACCTGCCGCACCCTGCCGGCCATCATTGTGGCGCCGGTGCAGTGCAGCGATGCGGCCATGACCCATCTGGGACGCTGTTTCAAGGGACAGCGCATACCGCTGCCCACCTGGCGTCACAACAATGGCTCCCTGCTCATCCGGGGCGCGCAGCCCAATAGCAAGTCCGTGATTGGCATGATTAAGAATACGACGGGTGCCAATACGATGACGCACAACGATGTCACCCACTATCCGGAGCAGGACAAGTATTTCATGGCGCTGATCAATACGATGCCCAAGCTGACGCCGCTGGACGCACTCAATCAGTACACGGGCATGAATCTCTCGATGAGCTCGCTGCTCGGTCACGGCGCCGGCGTTGGCGAGGATCATCAGTCTCTGACGCCCGAGTTGATGCGCAAGCAGCGCTCCAATTTGAGTGTCACCGACGGCAGCAAATCCAACGCGTCGGGCAACAAAGGCGGCACCATGAAGGGCAATGAAAGGAACTCATCGGCGCATGCCTTCCGCAAGATGCGACTCTATGCATTGGGTAAGTCAAGCGCCACACCAAACTTTCATCTATACTTGCATGAGCTATACATGAGCTATAATTCTTTCAGAGTAACTTACATATCTGTATATATATGAAACAAGTTATACACAGTGGTAGCAGTGTGTTTAAGCAGTTTACATTATGGATCTGAAATATCTTCTGTGTTTCTCATTCAATTTTAAGATGATTATGTTCGATAAAGATGTCTTTCAAGTGTGTGATTATGCACAATTGCACATCCGTATGCTCTTTGAGATTATACAAATTGGGCTGTGTAGCTCCTATAATTTTCAAATTATGACAAAAACACATTAGTACAAAATCGAAATGTATCGATATTTTTTTAAAAAGCGATTTATTGATAAAATGATACAAAGTTCATCTGACCTGGGATACAAGAACATACTTTAATACTACTTTATACTTGTGTACAACTTTTTACCAATTTTGAATGGGTTACACGGTATACAAAGATAAGTTAGAGGGATATATATACTATACAAATAAAGTTCCTGATTCTGAAACTCAAACCATATTTTTATAAGATTTATTCGCCACCAAAAATTAAATTAGCCGTTTTAATACAAATTACCCTCTAATCGCCAGGTGAAAAATCGCAGGCCAAGTCGAATTTGAATGGTGACTTTTGTGCGGACTTTATACCCGTGGACTATCCGGACATACGGCAATCGCGTTCAGCGTTCAAGAAACTAATTCGCGCCTGCATACCATCGCACAATGCCAACGATGCAGATGGTCAAAGCTTTGCCAAGATGGTCGAGCAATCCGACTGGTTGCAGCAAATCTCCACGCTGCTGCAGCTCTCGGGCGCTGTGGTGGATCTGATTGACCTGCAGGAGAGCAGCGTGATGCTATCGCTGGAGGATGGCTCCGATGTGACCGCTCAGCTCTCAGCCATAGCGCAGCTCTGCCTCGATCCCTACTACCGCAGCCTGGACGGCTTTCGTGTGCTCATCGAGAAGGAGTGGCTGGCCTTCGGACATCGCTTTGCCCACCGCAGCAATCTGAAGACGTCGCATGCGAGCACAAATATCGCATTTGCGCCAACCTTTCTGCAGTTTTTGGACGTGGTCTATCAGCTGCAGCGGCAGTTTCCCATGGCCTTTGAGTTCAATGATTTCTACTTGCGTTTTCTGGCTTATCACGTCGTCTCATGTCGCTTCCGCACGTTCCTGTTCGACTGCGAGCTTGAGCGCTATGACTCGGGCATTGCCTCCATGGAGGATAAACGCGGCTCGCTTAGCACCAAGCACATGTTTGGCGGTGGTGCCGCCAACGGCTCCGATGACGAGTGCAATGTTTATCCGCTGGACATACGCAGTCCGCGCACGCCCACCCAGCTGAATCGCATCGGTCACTCCATCTTCGACTATATCGAGCGACAGCACAACAAGTCGCCCATTTTTTACAATTTCCTTTACTCCGCCAACAAGGATGTGGTGCTACGTCCGCAGAATAGCGTGGCTGCCTTGGACCTGTGGGGCTTCTATACCAATGAAGAGCTGGCCCAGGGACCACCCTACGATCTGGAGGTGACCAACGTAGACGACGAAATCGATCTGTCCGAAATCAAAGGCAAGCGCATGGTGATCAGCGCCGGCTACGACAACATCGAGAAGTGCAATCCCAATGCCTATGTGTGCCTGCTCAGCGAGGTGAAGCAGGCGGAAACGGAACGCGGCCATTTGCCACAGAAGTGGCAGCAGGTGTGGAATAATCTGGTGGTGCCCCAAATGGAGCCCATGTCGCGCAAAACCTCGCTCAGCAGCATGCTGGTGCAGACGCATCAGCACAAACGCTCTACGCTCGAGATTATCATGAAGGGCCGCCTGGCGGGTTATCAGGACAAGTTCTTTCATCCGCATCGCTTTGAGAAGCATCCGTACACGACGCCCACCAACTGCAATCACTGCACGAAGCTGCTCTGGGGACCCGTCGGCTATCGCTGCATGGACTGCGGCAATTCCTATCACGAAAAGTGCACCGAACTCTCCATGAAGAATTGCACGAAGTACAAGGCCATAGATGGCGCCGTCGGCCCACCGAACGTTAGTATGTCACAGGGCGATACCGCCAGCATTGCGTCTAGTGCAGCCACCACCGCACGGACATCTAGCCATCATTTCTATAACCAGTTCAGCAGCAATGTCGCCGAGAATCGCACGCACGAGGGGTTAGTTTGACTTATCTATCCGAAATATATCTAATTACCTATTTCATAATCCTTGTGCAGACATCTGTATAAACGTGGCGCCTTGCTCAAGGGCTGGAAGCAGCGCTGGTTTGTTTTGGACTCGATTAAGCATCAGCTGCGCTACTACGACACATCCGATGACACAGCACCCAAGGGAATTATAGGTACACGTACTTGGGATCAAAGCTGAAATCTTATATACTAAATTTCTTATGCATTTTACAGAGCTGGCTGAGGTGCAGTCGGTTACGGCCGCACAACCCGCACAAATTGGCACAAAGCGCGTAGATGAAAAAGGTTTCTTTGATGTAAGTATAAAGTTATTTATAAATTATAAATGTACCCACAATAAAACGCCTTGATTATAAACTATATATATACAAATATATATATGTATTTGATACACGGTCAAAAATGTTTTTAATCTCGGAAAATGTTCTAATTTTTTGGTGAAATTAACTTATGTTTTCCTAATTTTCAATGTCTTCTGATGAACTTAATTTATTCTATTATTTAAAGAAAATCTTAAATATTTTTATTTTCAAAAATGTGTAAAAAAAAAATGTTTTATACCGATATGGACGTTTTAATTTAGGGATGTTTGAATCTGCAATTGTCCCCTATACGAAGTTATATGTTATTAACATTCATAATTGAAAATACTTTTTCTTACAGCTGAAAACTTCGAAGCGCACCTATAACTTTTATGCCATGAATGCAAATCTGGCGCAGGAGTGGACTGAAAAGCTGCAGGCCTGTTTGCAGTAGGCCACAATCATCACGAGGCACTCTCTTAAGTACCGTTGTTCCGTGGCTTCTACATAGGCATTTGTTCTATGCAATCTTCGTGTTCTGCTCCCTTACCTTTATATATATATATATATATATATATATATATATATAAGTATGTACACTATGCTGAATGTTTTGTTTTGTTGTAGGACAATCCAATTAACGTTATTATTAATGTTTTTTTTTATGAGAGAGAGTATTTATTTGTCAACGCGTGTATTACTCTGGATCTGTAGTAGCTCTGTGTGTATTATTTATAACCGAAAAATATTTTTACATATATAAGTTGATTAAGTGTCAAAAGTTGTTTATTAACACTCGCATAATGCATAAATTACATGAATATTTAGCAAAAATTAACGTAGGCGACAAAAGCTAAACAAATTAAATAGTAAAAACGAGAGAAAATAACTTTAAAAAAAAAATCATACTGTAAATGTGCATACATATATAAAGAAGGAAACTATAATATCATGTGATTATACGTATAATGATGACAAGAAAGAATGGAAGAAAAGTAATGGAAAAGGAAACCACGATAGCAACTTTTTATATACATTTTTTATATATATACATATATCGTGCATATATATATGCTATATGTCTATCTATACATACATACATACATACTTATATAGTAAAAATACCAAAGATAATTCCACCTTTGTTGCGCAATTAAAATGCATTTCTTAATTTCTTCCTTTGAATTAAATTTAATTAATAAACGCCTTTCTTTATTTATACAATACTATAATATACTATATATTATATACGTATATTATATAATTTACTGCAATTCATTTGTGGCTTACACTCTATATACATTTTTGAACAAATGCGCTTTGTATTTTTAATTTTATCTTTAACTGCTAAACAACTGCCCCAAATTCCTTCGATCAGATCATAGGAACGTCGTCCAGTAGACAATGTTGAGAATGAAAAACGAGAACGGAAAGAAAAAGCGCGAGAACTTATCTATATAAATGGCGGTCGCATGCCCATGACAGAATGTATCATACTGTGGCTCAATTATCGACTCCCGATGATGATGCTGCAAGACGCGCTACAGAGTTTCAGTTTCAGCCAGTTTTGGCTGTCATTAGCCATTGCCCCACAACTCACCTTCAAGTCATCCAGATCGGTGATATTCTCATCGGAATAGCCCTTCATGGCCTTGGTGGCCACCGGACCCATAAAATTGTTGACCACAGCGAACTCCATGAGCGATAGAAACACGAATACCGAACAGGAGGACATCCACACATCAATGGCCTTCACATACGACACCGGCGGCAACGACTGTTGCGATTGTGTATTCTGGGTGGCCAGCGTGAGCAGCGAGGTAACTCCTAGGGTAACACGCGCCGGTATCGCCTCCGGCTTAATCCAAAACGATATCCACGACATTACCACAATCAGCGCCGACGGTATGTAGGTGTGAAATAGATGGTATCCCAGGCGGCGACGCAAATTAAATACTATAGCCAGGCAGGTAAAGTTGCCTGAGCGGGAGAAAACGCAAAAAAGGAAGATTCGATTTCAAAACTATTGCTTATTCACAAATATTTCGAATTGCGGAAAATTATATTGTTCTAAAAAAATAATTAAAACTCAATGGCTATAGCATGATATTAAATTGACACATTCATAAAATCTTAAATAATAATGATTTAAAAAAATTTAAATTGAGATGCAGGAAAATTATTTGTAATAATTTCTGATGTATTTGTATTTACATATATTTAGAGAACAGTGGATGCGCGGAAATTAAAAAATTCGGATATTATTATGGCTTTTCTAGGAATTAGAAAGTCCATATCGCGCGGATATTATAAGCCAACAATATCATATATCAAATCACTTACCCGTTGAGTACTCAATGGTGCAATCTGTCGTATAATTATTTGAAATGTCCAGTTGTGGCAGCTCGATCTCCGCATTGACCACCAGCGGATCGGTCATATTCCAAATGAACACCAAATCCTCCACCGTGTGTGATACTAAAAATGTTATTTGTGAACGACATTGGACAATAGAATGGTCTAGCACTTACAGCTCTCTATCATCATGGAGCAGATTTGTGTATCGTGCGGATAGGATTCGAATTTCATGGCGCAGGACAGCACCAGCGTCAGCTTGGACATGTAGAGCAGCGTCTTGTCGTGGTAGAGCCAGAGATAGTGATTCGGTATGCTCATCTCGTGGAAGGTGACCTTCTTGGCATTCTTGAAGAAGCAGTCGGGTCGCCAAATGCTGTGCAGCCAGTCTACGTCCAGGATGCGGTACTGTTCGCTCATGTTCTCTGGCAATCGCAGACGTGGATCGCGCCAACTTTGTGCTAAGAATATGTCCGTCACATAGGTCTGCAAGGAGGCAAATTTAAGGGTATGCAAAAGCGAAGGAGCTTCTTTGTGCTCGACTTTTAACAGTCTGTCTTAATTACCATGGACTCCTCGTTAATCGAGTCCAATGAGAGCACAGTGACGTGAAAATAAACAACTGTCGGCTGGCCAAGCAGCTTGGGTGCACGGTTCTTGTCGTAGGTCTTGGATGGTATGGGTAATATGTCTGGCAGCGATAAGCTTGACTCGTAATGAGAAACCAGTTCGGCACTCTCTGTATTGTTTCTGTTATTTAGCGAAGAGGAAAAAAAATAATGTTGAGGTTATGTTGCAGCCTTGTCTGATGCAATGCGTTTTCGCCAGCTTGGCAAATATAGTCAATTGTATTAAATTGTGTCTATTACCTGAAACCGTGAACACAATTACACTGTTGAATTGATTTTTCTAGTATATGCATATAGATTGCGACTGCAATCAGGAAATTATGTTGTTTCAATTGTCTAAATATGTTTGGCATTTGCATTTTGAACACACAACGCGCTGCGTTTTTGAAATTCCAATATCTTCCAATTTTTGTAACGGCTATTTACTACATTTATTAGTGGTATTGCATAGTTTTGCGCGTTTTCACGTGTTGTTTTTTGCGTTTATATTTCAGTTTCATAATTTTATGGCACATTGATCTGTTGTGAATGACATTTTTCAAATGAGCGCAATCACTGGCACATTTCTACATCGATTGTCGCATGTGAATTCAATTTATTGGATTATTTAAAATGCAAGACGATTATTTATAAATGCAAGACGATTTTTATTTCTTTTCCGTTTATACGGCAAACCCAAACAAAATAATAAAAGAGTTATATAGACGTTGTGCTGTGCGCTACTCAAGGTGTGATAAATTAATTTCTATGGTTTCATTCGTTTTCATTGGCATTCCTCTCTTTGCTGTTGTACTTTTCAGAATGACATGCCGAGGTATGTGCAAAACAAAAACAGAAATTAAATCGGATTTCAGCAAGTCGCAGCTTACATACCACGCAACTGATAAAAGTGGAAAACAACTAGTGGAACAAACACTACAAATTGAGCTGAATTCTTTCTATGTCGACCAAGTCGTTATACCCCTTTGCAAATGTTTAAAGTAGAATATGCGTAATGCCTGACAGATAATTGACAAATCTGCGTTTGCGTATTCGTAACTGCAACAACAACGTAACATTCACATATTATACAAGCAAATAAAACCACAAATTTATGTGCTACTCACTTAAATCTATTTTAATGTTAGCTTACGTTTGAAACAGCGCGCCCAAATGGTTCACCTGTTGTTAACAGCCTCGGGGCTGCCAGATGCACATTGCATGCCGCTCAGCTGAGCAACCGAGCTGCCCATAAGCTCAACATGCGAACGTGGTGGCAACGCCGCGTTTCTATGATAAATATTGATTTGTTTTACTTGTATGTACTTGTTTTCTTTTAAGATGTAACTAAAAATCAGTTGATCCTTAAATTAACTTTAAAATATAAGTTATTAAATTAATTTAGAGTGCAGAGCACAAGTTGAACATGGAATTTCCGCAACAAATCGAAGGTAAGCTCATTTATCTGGCTATCACAGTTTTTCGGCGCAGGGCGTTAAGTTTGGGGCTGCTGACGACAGGGTTGGGAAGGTTAGATGACGGCGACGGGGTGGGGGGTCGTCCGTGTGCTCCTTTGTTGCACAGTGACGTGATGCGGCTGCGGCGCAGTGTGCAATTTGTATTGGTATTGATTACTTGCCAGAAAACCAAGATACACAAAACCCAGAAAAACGAAAAAGACGAAAAATAAAGAAATAACTGTTCTGGGCAGTGTTGAAGATGGACCAACCTTCTTGACATATGGCAATGAGGGGTATAATATTTCGATCTTAGGTACGCAACATCGCTTTTGGTTTAGATATCGTCTAAATGTTTATTTTTTCTCAATTAATTGATTGCCATTGTTCAACACAAAATGTTCATTTAAAATCCAAGCTTTCAAACAATCAATGGGAGTTATATGATATAGTGATTGGATGTTAATAAAATTTAGACAACAAAATATGAGAAACATAATAACAACTTTAATTGGTGAATTTTCTCGAAATGTTATTACTCGTTTGTCAACCGACTGTTTCTATAACAGCTATATAATATAGTGCTTCGTTGGTTAAGTCATTTTGCCATAGTAATTTGCGCTTAGAAACAATTGTAAAATCGCATCGAAATACCTTCAAAAATGAATGTGTATTTAAATATATAGACAGGTAATTGGAGGAACATGAATTTTCGATCTGATTTCAAGGGTTAACGAAACCGATCGAAAAACCCAATATTTATTTATTATTTCCTGGTGCTATAAGGTTATCCTCATAAATTAATGCACTAGACACAATACAAATTTCATGAGTAATTATTAAGTAATCCTAATTGATTTGACTGCTACTATTAGTTTTGAAAATTATTGAATTACTATACATATTGATATTCAAATTGTTTTTTTTTAGTTATCATTAAAGCACGACTCTAATTGGCATATGATATAGTATATAGGATATACTCTTATTAAACACAAGTATTACTCACCAGAGACGCTAGTCTTGGCACAACGGGCAACATATGCATATGATGTCGTAATGGAGTCGCCGCTATATCCCAAGGCCAACAACAATTTGAGCGCCAAGCTGTCGCCCAGCGCTGGCGACAAGATGAGCTCCAGCATGAATAGCAGCAGTCTGGAGGACACAACGCCGAGTGATTCGGGCATACAATTGCTGGACTCTGAGAATAGTGACGTCATGTTGGAGTCTATCAGCTCGCAGGCGGGCCTGGATTATGAGGAGCCGGCGAAGGTCTGTCGGGAGCAGGCGGTGGACACAAATTCGAATGTGGCCGTGGAGGAGACGATGGCCACCAGCGCCTGTTCGACCTTTGACAACGCTGAGAAGATCGTCTATAGGCGCAAGGTACACAAGGCGTCGTCCACGCCCAAAGCGCCTAAGAAGCGTGTATCATTTCACGAGGACATCCTGAAGAACACACGCACCGACAACATACACATCGAGCATGGCTTTATCACCTACAAAAACGGACGCAAGCTGGCCGTCGTCGGCAGCAACTCGGCGGGCGTGGCTGGTGCTGCGGGTCGCTACTCCTGGTGTGCGGAGCGGGAGCGCGTTCATGCGCCCACGGAGTTGAGCGCCGCCGGTCGAGATGCCGAGGAGGCAGCAGGCGTAGGCGGCACAGGCGGACACAATCGCCGTCTAGTCTATCGCAACGCCTGCTCCGATGTGCTGGACTATGGCAATACGGATATATACGATACCAATGAGCCGGTCGGACTAAAATATGACAACTCCGGCGTGTTTGAGTATGCGCCCTCAGCGGAACACAAGCAGCGGGACGAGCGTCTGCTATATCGCTGCGCCTGCAGCAGCTCCAATTCCAGTCTGGACTCGGATGAGCAGGATAAGAACTCAAATAGCAATGCCAATCGCAAACAGTATGAGCAGGCCAAGAGCAGCTCCTGCGACTGCATTGGCATGAGCAATGCCAACAATAATCTAATTGGTAAGTTATTTGTTCGATTGCCTTTTTATACCCTGTACCCTGGAGTGGTTGCTTACAAATAATTATTCCCCAGAAGTTATAGTCCCAATTTTCAAATATTTAAAATGTGATGTATGTTTGAATAATAAGTATCTGTGCAAAGTTTCATCGACATAGCTTTGAAAACATGGGATTTATGGCCAAAACCGACTTCCAGTTGTAGGCAGCTATAAGATATAGTGGTCCGATAAGTGTCTGTGCAAAGTTTCATCGCGATAGCTCAAAAACTGAGGGTCTAGATCCCATACATACAGACAGACAGTCAGACGGACATGGCTAGATCAATTTGTTTTTTTTTATTTACTTCGAAAAGAGTATAAATATAGTTTTTTAGAATGATTTAAGAAATAAAAATATGATTTTTAATGCAAAAGTGTTACTTGGGGAATAGTAGGCGTTCTAGTTGTCGGCCAACCTTCACTAGCGTGGATTATAAAAGCTAATTTTTAAGAGATTACGCAGGCTAGAAACACATATAATATGCACAAATCAATTATATTTATCTTTTTGGATGTATCCTTCTCAAATTCTTAAAATTAACACTTTTAATGAGAAATTTTAAATTTTTAGTATATGTACCTAGTGGAATGCCATCTTTTTGCTCTTAAAATTTACTAAATATCGGACAAAAAAAGGGGATTTATACAGAAAACAATTTTTCAAAATGTGTTTGCTAATGCTCTTTATTTAAGAACCAGACACGCTCAACCATATCAATCTTGATTTAGCAATTTATTTATTGATTGTTTTCGTAGCACAACAAGTTATATATTTACAAATTAATGTGCTTGAATTTCACTATTGAATTACATATATTAATAAATTAAGATTAAAGTTTATTTTTTAAATTTTATTTTATACTTGTTTAGTTGAAATTAATTTCTTTAAATAGTATGGATTCAATTTGCTTTATTCTTTTGAATATGACTATTTATTTGTATATTTAATGTATTCTTATGTAGAAGGTATATTTAATTTGTATAGTTTCAATGGTGTAATATTTAATACCACAACTTTTGTATTTATAAATCCAGGCGATAATTGCTATTACTCGGAGCCCAACATTGGTGATGCCGGTAGCCCCAAACAGAAATCCGTGTGGAACAAGGAGAAGATGCCCAAGTCGAGCTGCTTGAAGAAAACCAAACGACACACGAACATCATACAGGAGCAGGATCTGAACGAACGCGTGAAGAAGTTCAATGTGCACGACATCAAGCACCAGCTCCTGGACAATAGCAGCAAGATGATTTTCGGCTCGCTGAAAAGTATTTTCACCATGCCGCTGCCGGAACGTGGGGTGCCCGAAGGATCCGAGGACTTGCAGGCCGTGGTTGAGTGCGTGCCCGAACTGGAGCAGACGCCCGAGCACAAGCCCAAACAATTTGTGTCGCCCGACTCGCCGCCACTCAAGGCCAAGCCGCTGCTCAGCAAGAGTCTCGATGGCAGCAAGCAGACGCAGTGCGTCAAGAAGTTTGTGCACAATGTGGACGAGCAGCTGCGACGCAAAAACGATGACAGCTCCAATGAGGCCTCGCCCATGGAGAGCAGCCAGCATTCGTCACACGTGCTGCGACGCCAAGATGAATTCGATAAAGAAACAGTCGCAACGGCACCAGTTGTCACCAGCACGCAGAGCGAGTTCCGCAGCAAGTTTATCATCAACTGTGAGAGCACTGTCTTCGAGCACACCGGCGTCTCCTACGAGACCAGCGAACCGCAGCGATCAGAGCTGTTTTCCCTATCGGCCACACAGCACAGCAGCGTCGCCAGCTTGTTGGAGCGCGATGCTCCCGTTGCCCAGCCGGCGAGTCAGTTGCGCAGCTCGTTTATGGGCGCACCCATTGCCAAGACGTTTAGCAACTTCTTTCGCAGTCTCAAGGAGAGCTCCCTCAACACAACAGCTGACAAGGAGCAGGCGCTAAAGCAACAACATCAGCAGCAGCAACAACAGCAGCAACAACAGCAGCAACAACAGCAGCAACAACAGCAGCAACAACAAGCTGCAACTGATAGCTATTTTGGTAAATATTAAACATTTGAGTATATTTTATTATATGTGGCATGCATCACTAAAACTAAGTCACTAATAGTAGGAGAGCTGCAAGAAATTTTGGCTGCAGTCAATCTGGAGTTTTATAACTAAACTATAATTTCTCTATTCGATGTTACTTTAGAGATTATATGTATATATGATTAAAGCCGTCAATTCCGATTCCATTAACTCTATATATTCTCTATCGGCATCAACTTCAGTATCTCAGGTATATTGATGCCATATTGCTGCAGGTTAGATTAGTTCACTATAACAAATTAAATTGTTAAAAAAATATCTATTTATCTCCCCCAAATTGGCTATAACACATTTTTAAATGCTTCCACCATGCTCACAAGCAATTATCATAATAGTATGAGTAACTTTTTGGTTTAAACAAAAAAGGTAATTTCAAATACTCTTCAATAAGCAATTATCCTAATATGTTGTCAAACGTTTGTCGGTTTCATATAAAACTACATAATACCAAATTCTATTTCTGAAATGAAATTTTGCGAAAATCTGTGAAAGCTTAAGTAGTTGAGATAATCTTCAAAAATCCTAAACTAGTTTGAATTTATTCTTAGTCCGAACTGGGTACGGTTTCTTCCTAAAATTTAAAAATAAAGGCATACAAGAATTGCCGCCTACTTTTCGACTTATATTTAAGATTACTGTTGTGTTTTTAATTCAATATTTTTTATAAATATTTAGTTTTCTTCTAATACAATAATAATAATTTTAATATTCCATCAGCTTCCAAAATGCCCAAGGCAACACCGCAATCGCAGCAGCAGCAGCAATTGCCACCCTGCAAGCTGCCCACCACCCACTCTTCATCCACCATATCCGAGCTTAGCTCCATTAGCAACAATACCAACAGCAACTCCAATTCCTGTCCCAAGCCCCAAGTGCAAAACACAGTCCATGCTTTAGTGCTGGGCAGCGTGGAGCGTCAGTCGCGTCATCTTCCATCGCCGCTGAAGAAGCGCAGTGGGCAGCCGCCCCGCTATGGTGACCAACACCAGCAGCAGCAGCAGCAGCATCATAGTCGCAGTCTGCATAGTCCGAGCAGCTATTTGGGCTCACGTGGCGGCGGGGGCAGTGGGCGTGACTCAAAAGCCACTATTCTCAGCGAGGAGTTTGACGACATATTAACTATAACGACGACAACGGATATGGCTAATGAGCGACCCTCCACGGAGAGCGATCTGGTAATTGTGGACTACAACGACGTGGACTACGCGCAGCTATTGAAACCACCCGCGCCAGCGGCCAAAACATCGCTCATCAATCGCTTTCTGCGCAACGTGACCCAGAAGAAAATAATGGAATCCTCGATACATAGGAATGATTTCTTTGCGGATAAGCTGCGCAGCGAGCACAAGTCCTCCGGATCGCATCTGTATGTGCGCGGCGTGCGGCCAAAGAACTACGAGCTGATTGACGATTTGAATGCCGAGATTGCCATGGAGATTGAGATGTCGGGTGCCAATTCGCCACGACGCGAACTGGCCGTGGGCATGGATCTGGATTTGCCGGGCGATGTCTCGCACTTCGAGATGGGCATAGGCGAAATATCCGTTGACATCTTCAGTGGCAAGCATCTGACCATTCTGCGAGAGCCCAACGAGCAGCTGCTGAAGGTACAGGGAAATATATCAATGCTATTACCAGTTTCTCATTACGAACTTCGCCTTGCAGGTATTCAAGTTGTACACTGGTTACAGTCACGAGGGCTTCATGACACCGGTGTTGGTGCTGCTCACTGACAGGTCGCTTTATGTGACGGATCTGGTGCGCAATTGCCTGTGCGCCAAGTTTGTGCTGGCCTACAAGGATCTGGATGTTATTCTGGTAAGCTAATATGAAACAAGTGGGGAAGGATTATCTTCGGCGTGCCGAAGATTTTATACTCTTTTCGAACCTTTAGGCAATTTTCACTCTGCCAACTGCACCACTGAAATTTCATAAGCTGTACAATATCGTTTTGTCGCGTAACATTTTTTTTTTTTTGTTTTAAGAATATTTAATTCATTGCCAGTTGTATAGCAGCTATAAGATATAGTGATCCGATCCGGCCGGCTCCAACCAATATGATGTCTCTTTGAATAATAAGTATCTGTGCAAAGTTGTATCGCGATAGCTTTAAAAACATGGGATATATGGCCAAAACCGATTTCGAGTTGTATGGCAGCTATAAGATATAGTAATCCGATCCAGCCGGCTCCAACCAATGTGATGTCTTTTTGAATAATAAGTATCAGTGCAAAGTTTCATCGCGATAGATTCTAAAACATGGGATATATGGTCAAAACCGACTTCGAGTTGTATGGCAGCTTAAGATATAGTGATCCGATCCGGCCGGCTCCGACCAATGTGCTGTCCCTTTGAATTATAAGTCTTTATGCAAAGTTTTATAGCGATAGCTCAAAAACTGAGGGACTAGTTTGCATACATACAGTCAGACAGACGGACATGGCTAGATCAATTTCTCTTGTCATTCTAAGCATACTGGCAGTAACTTTTGGGGGTCTCCGACGCTTCCTTTTATGCGTTACAAACTTCAGCACAAACTTAATATACTATTTTCTTCGAAAAGAGTATAACAATATCTGGTAGTGCAATTGTGGTAAAATTAAACTTAGATAATATATGTTGAACATATTTTGTTAGTATTTAAATGTTAAATAAGAGCTCAGCTTAAGATCAAATGTTAATAGACAGCAATGTGACATAGTATTAAGATCCGGACCGCCTTAACATAATTATTGCCTTGCATCAAAAATATGGATTTTCCCAATTTACATCAAAAGCTTCACAATTGGGTGACTTTTCGATTCGACTGCTGATACTGATCAATCAAACTATATCGCTGCCGAATTGACTGCTTCAATACATTTAATATTGCATTAAAATGCATTAAAAAGCAGTTGATCTAATAAACCCAATCCTTTACAGATGGGACCCTTTGGGAACACGGTGCTTTTGAGCAACAGCATGCGGGACATGCAGCAGGTACTACTTGCAGGCGGACCCTATCCGGCGGATGCACTTGTCGCCAATCTGGAGCTCTGTGCCCGTCGCAGCGGCTCAACGCTGCCCGCTGTAGGTCAACTCACCTTGGAGCATCTGGCGCCGCTGCAAGCTTTCGTGCGGGCAAATAGTTGTGTGGGCAAGGATGAACACTGGATGTTCTATGCAGTAGTTAATATGCCAGCAGGTGGCGCTTTGGGCATGGGAATGGATGGCGAACAGGAGCCGCTTGGACCACACGTCAAAGGATTTCTCATGCAGCGACGCGTGCGGGAGACAGCAACGGCAGCAGCAGCATCCAAAATCAACTGGCAGCCGGGTTACTTTTTACTAAAGTGAGTAGCAGAACAGATCCTGATGCAACATTATTAAGCTGCCCTTGATATTTCAGAGCCGGTGTGCTGTACATGTTCAATGATTCCACACAGAAGCTGCCCAGCTGGGCAATGGCGCTGGCGGAGTGTCAAGGCGCAAGGCGAGCGGTGAAATCTGCACGGCCGCATTGCTTTGAGATCATGCTGAAGGGCGAGCTTCTGCAACTGGCTGCGCCTGATGAGCATGTGGCCACCGAGTGGCTGCAGGCGCTGTTGCAATCGGCCAGTGGTGTAAGTTGAAATCAGTACACATATATTTGTGATGACCACAGCGGACAGTCAATCCAGTTATGTCCGTCTGCCTCTGTGTAGTTTTCGTAGCCGAGCCGACATTGGCCCTAATTTTCCTGCACGCAGGACATATGTCGGAGTCGGGCAGAAAAAACATCGCATAGTTATATCACATGGCTGCCATATAAAAAAAATAGTTCTATGTGAACCAACCAGTTACGATTGTTTATTTTTATATAAATCATGTTATTTAAATATGAGTATATCCATATAAATTTATTTATGTATATTTATATTAATTTTTTAAATTTCAGCTTTTTGAGCTGCAAGAGCGACACAAGGCTCTGGGCTGCACTTTGATAGTTACACAAAATCATTTGATCACCCTGCGTGAGGACTTCTCTGCGCCACTGCGTCAGCTCAATCAGCAGGTGGAGACACCACCTGCGGCTGCGGAGCACAAGCAGCTGTTGCGCGATGAGGAAATGTTGTGCATCTTTGAAACCAGCAGCTTGGTAAGCTTTGCGACTCGCCTATTGGTTAGATTTGACTTCATATTTGTTAAATCCTTCCAGCTAAGCTCCACGATGAGCACACCCACGCGTGGCACACAACGCTCCTGTTCCTCGCTTAACTCCACCCCGACAAAGCACTCGCAGGATACGCCCAGAGCGATGCAGAAGAGCGCTGCCACAGCAGGACAATCGCAAAACATTAGCAGTGTTTATGGCAAAAACTCAGGTCTAGAGATACTCACCTGTGCGGACATTAAGGCAATGACTGGCATTAAGATACCCTCGCACAGTGAGACCTGGTGGTGCATACTAGAGTTCTCTTGCCAGGAGGCGCCCGTAGAGTGCTTAGATGATTTGGTTATATTCTTTGCCAGCAGCATGGAAATGCAGCGTTTTCTGCGCCTGCTCGAGCAGCTTTGGCAGGCCAAAAATGTGCGTTTGAATACGATATTTGTTACTATCCTCCTATTAACATTATAATTACTCTTCACAGAATGATCTCTTCCCTGTAACCATACTGGACGATGATGATACGCTCGCCGAGAAGTGCACAATGCTCTATTTGGACATAAATCGCGCCTGGGAGCCGCTGCTATCGGCTGCCCTTGGCTACCCGCTCTAAACGCGCAAAAATACAAATATACTCTCTATATATTTCATAATTTGGCTAGCTCTGTGCAAACTCGCATATGAAACTAAATGCTTAATATTATAATACTCGAGCAAAATTGCTGAAACATCACAGACTTTGTATCTGCATATATACATACGAACTAAATATCTCCCTCTTTATATACACACGATATTCAAACACCTTGTATTATGATTTGTAATGTGTACATTCGCTTGATCGATTCATTCATTTGCGCTGTTATATAACTTTTTTGTGTGATATTAACTTTTAAGTTGCCAATTTATATTCAATTATCTATTTGGGTTCACAACCTACTCTTAATTGTACCTTAAGTTTTGTTATTACGTATGCTTTTTATATAAAAACACCGTGTAGAAAGTGGCACAAAAAAACCCCAAGGCTTTACTATGTGTAAACTATATTTTGATATATAAAAATATATATATATAATAATATTTTGTAAGCATTCGTTAAGAGCAACCATGAAACCAAACCGTTAGCAAATCACTGATCATTTCAATATATTTAAATATATATGTACTCTAGCTAAAAGATATTATACGTAAACTAATCCATACATATATTGACGGCAATGGTGTGTTTTGGGCGCTATTTTTTTTTTTGGTGCATGCTCGAACGAAGAGACACAAAAAGACATTGAAAGTATTTACTTATATTTATAAAATGTAACCTCTTAATATATAATATGCATTATAATGCTGATGTTTTCGTACAGACCGCAATCAAATGCCTTAACTTTAAGTTTCCTAGAGTAACCTACCAAATAGAATTCGTACCTACATATGATTTGCCAAATACGACATGAAATCAGACAATATATGGTTATAAACATGCAGCTACTTTCTGAAAAACTTGTGAGGGAATAATCTTCATTTGCTTATGTAATTTTCAATTAGCAAAGCTTAAGGTCCTCGCCTCTATCTCTATCTCTCTCTCTCTCTCGAATATCTCATACCCATAATTGGCCATAAACTGTATGAAAGCATCAGATAAAAGCTCATATTAATTAATAAAATTATATAAACATAAAAGTGAGGCATTTTTTACTTAGTCGCTAAGCCTCCTGATTGATAACCCCTGACATTTTCAAAATAGCAAAAGAGTTGGAACAGCCCCGATGGGGGTTGGCAAATAGTTGTTTAAGGGCATGGGGCAAAGATAATCATATTAGCAGCTCTTCAGAATGCAGAAAACTACTGTGAAAGTGGGATGTGTATTTATGTATGTGCACCTACATATGTGAGTGACTTTACATATGTACATAATATACAAAGGGAATCGATTATGGTATGATGTGTAATTGTAATTAACGGATGGGGGTCTCTAACCAGCTGCAGCATGGGAAGATGTACACAGACACATACAGACTTGCTTATGTACACATGCAAACACATGCACATATGTATGTATGTAATACATATTCATGTATGCTTTGGTTTTTCTAGTGTGCCGCCAAATTAATTAAAATAAAGATAAAGCTAATAATTAATCAATCTAATAGAAAAACAGGACATCTCCATAATACATAAACGTGTACATATGTATGTGTGTTTGTGCACTTGAGCATATTGTCCGGAAAGTAAATGCATAATTGGAAAATATGCAAGGAATTAAAGATAAACACATGTAACAATAAGAGCTCTGAGATCCCAGCTAAACAAAGCGATGCATTCAAAAAGAGACACCAACAGCTAGGCGGAGAGAAGCGCAAAAGAATGAGAGAATTTGAGGTAGAAAGAACGCATGGAAAGTCAAAAACTCCTACCCCCATAATAAGTCAACGAATGAAATACTATAGCAGGAGAAAAAACACTGCAACAACAAGAATACAAAAGAAGGAAAACGCTTAAGCGACTTTGAGCCTATGCGACTGTTTCGTGCTCTGTAAA
This sequence comes from Drosophila flavopinicola, assembly GCA_035042425.1. NCBI lineage: Eukaryota > Metazoa > Arthropoda > Insecta > Diptera > Drosophilidae > Drosophila > Drosophila flavopinicola. The sequence continues at coordinate 905,992 of JAWNLL010000471.1, read as the reverse complement.
CCAGTTTGTGAGATGTGCAAGATAACATGTAGAATGTTGTAATATATTATTTGAATTAATAACTACTACTCAGGCTGCTACAGTCTATTTTGATTATTTTTTGTTTTGTCTTCTCTGTATATTTCATAATGCATATTTTGCTGGCTGTAGGGCAGGGCATCGACAAAAACAATAAAACACTTGCAGCAGGGCCAGGCAGGCGCAAGCACAAAAACAAATGCAGGCGAGAGGCTGCTGCTGATTCTGCTGCTGCGGCTACTGCTCTCTTATTAGAGCGTCCCGTACTCACACTCACGCACACAGTCAAGTGCTTATGCTGAGGCTGCACTCACTTTCATTAACACAAGCACTGAAGGCAGCGCCAGCAGAATTTAATGCAGCGACAGCGACGCGCCCGAGAACGCTGAGCGCTTCTAGACATCCCAGATACAAGCATACACACGTCCGCACATACATAGATACATACGTTAATGCCTGTACATATGTATGTATGTACATACGAGTGTATAAACAAACATAGATGCATACATACATACATACATATGTATGTATCTACACACAAGCACACATCTGTATAAATGCACTGGTCGTTCACTGCGACTGCGACGGCGATGGCCGGCCACACAACCCCAAAAGTTGGAAAACCAAATAAAAATACGAATACAAGGCGCGCTGTTTGTGAGTTTTCTGTTTAGAAATATCCGACTTGTTAATGTCCTGCAATTTAGAAAATGTCCACATATGAAGCATTATATTTAATTTACTGATTAGATTTTATTCCCATGGGCTTAAATTAAACGGTTAATATCGTCACAGTCTGTAAAAAATAAATAAAATCCGGGTACGTTTTTTTTATTTTGTTTGGTTCATGTTTACATTTACATATCTCTTATATAAAAATGATAAAAATACACAATGATTTTGAAATCTTAATTTTAGCTATTTGTATAATTTTGTTATTTAGCTAATCAAATATTGCGTTTGACTATGTGTCATATGCCCAGTCAGAAACGCATTGTAAAGAATGTACAAATAAACGCACATTTTCCAGAGAAGTAGAAAAACTTCCACCCTCAAAGCAGTGCGGCACAAAACATACAAGCACTCACACACACACACACACACACGCATAGAAGCACATGCACACACAAATATGTATGTGTACATACATACATACATACATATTAGCGAACTAATACAAAAAAGAGAGCGCTGCCGCTGTCACTGTCATTTGTCCATTGCGTCGCTGTTGCCGCTGGCGTCGCAGCCGCAGTCTCTGTCTCTGCCTGCGCCTGATTGCCGTTGCCTGCCCCAGTGTTTCCGCTTTCTTTCGTTGTAATGTTACTTTTAGTTTGATGTCGGAGCCTCGACGAGCCGGTTGTAAGCGTGACTTTCGTTTAATTCTACTTTATTATTGTTGTTGTTCGCTGTCGTCGCGGTCGCGTTCGACGTGTGTGCGAGTGTGTGTGTGACCGTGTCCCTGTGTGTGTTTAGTTTAAGCGAAATTGAAAGTTGTACATTTTGCTACCCCCAAAAAGCAAAGCGCTGCATACAATCGCGCGCTCATACATACATACGTACGTGTGTGTACGCGAGTGTGAGTACGCCACCGCCACACCAACCAAAAACCAACCCCCACCAACAAGAGTAGCAGCAGCAGCAGCAGCAACAACAACAACAACAACTGCTACAACAACAAACCCAGCCAAGTTAGCACCACCCACTGTTGTAAAGTGCCGCATAGTCATCGTCATCGTCATCGCCTGTTTTCTGCTCTCTCTGTCTTCTGCTGCTAGTTCGATCGCATTTCAGTTTCTCAGGCTCAACGCATCGTTAAGTTAGTGTTAGTGTTGGTTAGTGCAATTTGAAAACAACCAAAATAAACCAAAAAGCGAAAGTGTTACACAAGCCCCAAAAAAGGGCCAGTGTGGAGAGTCGCTACTACTCCAAAAAACCAATCGCGAATTTACACACACACGCACACACACCCGCAGTGGCTCCTGTCTGTGTGTGCATGTGCGCGAGTGAGTCTGTGTATGTGTACAGCCTGCTGTTAATATCATAAAACTGTCATGATGAACTTCTCCGCGTTCGGCGGCCCCTTCTCCGGCATCCATCAGTTTGCCGCTAAATTTGATGCACAAGCGCCGGGCGCCTTTGGAACGCCGCCGGTGAACGCAGCGGCCGCTGCAGCGGGCACCGATAATCATGTGCAACGCTATCAAACGAATGGCAATCATTTCAATCAGAATGTGCCCAACGGTAAGTGCACATCACACACAGATACATGCATACATACATATGTACTAACTACATATGTGTGCGTGTGCTTGTATGTACAACATAATCACTAAAAATTTATTTTATTTTTATCGATTTATTTTCGCCTGCTGCTTCTGCTGCCGCCGCCGCTGCTGCTTCGACGTCAACGCTGGCGTCAGCAACAAAACAGCGGCGACGTTTTTGCTTTTCCCTATGCCAATGCACTACAACGCTCCGTTTGGGGTCGTTTGAACATGTGTAACTAGCACAACATTCATGCTTTGATTCGGTTTGTTTCTCTAAAAAGAGTGTGGAGGATCAACTTGAAGAATATCAGAAATATCAACTGCGTGTGTACTCTTGTCCATTTGTTTGTATTGGCTTCGCCTTTGCTTGCAGCATATGCGATGCCATTTGTTAGAGCGAGCAAGCATAAGCAGTTAATCAGCCGCTTAGTGATTCATTTCGAGTTCACAGAACTAGTTCGAACTGAAAGAAACTGCATTCGAACAACATTGCGTTTGCTTGAGCGTTGCCACCTGGCTAAAAACGAGTTTTTTATGAAATATCTCACATAAACGAATCTTAAAGATACAAATACGAATAAATTCGAATAAAAATAAATTTAGGATAGCCACATTTATATTTAAAAGTAAATTAAATGTACGCGAAGTGGTGATCTGCGGTAAAATACTTGTGTATTTTGTTATAGTAATCATAACTATAATTCGTTTTGTCTTAGAACAAATAATAGTAACTGTGACTACATTCTTTCATTCATGCACTTCAAAAATACTGAAATTTTAATAATATAATCATAGAACATTTTTTCAAATCAAATGTATTTTAATGTTTTGAGTATTTCCGAACAATAACATTTTTATTCGGATGCTGCTTGTGTTCCAGTATTAGTCAAAATAATTTTGATACTGCCATTCACTTTTTTTTACGTTTAATACATGGTTTAAAAATGGTAGAATATAATATTTTTGTATATTCTGAATAAGTACAGTAAATTTAAAGTCTTACAATAGAGATAAAAGATTTTGCATGAGAATTTCTCACATTTGCTTAGAGTTTTTAATTGAGATGATATCAATTATAATCTGCTAATTATTATTTTGATATACTTCAATAAAACCCTGAAAATAATCAATCATAAAACTTCTATAAATGAGTTAGAGTCTTATATGCTGCTTACTACAATTTCCACCCCAACCCTTAGCATAAGAATACCACAAGCCCCTCCCAACACTTACTTTCTCCAATTTGTATATCGCGCTAATATGCCGCAGTTGGAGAGGAGCGGGCGCGGCTGTCAACGTAACCGAATCTAACGATTTTTTGTTGTTGCTGTTTGCGTTGGTTTTTTTCTGCGCTATGTTTTGAGTCATTACCACCCACCCCTGTTTCGCACTGTTTGTGTGTGTGTGTGTGTGTGTGTGTGTGTGTGTGTGTATTGCCAGTTTTTCTTGTTCTTGTTGTTGTTGCTTAGCTTCGCTTGAAAATGCAATGAACTCAAATAACTTTTGAATTTGCTGCATTTTACTTTGTATGGCCCCGGGGGTGGGTTTTTCTGCTGTCGTTAGCTACTCAACACACACACACATACATAATTAAACGGGGGTGTGTGTGTGTGTGTGTGCGTGCGCAGTTTTCAACCCCAACCCCCGTTGAAAGGGAAGGAAGCGTCGCTGCTTTTTTAATTGCACCGACTTCCTCACAGCCCAGTTCCAACTCTTTGTGGCAGGGTGACTGCCCAACCCCTTATCTACTTTCTGCCAACCCCTAAAAGCAAAGTACATAAGCTATTCGCATCCCAAACTGCCGTTTGTAGGAGCACATTAAAACAACAGCCCATCCCGATGTGCTCACATCTTTTATCAATTGTAATTAGTTGCATTCACTTGCATAATTAGATTCCCTGCCCCAGCAGCTTCCACTTGCTTTTATAATTCATTTTTACACGCTGGAAAATGCACTTTTCTGCCGACCCAGTGTTTCCAACTTTTCACGAGCAAATAAGCTAGTACTACTGGAGGAGAAAAGTCGAATTTCATTTTTGAACAAATATGAAAAAAAAATTGAATAATTATTTATTTGTTTATATGTATATCTTATTAACTAACAGCCCAGACTTGTTTTGTGCTGTTTTATTTCAATGGGGTTGCACATTGTGTCTGCATAAAATATTATTTGAGCAGTAAGCCAAAATGCGATTTTTATTATTTGCAAAGATTGCTACATTTTTTTATATACATTTATTTTATTTTAATGTATATTTATTTATATATAGAACCTTAGCCTTAAGGTACAAAACAATGGTTAGCTAGTAATAGTAGCTTAGCGCTTTAAAAAGATTTGATATAGATATTTGCTGATTTGTTGGGTTATATACCACATTATTATAAAGATATATAAATTATGTATTATCTGGATTTTAGTTTTTTTTTCGTGTGTTTTCAAATTTAGGCAAATTATTGACTAGTAATTTAAAATAAAGCTGATTGTTACTTGAAATCAAAAAAGCATTGGCTTAATTTACAAATATGATAAAAATCAAAAGAAGGCTTTAAAAAAAAACTCAATTTCATCTGAATTTGTGGCTGCTATCATAATTTGTAAGCAGTGAGATTAACGGGAAATAAAACATATTTGGCAACACTGTTTGTGCCCGCCACACGCATGCATTTATTACTTATTAAAAGAACCAAAACTCGAACCCAATACCAATTCCCATTCCGAGCCCAATCCCAAACTCAAACTCGATACCTACATGTGCCACTGCTTTCGTAGTAGTATTGTAGTTCATTGATCCCAGCTTTTCAGCTCTACGCATTACATTTCCAGTTTAGCGTTTTATTTCATTTCTGTTTTTTTCTGCTTTTTACCTGCAGCAACAGGAAAATGTGTCTATGCGTGTGTGTTTGTGTTTGAGTGTGTGTGTGTGTGTGGGTTGCTCTTTTATCTATGTGGTTGCAGCGAGCCAGTGCAGGTAGACTGTCGGCAGATACCCCCGCTCACTGTACCTGCGCCCTGCTCATCCAGCTACCACATTTTCTTGTCGCTTATTAGCTGGCTTATCACGCGGTCCGCAATAACAACAACAACAACAACAACAACAATAACAACAATAACAGCTGCGACTGCAAGTCTGGAGTCCAGTTTTTCGGCAGATAGATAGCCGATAGGCGATGGCGTCTCTTGTTGTATAAATCACTTTTGTATGAACTCTGAGATATCGACTTGCAGCAGACGTTTATCTCTTTTTCCTGTATGGCGATTCACTGTTGACTTTTTTGGGTTTGTCATGATATGATGTTTTCCCAGCTGCAATGTTCTAGACCCTAGATGTGATGAAAATGAAAACTTCAAAGTTTGGTAGCTGCTAACTGAAATGCGTTTATGTGTGGCTTATAGGATCATTATTAGTGTTATAGCAGTGTTCTAATACACTGTTTACATAGACTATACATAGCGTAAGAGAGTGTTCGGAATGTCTTGAATTTGCAATCTTACTTGCAGAGATCGCGAAATAATGTTTTGCAATTAGGAATGCTATAATCTGAATCAAAACATTTCTACACAGTTGTAAATTCAGAAACTTTAAAAATATGTCGAAAAATAAAAAATTTTTATGTCAGCAGTAATTTACAGTCTACACATAAGTCGGAGGTAGTAAATACTTTAATTCTGTGGGATGGGTTTTAGTGTTTTTGTAAAAAGATCATAGGAGTAAATAATCGTTATATTTTATATCGGATATATATAATTGCATTTCATATTTTTCTATTAAATAATGTTTTATACGCCTAAACATCTCGAATAAGAAAAGTCTCAAGTCAAACCCAAATTATTACTTTTACAATTAGGATATTAACAAATGAGCCTAAAATGTATTTCAAAACATGGTTGATACTTATAAAATGTTGGCAAACAAAAACTTTCTTATAAAATAAATAAATAATCGACTGATCGAATTTGCAAATATATTTCTTATTGCTATGTAATGTGTGATTGCTGATATTATTATTTTGTTATCGACAGTCTAATTTTGTGTTATAAACAAATATATTTTCGAAGCCTAATCTTTCTTAACTCAAAAAGTAAAATTTAAGCATTCGTTAGCTCTGAAATATTCATCCATATTATTGTCTTTCTTTAAACTTAATTCCAGTTTCTCACAGGAGTTGCCCCAAACCTCTAAACGTAAACATATTCGGTTAGCTAATTTCTCACCTTAAGTAATGCACATCACTGAAGCTTGACAGCTTAGTCAAGTTCAAGTACCTTGGATAAATATTTGGTTTTCTTTTCCTTTCATGCAATTTACATAATTCATCATGTCCTGCGGGAAACTCTTTAAGTAGACATACAAAATTCAACATCAAAACCATTTAGAGAAAATCTGAAAAAAGGATACGCTTTCGAAAAAAATGGAAAGCAGACAAAAAAAAGGATGTAAATAAAAGAAAGGACATTTGAGGCTCATTGATTTTTCGTCTAAGCGATGACGAAGCGACGCAAAGGGGGAGGATGAGTAAATAATAAAAAAAGAATCGGAGAGCGTGAGAGTGGGAGAGCGCATTTTGGGGGTTGTGTTGAGCCGAATATTTATAGACATGTGCTAATGTTATTTTAAAAGTGCATGGCGATCAGACTAAGAAAGCGATCAGAATGATGAGAATAAGTAATTTCAGATGCCAGGCAAGAGGACATTCAAGCAAATGGATGGATGTGATAACGTTGCGGTTTGTTGAGAGGTGCCCAACCCCCACATAAATTATTTGAACTCGCGTACATACTTTTCTGTGTGTACATAACGGTGTGTGTGTGTGTGTGTGTGAGTGAGTGAGTGAGTGAGTGTGAGCGTCCTGGCTGGGTTTACACCCCCAGCGCCTGACGCTATGCAACACTAAAAATGCGCGTGCTTATAAGTCTGACAGACTTTCGGTGTAGATAGATGGACGTATATACATACATATGTACATATATGGGCAGTTGATATATGACCCCGTGGGTGTGTATATAATTGAGTAAGCCCCCTTTCCCCCCTCCAGGCCAGTAAAACAATAAAGCCAAAACCGAAGCTTTTTCCATCATATGGCAGCTTTAAGGCTTAAAGCTGCTGCTAGCAACTCTGTTGTGGTTTATTGTTGTTGTTGTTGTTGTTGTTTTTGCTGTCGCTGATGACTCAAACTCTGGCGACTGGCGCCGCGTCGCGCTACCCACGCCCACACCCCAAGTAACTCAACCCCAGTCCCAGACCCATGAGCACAGCGGGCGTATATGACCCCCAACTCTAATAGGGGTTGCAGTTTTTCCTACTCTCACTCACTCACGCGCTCTCACTCTATTTTTCTCTCTCTCACTACAGTGCGCGGTCGAAATAATGACGCGGTTATGTGAAAAACTTAATCGGCGCCAACAAATTATATATTTTTTTTTAACTGGCAACTTTAAGAAGTGTTCAAATTGAGAAATCAGCTACAATTGCAATTTGTTTGCATAAGCAATTACCTGGTCCACATTTGAAAAGGGCAAACATATGTGAGCGTTGTTGCTAAATTCAAGCTTTAAAAAAAAACCACCTATTATACAACAAAAATATGGCTTTTCGGAATTTTCATAAATTATGAAATTAATAAACACACATTTTTTTTTCTGTGCTAAAAGTTTTTGTCATGTTTTTTTGCAAGCAACGAGTTTTCTTGCGGCAATTGTTAAAGCGAACACCCCACTTTTTAATTAGTTCACTCAATCGCGCGTGCACTGTATATACACATACATATATTTAAATATGTATATATGTACATATGTATATATGTACATGCTCAAGCGTATATATGTTGCTGTTGCGCGCGCGCTCTCTCTCTCTCTCTCTCTCTCTGTATATCTATCTGTCACTGCTTTCACTGTATATGCCGGCACTATAAACACACTTAAAAGTAGGAACACAGACGCAGCGCGCCATGTTTTTCCAAAACGTTCCCCAAACCCAGCGAATTCCTTTCCATTTTGTTCCACTTTGCCTAGCACACTCAAACCTCAAACAGTCGACGCCATATTGTAGGTTTGAGAGCGCAAAACACTCTCTCACACACATACACCAAAGCGCGCTCTCTCTCTCTCTCTCTCTCGTTCTCTCTTTATCTTCATCCATCTCTTTGCAGTTGGGCTCGCGCTCTCACTCTCGCTTTGGCCGTGTTTCAGTTTTCACCGACTTTAACTCGTTGCTAAGCAGCCAGCAACAAAAACAACGACAACTAGCAGGCAGGCAGGCAGGCACGTCATGTGCCGTTACTCGCACTCATCGCTCTTGTTCTCGTCCTGGTGCCGCTGCCGCTGCTGGTTCTGGTTCTGTTTTTGCTTTTGCTTCTGTTTCTGTTTCGGTTTCTGCTTCTGTTTCTGGTCTGTTGTTGTCGTTGTCGTGGCCCATGTGAAAGTGAAGTGAAAAGTGAAATGTTACAGCGACAATGCCGGGCATACGATGCCGATGGGGGAAAAGCGCCTGCTTTCAGCTGTGTTTGTTGTCTGTCAGCATTTGGACGTAGTCTCGCTGCTCGCTGCTCGTGTCCGCCAGGCTTAGCCCAGTATTTCCGTGCGACTGTGAATTCGGCTACTCTCCTGCTGTTCCTGCTCGTTCCATGTTCCATGTCGTTTTTGTTTTGTCAACTTGTCTTGTCTTGTTGCTTTTTTTATTTGCTGTTTCTTGCTTGTCATTTTTATGGGCAGTTGGTTTTTTCTGTCTACTTTTTGGGCCTCATGTTGTTTGTAGTCTGTTTGCACTCTCATTGGGCTCACTTGATTAATTACTGGTACATAAGACTTGCATTTGCCTAACTGCTTTCATTGATTGTCTCAATGGCTGGGGGTTATTTAATTGCTTGGCTAATATTTGATTATATCGGCCTTTACTTTTCACGCTTGCCTTTTCCTGGGGCGGCAGCTCGTCGTTGAGATTTTGGCCTCCTAATATGTAAATCGATTTTTCGTGCGTAATCATTAGGCCCACTCTTCACTATCCTGGACATGTTCATTAAGAACATGTGTAAGTTGTTTTTCCAACTAGCATTTAACGAAAAAGTTTCTTTGGGAAGTAAAAGAAATTGAACTCGATTTTTATTAAGCATCGAACAATATTAGGCAAATAACTATATTTGTCTTAAGAATAATACACGAATATTTTAATTTAAAAAACCTTTTTCCAACATACGAAAATTGAACAAATACGTTTTGGAAGTACATATGATAAGCGAATATTTGTCTTGCTTTTATTATTTATCTTATCCAAAACGAAAGCCTTAATGTTCTCTTTGTGAACATATGGAAACGGAACAAACATGTTTTTACCAATTTGAAGATGCTGATGCGGGCATATTGTTTGTTATTTTCCTTTTTTGCAATTTGAAGTCTTGGCTTAAGCATAATTACTGCGTCTAATTAAATAAAATGTTTCTTTTAAGTATGACCATGTTCCAAGAATATGCCTTTTGCTGCCTTTTACGGTTCGCTGGTCAATTGTTTCAGCTTAATCTTCCTTGCGGACGACTTTCGTTTATTAGCCTCCCCTATTAGCCGGGTTCCGTGATTCACACACACATATGTATGTACATGTATATGACCTGCCTAATTGAGGTTAGCGCATTAAATTTGTTCTTCTCCCAAAAGTATGCTAGAGTTTATTATGCGACTGTGGAACGCTCGCAGGAGGCATTAAAGCATAAGAGAATATGTTGAATTATATTGCAAGGTCACAAGCTAATTTATACGAGGGACTGACAGCCAGATGCCACTCACCCAGTCCACCCACACACACACACACACATACAGCCGCACAGGCATATGCCTTTTAAATATTTCGGCTCCACATTTTTTTTTTATTATTATTAAATTTGTAACCTTTTTTGTTGTTTGCATACCCTGCTGCATACTATAACTGCGCACACCCTTTCCCCGCCCAGTGTATACACATCAGAACATTTCATCAGGAAAAAGGAAGCAAATGCAAAGAAAATGCTGACAAAAAAAAAAATACAAAAAAGCAAACCGGGCCAATTGGCAACAGCCAGAAAATATTTATTAATAAAAACGAGCGCCCGGCAAAACGGTAACGCAAAAGGCAACGCCGAAAGTAACACACACACACACACACACACACACACACACACACACACACAATTGGGAAATATATGCATATATAGCATACATACAGGCGCATCGGTAGGACCGGCATTTTCAATTTTAATTTCCTTTTTCCTATGTATGCGTGGCTCGCACGTGTGCGCCTCTCTCGCTGTGCGTGTGTGCGTGTGCGTGTGTGTGTGTGTGTGTGTGTGTGGGTGCAAAATTTGGCCTTGGCAGACGGCAGCGAGGCGACGACAGGGCGAGCGGGCGAGAACAGGAAGGCAGACATGCCCACAGCTGCCTAAAAGTAACGGCAGCAGCAGCAGCAACAACAACAGCAACAACAACAACACGCATGTCACTCAGCCGAGTGGCAGCGTTGCCAACTACTACCAAAACACTGCTGCCGACACACAGACAGGCAGTAAGTTGTTGTATGTATTTGTCTGCAAGCACACACACACATATTTGTATGTACAAATCCTTCGGCAGTGGGACATTGTCGGCAGTCGTGTAGGAACCGAACAGCCGCCCGCTTTTTACCGGCACCCGATCCTCGTTCGGGTGTATGTGTGTGTGTGTTTGTGAGTGCCGCCGCCGTTGCCAGCTGTAGCTGCTGTGGCTGCTCAGACAGGACGCAGGACACAGTCAGTTGTAGTTAGACGTTGTGCGTTGTCGCTCGATTGCGGCAAACAGTTTTTAAAACAAGCATACAAAAATTTAAAAAAAAAAAACAAAAAATATATAGCAAATATATACTAATTATATAGTAATTATAAAAGCAACAACTAAGGCTGTGATTCTAGCGCAATTTCAAGCATGTGTAAATATTTAAAATAAGCTAAATAAGCACGTTTTTTTTATTTTGTAATTTTACTAATCGTAATCTTTATCTCAATATTCTTCCAGTTTCGGCTGCCAATAATATGCAATATGGTCAGAATATATCCATACCATACTCGCAGCCGCAGAGTGATCTGAACTTTTTAAATGCAGCCGCTGCAGCGGATCATAAGGGTAAAATCCATCCAAAAATTGAACGTGACCGGGAAGAAGGTGAGTCGGCGACGCTTGCTGAAAGGTTTTCTTTGTGGTGCGAGGCGGTTGTGTAACGGGATGGGAGGGGGAACGGGCTCAGCAGTTACACACGTATTTTATCTGTGCTTTTTCTCTTTTTTTTCGTGGTTTTTTCTTTCTTTTATTTTGAATGTTTGCTATCTGTATATGACATATTATTTCAAGGACGCATATTATTCTTCGTGTGCAGCCATCCTGCTGCTTACCGCACCACTGCCCTACACTCGGCTCACTTCGGCTGAATAAAGTATTTATATATGAAGAAAAAAAAAACAAAAAAAAGATGTTGCGCCCTGTCTGGATTGAGATTTTGTAGCATACTTTTTTGGAGCGGCCAACAACTTTTATCTGCCGAACAATTTATGAACCCTCTAGATGTATGTGTGTGTGTGTGTGTATGTGTGTATTTGTGTATTTCCTATTAACAAGTTTTCAGAATTTGTGTTTACTTCTTGTCGAGCTAAAACTTTTCGCACACACACACACACACATACACATCTTCCACGTGGGCGTATTAACTTTAAAAGAGCAGGGCCCGAAAACATGAGCCTTAGCCCCGGGGAGCAAAGGGGAAGGGACGGTAGTGCCACAGGGAGTGGGTTAGGGATGCGCCATGTCATATGTCCTTGGCAGCAGTTACTTCAGGCGGGGTGCGGCAGGCGAGGGAGCAGCCTGGGATTTCAAGAAAATAGAACTGAGCCTGTTCACACACAGACACACATACACAGGCACACACGGGTTGTGTGTTGCCAAGCCAAAGCATTTTGTTGTTGGGGTAGGTTTTTTTTTTTTGCTGCTTTTCTTACAGCAAGAAAATTATCCAGGAAGCTATTAGATAATGCATGAACTGCTCGCATTGAGGTGGGCGTGGACGTATTAAGTCCAAGTGGGGGAGACGGAAGACTGGAGGGATATTAGGTCTGGATTTGTGCCCTGGGTGTGTCTATCATCATCATCATTATTATCAAAAACAAAAAAAAAACGGCAAAGAAAACTAGAAGTAACAGTTACAGAGTTAACATACTCTAGTAGTCATATTGATTGATAAACAATGCAAGATTTTCATCTAAAGTAAACTTATTTTACGACCTGTGCAAGTTATATGGACTAGTCTGATGTTTATCAAATTTCGTCTTTTGTTTGTGGTTTTCAAAAACAATTTGGTTATCATACAATAACTAATTTTGTATACTATATGCACATAAAAGATAGTAGTCCGAAATATACAAAATTAGCTTGCATGTTTAAAACTATCTTCGGTGCGACGAAGATTTCATACCCTTGCAGACCTCTCACAGCAAAATCGCATTATTAACTGATGAGTTTGGGAAAAAAGTTGCTCATACAAAACATAAGATATATCGACTTTAATATTACACTTGTTATACACCTTACGATAAAGTTATAACAAGAGTATAAAAGTGAACACAAAAATAGATACGAATTTGTATACTCTTTTCGAAGAAAATAGTATATTAAGTTTGTGCTGAAGTTTGTAATGCATAGATCGAAGCGTCGGAGACCCCCAAAAGTTACTGGCCAGTATGCTTAGAATGACAAAACAAATTGTCTGTCTGTCTGTCTGTATGTATGCAAACTAGTCCCTCAGTTTTTGAGCTATTGCGATAAAACTTTGCACAGAGACTTATTATTCTAAGGGGCAGCACATTAGTCGGAGACCAGCCTGATCGGACCACTATATCTTATAGCTGCCATGCTACCCTAAGTCGGGTTCGGCCATAAATCCGATGTTATCAAAGCAACTGCTTTAAATAACTCATCAATGTGTAAATATACGTCATTAAATATTTTGAACCAACAGGTGCATACGATCTTTTACTGCATATGCAATTTCAGTGGTGCAGTTGGCAGAGGGAAAATTGTCAGAAGGTTCAAAAAGAGTATAGAATCTTTGGCACGCCGAAGATAATCGTTTTCTACTTGTTTCGAATTTGCAAGTTTACAAAACTTAAAAACAAGACACATACATACATAAGACGACATAACTCCAACCTCAATCTGCCACAGAAATAGATCGAGCTATATAGATTTCGAGTTAGAGAACACCATAGTGTATTCTTATAGTGGTTCGAAAATTTATTTATTATATGAATAACTTTTTAGTTTTCCAAAATATACTAGCCAAATCCACCAAAAAGTGATGTACTAAATTTTAAACTAAAATAAATTAAAGCAAATGGAATAATCAGCAAGCTCAAGTTAGTGAAAGAAAATTGTACTCTAAACTCTACGACTTATTGTGTTATTCGTGTTCGAGAAACTCAACGGTATATTTACCTGATGAGTCCGGCTATATCTTTCGTGACACATTGTAATATTCCATTGCCTTCAAGGGTATACAAAATATGCATTTTACTCACACAGATGTCCTACTCTTCTTTTACTTTCACTTCCTCAGTGCTCAATCAGCAAATCTTACAGAATGTCAATCAGTCGTGGCAAACGCTGGCCAACACAGCCAACACCGTTGACTACTCATCGCACTTGCTATCCGCAACACTGCCAATCTCCATACAGCACTTCCTCAAGTATTCGGAAACAATAAAGAAGGAATCAACGGGCGATGTCCTGAAGAATGGCACCAATTTGGCCAGCCTGGCCCTGGGCGGTGTGGCACTGACGCCCAGCAATAACGGCGCCAACGGAGGGGCACATCACAATGGACTGGTGGGCATGGATCATGGCGGCCACATGACCAACATGACGGATGCGAACGGCGCTGCTCTGGCCAATGGCGCCACCAATGGCGTTGGCAATGCCAACGGAGCGGTCAGTAATGGGGCCGCTGTGTCGAGCACCGCGGCGGTGGGCACCACAAATGCCACAGGTGGCACCACCACCACCAGCGGCAAGAAAGCCAAAAAGAAGAAACCGCCAAAGGAGAAGAAGCCGCGTCCCAAGCCCGGCGAAATACGCGAGACGAAAGCATTGGACGGCTCCACGCTGTACTGCTGCCCGGAATGCCAGATGGCCTATCCGGATCGCAGCCTCATCGAGCAGCACGTCATCTCCCATGCCGTCGAGCGGCGCTTTGTCTGCGATATCTGCAATGCGGCGCTCAAGCGCAAGGATCACTTGACCAGGCACAAGCTATCCCACATACCGGACAGGCCGCATGTGTGCAATGTGAGTGCGAGTGAGAGCTCGACCTTATAGCCAACTGATTCATAAGCTAATCTTACCTTTACTCTGCCCTGCACAGATCTGCATGAAGTCCTTCAAGCGCAAGGAGCAGCTAACCTTGCACATTGTCATCCACTCAGGCGAGAAGAAGCATGTCTGCATTGAGTGTGGCAAAGGTGAGTAGTCATATAAATATATATATAAATATAAATATAAATATAAATATAAATATATGTATATTTGAGATCCAAGCATATAATCGATATAAATATCCAGAGCATGGTGCACAAGAGGAGCAATTCGTACGAAACGTACTATTTTATAAACATAAATAAATATAGCTCAAGATCTATTTTGATTTTGAAGTACTATTATGAATTAATGAAGTAATAATGCTTGTAATCATATTTATTTTTTAATTTTACTTTTATCACGACTAGTTTCATATAAATAATGTACAAATATTTAAATATTCTATACTAAACAGTATTCAAACACACTTCACTTATAGTAAAATTATATGTTATAAAAAAATCTTTAATAATGATAGAAAAATCTAAACTTTTTATACCCTGAACCCATTAAAAATGGGTAAAAAGGGTATTATGGTTTTGTGCAAAAGTATGTAACAGGCATAAGAAAGCATCTCCGACCATATAAAGTATATATATTCTTGATCAGTATCAACAGCCAAGTCGATTTAGCCATGTCCGTCTGTCTGTCCGTCCGTCCGTCCGTCTGTATGAACACGCGGATATCAGAGACTACAAGAGCTAGAGACTTCATATTTGGAATATAAGTTCTCGTAGGCCCGGGACAGATCAAGTTTATTAAATTTTATCGATAACTCATCCCGTTCAAAAGTTAACGATAAATTTCCGACCTGAGTTTTTGGGTCATAACTTCAAAGGCTTGAGAGCTAGAGGCCCCAAATTTGACATGTATAATCTCGAATGGGGTGATAAACACAGACGGTTTTAAGGATTTAACTTTCCATTGTGGAGCTCAGTAAAGAATCAAGCTTACTGCTTAGACTGCTTGCACTGCCCGCACTGCTTGTACTGCAGCATGTGTGTGTTTAGATTAGTACGAATGATTGAAAGGACTGGGTTCAGGGTATTTCGTAGTCGGGCACTCCCGACTAGAGCACTCTTACTTGTTTTTCTTATTATTGAGTGATCTTTATATATATATATATATATGATGAAAATTTGTCTTAAAACATGTGCTTTTGAATGATTATATAGCAACTTCAATTCTTCTTTGTGTGTAAATGGATTAATAAATATTAAAATGCTTTCTGCAAAAACATACTAATAATATATTAAAATCACGTAATTGCATTATAATCCATTTATCAAGTTTTGTGCCTGATTTTTAAACATTTTGCTTAAACTATGCAAATTATTTTTCTTTTAATTAATTTATAAATACATATATGTATATTTAATTAATCAATTCAGCTTTGAGCACATAATAACTTGGTGACCTTCTAAATACTTTCGTTTTCACTTTTCAGGTTTCTATCGCAAGGATCACTTGCGCAAACACACGCGTTCGCATATTGCGCGTCGCGTTAAATCGGAGGTGTCGGCTCAGAATGTGAATGGCAGTGGCGGCAACAATGCGCAGAATAATGCGCTACATGGTTCCTGAGGTTCGTACAAGGACTTTTGGTAAATCCTTAAACACATTTCATGCCAGAAAGGGCGGCTAAGTTGTTGCCAGCAAATCGCAAATGCAATTGCGAATTGTTGGTAAAAGCTGAGCTGCTTTTGAAATGTGTTCAGAGTTTACCGAAGGTTCTGCTGAGCGTCACCCAAATCCAATAACCCTCTCAACAAAGAAAAAACAAAAAAAAACAAGTTATACTACAAAATGCAAGTATTAGTTGAATTTTGTTTACGGCACTTTCAGTTCTTTAGCTTTGGTTCTTTCAGTTCTTGTTTTCGCACAAAAGTTAAGCAAAGTATAGCAATTTAAATGTACAAAAAAATGGAAAGGAAAATGGAGTTGGAATTTTAAAATTGAAATATGCGCATGGTTGGCTTTCATTTCTGTTTGAGGATCTGTGATCTTTGCTGCATAAACTAAAAAAGAAAATATTACAAAAAAAAAAACGAAAGCTTTTAAGATTAAGCGGATAATTTATAAAAAGAACAAATATATGTGCAATTTTCTTTTACACAATTTTTCATTTGCATTTTCTTTTTGTTTTTGTTTTTGTTTTTTTGCAACAACTTAAATAAATGTACTTAGATTAAGTTGAGTAAGTCAAGAAAATTAATTCATTTGATGCGCATATTTATTAAGTAAAATTGTACGGAATGAGTAACGGTATATATATATTTCTAGTCTTATACTTTATTTGAACAATTATGCAAAAAAAAAAGTAATTTACAAAAAGAAAAAAAAAACAAACAATAATTTCGTGTATTTTTAAGATTTTAAACTTAATGTTCAAAGCGAAGCAAACACTAAACAGAGTAATGCAATACAAGCTTGCGTCTTTGCATGCCCAACTTCCAGTCGTCGTTTAAATCAATCTACCTATCCATAAAAAAAGCAGAAACTACAATACACCATATAAACATACAAGTATACTCTATAGCTATAGCCAACTTACCATGCTTACCAAACGAAAACGAAAACAAAATAAAATAATAACTATAAAATACAATACCACAAATATATACATACTATATATAACCGAATCCAAAAATTGAAAAGTACAGTTGAGCAGTTCTCAATACACACAAAACACAAAAACAGCTAACCAAAACCAATAACTGCAATAAAACTCCATAAACAAAAATATTTTTATATAAATGCAAAAGAAAAACAAACTTATACCAAAAAAGAAAAAGAAAGAAAACGAAAAAATGGGTAAGGGATATGAATAAAAGGCATAAAACAATAACCGAAATAAAGTGCAAACACTTCGTGCAAGTGAAAACGTAATTTACTGTTCAAATACATAGCATTTTTTGAGATTAACGAGATTAATGTAAAGGTCTAAACAATACCAATAAACGTTTTATTATATGATGTACCAGCATATTTACATATAGTTGTACGAATGCTTCAAACTAATATACACACATTGAAAAAACCAAATACCAAATAGTTGTAATGGTTTCAGTTTTCTTTTCGTCTGAATTTTCCTGTTTTTCAAACGTCACACGAATGGTCATTGAGCAATGAGTTTTCAAAGAGTCGTTTTTTTTGTGTGTCAAAATATATTTCAAAAACTCCGTTCTAATTTTTCAAACATTCTGGAATACCTATGGAATATAAGGACAACATAAGATTACGTAAGGAACGTTTTCTGTTCAGACTCGTAAAACTTAATGCTCACCGCATCATTTCAAGAATTGTCCAAGTCTTTAAGCATTTGTATTTTGGTTTGTGAGCATACCCAATTGATGTAGTGTCATACTTTGTGTAGTTATCAATGTGCTACATATTTAAAAGATAATGCAAATTTTGTTTCAAGCATATATATAATGTATACGTGATTCTAGTGCAGCAGCTTAAGAACAGGATATCTGTTTTTGTGGCTTTGTGAGTTGCTTTGAATACAGAATACCGAAAGTAATTGAAATACTTGCAGTAAAGTACAAATACTAATTACAAATACAAACACAAATACGAAGAAGCATCAACAAGTCAACAAACTCATACAAACGGCCAATGGAGCCAAACAAACAAAAAAGTATTAGCCAAAAGTTATATATAACAAATACATAGCAAGGAAGAAAACAGTCTTAAGTACAGTTACTACATTTTAGTATAGCACATTTTGGCTAACGTTTATGTAGTTTACCCCAAAATGTGTCTAGTGTGCCACACATCCTTATAGGCAACCAACTAATCAGAGTCAAAAGCCCAACAAGTTATAATGAAATAAGCAACCTTCAAAGCCCACGCAAATTTTTCAATTCGCAATTTTTTCGTTTAGCATAACTTATAAATCACATAAGAAATATAAAACAATAAGTTTATAAAGAAAAAATTGCAATAAATGACAAACAAAGGAAATTAAATCACTCAGGGATGAAGCCTCCAAACAAACAAAACAAACAAAAAACTAAAAAAACAAAAAAAAATATAAAGTAAAAATGCAATATTTTAAAAGAAACTAAACGAAAAACAAAAAAAAAACAAACTAAATTTATAAATAAAAGAACAAATGGTACATTTTAAAGTTAAATATTTTAGTGTAAAGCAAAATAAGAAAAGACAAAACAAAAAAAATCAACAACAAAAAATCATTAGAAATTTGCACAAATTTTTGGCATTTTATAAAGAAAACTAAAAAGAACATAAAACAGCAAAAAACATAAACAAAACGGAATAACAACCAACCATATTTTTCCAAATATTAAAAACAATTGGTTTAGCGAAGGTATAACAGGCAGTAAAGCAAATGATTTAAAATATTAAAAAAAAAACACACACACACAGTCCGTGCAACTCTTAGTGAATTTAATTGAAATGTATTACAAATTACATATTTACAAGCTAACGGAAGGAGGGAAGCGAAAGTGTGCGGCCAAGGATGAAGTCAGAATTGTAGTTAGAGGTACAGCCACAGTTGAGAAACGACGAAGGCACATTTCGAAGAAGGCAGCAAGCAGCTAGGCGAAGAACGCAGCGTTTATAATATGTAAACATTTTTATAACAAACATAACAAATGAAAAGTAAATACAAATTCTTTTTGCATGTACTGTACTGTATTTATGTTTAGTGTCAGCAGCAACTAAAAAAAAAACATTAAAAAAACAAAAATGAAAACAAAAAGAAAAACGTGAATGAAAATTAAATTGAAAAGATAAATACATTTTAAGGTTAGGTTTTCTGCGAAAGGACTGAAGTTAAGGCAACGTAGCGTTTAAAAACAAAATTGCGAGTGTTATGGACAAGGATGTGGACGAAAAAACAAAATCGCGAGCGGTTGGAGACGACATTGGTTTAAGGTTAGGCATACTTATGTATTTTCGAGCTAAAATAAATAATGAAACAATGAAAAGTAAACAGAGAGAAAAACAAGTTACAAGGAGCAGCTACAATATTTTTATAATTATAAAACTAAAACTTTGTTTTAACTATGTTTAATTCAAATACAATTTCGACTCGTTTAAGACATTTACTGTTTTGTGATCCAAATTCAATGAGCAACCGAAATACTTGACTTTAAAATAAAACTAAGTTGAAATATCTGCTGTTGTACGGCAAAGGGAAAGCAAGAACACAGTAAATTGTACTTACCTAATATAGCAAGAGAAAAACATTGACACACACACACACTTTGAATTATATTTACTTGAATTAAATAAAAATAATGAGTATATATAACTTTGTACTTGAATAATATTTTATTTATATATATATTTACCTTAAGTCGATAAAAATTCTAATAAATTATAATCACCTATAAAATTATGTGTTTACTTTTATATATCTAAATATTTTTGTTGTTAATGAGACGATGTCAATGGGCGGAGCACATTTCTCTTATCGCCTACTTCAAAATTATCTTCTTAATTGTGAATGTTTATGCAAAACACATCTGTTTATATGTACATTCTTGTAGCTTTTTCTGTATGGTTCAAAATCGACTCTTCTTTCATACTAGAAAGCCGCCAAACTCAATTAAATCGATTTACAATCATCGATAGTTTTCGTCATGCACGATAGTAAAACACACCATAACATAGCGAGTTTCGGTTTATATTTTTTAAATTAATTGGATTTTGCAAGACACACGCGCTGTTTAAAGCAACCGTTTGTCATTAAGGCTCTAAAACGGAAAATTCCAAATTTTTTCATAAATTTCCCAAATTTATTACGAAATGTGAGTTGCCGCTGTTTTTCATGAATTAGTCAGTGTGTCCACACAACTTTAATCAAAAGACAGCTGATTAATTTGACATACATTTTTTTTTGTTGCGTCAAAATATACTAAAGAGTTTATAATATACCACAAACGGTCACGCTGGTTGCCATGCGACACTTGATTTAATGTTTGTTGATTGTTAGCGGCGGTTGGACGTGTTTTTAAGTTAGTCCTCTTCGCACGTGTACAATAAACGTGGTTGTTGACCTGAAGTCTAGGTTAAAGATCTAAAAAGAAATTACAGCAAAATGGTGGCCAAGAATGCCGATCAAATGAAAGCGCTGGCGCTCAAATTGTTTGAAATCAATGCATTCAAATTCGGTGATTTTAAAATGAAGGTCGGAATTAATTCACCGGTTTATTTCGATCTGCGCGTTATAGTCAGCTATCCAGATGTAATGGTGAGTGGTGACGAGGGCAATGGGGGGTTGCTGTGCAACAGTTGACACTTGTTCCTTTTGTTATCCAGCAAACCGTATCCGATCTGCTGGTGGCTCACATCAACGAGCTGAACCTGACCGCGAAGCACGTCTGCGGAGTGCCGTATACGGCTCTGCCACTGGCCACCATCGTCTCCGTGCAGCAGCACACACCGATGCTGGTGCGGCGCAAGGAGGCAAAGGCCTATGGCACCAAGAAGCTCATCGAGGGCATCTACCACGCCGGCGACAGCTGCCTGATTGTCGAGGATGTGGTCACTAGTGGCTCCAGCATTCTGGATACTGTGCGGGACCTGCAGAGCGAGGGCATTGTGGTTCAGGATGCCGTGGTTGTCGTGGATCGGGAGCAGGGAGGCGTTGCGAACATTGCCAAGCACGGCGTTCGCATGCACTCTCTCTTCACGCTCTCGTTCCTGCTGAACACGCTGCTCGAGGAGGGTCTGATCGAGCGGGCCACGGTGGAGGCGGTGGCCAAGTATATTGCGGCAGTGCAGATTAACAGCGACGGCTCGTTCGTTGGCGACGATAAGAGCCTTGATGCGGCCAGTAAGTGCGGGCGGGGGTAGATACCACACGATAATGAAAACATGTCAGTTGCGCGTGCTAATTTAGCTAAAGCCCCCAGATATTTGATTAGCGTTAGGCTCCATTGTCAGCATCAGAACGCAAAGCAAAGCCAAGAGCCAACCCCATTCCCAGTTCCAATTAGGGCAGGTCTATATAAATAATTTTGGCTGTTTAGTTGGGGTCGTAAATTCAGTAATTTGCTTTAATTGGGCATTGCCCAACATGATATTCTTGTCAGCTGTGATATGGGATCCATCACTTGAAGTTACCATAGATAGTTGTAACTAATTGTATTAATGTTCCAAATGGGGGCTTATTGCTTGTATTCTATTTTAAAAATGATATTGCTTATCTATGCATGTCTACGACAGGTTATTTTCATACCCTGTACCCAAAAGGGTTTAATAGGGTTGTATGTCAAAAACAAAAGGCATTACATTCGACCCTTAAAGCTTATATATTTTTAATCAACATCTGCTGGCGATTAATCTGTCTGATTTAATCGAGCAATCGGTATAAAATTGAGTTCTTTGTGAATTTTGATTTGTTTTTAATCTTGATCGATCTTTGCATTTAATGCTCCTAATCTCGTAGCAAACATTTTTCAACATCCAGCTACTATTTTATGTAGACAATATCTATTAGAAATATACATAGGTAAAGCTGGTCGAAAGAATAGTTTTCTTATAAACAACTTTTTGTTTTCTAAAAGACCTTGGCCAAACCAGTTATGTGAATTTTTGTTTTCTATCTTTTCAAAATTTTCATCGATGCTTTCACTTTTGTCGCATAGTGTAATTGATTAACACACATACTGATAATGCTTATCTTAACTATCCCACAGCTAATGAGTTTTCACGCACCAAACTGACCTATGAGAGTCGCGCCAACTTGGCTAAGAGTTTGCTGGCCAAGCGCTTGTTCAATCTGATGGCCACGAAGAAAACGAATCTTTGTTTGGCAGCCGATCTGACCAAGGCGGATGCCATTCTGGACATGGCCGACAAGTGCGGGCCGTACATCTGTCTGCTGAAGACGCACGTGGACATTGTGGAGGACTTCAGTGATAGCTTCGTTACCAATCTGCAAGCACTCGCCACGCGTCACAACTTCCTGCTGATGGAGGATCGCAAGTTTGCTGACATTGGAAACACCGTATCGCTGCAGTATAGCAAGGGCATATATAAAATATCCAGCTGGGCGGATTTGGTTACGGCGCATACCCTGCCCGGACGCAGCATTGTACAGGGCCTGAAGACGGCGCTCAGTGGCGACGATGCCGCCAAGGAGCGAGGCGTTTTCTTGCTGGCTGAAATGTCCGCCAGCGGAAATCTAATCGATGATAAGTACAAGGAGAATAGCAACAAAATTGCCACTGAGGGTGGCGATGTGGACTTTGTGGCTGGCATTGTCTGTCAATCTTCCAGTTGTTTTGCTTTTCCCGGTCTCATACAGCTGACGCCGGGCGTTAAGATTGACGAAGGTGTGGATAAGCTGGGTCAGCAGTATCAAACACCGGAGCATGTAGTCAAGGAGCGTGGCGCTGATATTGGCGTTGTTGGACGCGGAATCCTGCAGGCGGATAATGTGGAGAAGGCGGCTCTCAACTATCGCGATCGCCTCTGGGCTGCCTACGAGGAGCGTGTGGCCAAGTAAATTTGGGACAATGCCTTCCAAAACTTCCACTTACCTCATTTTGACGTATTTCCCACTTTAAAAAGACATTTAATAATTTGGTATTTGGGCTTAAGTTAAGCGGCAAGAAAAGACAAAAAGAATTTCCCATAGTCTCATAGAAAAAAACCATTTAGTTACGAATTTTCAAAAACAAATTTAATATTAAGTTAAAAGTTTGCTAAAAAATAAAACAATTGATGAAATGAATGTTGGTGTGTATATAAAATTCATATACTGCGCTTAGTAAGACGCCAAACACTGCAGCACGTAGCTATAATCGCCGGAAATATCATCCTGTAAATAAAACGAAAGAAAAATATTTGTTTTG
The DNA here is from genome assembly GCA_035042425.1 of Drosophila flavopinicola. NCBI lineage: Eukaryota > Metazoa > Arthropoda > Insecta > Diptera > Drosophilidae > Drosophila > Drosophila flavopinicola. The sequence continues at coordinate 882,470 of JAWNLL010000471.1, read as the reverse complement.
TTTTAAACTATAAGCTTGCAAACTGTTTTATCCTTTGGCTTTGGCGAACTTTTATTTTGTTAATAGCAAGCACAAACATACAAAAGATACAATTTACAATTAAAATGTATACAAAATATGAAAAATACGTTATAATAAAATTAATTCGCAAAAAGAATATAAATATAAGATGCGTAGACGTTAGACGTTATTACAGAGGCTGGCTTTCTAAAATACTTAACAAACTTTTCATTGAGAATTACAATTGGGAATTAAGCACATCACAACATTAACAATTTCATAGATTCTGTTTTGTTCTTGTCTTCGAAAATGCACATTTTTGGCATTTCTATTGCATTGTTGAGAAATCAACTCTTATACTTGGCGTCAAGGTCTCTCTTCTACCAAGCGACGACAGTCACAAGCAAATATCCGATTTCAGTGTTTGCATCCTCCTGTGTATGTGTGTGTTGAAAGTTGCGTAAACGCATGGTATAAAAGAGAAGCGTAAAGAGAGCAGAGCATTAAACGCGTTATTTTGTATACATTTGTAGTTGTAGTTTTTAGTTGCTCATGGTGCTAACAGTAGCCGCTGGCCCGTGTTAAGTGTTATGTTAAGCGCTTACAGCGCGCTGTTAGTAACATGGCAAGCAATAAGCATTGCAAAGAAGCTGCTTTTGTTGAAAGAAGAAGCAGCCGCAGCGGTAATGGCAAATGCAATTCAAATGTTTAACGGTACAGTACAAAATGGCGCCTAATTCGATTTTATTTTGTTGTTCTTTTATTGTTGCATTTTGTTTGTTTGTTTGTTTTTAACAATGTTGTAACTTAGAGCTTTGTAAATGAGACTCGACAAATAATAAAAAATAAAACAAAAACCATACGTTGCAGATATAATAAGGCATATACGTATTATATATTAAAAGTTAAATAGATAAAACTATGTGCAATGAATGTGCATAATTATTTATAATAATTAACATGTGATGCGACTGTAGCTTTGACGGCCTTATTAAATGCACTGCGTTGCTTGTAAAAATGTTCCACATTTGCATTCGTAGATCATAATAGTGTATATATATATATATATGTATGTACATATAAAATATATGTATATGCGCTTTAACTATTCGATAGTCGAATTTTTGTACAATATGTGTTGTAAATAGAGCTTAAGGCATGGAACAAACACGACAGTGACAATTTTATTGTTGGTTTTTTGGGGTAAGTGAGTTCTATTTAGAATCCAACAATAGCCAATAGGGCACGCTTATAATCGCCAGATGTATCGCCCTAAAAATATAGAATATGGCAAGTTTTAATGTTTTATGCACACAAATGAAGTAAGAATATAAGCAAAAACATGAGTGTACAACTGATAAAATTAGAAGTGGAATTTTTTGCAAATGGCGTTTAAGAATAGAGAGGCGAGGTCAGACTATTAAATGAACTATATCAACTGTACACTTTCTGCAATGTAAATAACAGAGCATAAATAAAGCTTTAAAGCTTTTTTCTAGGGCTGTTAAATAAACTATTCTATTTCAAAATGGTTATACAAAGAATGAAATTGGGGAATATGAATGTATGAATATTTATTAACTATGTATGTGTTGATGTATTCTAGTTATACGACTATGAATTTCAAGGTGCATATTTAGTGCCCAACACCACAAATGTACTCAACATGCTAGCATAACAACATATATATTTAGTTAAATAGAAGAGTATTTACCTTGATCCACGACTCCAAGCTCTTGCCGTACTTGTTCTGGAATGCTTCCTTGATGTCGCCCAAATCGATCTCGGAGCGGCTGACAACGATGCGAATCAGCGTCTTGTCCTTGGTGCCCATGCCGGCCATCGAGTCATGGAGACGCTCGGAAAAGTAGTCAATCTTGGACTTGCAGCACTTGACTAAACAATGAGCAACACACAATGAGTACATGAATCATTTGTTGCTCTCAGTATAAGTATGACTCACCGATGGCCAGGAAGCCCTTCTCAACGGAACCGCTGAACTCGCGCTTGATTGCCTTCTCGATGTCGTTGCCGGAGAGATTCTCGTACTCGAGGAATATCTGACGCAGCTGCTGATACGAGCGAGTGATCAGAATCGAGTTGAAGGTGGACTCGTCAGTGCCCCACTGGCCCTCGCCAGCATCGTGCAGAGCCTGTGCATCGGCAATGGCAGCTCCCTCATCGACGCCCTGGTTCTCGTCGCGGTTGCCCTGGACCAGCGAAACGCACAGGCGCTTGAAGTGACCACTGGTGTCGCCCTTGAGGTCCGACTCTAGGCTCTTTCCGAAGCCCTGCTCGTAGAACTGGGCAATGGTCTTGATGCCGTAGTTGGACAGGGTGCAGAGGATCTCGATGATGGCCTCCTCGTCGGTGCCGACGCCGGCGATGGCGTCGTGCAGCTCCTGGGCATAGAATTGTGGCAGCGGCGTCATCAGCGCCACAATCACATCCTCGAATTTGCCGCCCAGCTCGGACTTGAGGTCCGAAATCAGGTCCTTGCCGTACGACGTCTTGAAGGCCTCGGCAATCTCCAGGCGCTGGACGATGCCGCGACGGGCGAGAATCTCAATGATGGCCTTCTCATCGGTGCCAAAGCCCTTCATGGCCTTGCGCAGAATGGCCGCATCCTCGACGGGATCGAAGGGATCCGCGGGGTACACGGTGGGTGTGCACTGCAAATGCAAATGCAAATGAATACGAGTTAGTACAGTGATCACTGGCAATAAATAACTTTCAGAATTCGAAATCCTCCTTTTCTATCATTTTTTTTTGGATTCTAATTGAAATATTAAAAAATCCATTTATTTAAATACGAGACATTTTTGGTTTTAATACTTAATACTTAAATTGATATTATATCGTAGAGGTGCCCGTAAATTCATAAATTTAAATATAAATTTATAGCAAATATAATTACTTGGAACTTTAATTGTTCATGAATTTGAATCAAATTTGAAACCAAAGCAGTCTAATTAGTGGGCGATTACTGTTGAAATATTTTGCATTGCTAAATGCATTGAATACGTAATGAATATATGAATAATCAATTTAAATTCACGTACAACACGTAGTCCACACCCAGGTATATATGTATATATATTTTGACTCAGCTTCCTGAATTTGTCATGTAAATATTCGATGCATATATATTATTCTATGTACATGTATATGTATTATTCTTTTGTTTAGCTGCCAATTTCTTATCCGCATGCTTGAAACAGATAAGCACACTCGATGAGTACTCGAAACAAATCGATATAATCGTAATAGTTAATTGTCTATAATTGGCTGTACACATTTGTTTATCTCGAACAATCTTGAAAAGCTACTCATTAACTACTCACCTTGAATGGATAGTACTCGGCGGAGCTCATGATTGCTTCTTCTTGTTTAGCTTGTTTGCTGGTTGTTTAAATCTGTAAATGCAAAGCAGAGAAACATAATTTATAATGATCTAATGATTTCGACGAGTCTTGCTTATGAAAGAGGCTTTTGATTGGAATGCGACAAGGTCAGGTCAGACATAATGTCCGCATTAAATATGGAAACTATGGGAATACATAAACCTGCCGCCTGCATGACATCATCAAACACTAAGAGGGAAACATGCCATTACGCATACGCCCCATAGTATTTGTGGCGCCACAACTATAGCTACAACTCCAACTACAACAGCAACAAAGAAAAATCGAAGTGTTTTCCTTTTGCAGCTGTTTTACACGAGTTCAACGCACAGCGTAAAAGTGAAAGTTTGAAATAGAAATGGGCTTGGGCTCCGTTCAGTTGATAAGCAAGAAAAATGGAAGAAAAAAACTTTGGGTGCAGTCAGCAGAGCGTGTGCGTAATAAAGGTATTTTCTAGCAGCAGAATCTACTCATCAACTCACATAACTAAAAGCAGACTGAATGAGCTCATTTCTTTAAACTTTGAGACCACATAAGGGAATTTGCGCTATTGCCAAGTGGCAAACAAAAATATGTAGCTATGTTTAATTAACTTTAAGCCTGCACCACATACAAAAATCAATATGCCATAAAGTTCTTTACAATAAATCACACAAAAACAAAACTCAGAAGGAAAAAAAAAAATTAGTATGCCAGCCCCAAACGTAGAAAGTCAACAAAAAAGATAAAGAAAAAAAAAACATGACGTGGCGCTGTTCCAAAACCACTACAACAACGCCTCTGCAGCAAGCTACATATACATACATACTATAAAAAACTAAAAAAAGAAAAGATTGTTGTACCAGCACTTCCAAACGTTATAGCTGGAACCGGTTCAAATGTAGTATTTTACATACACACAAAACATGAAAGCATTTGTTTGCGTGGTTCTCTCTTTTGTGGTCACGCAAGAATAAGCATATTTTAGAAAAGCCAGAAAAGCTAGAAAAGTTTTCAATTATTATTAGTACCAGACTTTTTCATACATTAATTGGAATTCAATTTCAATAATATGCCGTCAAATAAAAATACTACTAAGAGAGAAAAAAAAGAATTTGAGATTTACTGTCTTAAAATTCCGACATTCTGGCATTACAGAAATATGTCAACAATTCCATGAACTGAATGCAAATGTTGAGTCTATAAATAGTAAGTAGATTCATAAAATCACTGCTCAATTACTTGAGACTCACATCATGAATCATAATTGTACGCGTGATGATTTTCAAGATCGCTTAACTGTGACGTCAAACGTAGGCTGCTTTCGGAGAGCCTAAACAGAGTGTGAAAAAAAGAAACTGGATTTTCTGGAAAGTTGTAGCGAACTTTAGATTTCCAATGTTTCTGCTCGGCAGCAAAACAACAGAAAGCTCGTGACACAGTGTAAAATGTGTGAATTAATTTTAGACGTAGCTTATAAAAGTGCCTATTGACTGTACCTTGATGTTTTAATTTACCCTCACATTTATAATGTGTTTTATTTCGCTAGTTAGTCAACTAAACTGTTATGACGCATTTTATAAATGTAATTTGCAATTATACTTTTTTTTTTAAATTTTGCTTCGCTCCATATTTCGAATGTACACGCGTGAATTTTATCATAGCAAGTAAGTTCTGGATGATTAAAATTCCTACACGAAAGCATTAGCATTGGTTAAGGGCTCACACGAATTGAAGGCAATTTAAGATGTATTTCTGGCAAAAATATACAATAGCAAATCAAAAATCAAAAGGTTAGAATGGCATTTCCTACAAAAGATGGCCCTGTTTTCGGAAAGAAAAAAGTGCGGCTGGTTCCTAAAGGATACGCACAGAGAGCCGGAGAGGATTTAATGAGACGTCCTCACCGGTAGCACGATTTACATCAGTTAGAATATTAGTGGCCATGGCAGCAGAACTTCACATGGAGGTAAATCAGATGGATGTGGTCACGGCTTAGCTAAACGGTGAACTGGAAGAGAGCGGAGGGCTTCAATGATTTTATGATAAAGTTGGAAAGGAGCAACAGTGACAATAATAACCAAAGCACTCCAAAATCGGATAAATGCTTTGGGTCCCACAAACGTACAAAACACATTCATCTGCTTCATCATTTTATCCAACAAAAGCATCCAATTCGAATCCATGGAGACGGAAGTAAGGTCCTGACGAAGGGTCTTAGCAGGACTGCTTTACTTCTAAAACGCAGCTTAAACCCAATTATTACAAGTTTTATAATGGAATACGGTCTCATTGTACATGCACACTATACAGCAACAGCAACAGTAACAGATTCGCTAAAAGCAATTGAGCTGATTGTCACTCAAGATAGCAAATTAAGTTTGTACTTTGAAAGAAGATGGAGAAACAGAGTACAATTGCCGCTGTCTGATAAATTCAATTATAATTCGACAGCTCAACATCCATCAAGTGGAATGTATATATAAATATATATAGTATATATATTTTCAGATTATCCATTTAAAAGCCAATTGAAAAACCTTTGGCTGGAAAAGTCACACGCGTCTGCGAATGAGAGCAGAGAGCGATGCGAGAGTGTGAGAATGAGAGAGAGAGAGCGCTGTTAAAGTGTGCGTGTGCAGCTTCATTTGAACATTTGATGATGTCATCTTTTTTATCCAACTGGGACAATGTTAAGGAAAACAATTGCTGAATATGCGCAACGTAGTATAGTCAAAAGTATTCTCTTTTTTATGCCGCGCCCAAATAATTATAATGCCGAAATAATCGTATTTATATACACTTTGTTTGCACTCTTAATTACTTTTCACTTGAATTTGTTGTTGACAGCGGCCTCAACAGATACGGTCGTTTGGCATTTGACACACATGCACATATGTACCTTTGTATATATGCATGCATATAGGCAAAAAGCACAGCAAAAATAAACAATATAGCAACTAGAGAGGAATTCTGAAAATTTCCCAAGTGATATTCTCACACAATACGTACAATGTTGGCGGTTAAGCGTTGCGAGCTCTTAGCGATGTGAAATAAATACTGAAATCGTTTCGCGCTCGGCATGTGGTTTTATATGCGCTGCAAAAGCCGTGTATCGGACACGAAAACGACATAGAGCGACAGAGCGAGAGAGAGCCTGTTTTTGGGTGTTGTTGTTGAGGAGGCGTTGGCAGGGCCACAACATTATGTAAAAAGGGGAACAGTCGCTAAATGTTTGTTTAGTTCCAGCGAATACATAGTACATAAATGTATTGTTACCTTGTGCCTTTGATGTAATAACTAAAAAATGTATATTCAATACTATATATAAATAAAATGCACCTGTCTTTCGGAACTACTATATTGCAGCCCTGCTCTAACCGGTGTCTTTAAAATTGTCTCTCAGGAGAGCATTGGTGTCATTAAATGACGTCATGATATTGTCATAATTGTGTGAAAAGCTCTCTCTACCTCTATGTTTGTATTTTTCGAATAGACGTTTATATGTGTATTACAAAGTTCGCTCGCTTTTGTTATGTTTGATCTCAGCTTTCGTACTCAGCTGTAAATATAAAACTATGTATGTATGGGTAATAGGATGATTCATGTCACTGGAAGCTGACTGCTTTATAATAAGTTCTTATCTCAAAATAATCATAACTTTGTTATAGTAACGTTTAAATGTAGATGAGCTACTATTAATAGTAAAAAACAGACATAAATTTGAAATGTGGGTGTATCAACAATTGCCGCGTACTTTCAATGGTCTTGTTGTGCAACACTGGAATCACACGGCGTAATGCAGTTCATTTGAACGAACGTTAATCGATTGTACTAGTTCGATTACTCAACCGGTTCATTAACAATAGCTTTGGCGTACTGTGCAGCTGCATTGCATTTAAATTAATTGTTTAAAGCTAAACATAGTTTAATAACACTATCAATTAGCATTTTGGGCATAGGCTTGTTCATTTTGTAGCTGTTAGAACCCTGTAAGTATATGCACAATGCATTCAATGAACATTCGGCGAACCAGCCCCTCCCAACGCTATCAATATTCTCGAAGAAAAAACCTGTCATTGTTTTTATCTTTCGCTGCCAACGTTGAACGCAGATAAGAGTTGGCCATAGTATGTGGAAAGCAAGCGCCGGTCACCAGATAGAGGCAACAAGCGCCGCCGAGGACGACGACTGGGAAACGGATCCCGATTTCATCAACGATGTCAGCGAACAAGAGCAGCGATGGGGCTCAAAGACAATTGACGGTAGCGGACGCGATGGAGGAGGCGCCATTGAGTGAGTCACCTTGTTTTTGGGTCAGCTTACAGTACCATTATGACTAATCTCTCAACAAAAACCATTAAAAACGACAGCATGGATAAGCTGCGCGAGGAGACTGAAAAATCGGATTTGGACAAAAAGAAACAACTGTTAAAAGATCAAAATGCTGGCTACGGTTACGGCGGCAAGTTTGGCGTCGAAAAGGATCGCATGGATAAGTCGGCGGTGGGCCACGACTACCAGGGAAAAGTGGACAAGCACGCCTCGCAGGTGGACTACAGCGAAGGATTCGGCGGAAAATACGGCGTGCAGACGAATCGCGTGGACAAATCTGCTTTGGGTTGGGATCACATCGAGAAGGTGGAGAAGCACGAGTCCCAGAAAGGTAAGTCGCTCGAAAATGTAAACATTTCGGTTTCAAAGGTGATTGTAATTCATTAATAACTCGAATTCCCAAAAGTCCGAAAGTATATACATACATATAATACTCTGGAGATCCGCAGACGGTTGGCTTGCAAATCGTAAGAAAAAAACGTCGGTCACACACAACTTCTAAAGATTTCGGTTTTCACAGGCTTATTTTCGAATTGTATTTGTTTTTAATATTTTGATAGATATAAATAATGGATTAATTTTCTTTAAACATGTGATTTTATGAAAATCTCTAGTTGGACTAGTGTTAAATCGAAAATAAATGTCATACTTAGCATAAGATATATTAGGAACATTAGATCATAAATATGTCAAAATAACGATTATCGTAGTAAGTGAAATTATAATTATTAATTGTAATAAACCACTTACAGATTACTCTAAGGGGTTTGGTGGCAAATTCGGCGTGCAGGAGGATCGCAAGGACAAATCTGCGCTTGGCTGGGATCACATCGAAAAGGTGGAAAAGCATGAGTCCCAAAAGGGTAAGAACAACCTATCATAATATATAGATGATACAATGTCCTAATCCGATTGCTCAACAGATTACTCCAAAGGCTTTGGTGGCAAATTTGGCGTGCAGGAGGATCGCAAAGACAAATCGGCCGTCGGCTGGGATCACATTGAGGCGCCGCAAAAGCACGCCAGTCAGGCTGATCACAAAGTGAAGCCCATCATCGAAGGGGCAAAGCCCTCAAATTTGCGCGCCAAGTTCGAGAATTTAGCGAAGAACTCCGAGGAGGAGTCACGCAAGCGTGCCGAGGAGCAGAAGCGTCTGCGCGAAGCCAAGGACAAACGCGATCGAGAGGAAGCGGCCAAGCACCAGACTGTGGAGAACACACCGTTGCCCTCCGCCGAAGAGGCACGCACGCCGCCCGTCAAGGGCAGCCGGACAGCCATACAGACGGGTCGCTCGGGCGGCATTGGCAATGCCATTAGCGCATTTAATCAGATGCAATCGCCGGTGACTGAGACACCGCCGGCGCGCAAGGAGCCCATCGTCATAGCCAAGGAGCCGGCGCCTTTCGAAGCAGCCAAGCCGGCCGTGGTGGAGCAGCCTGCCGCGCCAGCAGCTGCTGCTGTGGCTAAAGAGATTGCGGCAGCTCCACCGAAAGTCAGCGCACCACCGCCAGATGTGGTGCCCCAAATAGAGATTGAGACTGTTGCCACGCCGCCGCGCAGCGAGCCACAGTCGCCCGCTCATGTGTCGGCCGTGGAGAAGGCAACACCTGAACCAAAGCCGCAAGCGCAGTCACAACCGGAGCCGGAGCCGCAGCCGCAGCCGTATTCGCAGACGGATCCGGAGCCGCTCTATCAAAATCAGGCGGAGCTCAAGTCTGTGTCGCCATTGCCAGCGGGTGGATCACCCCTACCAGCAGCCAATGGCGCCAACGAGGAGGCCATTTATGCCAACTCGGACAATTTGGCCGACTACCTGGAGGATACTGGGACACATGCAATTGCCTTGTACGATTATCAGGCCGCTGATGATGATGAGATATCCTTTGATCCTGACGATGTGGTCACCCACATCGAGAAGATCGATGATGGCTGGTGGCGTGGCCTGTGCAAGAATCGTTATGGCCTCTTTCCGGCCAACTATGTACAAGTTGTCAATCAAAGCTCCTAATTGGCTGGCGAGTGCCAGCAGCAAATATGCTTCCGTTTGAAATTACTTTCAGAACAAAATCAAATTTTATTAACTACTTAACAGCGAGTTCATGAAACTGCCGACTGTTTAATCATAATACTGAGTCATAATTCACCATTGTTTTTCACTCACAACGAAGAGACGTTGGCGTTGAAATTTAATAGTAATGTTTTTGTTATATTTACAGCGCTCTCTCACGTCACACGCAATATACTATATATTCCATTTTTTATAAATCATTCATATTCGATTTTAAAAATTGTTTTTTACATTCTTTTATATTTTTATGTGCGTATTTTTCAAAAAATATGCCAAGAAACTATTTATATTCATTTTATACATAGCAAAAAGTTTTTTAAAAATGATTGTGCAAATTTAATATATTTAATTGTACTTATGTGTTTGGAATGTTTTTAAGTAAATGTGTCAAAAGCGAGCTCACTTGTATAAAGTCTATAAATGTTTTCAATAACAATGTTAAAGACACTGACAGCAAAGGTCTGTTCTTTTGATTAAGAAAAGCATAATAAAGTTTATTAGTAACTATATACAAAACTATCAATATTTATTAACCTTTTTCCGAAGAAAATACCATTTTCTTATTGATTTTGCCCTGATGTTTGTGATGCAAAGAAGCAAGCGTCGGAGACCTCTGAAAGTTACCTTTAGTAGGCTTTGGATGACAAAACAAAATGATATGCCCATCACCACCAAAACTGCTCTATGTGTCACTAGTTCGTCCTATTCTTGAGTAGTGCTTATGTATTTGGTGCTCCCAGTACCAAAACTTCCAAGAGCGAATATAATCCGCTCAGAAGCAATTTCTGCTTTTTATACTATTTTCGAGTATGCTTAAAATGACAAAACAAGTTGTTCTAGCCATGTCCGTCTGTCTGTCTGTATGTATGCAAACTAGTCTCTCAGTTTTTGAGACTTATTATTCAATGGGACAGCACATTGGTCGGAACCGTCCGGATCTAGTGGTCTTATAGCTGCCATCCAACTCGAAGTCGGTTTTGGACATATATCCCATGTTTTTAAAGATATGGCGATGAAAGTTTGCACACACACTTATTATTTAAAGAGGCACCACATTGGTCGGAGCCGACCGGATCGTACCACTATATCTTCTAGCTGCCATCCAACTGGAAATAAATTTAATATTTCAAAAGAAATTTGAAATTCATACGATATCAATTTTTACAGCATATGAAAGTGCTGCAGTTGGCAGAGTGAAAATTGTCTAAAGGTTCGACGAGCGTATAAAATATTCAGCACGCCGAAGATAATCTTTTTTCACTTGTTTTTTTGTTTTACGTGGACTAAAGTGGGAACCCAATATCCGTTTGCCATCGTAAACCAGTAGGCTTTTACTCATTAATAGTCAGTCGTTACTTAACCGGACCGTTACAACCCCTGGTGTTGTCTTCCTGCATAAGTTAATTAACGGCGACATAGATTATTCCTTTCTTTTGGCCCGCCTAAACTTTTTAATTTATATATATCCTATTTTATATCGGTTGAGCTCTCTCTCCTAATGCTAAAATCCAATATTCTTTTGTATTTACTGCACTCCTCTGGTCGTATTTAGTTAAATCTCTACTTTCCATTCTCTCTTCTGATTATACCTTTATTTTACTTCTTTGTATTTCAATTATCTCTATTTATACTCTTTTTGAAGAAATTGTTTGTAATGCAAAGAAGGAAGCTTCGGAGACGTCCCAAACGTTACCTCCATTGCTTAGAATGACAAAACAAATTTATCTAGCCATGTCCGTCTGTCTGTATGTATGCAAGCTAGTCCCTCAGATTTTGAGCTATCGCGATGTAACTTTGCACAGAGACTTCTTCAAAGATACAACATATTTGTCGGAATCGCCCGGATAGGACTACAATATCCTAGCGCTGTCATAATTCACATGTTTTCTTAAAATCTCGTGGTCCCGCATAATTGTCCGAGCGGGTCGGATTAGATTACTATAACTTTTTTTATTTATTGTACACTAGTGACAGTGGGCACAAAAAATGACATTAAAAGTATAGATTTGTGAAATACAAAGTATTAAAAGATCGGCGAAAACACAATCAAACCATACAAATATTAATATTGACATTTTTAAAAAAAAGAAAGAAGCGAAAACGAAAACGGAAAGAGAGAAAATATGAAAATGGAGATACTACTAAGCACGATAAGAGGAATCTCGTAAATAAGAAAGAATAGAAGATTTGATTATAGCTGTCATACAAATCGATGTCGTTTTTGGCTACATTTCCCATGTTTTTTAAGCTATCGCTAAGTCTTATAGCTAGCATAAAAATTTAATTTTTCGAATGGATCTAAATTAAGCTGCGCCTGCGGTTTGAAATATCGTTTATATCTAATTTTGAAAGCAAGAATTGATTGAAAAACTATTTTTTAATTTTAACAAATTTTTTAAACATTTTCAATCAGATTTATTTTTTATAATTTAAGAATTTGCAAAAGGAATTATGGACTTTACAAAGTCAAGAGTACATATGTATGTATGTATATATATAATTGCATGCAAATGTGGAATGCCTTTGCAAAGCAATGATTTTCCGCTTTGTGTAGGCGCATTCTGTCACTAATCAGTTGTAATATGAATCATGGCTTGGATTGTGCAGTTTCAGTTGACAAAGAAACATGTGAGTGTACCGATTTCTTGTGTGTTTTTTTGCATTATATCTTTTCGTTCAATCCCATATCTCTGACACCATATGTATATATGTAGTATGTATATTCATTTAAGCCGATAGAAGTTTTGATTTACGGAATTCGCGTTGTTGTGATAGCGATCGTATCAATCAGATCGAACAAATTATAACCGCAAATAATTGGGAGCTGTTGACGACTAGATGTTAAGGGGCTTATGATAACCTGTGCGTGTAGCAAAAAACGTTCGAGATAACAAGTTTGTATTGTCTGTCAAAATGATTTTCGACCCTCTAGATAAATGTACATAAGTACATACATAAGCATGTATGGTTTTTTACTTAAATATGGATGTGGGCTAGTCGAACGCAGCAAGTGGGTCTGCCTGCTGTTATCAACGTTGGCGGCACAATTGTAACGGCAGGTTAAGCAGTTTTGACAACGCAGGTACTTTTTCCTGTTGTCCTTCTTCAAGAGCGTGCTTGAGCAAACATATCGAATCATAAAGCATTATCAGAAAATCCCCCATCAAAACGTCGCTGTTGCTCTCGTACGCGCTATCAGTGTGCCTCGTGAGCGGCGTTACGCTCAATTCCACTGAATTTACTATGTATATATATATAGTGGCGACGATTGCCACTGGCAGTCACTCGACGTCCAACGACGACGACGCGCGGCGGTTTCGGTTAAACAGCTGTTCGCTTGGACTTAATAACGGAATACGGTATATCGATATATCGATATCACACCAGTACTATTGAGTTGGATTTTTTCGAAGTTCGAACAGCTGTTTTTGTGTAAATAGCCAGGTCGTGAGTGCGAATGCAAAGCAAGCAGCTGGGTGCTCAACATTAATTAATATAACAGAAAAATAATCGAAGAAAGTAAAAACAAACAATTGAACGCGTCGCGGATGTTGCTAAATTGCTCGACGCGCGTGCGATTGATTGAAGACAACTCGCGAAAATTGCCAATTGCAGAGAGTGGCAGACGACGCTGAAGCTCTGACGCTGGGAAGAGTCGTCCCCAAAAGTTGAACCGAGCGAACGGTCAACGTCACCGAACTTGTAATTGGTTCCAACAAAGGAATTTCGTAGACTCGGCTATGTATTATTGCTAAGCAGTAAACGCACTTTTAGTTTTGGTTTCCTTGTGTTTGTGTGATAAATTAACATACATTATCGTAACCGTGTGTTAGTTTTGTAACTTTACTGCCGCCTACTAATCATCGACCTGTCGCAAGTATGAGTAGTTTAGAATTAATTGCTTTCTAATTGTCACTCAAGCTGTGCTAGACTTAGTTGAACAATATATAATTTACGCTGTACAGTTTTCTGCTCATCTAATGACTTGTTTCTTTAGTTCTTTCCTCTTTTGCCACAACACATTCCGCCATGTGTTTGTTTGTACACGTGTGTGTGTGTGTGTGAATGTGAGTGCGCAGCCAGGTGCGCCAAAAAAGAACAAAAAACTCTTTGAAGAGTACAAAACACACGCACACTCACACCGGCTAAGCGAGACAGGAGAGAGATAGGAAGATTAATACGGAGAGAGCTTCTCTGTTGTGGCCGTTGTCATGCATTTTGGCATTTGGAACTCTGTTAACTAATTAATTGTGTCGATAAGCCCTGTTTCTAATCTGAAATATTATAGCTGGACAATGGCAGTAATTCACACTGTGAATTCTATTAACGCAACTATTATGGAATATGCATGAAAATGCGAATTTTAAAATGATTTAATTGACCACATTTGCTTTTTTGTTTCTACTTGTACAGGAAATTGTCAATATACAATAGTATGTTATTAAATATAATTAGCAGAAATGTGAAAATAATTTTGATGTAACTCCGGTGGTGTAGGGGCAATAACAAATAACAGCAATTAAATGCTGTATGTTAGTAATATGTTAATATATGTATATTTATTTTTTTTTTTCCATTGTTTATATGGCCAGTTTAAAGAGCAACAAATGCTGACTCTGCATAATATTCTCCTGCCTATGTGTATGGTTGTATATTGGCTGCAGCAATTTAGAGACGCAATATTTATTTTGGCCTCAGAAATAAATAAAGAAAAACCAACGAATATGGTTATATATGTTTAGTATAAATACATATTTATTTACAGTACATATTTGATATGTTTGAAACTCTAAAAACCTTAGTACCAGTTTAAAAAGTTTATCAAAATAACAATTTTTATTTATACAACAGTAGTCTACTATCTCAAGTCTCCACTGCGTTAAAATTGTTAAGATATGAGCCAATTATAAATTGTATATAGTTGTAGGTGATAAGCATTAGGCTAAGCACAGAAAGGTTCTATAAATATGTCCATAACATAAGTGCGTATATTTGTTGAACCGATTATCGCTATTTATGAGCTTTAAAAAACCCAACATATACTTATAGCTCTAGATAAAATGCGTATGTAGATATGGCACATTTAACGTTTATATGGGCCAACTGTTTAAACATGATTTTGTTTTTATAAGGAAATACAGACATTCCATAGAACTCAGCAGCCACTGCTGCATTTTGCATTGTCACAATTTGCCATATACTGAAAAGCTACACACAAACGAGAGCACATCGAGGCCTTTGAATAATTAGACATTTCGTAAGCTTTGGGTCTTTGGTTTTCTAGTGCTCGCAACATCTCAATGAAGCGATGTGGAAAGCAGCGCTGCTCCGCGTTGCGTTTGTCAAGGTGAACCAGACGCTGGGTATTTCCAACCAGCTCCATACATGTCCAGGCACATACATATGTACCTATCTACTATGCATGTATATATGTACGTATGGTGTGCAGAGATGTGGCATAAAATACTTGATGAGGCGCCTTAACATTAAAGCCACAGGGCATAGCGAATTAGCAAACACATATTTCATATATATATATATATATATATATATGTACATCAAAATCAAAAAGTTTGTCTGCATCTTCAAACACAGCAAAAAAAATAAGCTAAAAACAAGTGGGGAAAGATTATCTTCGGCGTGCCGAAGATTTTATACTCTTTTCGAACCTATAGGCAATTTTCACTCTGCCAACTGCACCACTGAAATTTCATAAGCTGTACAAAGTCGTTTTGTCGCGAAACATTTCTTTTTTTTGTTCTAAGAATATTTAATTCATTGCCAGTTGTATAGCAGCTATAAGATATAGTGATCCGATCCGGCCGGCTCCAACCAATGTGATGTCTCTTTGAATAATAAGTATCAGTGCAAAGTTTCATCGCGATAGATTAAAAATCATGGGATATATGGCCAAAACCGACTTCGAGTTGTATGGCAGCTATAAGATATAGTGGTCCGATCCGGCCGGCTCCGACCAATGTGCTGTCCCCTGGAATAATAAGTGTCTGTGCAAAGTTTTATCGCGATAGCTCAAAAACTGAGGGACTAGTTTGCATACATACAGACAGACAGACAGACAGACAGACAGACAGACGGACATGGCTAGATCAATTTGTATTGTCATTCTAAGCATACTGGCAGTAACTTTTGGGGGTCTCCGACGCTTCCTTCTATGCGTTACAAACTTCAGGACAAACTTAATATACTATTTTCTTCGAAAAGAGTATAAAAAGTATTTATATATATATATTTGCTATTTAGCAGGTTATTCACCTGCAGCTTGTGCAACAGGTAACTTTATGCGTTCAAAATGACTATAAAATTGTTCGTGTGTTTTATTTCTTTTAAATATTATTGCTTTTATATAGAGTATTCCATTACCCACCCACAGCTGTTTAAATGAACGCGATGCCCAAAACAGAATTTCACGCATTCTGTTATTTTTATTGACTTGTTTATATGCAATTTGCTTATTATATCAACAAAATCCAATTTTCAAATTCATCTACACACTGTGATTGAATGTTTTGATGACATTCTTATCAATTTATTATTATACAAGCGAAAGAGAGATAGAAAAATACTCTTATGCCTTAGTGACATATACTATCTTTGATATGGACATTTCTACACGAAGTTATTTACACATAGCTACAAAACTGACCCAGACCATACAACTAATTAAAGAGTCGGGAAAAACATTTGCAAAATTGGATTTATGTGTATAATTTGTATGTTGCATTATATAACTGTACTAAATTACATCAATTAACTACTCAGATTGTCATTTGGATTTAGAAGCCGTGAATTGCGAGTTTCAATGCCACAAACGATGCTATGTGTAATACACAAACCAAATGTTCTCTGACTATAATGAAAACTGATAGTATTATATTCAGTCTTATCAATCTCACGTCTGTTGACCAGAGTACTTGGCAGTCGGATATGCACGCAGAGCTCCGAGAAATTGTATTATTATTATTTGTTAGCGACTGGCTATTATGTCTGCCAGCTCATTAGATTCTGTATACGTCTATGTGTGTATAGTGAAGATAATAACAAAATTATAGCTTTTTATTAATTTTATATTTGTTTGTCGCTCACATTTTGATAATGCTAATGGCAGACAGAGTACAAAGGAGCAATTTCGCTATAGATTCAAATAATGTGCGAATTATATGGAAATGCTGTCAAAACAATAAAATTGGGCAAAAGCTTTTGGTTTGCAATAAATTAGGGTCCGACTACATGTGAAGCATACTAGTATATATAAATTGTGAAAATCAACTGCTGACTAAAAGTGTCACGTGCTAAAATGCAAATGTATATATGCAAAGATAAATAATATGTAATTTAGTTTAAGCAAGCAAGCGTTTAGCAGTTTTTCAATTTTCTGCTTGATTAAGTTCATAAACTGTTTGTCACGCACAAGTGGTAAACATACATATATACATCTATTTATTTAATTAAAACAAATAGTATATGTTCAATATTTCACAGCATGGCTTCAAACGAAGGCTATCACAATAAAATAGAGCCCGGCGCTGCTGCCGCTGGCGATGATCAGGCATCAGGGAGTGCGAGGGGCAGCAATGGATCGGCGGCTGCTGCTGGTACAAGCACACAGCTGCATCAGGAGATGCTTAATGAGAATACATATTTGAAGCCCTCGAAGCAGGCCTATTTCAGTGATGAAAAGGTGCTCATACCAGACGATGAGCGCACAAATGTGAGTTACGCATAATTCGATCTGGTTTCATCTTCATGAACAACTCATTTTCGCATCTGTGCACAGATTGGTTTCAGTTTTCGCAAGCTGTGGGCCTTCTCGGGCCCCGGTTTTCTCATGTCCATTGCGTATCTGGATCCCGGCAATATTGAATCCGATATGCAATCCGGTGCCGCGGCCAAGTACAAAATACTCTGGGTGCTGTTGTGGGCCACTATACTGGGCCTTCTTATGCAACGCTTGGCTGCAAGGTGAGTGGGTTGCTCTCAGATATCTATATGCTTCTTATATATTATTTAATTATAGATTGGGCGTTGTCACGGGTCTGCATCTGGCGGAGATGTGCTATCGGCAGTACAAACGTTTGCCGCGTTGGATACTCTGGATTATGATTGAGATTGCCATTATTGGCTCCGATATGCAGGAGGTCATTGGCACGGCCATTGCCATATACCTGCTATCCAATAAAGTGTATGTCTGCGTGTGTTATCTATACGATTTACATAAGTTGATTGTCTATTGCTTATTTTCCTGCAGTGTGCCTTTGTGGGGTGGCGTTCTGATCACCATTGTTGATACATTCACGTTCCTGTTTCTGGATAAGTATGGTTTGCGTAAACTGGAGTTCCTATTTGGATTCCTAATCACTGTGATGGCCGTTACATTCGGCTATGAGGTAAGCTGCGCTTCAAAAGTAAAAATAGCTAGCCGGTATATTTTGTGATCACCCCCAAAAAGTTCCCCATTTTTAAAGTAGCTTACGAACTAATTGCCTGTCAGGCATACAAATAAGTACAAATTTATCTAGACAGTTCGCAAAGCGCGCTCAAGTCGTAAACAATCGAACGCCGTTTTTCCCCCCTTTCTTTCGTTTTTTATGAACACATTTTAATGGGTTGTTTTTTTTTTGTCTTTGTCTATTGTCGCAAATTGCAATCGTCAATTGTCGTGCACGTCTGTCAGGGGCGTACCGTATGCCCATATCTTTCAATTACGACAGACCGCAGCTCCCAGAATCATTCTCGTTCCCCGTTTCATTGCCATTTTCCCGTTCCCGTTCCAAGAGAATATTTACTTTTTGGCATTGTTTCCATAGCAAGTAAACTATTTGTTTGCATTTCGAGCAACTGTTTTTCTACATATGCAAGCAAAGTGTCTAAGCGGCAGACGATTAGATAAGTGGTTTAAGAGAGATGACTTCATTTTACTATCAATAATTTTTTGACTATGTTAGCATAAAGCTGCCGGAAACGAACCACTACTATTTCTGAGAAGTAGGATTAGTCTTGAAGAGCTTATCAGAGAAAAATTACAAGCAGCTAGGGAGATTTCGGCTTGTGTGTGATTTTTGTTTTTTCTGGGATTCCTTCAACAATATTATTAGCAAAATATGTTTAATTTCTTTCCGGTTGACTGAAAAATAAGATTTTTTATTATTCATGCCAGTATTTGCAATTTGTATAGAATTTTTGTATACTTATAATGTTTTATTATTTTTGAAAGCGTAAAGCATTATACATTGTACAATTTTTTTTTTTAATATTTAATATCAAACGCAGGGCATGTTTATATATATTTATACATAGTTTTTTTTAAGGAATTCATTACATATTTAAGTACAAATTTAAATTTTGACATTATATTGAAGTAGGGTTTGCATATTTGGTTAATTTATTGTAGTGATTTGTATAAATGAAAGTTGTATTTTAGAAATCATTTCTTTGATCAAATTAATCTGCAGGAAGAAGTTCACGCTCTCTGCTACTTTGTATTTTTTCGCTATCTCTCTCTTTAAAAATACTTTTAGATTTTGATCTTTACATATAATTCAAATTGTTTTATTTAATTTAATTAATATATTTCTATATTTCCAGTATATTGTCTCCGCACCCAACCAGGCTGATGTAATGGAGGGAATGTTTGTGCCTTGGTGTTCCGATTGCAATTCGGATGTGCTGCTGCAGGCAGTGGGCGTAGTTGGTGCCGTTATCATGCCACACAATCTCTATTTGCACTCTGCTTTGGTCAAGGTAAGCAAGATAAATAAGCTAAAGTTAACTTTTTAGTAATTCCTGGTATTTCCCTTGCAGTCTCGCGATGTGGATCGTCGCCAGCCAAAGAAAGTGAGCGAAGCGAATTTCTACTTCTTCATTGAGGCCTCCGTAGCGCTATTCGTTTCCTTTATCATAAATTTATTCGTGGTCGCGGTCTTTGCGCATGGCATGTATGGCAAGACCAATCAGGATGTGGTAAGTGTCACACGATTACAACAGCTTTTGGCCATTGCTAACTTTCGTCTTTTTAGCTGGATGTCTGCGTCAACAGGTCCATGTACGAGGATGCCCAAGCGTCGTTTAAGGACAATCACAATGGCACGGACATCATTAATGCGGATCTGTACAAGGGAGGCCTGTTTCTAGGCTGTACTTTTGGGGCCGCGGCCATGTACATTTGGGGCGCAGGCATTTTGGCTGCCGGCCAGAGCTCCACCATGACAGGCACGTATGCCGGTCAGTTCTCCATGGAGGGTTTCCTCAATCTGCAATGGCCGCGCTGGTGCCGCGTGCTGGTCACGCGCTGCATTGCCATTATACCCACGTTCTGCCTCGCCATGTTCAGCCAAATGGAGGACCTGACAAATATGAATGACATACTGAATGCGGTAATGTCGCTGCAGCTGCCATTTGCTGCCATTCCGACCATAGCGTTCACCTCGTGTGCGGCCATAATGGGTGAATTTGTAAATGGAATGTGAGTGTTGTGAGAATCTTCCAATTATTCATTATTCAAAATGGTGTAATATCTCTTTTTCATAGCGGTAACAAAATCGTTTCCATATTGCTGACCATTTTGGTGATTGGCGTTAACTTGTACTTTGTGGTTGCGCAAGTGGAAGCACTGCAAATTAAAGGCGGCATGCTGGCTCTGGTCTGTGAGTATCCCATTATCTAATGCTTATTGACTTGATTGACTAATGCCTCTCTTTTTTTTTTTTGTTAGGCATATTCGCTGTATTGTACATTATATTTGTCTTATATCTTGTGATACATATGGCAGCCTGCATGGGAAACAAGCGTCTGATGAACAGTCGGGTAAGCAATATCAAAAATCGCCGACACTTATCAATAGTCGTGACTAAAAGCCATTTTGTGCATTAACTATTTAACCAGTCAATCATAAATTTTGCGCGACAATATATTATCACGCAACTTTGTACTTTATCTATGTACGTGACTGCGCGCAGACACTTTAAGAGGCTTTAC
This sequence comes from Drosophila flavopinicola, assembly GCA_035042425.1. Classification (NCBI taxonomy): domain Eukaryota; kingdom Metazoa; phylum Arthropoda; class Insecta; order Diptera; family Drosophilidae; genus Drosophila; species Drosophila flavopinicola. The sequence continues at coordinate 861,692 of JAWNLL010000471.1, read as the reverse complement.
ATGTCATATTTTGAAGACGATTTCATCTACAATTGCTAAAGTTTTGATTTTCCCCTATTCGACAGTGGGTGCAGCGGTTTGTGTTGCCAAGCCAGAACAGCTTTTCGATTAAGAACGCCAACTCAACGTATGCCAGGTATGTCCAAGCAATATTTGCACCAAAAATCACAACATTTGCTACACACACTCGCACTCGCACATACAACAATGCACATTCCACACCTGCCTATGTCTATAAATGGGTAACTAACCACCAAATTTATCTCTGATCTGCCTTCTACATGTATGTACTATCCTAATATCCATTGGCTCTCTGCTTTCCCAGCACTCCTACTGCTGTCTACTACCTATTCTAAACTGTTAATTTTCTGCTGTACCATCCGGTTACTCTCTCCTCTAACACTTGATGACTAACACTTAACCCCAAACATATTCCTATGCTCTTCTTTTAATTATTCACAGTGATGTTACCTTAGTTGTAGGAGATAACACTAAAACTTCTACTGCCAAAGCTCTTGATACCGTTTCGGAAAAAGTGGCTTAATGATCCCAAATTAGGTCATTAGCTTCTTCAGCTCAGTCTGTAACTTAGTTCATTCGGGAAGCCCTCCACACTTGTGATATTAACACTAAATCACACGCTTAACAACACTAACAATTCATCTATATATCTTTAGCGGTTTTAATATGAATTTACAATGCGCCTTTAAGCTGCATGCACTTAGCCGATTTCTGTTCATATCTATTAAAAAAATATTTTTAAGTTTCTGGTAAGTCCTAAGTGTTGTTGATATTGTGGTCTTAAAATACTCGCACTTTGTTATTATCAGGCACGGTACATTATAAATATAAGCTAGAACGCTTAGTTTGATAAATAAAGTAAAGTATTGCATTTAATAGTATTAAATTGGAAAAGTGTTTCACTTTTGATTTATTATATGCCATGTTAGTTAGTTCTTAAGTGCTGGATTGGATATTTAAAGTTGCTGCTCCGAAGTGGAACCCTTGAATGGAAACTAAATGGAACTCCCTGTGACTGATGACACCCGAAATCACAACAGCCGAATAAATAAGTAAAAGTATTATCTGCAGTTTTAGTTCCTAAGTTTGCATTGGGCAAACAACATATATTGGATAAGGCTCTGGTCATTTTGGCATAGTGCTCACCCATTGCATTCATCCATTTGGCGTGGCTTATTTAACAAAATAAAATCCTAACAACCAAATTTAACCTTATCGAAAATGTGTTGCTAATTTTGTTACTGTATTCTTGTATTATAAATTCTCTCTTTTATTATATGTGTGTGCGTGACTACTCCATTTGTTTTCCACTCTGCTCTGTGTGTCTTATTCCTAATACACATACACATACACACGCTCTACTACTCTTATACTGTACCTCACTCTACTATTTCTCTGTGACGTTGGCTACAACTGCAAAAAATAATAAAAATAAAACCACAACTGTATTGGATTGATTGATCTATAATTTTTTGGCTAATTGAAAACATACAAAACTGTGCGAAAAATCTCTCGAAATTAACAAATGATTTTCTTGGCAATGGTACAAAATTTTTAAACAGCTTGCAATTGGCAAACACACATTAGAAATAAATAAAAAAGAAACCAAATAAATTGCTCATAATATGCAAAAATCGAAGAAATCATTTGGAACAACATTAATATCGCCAACAAAATTAATCAGCATTTCGACAGTTTAACGCACAAAATAAAAAAAAGCAGTATAAAAAAAAACGAAAACAAATTCCAAATTGAAAAACATTTCAATTGTTTATTTAAACTTGCAAATGCGCTGCTGCACGTGCCGACAAATTTGTTTATCCATTTATTTGGGGCAACAAAAACAAACCAACTGCGGCACGACTACCGATCCAACAAAAACAACCCAAACACATGGATGCTACCTCAATAGCGAGCTGACGCTTAATGACAATGGAATCTCCATAAACTCTTTTAACAACCCGCAAAGAAATGTCTCCTCTTAAGCTTTCTCTATGTTTATGTTTATTCCCAAGTTGAATGTATATAATAAAATCGTATTTCTTAATATTTTTGCCGATGAAAGTGATCTAAACTAAGACCTTAGTTAATTTTATTATTGCTCTACTCTGTAAAGTTAAGTATTTATAAAGAATTTACGTACTTTATTAAATTGTGTTTATATAAGTAGCCAAATGATTTTGCATATATGTATATAGAATAAATAAATAAAATTCTTAAAACATATATTATTTACCTTGACCAAATCATAATAAAGATATATATATATATATTTATGGTCACTGTTCTGATATATGATTCTTTCTGGTTTGTCTTTTAATTTCAAATGTGTGCTATATCTGTAATGCCTATTTTAATCTATATGTGTATATCTTAGATTTCTCTTTCGTTATATCCTTGATTTCCTTAAGCTATACTAACAGAAATAAATTGCTTCAACGGACTTATATTATACATAACTATAATATTGTGAGGCTATATTGAATATTTGTTTTATATGTATACAAAATGTGGGCTATTGCTGTAGAGTTTCCTCCTCTTCTGGTTTCATTTTTCTCAAGGGAAATCTTTGTTTACGAAGTGCTCGTGTTGGGCGACTTTTTAATCATAAATAGAAATTCTCTTTGGTTCCCTTATAAGACCCAATGCGCCTCATTATATACACACAGACACTCACACTCACAAAACCTTTCATTCATCCATCAAACTCATAATATTTTTCATTTGCAGAATTGCCACCAATGGCGACACAGATGCGGAGATCATGGATGGTGAGGATGCGTAGCCATTACTGTTCTGCACTGATTCCGACGACAGCGAGGAGGTTTGTTTCAGCAGCAACAACAATGAGCTCAATTGCCATAGCAGCAACGTGGACACGAATGTGGTCATCAGCTAGCATTCGGTTGTGGTCTGCCCTTACAAGCCGTCCGGCAGGCAGAGCAGAGTTGCCACGTTTCGCAAATGTCTTGTCATACCATTTAGTTCATCATATCATAGACCTGGCCGTGATTACGTGTGGCAACTTGTCGTTGCTTGCTATCTGGCCGTATCGAGTAAAAACTTGGGAATTAGTGTAATACTTTTTCATAGCATATTTATTTTATCATTATGCACGAAGTATACCAAAAACGCAAAGAAGGGATTTCATACTATATCATACTATATACTTTAACTGTCAAATGCCTATAATACAAGTGGAAACAATATGTGGCATTCAAAAATAGACATTAGTTCCGTGTAACGTAATTGATAATAATACATACAAATAATATTTTATCAAAATTTTAGCTATATAATGCGTAATAGTATCTATATTAAATGTAAGGCTGTGAACTGAGAGACAGAAAAACAATTTTCAAACAATCATCTGTAAATCGAAAAAAATGTTTTAAAATATCTATTTAAAAAAATTGTCTATTTTTACGTTGAGTGCTTTATGCTATTTGACAAAACGAGTATTTTAATTGTAACATAGAACTTATTTGATAATTGCAAATTTTATTCATTTTATTAACTATGGCACAGTTATAAATTATTCACTATTTTATTCACTATTTCTCTTTGCAAAATAAGTTGTTTTTTGATGTTATGCATTAAAATTTTAAATAAAATATAATATTATAACATAAGTACAAATTATTGTGTGTTTTGCTTGTTTTATAAATGAAGGGAATTATAACTCAATTGCTATTTTTGAGTTATTGCAGTTTGAATGAATAATTTTAACCATTTTAATGTGCATACTGCTCAGACTAGGGCGTATTTTGATATCCAGATCCTATAAAATGGGTGTAAAAACGTGTAAATTTATCTATTTTACCGTGTGCTATAGGGAATTGTCATTAATCAATCGCTATTAACTGTGTCTAGCTACTTATTTCCCCACCCACACTTTGTCACGACGCTTTAAGTTGGTGTAATTAATATTTAAACTACGTAATCTGTAAGTGAATGCGAATTTAAATACTTACAAAGCTACATACAGACAGCTCACCAGCAAAATGGGGAGTCCTTAATTAATGGATTTTGTACTCTTCACAAAGCAAATAATATATTAATTTTGTCTTGAAGTTTGTAATGTGTAGAGGAAATCGTCGCTGACCCTTAAAAGTTACCTATAGAGCGGTTAGAATGACAAAAAAAATCGGCTGGCCATGTCCGTCTGTCTTTCTGAGCTATCGTGATTAAATATGGAACAGAGACTTATTTTTCAAATCATTTGTCGGAACCGGTCGGATTTGACCACTATCTTATAGTGGCCAGTCGGTTTCGGCCATATTTCCATATAATGACATTACACACTTGAAAACAATTATTATTTTTCTATGATTTAAATTTAAAATGTCGAATATATGCGTCATAAGCTATTTTGAGAGAAACAGGTGCACAGGGATATCTGCGAAGAGGTTATGGAAATCTGACCAAAGATTCGAAAAAGTTTGAAATTTTCGGCGTGCCGAAAAAATTTCGTTCCCCTTGGTAAAAACTATTTTGCGTGCTGCAAACTACGTAAGTGTAATATTTATAATTGTTTTTATTGTAGTCTAGGAAAAGTCAGACAGAAAATTAAATGGAAAATTTTCCAAATTATAAAAATTTCGAATTAGTGGCAAACTTTTTTTAAATAATTATTATTACTATATATTTAAGATGATTAGAAATCTAAAGTTGCAAGGATCAAACCAATGAGGTGAAATATGGTGAAAACAATAACAATAAAAGAGAAAATAAAAGTTGTCGGTAAATAATAATAGTTTTAACTGACATTTTAAAACATCTTATGCAACAGGTTTAAAACAATAAACCCATTATCATTATTCCCGAACCAAAATGCGTTTTCATTCACCATTATGCACAAATTGATTGACAAATTTATTCTTCAATTCTTAAAAAATATATGTAACATATGTGTTTTGCATAAATCTTAGGCTAAAGACATACAAAATAAAGATAATTCAAGAATTATTATTCTGAGAACATTATTATTTCTTGTTTTGAGAACATATTTCGTTCTAAAATATATTTTCTGATTTTAATCTTTAATATCAATACAATGTTTCGTCAGGTGGTTGAAACATAGACTTAAAGATGTTCGTACATAGTCTGCAAAACTATATATACAAAATCAATTCACAAACACTACAATAATTATATCCGTCAACCTTACGTTATTATTACAAATCGAATCTAAAACAAGTAAGAGTGCTCTAGTCGGGAGTGCCCGACTAGGAGATACCCTGAACCCAGTCCTTACAATCATTCGTACTACTCTAAACACACACATGCTGCAGTACAAGCAGTACAAGCAGTGCAAGCGGTTTAAGCAGTTAGCTTGCTTTTTCGCTGAGCCCCACACAATGGAAAGTTAAATCTTAAATAACTTCTGTGTTTATTGTCCGATCTTATTGAAATTTTTGGAACAAGCAATTGTCGATAATATGTGTTACCAAACCAAATTGCAAGGTCGTACCTTCAAAAATGCGTTTTTTTAACTTTTGGGGGGTTTGGGGGTGGTATCCAAAAAGTGAAATATTTGTTACATGTGTATGCTATTCGAGATTATACATGCCAAATTTGGGGTCTCTAGCTTTTATAACTTTGAAGTTATGTCCCAAAAACGCTAGTCTAAAATCAAAATTTATCGATAACTTTTGAATGCGATGAGTTATCGATCAAATGAAATAAACTTGATCTGTCCCGGGATTAGGAGAACTTATGTTCCAAATATGAAGTCTCTAGCTCTTGTAGTCTCTGATATCCGCGTGTTCATACAGACAGACGGACGGACGGACGGACGGACGGACGGACGGACGGACGGACGGACGGACGGACGGACGGACGGACGGACGGACGGACAGACAGACAGACGGACATGGCTAGATCGACTCGGCTGTTGATACTGATCAATAATATATATACTTTATATGGTCGGAGATGCTTCCTTATGCCTGTTACATACTTTTGCACAAAACCATAATACCCTTTTTACCCATTTTTAATGGGTTCAGGGTATAATTAATTACAGTAATTATTACTAGACCGCCAATTGTGTCTTAACGCATACCTATTAAAAATCCTCTGAATTAAAAACTAAGACTCAAGGAATATACATTATTAGAAAGGTTTTTTATGTTAGATATATGATATTTCCAATATTTATACTATTTTCGATTCGTTTGTAATGCATATAAGGAAGCGTCGGAGACCCCCAAAAGTTACTGCCAGTGTGCTTAGAATGACAAAACAAATTGATCTAGCCATGTCCGTCTGTCTGTCTGTATGTATGGGATCTAGTCCCTCAGTTTTTGAGCTATAGCGATGAAACTTCGCATAGACACTTATTATTCAAACGAAAATCACATTGGTCGGAACTGGCCGTATCGGACCACTATATCTTATAGCTGTCATACAACTCAAAGTCGGTTTTGGCCATAAATCCGATGTTTTTAATACTATCGCGATGAAAGTTTGTACAGATACTTATTGTTCAAACATATATCACATTGATTGGAGCCGGTCGGATCGGACCACTATATCTTATAGCTGCCATGCAACTGGCAATGAATTAAATATTCTTAGAACAAAAAAATATAAATGTAACGCGATAAAACGATTTTTTACAGCATATGAAATTTGAGTGTGCATTTCAGTGCAGAGTGACAGTGTGGCATAGTGAAAATGCTTAAAGGTTCGAAAAGAGTATAAAATCTTCGGCACGCCGAAGATAATCCTTGCCCACTTATTTAACTTACTGTGGGATTCTTTTAAATCACATCGTATGATTGACAATGCAATAAAACCGAATAAATAGTTTTTCCCATTCTTCTTGTTACATAAAAGATTCGCTCAAATCGATAGCTAATCTATGAAAATAAAGTAATCAATTTATTTGCCTATGCAATTATTTAGAGTTTATTATTATCTATTACTTGATCGCCAGCCGATCAGCTGTGAAAACTAAAAAGCTTTCCAATTGAAAGCTTTACGATAGAGTCTAGACATAACATATACTAATGTTCAACCCCCCGTGATGTTACTACTAGTAAGTCGACCTGGCTCAATTAGTTTTATATATGGTGGAATACAGAAAACTTGTTATGATAATCGCTATGCCTACATATTCCTATCAAATTAAAAGTATAGCTTTTGTTGGATTTTATTTAACCTCCGACAGTATCGGACTATGCAAGTGTAATAATATATTTCGTGGTTGATTTTCAAAATGCCGAAAGTGGTCTTGTTGTTGATGATGCTGCAGCTTTATATCAGTTCCGAGTGCACAACATTACGTGGGTGGTTCATATATATAATCGATGTACCGGGTGTTTCATATTAAAGCCGGATGTTCTTTTTTAGCTAACGATATCAAAAAGTGCCGTTTCGGAGATACTGAGTGCATAAAGGACACCGCGAATGCTTTGATACGTCGTTTTCCGAAGGGTATTCCCTCTGTTGGGTTTAAGCCGCTTGACGTCGTTGAAGTGAAAGATACTGTGCTCATCAATGATCGGAAAGTTGGAGTTGCTTGGTATTTTTTTGAGCTGATCAATCAGTTTAACTACGGTTTCGAGAACACAACTATAACGGATGTTAAAGGATTCGATAAGGACCCGACATCCTCCAAGATAGAAGTCAAAGGACACTTGCCCAGACTCATATACAAGGGTATTTATAATGCCAAAGGCCGAATGCTCTGGATGGTGGATATAAATACAACTGCGGAGTCGGAATCTGAGTTTTTAAATTTTCACTTCGAATTCACTTTGAAAGTCCAAACGGAATACCGTAATAATAAGCGATATCTAAAGATATATCAACTGGTGCCGAATGTTTCAGTGGATCGGTGAGTTCGTTCATTTGAAATAATTTCATATTTCTAAATCGAAATCTGCACTTACAGCTGGATTCAGTGGTTGGAAAATTTTTTCCCAGAAAATACCGATCTAACGATACTTGTCAATAAATTATTTAATGCAAACTGGGTTGAGTTTTGGAATGAGCTAGAGAAGCCCATATTGGAGGTATACACCGGTGTGTTTCTGAGCATTATCGAAGATATTTTTTATAATGTGTCATACGATGACATGTTCCTATCAAATGAGTACAACTAACAAATAAAATTCGAAAACAAAGCTCAGTATGATTACTCAGTTATTCCAAATATAAATACTATGTTGGAATTTTATACATATTAAAAAAGCGGCAGTGTATAAACATAGTACAAATTGTAAACAATTGAAGATTGTGCTTTGTAGTTTAATATGCATACCAATAAATGACATTTAAAAACTCAACACAGATGTGTTAGAGTGTCGTAAATTACAATTACAAGCTGCATATTCTCCTCTAATCGAACACAACTGACGAAAGCTCGAGTTAGTTTTCAGGTAACCGGTTCTAAAAACGATGCGAATTACAATTAGATTTGTTGGCCTTATAAATGTTTTGTAGAAATAAGCAATTTTTTGTATTAACGGTGCAACTACTGAGGCTAATACGTTCTATACGTTCTACGTTCTATACGAATATGTATCATATAGTATTCGTTGTAATCAGTCTGCAATTGTTAATTGCATCGAAGTGTCAAACATTACGTGGGTAGTCCAAATAAATGTTTTTCTTATAGATTTTATACTGTTTTTTCTTTCAAATGTTTCGGCATAGCAAATGATATAAAAAAGTGTCATTTTGGTGATTTGAAATGCATAACCGAGTCCATGAATGCCGTAATAAGACATTATCCAAAGGGTATACCCGGTATAGGATTGAAACCCACGGATGTTGTGGATATCAAGGACTCGGAAATCTGGAATAATGCAAGGCTCGGTGGCGTTTGGTTTCAATTCAAGCTATTCAATCAAGCGAATTATGGTTTCGAAAATACAACGATAACTCGCATCAAAGGCTTCGGCAAGGATCCCACAGCCACCACAATGGAGATATACGGCCGGATTCCGAGTCTGATACACAAGGGCAACTATGTGGCCAATGGACGGGTGTGGTTGTTCAACTTGAATGCCACTGGCGAATCCACATCGGATTTTCAGAATTTGCGGTTTATCTTAAAACTGAAAGTCACAACGGAATATCGGAATAATAAGCGCTATTTGAAAATCTACGAACTAGTGCCGATTGTCAATATTAAACGGTGAGTTTTTGAAAAAGTTATTCCAGTATAATATTAAAATAACGCATACTGTAGCTGGATAGTGTGGTTGGATACCCTTTTCCACGATAACATGGATCTGACAATAAAAGTCAATGAATTGCTAAATAGTAATTGGTTGGAGTTCTGGAATGAGATGGAACCAGCGTTTTTGAGCGTATTCAGTAGTGTATTTACCAGTATGATTGAAGATATATTTCAAAAAATACCCTATGATGATCTGTTCCTCAAGGATAATGAGACTGAAATATGAATATATTATATTTTTTCTATCACTAAACGACCTATTGTAACAGGAAGACGCTGTGCTAATAAAAGTTTGTGCACAATGTATGTTATTGTGGAGATCCGGTTTTTGAAAATAGTTTATAAATACTGAGAAAAGCTGCTAAGACTTAACTCAAACAGACATGTTGATTTTATTTACGGCTTAGCTCTTGCTAGAGCAGGTTCTAAGTAAGATCACATTGTTTTTGTATTCAAGCGTGTCGTGACTTAGATTAATTGTAACAGGTTTAAAAAATAACTAACTAAGGACGTACTAGCAAAAGTTCAGTGCACAAAATGAATAAGTTGTGTATGCTAATTGCTCTATTGTGTAGTATATTAAAAATTACATTGGGCGCTCAGCTACGTAAGTATTCAAAACTCCAGACTAACTAATTAGTACTTCATGTAACTAAAATTTTTAGCTGGTGACATAGAGAAATGTCATTTTGGGGACTCGGCATGTCTGATCAGAAGCAGCAATGACTTAATACGGCGTTATCCCAAGGGCATATCTGAGATCGGGCTGCCGCCGTTGGACGCAAGCAACCAGGCGGACCTTTCGGTTCTGGAGAAGACAAACGATGCGCCCATATGGCTAAGCTTTCACACAACAGACAATGTGTACAAGGGCTACAATAATGCCACCATCACCCATGTGGAGGGCTTCACTAAGGATCCAACCAAGAATCAAATTGTGATTAAAGCACGCATACCGAGTGTGGTTCATGAGGCAAAATATAATATGCAGGGGCGTTACCTTGTATTTAGGGCAAATACAACGGGCCGACTGCGAACGGAAGTTCAGAACTTCCAATTGACGCTCAAGTTCAAGATCATACAGGAATTTCGCAACAATAGCCGTTATTTGAAAATCTATGAACTGGTGCCAAAAGTCGAACTGAATCGGTGAGTTTATTCCACACTTGATATATTATTATTTCAAATTTATTATTATTATTATTATTATTACTTGAATGTTTTGCCTGGTATTACAAGCTTACGCTCATTATCTAAGCCATTAGTCACTAATAACATTCTAAAATGTTTCACTTTGAATAACAGCTGGATTATTGCGTTAGATAATTTATATAAAGAAAATCTGGATCTGACGATTGCGCTGAATCGCGTTATGAACGATAATTGGTTGGAGTTCTGGAATGGCCTGGAGCCCACCTTGATGAAAAACTTTGCCATATGCTTCACGGACATGCTGAACATGATCTTTGACACTGTGGCCTATGACGATATGTTTTTACCAGACTCAAAATGGCAAGACTAATGCTTGAGTGTGTTTAAAATGTAATCTACGGAGATCTTTACTGATTCGAAAAGAGTATAAAATCCTTCCCAACTTTTTTTTTAGCAATTTAGGATTCATGAACAGTCATGTGAGGATATACTTTGTAAATGAAAAATTAATTTGAATATACTATAAATTAGTATATGTATTTCACAAAGCAAAAAACGTTGTACGTTGTATTTTTGTTTTGAATTGTTAAAAATAGCTCTTTTAGCCGAATACGAAACCCTTACAAACAGAAATGTACACAAAATGTCCGGGCTTGCTTCCGGCCAAGAGAGGTATTTTTCACAATTCCCATGAAAATTTCGTACGCGTCCGGGTAAGAGAGGTTTCTGTCCAAGAGAGGTAAAATTGTTCTGAAAAATAGTAAACTATGATCGAAACAAAAATTTCCGCTTATTATTGGTGTCTGTTAAGATAGTTAAGATAGATCGATGGTTATTTGATATAGTATTCCGAAATTAAAATTTTTTGCCAAAAAATGGGATCATAAGAATACTTCTAGCAGGTAAGCTTGGATCGGATAATATCAAGTAAAAACTGTTTGTTGTGGCTACTATAGATTAATTGACGCATTATTTCATTTCACGTCTACATGTGACACACAGCTTGTTACACAATATTACAGAAAACAATAAAAGTTTATGTGTCTTTTGACCGATTGTTTGTTCCTATGGCAGTTATTTTGATATAGTAGTCCGATCCGACACATGTATGTGGTGTACACAGAGAAGAGTCCATGCCAAGTTTGATCAGGGAAACTTTAATACTGAGAAATTATTACGCATAAAAACAGACAAAGGACAGTCGGACGGACATGGCTATAACGACTCGGAAACTGATGCTAATCAGAAATATACTTTGAGAGGGATGTGAGGAAGTCTGTTCAACACACTTCATGACAAAATTTTAATAACCTCCTAATGAAAATTGTGTTTTTAAAAACTGAAATTAGTGGTAAACTGTTGAGAGCCCACTGTACGTAGCTGAGCAGGTTTGCACCTGGTAGCAGTATGCGGTTCTGTTATTAACTATTTAATTAATATACAAATATGCATTCACGACATAGATGAAGGCCAAGCTTTATTGTTTAAAGTTATCTTTGGATCTAGTGAAGTAACTAAAGAATAATTTTTGAGGCATACTAATTTCATTTCTTATTCTTTTCTTATGGGCTCAGTCTTTGGTGTTGCCCTGATTGTTGAACTTGCCATCCAGTTTCAGTTCGTCGTAGAAAATGTGATCGTTGTAGCTCTCATCTCGATGATACATGTGCTGATAGCCTTTTGTGCTGCTGCCTCGCTTCACCTTGCGATGATCGGCTGCAAGTTTGATCAGCTTTTGGTGGCGATGCGGTTGGCCGAGATACTGTAGCGGCGTTGCCTTATCCTGTTCCTCCTGCTCCTGCTCCTGGTCCTTGTTCTGTCGCTTGGCGCGTCGCTGTCGCCAGCCCCAACGCATTCGTTTTACAGCCGGCGGAGGGAGAGGCAGCAGCGTTGTGCGGGTAGGAAGCTTCTTGGGTTTTCGCTTGGAGTGCCACATGTCCTTGTACTGGTCGACCACAGTGCATGTCAGCATGTCTCGCGGCTTGGGTATGCTGTCGTCCTGCGTGGGTGGGCACTGCAGCACATAGTACAGACCGGAAGTGGACGTTTTGGACAAGTCGAGCATCCTTAGGGGAACTTTGTAGTAGGCAAACATGTTGCGCTCCACGATAATTGCGGGCACGACAGTCAGCTGCTGCAGCAGCAGCAGCTCCAATGCCAACTGCAACATTTTTGAAGTGCAATCCGAAGTGAACTATTAGCTCGAGTTTATAAATGCACCAAAAGTTTTCAGCTTCAGTGAACTTGCATAACTTGCGGTTGGCAACGTGAATTTGGCTTTAATATTTATTACAACAGGTTTTCCTAGCAACCGGCAAGTTGAACGAACCTAGGCCTAGGTCAATCAATACTCGCCAACTGTCGTATAAATAGAAATAGAAATGGTAAAAACTTTTGCAAGCGGAAAACATGCAAGAAACTGTTGCATGCCGGTTGCTCATACACAATGTTGCTGGACGGCTTGGCAACAATGTTGCGCGTGGCGCAACAGTTATTTGTTGTGGCGCCTGCGCTACAAATGTGCTATAAAAACGCCGACAGAGATGGGGTAGTGACTGTAGAGTGGCGCCTTTGTTGAGCGCTCCCCAACTGTTGCGCATATGCAACAGTTTTTGGCGTGACTGCGCTAAGTTTTGCCATTTGTTTTGCATCGGAATTCTAAGCATTTTGTGGCTTAGTCTTTGACAGCTTGCTGACAATTTGGCATGCAACGAGTATTTGGCAGCTTAGCCGAATAAAATAAGCAAACTAATTAGTAATTAGCAATAAATGAGCTCCTACAAAATGTATGTGAGTTTAACGATTTTATACATACATATGTAAACAGGTTAGTAAATTACATTTTTCGATATTCGCATAGGAGTACTGTGAACGAGTACTAAATATTAAATTTAATGTGTATACACTTCACATATAAGTGCGTATACACTCCCAAATAAGTGATATTGTCAATGTGCAGACATAAAAAAATTACATGGACTATGGTTGCTGGCTAAAACCACGAACCACCAACCGCCAAAAAGATCCAGCAACATGTCCGAGCCGAGCCACATTATAGGTAATGGTCGCAGCGGTCCGAAATAATATAATAATAGTAATCATTTAGTGGGCAAATTTGTTGGCTGTTTACGCGCCCGAAAATTCCCAGGCACACACACACACACACACACACATATATATATATATAATGGTATTGTGTGAGCTTATTAAATGTTTGAGCGTTTTTGAAGTGCTGTTTTATGTTTAGTACACATACACACACACACATACACACACACACGTGTCACGAGCTGTGACTATTGAAATACAAATATTCACTCTCAACTTAGAAAATATATCGAGAGGAACAAGTCCGACGGCCAGCCCTGCGACGATTGAACGCGGTCGCGGCGCTCCTGCTCCACCATGGCCATGTAGTCGCGCATATCCTGGCGACTGCGCTCATCGCGGCCCAAGTACGACTCCTGGATGATGACCCAATGGCGCAGGCGCACCTCCAGCTGCTGCGGCCGGAAGTTGGCGCTGTACACCAGCAGATAGCGCACGTGCACCCGGTTGGCCCACTCGCGATGCATCTCGCAGACGGCCACGCAGCGCAGCAGCGAGCCGCCCACGAAGTAGCCCCAGCCGTGGCACAGCTCGGCCAGGCGGTAGGCGCACTCCAGATCGTCGTGGAAGCGCAGCGAGGCGTCGCCGATGTCGTGGCGGTCGCAGGACATCAGCGAGAACAGCTCCTCCATGGCGCCGCTGTAGTAGACGAAGTGGCACGTGTCCGTGGCGTGGAAGAAGTGGTGGCGCTGTATGCGGAACACCTGACTGGGCGCCACTTGCGGCTCGTGGCGCAGGAGGCGCCACAGCTGGCTGCGCTCGGCCGGCTGCAGGTGGTGCAGCTGGGGCGCGCGGCTTTCCCGGAAGAGCCAGTAGAGCAGATTGACCTGCTCGCGCGGCAGCTGATAGTGCACCAGGCGATGCTGGAAGTCGCTGCTCATCTCGGGCAGCTGGCCGGCGACGTAGCTGGCCGCATTGATGTTGAAGCCGGCGGTGGTGAGATAGTCCGGCGGACAGGGCACCAGGAGGTCGGGGTAGCGCGGACTGCGCAGCGCCATGCCGAAGAGCAGCCACTTGCAGTCGGCTCCTTGGATGTCCTGGGCGAACGAATTGCGCAGCCGCTCGCTCAGCAGCAGGCGGCGGAATTCCATCAAATTGCAACGGTTGCAAACGCGATCCGCAGTGCAGAGACAAATTCCATTGGGGAGATTCATTCTTATCTTCTTCTAATAGTACCTGCAAACGGAACTTTCTCTTCTCCTCTTAGCTCAGGTTATATATATATATCTGTCAAAGAAATTTTGTATATACTTCACTTTTGAAATATCTCGAAATTTGGTTAAAACACAAAAATTGTATTTATTCACACTACTAATATAATATCGGGGGTCTTAAAATATATTTTTACTTTTCCCGTTTCGTATTCTTGTCGATTCAGAGACCGGAAATCAACGGTGTGTGAGGCCATAAGTAAAAGCTCCAACCGGTATCGCGCACGTTTGTTAGACCACTCTAACCGCCTGGCTAGACAACTCGCAAGACCGGCGAGACATAGGCGTCTAAAGCGCAAGCACCCGTCGGACCTCTGGATCCTTGGCCGGTCGCGGAACGGCCGGCTTCTTTAGAAAATTATAGCAATATAAATTATAGCATACCCGTGCTGACAACAGCGTCATCTCCCCACTGAGGATTGGGTTTTAAAGTTTAAAGTTATACCGGCCTGGAAATAGGGTAAACACCCTATGTAGCTTGCCAAATAAAAATAAAAAAAAAAAAAAAAAAAAAGTCAATGTGCGCGATCCTTTTACCATCAAGATACAGCCGATCTGCACTCGAACTCATCCAGGAATACTTGGACACGTCTGGAGGCCGTCATTGGGCTGCTTCTTGATGCTAGGAAAGCTGTGTCGCCAGCGTATGTTGCCGTCAAAAAGCCGCGTGTATTGAGGTTGTGTATAGGATTGGCCCAAGAATACTAACCTGAGGTACACCAGCCCGAGCGGACTTCCCTGAACTTAACAGCAAATTGTCTGCCTTCCAGAACAGAGACAAGCACCCTCCCGAGCTCTCCGGGGGGCAGCACCGTTAGGTTATATCAGAGGCCCTCATGCCAGACCCCATCAGAAACCTGCCGAATGTCCAGGAATACAGCGCCACAGTCAAGATAAGCAGCTGGTATTTTAATAAATATGTATGTACACACTCTTATGTATGTTTGTATGCCCGTGAGTAATTTTTGTTTTCAGTCAGATATTTTCGTGTGAGATTGTACGAATATTTCTAGTTGCCAGACAATCTAAATCGAGTATCGAGATTTTAATTTTCTTAAATTTGCATTATTGCAATGGAAAATCCTGGCTAAATGAAGCGGTAAGTTAGCTGCTTTGATGGAAATATTCTAAATTTTTAATGCTTAAGTGGCGAACAACTTGCCGATAAATCGAAGGCTGTGAATTGAATTAGCGCCTAATCAATCAGCAATCATTTGTGGCATACACCAACTTGATTAGGCATCACACCAAGCTGCCAAAACTTTGGCATGCGATTTCACATTGCATGCAACGGGAACATTAAGTGGCGGCGCAACAATTGGCCAGGAGCATGGCAACGTGGCTGGCAACCAGGATTATAGCACAGGGGAAATAAACAATGGTCAAGCTGAAAAGTAAACAACTGCCTAGCAACCGGGTGCTGGCACGATCACTTTTACCGTAACACGGTTACATTTCTGGGTAACAATGCCTTTCAGTCAGCTAACAGTAGCGCAGGTGAGCAGTCGCAACGCGGAAACCTAAAACTAAGGCACAAACATACAAATAAATAATTAAAATTTAGAAAAACTTTATGAAACATGGCAAAAGTGCAGTTACAACTGAAAAGTGAACGCAAGCTTGTGAAATTGGGCTGGGAAAAGTTTAGGGAATCTTTTTGTGCGGGAATATACAGAAATATTACAAATTTTGTTTGTTCAAGTTACATAACAGTTTAAACGGTGCAAAATGTTGTGGAATTGTGGAAAACGATAGGAAAACATAGCACACAAATTACATATGTATATTCAAATTAAATGCATAAAATTTGGCAATGCATGTTGAAAAAATTATGCAAATTTGTAGTATTTTATGTGAAAAAATTGATTTCATGGCATATATTGATTGTATAGTTGTTACTGGTAACAAGGTCACTCAAACACAAACACCTATACCCTCATACTCACAGCCAAAGGATACAACAATAACAACAGCAAACAACCCCCAAGCCCCCTTATGGAGCAGCCCTCCACAAGCGCTGAGGCAGCCGCTGCCGCTGTCGGCATTGGGCCGGATCCGCGACTGGAGCTGATGGGTTCGTTTGTCATCAAGTCGCTTAAATTAAAGCCGGAGAAATGGACGCGCGTCATTACGGTGGAGGAGCACAAGGGCATCATCAAGGAGTTCTTGGATCGCAATGTGCCCGTTGTGCTGATTATCATACTCACTCCCGCTGCGCAGCTGGTGCCCTCAACCACGTTCCCCCTGTCGCAGCTGAAGAGCAAGGGCGTCTACTTCATCAAGCGGTATGCCAAGCCTATTCCACGCGAGAACTGTGGCAACTTCATCATCTTTGGTGACCTCGCAACGCGCACAATTGACCAGCTATCTGCACTGGTGGAGGAGGTCCTAGTGCCGCTGCTGTCCAACGAGGACAACTACAGAACCTGGCCAATTATGGTCGCCCAGGACGTGCAGAAGCATGTGCACAGTCTGAAGAGCACTGTGCACCAGGTGAAGGGGCAAGTGAGCGGCGAGACTATTCTGGCCATGCCGGTGGGCGTTGAGAAAATCGTGAAGGCTGCCAAGGAGCTGACCGAAACGCAGCATTGCCAGTTTGATCTGTATCTGAAGAGTGCCATCGAGGGCGTTGTCATCAAGTGGGCCACTCAGATACACGAGGTCATCAAGGAGAGTCCAACGAATGCTTTTGCCAACGGACAGAATCCGACCCCGCATACGGGTGAGCGACTCATACGTGCATATATTTTCGGGTTATTTTTGGCACCGCTCTATTTATTATTTATTGATAAAATTCAAGTTTTTGCAGTTGACGTTTGTTTGATATATCCTAGCAACGTGCCACCGGCAATGGCCAAATTTGCATGTTTATAACCCAACAACATGTAGGCAAATGTCTTCAAAACTTGCTTTTATTATCTGTTTGCGAATGGCGACATGCAACAATTCCCTTGGGTACAACTACCACAATCTTAATGGGATTTTCAACTGTATAACGAATATGACATTTAACGGCTTAGTGCTGCGACATGTGTAAGAACTTCGCTTCAGCATTATATGACATATTTCCCAAAAGCATGAGCTGCCTAAAGCTTATGCGATTGTCAACATTTTAAAGGCAATCGCAAAATAATATAGAGAAAAGCTAAATTTAGAATTTGAGCAAGGATCAAAACTGAACAGCGGTGAGAGTAACAATAACCCAATGGTCTCTTTTGGAAGCTAAATAGATAAATGAGCGGGGGGATTAAACTTTAGTTTTCTGGCAAGTAGGTGCTTATAATATGCTCCAAAATTAAATAATATACATGAATATCTGTCTTTTTCATATGTTGTTAATCAAATTAGTATGCTTTATTTCAGTTTTGAAAATGAGGTTATAGTTGCCGAATGTCATATCTGGACATATAACCACATAACTAATTTCATAATACCAATATATGATAAATACATAGAACAATACATATATGTATGCAAGGAAAATCAACTGCTTAACATTTCCTTTTATAATTATACTCTTTTCGAAGAAAATAGTATATTAAGTTTGTGCTGAAGTTTGTAACACATAGAAGGAAGCGTCGCAGACCCCGAAGAGTTACTGGCAGTATGCTTAGAATGACAATACAAATTGGTCTAGCCATATCCGTCTGTCTGTCTGTCTGTATGTATGGGATCTAGTCCGTCAGTTTTTGAGCTATCGCGATGTTACTTTGCGCAGACACTTTTTATTGAAATGTACAGCACATTGGTCGGAACCGGCCGGATCGGACCACTATATCTTATAGCTGCCATACAACTCAAAGTCGGTTTTGGCCATATATCCCATACTTTTAAGGATGTCGCAATGAAACCATACAACTGGCAATGAATGTGATAAAACGATTAATTACAGCATATGAAATTTCAGTGGTGCAGCTGGTAGATTGAAAATTTGCTTAAGGTTCGCAAAAGAGTATAAAATCTTCGGCACGCCGAAGATAATCCTTTCCCACTGGAAGGGTTTTCATTTGCTTTATTACATTCGCCCATTCCACTCTGCTTTTAAGATTTTCAATCTTAAAATAAATTGTCCAAAGCTGATAATATATTAAGCTATTAAAACGCATTAGCTGCTAATTGCCCTATCAACTGCTTGACAGAATTCACATTTTGGAATAATCGGCTCAAGAATCTATCATTTATCTACGACCAATTGCGCAATGAGCGAATACGAGCCATGGCCCTAATATTGGAGTACTCGTTGAGTGCTTATCATCCGTGCTTTCAGACGCTCTTCAAAAACGTTGTTACGGGTGAGTGCAGACAATTTAATAGCCTAACAACATGCCAACCCATCGCAAATACATATATGTACATATATATCTCTCTATCTTTTGCCTTTTGCACGCCACCGAAATGTTTTGAACTTGATTGAACAATTGCAGCACTTGCCGAGGCAAAGGATATAACGCTCTATTTGAACCCACTGAAGCGACCGCTGCATCAGCTGGAGGAGATAGATTTTGCTGAATACAAACCCCTACTCATACCCTTTATGCATACGGTATGCACACTTTGGGGCAACTCACGCTACTATTGTCAATCGGCGAAGATAACTGTGCTGTTGCAGGAGATATGCAATTTGATTATACATCAGGTATAATCAGGACTATGGACCGTTTGTGAATAGTGTTGAATTTAACTTGAGCTATTTCCTTTTTCAGGCCAAGCGTTATTTGGATCCTTCGTCCATATTTCACAGCGACATTGATGAGGCCATGCAGCGTTTGACACTCTCCATACAAATACTTAAGTTCTTTCGTGAACTATTTGACTATTATAAGGAACATTTGACAGCCTTTTTTACCGAACCGGAGGAGCGGCCACCGATTTTGTGGACTTTTCATCCAAATTCAGTTTTCAAGCGCTTTAATGCATTCCTCGAGCGTCTAACAACTATTCAGTGGTACGTATTACTTATTGGATTTTGTTGTATTTTCAAAAATATTTCAATAAACAGTAATGCCTTAACAAAAATAATAAACCAAAAAGAGACCGGTGAGATAATTTTTTATAATTAGATGACATGAAACACGACTTGTAGGCAAAAATAAATTTTTTGAGTTGCATCATTTCACTGTTTATACCCCTGTTCCACCCTTAGTTCGGAGTCTGATTCTACTGGCAAAAGACCTTATTTAAATTATTTAATTTACACATTATAAACTTAACTAAAGTAATTCATATAATATATCCATAATGACACATTATTTTTCTGAATTTGTTAAGATCTAATTAAGAAGTTTCATCTTTAAGCATTCCAAAAACTTGTTTCAAGCTAAAGTACTATGAAAACAAGTTTTATTTTCGGGCTCAGCTGCTTCTTAAAGATACACAAACATTTGTTACTATATATAAACTCTTTTCAGGTTTTTCTTTACTGTAATTGAATTCCTGAAATTGGAGAAAGTCGAAATCGGTGGACTCCGTGGACGCCAGCTGAGCACCAGGATTACTGATGTTTACGTGGAGTTCAATCAATACTTTACAGCTTTTGCCTCGAAAAGCTATGATGTGCTCGATCCCGACGATCATGAGTTTGATGAGGACTTCAAGGGTTTCCAAACACGCATTCTGGAGCTGGACATGAAGCTCGCTGCCATATTGTGTCAGGCCTTCGACGATTGCCACAATTTGGAAAGCATCTTCAAGGTGCGCATATGCATAAAGTTTACTTCAGATAAATATATTCGTGTTACTTCAATCCTTAGCTGATAAGCATTGTGGGCAGCGTTCTGGATCGTCCCAAAATCAAGGAAGAGTTCACGCAACGCTATGCGGAAATTGTGCGCATGCTCGATGATGAGATGACTGTCTGTGAGAATATATACGACAAGCAAATGGATCTGAT
Organism: Drosophila flavopinicola; assembly: GCA_035042425.1. Taxonomy (NCBI): domain Eukaryota; kingdom Metazoa; phylum Arthropoda; class Insecta; order Diptera; family Drosophilidae; genus Drosophila; species Drosophila flavopinicola. The sequence continues at coordinate 841,114 of JAWNLL010000471.1, read as the reverse complement.
TCGGGAGGGTGAAACGCTTTATCCCGACTACAATTGTCCATCTGTGGCCGCCTTTATACGCTGGTGTTATCAGCTGGAGACGCGAATAACTGCGCCAGTAAAACACTTCAAGGCTCTGCAGCATGAGTAATCAATTACAATCTTATATATACAGTGGTCCCTCGATAATTGGAATATTTCGATTCCTGATTCCTAATTTGTGAATCATGCTGAGTTCAAGAAGTACTTTTTTCATCTTATTTTTTGTTGTTAAAATTGTATATTTTGTTATTTCAATAGACATTTTTTATTTGGTTTCTGGTTTTGTACTTTACTTTTCTATTTTTTTTTATCAAGGAACATGCTAGTATCTTTAAATTGATGTAGTGAATCAAAGAGAAAAACATAAATGCATATATCCTAAACCCAAAAAGCTTACTAAAAACCGTAGCACCTTCAGGACCTTACCTTTTTATGCCTGACATTTAAGAATTAAATTACTATAAGATTTGTATATGGTAAAGAAGAAGGTTGTGTATTTTTCATAGACAATCCTAATTTATTGGAGATTTTGTATTCGAGCGACCACTCCACATATAAAAGTTTGTGTACAAATTCTATAAAATCTACAATCTCCACAGTATTACCAAAACGGAGAAATCCCTGGAAATCGTTGAGCGCTATGAGTGTTTGATGGCCAAATTGGGTGCGTGTAAGACTCAGTTCTTTGATGACTGGTCCGTGCAGCTGGCGGAGCAAATTGAGGAAGATCTCAAGAAGTCGCTTATAGCACGCGATCAACAAAGCCATTCACTGATCCTCAACTTCAGTTCGACACTATTTTCCATACTGCGCGAGGTGCACTACATGCAACAAATGAGAATTGATGGGATACCGGAGATAGCCACTGAGTTTGCGGAGAAGAGCGATGTGTTTCGCTCGTATACATTGAATCTGGAAAAGACCATCGATTGGTATAACAGCATACAGGAGGGCAGCTCAACGGTGGAGCTCAAGCTGATCGAGCCCGAGATTAAAATGATTGATGATCTGGTTGAAATCGGTGTGGATCATCTTGTGTGGAATTCGGCAGGTGAGCAGTCAAGCGTTCAAGCATCTGCAATTTGATTACACTAGTTAACACATTCGGACTTCATTTCGAGATGTGGATCTCGAGACATTTTATAATTCTGTCTAACCAAAGTCAAAGGTGGAAAGCATTCCAAAATTATTTCACCCAACTAAGACAAACCCTCACATTCTTCTGACTTTCTAAAACCAGAGCCTCATAAAATCTGTCATTACACGACTTAGGAATATTTTTATCAACAAATGATATTTAGTAATTTAAAAAAAGACGTCATTAATTGCCTGTAACTCAATCAAATCTTAATCGATTTGCAGAATATAATGGCATTATAAACAAGACATAATTACAACAAGCTATATTTATAAAACAATACACAAAATCGGATGAAATCTGATGCATATATGACCATATAACTGATTAAAGCCCCCAACCTCATGTGCTCTTTTATACCCAGAACCCATTAAAAATGGGTAAAAAGGGTATAATGAGTTTGTGCAAAAGTATGTAACAGGCATATGGAAGCATCTCGGACTGTATAAAGTAAATATATTATTGATCAGTATCAAAAGTCGAGTCGATCTAGCTATAACCGTCTGTCTGTTCGTCTGTCAGTCGTATGAATACGCGGATATCAGAGACTACAAGAGCTAGAGACAGATCAGGTTTATTTCATTTTATCGATAACTCATCTCGTTCAAAAGTGATCGATCAATTTCGATTTCTGACCAGGAGCTATAGGAACCAAAGTATGTTTAATCTGGAATGTATACACATGTAACAAACATTTCACTTGTTGGATACCACCCCCCAATTCCATTTCAGATATTATGAACTATCTGGAGAAGCTGCGCCAGCCCGTGGCTGCACTACGCAATCGCGTGAATCACACCCAGGAGAATCTTCGTCAGATACGCAAAATAATGGAGGTGTGGGCCAAGCAGCCGCTCTTCGAACGTCGCGACTGCAAAAAGGACTCGGTGCTGTCCATAGATGAGCGACCGGATCGCACAGCCAAGCGTTATGCTGAGATCCTGGCAGCCTCTGTGGAAATACACAAGCTGCTGCAGGACAATATGCTGCAGTTCGACATGGAGCAGAAGCAGAACGATGCTGTCTGGCTGAGCTACGTCGACTTTGTCGACAACATTGTCTATGAAAATATACTGCGAACGGTAGGCGTGAGCGTGGGATATCTGGCGGAGAACATGGATCCGGACAACAACTATGCGCCGCTCTTTGAATCCCGCCTGGAGCTAGTGGAGCCGAACTTGGTGTTTGTGCCGTCGCTGGAGCCCGAAGATCCCATGGGCTTCAACAACATGCTGATCGAGCTGATGCGGGACATTATGAAGATGGGTTCGCTGATAAAGCGACTCAAGCCGAATGAGAAGCGCAACTATGTGGAGTTGATAAAGGAGAATCAGGACATTATTGACATGCGACGCGAGATACTCAATGGCGTTGATATGGTCATGGAGGAGGCATCCAGATTCTGTCGGCAGTTCGAACGCTACTCGTACTTGTGGCTGGACGATCGTGAGGAGTGCATGGAGTACTTTCTGGAATATGGACGCATGCTGGATCCAGATGAAATTGAGCTGATTCAGATGAACGATCCAGCAGCACCACCACCTCCAGAGCCCTGTCAGCCCACGATCGAGGCATTCAGGGAGCAGATCGACAACTACGAATCGCTCTTTAATGAGATCGAGGACATACCAGCGTTTCAGGTGTTCAGCTCCTGGTTTCAGGTGGATGTGCGACCCTTTCGACAGGCGCTGTTGAATACCGTCTGCAAGTGGGGCAACATGTTCAAGGAGCATCTGGTGACCACTGTCACATCCAGCCTGATGGATCTCAGTCACTTCATACGCAAGGCAGACGAGGGTCTTCTGCAGACGGTCAAGGAGAAGGACTACGAGGGACTCGTCAGCATAATGGCCTACTTGATGCAGGTGAAGGAGCGTGCCGCCAACACGGATGAGATGTTCGAGCCCATGCAGGAGACCATACAACTGCTCAAGTACTATGACATGGACATACCCGAGGAGGTGAATGTTCTGCTGCAGGAGCTGCCCGAGCAGTGGGCCAACACTAAGAAGATTGCCTCAACTGTCAAGCAGCAAGTCTCGCCGCTCCAGGCCACCGAAGTGGTCAGCATAAGGAACAAGATAACGCTGTTCGAGGCTCATATACAGCTCTTCCGCGAGGTCTTTAAGCAGTACGATTTCTTCCGTTTCGACTGCTATAAGCCCTATTTACTAATGGATCGCATCAACGATGACATGTTCCTCTGCGAGCGCGAAATGCGTGAAATACAAAAATCGGGCAGTCTATTTGAAGTGAATATACCGGAGTTCAAGGTGCTCAAACAATGCCGCAAGGAACTGCGCATGCTCAAGGTACCTACGATCAAAATCTTTTACCGGTTCTTTACAGTGGTTTTTGCATGTTTCCTATAATCAATTTACTAAATTTTTACAACACCAATTTATGTACTGCATGCTACATGTGGAATTTTGAGATTTTACCTTTTACCTAGCCTTACGACAATTACTTACTAATCGCATAGCAAGCTTACAAGTTAACCTTTACTAAACCATTGGTATACCTTAATTAACCACAGCAACTCTGGGATTATGTGAATATAGTTCAAACCAGCATCGAGGATTGGAAGACAACGCCCTGGCGCAAAGTCGATGTGGAGAATATGGATATTGAGTGCAAGAAATTTGCCAAAGACATTCGACTATTGGATAAGGAAATGCGTTTATGGGATACATTTATCAATCTCGAGTCGACGGTGAAGAATATGTTGACGTCGCTTCGAGCCGTCGGAGAGCTACAGAATCCGGCCATACGAGAGCGACACTGGAATCAGCTGATGAACTCCACAAAGGTCTATTTTTTTGTGATTGTTTTATTTTTTCATGCGGACAATATGGCATTTTGTAAATAACACATGGAAGAAATCTTTCTTTAATTCTTTCGTAGCACCTGAGCTGAGAGATGCTTAATTGTATAGCAAGTTTACATTTACATTTACAACTAAATTTTCCTTTTTATTCCTTAACTTCGTTTTGAAAGAGGCCGACATATGTACATAAATATAAAGTTGTGCCTCGACTGTACAGTTCTTGTAAATACCATTTCATTCCAGAGTCTGGCCGCCTTGCCCAAGGAAGTGACCGTAAGTCCTATGCATGTTGTAACTGAACTCAAGTAGAATGCGTAGTGATACCAACATTAACCAAATGATTTTGCATAAATACTTACAATTTGTAATACAAAATATTGCAGGTGAAATTCATAATGGATCATGAGACAACGCTGGCCGAACTACTGGGCCTGAACCTGCACGAATGCGAGGAGGAGGTAAAGAATATTGTGGACAAGGCCGTCAAGGAAATGTCGATGGAGAAAATATTGCGTGATTTGAATTCCACATGGTCGGCCATGGAGTTCGACAATGAGCTGCATCCGCGCACTGGCTGTAAACTCCTTAAGGCATCGGAAGAACTCATAGAGACGCTTGAAGAGAATCAGGTGTGCCTACAAAATCTAATAACATCCAAGTACATCGCCCATTTCCTCGAGGAAGTTTCAACTTGGCAAAATAAATTAATGATTGCTGATCAAGTGATTACCGTTTGGTTTGAGGTGCAACGCACTTGGACCCATCTTGAGAGTATCTTCATGAGTTCGGAAGACATACGCAAACAGCTCCCCGTCGATTCGGTACGTTTCGATAACATCGATGCCGAGTTCCGTGTACTCATGGATGAGATGTCCCTCTCATCGAATGTGGTGGCATCAACAAATCGAGCCGGGCTGATCGAACGTCTGGAGCATTTGCAAAAGGAGCTGACGCTGTGTGAGAAGGCACTGGCAGAGTATTTGGAAACAAAACGTTTGGCTTTTCCTCGTTTCTATTTCGTATCATCGGCCGATCTGCTCGACGTGCTCAGCAATGGCATCCAGCCCGAAATGGTCACAAAGCATCTGACCAAACTATTCGATTCGATCGCACGCCTCAAATTTAATCGCGATTCGGCCAATGAGATAGAGACAGCTTCCGGCATGTACGCCAAAGACGGCGAATACGTTGAGTTCAACGAGCTGGCCAGCATACGCGGCCCAGTCGAAGTCTGGCTAAATCGCATACAAGCGGCGATGCGTGCCTCACTGCGTCACTATATCACGGAAGCTGTCGTCGCTTATGAGGAAAAGCAACGTGAACAATGGTTATTCGACTATCCTGCGCAGGTGTCGCTATGCGGCTCACAGATCTGGTGGTCCACCGAGGTGAACATTGCGTTCAGTCGGCTGGAGGAGGGCTACGACAATGCCATCAAGGACTATTACAAGAAACAGATCTCACAACTCAGTCTACTCATAACACTGCTGCTCGGCGAGCTGACCAAGGGGGATCGTCAGAAAATCATGACGATATGCACCATTGATGTGCATTCGAGAGATGTGGTCGCTAAGATGATTCAGGCCAAATTGGATTCAGGCTCGGCTTTTATGTGGCAATCGCAGCTGCGACATCGCTTCGACGATGTCGAGAAGGATTGCTTTGCCAATATTTGCGACGCTGAGTTCCAGTACTGCCACGAATACTTAGGCAATACACCACGCCTGGTCATCACGCCGCTCACAGATCGCTGTTACATAACACTCACACAGAGCTTACACTTGGTGATGGGCGGCGGACCAGCTGGTCCCGCCGGCACCGGCAAAACGGAGACGACCAAAGATCTGGGACGCGCCATCGGCATCATGGTGTACGTGTTCAACTGCTCCGAACAGATGGACTATCAGTCCTGCGGCAACATTTACAAGGGCCTGGCCCAAACGGGCGCCTGGGGCTGCTTCGATGAATTCAATCGCATTACGGTAGAGGTGCTGTCCGTGGTGGCGGTGCAGGTGAAGTCCGTGCAGGACGCCATACGCGACAAAAAGGAGAAGTTCAACTTTATGGGCGAGTTCATTACCTGTGTGCCGACAGTGGGCATATTTATTACCATGAATCCCGGATATGCCGGCCGCACGGAGCTGCCGGAGAATCTGAAGGCACTGTTTCGTCCCTGCGCCATGGTTGTGCCGGATTTCGAACTCATTTGCGAGATTATGTTGGTCGCTGAGGGCTTTCAGGATGCACGTGTCCTCGCACGCAAATTCATCACGCTCTACACGCTGTGCAAGGAGCTGTTGTCCAAGCAGGATCACTACGATTGGGGCTTGCGTGCAATCAAGTCAGTGCTCGTCGTCGCCGGTTCGCTTAAGGTAGGTTCCCCAACTGTTCTACATTTTCATATAAAATATCAATTTAATTGCACTTAAATTTAAGATAGTAATGATTTGTATACCCTGAACCCATTAAAAATGGGTAAAAAGGGTATAGTGGTTTTGTGCAAAAGTATGTAACGGGCATAAGGAAACATCTCCGACTATATAAAGTATATATATATTCTAGATCAGTATCAACAGCCGAGTCGATTTAGCCATGTCCGTCTGTCTGTATGAACACGCGGATATCAGAGACTATAAGAGACTAGAGACTTCATATTTGGAATATAAGTTCTCGTAGTGCCGGGACAGATCAAGCTTTTTATCGATAACTGCACCCGTTTAAAAGTTATCGATAATTTTCGATTTCAGATTAGCGTTTTTGGGCTATAACTTACAAGTTATTAATGCTAGAAAATAAGGAAATGGAAGACGATAGAAAACATGGGATTTATGGCCAAAACGGACTTCCAGTTGCATGGCAGCTATAAGATATAGTAGTACGGTCCGACCGGTTACGACCAATGAGCTGTCCCTTTGAATAATAAGTCTCTGTGCAAAGTTGTATCGTGATAGCTCAAAAACTGAGGGACTAGTTTGCATACATACAGACAGACAGACGAACATGGCCAGATCAATTTGTCTTGTCATTCTAAGCATACTGGAGGTAACTTTTGGGGTCTACGACGCTTCCTTCTATGCATTACACACTTCAGCAAAAAGTTAATGTACTATTTTCTTCGAAAAAAGTATAATAATTCTACAAAAAAAAAAAAATATTAATTGCATTGAACTATAATAAATTTACTTTAAAATCTTGACTTTTCTAAAGTCAAAAATAAAATTTCAAGTTTTCTATATTAGATTATACATGCACGCTTAATGAGTTCTCAGATAGACAAGTATTTAATTGGTACCATTTGGTATATAAAAACAAAATTTTTATCTCAAGGATTTTGTACAGGCTAGATTGTATCCCATAATCAATATTTTTTGCTTGCAGCGCGGGGATCCTGGTCGACCGGAGGAAGAGGTGTTGATGCGCGCCCTACGCGACTTTAATATACCAAAAATTGTCACAGATGATATGCCCGTGTTCATGGGGCTCATCAGCGATCTGTTTCCCGCTTTGGACGTGCCTCGCAAACGTGATCAGGACTTTGAACGCACCGTAAAACAAGCTGCCTCCGACTTGCTACTACAACCGGAAGATAATTTTATACTGAAAGTAGTGCAACTGGAGGAACTGTTGGAGGTACGTCATTCTGTATTCATTGTTGGCAATGCTGGCACCGGTAAAACCCAAGTGTGGAAGACGCTGCTGCGCACCTATCAGAACATGAAGCGGAAGCCTATATTCAATGACTTGAATCCAAAAGCGGTGACCAATGATGAACTTTTCGGCATTATCAACCCGGCGACACGCGAGTGGAAGGACGGCCTGTTCTCAGTGCTGATGCGCGACCAGGCAAACCTATTGGGCGACCAACCTAAGTGGATTGTGCTCGATGGCGACATTGATCCCATGTGGATCGAGAGCTTAAATACCGTAATGGATGACAACAAGGTCTTGACTTTAGCCAGCAATGAGCGCATTGCGTTGACACCTTCGATGCGTTTGCTCTTTGAGATCTCCAACCTGAGAACAGCGACGCCGGCAACTGTATCCAGAGCTGGCATACTGTACATTAATCCACAGGACTTGGGTTGGAATCCGTGAGTGGCATAATATTTACACTCAGAATAGCAAATAGATCATTCATACTCAAATCAAGTCGAAGAACGCAATTCTTGTAGTCTCAAAGTCCACAATAATTCGCGGAAAATGGGCAAAAAATTGTGTTGTTCCTCATCTGCTCCTCTTTAAAATCATTTTCGAAGATCTATTGTAAAGCCCTACATGTTTTTGAATTAAAGGAATATTTACTATTTTATTCATATTATTTTTTTATGGAGGGCAGGTTTTAAGAAATTGTTTTATGGTTTATGGGTATGGGCAGATTATTGTTTAAATAATGTTGCAAAAATGTATTATAAATTTATCTGCAGCACATTTATTTGGGTCGATAGCAGTCTAAAAATTAAATAAAAAAGACCCCAGGAAATGCATAAAGCTCGAAAAAATCCTGGATTATACTAGAACGCATATATAAATGACCTATCAATTAATTTCATTTGTACTTGCAGCTATGTAACCAGTTGGGTTGAAACGCGCAAAATTCCAGCCGAAAAGTCCAATTTGGTCATGTTATTCGATAAGTACATACCGCCCTCATTGGAGACGATACGCGTGCGCTTCAAAAAGATCACGCCTGTCGCCGAAATGGCCCACATACAAATGCTGTGCCATCTGCTAAACTGTTTTCTAATCCCAGCGAATACGCCGGCTGACTGCCCAAAAGAATGGCACGAGCTGTACTTTGTTTTTGCCTGTATTTGGGCATTCGGCTCGGCCATGTTCCAGGATCAAGCCATTGACTATCGCGTGGAGTTCAGCAAATGGTGGGTAAATGAGTTCAAAACTGTTAAGTTTCCAGCGGGTGAGTGGCAAATCTCTGACATTTCTGCAACAAGAACACTTATAACAAGCACTATTTGCTTCAATCCCAAAATGTGCTTCAAACAGGTGGAACAGTTTTCGATTATTTTTTGGATAGCGAGACGAAGACGTTTATGCCCTGGACGGAGAAGACACCCAAGTTCGAGCTGGATTCGGATCTGCCGTTGCAAGCTGTGCTCGTGCACACCTCCGAGTCAATACGACTGCGGTATTTCCTGGACCTGCTGATGGATAAGAAGCACCCAGTGATGCTAGTGGGCAATGCCGGTTGCGGCAAGACCGTACTGGTCAATGAGAAGCTTCAATCGCTTTCTGAGAATTACGCTGTCACCACAATACCATTCAATTTCTATACAACGTCCGAAATGTTGCAAAAGATCCTCGAGAAGCCGCTAGAGAAGAAGGCGGGTCGCAACTACGGACCACCCGGCAACAAGACCTTGATCTACTTTGTTGACGACATCAACATGCCCGAGGTGGACTGCTACGGCACCGTGCAGCCGCACACCCTGATGCGCCAGCATCTGGACTATGGCCACTGGTACGATCGCAACAAGTTAACCCTCAAGGACATCCACAACTGCCAATATGTGGCCTGCATGAATCCCACCTCGGGCAGCTTCACCATCAATCCGCGTCTGCAGCGCCACTTCTGCGTCCTTGCCGTCAGCTTCCCCGGCACGGACTCTATCACGGTCATGTACTCGGCCATCCTGGCACAGCACTTTGCCAATGCCGAGCAGAAGTTCATCCCGATCGTCACACGCATGACACCAAACATTGTGGCGGCTACAATTGCGCTCCACAACAAGTGTCTTCAGGTGTTTCTGCCCACGGCCATTAAGTCGCATTATATCTTCAATCTGCGCGACATCAGCAATGTTTTTCAAGTGAGTATGATCTATGATATTATTTACTACACAGTGAATTATAATAGATTAAATTCAAAACTTTCTGGTAATGGTATTACATTTTTGTGGTTAAAATTAAATCTTTTAGCCATAACAGTTTCTTTTTAATACCATTTGGCTTTGATTAAATACATCAATAAAAATTTAAGCCAAAACGTTTCGTTTATGTACATACAATTTTGTTTGTACTGGGTACATATTGTAATTCTTATTAAATACGTATCGCGAGAAATCAGCAGCTTCAACAGCACAAAATGGATATATGTAAATATATTAATCTGCACCACCAGTCATATCAGTCTGTCCATCTGTCTAATTGAAATCTCTTATTTTGATGTCATGACACATTAAACAAGTAAGAGTGCTATAGTCGAGTGTGACCGATCGTATCCAAAAAGTCAAAAAAGAGATTATGCATACCAAACTTGGTGCCTCTAGCATTTATAACTTTGAAGTTATGGCCAAAAAACGCTGTTCTGAAATCGAATTTTTATACCCTGAACCCATTAAAATTGTGTAAAAAGGGTATAATGGTTTTGTGCAAAAGTATGTAACAGGCATAAGGAAGCATCTCCGACCATATCAAGTATATATATTTTTGATCAGTATCAACAGCCAAGTCGATTTAGCCATGTCCGTCTGCCTGTCCGTCCGTCCGTCTGTCCGTCTGGATGAACACGCAGATATAAGAGCTTGAGACTTCATATTTGGAATATAAGTTCTCGTAGTCCCGGGACAGTACAAGTTTGTTTCATTTTATCGATAACTCGTCCCGTTCAAAAGCTATCGATCAATTTCGATTTCAGACCAGTGTTTCTGGGTCATAAGTAAAAGTTTAATAGCTAGAGGCACCAAATTCTCGAATAGCATACATATCCAACAAATATTTCACTTTTTGGATACCGTACCCCCATCTCCCCAAAAGTGAAAAACTCTCATTTTTGCAATTTGGTTTGATGACCCATTTTATAGCCAATGTTATGTCCTGAAATTTTCATAAATATCGGACACTAAACACAGAAGTTACTTAAGATTTACCTTTCCATAGTGTGGGGCCTTGCGAAGAAGTAAGTCTGCTTAAACTGCTTGCACTGCTTGCAGTATGTGTGTGTTTGTATGGATGTGCATTGATTGGTAAGTATGAATGGATGTAAGGACTGGGTTCAGGGTATCTCCTAGACACTCCCGACTAGAGCACTCTTACTTGCTTTGATAGCTTTATTATTAAATTAGATTATATAAGATTAGAAAGATTTGTTCTCATGTCAGATATAGTTTACCTAATTTTATCAAAGCTTCGTGTTGTTTAATAAGTCGATAAATGTCAATTTGCCATATCTTGAAAGTTGCAACAGCTTGAGCACAAAATTTGATGCGAATATTGTATTTGAGTAATGTAGGATTACATTTTCCATAGTGAGGGGCTCAGGAAAGAAGGATAGGAATAAGGGCTGGAAACAGGGTATCTTTAGTCGCGCACGGTAGGCTACAGCAGTCTCTCTTGTTATACTCTTTTCAAGGTAAATTGTTAAATAATTTTGTCCAGAAGTTAGTAATGCATTGAATAAATCGTTGGAGACCTCTAAATGTTACCTTGTTAGGAATTAAAGACGCAAGTCGCAAAGCATTGTACGTTCTAATAATATACCATTTTTATACGTAAAATAAAAGCTATTGTAACTCTTCCAAAAGATTCGGGAAATGTATAATATCTTCGAAATGCCGAAAATAATCCATTCTTAATTGTTATTAGCAAGTTTTGCCATTTTTGGCTTCGACATTAAGAGCATTTGTCTCTTTCTGAATATACGCATTGATTTTCTTATAATTTTTGTTTGGTATTTCAGGGTCTGCTATTTAGTTCGACGGACTGTTTGACGGGCTCCACAGATCTTATACGTTTGTGGCAACATGAGACACAACGTGTGTACTCAGACAAGCTGATCGATGATAAGGATATCGATAGCTTTACAAAAATGCAGCATGACATTGTCAAGAAGTCGTTCGAAGAAATTGACGAATCCGTGATATTCGACAAGCCGAATATTTACTGTCATTTCGCTGGAGGAATTGGTGATCCTAAGTACATGCCCATCAAGGGTTGGCCTGAGCTTCACAAACTCCTTCAGGAAGCAATGTCATCGTATAATGATCTAGTCGCTGCCATGAATCTGGTGTTATTCGAAGATGCGATGATGCACGTGTGCAGGTAAATGAACTCCCGAACGTCCGCAGATAATATTAAATTTGGTGTTCCATTGCCAGAATCAATCGCATACTAGAATCGCCGCGTGGCAGCGCTTTATTGGTTGGTGTTGGTGGCAGTGGCAAACAATCTCTAGCGCGCTTGGCAGCATTCATATCCAGCTTGGAGGTTGTGCAGATACAGCTAAAGAAGGGTTACGGTGTCAACGATTTAAAGGTCAGTTCAGTGTATTCAAGTTTCCCATTACCAACGAACCTATTTTTCAATACACAACGCAGAGCGAGTTTTCCGGCTTGTATTTAAAAGCTGGACTGAAGAACGTTAGCATCATGTTTCTAATGACGGATGCCCAGATACCTAGCGAGGATTTTCTTGTCTTAATCAACGATTTGTTAGCCACTGGCGAGATTCCAGATCTATTTCCGGATGACGAAATCGAGAATATAATCGCTGGCGTGCGTAATGAGGTCAAAGGTGCGGGACTGGTTGATACGCGTGAAAACTGCTGGAAATTCTTCATCGATCGTGTACGCAAGCAACTGAAGATAGTTCTGTGTTTTTCACCAGTGGGTTCAACATTGCGTGTTCGGTCGAGAAAATTCCCTGCCATCATCAATGCAACATCCATCAATTGGTTCCACGAATGGCCTCAGGAGGCACTCATTTCGGTTGCCATGAACTTTCTCGCACAGAACAAAGTGCTGCCGGAGAATCATCGCGATTCCGTGGCCAAGTTCATGGCCTACGTACACACGTCGGTCAATACGACGTCCAAGAATTATTTACAGAACGAACGTCGCTACAACTACACCACTCCCAAGAGCTATCTCGAGCAGATCAATCTCTATCTGAAGCTACTCAATCACAAGCACGACGATCTGCAGAGCAAAATCGAGCGATTGGAGAATGGGCTGGAGAAGCTGCGCTCCACAGCGGTGCAGGTGGCTGATCTCAAGGTCAAACTCGCCGTGCAGGAAGTAGAGCTGAAGGAGAAGAACGATGCGGCCGATGCCTTGATCGAAATTGTAGGCATTGAGACAGAGAAAGTGCAAACGGAAAAAGCAGTGGCCGACGAGGAGGAAATGAAAGTCGCTTTGATAGCCGACGAAGTGAGCAAAAAGCAGCGCGATTGCGAGGAGGATCTCCTCAAAGCCGAGCCAGCTTTATCAGCCGCCCAGGAGGCTTTGAATACCCTCAACAAAGCTAACTTAACAGAACTCAAAAGCTTTGGTTCTCCACCTGGTGCGGTTACCAATGTAACCGCCGCTGTTATGGTGCTGCTGGCACCTGGCGGCAAAATACCCAAAGATCGCTCCTGGAAGGCGGCCAAAATTTCCATGGCCAAGGTAGATGCCTTTCTGGATGCACTAATCAACTACGACAAGGAGAACATACATCCCGAAATTATCAAAGCCATACAACCCTATCTCAAGGATGCCGAATTCGAGCCAGAATTCGTGCGCTCCAAATCCGGCGCTGCAGCTGGACTCTGCGCCTGGGTTATCAACATAATAAAATTCTACGAGGTCTACTGCGATGTGGAGCCGAAGCGTAAGGCTTTGGCAGCAGCCAATGCAGAGCTAGCAGCCGCTCAGGATAGACTGTCGGGTATCAAGCGCAAAGTGATGGTAGGTTCTTTAATTTAATTTTGGATATCATGTACACATGTTTTTAAGAATTTCAATTGAAATCGTGGAAAGTGGTTTGAGAGCAATGCAATTTTTGTTGTTGTTTGGCTTAAAGCCTATGTATCAAAGATCTGTTTAAAATTTTATTTTAAACAAGGTTAAAGGAACCCCTGGTTGAATGTAGGTATTCAAGTTCAGCTTTGAACTGCATGCAAACTTAATAAATTGTGCTTTCACTGAGTTAGAAAAATTGTCAACCAGAGTCGGAATATGAGTGGAAAACAGATTGAAGTTGGTAATATCAGCTAGCTATTAAATATTTATATTCCCTCACAAACAGAGCCTCGAGGAGCAGCTGGCAAATCTCACGGCGGACTTTGAGAAGGCCATTGCGGATAAGTTGCGTTGTCAACAGGAAGCGGATGCAACACAAGCGACCATTGCACTAGCCAATCGCCTTGTAGGTGGTCTCGCCAGTGAGAATGTGCGCTGGGCGGAAGCAGTCAATAAGTGAGTAGGCAACCAGTACACAGATCTGTATCAATGAATGCAAATCCCTTTCCCTTACAGCTTCGTCAAGCAGGGCATTACGTTACCCGGCGATATACTACTCATCACCGCCTTTATTTCCTATGTCGGCTGTTTTACGAAGGGCTTTCGCATTGATCTATTGCAAAAGATGTGGACACCCTTTCTCAAGAGCATTGATCCGCCCATACCCACAACCGAAAATCTCGACCCGCTGACTCTGCTTACGGATGACACAACCATTGCCGTCTGGACGAATGAGGGATTGCCCAGCGATCGCATGTCCATTGAGAATGCAACGATTCTGTCCAACTCTGATCGTTGGCCGCTCATGATCGATCCTCAGTTGCAGGGCGTCAAATGGATTAAGCAGAAATATGGCGAGGAGCTGAAGGTCATACGACTGGGACAGCGCAACTATTTGGACATCATTGAGAAGTCCATAAATACTGGCATTACCGTTTTAATTGAAAATATTGATGAGAATCTAGATCCCGTTCTGGACTCTTTGCTTGGACGTAATCTGATCAAGAAGGGCAAGTAAGTAGACATCTGACTATAGTCCTCTGTAAATTAGCTACCCAAGTTAGCCATTCATTCGGAAAACTGCACGTCGAGGATTCAGCTCTTAGTCCAAATGAGGTCTGCTGTCTGACTGCTCTTTTACGAAATTTTTCCTTTCAGAGCCATCAAAATAGGCGACAAGGAGATCGAGTACAATTCCACATTCCGTTTGATCCTGCACACTAAACTAGCTAATCCGCACTATAAGCCTGAGATGCAAGCACAGACAACTCTTATTAATTTCACCGTTACACGCGATGGCTTGGAGGATCAACTGCTCGCTGAAGTTGTCAAGGCCGAGCGACCCGATCTGGAGGATCTGAAAGCTGAGCTAACCAAACAACAGAATGACTTTAAGATCATGCTGAAGAAACTGGAGGATGATCTGCTCTCGCGTCTATCGTCGGCGGGTGAGAATATTTTAGGTGATACCGCATTGGTGGAGAATCTGGAGACAACGAAAAGCACAGCCTCTGATATTGAGGAGAAGGTAGCGGAGGCAAAGATCACATCCAAAGAAATCGATAAGGCCAGGGAATATTATAGACCAGCGGCGGCCCGAGCAAGTCTCTTATACTTTATACTTAACGAATTGAACACGATTAATCCCATCTATCAGTTTTCACTGAAGGTGAGTTTTTACCTTCTATAAGATTCCATATTTAATGTAATTCTTGCAGGCGTTTAGCGTAGTGTTTCAAAAGGCCATAGCCAAGGCTGAACCGAGCGAAACTTTGGATTTGCGTGTTTCAAATCTGATCGATTGCATTACGTATTCGGTCTTTCAGTATACTTCGCGTGGTCTTTTCGAATGCGACAAGCTCATCTTTGCCTCGCAAATGACTTTTCAGGTAAGCCCAACCGTCAGTTAATGTTCAAGAATTTATATCACACTTTCCTTGCGTTTGCTTAGATACTGCTGATGAACGAGGAGGTCTCATCTGCGGAACTGGACTTCCTACTCCGCTTCCCGATCAAACCACATGTGACAAGTCCTGTGGATTTTTTGAGTAATCAGTCGTGGGGCGGAATTTGCAGTCTAGCGTCCAAAGATGAGTTTCGCAACTTGGACCGCGATATTGAGACGTCATCGAAACGCTGGAAGAAACTCGTCGAATCGGAGCTGCCAGAGAAGGAGAAATTTCCACAGGAATGGAAGAATAAAACCGCACTGCAGCGCCTATGCATGATCAGAGCACTGAGACCCGATCGTATGACCTATGCCTTAGCGTAAGTACTAAACTTAATGATATCGAAAACCTAAGGCTATATACGTACCTTACAGTGACTTTATTGAGGAGAAACTGGGCTCTAAATACGTTGAGAATCGCGCCATGGAGTTTGCTAAGTCCTACGAAGAGGCTAGTCCCTCCACGCCCATATTCTTTATACTCTCGCCAGGCGTGAATCCCTTGAAGGATGTCGAAGCTCTAGGCAAACAAATGGGTTTCTCTATGGATCTGGGCAACTTTCACAATGTGTCCTTGGGTCAGGGCCAGGAATCGATTGCCGAGGCTGCGATGGATACGGCTGCCAAAAATGGGCACTGGGTCGTCCTGCAGAATATACACTTGGTGCGCAAGTGGTTGCCCGTTTTAGAGAAGAAGCTGGAGCACTATGCCGATGGTTCACATCCGGACTACCGTATGTTCCTGAGCGCCGAGCCAGCCTCAACCCCATCGGCACATATTATACCACAGGTGAGTGTGGGCATAAAATAAAATGTTTGCATCTTACTAGTTATAACTAGTAAGAGTGCTCATGTCGGGACTGGCCGACTAGGAGATACCCTGAACCCAGTCCCTATATCCATACATACTTACCTATCAATGCACATCCATACAAACATACATCCCACAATCACGATACTCGATATCAAAGTTTTACAGCTAACTATAATTTGAAAGTCTCACTAGAATGATTTTCGCCTTTTTAGGGCATCTTGGAGTCCTCGATCAAGATCACCAATGAGCCGCCAACGGGCATGTTGGCCAACCTGCACAAGGCGCTAGATAATTTTACACAGGAAACTCTGGAAATGTCCGGCAAGGAAGCGGAGTTTAAGGCAATACTCTTCTCCCTGTGCTACTTTCATGCCGTAGTCGCTGAACGCCGTAAATTTGGGCCACAAGGCTGGAACAAGATCTATCCCTTCAATGTGGGCGACTTGAATATCAGTGTCTCTGTGCTGTATAACTATTTGGAGGCGAATGCGAAAGTACCTTGGGAGGATTTGCGCTATCTCTTTGGGGAAATCATGTATGGCGGCCATATAACTGATGACTGGGACAGACGCTTGTGCATTACCTATTTGGAGGAGTATATGCAACCGGATCTGGTCGATGGGGAGCTGTTTCTGGCGCCTTCGTTTCCCGCACCGCCCAACACGGACTATCTGGGCTATCACACGTACGTGGATGAAATGATGCCAGCCGAGTCGCCCTATCTGTATGGCCTGCATCCCAATGCGGAGGTGGGCTTCCTTACCACGCGAGCGGAGAACATCTTTCGCACCGTCTTCGAAATGCAGCCCCGAGATGCGGGCGCAGGAGGTGGAGCAACAGTCACACGTGAGGATAAGGTTAAGCAAATTGTGGATGAGATCATAGAGAAGCTGCCGGAGGAGTTTAACATGGTGGAGATTATGAACAAAGTGGAGGAGCGTACACCGTATGTGATTGTGGCGTTTCAGGAATGCGAACGCATGAATTACCTGACCAGCGAGATGAAGCGCAGCCTCAAGGAGCTGGACCTGGGCCTAAAGGGCGAGTTGACCATCACATCGGATATGGAGGTACTGGAGAACTCATTATTTCTGGATCAAGTGCCGCCGATATGGACACAACGTGCCTATCCCTCGCTGCTGGGTCTCAACAGTTGGTTCATCGATTTGTGCCTGCGACTGCGAGAGCTGGAAACGTGGTCCACCGATTTTGTGGTATGCTGCAGCCAACCAGAACAAACCAGTTTGCAAACATTTATTTTATCTTCTTGTTGTTGTTGTTGTTGTTGTTTTTGTTTTTGTGTCATTTTGCTCTGGCTGATGCTGTTGCAGCTACCCTCCTGCGTCTGGCTGGCGGGCTTCTTTAACCCCCAATCTCTGTTAACAGCCATCATGCAGAGCACGGCGCGTCGCAACGAGCTGCCGCTGGACAAGATGTGCCTACAGTGTGACGTGACCAAGAAACAGAAGGAGGAATTTACGTAAGTGCCGCCACTGCCGCTCTCTCTGCCGACAGAAGCACACACTACTAAATTAAAACGCAATTTTAATTGACTTTTGGCGCTGACCTCAGCCACACGAAAATTATCTGTAGACCCGCTACTGATTTATTAACCCATTATCTGACATTGTGCTGATGAGAGCCATTTGACAGTGTTTAGTACATATTGGCTAAATTTAAGTCAGGCGCATATTACGAGTATTTACATATTACAAGTATTTAGTTAAATACGAGTATCATAACTATTCCTAAGTTTGTTCTACGTTATTCGTCAATTATTTGCATTTATATGATTAAAAAAAAGCTAAATGCTCATTACTGACAACCTAATTAGGTGGCAACCTACATACATAGAAACTATAAGAGATAGGCGCGTGCCGTATTCATTCACCACGTGACAGGAAATAGGTATTATCTTAAAAACTAAAAAGTTAATAAATAGTTGCCCGAATTTAGCAATTGGATATTGTAAGTTTAAAGATCATTCTTACTGAAATATGTAGCAAACAAGTTAAAAGAAACTATTCTACAAAGTACTATACTAGTTCATTCGTAAATATATATTATTAAGTCTTATCATATACAATTTTAGTTCCAGTAACAGTCATTGTAATAGAAGACGCGCCTTTTTTAATTTTCAAACATGAGCACATCGTGTTGCGTTCTGCGTGTTCGTGCTCGTGTTCGTGTCACGTGAAAACAACACGGCACGAGTGCAGCACTAGTTGTCATATCAACTAGTAGCTATGTAAATCCACATGACTTGCGTCAATGCTTACACACAAAGATAGTGTAAACAGCGGCTCATCCGCAGCGGAGAGCGGCCAACGGCTTCAAGCTGGGTCTAATAATAGCCGCAATGCTATTTCATGGGAGCTAATTTTAAAACAGCGCATACAGACAAACGTCTATAAATAGCATTTCTTAATGGCATGTAATTAACAATTTTCTATTTGTCGATTCTTGATTTCTGATTGCTTATTAAGTGGCGCCCAGTTTCTCGCGATGAACGACAAACGTCGCACGTTTCGATTTGGCGTCACTTTAACGCAAACAATAGCCGAGACTCAGACTACGACAGACAGACAGACAGACAGAGACAGAGACAGAGACAATGACGCCCCACTAATTACCCGGCTTAGAGAACAATCGGAGATTATTGATATCAATTGCATCTGCATGATTATAATTACAGTACGGCACCGCGGGACGGCTGCTGTGTGCATGGCATCTATATGGAGGGCGCCAGATGGGATATACAGCAGGGTATTATTATGGAGTCACGTCTCAAAGAACTTTATCCATCAATGCCAGTGATCAATATTCGAGTGAGTTTTTGTAATGCAAATGGCCAAAGCGAATTCTAATGAAAACATTGAATTTCGAATGGATCTGTGGCGTCTAAAAAGCGGCGCATGTTTGCATAAATCTATCCATCAAGCAAATTCGCACGTTTCTATCGATTCTTGCTTTTCGTCTAATATCTTCTGCAGGCCATTACCCAAGACAAGCAGGACTTGAGAAACATGTACGAGTGCCCCGTCTATAAGACACGCACCCGAGGACCAACCTACGTGTGGACCTTCAATCTCAAGACCAAAGATAAGCCAGGCAAATGGACGCTGGCGGGAGTTGCGCTGCTTTTACAGACTTAAGATCGGAATTATGAATACAATTTCGAAAACTATTTAAATATTGCTATTTTTTTTTAGAGATTTATTAATGTAAAAGAATATTTCAGTAGCATAATATTTTATTCTTCCATCTAGTCAAACGTTTTATAATTATTATACTATTGAACGAAAACTAAAGTAGAATTTTCCAAATTATTCACTTTTAAAATGTATCTTATTATTCAAATGCAAAATTAGAATTTTTCATAAATATATTTGAGGAATTTCACCTTTTTTCCTTATTCTAAGCACATGTTTTTTCGAATAAAAATCACCTTCTTGGTAGGATTGCCTTAGGCGCACTAGCATACAACCGAAAAACTAAGCTGGTCTACTTTTTATTGGGTCTTTAAGGTTTCGGAATTTCAGAGTTATATGCTACTTAAATACTTTGTACCCTCATAAGTAATAACAAATAATAATCGACAGTGAAGTGCATTTATTGAGCACATAAACAAATATGTTTATTGTTGACTTTTGAAGCAAAATGTGTAAAAATCCCAAGAAAAACCATAATGTACACTGATTGTTTATGGAACAATAAAATAAACATACACACGAACTTGGTGCGATTAGTCAGAGTATTTTGATAATACATAAAATCATTAAATCTCTGAATGAGTTATGAGATAATCATTATATATTTAAATGCTTATGTGTATACTGTAAACTGATAAGCAACAAAAAAAAAAAAAAAAAAATATGCTTGAGCAGACGCGCAAAAATGTGAATCTAAATCAAAAATCAAATGCGTCGTGATGCCATAAATAACAATCTGCACATACACATAATAAAATTGCCAAAATATTTGATCATCAAAGGAAATTCATAGACGACGCTGATGTTGAGTGGAGTGAACTCGTGGCCGTCGCCAACAACAAAAAGCTTGAAAATAAAACAATTTTCAAATATTTCTTTTCTGACGAAATTTCAAAGATCCCGAGCAGCAGGCAGCCAGCGAACAGTATCAAGCAAAACGTGAACGTGATCCAATTAACGAAAAAGCGGAGCATCATTTTTAGCAAAAAACGAGGAACAACAAAAACAAAGCTCACAATTTCAGATGTGACGACTGACTGCATAAAATACATAAGTAATTCAAATGAAAACAACAAAAAAGGCCAACCAAGGGGCTGGACAACGTGACGCGTGACCCGCCTACAGAGCTATCGATCAAGCGATCAAACGAGCGATCGATCGGTCGATCGATCGATCGACAAACCAAACGAACAGCCGACCGATGTACCAGCCAAGCTAACAGCACACACACACACATACAAAAGAGAAGAAAAAAACCATACACACAGTAACAACAGGCGGCAGCAACAACAACGACAACAATAAATAAATAAAATAAAATAAAATAAAGGCAAAAGAAGACGACGACACGAGCGTAAATCAATTTTAGCATGGAAAAAATTCTATAAAACTAACAGACACTGTGAGGTCGCACATCATTCGTGTGCGCTACGACGAGCCAGCCCAAAGCCAAAGCCAAAGCCAAGATAGCCAGCGAGATAGCCAATCAGTTAGTCAGTCAGTCAGCTAGTCAGTCAGTCAGTCAGTCATTTTGATTGATTATTGAACCCCAAACTCGAAACTGAAAATTCGAACGTGCTGTTGTGTGTGTACACATACTTATTTCAGTTATCTGTATCTGTATCTAACAGCGGCCGGCAGACAGCAGCAGCAGAAGCAGCAGCCAGCAGCAGCATCGCATCCAGAGTCCAGTCAGTCTCATCATTCAGTCCAAGAGTTGAGAGTCGAGAGTCAGAGTCAGAGTCAGAGTCAGAGCTCACTCTCCCGCTGGCTGGAGGATATCTTTGCGCTTGGCGCTTTAGTTTCAGTTCGCATTTGGACGCGTGCTGTTGCGGCCACGCCGAGAGTGTAAACGGAATCAGTGCGCGAATACTTTGAGCAACGAATGTGTCGTGTATTCAACAATAACAAATTTTAAAACACACACTCATATATACATCGCATATTGTATATATAGCTATACACGTGTCTGCAGTTCAGTGACAACACATAATCTTGTATAGTATACATATATAGCACAACATATAAAGTATAACACACATATACCCACACACAACAGATGTGTATAGTAATCGTGTAAAAATTTGATCAACGAAATAATTACTACCGCTATATACACACATCCATATATACGATTCTGACCCGTAAAGTTCACGCGCCGCATTTTCAATAAATATAAATAAATTATTGTGCGACCGAGTTTTTAGTTGTTGGTGTGATAGATCACAGCGAACTCATCTTTATAGACACAACGCAAAAGCCCATATATACAATATATATATTACAACGAAATGAAGCTGTTTGCAGTATTCTTGGCATGTACGTACACAATACTTAATATTTAATGTATTCAATTTTAATGGGGAATGATTTTCTGGTAATAGTCCCTGGAATAATTTAATCCATAATCTATTTCATACCGAGCTTTTCAGCAACAGATTTTGCTTAACAATTCCCAGAATTCAGTTTAAGTTGGAATCAATTCTGGTTATTTCGTGAATAAATTAAATGGCGTCTTACACTGTGATACAGAACCTCAAAACGAATTGAAAACGTTTGGCTGCATTTTGCTTAAAATTTTTAGCAATACCTAATGGATATATAAAAGCTCTAGTCTCACGTGGGGCACAATAGAACTTATGCTTAAAGCAAACAACACATTATCTCAAGATAGATTATCGAAAATAAACCCAATACTTTTTTAATTTTCATTTCAGTCATAGCTTAAAAAACTTATGCCAAATTCGATTTATAGACTTTAGTTTCGCTTTCAGTTTCAAAAATGCTGTTGCTTAATGCTGTGATTCACTTATTTGCTTATAATAAAAATGTTTTATTTTTTGCAATCAATAAATAAGCAAATGAGTCTTAAATTTCAAAATCAACAAACAACAGAACTGACCTATTTCATTATTGATACTGAAAATTTGCAGTATATATTTCTTTGTAAAAATTCCGAAAGGTTGCACTCAAGGAAAACAACAAAGTATATTACTTTTAAAAGATAAAAAAAATTATAAAAATAAATAAGTGCAAAGCTATTTTACATACGGTATTTATTTAATACATTCACTGTATAGTGAACGCTCGGTAATTAAAAGGTCTGGAAATTAAAGCTTCCAGACATTAGAGAGTCTGTATCGACCAGAAATACTGTCAAAAGTAAAAGCAAACACATTTTTTTTACACTTTTAAGAATTAATTATATATTTCTTTGCCACTTTAATATAATCACCAAAAGTTATTTAAAATTATGAAAACTATTCCCATAGAAATAAAAGCTATTCCGCAATAGGAATCACCCCGAAAAAAGAGGTCAAGCTTCTTTGGATAGTTTCCTGTGTATTTTAAATGACTGGAAAGTTTTAATAATCTATAAGTTTGTTAATTTGAGTTTCAAATAATGCTAGCTGATTGAAATTGTCCGCTTAGCTGGCAAATTTATCCTGAAGTGCTAACTATAATAATTCTATATAATAATGCCATCACTTCCACCCAGTTGTATGGCCACAGTCGGCCATATAACAACCGAGAGACGGCTGTGCCGATCAATGACATGCCAGACGCGATGGCGTCTAGAAACGATGGGCGTACGATTGAACGATGGACTATACTAATTTAAAGCAATACTTGTTGTTGTCGGTGCTTGTTGTTGTCGTTGCAATTGGTGATATCATATTGGGTTGATCAGTCGGCATTTGGTATGCAGGGCATGTTGCCAGGCAGAGATTTATTTGCACGCCTCCTGCTTGAATAACTAACTGTGATGCGTTCTACTTGTGTCTTCCTCATAGTGACGCTTTACGCGCTGACGCTGGTGCAGTGCCTCAGCCTGCCCGATCCCAATGTCAAGTGTGCCATGGAGTGTGACACACAGGAGAGCAAATACATATGCGCCGCGGATGACAAGGGAACCACCAAAACGTACCGCAATGTCTGCATAATGAAGACGGAGAATTGCCTGCAGAATGCAAGTGAGTAGGAATCGAAGATTCTTAACAGTATGCATACTATAATCACATTTATTACTTGGCTAGACTTTCAAAAGATCAGCGACAAGGAGTGTCCATAGATGCTAGACCCAAGTCCAATTTTGACAGTGCGCAGATTAAGAGAACGATGGAAAACTTAAACTTGCAGAAGATTTGGGCCCAGTTGCCGCTTAAGTTGTTGGATTCTTTTCTTGCGTGGTATTTGTGTGTGATATTTTTAAGTTGTGCTTCTGCGGAATACAAAACACGCCCCACTCCCCTCCCTGCACTCTACCCCCAATCCTTACCCCCTTTCCAAGCCATACAAAAATATGTAATACATAATGATAATATATTTTGTAATTATTAATTTTAAATATTTAATAAAGTAATATACATACATACATACGTACAGTAAAGCTGAAAAATTGTTAGTTAAAAAAATGGAATATCTCTGCGACTACACAAACAATTTGTCCAGTCATCTACGTATACTATATAGTATACTCAGAATTCGCTTACAACGCCGCCGATCTATAAAAAATGATGACTTCATCTCTTTTTACCCCAACGCATCAGCGAATAGTCCCAGTATTTTTCTAATCTCTGCTCCGCTCAGTGCCAACTGTTTTGAACTGTAGCACTGAAAATTCAATTAAATCATCTGGCTTGCTTAGCAAATCTTTTACTGATAATCCCCATCAACAAACACATTGTGTTGCTACGCATCACGTGTCGCAAAAAAAACTGAATGAAATCAACGTCAGAGTTTCCATTTAACGAATTATTCGCCTTGTTAGGACTTTTATATTAGCTTAACTTGTGACGTTAACTTGCTAGCTATGTAAATTAAAAGCAATTAAATAAGTTATCCGTTAATAAAAGAACTCAAGTGAAAGCTCTCAAATTTTCTGGATGGTTGCGTTTTCTTCCTTATCATATTCTACATCACTTACTTATATTTATAATTATCATGGCAGCCAACTGTTTGCAGGAAATAGTTGTTCCCCAGCTTTCCAGTCGAAAAAACAAAATAGTGGATGTTAGACAACAGATTATTAGGGAAAGAGTAAATTAGATCAGAACAACTGCATAAGAAATGAATATTATATAACTAATTGTATAAAGAAAGTGTCTGATTGTAAAGACAACTGAGTGTATGCAGATTCGAAGTTCTCGAATTGCTCGTAAGTATTATTTTTAAGTTGGTTATATTTTAATTATTCGAATAATATATAATAACAATAAAAACTAAATGAAAAATACGTTTTATAAGGTATTTATTGTACCTACAATAATAACAAGAAAGAGTGATTTAGTCGGTAGTGCTCGATTAGGTGTTACCCTGAACCTTGTCTATCAGTGTACATACATACCAACACAAATACATCCTGCAAGCAGTGCAAGCAGTTTACTTGCCTCTTCACTGACACCACTCAATGGCAAGTTAAGTCTTAAACAGTTTCTATGTTTATGCCGATCTTAATGAACATTTTTGGACCTAAAGTTGTCAATCAAATGTGAGCTAGCCAAATTGCAGTCAAACCTTCAAAAATGCGTTTTTGCACTTTCGAGGGATGGTGGGGTCGTATCCAAAAAATTAAATATTTGTTATATATCAGCTATTCGATATTATACATACCAAATTTGGCATTTCTTGTTCTTATAACTTTTAAGTATGGCCAAAAAGACGATTTACCGATAAAATGAAACTCGATTTGCCAGGGACAAGAGCTTAAATTTCAAATATGAAGAGTCTAGCTCTTATAGTCTCTGATATCTGTGTGTTCATACAGACAGACAGTAAGACGGTCATGGCTCGATCGACTCGGCTGTTGATACTTATCAAGAATATATATATACTTTATAGGGTTATGCCTGTAACATACTTTTGGGTATAATACTAAGGGTATAATAATACATTTGTCTTCCCACTAAACACATCTCAAAATTTGCAGTTTATTAAACGAATACCAACTGATACAGCACTTTGACTTTTAAACGAACGCCAAAAGCAAAGCTCAGCGCATGGGGGTTGTCAAAATAACACCTAAAAAGCTCAGCGCGTAGTAAAAGCTCGCAAGCATTGTGCGTCTGTGTACTGGTGTGTGCGAGTACGTGTGTGTGTGTGTGTGTGTGTGTGTGTGTGTGTAGCAGCATCTATGGTCCATGGGGGGCGCGCGCAAAGTTTTCACATCTTTCACCGACAATGCGAAGTTGTTTGGCAATTTTTTGGTTCATTCATGTGGCAGCCAGCGCTGGGCATTCAGTACAACAAATACCGTTAGATGGCACAGACGACGCTGCGAATGTCGCGCATCGAACAGATCCTGACAACAAACCAGACGACGACTACAGCTACGACGTGGACGCCGCATCATTTGGCGCCACACTAAAGTGCTTGGACCCACCCGGTTCTCTCTCCCTCCCTCCCTCTCTGTCTGTGTGTGCGTGCGTGCGTGCGTGCGTTTGTATTACTGTGTTAGTGTGCGTATATTTGCTTGTGTGCTTTCGCGCGCTTTTGTGTCGCCTGTTTTTAGTGTTTATCTTGGCCAGTGCCTTAGCCCCGGCCCAACGCTTGGCACGGACAAAGGCAGCAGGACAAAGGAATCCAACCACACCGCTAAAGGATTTCAGCTGCGTGCGATTTTGCGGGCATATTGATCAACTGCTGGCAGTTTAATTCAATTGCATCTTTAATTAGGCATTTAATGGCGGCCAGACGACAAAAGCTCATCAAGATTTAAAGCAGCAACGGCCCCAGGGTAAGTGTTAGCTTGAGACCGACACCAGCTTCCAGCTATCAGATACCAGCTACCACGACCATATGGCCAAGTGCCGCATAAATCAATTATGGAGTCGCTTAAAGCCCGACAGCTGCCAACTGGCAGCCCAGATAGATGGGTATAGGCTAAATCGACCCACAACCTGTGCACCACAGCGTTTAAATTGCCATTTTTTTTTTAACTCTTTTTTCTTTTATATCATTAAAGGTGTTGCGCTACAATGCTGTAGCCACGCTAAAGCGTGAGCGCTAAAGGGTTTGAGAAAGCCACACAATTGACATCCTTCTTTCAAGTATAAAAATCCTATTAACTGATCAAAGGGTCCTTTGATATTATAGAGTCAATGAATATACATACATACATGCTGAATAATTTGTATTTGGAATATATTGCACAGGTCGCACTTCCATAACTAATTCATAATGCTAGTACATTTCAATTTCTATATTTTATTTATACATATTCAATCGTTTTTATATCAATTTAAGAGTATATTATAATAATTATTATTGTATTATATGGGATAAAGCAATGCACTTTTCTTAATGGCCTTTGGCAGATGGGTTTGGAGGTTTGGCTGCTTAGCCGCCCCCTAGATTTGGAAAAACTTCGGACGAACATATAAATTACATACTATTACAAATGTCCGCTCAATGTGATGGTATATTTCAGACCAACAGGGTATTTACTGGTCGATTACTCATCCCTCAGGCATTTTCAATTGATCATTAAAGCCACATCAATCTCACTCCAAAAGCACTTCATGCCTTTAATTTTAGGTTGTGGAAACTAAATAATGTTGTGTATCGTGATTTTTTACATTTTCATGAAGTCAAACTTCGTTTTACGCATTTTAACACATTTGCTGCAATATTTTCCCCTAAACAATTTTGCATAATTCCAAGCGATGCTTTACAAAAGTTTAAAGCATTTAGCGTTGTTTTTATTACGCTCCATTTGCATATTATGAATAAGCCATTACGTTTCAACAATATCGTTCTGTTTTTTTATGATTTACCATAAAACGGGGGAAACGTCAACTAGAAGAACGATTGGGGCTTGTTAAAGCATTTGATTTAAGATTATAATCATAATTTAGATATATTGTTTCACTTATAACAGTACTAAATTTGACCAAATTAATTCCATGATTTATTTCCATAAAATATACTCCTATATCATTTAACACTTTGTTCTTCAAGCTATGTTCTTCATATATGCTAAAAGTTTTACCATAAGTATATTTCACACTTTTATGAGTAGTGTTCACTCACACGCATTAAATTTCAGACATAAATCTCATCTTTATACGTTAGTTTGCTTAAAGTTTATAGTCAGCTTAGTGCTTTGCATTAGCATAAATAACTGAAAATGTGCGAAATTGCTGCATCGTCGCACAACTGTTTCACACATGGGCAATTAATAAATATCCCTGCTCTGAAATCGGACACTAATCCTCACTGTCATCTCGAAAAGCTCAACTCCCCTGTGTATACACAGGCGATTACTTGTAATGGGATAAGCTTCAAATATGTTGGGCAAATAGGAAAGTGTTAAAACTGTTTATCACTGCTTCTTATGACCAACTCAATTGGGCTTAGTTCCACGAACAAGTTGAAGGTAAGTTTTTTGGGCATTTCGCCAGCTCACATTAATTAAACTGGCTGACAGCCATTTCGCTGCAGGGTCTTGATTAACTTCTTATACGAATTCTGGCACGCTAAAAAAAAGGTTTCTCTAGTTCTTCAAAAATAACAAATTTGACATTATCCATTGATTTCACTTTCATTTTGCCAATTGTCTTCCGATTGTTTCGATCAGAATGAAAGATAAATAGCTTAACCTCCAAATTTTTTTAAATCGAATCTAAATCGCGTGCTTTATTTTCGTAAATTTCCAAGTTTCAATGAAACAAATTTTTCTTTTGGTTTTGAGCATGAGTTTTAAATTAAATCCCTTTACGGGTTTGTTAAATTAGTATGGGCATAACTAAAAAAATCAGTTTGTTTTGCTATATTTTCCAAAGTAGATTTGACTGAGTCGCAAAAAATTCTAACAATAACTGGATAAATTTAAAACTTTTTTCTTTATCTATAAAAAGTGTAATAATTTAGAGTGGCGTTTCCAACTTTATAAAGTATATATATAAATTTGTAAGTTCGTGTGCGTATTTATATATTAAGTCAAGTCTCGCATTTACATCCAATAAACTTAGTTCTAGCGGTTATACATATTAGAACAAAAGTATAAATATTTGGCTGTATAATTCGAATTTCATTTAGTACAACCGCATTAGTTAACTGAAAACCATAAGAATCCGGTTTAGAAATTTGTATCTTATGTGTGAGACTTTATTTAGCACAACATAATGTACCATAACTCAGTGCTAAGCTAGTCACGACCTTTGTTCTCTAATATTATTAAAGTTGACAATCGATAGTCCTCTAGATATTTATTTTACATGTGTATCAATACTATATATGTGTCTATACATGTTGATTAATTTTGATAAATTTAAGAAAAAAGACGATTTATAAATGCAGAAACCATTAGCACGTCGATTTGTATCACATACTACCTGCTATGAATGATTTGTGTGTGTATGCGTGAGTGTGTATGCTGGTGTGCGTGTGTAAGCCATTGCTGTGAGTGTTTTCGCGTCTGACTTGACTTACAATTAGGGCAATCAAAAGGAATCACTGCTGATGACAAACATGAGAGGAAACGTGCGTCTTTAAATTGATGCATTGTTTTTTTGCATGTCGCCGTCGGCAGCGGCGGCTTCCCTGGAAATACCGTTACATCAGTACTCGGCTGCCGAGTTGCGCAAATTCAACGTCAAATGTAAAATGTAAAATTTACGCCATGGAAATAATTTAGACAATGGGCCACTCGTGCGCAAATGCCATGCCCAAGCAAATGGATGTGGCTGCGGAAGAGGATATTGTTGCCACGCAGAGACACACTCACACATACTTACACACACACTCACACACATACTCGCACACACACTTCACAGGCAATCGTAGCTGAAATAGACAACACATAGAGGCGACAATTTTAGTGCTATTTGGTTTTTGTTTTTGTTTTGGTTTCCTGGTACACCACTTGGGCGTTATATGGGAATGTAAGTGGAAGAGCAGTGGACCATTGGACAGTCATGGCAACTCTCAATCTCTCTCGGCCACACTCATAAGCAGCAACTACTTGTGCGTATGTTTGAATGTGTTTTTGCTGTTCAACACATGTTGGCACTTGGCTTCGATCACGCTCACCTTAACCCCAGCCAGGTGGACCGCATCTGACAAGTGCTCCAAAAAAAGTGTTAAAGCCAAAAGTCCGCCGAGCAAAGTCGAACTGTGGCCACTCTTCAATGTGTGCACGCTGCATCAATTTAACTGGCCTCAAGGACCCGTCAGCGTTGCCAACTAAGTGGGGCAGATTGGACCCACTGATGGGTATCATGCGCGCACTGCCCCGGAGCGTGGGACTTGGCCACGAACCCAGTCCCGGCACAGCTGTCTGCATTCCCGCCCTGACACTCGGATGCGAGACGCATGATAAAAAGTTATGCTCATGTTTATAAGAGGTTTTGGTGTGCGCTTCTCATATGTATTTCACTAAAGCAATGCCATTGTCAATCATTTCAATTGGTGTTTTTTGTGTCTCCTAAATCAATAAGAAGTCTGGAATTCAAACCTTATAATACTAATTACCCACAACTATTGAAATCATTTTGTCGATACGGTATTTGGCTGTAAGAAGCTTCTATAAATTATCTTTGTTTTATACGCAAAGTTTCGACAGGTACTGGAACTTTCAAGAACTTTCAACCCATTTCAATGCGCAAGGAATTTCTTATTGCTTTTGTTTCTATTGATTTTCCACAAATGCCAAGAATGCTGTCAAGTCTTTTGGAGCCGTCACATGAGCATTTTTATACCCTGAACCGTTTAAAAATGTGTAAAAAGGGTATAATGAAGATGTGCAAAAGTATATAACAAGCATAAGAAATCATCTCCGACTATATAAAGTGCATGTATTTTTGATCAGTATCAACAGCCTTATCTATCCATGTCCGTCTGTCTGTATGTCCGTATGTCTGGCGTATAGAGACACACAATTTGGTATATATAATCTCGAATAACATACACGTCACACACATATTTTGCTTATTTTAAGTCCAAAAATTTTCACAAAGATCGAACAATAAACACAGAAGTTGTTAAAGATTTGACTATCCATTGTGTGGGGTTCTATGAAAAAGCAAGCTAACTGCTTAAACTGCTTGCACTGCTTGCCCGGCTTGCATGTGCAATGACAGGTAAGTATGGACTGGGTTCAGGGTATCACCTAGCCGGGCACATCCGACTAGAGCACTATTACATGTTAAGGATAAACTTTTTTTTTAATATAGTATATGTATATGTATATGTATATATGAGATCAAAGGACAACTGAAGTATTTACCTCTTGTGCCTGTAATTGAGTTTGTTCGAATACGTGCATATTTTACAAATTAGTAGGAAAAATAAACTTTGAGCGGTAATCAAATTGGTTGGTTTGGAAAGTGCGCTCAATAAGCTTGCTGGCGTTTTCATATTACTTAAAACAAAGTTTTTGGAAATTGTTGTGGGCGTTCTCAAGCGATAAAAAATCGCTTCAAGATGTGGCAATTAATGTTCACTGCAAAACTTTGCTGGATGATTTATAGGTAAACACTGAAAGTTTGTTTTTCACTTCGTAACTAATAAGAGGATTATATTTAAATACTTAACTACTTTTAATATGGGGCAAGGGATCAATTAATTATATGAATAAACTTTTTCAAATGCAGTCGATGCTTTTAGCTAGAGCCTAATTGAGTGACAACTTTTTTTGGACTTTGGACTAAAAATTTCACACAATTCCATACAAGTTTCTTAAGTTGATTGTTTAGCAGAAAATTAAAAGTTTTTTATTTTTCGAATTGATATAAGTAGACTGCATGGTGTTCTGTAACTTCAATTGAGGTTTGAGAATGATAAATAGATAAATGAAACAATACAAAAGTGGTGAAAGTCTATAGTAAAATTGTAATAACAAATTGAGTAAATATGTTCTAATGCAGCTTTTCATTCCCATAAAAAACACATTCATTTATGAAGCTTGATTATTTTTATTTATGAACTAACTTAAAATGAAATTGAAAAGAATGTGGTAATAAAAAAGAAATTAAATTGATATATCAATTGAAATTTAAGCAATTAACTAAATTAGTCGATTGGAACAGCAAAATATTCAAAGTAATCAAATGATTTGGCCCACAAGCACTGATTGCACTCAAGCTGAAAATACATTCAAATATTTTAACAAATTCGAGCCTAAGCCTTAGCAGGCCAGGCACGCTTGCATGCCACGTAGTCAGAATGCAATTGGAACGTGGTTTTATTGCACATGCAAAGCTGTCACTCATTAAACTTGCAACGCCTGGAGGCATGCAAACAATAATGCTGGCTCAAATCGAGCGCACTAAGTATCCGAATGCAGTGCAGTGCACACTGAACTTGTCGGAAATGCAATTCGCAAATGGCTTCCTCAGACTTGGCCACAAGGAGCTGGTGCGCTTGCCGTTGATTGTATTCGCACACACAAGCACTAACAACCAAAGCTACTTGCACTAATTACGCAAATTGAACGCAATTTATTGTTGCACACCCGCACAATCCGCGCTTCCTGCATCCTGCATCCTGCGTGCTGCGTACTGTCTAGTGCCAGTTTGTCATGGCGTGATAGCTGCTGCTGAGCTCGGCAATTGCCAGCAATTTTGTTAATATCAAATAGGTACATGCATATTAATTATATGCATAATTACACAACAAGGTCGTCATCTGTGTGTGCCTGCAAGAGTGAGTATAGCTTAATTAAAACGCGGCTGACTCTGCGTATACGTAGCGTGACTTTTGCAATTTCCTTATGCCCGCCTGCTGGCATTTTGTGCTCTGATTTTATGTGTTGTAATTGAACTCACACACACACACACACACACACAACCCACGCATACATAAGCACATGGCACACCACAGTCGAGTAGCTTTCGTATGTGTTTCTAACAGTATCCTAATGCTGATGCGGTTTGTTTTGCCTTTCTACTCCACAGCATAAACATAAGCATAAGCGGATCAGAAGCGCAACCACTTGGAATATTTGAAGGTTTCTTGGACCACATTTAGATTGACCGGAAGTTGTATTAACAACACGCTCCAACGGAACAAAGCAATACAACAAGATGGCTGGCGGCGGCAGAACAGCCGGCAAATACGGTTATTCAGACAACAATTATTACAGCAGTAAGTAGCTACACACACTCACACAACCATAAACAGTTACAGGCGAGCGCACAAAAGCACTGGCAACATCATTAGTTTCGGCAATGCCTATGGCACAGTGCTTCAAGCTCCTATAATACTGATCAAAATAATAATAATAAAACAAGTAAGAGTGCTCTAGTCGGGAGTGCCGACTAGGAGATACCCTGAACCCAGTTTTGACATCCATTCATACTTGCCTAATAGTGTGCATACATACAAACACACATATACTGCAAGCAGTGCAAGCGGTTTAAGCAGTTAGCTTGCTTTTTCACTGAGCCCCAAACAATGGAAAGTAAAATCTTAAATAACTTCTGTGTTTATTGTCCAATCTTTCTAAAATTTGTAGGACATAACATTGTCTATAAAAAGTCTGACCAACCCAAATTGCAAGGTCATACCTTCAAAAATGAGTTTTTTGAACTTTTGGTGGGATTGGGGGGTGGTATCCAAAAAGTGAAATATTTGTTACATGTGTATGCTATTCGAGATTATACATGCCAGGCCTCTAGCTCTTATAACTTTTAAGTTAAGGCCCAAAAGCGCCAGTCTGAAATCGAAATTTATCGATAACATTTAAACGGGACGAGCGTCGGAGACTCAAAAAAGTTACCTCCAGTATGCTTAAAATAACAAAACAAAGTGATCTAGCAATGTCCGTCTGACTGTCTGTATGTATGGGATCTAGTCCCTCAGTTTTTGAGCAATCGCGATGAAACTTTGCTCATATACCTTTTATTCAAAGAGACAGCAATGAATCAAATATTCTTAGAACAAAAAAAATATATGTTACTCGATAAAACGATTTTTTACAGCATATGACATTTCAGTTGTGCAGTTGGCATAGTGAAAATTGCATAAGGGTTTAAAAAGAGTATAAAATGTTTGGCACGCCTGTTTATTTTTATTTTCTTATTTAAATTATTTAAATGTATCTCAACTATTAACTTTTATACTTTTTTGAATCTTTAAGTTTTTCTACTATCTTACAACATCACTCTGTATTCTCCAAATTTCTTTTTTCAATTTCTATCATTTAAATTAAAATTATAATTTCTTGTATTATTATTTGTATTTTCTTGTTTTCTACTTAAACTATTATTTTAATCTTAAGACTCTTAATTCGCCCATTGTTTGTATATTTTTTATATTGTTTACAGCCAGTTATCTATGTTCAGATCATTTTAACATAACCTACTCACAAGTCTGAGGCTTACAGCCATGGCTATTGTCGTTATTGAGACCGTCAACAGCCACAGTTAGCGGCTTTAGTGAAGCTGCCGACTGCGGCTGTGTCGTCCTGTCGTCTTCGTCCTAGTTGTTGTTGATGAACTGTCGTCGCGTCGCATGCTTCACAGTAATCAGTGTTGAGAGCGTGTTTTTATTTTATGTATGCCTTTTGCTTTCTGTTCTTATTTTTATTTTTGGCCACTTCCCCAGACGTGTTTTTATTACATTTCTGTTTCGCTGCGTTTCGCACTCATGTAAGTAAATTTGCGTGTGTGTGAGTATTGGGATATGTTTATACGTTTGAATATTACAAAGAGGCTTCTTTATGTTTGTGTATGTATTTGGGACTTGTGTACGTTTTATGTGCCTTCCTGCACTTGATATCATTTACCCGTAACAAGCAGTGGAATTTTAGCATTCAGGCTAGGCCTACTGCCTAAGGAAACCCTCTAGAAAGAACCCCCTGGTACAAATATTACAAAGGTCCTTTATATGTGAGTGAACGCAAAGCAAGACGAGCGCTGAGCGTCAAGAAGCTGCTCGCATGCGACTTTTTGCTGTGTTTGCATAAAGTTCTGTTTTCCTTCAGCTCAAAATGCCCTTAAGTGGGCTTATGCCCTTATGAACGCCTCGGGCAAAACGCCATGCGCCCCACGCGCCACGCCCACCGCCCATCGACCACCCACTGGCAACACTTACATATACTAGACGCTCTTGTTGGGCCAAGCTTTGAATAACTTTATCATAGTTTCTGATTGCCACAAATTGTGCGTAAATTATACATTGTGATCCTTCATACACAGATGTATGTATGCATGAATGTATATCCAATAAATATGTGTATATAACATTGTCCGACTCCCCCACAAAGACTACCTGTCAAGGCACGCAAGCGTCAGAGCAGGTTGGGCAGCGGAAATCAACTTGTTAAAGTAAGCTGCCTGCCACCGCAGTGTTAGTAAACAGCATAAAATGCGCATAAAACAAGATGGCAGCTTGCTGGGGCATCCGGTTCGTGTTGGATTTGTATTCATTGGCATTCATTGAATATAAATATACATATATTTTTATTGGGATTTGTATCTTTAATTTGTATATTAACCCAACAATTTTCCGACCGTATTTTCTGTTGTTTATTTAAGCTTTGAAATTGAATTGAATTTTTGTTTGAAACTACAATATGACAAACATGGATTAAACAAAATATGTTTAGTGGCAAGAAATTTTGAATGGCTTACTCTTTATTTTCGTATTATACGTCCACATCGGTAGTCTTAATGGCAGAACCCTCATTTGCCCAATCTGGAAAATCTCTGCAGCCCGGATACACGACCATGCCCCAGGTCATGGCGTTGAGCCAGAGCAGGAAAAATGCCCAAATGGTTGGCAATATACCAGCAACGGCCTGAAAAGTTAACCAAGTTAGAAAGTAGTACAGTTGCTTCCAAACTACAATGCTTACCAAGTACTTTGTCTTTATGCCACTGTAGCCACACACGATAGCGTTTGGGGGTGTACTAACAGGTAAAAAATAGGCCATGCTCATGGCCAGCGTTGAAGGCAACGTGAGCAGCAGTGGATGAACTTTAACTGCGAGCGCCTGTGGAAAGGATCGTGTCAGATGATACGAGGTACTTTTATTGGATGGCGTTTGCTGGTATTACCATCTCACACAATGTGGGTATGACAATGTTGCCCGTCGCCACATTGGAACTAAAGGCAGTGGAGAATAGACTGATAATGATACAAACGCCAACGATTAAATACTTTGGACATGATGCAATAACTCCCATTGAGTCGCCCAGCATTTTGGCCATGCCGCTGACAATGCTGCCCTCCGCAAGGGCAAAGCCGCCACCTAAGCAACAAGTACAGTAGTGACGCCCTATGGAGCAAATCTTTAACTTAAACTTACCAAGCAGAAAACAGAGCCCCCATGGCACATTCTTCTGTACGTACACCCATGAGAGGCAAGCGTCTATGGTTCGGCCAGTGAAGGGCGCTGAAAGCAGTAAATACCGCTTAAGATAATGAAACTTAGAAAAAAATAGAGAACTTTGTTCTAAAATCAAGTAGAAACGTTATCGAAAAGCCTTGGCCAGAGAACGAAATAGATATTATAAAACAAGTAAGAGTGCTGTAGTCGGGAGTGCCCGACTACGAGATACCCTGAACCCAGTCCTTACAATCATTCATACTAATCTAAGCACACACATGCTGCAGTATAAGCAGTATAAGCAGTGCAAGCGGTTTAAGCAGTTAGCTTGCTTTTTCGCTGAGCCCCACACAATGGAAAGTTAAATCTTAAATAACTTCTATGTTTATTGTCCGATCTCATTGAAATTTTTGGGGCAAGCAATTGTCCATAATATGTGTTATCAAACCAAATTGCAAGGTCGTACCTTCAAAAATGCATTTTTTGAACTTTTGGGGGGTTTGGGGGGTGGTATCATATGGTTAAAAAGGATATAATGAAGTTGTGCAAAAGTGTGTAACAGGCATAAGGAAGCATCTCCGCAACCCATAAAGTGTATATTTTCTTGATCAGTATCAACAACCGAGTCGATCTAGCCATGTCAGTATGTCTGTCTATACGAGCATACGGATACCAGAGAATATAATAATATGTTTAGTAATTGTCAAAGTATGAGAGATTTAAAAAAAAAATAAAGTGGGGAAGAAGTATCTTCGGCGTGCCGAAGATTTTATACTTTTTTGAACCTCTATCAAGTGCATAACCGAAACTTCATGTTTTTAAGAATGTTATCTGTAATCCCGAAAACCATGTTGATAGTAAGAAATGTTACTTTTAAGACTTATCAACTGGTAACTACCTTGTAATAAAGATAAGCTAATTATGAACTTGTCAAAAAAAAGATTATATCTTGAATCTAGAATTTTAATATTAAATTAAGGACTTTATGCTTATTTCAAGTCACAGTGATCTTAAAGAGTGTTGATACTCGATTCAAGAACTGTTTCTTATTTATGTTACATTTACGGTCGATTTTAAGAAAGGAATATTATCGGAATTAAATGGTAGATACTCTCTTCCGGTTGTACTTGAATTTAGAATAGTGTTTTGCAAGAGTGTAGGTGCAACATTGTTAGTAAAGACTCTGTGACTTACGACTACCGCAGCAGTACTTAAAGAACACATACTGCGTGGGCAGGGCAAATAATACGCAACAGGACATCAGGACAGGCGCTGAGCTGCCAATATTTCTGAAATGAAAATATAATAATTAGTTAGCCTACATACCAGTAGCTGTTATCGCCTGAGACTGGCAGTTAGGCATGCAATTAGGAATCAAAGAAGCTCTTACTTAGCATTAAGGAAGTCGGCCCAGCCCTTTACAAAGCCTGGCTTGCGAGTGACGAGTAGTATAACCATAATAATAAATATTATTAAGACCTGAAACTCATGGCATGACATGCGACCCAATTCATTAAACCGATCAGTGATGATCCTTTTGACAAGCTCTTTATTTTCAGTGCCACGGGCAACCTCCTGGCCGGTTTTGCTATTCTTTCGGAACAGACCCATGTGTGTTATTTGCAGAGTTACGTACAGAAAAAGCAAGTTAACGCACACTGCTATAGGCATCGCATATGCCATAAATATGGGAAAGTCCACCTTTTCCTCGGAATGGGGAAAGCGACTGTCGAAGCGAAGGTATCACATGTTATTGAAATCATAACATTCTAATATATCCATGGTTAGATTGCTTACGTATCGTATAGACCCTTAAATGTCAAATTCGTACCAGTCCCAATGAGTGTGCCACAGCCACCGATTGAGGCAGCATAGGCAACACCAAAATAGAATCCCATCGATATCATTGAGGGATGCGGCGGACTGGCAAAAACAAAATCAAATTGATTATAATTATCCAATGGGGTTCAATTATTACTCACTCGCCCTCCTCAACTGGTTCCTCCTCTTGCGACATATAAATATTAAAAACGTTTTCCTGCATTGGTAGAAAGGTGCATTAAACAACAAAAGAACAACGACTTATTTCTCTTATCTTAATTAATATTGACATAATTATGTATTATCTTATTTTCAACTACAGAAATGTATGCTTTGATTGCAAAACTATTTTGTGAAGTTAAAACCGACATACGGCAAATATTTTAAAATATTTCGGAAATAACTTTTGATATAAAAGACTAGGTTTTTGGGTTTTCATCCGCCTCCACACAATTGTCGTATATTTCGATGTGGGAGCATGCCTAAGAATGTGTATACTCTTTTCGAAGAAAATAGTATATTAAGCTTGTGGTTGTAACGCATAAAAGGAAAAGTCGGAGACCCCCAAAAGTTACTGCCAATATGCTTAGAATACAAATTGATCTAGCCATGTCAGTCTGTCTGTCTGTAAGTATGGGATCTAGTCCCTCAGTTTTTGAGCTGTCGCAATGAAACTTTGCACAGACACTTATTATTAAAATGTACAGCACATTGGTCGGAACCAGCTGGATCGGACCACTATATCTTATAGCTGCCATACAACTTGACGTCGGATTAGGTCATTCCAAGCACACTGGAGGTAACTTTTGAGGGTCTACGACGGTTCCTTATATGCGCTTCAAACTTCAGCACAAAGTTAATATACTATTTTCTTCAAAATGAGTATAAAACTGAAGGAATAATACCTAAAAGTTGACTTACCGCCTCCATTTCGAGGAGCACCGCCTTAACAATGGGACACATCATAGCCGTAGCAGCTGTATTAGACATCCACATCGACAAGAAGCTGGTAACCAATACCAATCCCAATTGCAAGCTGAAACAATGCCGTGAAGTACATGTATGCGTGCTAGTTATGAACTCAATTTTACCGTCGTGGACTGCAGCCAATTAATAGAATGCAACCCAGTGCAATTCGCTTGTGCAGGTTGCAGTATTCAATAGCCATGGCCATTACAAGACCACCAATGAATAGCACTAAAGTGTCTGTGAAGAAAAAGTTGCAAACCCTACGCGAGTTCTAGGGAAAAGAAAATGAATACAGCAAAAAAGTGTTATCAGTTATCAACACTCACCAGAATGCCAAAAAGTGGCAAAAACACGACCGGAAATAGCGATGTCACATAAAGCGGTATGCATTCAGTTATCCAAAAGAAAGCCATATTCACGATCAGATATAAGCATCGGTACTCCTATTTGAGAATTATTGATAAACCGATAGAACACCTAAATTAGTAGCTGTACTCACTGGTGCCTTATTCTTATAGCCATGAAGCAAAATGGGTAACGTCAATAATGGCACGATTATAGACATCTTTCCCCTCCAATGGAAATAGCAGCACGATTTTATACTATTTTTAACTGGCAATTTCTTTTCGCTGTGCAAATTAAAGAAA
This sequence comes from Drosophila flavopinicola, assembly GCA_035042425.1. Classification (NCBI taxonomy): domain Eukaryota; kingdom Metazoa; phylum Arthropoda; class Insecta; order Diptera; family Drosophilidae; genus Drosophila; species Drosophila flavopinicola. The sequence goes on along the minus strand of JAWNLL010000471.1, from coordinate 801,710 downwards.
GCGAAATGTAAAATGTGACAAATTTGAATATTTAAATGTGACATACTCGTCCATGGTGTAAGGTCAAAAGGTAATCACGTATTTTGTAATATTTATTTTATGCAACTAAAATTTGAAAGTAAATATATTTTTATACTAAGGCAATGCCAACTATACAATTATTTGCTCGCCTTATTTTTGGGACATTGAAAAGAAAAAAACAAAATTCAGACCTTGTTAGAAATTTTTGTTGTTTATTTCTGTTATATTATTTAATGTTTATTTAGGCTACTTGCTGTCTACAATTACAAATATATCCAGTGTATACTGGCAAGACTTGTGACCGTTACTGCAATTATTTATATAAAGCAGCAAAAAAAATATATGGCAGGAACTTGGAAAAAAACAAGTAGTATCATTGCAGTCTGATGTAAACTTAATACTCTGAAACCATTGTAAGATCAGCTGAAATCATATGAATGTTACCTTTTTGCTATATGTAATCTATCTTTCGAGTTTGATGCCGCTAGCACTTAATCTGTGGAATATATAGATTTTAGACATTTGCGGGTCGTTTACCAATCTTGAAAGGGGTGGCCAGAATCTACTTTCCATCTACCTTCCATGTTTGGTAATTCTCGCTTCAAAACTGTGGTGGATATAGGCTTCTGCGATTCGTTGTGGTGGGGTAGCTGGGGGCGTCATACCTTGAAAATCCTGGTAGCAATCTGTGGAAGAGGTTAACATCAATGTAAATGTCAAATTTTGTGAGTCTAGCGCTAAAACTGCCGGAAATATACACGTGCTAAGTATTTGAGATTTCAGATGTAGTATTTGTGTGACATTTACGGTTCTTCCAGTGATGCAGGTAGCTACAATTGGATTTCTGAGTATCTGAATAGCATGCACCAATAAATTTTTACCAACCTTTGGGTTATCCTCTAAGCGTGCAGCAAATGAAAGCCCAACTTTTTTAAACTTTATAGCCCCAAAAACCAGTTTAATTCAAATAAATATTCTGTTAATATTTTATCAAATCCAAAATTCATAATTAAAATTATGAAATGTATTTCTCTATTTTAGTCATCATGATTATTTATTATTATATTTATTTTGTGTATAATAAATTCTTAATTTCTTGATACATTAGCTTTTATTTTCAATTCGAACAGCAATTTATACATTATCTGTGGATCTTTAACATACGTATGCACAGCAATAATACACTATTTGAACTTTCTCTGCCAAAATAAACATGGGAATTTTGAATTTTACCGCCAAACTACATCTGAAAAGTTTTCTGTTGCTTTGCTATTCTTTGGCCCAATCCGGGAATGACTTGCAGCCCGGATACACGACCATGCCCCAGGTCATGGCATTGACCCATAGAATGATAAGTGCCCAGATGGTTGGCAAAATGCCAGCAAGTGCCTGTAAAAGGAGCCAAGTTAGAGAGTATAGTAGATGATTAGCAGCTGTTATATTTACCAGGTACTTTGTCTTAATGCTGGCGTAGCCACATATAATAGCATTTGGGGGCGTACTGACTGGCAAATGGTAGGCCATGCTGATGGCCAGCATAGCGGGCATAGTCAACAGCATCGGATGTATTTTAACGGCGAGAGCCTGCAGAAAGAATCGTTGAGAGTGACTGGACAAATTTGCAATTCGCTGTATTTACCATCTCACAGAATATGGGTATGAGTATATTGCAAATGGCCACATTGGAGCTGAAGGCAGTGCAAATCAGACTGATGAAGATGGTGAGTCCCACAACTGCAAACACGGGGAACTTGGACACAAAGGACATTGAGTCGCCCAGCATCTTGGCCATGCCGCTGACCTTGCTGCCCTCCGCAAGTGCAAAGCCGCCACCTAAACAGCGAGTACAGTGACAATATATTTAAGTATATATTAAAGTGAGTTTCGATTGAAGCTTACCAAGCAGAAAGCAGAGGCCCCATGGTGTGTTCTTGTGTATGTACACCCAGGAGAGACAAGCGTCCAAGGTGCGTCCAGTAAAGGGCGCTAAATCGAAATTGGGCAAGCAAATAGGTATAGTGATTTGAGGTGAGGATCTTCTTTCACTTACCACTACCGCAGCAGTACTTGAAGAACTTGTACTGTGTGGGCAGGGCAAACAGTAGGGCAACTGGCAACATGACAGGCGCCGAGCTGCCAATGGCTCTATATTAAGGAAATACTATAGTAGAACGTAAACGTAGTAAACATAATCAAAGTGGCGCTCACTTGGCGTTCAGGAAATCGCCCCAGCCAGTGCAAAAGCCGGGCTTACGAAGAAAGAGTAGTGCAATCATTAAAGCAAAGATCAATGCCACCTGTATCTCATGGCAGGTCCAGGCACCCAGTTCCTTATAGCGTTCCACGACCACCTTTTTCACCAAATCCTGATTGTCCGTGCCACGCCTTACCTGCTGGCCAATCTCGCTCTTCGCGCGGCACAAGCCCATGTGGGTGAATTGCAGCGAGAAGTACAACAGCAGAACGTTGACGATCACCACCAAGGGGATGGAATACAACATAAATATGGGAAAGTCCACCTTTTCCTTCGAGTTGGGAAAGCGGCTGTAGGAAGTCATCAAGTGCTATGAGTGCATGCGAATTCAATGAGATCTCTAGAATTGCTTACGTATCGTATAGACCCTTATATGTTAGATTTGTGCCGGTGCCAATGAGTGTGCCACAGCCACCGATCGTGGCCGCATAGGCAATACCAAAATAGAACGCCATCGATATTGTGGACGGATGCGGCGGACTGTCAAAACGAGATCGTATTAAGATTTACGACAAATAAGAACGTTGCAGTCGGACGTAACCGACTAGTTAATATTCTGATACCATTGTACTAAGAACGGCTGAAATAGATGGAACAGAACAGTTCTGCTGGTGTATGGGTGAGGGCGTTAGGAATCTACCTTCCAACTTTGCTGAATCTAGCTCTAATACTGCGGGGAATATGGATTTCCTCGATTTTTGGGGTGGGAGGAGAATGACGGAGGAAATCTAGCTTCCATGTTTGGTGATATTTATACTCTTTTTGTAACGTATAGAAGGAAGCGTCGGAGACCCCCAAAATTTACTGCCAGTATGCTTATAATGACAAAACAAATTGATCTAGCCATGATCGTCTGTCTGTCTGTCTGTATGTATGCAAACTAGTCCCTCAGTTTTTGAGCTATCGCGATGAAACTTTGCACGGACACTTATTATTAAAATGTACAGCACATTAGTCGGTACCAGCCGGATCGGACCACTATTTCTTATAGCTGCCATACAACTGGAAGTCGGTTTTGGCCATGTATCCGATATTTTCAAAGCTATCTCTTTAAATTTCCTTGTACACTTGAACAACCTTATAACTCATCAATGTTTAAAAAATTCAAATCGATTGAGTTATAATTAGCAAAGATATGCGTCATTAAATATTTCGGTGGTGCAGAGTGAAAATTACCTAAAGGTTCGAACAGAATATAAAATCTTCGGCACACCGAAGATATTCCTTCCCCACTTGTAGCTTTAAAAATGTGGGCGACATGGGCTTCCGCGATTTTTTGGGGACAGGATGATTTGGTGGCGTCCTACTTGGCTCAAGTCTCTATTTTCAATAGCGTCACAAAAACATGCGCTCATACAGACAGACGAACAGCCTGACGGACATTTCACAAACTTAATACACTATGGATAACTTCAGTAAAACTTTTCGCTAAGGTTTAAAAAATAAATTGTCGAAATTCGAAGCGTCAATAGCCCTGGTTTCATACTTAATTAAGACCATTGTAACTTTAATACTGTTACAATAAAGTTGGAAAGTAAAAATAGTAGTGCGCATGAGTACATATAGTCAAGCTCTCTAATTCAATAAGAGACAGGACTTAAAACCATTTTGTATCTCCATAATGTGATTTGCATACACGTTCAAATGCCGGCTTTGTCGTTTAAAATTGAATTTATCCCAATTTAGAGTGTTTGGTGAAGTTATACCGTTAAACTTCTCTAACTCGCAACTCTATGTGCCATAAAACAACTTCGAGTTATAGGGAATACTTTTTTGACTTCCAAAATATGTTTGCTGAACTCACCAAATTGCGATTCATTCAATTTTAAACTATACTCAAAGTCATTTTGTGTACACAATCAAAATTTTAAGTTCAAAATTCGTCTTGTGGAACAACTTTCCCAAGTATAAAGAAATTCTAGTTATATAAGCAAAAAATTCGAGTGTGTGCTATGGTGTACTCCAAATCTACAGCTGTTAGTGGAATTATATTTGTGTGTTAAATGGGTGTTTAGTTAGCAAAGTTAGACTATATATAGTATATATATATAGATATAATGAACACTTACTCGCCCTCCTCAACTGGTTCCTGCTCTTGCGTCATAAAGACATCGAATATATTTTGCTGCATGAAACGTAAAATTGGTTACACGATGTGGAATAAGAGAATACTTCAAGTATGTGACTTACTGCATCCATTTCGACGAGCACAGCTTTGACAATGGGGCACATCATGGCCGTCGCAGCGGAATTCGATATCCACAGTGATATGAAGCAGGTGACCATTACCAGACCGCAATGCAAGCTGACAAATGGATATGCATTGATTACTCAGTCATGAAAATCTCGATTCGCGATTCTCGGCCCACTGCTTACCGTCGTGGACTGCAACCAACCAGGAGAATTGTGCCCAGGGCGATGCGCTGATGTAGATTGCTGTATTCAACGGCCAGGGCTATAAAGAGTCCACCTAGGAACATCACCAAAGTATCTGTGAAGAACAGACGGCAAACGTCATTGGAGCTCTAGGAGAAAAGCAAAAGTATAGTTAGTTAAGACAATTGAAATTGGTCGCTTTGATTTATTTGGAACACTCACCAGAATGCCAAAAAGTGGCAAAAACACAACCGGAAATATTGATGTCATATAAAGCGGTATGCATTCAGTTATCCAGAATAGCGCCATATTCACTACCAGATACATGCACTTGAACTCCTATATAGCACCATGTTTGTATCATATCATCTCAACCATATACATTCAGGCACTTACCGCTCGGTCTTTCTGTAAGCCATAGACTAAAATTGGCAACGTTATTAACGGAATCAGGACGCTCGCTTTTCCCTTCCAGTGATTGCCGCAGCACGATTTAAGACTTGTTCCCGCCGGTATTTTCTCATCGCTGCGAATCAGAGGTTTACAATTTTCGTGTATTCATTTGCATATTTAATTGTACTCTGTACATACTCGGCCATTGTTCACTCTTTGCTTAATTTATACGTATGATAATTTTAAAAAATAAAACAGAATACTATTTTAGTTGTTACTGAATTAAAGTTTCCACAAATTCTGACTAAACATTGTCCGTTTAAATAGCGTTGTCAGTTTAAATAACTAAAGCAATGCCTACTTTGAATTGATTTCTCTGCTGTCAATGGAAACACACAATTAGTTCTGCCCTGATGACGGTGACTTGAAACATTGTTTTCCATTTTAAGTGTTTAATAAACATATTTACAAGTGCGCCTGACAATGTCCTCGGGCAGATGCATATCGGATGCTAAGTCCGGCTACGCTTTGATGCTACATAATTGACAATTTCCTTTTACACTACCACTCAATGGCAAAGCCATGGGAACACAACAGTCTTATACGGGAGGTAAATTGAAATTAAAGCTCTGTCCTGGCTGACTGGCGTTAAGGCAAGCCAAAGATGAGGACGATGCAGCAACTTTCCTGCTCTCACTTCTCGCACAAGCCAAGTATTTACTTGTTTGTGTATATATGAATGTTGCCTCAATCGGAGCAGCTCACACAACGAATTTCATGAAATTCTTTAATGCTGGCCACAAGGCACTCAAGACTATGTCCAATACACACATACATACACAGATCGGAGAGGCCGAAATAATGTTATTATATTATGGCAGATATCCGCCACATTCATCATAATAATAATAATAATACAAATAGCTTTATTGGCCGTATCTACTGCGAAAACAATAAACGAAATTTAATACAAATCTGGCTGCCACGTGCCCAAAACAAAAATGGTACATAAAAATGTCAATTCGGCCCTTTCCATTTTCTCTCACACTCGTAAATCTCAATAATTCACACTTTGTTTGGCCGGGTAGTCGTATGCCAAATTTCATTTATCTTTCGATTTTTTGATTCTTGCATATAGCATACCGCTGCCACTGCTATATTTCTATATCCCAATTTGCGTTTTGACAGCTCAACTTTTGTGGACAGTTAATAATTTATTTCACAGCGTATGCAGGCCATTTTTTTATTTTGGGTTCTCGTTTTTCCATAGTTTGGCAAACTTTTAATGCTTTTGGGCTTTTTGTATTGGACAGCGCAAATGTTTTAAAATGAACACTCATAAAAAGCCCACAGTTATGGTTGCCTAAAAATGAATCAATTTCAACTGAAGATAAGTCTTAATTTGAAATTCATATTTATATTAATTATTCGCCTGCCTTGGTTGCTATTAAAGCTTCGGTAATATACTATATGTTTCTCGACATTTTTAATTTTAAATTAAGGGACTTTAATTCTTTATATTCATTGCAAAACAGAAGTTGCTGTAGTGCCTGAACTTGTACTAAAATTTATCGCTATTCTTATCGCTTTGAATAACTACCTTGACTGTAATTTTAGTTGCTAAATATAGTTGCTAATATTAATATCAATTTTCTTTTTAATGTATCTAATTATGCAATTATTTAATGCAAACTCTCCCAAACACTTTTTGCGACAAAAGCGTTGCCTACATTTGCGGGCAGCCAGCGAAAAATAAAAACAAGATAAAGTCGGAATTACACTCTACGGCGTACAAACACATTAGCCACGTCACTTGATTTCAATTTATTGGGACTTGCAGTCATGCGACCGTTAAAAGGCGAATCGTGTTCAACTAAGCGACGTAATTTAAGCCGTATAATTAACAAATCCCTCGACTGGAGCATAATTTTAATATGCCCGATGTTCTGCAAAGTCAAACGCTTCATCGATTATGTGTTAAATTACGCAGAGCGCAAACATCTGGCTAAATGGCACGCATAAAAGGACCGTTATTTGCTAAAGGCAAAGCCACAAACAATGCATTGTATTCACATACACATGTTCGTATTATGTTTATTAAGCTAATAAAATTAGGCCAAAGTTGATCAAGCGTTTTCATCAGATAACATTGCTTGAGAACAACTTTTTCTATGCCACTTTGTTGCTCCTTATTTACAATGTTGACTACATTTGGCAGAGTCATTTCCAGCTTATCCTCAATATAAAATCCAAATTCGGGAACAACGGGAAAACAGTTTAAAAAGTCTGTTTTAATTAATAAATAATAATGCAAATAATACTCATTGACTAGACTTTAATGTCTAGGCAGAGGCAGAGTATTAGTGAAGATCTGGCAATTTATTCGAATACCAACCATATATCTAAGTTTAAACTTCACTTGAAGTTATTTAATACCTCTTCAACGAAATGTAAAAAAAGAAATTATAATACATATTGTGTTTAGATGACAAACGTTGGCTTTCAACCTGAGTTTCCTAATTGGCAATTAAAGTCTTGGCAGGCTACTAAAACAATTCAAGCCATATGTGCATGTGTATGTCTGTGTTTGCCATTGTTTGGTATTAATAAGCCAAATAATATATATACTGGAATCGTAAAACTTTGATACATCTGTTGCAATAAAAGCGAATTGTGAATCCAAATTTAATTTAATTTTGTATGTTCTTTTTTATGCGTGTATGCTGCGTTGTTTATTTTGGATTGCTCCGGATAACATGCGTGCGTACATACATATGTATATTTATGTATTCCATGCTATCCATGCTCTCGGCTATTATTTATATTTATAACAATGCATTTGTCAGGATATGTACGTATGACGCATTTTGATGTCGTTGTAACAAACGAGCAGCTTGAATATGCATGAGTCGCTAACAGGCCGAAATGTTTATTGGCAAACAACCGTAACACAGACGCCTCCGGCTATGAAAATTCACCCGATCCCCATCCTCATCCCTAACCCCAACTCATCAGGCAATAACGAGACATGAAAAAAGATTAGAATGGTAGGCAATTTGTCAGAGATGCTTCGAAATCTTAATCTCCTTATCTTGTCTTTTGTTTTGCAGGCCACTCCTACAAGAGCATCAACGATGAAATCATATTGGTCAGCATTATAATGGGCATTACGATTGTGGTGCTCATTACACTTGCCCTGTGCTACATTGCGTATGAGAAATGCCACAAGAAGCGTGAATATTTTATCAACGCCTAACGGGACTCGTCCACAAAAAACTAACAAAAAAAGATGTAGATATAAAAAACTAAAAAAAACAACAACACAAACACAAAGCAAAAGAAAAACGTGGAGTGGCAAGGTCAAATGTCAACAGTGCTGCAGCTGCAACAATGTTGACGTTGACGATTTAGTTGGCCAACGCGATGGGCGATGGGCGGTGGGCGGTGGGCGGTGGACGGTGGGTAGGCGTGGCTGGTTTGTTTTCAAGCCTCCAGCTTACGCCGCACAAACACACTCTCGCACACAGTTTAACCCACACACACACACACACTCACACACACACACACACACATATACTGAAATTGTGCGCTTTTAAAACGTTTTTCCTTTCTTGTCCATGTGCATTGTGAGCTGCTTTTGGGGTTTTCCTTGGATTTTCTCCGAATTCGAGTGCGGCGGAAGTGCACTCGCAAAATTTGGCATAAATATATATCGCATATTTAGTGTGAACAGTGCACAGTGGTTGAGAAATACTTTAAAGCTGTGTGTATTCCTAGGACGCACAGCAGCACAATTTTAATTAAATATGTAATGTAATGAATGCAATTGAGCTTTATATCAGATTATATATTATTGTCTAGTAGTCGTAATATCTATATAGCATAATACAACACACACATTGCAAGCATGTGATGCAATGCAAAATGAAGCAGCTTATTTGCTTTTTAGCTTTAATTAATTCGCCACAATGCGATGGGAAATGCGAAAACCCTTGATTTTATTTTAGTATCAACCATAGACCTTCAAGCCAAAAGCGCACAAAAGCGCAGCAGGCAGTCCTGTCGATACTGCTGATGCTGATGCAGATGCAGATGCCAATTGCAAGTATTGGCAGCATGGGAGCATTTAACCAGCAAAAGGACACAGACACAGACACAGACACAGATACAGACACAAAAGACCGAAAACGAACAAGCGAATGTAGAGTCAAGTGAGTGAGCGTTCTTATTTTCTCCCTTCTTTTCGCTTTTCGCTGGCTCGAGGCTATAATAATAAAAACAGTAACAGCAATGCTCACGAACAAAGCGCAAGCGAAACTATAAAAAGAATCGCATTACGATTGTCTATAAACAAAAGGAGAGGTGTGCGCGGAGATGGAGATAGGAGATAGGAAGCCACGGTCCAATGCCCAAATCAACTTGACATCAAATTAGTGCCGGGGAATTGCGAACATTAAAGCCTGTTCTTTGACCACAAAAACACTACGCTCAGTTATTGACAGCACGCAAACGAAAGTGTGCCGGCCACCTAACCTATTGAATATAAATGTATTCCGCTCAGCTGGCAGCTCACACACTAAAATAAACACACACACACACACACACACACCCACACACAGGCAGGCAGGCGGGACTAAATGTTAATCAGCTTAGCCTTAGCTCAGGCTCACATGCAACGTGGATATATATTTTTAGGCTCGATAAACAGGTTTGTGTACCTAAAAGCAGGCGCAGAGCAGAGATGGAGGCAGAGAGATATGGATGAAGGAAAAAATGTTACATTTTCTCCACACACACGCGCCAAGGGCGTTAGCGATATCCTGTCGTATGCTTTTAAAAATTAAACAACTGATTAATGACAAAGTTTGCTCAACCAAAAATTATCGGTCTAACAAATTGCTGCACCCAGATGGGCGCTCATCAATTTCTCTGCCAATGGGAAGCTCAGCACATATAAAAAGATAACATAAGTAACAGACATCTGTCAACGAAGTTCAGCATGTGTGTCTTATCGAATGAGCAAAAATCAAGTGGTCGCTGGAAAATGAGTATAAATTGAGCTAGTTGACACTTAATTAGAGCCCAAAGCCATCTGATGGCTTGCAACACATATAAAGGTGATCTTTAAGACGATTTAAGAATAAAAAGTTATAAAAGTCAATTTTCAAATACGTTGTCTTCAATTTAATAATTCGAATTTAGGAAGACTAAATTAGTGCACAATTCTGTTTTCCGATTTGATTTTCTTTAAAATGTTAAAATAAATCTACGTATTATTGCTCAAATAACTGCAGTCTGTAGATCTTATCTTGTGCTCACCAACTTTAAGGCTTCTATAATTCGTTTCAGTTTACAATCCACTTAAAATACTTTTAATGCATATTTTTGCAAGACCAGAAAGTTAGTGTCTTTGATGTGAAGCTGTTTAAATGTGACTTTTAATTTCGTCAGCATCAAAAGCGCAATAAACTTTCCAGCTTGCGCATTGTACTCAGATAATACTTCTGGAATAACTAGAGCGCAACAAAAATTGCACATGGCCCCTGGGTAAATTGTATAAGAAGTCAACGGCGAAAAAGTTCGCTAATTACCCGTTAAAGAAGAAAATCCAACATAAGGCCCCAAACACACACACACACACAAACATAAAAGGCAACAATAAATTTCATGTTAGCCATCAGAAGCGCACAGGGTCCGGAAAGTAAAACAGATTGGTTGAACACGCAAGAGCTGGAATTATAGCAGGCGACGTGACGGGCGAGTGCATCCTTAATATCCCTCAAATGAAAGGATATTGCAGCAAAGCTGCGTACAAAATGAATGATTCGTGGAATTTGCAATGGACCACGCACAAACACAAATACCTAGGCACACACACACACACACACACACACGTACACACGTGCAAACACCTTTTTACATGCAATTAGTAAACTGAACTTTACGTCCAATTTGATCGTTTTTTTAGTGCTGCTGTCACACTAATTGTGCCAACGAACGAACAAACGAAAATTAAACGAAATTAATGAATTACTTTATTGTCGTTGAAGTACGTGTGTATTCTATGCATTTAATCTATTGAAAATCTATATACCCGAATAGATGTGACCACTAATAGTATTATATAAATATATATATGTATATATATATATATATATACTTATTGTACGAGTAGTTTAATTAGAATGCAGCGCACTCTTTTTTCATGAAAAGAGGGACCAACATTACAAACAAAGATAAAAATGTGTACTTTATTTTAAAAAGTGAGATCTATAAAAGTTAAAAACGATTACTCTTTAATGTTATTTATGTACTTACACATATTGTAGCGAAGTTGTTAAACATTATATACGATATATTAAATTGTACAACACAATAAAAATCTGTTTATGCATGGTTAACGAGTTGCGTATTTTTAATGGACATGTAAAATAAATAAGTCGGTGCAAGTGTGCCACTTTTAAACTTAAATTCGAATGGCGCGCCAATCCGTTAATATGCCAGTGCTCAACAATGTAGAAGTATCGTCTTGATGACAATATTGTCATCGATAGACTTGCCGCCTCCAACTAAAAAACGCAACAAAGCCAATTGGATTCGGTTACATTTAAATTTCAAGTATATTTTCACATAAAGCACAACTAAAATAGCTTGATTAATAAAACGTCAGAGTTTCTTGCAAAGTGTATAATATTTTGTTGCACACAAATCCAATCAAGGCATTTTTCCAGGAGATTATTAACTCTCACTGTTAACAACATCTCTGCATATGTTCATGTTACTTTGCTGCAATGTTAACAACATATCTGTTTGGCAACAACAACAAAATGTAATAAGACGGAACTTGTTGCAAAAATTGTTATAAATTTGCTTAAAAACATTAAAAGTCACGCCAAAAGCAAGCAAAAATACAAGGGCGCAGTGCTTGGTAAATGGTCAACAAATTAAACGCGCATTACAATGGAGTGTGAAGTGAAGGAGCAACAAAAACAGCACCCACAGCAACAGCAGCAGCAACAACAACAACAACAAAAACAAAGCGCCAACAAGTTGTACGCGAGAAAGCCACAAACGTCGCCACAGCAGCAGCAGCAGCAGCAACAGCAGGAAAGCAGCGACGACGATGATTTGAGCACAACGGAGCGCAAGAATTTGGAATTCGCACAGAAATTGGGCTACAGCGAGCAGTCCATACACACGGCGCTGACGCGCCTCGGCTCCGAGGCTAAACAGAATGAGCTGCTGGCCGAGCTCATTAAATTGACGACAGATGCGCCCCGACCAGCAGCTAACAACAACAGCAACAACAACAGCAATAATAGCCATGCGATCCCTTCCAGCGGCAACAACAATGGATCGCTGCGTCACATTGTCATTGATGGCAGCAATGTGGCCCTGTCGCACGGCAATAACACCATTTTCAGTTGCCGCGGCATACGCATCTGCGTGGACTGGTTCCGGCAGCGCGGCCATCGCCACATCACTGCCTTTGTGCCCAACTGGCGCAAGGAGCTGGCCAACAACAACATAACCGAGCAGGAGTTACTCTACGAGCTGGAGCACGAACGTGTTCTGGTCTTCACGCCATCGCGCCATTTGGATGGCAAGCGCGTTTCCTGCTACGATGATCGCTTCATACTCAAGCTGGCCGTGGAAACGGACGGGATTGTAGTGTCCAACGATAACTATCGGGATCTGCTGCTAGAGAGCAACGAGTACCGCCGGGTGGTGCAGGAGCGCCTGCTGATGTACTCCTTTGTGGACGACATCTTCATGCCACCAGACGATCCGCTGGGCCGCTCCGGACCCACGCTAGACATGCTGCTGCGGATGCAGCCAAGGCTGTCGGATACCCAGCAGCAACTGTGTCCCTACGGCAAAAAGTGCACCTACGGCCAGAAGTGCAAGTTTCGCCATCAGACGCCGCCGCCGCAGCAGCTGCAACGCCAGCCCCTGCAGGTCTCCCACAGTGCTCCACTGCACAGCAATGGTGGGCAGCAGCTCTTGGCCAACAGCAGCAGCAGCAGCAGCAATAATGCCAAGCTGGCAGCGCTGGCGCGCACCAAATCGAATACAATAGACAAAATCTCACAGCAGCAGCAGCAACAACAACAAATCTGTCATTCCTTTAACAATCAACTGGAGCTGGATGCGGAGCCGTCGACGCAGCTGAATCGCCACAAGAAGCTGCAGCGTCAGGCGCCGCCGCCCGCCTTCCGGCTGCTAGTGCCCACCTACAGTGCGCCACAGCAGCCCCTGAGCAACAACAACGGCAGCAACAACTATCACCATCAGTATCTGACACGCACACCATCCGCACCGCTGGCGGATCAGCACCAGGTGACCAAGCTGTCGCTATCGATGCCCGCCCACAATTTAGCACATCTGTCCGCCTCCGATTCGCGCATCAACGAGGAGCTGCACTCCGCGCAAGCGTCCAGGGAGGAGCAGCGTCGTCTGCTGCGCTATCATCTGGGCAGCCTGTTCCCGCAGCATCAGGTGCATGCGGTGCTGCAGCTGTACCCGGATGAGACCGATGCAAAGACCATTTGTGCAGCTATACTTAATTTATTTCCGCATAATTAGACTACAACTTAGGCTAGGCGCGAGAACATGCGTCCGTAAATTATTTCAATTTCTTGTTACAATTTAAAGTTCATAATATAATTACGTATTGTAATTAATATATATATATATATATATAGATTTTATATATGCATGCATTTACAACTCCAGGTCGGGCTTGGCCGCCGAATAAATGGGAAAGAGCTCGTCCAAATTGGAATTGACGACGCCCCCGCGACGGTCGTGGGTGATCCGGTGATTGCGCAGCTTATACGCCTGCGGGAAACCCTTTCCACAAATTTCGCAGCTGCGGAGTGAAAGAACAAAATATATTATAATGAGATTGTTATATGATAATATATCTATGGGTTAAAGTAATTGTACGATATATATCTGATCATTAAGCCGCAACATTGTGTTATTAATACAATCGACATTCTCTTACACGAGTTTCCTGGATTAAAAAACATTCATAATTTGTTAATGCATACATAGTTCGAATTAGAGAAGCTTGACTACGCGAATATGACTCCAATAACGATGTTTCTTTAAAGACAAATTCAGGGGCGACTCTAAAATCGCTAGTGAGTGTTAGCTTCTTTGGTTATTATATATTGACTATAGTGAACTGATCTGGCTAACTGCATCGTGTATACTATGCACATACATACGAAGTCTTTTTATATATAATCTTAATAATAAGAAACTAGTTTGCATAGAAACAGACAGACTGGGTAAGTACTTGTCTATCGACTCGACTGTTGTTGCTGATCAAGAATATATAGGCTCAAAGATGCGTTACACAATTAGTGACAAAATTACAATAGCCACTGCCATGCAATGAGCTTAAAGAAAAGGGCAACTTACACATGCGGCTTCTCGCCCGTATGAATCATCTTGTGGAATTTCAGTGTGTTGGTGTAAGTAAAGGTTTTGTGGCAGACATCGCACTCGTATGGACGCTCGTTGGTGTGAATGCTGCAGAAATGGCATAGTATGAACATGAACATCATCCCCATATCATCATGTATCCAAGCAACCACTTACCGATGATGCTTGTTGCGGGTGGACAGATCCGCAAAGGCTGCGGGGCAATAGCTGCACTTGTAGGGACGATTTCCCGTGTGTGTGTTCATGTGCCGGGCCAGCTGCTGCGCCTGGGCAAAGCAATGGCCGCAGATTCTACAAGCAATTAATTAATATAATTATCACAGTATATAAGAATTGACAAAGGACATGTGCTGCTTACTCGCATTCGTGCGGCTTGACGCCGGAATGCACTTTGATGTGCTCGGTGAGGCGACTCTGCGATGGATACATATTGCCGCAAATGTCACATATATATTTGAATTCCTTTTTATCGCCGACGAGAATTTTGTGGCCACCTTTGGTCTTGATCCCTGTCGCCTTGCGCACAATTGTCTCGCCAAAGCTGATGGTCTCGTCGGGATTGAGAATGATATTGGTGGTGGTTACGCTGCACTTCTCCCGTTTCGTATTGCCCAATGCCGATTTTCCGCTCGCCGCCTTTCGTGTGTTGACGCGTCGCTTGACAGCAATGGCGCCGGCGGACCGTGTGGTGACTGTGCATGTTCTGACCGGTAAGAAATCCTCGTCGGATGTGTTCTGTACCTCGACATCGTCCTCGTGAGCACTCTCTGTCAGCTGATCTTGATCGAGCTGCTCCAGATACTCAATGTCCGCGGAGAGGCCCGAAATTGAATGTGCACCCACGTCCTCGTCGACATCGCCGGCGTTGCCCTCCTCGTAGCTGACAGGCTGATCGGTTACAATCTCACCTTCGTATGACTCGTACACATCGTACAGCTCCTCAATTATGCCATCCTCCTCTACCTGTTCGCTTTTCATGTGCACCAACCGGTCCATGACTTCCTCCTCGTCGTTGACCTCCTCACTGGCTGCCGAGTTCGCAGGCTCGGCGAGTTCTGTGCCCATTGGCTCATTGGAACTGAGTGCCTGGCCATCCTCATCCGCCGACAGTTGCTCCACGACGACGGGCGCTATGAATTGCCTCAAATGTTTATAGGAGTGCTGGCAGATGCGGCGAAACTTGAACGCAGTATGTAAATTTTTCAAGCACTTGTCGCATATTTTGTCCGGATAGTGATCGAATTTCTTAATCTGCAAATTAATTATTATTATTATTGTTTTGTTTTTAATTGTTCTAGTATTTTATCTTACGGGCACGCCGCCACACTCTAGAATCATGTTGGTCAAGTCTTTGGATGCGTCGTCATTGAAAATGCTGCCCATTGTTTCCTTGGGCTGCTGCAGACACACTCGACACACTATCCATTTTTGCGTTGTTGCTGTCGTTGTTGTCGGCATCTCTTAGCTTTTGTCTTGCACAAGGAATGCACAAATTGTTAAATTATGGCTAGACGACGCCAAAATTGTTACAAAAAAACTATGGTAAAAATGCAAGCTGTTCGCGCTGTAGTGTGAATGGCTGCGATTAGGGTGACCACATGGAAAATAGATGTGGTATTTTTATATGCATATTTAAATTTATGTGTAATTAAATTGGCTTCAACCATTCTTGTATATGACATACAGTTGTTATCCGAATCAGATTTGTATATTATGTACATTTTTCATTTCAAAACGTAAGTTTTCTCATTGTTGAAGTTTTCTTCTTTTTTTTTTAAATTTTTTTTGCTTTTTCTACGGTATACTTAACTTAATATATAAAATAAAACAAGCTAAAGCTTGTTTGCTAACATTGCTTTCGTTTTTGTGCAAGGTCTTAGATATTTTGTCAGTTTTAATTTAAATATAATTTAAAATTGAATGATATTTGATATTTTATATTATTTGGCGTTCCCCTTCATAAAAAATCTTCCAGATGTCTATATTTTGTTGATATCTTCCAATATGATGATCCATTTGGTCTTATTATTACTATTGAGAAAGTACATTTAGTTGTATACAAGAGAAAACGCTTTGTGGTATTATTAACTAGTAATAATGACTAACCAGATTTACATGATTGTTAACAACTCATATGATTTAAGAAATATACTAAGAAAATACATAATATGAAAATACCATAGTCCCTGTGCTCGCGAACTGTGAATGGTTATCGTTGTCAAGGGACGCTGCACTATTGTTGTAATATTGTCAAAAAAAAGTTGTGTATGATTGGCAAAAGTTATGAAAACCGAACTAAACGAAAAATGGATTGTGTGTCGCGTGTGCCTGAGCAATCCCGACGAAGGCGAAGACCTGCTACAAGACATTTTCAGCCAGAATGCAAGCACTCGTCTCGATCAGATGCTGCACATCTGTGCAGGGATACCCGTAAGTACGAACTTAATCGAAACAGAGCAGCAACTTCTAAGGTTCCATGCAGGTTAGCATAGACGATAACTTCCCGGACAAGATGTGCAGCAAGTGTGTGCGTGTACTGCGAGTCGCCTATAAATTCCGCCTAACGTGCCAGAGATCGCATCAGCACATCGCTGATATGCTATCGACAGAGCTGAGCAACTCGCTGGCCCCTGGCGAGGATGAGGAGGCGGCGGCTGAGGCTGAGGCTATTGCTCGGGCGTGGGAGGACGACGGCCCCACTCAGATTAATTCGCCCATCAAGCAGGAGCACGAGGCTGATGGTCCCACCGCAGAATTTATTAGCTATGTGGTTGCTGGCGAGGATGCGGAAGTAGATGCAGATACATTTGTCTATGCTGCCAGCAACGCTGAGGATGAGCAAACTGCGGTCGTTTACGATGATGCCACAGTTGTCGTAGTGGCAGAGGCGGAAGCGGAGGCAGAAGTAGAGACGGAAACAGAAGCCGAGAACTTTGCCGATTATGAAGAACTGGAGGTACTGGCACCCGAATCGCTGCCACCCAGCAGCACTGCACCGCAAACCAAACGGGGAGCACAGCGAATAGTATGGACCGAGGTGCCCGATGATGACATGGATATTCTGAGCTCCGATGACGACAGCTACTTGCCAGAGGCTAAGGCGCAGCCGCGCCTGCTCAATCGGGTACGGCAACCACGCAAGGTGCAGCAGCGACCTAAGGCAACGGCAACCGCAATGGTCGGCGTTCACGAAGAGAAGAAAATGGGTCGTAAGCCGCGCGATAAGCACTCAAATTATATTTGCGATGTTTGTGGCAACATCTACGCCTCCCAGGCTCGGCTCACCGAGCACATGAAATTCCACAGTGGAGTCAAGCCGCACGAATGCGAGTAAGTTATCCATGTAATATATTTATATTTAAAACTGTTGTAACTGATTGGTGATCTAACTCCCAGCCTAAACCACAAAGCTATTTAAATTCCACCAACAATGGTAGAAAATAAGTGAATTTATATTTTCAGAAGCATTTTGATTACCATCCTAATTTGAAACTCATTAAAGTTAAATTTGTCTGAGATAAATTTTCAAAATTACATATATTAAAAATATATAAACTCTATTAGTCATGAATATATGACAACCCTCTGGCCCCTCACCTCGATGTAGAGAAGATTAAAGAGGGCGTTTTCGCAGCTCAGCCGACAACTAGCTTACAGGCGTGTAACTAAGGCGTGTTTTAATGTTTAATGGAAATGCTTTTCAAGATTTTTTTATTTCAAGAAAAGTTTTATCAAATTTTCAACAGCAAGCAATCAAACATTTGATTATAATCTATTTGTTAAGTTATATTTAGTGAGCTTTATTTAAACAGTAGCTGTGTTATTCTGTTTCTGTGAAAGAATAGCAATCAAGAGAAAAGAGTATCAAGTCTAAAAAATAAATCTATTTATAAACATACTGATATTTATGACAAGACAACCTGGTAACTTCTTGACCTTCGATTATCTTGTTTTTTTTGTTTATCAACAGAATCTGTGGTCGTGGTTTCGTACAAACCAGCAGCTGGTGCGACACATGAACACGCACACAGGGAATCGACCATACAAATGCAATTTCTGCCCAGCCGCCTTTGCAGATCGCTCCACCAAGACCAAGCATCATCGGTATGTACTCCAGCTTCCCGCTTTACACAAACTCCAGCTTTCATTTCTCATATGAATTCACAGCATACACACCAAGGAGCGGCCATACGAGTGCGATGTGTGCCTTAAAACGTTTACATATTCTGACAATTTGAAGTTTCATAAAATGATACACACTGGTGAAAAACCGCACGTGTAGGTTGTCTAACGTAAACCTAAATAATATATTCTAAAAACAATACTATTTTATTTGTGCAGCTGCGATCTGTGTGGCAAAGGTTTCGTAAAGGCCTACAAAATGCGATTGCATCGTGTGACTCACGAGAAGCGTGGACCCTGGAAGCCCGTCGACTTGGACAAGGAGGCGCAGGAGCGAATTAGAGATAACATGGCTGAGCTGGTTATTGGCATGTTGCCATCGGCTTAGACATTGTACAAATGATTGTAATTATAGTTTTAGTGTTTATTTAATATTATTACGTAAGTTTCGTGCTACTTGTTTTTTAAATCACTATCACGACCGTGGGACGATATTGAGTCCGTTTATACAACACAAAACTTTACCAAATTATTATGTCAAACCAATTATAGAACTGTTTTTTAGATGATAAAGTGGTTGGACTAATTTAATTATAAATTTGAATTATTTTAAAGGATAAATCAACGTCTTGCCCGTTGAATTGTTGCATCGGAATTGTTCATGGAATTGAAAGTCCAGGGCTTGAAATGATAAAATGTTGGCACTATTCATATAACAAAAGTGACTCCTCTACGATTATGTGCATATTTGATACATTTATCAACTCAAGATATATCTATATGCAGCAGCAGATATTTTGAGAAATTGTATTCCCTATCATAACACAAAGCTCGGCACAGAAAATGTTTGCGGCCCACAAATATAACAATCAAAGTGTCCGATTTACAGCGTCTTTAATAGAAAGTAATTTTGTCGAAAATATCGAGCTTATCGGTACACATTTATAAATAGTAACCTGTCAATCAGAAAATAGCTTTTTAATATTTTAAATGGTTAATACAGCTCATAGAAGCGGTTTTAATATTACGATATAGACGCTACGCATATAATATTTGTACTCCAAAGTGACTGATTAAGTGCTACGCTTAATTATTCCTCTGCCATGGTATTCACTGCAATGTCTAGATCCTGTCTAACTTTGTGCGAGCGTTCGTGTGTGTTCTTGTGATGCGCCTGTGAGAAGCGTCGTCCGCAGTATTGGCAGCTGAAGGGTCGCTCGCCGGTATGGATCTTGAGATGCACGTTCAGCACATTGGAGTAGGCAAACGATTTGTTGCAGTACTTACACTTATATGGCCGTTCGTTTGTGTGAATGCTGAAAGGAGATGGGGGCTATATGTGCAGTCTTGCTTTGCTAACTGGAGCGCCTTACCGTTGATGCTTGATGCGTGTGGATGGATCAGCGAAGGAGGCGTCACAATAATCGCATTTGTATGGCCGTAGTCCAGTGTGTGAGTTCATGTGTCGTGCCAGCTGCGGCGTCTGACGAAAACGCTTGTGACAGATTCTTCAAAATGAAACATTCAAATTTGATCTTTCAATTGGAGCAGATATTATGCCAGCTACTTACTCGCACTCGTGCGGCTTGTGTACGCTGTGTAGCTTAAGGTGCGTCGTCAGCTTCACCTTCTCCGTGTATACATTGTTGCATATGTTGCACACATAGGATGTAGCGAGAGGTTTACTACCCTCACTGCCGGGGGTGGGGGTCACTCTAGCAACATTGCGACTGGGACGCTTGGGCTTATGGGCCCGTACAGTTGTCCGCGCCGGAGATGCGGGTTTTATGGTTATGCAGCCCAAGCTGCACTGGCTGCCTGTGATGCTATTCGTTTCCAGCGTCACGTCAAAGGATTCTATAAATTCCGTAGATACTTCACTGCCGCTGTCCAAATGCATTTCCTGCTGTTCGTGTTTGATCCTTTGCAGCTGCTCCTCTGCTTGCTGGCACATGTCACGCAGTTTGAGAGCAGCTCGAAGAAGCAAGGCACAACTCGTGCATATTCTATTGGGCATAGATTCATTTTGTGTCAACTGCAAGAACAGAGAGATTAACAAGTTGCAAATGCGTTTTCTTCGTAAACTTGAATTGAACTTCTTACTAGAACTCCCGTGCATTGTTCAATTTGTGCAAAGAAATCTGATTCCGTTGGCATGAGTGTCTCGGCCTTGGGATGCAGTAGACAAATCCTGCAAATGGGATCCGTGTTCTCCATTGCTTTAACTCCAATGTTGATGCTATTTACCAATGTTGACGAAGTGTCGATAATTCAAAACTTAGATCGCGATATATCGATATCAATCGAAGGTCTTGCCGATATTTCTTATATATGATAATTTTATATGTATATTTGATTTGTATATATGATATGTAATTTTGATAGTCAAATATGTAAATTCATTATTTTTATCTTTCGTTACAGTAAAATAGTAATTTGTGTTTTTAAATTGGAAAATAGAAACAAAAGTAATTGGCACAAATATCGAATATAAGTATCGTTTGTTTCATTATCACGATAGTAATTGTAAATGTGATACTTTTCAAAACATTAGCAAAACTAACAGCTTCAAAAAAGAACTTGTAAAAGAGTATAAATTTGTTTACGATGGTAACAACGGAGCCGGTAATGGACATTGCAACTGTTTGTCGAATTTGCCTGCAGGACAGCGACATATACATGGTCTCCATCTATGAACGCGACGAGGAGCACCGAGGGGTCTCCATTTGCGAGAAAATTGAAAGCTGCAGCGGCATCAAGGTAAGTTTGGTTTATTTTCTGTTTTACTCTTGGGTTTTTTTAATGGATTCCGTGACTGGCCTTTTTCAGATAGTTCGCACATCAGATCTGCCCACCCGCATCTGCTTGAAGTGTCGGGCGTTTTTAACGTTGGCCCACAAATTCCGACAGATTTGCCGTCATTCCGATGATTTCTTGCGCGAATTCATCTGCAAAGAACTGAAAGACGAGGAGGAGGAGCAGGGACACTTGGCAGAATTGCAGCCAGCACATACATACGAAAAGCTGGAAGTGGAAGTGCTGGACGTAGGCATTTGGTGCAATGATGAGCTGATAGAAGAAACTCCGGCTGCAGAAGCGCCCGAAGAGTCCACGAGTCTCACAGTTGTGCCAACTGAGGAGGCAGTGATTGCGCACGTTGTGGCCGGCAAGGCACATGTCTGCGACATCTGTGGCAATACTTATCCACGCAAAAGCACGCTGGACACACACATGCGGCGGCATAACAATGAGCGACCATATGAGTGCGAGTGAGTTTAGAGTTGGGATGGGATCGGGAAGGGAACCCCACCGAACCCGATAAGTTCTAAAGGGTCAGGAGAAAATGAAAAACGAATAAATATCCTCAATACGAACGGGACAAAATCAGGTCCCGATTCTATATGAAGTTTGTATCATACAGACGTTGATCGACAATAAGTTCTTCGAGCAGCTTATAATTGTTGTATCTATTCATAAATTGTTCTTATCACTTGAATTTTCAAAATGAAAATGTCTAAAGAAACGATTAATATTTAATGTAGTGTAAAAAGGGAAGACTTCCAAATACGAATAATTTTTGTAATTTAATTTCTTCCCCGCATAGAATCTGCCAAAAGTCCTTCCATGTCAACTATCAGCTAATGCGGCACATACGACAGCACACAGGTGCCCGACCCTACAGCTGTCAGTACTGCCAGCGCAGTTTCACGGATCGAACATCTCTGGTAAAGCATGAACGGTGAGTAGTTGTCACAGCTGTCCTCTGCCCTGATCTAATGACCAAATCTCTATTTGAACCGTAGCACCCATCGCAATGAGCGACCCTACTCATGCAGCACCTGTGGCAAGTCGTTCACCTATGCCAATGTGCTGAAGGTGCACTACAAGACGCATACTGGCGAGAAGCCGCATCTGTGCAGGCTGTGCAACAGAAGATTTGCGCGCAATCACAATCTGGTGGCCCATCTACAGACGCAACAGCATATAAACGATCCACGCACCGCAGGCTATCTACAGACGCTCAAAGCAGTCAGCACTGGTGTCGCAGCTGCGAAGAAAGTTTGAAAATAATATTTAGGAGACTTATCTGCAAAAGTTATTACAATATATGTTTGTCACGTCCTGTGTGTCCTCGAAGACTAAAGTCCTTAAAATAGAAAACAAAAAGTTATAAAAAACAAGCAGATACAGATAATTCCCGAGTTTTAATTTGTTTGGTTAACAAGCAATGATGAGTCTTATGGCAATAAAAACAAATTTTTAATATTGATTATTCTTTTTTGTTTAGTCATGATTGTTATTTTGCTCTAAAATAAAACTCAAAATGAAATTTTGACTTTTGCATAGGGAAATTAAACAAGATTGGTTTACATATAGTATATCTCTTGAGAGAAAACTTAATATAACCTCCTATATCTTTAATGCAAATCCAATTACTTTATCGTTTTAAGGTTTTTTTTTTCATTATTTTACAAATCATTTTTGCCATGAGGCAGGTTGCATCTCAAGTCTGTCTGCATCTAACTGAGTCCAAAATTTTGGCCAGCTGGATAGTTACACTTTTGTATGCTCCAAAATTGCATTATATTTACACTGACATCAACTGGCTTAGTTGTTTTGCATAAAGTTGCTACAAATAAATGTTTTTTTATTAAAAAAAAAAACAAGCTATCATTATATACGGTCCCTGAATATAAGAGTATTAATTACTATAAGTGCTCATTTTCGATGACAGACCGTACCAAAAGAACCATAAGGACATGCACACGATTTGATCTGATTATACCCTGAACCCATTAAAAATGGGTAAAAAGGGTATTATGGGTTTGTGCAAATGTATGTAACAGGCATAAGGAAGCATCTCCGACCATATAAAGTATATAATTTATTGATCAGTATCAATAGCCGAGTCGATCTGGCCATGTCCGTCTGTCTGTCCGTCTGTCTGTCTGTAGCGTTTTTTGGATATAACTTACAAGTTATAAGAGCTAGAGGCCCCTAATTTGACATGTATAATCTCGAATAGCATACACATGAACAAATTTTTCACTTTTTGGATACCACCCCCCAAACCCCCCAAAAGTTAAAAAAACGCATTTTTGAAGGTACGACCTTGCAATTTGGTTTGGTCACACATATTATTGACAATTGTTTGCCCCAAAAATTTCAATAAAATCGGACGATAAACACAGAAGTTATTTAAGATTTAACTTTCCATTATGTGGGGCTCAGCGAAAAGCAAGCTAACTGCTTAGACCGCTTGCACTGCTTGTACTGCTTGTACTGCAGCATGTGTGTGTTTAGATTAATATGAATGATTGTAAGGACTGGGTTCAGGGTATCTCGTAGTCGGGCACTCCCGACTAGAGCACTCTTACTTGTTTTATTTTTACTTATGTATCGCTGTTTTGGTTTTATCAAGCCAGTTACAAGTTTACAACTTTATAGCTGTTGTATAAAAAATGCCGAAATAATTAAATTGGAAAAGTGCACATTAATTGAATTTGATTGGTGATTATAATTAGATGAAAAGGAAGTAAAGAGCGGCGAGACGAGGCATATAAATTGCCTTGTTTACAATATTAAATAACAAACTACTCTGGGGCGAATAATTGAAAATATGGATTGGAGTGGGCTAGACAAACGAGACTTTGCACAGCAAAGTCAATGGACAAATCTATTTGCCCACCATGCGAATTTTGTCCTTTATCAAATTACGCAGTTCGGTAACCATCAGCTCATGGGACTCCTTAAAAGTGGCGGACACATCGCCAATCAGCGTCGCCTCAACCTCCGGCTTCAGAGACATGTCTGCCATGAACGAGCTCAGGTCACGCGGCAGTGTTGGCGCTTTCCAGGTGCCTGCAGGATAAAACTGGTAAGATCAACATAAACGTTAGTTGATTTTCAATTATTTACGTATGGCTGCATCGCAGGACTCAAGTTTATGTTTCAATTGTCGCATTAGCTCCTGCAGCATCTGGCTGCGCTCTTTCTCGCTAATGGGTTGCGGTGTGTCCCGTGCTTTGCTATCACCTGACGGTTTCTTTTTTGTTTTTGTCTTTGCGCTGAACTGCAGCTTGTCATTTAGCACCGATAAGAGGAAGGCATAAAGTGAGAGTATCTGCGAAATAATAAATACAAATATTGAGCATAGTTCAACATAAATAAATTGAAGAATTTTTTTTAAGCTACTGGTTTTTTTGAAGGTTTTGATTAACGCTATCCCCGTTACACCTTTAGTGTTCATTTTATAAAATTTTTATGAGTTTTAGAAAACAACTCAACTGTGAAGAAAAATAAAGATTATTAAAAAAGCGATAATTATTCCTCAAAAAAAATTTTTTTTTTTTCAGTTTTACTTACTTATTAGATTGAAGAAATTATTCGATCATTTTTAATTAATTTATTTACATTTACATCTCAAACTCAAAACTTCATCTGAGACAAACAAATTTGAGTTATAGATGACTTCCAGTTAGAGTACACCATAAAGATTGAAACCAAAAGGCTATTGGTTTGTGTTATAGAACTTGAAACTTGGTTTAAGAAGCTCCAGCTAGATAAGTTAGACTGGTTTATAAAAACAAACTTAACATTTTCTGAGGAATATACAAAAAATTCTGAGAGACAAATAAAACTGAAAAAGGGATAAATTGTTCGTTTTCAAAATATAACTTATAATCATTTCGATTCCTGGTTTCTATAGATCAGTTTTGTATATGTATAAGAGCAGTTAATTCAAGGCTTCTAACGATCCTAATCCATGGACGAAATATAATTTATACACCCCTTTAACTTACCTCCAAGCAGGCGGCCACCTTTTGTTGGTGCTCGCGTCGCTTCCAAAGTCCGTCCACTTCATTCCACTCATTGCTCTGTGTGATTGTCTGCACGCACAGCTCCATTACGGAGGCGACATTCTCGCTGACACGCTTGCACTGCAGCGCCAGCTGCGATGCTCCACTGTACAGGTCGAGCACCAGCTGCGCCAGATCATCGAAGAAACGCTCGTAGGGCACTTCGAGCAGCAGGTGCAGACGGGTGGGCAGCAAATTGACTAGAAAACGTTGCGAGAGCGGCTTATAGTGCATAAGGCGCAGCCGCTGATGGAGGCCGGTCCACGATTCGCGCAATAGCTCCAGCGTGGCTGTTTCGTCGGTCGCCACTGGCAGCGGCGGCGTCTTTGTGTTGGATATGGCCAGCTTGGCACTGGGCGGCGCATGATACAGGTCAATGAATGTGGCAAACAAGCGGAGGAGCAACGAGCGTAGTTGCAACACCTCAATCTCCTGGTCGTACGACTCCTTGCGCTCCGCATCCGTATCGTCCAGATGGAGGGGATCCCAGCGTATAATTGCCTGCAAGTCCCGATTGTCGCTCAGCTCGTTCCAGGCAATGCGATCGTCGGCGGGCTCAATGCTCATGGCTACATAGGCTGACAGATTCTGCTGTATATTGCCATAACAGCTAACCAGATCACACAGCTGCGCCTCCACCGAGCACGCCACATAAAGCAAACTGTTTGTAAGGCGCTCCTTGAAGTTCATGAACTCCTCCATTTTGGAGAAAGTGCAGAAACGATAGGTCAGCGCAATATACTCCAATCGCTCCTTGTAGCTGTTCGTGAAGAACTTCAACGTGGTGTCGTAGCAATTGCGCACGCCTGAGAAACGTCCGGAGAGCGGCAACAGATTGCAGTGCACATAGCCCATCGAGTCCAGCTGGATTTGCTTAATGTCCAAGTAGTCGTACATCTCCTGGGCGCCCACTAGGCAGCCAAACATGTGATAGATCTTCAGGCTAAGTAGCTTCACGTGAAAATTGCTGGTGCTGTTCCGCAGCACATACTGCAGCAGGCAGAGCGCCTCGAATAGCTGATCCGACTTCTGTTCCCGCATGGAGATATCGTACATAACATTCGCAGCCAGCAGTGCATACGGATCCGAGGGTCCCATTTCCGTTGCCAGCAGCTGTTTGCCAAACGCACTATGCCCATGCTCATAGTGCAGTTTCAGTGCCGTATAAAATGCCAGCAGATGATCTACGGGCAGCTCAATATGAGCGCCGCACATGCGCGAAATTTGCAACGCACAAATATGCTTCTGCATGTGCTCCTTCTGCAATTAAAAAGAAAACACCGTTAATAAGGATAAATAGTAATTAAGGGTAGATCAACTTTCCTTGCAGACATATCAGAAATCTACCATTCTCATAAAACACGATCAATCAAAACAATAAAGCTATGTAAAATAGTTTTCCGATGCTATAAGTTTTTGTCAGGATATTAAAAATATAATGAGATTTTTAATAATTTGTTTTCTATATATTTTTGTATCAGAGCGGGTCAACTAAATAACTTGCAAGGTCATACCTTGAAAAATGAGTGTTTTTCACTTTTGGGGGGATTGGGATTGGGTGGTATCCAAAAAGTGAAATATTTGTTATATGTCTGTGTATTTCTGTTCGGGGTATAAAAATGGATATTTTCGACGCGCCGAAGATTTTATACCCTTGTAGATCACAGTCTACCACTGACAGCTAAATCAAATTATTTATATTTATTAACATAAATCTAAACACCTAGACTTTGTGTCTAGGTTATTGATCCTAGGATATATATATGAAATGACGACCTGTATATCTCTTGAAATGTTGCACGGATACCGTCATAACAACCACCGCAAGATTATTGTGTATAAAAAATACTAACATTTTGTGGTAGCGAGGTTGAACTTATGCCGCTTTCCAGGAGCAGCTTGCTGGCTAGTGCTTGGCGTTGCTCCATGCTGATGGAAGGCAGGAAGAGCGCTATGTCGTGTGTGCAGCATGATTTGTCGCCAAACAGGCGAAAGTACTCAATGACCAGCTCGTCAAAGTCACCAACAAGATGCTCTGCCGGCAGCTGATTGGCGCGCATGCGCTGATGCAGCTCCAAACGCGCCAAATACGGACCTCGCGTCTTACGTGCCGAAGACTCAATAATTCGGAGTAGAAAATCGTGGCAAGTGTTTAGCGTATAAATAGGCTTATCTTCTCCGTCCGTGGACTGTGCCTTTAGCAGCTCAAAACAGCTCTGAATATACTCCTTGTAGTAGTCCCAGCGATCACGACTGCACAAAACCAAAAATGTTAAAACATATACATATGTACGTCAACATTTATATATTTTATATTGTACTCACTCAGCCTCTAGCAGCTGTTGCAGTAGCTCGTTCAGCTCTTGCCAATTGCCCAGCTCCTTGAGCAACTCGAACTTCATGCTAACGGGCGCACCCGGATAT
Organism: Drosophila flavopinicola; assembly: GCA_035042425.1. NCBI lineage: Eukaryota > Metazoa > Arthropoda > Insecta > Diptera > Drosophilidae > Drosophila > Drosophila flavopinicola. Next base: position 773,804 of record JAWNLL010000471.1, on the reverse strand, counting down.
AGTTTAGCGCACAACTCGCCGGTTAGAAATTCCCAGGCCTCCTTGTACTTGCTTTGCAGCTTCAATATGTGCAAATAGAGGAATGCCTCCTGCTCCGTTTCGAGCTTGCCCTCCTTAATGTGCTTGTCGACCATGCGCTGGGCCAGCGCCAAATACAGTTTTCGCTTCTCGGGTATTGCCGATTCGGGGCCCCGTATACCCTGGAATACCACACTGATAACGGACCAAAAGTAATACGCATTCTTCGGCTGCGACTTGTACAGCTGCAGGGCAACCGCCTGCTGCGCTTTGTAATCCTCGACGCGCACATGCGATACAAACAGATGCGCCAGTAGTTCCTCGTTGCCAGGCGTTGCTTTGACAGCGTGCTGATAGAGCTCAACAATTTTGTCCACTGTCAAAGAGTCCAAATAATTTATTGGATAAATATTTGCAGAAATTAAAGTGATGTTGAGATTGAAATCTTACTTTTCCTGCGATTTAAATCAGCAAATCTTACTTTTAGGAAAACTTTTTTTTTGTTATATGTAGTATTCATAGAACTTTAGAAAAACGTACGAAAAAAAATGGTTAACATTGAAAGATTGTCTGTTAAACCACTAATTAAGCTTAAAAATGTTGTCCACTGTCGAAAAGTCAATTTTTAGTAATGGTATGATATATGTACACACTATAAATAAATTATAATCGTAGTCCTAATGCATGAGACGATTTCAATCTACAATTCATACTTTTAAGAAAATTGTCATTAGTATTTATAGAGCTTTTGAAAATATATCCTATTACAATTACCAATTATTTTATTCCCGTAAGAAGTTTATGGTGTCTCGAAGGTATAATTATTTATGAATTAGAAACGAAGCGTTCTAATTTAATCTCCAAAAATGTAACGGAACGTAGCCCAGTGATTCAACAGTGCAAATCAAATTTAGTACTGTCCTGAGGTGAGCTAGACAAACATATGTACATATCTACACAGATCAGTTTGGTTTCTTGGCAGGCGCTATGCACGCAATTTCCGCCCGCCAGCCTGCCGCCCACAAGCGTCTATTGCTTAGGCTAATTTTTGAGCAAAATGAAAGCGAGTGAGGAGGCAATTTGAATTGCTTGGCCGAGTGCGCGTGCCAAGAAATATACTTATAAATATGAAACGCTCGACAATGCATATATGTATGTGTCGAGTTGTGTTTCTCTCTGGGCTTGTATCTTACGTTGCTCCATTTCGCGATAGCAGAAGGAGAGCACCTGTAGCGTGGAATCATCTACGGGCTTTTCTTCGGCCACAGTCTGCAGGCAGCCATGGCTCTCCTCGTAGCGGCCCAGACGCAGCAATGACAGGCCCTATACATAACAATATAAATGGAAGGATATTATAAATAATTGAGATATGTTAAAGATGATCCATTTGTACCTTCAGCGCACGTGCACATAGCAAATTTGGATGCTTGCGTAGCAGCTTTTCCGATTCCTGCAGCGCTTTCCGATTGTTCCCCACTTCCAGATTGTCTGCCAATTGGGAGAGCAACAACAATTAATTTGTATATATTACATTTCATTGTTTTAACTCACCGTAGACAGGTCGCAGACGTCGCTCAAACAACGCCGAATCCATGCCCTGCTGCTGATGTGCCATGGCTCTTGATTGATATGCAGGCTCACTCTAACCAACCACACACACGCCACACGCTGCCGCTGGTGCTGTTATGCTGCTGCCGTTTCTTTTAACCTAATTACAGCGGGCCCACAAGCAACGCGCACGCTTTTTGTTGTTTTTTTTTGTGTGTCCCCCAAATGCCGCTTGAATTAATTCCGGCACGTTTTGCTGTCTGTTGTATTGGGAAGCACGCGCACTGCTAGAGTTGGGAATTAGGGGGCAGTTGGAAGCTATAAGAAACACACACAATAAAACTTTTGTACAAATTATTAACTAGCAATTTTTTGAATCAAAAAAATAATTTATTGCTCCTTCATAAATTGGGCACTAGAGCAGCATTAGAAGCGATACATCGATTGCTATCGCACAGAGCGCTTATCGATAGTACGCATTCAAACAGCTGTTTAAGGCCAACTGCTGGTGATGGCAGTCACACTCACGACCTATACACGTCTGCACTTCCGACAGTCAGATAGATGTGCTTAGCCATGCGATACTGATATAAGTTCACCCACACTTTACAGGTAAATATATGTGTATAAGTAATGAAAAGTGAGGTTGCTTGGAGCTCGTGCATCTGCTCATGGACACGATATTCGCTCACTGGTGCTTCACGCGCTCATCCCTAGTTGTTGCCCCCATCAAATAACGCGCAGCGTAAAAATAAAATGCAATTTCTTTAAGTGCCGCCGCGTAGATGACGAAGCCGTTTAAAGTATTAAATTACACAATAAGTTCACTTGGTTTAGCGTTCATATTTAGTTTAGTGTTTATATTATTGGTTTTATCGCTCTTAAGCAACTGCAGCGACACAACAAATTTGGTTAACTTTTATGTCCATTTTTGGTGAACAATTTCGCCAAGAAGCGAAAATCAGCACTAACGCAGCAAACGCAATGAAATGAAATTTAACTGGCTAAGCGAATACTTGGCCAACACAATTAACTCTAGTGCTATCTACGACGCTGTTGCACGTCCATTTATCGAGTTCCGCCTGGAACAGCTGAGCCCGCAAGCCCTCTACTGCCGGATTAGGTCAACATCGGCTGAAGCGCTGGAGCATATACTGATTGTATGTGCGGTATACTTCCTAGTATGCCTGGGCCTATACAAACTCACCTTCTGGCTATCAGCAACTGCAGCCACTTCAGTTCCAGGCGACCAGCCGGAACAGAAGCAGAGTGGCAACGATGACACTGCCAGTAGCGGCGGATTACGGACAGCCCTGCAAAATGGTCTACGTTTGCGTAGCGTTCATCTGCCGCAGGCAGCGTTAATGGGTCGCGTGCTTTTGGTCATCGCACATCCGGATGACGAGTGCATGTTCTTTGGGCCGCTGATCTATTCGCTGACGCAGCGCGATGGCCGCCAGGTGTACGTGCTGTGCATGTCGAATGGTGAGCGTATAACAACTATCTGCTCCCCCTTGACCCAAAAATAACAATCATTTGTACCACACACTTAGGTAACTATGAGCAACAGGGGCAAGTGCGTCGGGCGGAACTGTTTCGGGCTTGTAAGCGCTTGGGCATTGCCGAGGCGAATGTTATCTTGGTGAATGCCACTAATTTGCCAGATGATCCGAACGCTGAGTGGCGACCGGATGCGGTAGCCAGCTTTATATTGCATACAGTTGAGAGTCTCGATATACAGGCGATATTCACCTTCGATCGCGATGGGGTCAGCTCGCATCCCAATCATTGTGCTGTGTATTATGCGGCCGCTTCTTTGTGCTTAGCCAAATTATTGCCCAAGGGTGAGTCACACGGGTTGGCAACAACACCAACAACAGCAACAACAACAACAACAGCAGCAGCAGCAGCGTTTATAGAACGCATTGCACATGTTAATTGTCATGTTAATTGTAGCTGCTATTTGTTGTTGCTAACGTTACGTTTTCTAATTATAGCCTCGATAATTTTTAATATTTTTGTACACTTTTTTATGGGGCCCATTGTAGGCTGTAAGTTTTATACGCTAGACTCGATCAATTTGGCACGCAAATATTTATCAATCTTTGATTTGTTGTGCACGTGCTTCATGTCGACGCATTGGTATGTCAAATATTATAATATTCTGTTGTAGTTAATCCTTGAACTTGTTCCCGCCAGGTGCATACTTAGCTGGAAGGAGGCATCTGTTGTCAGAGGTGCCATGATGGAGCATCAATCGCAAATGAAATGGTTCCGTTGGCTGTATATCTACACATCGCGCTACATGTATATTAATTCGATGCGAGAAATAAGCCTCTCGGACGTCGAGCTGGAAATGCAAATACATGATCATTAGAAATGGGTAGCGATGGCAACGATATTGTTTTGATAAATAGCCACATGAATGTATTGTGAAGAAAACACCAAAAGACAAACTACCTTCATAAATGAACGCTTGACCGGAGCGTCGAGCATATTCAATTTTTATTTTTTAGACACTGACGATTCTACTATAATTATATATTATGTTACCATTACTTACTTTATAGCGTAAGCGCTTTGATCTAGCCAAATTCAACTGCTTTTTGGCACACACGCAAAGAGCAGTTGAACATGAAATACAAACAAAAACCAACCAGGGAACAAGTACTACATACAGACATAGAAACCGAAAACAGTCCAGTAATTAGTCACAAATACACTAACACATGCACTCGTACATACCTACAAACATATCTTTGAATATTGATTAGTTAGCTCTAAATCTTTTATTATTTATACTCTATGTCCAAAAGCGAGCAATGTTCCAAAATGCTTGTAGTCAAATGTAAAGATGTGAAGCAATCTGCATTATGATGCTAATTAACTATGATTATGTTATGTTTTGATTCTTATGATTAATTTATGTGTTTTTCGTGTGTACATTCGATTCCTTCCTTAGCATACAATTAAATGCACGACTCTCAGCTTAGTTTTTGCGTATGTAAATTTTGTAAAATAGTTTGTTGTAAGCAGCGAAGTACAATAATTTTGATATATGTATAACTTACGAGCAGGTCGTTAAATAGTCTATAATGAGAGAGATTCATAGATGCTGAGTGAACAAAATGTTGAATATTATGTATTTTTTAACTTGCATAATTTAAAAAAAAAACGCACTTTTCAATTAAAAATGTTTATGGGCAAATGCAGAACCTAGAAATGCGAAGCGATTAACTTGTTTTAATAATTTTTTTTTTATTACAATGCCATTTTTGGTTGGTCTTTTACACAGCATTAAACCAACTCAAGTGAACAAAAAAAATTTGATTATCCCTTATTGAAATCGAATCGGTGTTTTCTTTTTGAACAGTGCCTTAATGCTGTCTTCCTCGGTGTTATTGACAACTACTTTGCGCAAGCCAACGTTCGACTCGTGCTGCGCACTCCTGAACGCATCCTCCAACATGCTCCATGAAAAGGTTCTCGCAATGAGCTTGTGCATGGGCGCGCGACCAGATTTCATTAGTTGCAAAGCCGTTGGGTACCTGCGAGATGGGGATTGCCAGTTTGGAGTCCATACAGATATTTTGTGCACTTACATATTGGCTGAGCGAAAACTTGGTATTAGGCGAATGTTCTTCATGAGGACGTCCAATGCATTGAAACTGGCACACTCGGACTCGCACTCGGCCAACACACAGACACTACATGGCTGCAGTGCCATCACAGCCAGATTCATGGTCATCGGCGAGATGGCACAGTTGATGGCACAGTTTGGCCACTCCTGAAATTTGATGTACACCGCTTCGAGCACCTCGCCAAACAGAGCATTTCTATCGAAGAGTACGGTATTGAAGCCGAACTCCCTGTGGATCATCTCCAGCGACGAGTCCATGTTGCCAGCAATGGTCACCTTCTTAGCGCCGATCGCAGTCGCGCACATGGCCGCCGAGACGGCCGTTGGAGTGGAGCCAATAACTAGCAAATTGCTCGTGGGCGTGATGTCCGCCTTGAAGCAGGCCTGGCAGCCCATCGCAAGCGTTTGCGTGAGTGTGCCCTCCTCCATGCTGATGGCGTCAGGCAGGCGATGACATAGGTCCGCCGGGTGCGACTGATGGGTAGCCAAGAAACCGTTATAGACCAGATCGGCGCATATGTTGTAAAGGCCCCTTTTGCAGTAATCACAAATGCCACAGGACAGCGCCGATTCCATGACAACACGATCGCCCACATGCAAATTTTGAACACTGCTGCCAGTTTTCTCCACAAAGCCAGTGGCGTCGTGGCCCAGCGTCATGCCGTCCATTTCACGATTAGCATTCTCATACACATGTATATCGGAGCCAGTGAGCGCAACAGAGCCAGTTCTTATGAGAACGTCTAATAGAGGGATACAAATAAACACAAAAAAAAGTAACAGTGCTCTAGTCACAAGTGCCCGATCTGATCGAGAATATATACGTATATATATATATACTTAATGTGGCCTAATGCCTATTATGCACTTTTGCATAATTTCATTATACGATTTTTATATAATGATTAAAAAATGAAAATAGCTTATGAATTTTTTTTAAATTTTAAAACAATTTTTACTTTTGTATGTAGCTTACCGAATTGCTTGAGCGGAGGCTGAGGCTGCTTCTGCTTACATATCTGATAGGATGTTGGTATACGTACCACCTCCGAAGTGAAGCAGTCGCTTTCCTCGGGAATACTGTCTGATACCAGCGCCTCCGCGCGGGAGCTGAGGCGCCTTCTGTTTGATGACATGTTACTATGCTGTCTCATTTGGCTTAGAGTTAACGAGCCCGTGGCTAGAAGCTTATTTCTTTCTACCTTAGGAGACAAGTAGGGAGCTAAGTTAGTTGCAGAAATTATGGTAAGACAAATGTACCTTTGTCTTTCTTGCCCTTTTTCTTCATGGCGCAAATAGAGGGCAGTGCCTTCTTGGCTTTCTTGAACATACGGGGCTTGGCCTTCCTCTTACTCTTATTGCATTTCTTTCTCGGGAATTTCACTCTGCCACAGGATCCAGAGCAATATACCTTGGGGCACTCTTCAGAAGCGCTGCTATAACAATCTGTTCGCAGACCCTTCGGCGACCTTGTATGACGACGCTTCTTTATATTTTTTTGTTTTGAATCGCATTACATTTACTGTTCTCCTTCTTGTCCTTCTTGGACTTCTTGGCATAGCCCCGTTGAATTAGCTCACGTACATTCAGCGACTTGATGCCCCACGCGCTCATTTGTGTGCAAGAGGGCACGCCGCCATAACGTCGCCGCACGAGGGTCGAATAAACTGTAAACTTTGCGGGCGATGGACTGAACGCTTTCGTAGGGTTGACGAGGGTTGTCGTCGACAGATGGCGCTTGGGATGTTTGAAGACGGGACTGGTAAATGTGGAGTACTTTTTCTTGCAGGGATCCTTCTTTTTATCGCCATCCTTCTTGCAGGGATCCTTCTTTTTCTTATCGCCACCCTTCTTGAATTTGGCGCAGGGATCCTTCTTTTTCTTATCGCCACCCTTCTTGAATTTGGCGCAGGGATCCTTCTTTTTCTTATCGCCACCCTTCTTGAATTTGGCGCAGGGATCCTTCTTTTTCTTATCGCCACCCTTCTTGAATTTGGCGCAGGGATCCTCCTTTTTCTTATCACCACCCTTCTTGAACTTGGCGCAGGGATCCTTCTTTTTATCGTCATCCTTCTTGCAGGGATCCTTCTTTTTATCGCCATCTTTCTTGCAGGGGTCCTTCTTTTTATCGCCATCTTTCTTGCAGGGATCCTTCTTTTTCTTATCGCCACCCTTCTTGAATTTGGCGCAGGGATCCTTCTTTTTATCGCCAGCCTTCTTGCAGGGATCCTTCTTTTTGTCGCCACCCTTCTTGAATTTAGCGCATGGGTCCTTTTTATCGCCACCTTTCTTATCGCCGCCTTTCTTGGCACAGGGATCCTTCTTTTTCTTATCGTCTCCCTTCTTGGCACAAGGATCCTTTTTCTTGTCACCAGCAGCGGCTGTTATTTCCGTTGTTTTAGCTGCTTTCTTTTTGGGTGCTTTTCGAGGAGCCTTGCACGGATCATCCTTGCAGGGATCATCGATCAGTGGACACTTTTTGGGACACTTCTTCTTTGGCTTGACAATGGGATACTTGCAGCCATCCTTTAAGTAGGGACTCTGGATGGGCTCCTGCGTGTTTGGCATGGCCTCCGCGCTCATCTGAGGAGGCTTATGTTGCATTTTTAGGCGCTTCTGGGCATGGTGGCGCTTCATTTCCATCCGCGCCTGTGGCGATATCTTTGAGCCACTGCATTTGCCCATGCTAGTAGCGTTCGCGGCTTTGGACTCGGCCGTGGACTGCTGTTGTTTCAGCATATCCGACGCGAATCCGTTCTGCAATGCGCTGCTGCAAATGCTGGCGGCAATGGAGGTGACCGTGTCATTGTATTCGGGCAGATGCTCGTCGGACAAATGGTCTGGATTGAGCTTATCGGCATCGATCTGTACGGTACCATTGATGAGGGCATTGAAGTACAGCGGCACCATGCGCTCGGGCGCGCTGTTCGGATCGGCCTCTACGTGGGTCTCCAGGAAGACCATCGCATCGTTGCCCAGAGTGGGCTCCGATCGAACTGGATCCTCGCCATTCAGGATGGCATCGCGCACATTGGTCATGTCCATTTCGAAGGACAAGTGCATTGAGGCGATGGCCAAATCATGCAGGCGCTGGCCCAGACTTTTGGGCACCTCCATGCTAATTTGATCGACTTGTGGCTCCGCGCTCATCAACGCCTCCCCCACATCGAGCTCTGCCCTGGCGCTTATTTCCATTTCCTTGGGATCACCCATGGGCAGTGAGCCGGGCATCGGTTGCGGCGTGCTGGGCGCCGTGTTGGGATTCGTGCTTGGTGCATGTGGCAGATGGGGTGTGAATGGAGTCGACGGTGTCATGGGTGTTATGGGTGCCACGTCAGTGTTGGTCAATGCGGCAACAGCAGTCTGCGAATGCTGCTGTTGTTGCGTCTTATGGCCGGAGACTGCTTTGCTTGCTGCAGCAGTGGTGCCCACGGCATCGATGCCCTGCATGTAGCCTTCCAAGAAATTCACGCGCTCCACGGTGGTTGTGTGCTCCTCGGCGGCAGGCACATCCCCGCCTATGCTCTCCTTCTTGAAGTCCTCGAGCATGTTATTGGTGAAGGCATCGATCTCGTTGGCATGCTTACGCAGCTGATTGAGCGCCTCGAGCGTCAGCCTGAGGCTCTCCACATCCTGGTTGGCCAAGTCCAGCGGCACAATGACGATCTTCAGTTGCGTGCCGTCCTTGGTCTCTGGCATGATGATGCCCACGGGCACAACGTTCGGCGCAACATCGGCGTCATCGCTTGGTGTCCCACTAAAACTGATCCGCTTGCGCAGCATGTCAACGTTGGCATTCGGATTAAAGACTCCAGTCGCCCGCTGTGAGTAGAGCTGTACGTGTATCATCGTTGGCACAGATGGCAGGAGCTCCACCAACTGCGGCGGTTGCCAACACACGCAGCTCGAGCAGATTTTCTTCCATTGCTTGCAGGTGCCGTGCAGCAGACGATGGGGTCTACAGATTGGCGCGTGGTAGCTCAGGCATCGGGAGATCTGTGAGAGATATGTCGCCATGCGTACTCAATTTTATTTAACGGTTTTGTTTTTTGGGAATTTGGAATTTTGAAACGGGAAAAATGTATTTCACTTTGAATTTTGTACAAAAAAAAAAAAAAACTAATGTCACGAGCAGTTTGAAAAGCAATGTGTGCCGGCTGGTGTGTTGAAGCGGACTGAGAATGTTTTAAATTCAACAAAACTAGGTCGAACAATTTTTCAACTGAGTTTGAAAGCCTACTTTGATGGTGTTTTTATTTGTATACCCTATACGCATCGAAAATGTGAAAAGGGCTGTGTAACATGTAAGATGCAAAAGGAAGCATCTGCGACCACATACATATTTCCAAGTCGACCTAGCCATGTTCATATCCAGATCAAGATATTTAACGATTTCAATTTCCGATTTATAAGAGCTACCGCCATGAAATTTGGAATATTATGCCTCAAATTATGTTTGCGGTGAATGTAAGGACTTGGCCCAGGAAGTCTTATGGTGGTTCAATCTCTAGTAATTATGTTATTAACAAATACCTATCCCAGCCTTGATTGGGACCAGAAAAAAGAAGGCACATTTCTTATTGAGGCAATATCCGAAGACAGACAAAAAAGGAGCCACTTAATTTGAATCTGGCGTTAATTTGGGGCGATGTGTTTTTCTTATATGCATGTATAATACACGAAGAACAAGAAATTGGGAAGAAATAATAATAAAAGCTTATATTAATTGGGTTTAAAGTTTCGATATAATACCAATCGTTAAAGCTTGCATTTATTTGGATTTTTCTATAATTTTTGCGTAGTTGCCTTGCAAATTGCTCAAAATGGCGAAAACTTGATCTTTAAAAAAAAAAATAAATAAATAACAATTACAATCTAAACTTTTTTTTTTTAAATATATATTCTCAAGCAAAATATATATTAATCTGTTGTAATAATTTTTTGATGATACGTATAAAAAGATATAAAACAAAAATAAAAAAAAGTTGCTGTATAAGTTCTGAAGATTCGAATCGATGAGAATTCCATAAAATATATTATCAATACATATTAGTACGGCCTCGAGATTAATTTTATATAGAATATAAGCACTATTTGTTGTCGTTCAATTGTATTAGAAATAAATGAGATATGATTTTAGTACTCACATGTAAAAGATGCGTCATCTTGACAAACATTCGCATTGTTTAGATCAATTTCTTAACGACGGCTCAGCTTGGCGGTATTTGTAAATTTTGCACACAATATGTTCGATGAGATATGATTAAACATTTACCTAAACTTTGGGGATATCACTTATATATATATATATGCATCTGTAAAACTTTAAACGGATTTTAACTTTTATTTGAACATTACTTTCACAATTTAGAATTTGGATTTTTATTATTTATTTGTGTTTTTATTCGGGATATGTTCTCTCGAAGAGATGTGTGTGAATAGTGCTTAAACTAAAACGTAGCAAGTAACTACTAACTACACTCTCCAGGCCAACTACGATGTAACGAATTTTATTTTAGTTTATTTTGATTTTCATACATGCCAAGCATTTATTTGGCTGGTGATGTTTTGCAAAAAGCCAAATATTGTAACCAATTGAGAGCATAATATCGGTTCTCGAATTTAGTGGATTTTGCTTCTACAGCTAATTCAATAAATTTGAGGTACAGCCATAGTCGGCACACTTGCCGCATATTAATTATTTGTTTATTGGCTACCTTCAGATTCAACTTTGTGTATGTTTTTTGGACTGCCCATTAACCACTCAGCCAGTCAGTCAGTCAGTGCTCAGTTGTCATTGCAAGCGCTTCGGCAGCGTTTTCAATTTGAATCCGATTTATATAGTTTTATATTATATAACATTGACAATGTCGCGATTATCGACTTCCAAATATAATGCCATAAGTGTTTTGCTGTTACTGCATGTAAGCGAAAATTGATGTATTTAAAGCTTGTGTAATATTGTAAAAAGATATTAAGTCAAAACAAAAAATCCATCTAACTTTAATTGGGTTTTCTACTGAGTACTCAAACACAATTCAGTTGCGACCAAGTTTGCTGACCAAGTTAGAGGTTGTTGGCCATTTTTGATATGTGGCTTATGAAATTGCATTTTGCTGTGATTTGAGCAATTGAATTCAAAATTTGTCTTGGAATAATTAAAAAGATATTTGTCTTTGGTTTCTTGAGCTTTAAATATAGTAGGGATATGATTATTTAAAAAAAAACCGTTGCTCAGTACAAAAATGTCTGTTTCGGTAGTGCGTCTGAGAACGAGACAGAAATCTGCAGCTGAGAAAAGATTAATTTGAACAGAGCTCTCAATTTTCCACATCCATTTACCAATCTCATAGACAAATGGTCATAGGGGTCTGTCGATATAGCACCGTTCGTAATCTGTCTCAGCCTATGATATGATAAATGAATACTTGTAATGCCATTTTCAGTTTGCTGCATCGGACAGTTTTAGATATAAGTTTTATATAAAATATATTGTATATCTACTGTTAGAAGGAGATACCTTGCAAGAAGCTAAGAATTTCTTCAGAATGTAATATATGTATATTTCTAGTGGAAATTCCTAATCCTAATTCCTAGTGGAATAATACCTAATCTGTTTTTGTGTGTTTCAATATTAAATATTATATTAATATGATATAATTGTACCATTTAAATTACCATTCAAAGATGATATCGATTGGGAATGGGTAATGATTGTTTTAATGTGATTTCTTTACTACACAAATAAGATGTAATAACAAAGTTAATTGCGTATACTTTATACTTTAAATTAAGCTTAACCATTTTTGCAGTTACCATATATTTAATTTGTATGCGATTTATATAAATTTCTATCTTTATGACATCTATCTTATATAACAAACACTCAAACTTTGTTAATCTAACTACATATCAATCACTTTTACTCAACCCGTACGTATACTTAATATTTGGTAATACTTAGTCTAATACTAATCCTATATTCTTATTCGATGTGGCACCAAATTCATTCTATCTTTCCACTTTTGGTCAACTGTTTACATTTTGTGTCAAAATCTGCGTATACGTAATATATGATAAATACTTAGCCTATTTCGGAGCTCGTTAGCTATCACTTTTAAAGACCTTGAGTGTGTTTTGTAGGGCATAATAGAACCATTTGAATGTTTCTAAGCGACTCAGCGCAATCTCATTAAGGCTGCTCACGTGTTTTTCTTGCATATGGAATAGCTGATTATAATTGGAGAATATGCTTTATGGTCAGTAATTAAACTGGAAGTAATAATGTGATTATTCATTCCTATGCAGTTCGTGTGGCAGACGACGCTGCCTGAAGCCACAGCCAAGCCAACGCTGCCCACAGTGCTACCCGGCTCCACGTCCAGCGGCAAGGGGAACGGAAACACGCACATCGTGAGCTTTGTGAATGGCAAGCGAGGAGTCCGACCACACGAGGAGTTCGACTTTGAGCGGAACGAGGCGGAGGCCATCAGTTCGGTGCATGTACAGCAGCTCTTTGGCAGCCTGCTGCAGTTGCAGCTGCAAGGACCTGGCAACAACAGCCTGGACACGGACGATGAGCCAGTGAGTGAGCGCAACACGCTCGACGATGAGCTCAGCCTGGATGGGGCGTCGGTCAGTGAGCAGCACGAGAGCTCAACTGAGACGCCGGATGCCTGGCATCGCATTAAGCTGGCCATACCCGTGCTGGAGCCGGTCAAGCATCTGATCAATGCGGTGGGCGGCGGGGGCGTCAACGATACGCATGTGCGCACAAATTCGCATCGACTGATTGGACACAGCGGGGTGCATCATGCGCCCCATCCGCACAGCAACAACTCCTCGCCGGCGATCGAGACGGAGGAGGATCGCGAGGAGGCCATCGATAGCACCGGCTTCGATTTGCTCGAAACACTGGGCACTGCGGGCACCGTGCTGTGGGGCATGCTGCAGAACCTGCGCAAGTTGTTTGCGGCCAGTGCGGGAAATGCCAGCACCGCTTTCTCAGGTGGTGGCGGCGGTGGTGCAGCAGGTGGTGCTGGCGGCGGTGCAGCTGTGGGTGCGAATTAATTGAAACTGGTCAAGCTGCTATGACTGGTGGTTGCTGGTCTTGTGTTCTGTGATTAATATTAGCGCTTAGCTGTGGGCTTTCAATGTTTTATTTTATAATTACTAATGAAATATACGAAACAAAAACATAACATAAACATTCATAAACAATCAAATTCAATCACAAACGCGCGTCCGTAGTATGCTGGTGAACTCCTTCAGCTGTCGATGGCGCCAGCGCAGATTCAGCAGCACCTGCTCCAAGGCTCGGCGCAGGGTGCGCCTCGAGCTCACCTGCAGCTCCTGGTGGGCATTGACGAACGCTCGCAGCTGGCGATAGCCCATGGCGCAGCTGATGTGCTGAGCTATTTGGCTGAGCATCCCGACCAATTCGCGTGTGTTGGGTTTATAGCTATAACGGGAGGGATTTTCTCTGATTAAAAGGTGAAGTGCTTGTGTCGCTTGTTGTTGATGTTGTAGCTTTTAGAAATATTGATGAAATATACGAATATAATATTCTGCAAAGTCAGTCTGTATATTACATCAACTCTATTAAAGATAGAGATATCAAACGTGCCATATATTCTTGTGTACACTAAACCAAATTAGTTTTAATCGGCTTTTATACTAGAAACAGAGCAAGGCGTAATCCCGATATTCCAAGATCAACATTTAAATTCTTTTGAGGTATATATCGAATTTATCGAAATGAAAACAAGTAAGAGTGCTCTAGTCGGGAGTAGCCGACTGGGATATACCCTGCACCCAGTCCGTACATCTTTTCCTATTTATCTACACAAACATACACATACTGCAAGCAGTGCAAGCAGTTTAAGTAGGCTAACTTCTTCGCAAGGCCCCACACTATGGAAAGGTAAATCTACGATGTTTTAGGCATCACTAGTCTTAAATCGAAATTGATCGATAACTTTGAACGGTTCGAGCTATCGATAAAATGAAACAAACTTGATCTGTCCCGGGACTACGAGAACTTGTATTCCAAATATGAAGTCTCTAGCTCTTATAGTCTCTCATATCTGCGTGTTCATATAGACGGACAGACAGACGGACATGGCTAAATCGACTCGGCTGTTGATACTGATCAAGAATATATATACTTTACATGGTCGGAGATGCTTCCTTACCCTTTTTACATATTTTTAATGGGTTCAGGGTAAAAAACAGTAGATTTTCTCTAACTGGAACTCGAGTGAAAAAAACTATAAAATTTTTCCACCATACTTTCATTATTTGTCTCTACAGCTCAAATACAATTTAGGACAATTATATCTAAAGTCGGATTTTTTTTCTAAAAATTTTGATTGTTTGATTTAGTTTCAAATGAATTATGTGAATTCGGTTGATATGTAATATCAAATAAAATAGTTATTCATATTATTATTAAATTCTATAATTTCTTTGTGGTAGATGGAGGTTCGACTTAGAGAAGTTCAACTGTATTGAAACATATTTGAAACAATAACGTAAAGCCGAAAAATATGATTTGCATAAATGAGAATTATTTTGAGTTTTCAAAACCTCAAGAATCTAAAAGTTTTTTAACATTATAGCGACCACGTAATTTAAAGCAATTAATTTCATGCACTTACTACTCCCGGAGCAATTTGAACTTATGCAGAAAGAAATCCTTGGCTATGTGAAAGCCCACATCGTTGCGGACAATGGAGCCGAAGATATATGACGCATCCTGTTTGCGTATAAAGGACCTCTCGTGATAGATTAGCCTTAAGTAACGCTGCAGCAGGCACACCTTGTGGGTGCACCCAAGTGCCAGGAGTATCATGCGCTGCTCACTGGCCACCGTTGTATTCCGAAAGCGTTGCCACAGGAAGCTCCAGTCCTCGGCATCTCCATGCCGCATGGCCGTGCAGTAAACCACTGAGCGCATATTCGGTGGCACAGGATTTGCGTGGTCCGGCTCCTCGCAGATGAACCAGCGGTGATAGTACTTCAAGGCGTGCGCAACACAATCCTCCTGCGATAAGCGACACGCCCACTTGTTAATCAACGCCTTGTGGGGCACGTGGTGACGACCCTCGCAATCCTCGTGCATGCCCTCCAGGTGGTGGTAGATGGGCTCCAGCAGGTGGTGCATAAAGTGCTGTGTTTTTGCGGATTTAATACACAGTCACAAATGGTAGTTACATTTTCAAATTTATAAAAATAGAAGTTCGTTTTTGAATAACAATTAAAGTTTATTGGCTTTGATTTAAATATATATTGGAGTTGATCTTCAACGGTTGGAATATTTCAATTTGAAGATGCCGATCATTTTAACTTATAATGCTAACCAAATGGTTTTCTAATACATATAGCCGCCCAAATTGTTTGTGAAAGTTCAAGTGCAAGTGCAATTTAAGCAGGCTAACTTCTTCGCAAGGCCCCACACTATGGAAAGGTAAATCTTCAATAACTTCTGTGTTTAGTGTCCGATCTTTCTGGCCAACACTAGTCTGAAATCGGAATTTATCGATAACTTTTGAACCGGATGAGTTATCGAGAAAATGAGACAAACTTGATCTGTCCCAGGACTACGAGATCTTATATTCTCTAGCTTTTATATCTCCGATATCGACAGACAGGCGGACGGACAGACAGACTGACATGGCTAGATCGACTCGGCTATTCATACTGATCAAGAATATATACCATTTATATGGTCGGAGATGCTTCCTAATGCCTGTTACATACTTTTGCACAACTTCATTATACCCTTTTGCCCATTTTTAATGGGTTCAGGGTATAAAAAATAAAAAAATACTAATAACAATTCTTTAAATTTTTCGTAATTGCAGTAATTTGTAATTAATAATAATGAAATCCGAATCCTCACCTGAAACTCATTGAATTCCTTTGTGTGTCGCATGATGCGGTAAATGGCATTCAGCTGATCCAATGCCGCACGCCAGGGCATAAAGTCGCGCTCGTGCTTCAGGTAGTCCAACAGCTCCAGAGCCACATCGTAGTGCAGCAGACCACTCCAGGCGAATGCCAGAGAGTCATCCAGCAGCTGAGCGCGATTGATGACATGAATGCGCTTGAAGTCTCTGCTGTGCAGCGTCCTCGTGATCAGCTCCCAGTTGCAGGGATCATAGTTGACGCGATAGGGCGTTGCCATCTGCACATTGAGGATGAGCCACTCGTCCTCCCCGGGCAGATCACGCAGCTGAAGGGGCAGCGGTTCGTGCTGTGTGGTGCAGCGCAGCCAGGCACGTGGCTCGGTTGTAATGAAGTTGGACAGACACTCTGTGGCATAGCTGATGGGCACAAACCAGCAGGATTCATCCTCCACGGGCGGATCTAGCTTTCTGTACGCATACAGCTCGTCCTGCAGCAGGAATCGCCGCTGGGTAACCGTAGCCGATTTGGTGGCATATTGCCGCTGCACATCGATCAGGGGTATGCCCTTCTGTAGTGTCCACGTGTCCATAATGACCTGCACATCCAGATCCGAGGACATGCTGCCGCTGTGATGCGCTGCCTTCGTCAGGGCCTGCCACAGGTCCTCCTGCTTGGCGTTGCCATAGGCGTGCTTAACCAGATAGCAGTTGAGACCCCGCCGGAAGGCAACATCCCCAATGAACATGTGCATCATGCGTATTATGACCGCGCCCTTGCGATAGGTGATGTCATCGAAGAGCTCCGCCAGCTGACTGGGCCGACAGACCGCCTGATGGATGGGCCGTGTGTTGCAGTAGGCATCCGTGTTGAGCACGGCCAGCACATTGTCCAGCGACTCCTCCTCGTGGGCGTGCCACTTGCGGCACAGCTTCTCCATGCCCAGCGTGGCCATATAGGTGGCGAAGCCCTCGTTCAGCCAGAGATCGTTCCACCACTCCATCGTGACCAGATTGCCAAACCACTGATGCGCCAGCTCATGCGCTATAATATTGGCCACATGCTGCTTATCTATGTCCGATGAGGATCCTTCGGCATAGAAGAGTGCCGCCTCGCGATATGTTATCAGCCCCCAGTTCTCCATGGCACCCGCATTGAAGTCCGGCACAGCCAGCTGATCCATCTTGGGCAGCGGGTACTGTGTGTCGAATATCTCCTCGTAGTAGAGCATCAGCTTGGGCCCGATCTCGGCAGCATACTTGCACTGCTCAATTGCCGATGGACGCGCCCAGGTGGTGAACTCCAGACGGCAATCCTCGATATTCGACTTATAGGCCTTGAACTCGTTAACGCTGTAGGCCACCAGGTAGGTGGGCATCACTTCTGTCTGCTTGAATATGCTCCACACCCAGTTCTCGCGTTCGCATCTGTAAATCTTAAGAATTTGTTTTAAAACACAACATTCTCGAATGCATTCTAAAAACACAGTTGCGAATCATGATCAAGTACTTTTCATTCTAAAATGGAAAATCTTCAATAAATAATTTACAATGCAAACAAGACTGAAAAACTGAAAACAAGAACATTTTCTCAATAATCTGAATAAACAATCTTTTACAACTCGGAAATATCGATAAAAACCAATGAATAAAATGTAGGTTAACCAAGTAAAATTAAAAAGACACATTCCGAAGTTAATATATAGTCTTTTTTAATCCTGTCAACATTTTTGTATACCAGAAACTATGTTGCAGCATAAAACTGCAAAAGTTTTAAAGGCTGTTAAATTTAAAAAACATTTTATTTTAAATTAATATGTTAACTCAATAGAAGCTTATCTGATATTCTTTTCGTTGGAGCAGAATGACAATTTGATGGGTTGGCATTCTGCTGAAACCATAAACTTGAAAACATTTGTGAAAACACTTTTAGAAATTATGATAAATTAACTGTCGCTATGGTTATTTTTTTTTCTCTGTGTAGAAATCGGATACAAGAAAGCTAAATTTTTGTTCTAAATAAACAAAAATTTGATTCGGCTTAAAGTTTTTCTAAATTTTGTGTTCCACAAGTGATTAATATTAATTAATTAATTGGAACTCTATTTACTTCAAGTGAGTCGAAATTTGTTTGAACTTTTGCTGAATTTTTTAAAAACTCAGTGGATTTTGTGCATTTTGATAAAAATAAAATGATAGCTACTATTTTGACATGATAAAAAAATTGTTTTCCTGCTTATTAAAGTCATGATTTAATAGTATATTCAATAACAGTATGTCCAGAATTTGATGCATTGCCAAGCCCCAAAATGGGCTTAATTAAAAAACTTTTCCATTTTTACACATAGTGTTTCGATGCATTCGGAATGTACGAATACTATATAAAATATCTTTAAGTCAAGAGAGTTCTTATAGTCAGATGGACTTTATCAGAATATGCAGGTACTATACCTATTAAGTGGTCGGATAATAAACATTATTTAGACTCTTGCCTGCACTTACATGGGTATCTTTTCAATGATGGGCATGTTGCTTAGCGCATTGTAGCGCGAGTGATGGCCCATTGTTATATTGAAGGTGGCCTTGAGATTGGGCTCATCGAAGCAGGGAAAAGCAGAGCGTGCATCCGCAGGCTCAAACTGCGTTACCGACAGGAACCTGAAGATATATATTTATACGGATATAGAGATATGTACAATCCCTGCTGGTTACTCACTTTTTGGTGCTGTCACTTTCATTTTCGTGATACGAGCTGGCGTAGTAGCCGGACATACCGCGGCCCAATCTTGCCCAGAACTGCAAGCGTAGCAGGAAGCGTTGTCCTTGTCGCAGAGAGGACTCCAGGTGGAGGATATAGAACTCATATCTCATTATGCGCTCCACGCTCTTAATGCCAATGAGCTGATTGCAATGATGCTTGATTCTCTGCAAACGTGTGCCAGTCTTGTCAATATTCAGTCGGGATCCGGCGTGCAAAGTAATATTTTCGGTGGAATGCTGGATGCGCAGGTGAATTTCGACATCGCCTGTGAAGAAGAGGCGGCTGGCGTCCTCCAGGTGTGTCATAATGCGCAGGGTGTAATGTTGCGGTCTGATGGAGCGTGGCAAGCGGTAATAATCGTAGCTGGCGTGGCAAAAAGTCGCAAATAAAACGCCGAGCAGCAAATAAATACGCATTTCAAATTTAGCTAACGTATTTTTTCGATTTGAAACTCACAGCATGGCGATGCCACCTGGCTGAAAACAACTGCTAAGTGTCAGGGCTGTCAAATGTAGTACAAATGTCCCAATATGGTACGAATGTCCAACAATTGGTACTAATTAATGAGATGGTACGTTTTTTGTCATGATACATTTTCTTGTTAATGAATATGTTGTATTTTTGTGTGAGTTTTAGCTTAAATGCATTCTTATTCGTTTACAGAAGGAGAAGAAACAAAAAGGAAAGATCAAATAAATTGTAATAGTATTGTAGCTTCTGGTCCTAATTTATTTTATAAATTGCCTATGGTGTTTGCAGCTGTTAAGTGCTATCGATAGCTCAGCGCCCTGCTGCAAGTAACAGAAGCTGCCAAGTGCGCTGCTAACTAACATTAACAGCTGTGTAATACCAGCAGATTGGCAGGCCTAGCACGCGCCGTTTTGTTTTCCTTTTGGGCAGTTTATCCGCCGCTGCTGCTGAAAACGGACGTGTGAAGTGGGTATTCGCTCGTTGCTACAACAAAATATTTAAACATTTACACGCAAATCGCTAAATATTTAAACAAATCGCATAACAATTGAGTGTTTGAAGTGTTGCGTGTATTGTCAACAATTCAGTTGTGTGTTTCGTGTGCAAAACTTACGCGCGCGTTTTCTACAGTGCGAATGTGTGGCACAAAGCACAATGTGCGCTAAATGAGCGTGCAAGCGCCGAGAATATACAAAAATGTAAATAAATAAATAGAAGCTGCGTGTTAATTGCTAATAGTATTATGTTACACTGACTGCAGCTCAAAGTTAGCGTGTGTCTAGTGAATTGGCCAAGCCAATTGGCCAACAAAGTGGCAAATTGTCCAAAAACGATGTTGCAATGTAAAAGGCGAACAGCTGTTTTTGCTGTCTCTGCTGTGTCTGCTGCTTCGGCTATTCTGTTTGTTGTTGTGTGCTTTTCAACTGCTGCGCTGCGTTTGCGTTTGCGTCTTTTGACGCTTGTGCTGCTGTTGTAATGTTTATAAATGCCCAAATTCTGTGTGTTTTCTCAATATTGCATTACGTTTTGTTTATTTTGGCCCCCTTCAATGAGCGCAGCGTGCGCCACTTTTGACGTCAGCCGACAGCCGACCGATGCTGCCGACGCCGACGCTGACGCCGCGGTGACTGCTGTCCGCAGCAGCTGCGGCGCCGGCAGAGCATGTAATTCAAAAGTTGCCCATTTATCGGTGGTAAAGCAAACAAGCAACGTGCAACATTTACAGTTAGGCTAGCCGGTTGGCTAATTCGAAAATATTTGAATTTGAATTAGAATGTTTGCCAAAATCAAATGCAAATGTTGCTGCGTACAGTTAGAAAAAATATAAACTTTAAAGGTTCAGAAATTACAATTGTGTTGACAAAATATGCGTTTATTGTCTTTCTGTTGGTTTTAATGCTGACTGTCGTTTCTATACATTAGCTTGGCAAAATTATCAGTGGCCAGCTTGCTTAGTCCAATCGGAAAATATGGGAATTTTAAATAGGAATGCTGCCAAATACATATGTAGTTGCTGCAACAAATATAGTAAGCAGTCAGCCTACAGATTCGATTTGTGGTTGTTCTATAGGCATTCATATATATCATTCATAAATTCTCCGCTGTTGATAAGATGTTGCTAGATCATAAGCAAACGTTTGCAACATTAACGCTGGGCACATTGTACTGTTATCGGCATCAGTCTGTTATAGAATGTCCAATTGGAAAATAGTTGATTTGAATTAAGAATGTTGCCAAGTGCAAATGTAAATGTTGCCGCACACATGTTGCGGCGCTTTATACAGTTATACGGCTGTAGGAAAACTGCAAACTCATTTTATTTACTTTTTGCTTATTGGCACAACAACAACAACAACAACAGCTCGTTAACATGTTCATGCACATACGCACACACATTTTACATTCTGCGGAAATTGAGAGCAGCCCACAGCAGCAGCCCCAACAACAAAAACAACAACAAAAACAAAAACAAAAACAACAAAGATAAACAACAACTCTGACGTCGCCTGGGCGTCAAACAGACTGCCCCAAAACGCAAAGCAGTTGGCAGGCTTTTGGCGGCTACTGTTCAATGTTTTTATTGTATTATTTGTATTGTGGCAATTTTTCTTTTGATTTATGTTTATTATCTCTGCTCAGATTGTGCCTACACATACCATTTTTTCTTGTTTTGTTTATCTGCTGAAAACGTGTTTATTATTGTAATTCTAATTTCAGTTTGCTATTTAATAATATTGCACTTGTTTTGTTCAATGATGACTTGTAATATTTTTAATCGTTTATTTGCTCTCAACTTTAGTTTGAAGCTTAAATGTTTTCATTCCGTTTCTTGTTTGATATTTTATGCGCTGGTTTTTTTTTAGAACTTGTATATGCAATAAATCCGCTCACATAATTAAAAGTCTCAATCCTCTTATCAGCCTACTAAACAAACTTGCCTTTTTATTTATATCTTATCAGCTACTGTCTGCTACAAATATAAAGCCTCTCAGACAGACAGAAAGCGAGTGAGAGAGTGAGAGAGATAGAGAAACAGAGAGAAAGAGAGCGAGAGAGAGAGAGAGAGAGAGAGAGACATTAAGTGCTATTAAAAAGTAGATTGATCTGATTTTTATGAAAATGAAAGCAATAGTTAATTGAAAACTATCTTTGATTAAACTGCTAAATAGAAATGTAGATGTTTTGAAAGATTAATCTTTTAAACTGAACTTAATTCACAATTCCCATTGAGTTCGCTTATACTAAAGATTTGAGATTTGTGCCCACGTAACTTGTAAGACTCGTTTATTTAATTGATTATTTTGTTGTTGTTGTTTTGGTTTTTGTTGTCGATAAGAACAGACAAATTGTTATGTGCAACATGCCTAATCTAACTCGGTCATAAATTAGAAATCACATATTTCACAGAATTAATTTTAGAAATACTATTAATTATTTATATTCAAAACTAATTAGACATCTGTCCTCTTTGTTCTTACAGTTAAACTTTTGACATAACTTTTGATTTCCACGCCGTAATGGGTTGCCGAAAGTGAGCGATAGGCGGCGCTGCTTGTTATTATCGGACAATGACTGCACGGCATTGGTTGGCGTTACGTGAATACTGTACGGTACGGTTTCGATGTCGTTTGTTTATGTGGCGCCTTAGTGAATTTCAGGTTACACCCCAGACATTAAATGTAAACTAAAATCGTGGCCCTATGGAACATGCCCGTGGATATGCATAAGAACGTCTCCGTACAAGTTGATAGTGATTTTGCTTTATTACTACCGAGCGGTGTTTATGAGATCAAGAAAATGGAACCACGCTCCAAAATACGAACAATTATTGTATTTTGCCTATTTTTAGCCATTGCGGGCATCATTGGATTCGGCTACTTCTGTCAAGATCAGGTGAGTGCTATAATCGCTTATCGATAAACATCTAATCGAATTCTTTTGACGTACATCTCAAAAATTTCTGTTTTTTGCCGTTTTATTTATTTCTCGTTTTGTGGTCTTTTTTTTTTCTGGCGCCAATGCAAATTAGCCAGCAACTGTTAAGTTTCATAATTTATATTGCTGTTTGCATTTTATTAAAATACTTTCGGTCGAATAATCGATTCTTTCGTATTTTTAGCTGTGTGTCGCCAAAAACTCGTTTTGGCCAAGCCAATAATTTATGGGTCTGTGTTTCGCTAGCGGATTACACAAATCATGGAAACCATTCTCTCATTTTCGGGCGCAATTATTTGTATTGAACAAAAACAACATTTTGTTGTTTACATTGAGTTTGTTTTTGTTTGAGAAAATATTGGCGCCGTAAACTTTCAATTGTTTGCGATATATCTACTCACAAAATGACCTAAATATTCCAACACTTGACTTACTGCCAGCTATTTTTATTGTGTTTTCGCGCCATGCGCATTTATAAAATTTCAACTTTCGATTGTGTAATATTTTTGGAACACACATTATATATAACACTTCTTGTATATTTTTAGAAGTAAGTTCTAAACTTAAAACATTTTGGCTTTTGAAAGATCTTTTTTCCAAGAAAAAACCTCCATCAGAAAATGTATTTGTTGTTTAAATCACAAATTCACAGCCCAACTGTGACTCAACAGCTCGATTTTAATTCGTACATTTTTATTACGCAATCAAATAATCTCGTAATGAACTGTTGACATGACAACGCGAATTGATAAGCCTTAAATATGTCGAGCCCGTTCAAAATTGACTGATTTCATGAGCGAGGCCCAGAGTTCACTGGGTCTGTTCATAAAGGCCATCCAAAACAGCGCATTATCAGTTCCCCCGAGACGCATAAATTGTGAACTCACCAGGCTATCACTCAGTTTACAGCTACATAAATATACGATATCATTGTAGGCGCGCCTGTGTGTATATAGGTATGTAAATTATCAATTAATCCTCGGGCCAGGTCATCTCTAATATTAGCGTCTATAAATTCATTAGACTAGACGCGCTCATAAATTTTCAAATGCTCGCCCGTTTTATGCACTGCAATTTCATGAAGTTTGTTTGACGCATGTCTCATTTTATAAACTGTGGTATATATGTACAAACTCATGAGTCTGCTTCATGGGGTGCGACTGAAATATATTCGTAATATTTATACTCTTTTCGGTGAAAATAGTATACTCATTTGGGGTTGAAGTTTGAATGTATGGAAGGAAGCGTCGGAGACCACCAAAAGTTACCTCCACTATGCTTACAATGACAAAAACAAATTTGTCTGTCCAATACGTCCGTCTGTCTGTCTGTATGTATGCAATCTAGTCCCTCAGTTTTTGAGCATAGACTTATTATTGAAAGTTCCAGCACATTAATTGGAACCGGCCGGATCGGACCACTATATCTTATAGGTGGCATACAACTGGAAGACGGTCCCATTTTTCTTAAAGCTAATGCCTTCATATTCTATAGCGTATGCAATTTAAGCTAGTGAAATCTATCGAAAGATTCGAAAAGAGTGTGATATCTTATAATATAGATAATCCTTCCACACTTGTTCTTTTATTTTATTAACGAAACATGAAATGAATATGAATTATTTTGCTGTATTTAATCGAGTATAATACAAATAGATTTTTTTATTATATTGTTCGATTATGCTTTTTATAAAGAAAGAAATGAATCTTCAGTATGGCTTATTATGTTTTTAATTACCCATGATTTTCTATTCAATTACCGATTGTAGCTATTAAAAAAAGTAAAAAGAATATAAGTAATGAATAAATAAAAAAAGTACAAAATAAATAAATGCTTAGGAAATGTTCTATGTTTGTTAATTGTGACAAACACAGTACAAACCGAATATGCCCGATATTTCTCAAAAAGCTCTTATAATTAAAACACGCGAACGTCTGTCTGACCAAAAATGCCATTTATCTGAATATAAACTATTTATATGTATATAGGCGGGTGTGGGCGGGTGTGTGTATGTTTTTCTTTGGAAAATGGGTTCAGTGTCAAATAAAATGGTAAATTTATTTAAAAAATTGATTTCGTTTGACATATCAATTGGCCAACACTCAATGCTTATCAACGCGATCTATTTTCGTTTCCGACCTATTGCAAACAAAATATGAAGTCCAGTGTTTTTCATTTAGCTAATTTGCAGTCATGTTGCTTACGCCCCCGCCTAAATGTGTCTACATAGTATATGTAGATATACTCATAGGCAGTACTCATAGTACTCATAGCAAATTGAAATGGTGGGCAAAGTGACATTAATTGGGCACAGCTGCCAGTTTGGGGCAAAACACGCGATCTTGAGAATATGAGAATACTCTCATGTGGTGGTTAGTTCTTGTTTTGTGTTCCTAGCGAGACAACGTGGCAGACACGAGCCACGCCCAGCTGTCTAAGAGAGGGAGAGACAGAGAGATATGTTTTCAAAAATAGCTTAATTAGTGACGCGTTGCGACCAAATGAAAAGTGTAGCGAAATAAATGAAAATCATGCAGTTGCGTGTGGAACAACAGCGACACAAATTTCCATTAAGAGTATTTTTTAAAATATTCAGATTTGTTGTGGGGGGCAGCAAATGTGTGTTAAAGATGTACTCATTGCCTTTTAGATTAGTGATGATTAACACTGTTTATATGTATTTATTTGTCTGCTTTTCTGCTATATTAAAATTGAATTTATGAGCAGTAAAAAGCGCTTGACTTAGCGAATTGTATAAAATATGTTAAAGCCTAATGTTAAGATATAAGATTATTGATACAATACTTTTTGTAATTTAGAATAAAGCATAGTAAACAGAATATCTCAAGTCTCTGTTATCTTTTAACTAGAGCAAACTCAAATATCCAAATTTGTTTAGCAGCATTTTGGAAATTTAAATATATACCAAAAAAATGGTTTGATATATAATTGAAGCATGAACATATGTAAGTTTTCAGAAAATATAAATCTATATTAAAATATGTATATTTTTTTATTTATTTACTGTCGACTAGTAACAATCGAAACTGAAAATTAAAATAATATTTGAAAAATATAAATATAAATTACGTTATTAATAAAACTAATATAACATTATATTATACAAAATTATTGCATGTTGCCTTGTTATGCTCTCAACTCAAATTCGCAATTGTTTTGATTATTGTCTATGCTATTCTGCTGAAATACATCGGAATGCCCAACCTGAGCTAATTTTGTAGCGCAGCAAAAATGTGTTAAAAACTTATCAGACACTAAAGCAACAAACAAAATCGAACACTTTTACTCTAAATATTCAAATGTGGCTGCTCTTTTATTCACATGTATTTACATTTATTCAAATTTGTACGAGGTAAACGTCAACCGAGCAAATTAAATTCAAAGAACAACACAAACGGTGGAATGTTTTTTATACCCTGAACCCATTAAAAATGGGTAAAAAGGGTATAATGAAGTTTGTGCAAAAGTATGTAACAGGCATAAGGAAGCATCTCCGACCATATAAAGTATATATATTATTGATCAGTATCAACAGCCGAGTCGATCTGGCCATGTCCGTCTGTCTGTCCGTCTGTCCGTCTGTCCGTCTGTCCGTCTGTCTGTCTGTATGAACACACAGATATCAGAGACTACAAGAGCTAGAGACTTCATATTTGGAACATAAGTTCTCCTAATCCCGGGACAGATCAAGTTTATTAAAATTTATCGATAGCTCGTCCCGTTCAAAAGTTATCGATAAATTTCGATATCAGACCAGCGTTTTTTGGATATAACTTACAAGTTATAAGAGCTAGAGGCCCCTAATTTGACATGTATAATCTCGAATAGCATACACATGAACAAATTTTTCACTTTTTGGATACCACCCCCCAAACCCCCAAAAGTTAAAAAAACGCATTTTTGAAGGTACGACCTTGCAATTTGGTTTGGTCACACATATTATTGACAATTATTTGCCCCAAAAATTTCAATAAGATCGGACGATAAACACAGAAGTTATTTAAGATTTAACTTTCCATTATGTGGGGTCAGCGAAAAGCAAGCTAACTGTTTAGACCGCTTGCACTGCTTGTACTGCTTGTACTGCAGCAGTGTGTGTTTAGATTAATATGAATGATTGTAAGGACTGGGTTCAGGGTATCTCGTGGTCGGGTGCTTTGGATTAGAGCACTCTTACTTGTTATTTATTTTGTCTTGATAAAAACTCATTAATTAAATGCGCGTGCTGTTGTTATTGTTATTTTGCTGTTGTTATACCCTGAACCCATTGAAAATGGGTAAAAAGGGTATTATGGTTTTGGCAAATGTATGTAACAGGCATAAGGAAGTATCTCCGACCATATAAAGGGGGGGGGGGGTATATATATGATCGTATCAATAGTGATGTCGATCTGGCCATGTCCGTCTGTCTGTCCGTCTGTCCGTCTGTCCGTCTGTCTGTCTGTATGAACACACAGATATCAGAGACTACAAGAGCTAGAGACTTCATATTTGGAACATAAGTTCTCCTAATCCCGGGACAGATCAAGTTTATTAAAATTTATCGATAGCTCGTCCCGTTCAAAAGTTATCGATAAATTTCGATTTTAGACCAGCGTTTTTTGGATATAACTTACAAGTTATAAGAGCTAGAGGCCCCGGTGGGGGGGGGCATGTATAATCTCGAATAGCATACACATGTAACAAATATTTCACATTTTTTGGATACCACCCCCCAAACCCCCAAAAGTTAAGAAAACCCATTTTTGAAGGTACGACCTTGCAATTTGGTTTGGTAACACATATTATCGACAATTGTTTGCCCCAAAATTTCAATATGATCGGACAATAAACACAGAAGTTATTTAAGATTTAACTTTCCATTGTAGTGCGGGCCAGCTAACCGCGACTAACCGCTAGCACTGCTTGTACTGCTTGTACTGCAGCATGTGTGTGTTTAGAGTAGTACGAATGATTGTAAGGACTGGGTTCAGGGTATTCTAGTCGGGCACTCCCGACTAGAGCACTCTTACTTTGTTTTGTGTTGCGTTCATTGTAAATTGAATAGGTGCGCAATAATCCAAAGGTTGAGGTAAAAGTACAAAGATAAATTACATTAATGCAAATATATCTGAGCTCCCTAATTGAGTTTCCTTTCGTTATTATCTATGCACGTAATTTGAAAATAATTTATTTATTTATTTATTTATTGCTTGTGGTTTGTATATGCTCTCTTTCTCTATCATGCTCTGGTTGCTCCCTCCACATAAATTATCGCAACAGTTTCGTACATTTTTTGACCAAATTTCCTGGGCGCAAAAGCTAATGAAATGTTAAGCTACGAGTATTTATGACTTTGTTGTTTTTAGTACGTTTGGGGCATGTAATAAAATATTGGGTGTGTGCTCCTCTCCTCGGAAATACTATATGCGTGCCCATGCGTTCATAATGCAAATGCTTTGTTTTTCGCTGGCCCTTCATTTATTTATTTTTTTTAAGCAACTTTTCGGCTACAAACAAAGTTTTTCTTTTTATTGTTTTAGCATACTTACATACATAGAGATGTTGAACTTTCAATGTAAGTGTGTGTGTTTGTGTTTAGTAGGGCGCTACATATACGATATTTATAACGAATTTATTGCTCTATTAGAGCACTGCAAACTTTTGTCCCCAGTATGGTCCTAAAAACACGCAACTGGATTTTGATTCAACTTCTTACAACGACGGCAGCCAATGAACATAATATTTCGGTTTCCTTATCTATCTCGAAGTATTTTATTAGCATAGATTTGGTTTATGATCGTGCTAGTTTATGACCATGTTAGATTTGTCTTTTAGAGCACTCTGATGTCGTCGTTGTTGTTGTTGTTGTTGTCGGTTGTTTGTTGTCAACGCTTTTACGAAGGTGAGCCGCACTTTAATCAATTTAATAGTGTGCCGGACTAACACATCTGCTAGATATATTTTCATCGCAAAGTCAACAGAGTCGTAAATTAGGAAGTCTGTAAATGTAATTATGGGCAAATAAAAAATCTATGAATAGTGTTTCTTTGATTTGAATTGCTTGTAAGTTTTGTAGAGAAATCTTCAAATGTAATAAATAAATAAAAATTATTTTCAACAAAATATAAAAGAATGAATTTTAACAGAGGGTAATTGAACTTAATGATTTGAAAGATCCTACTAAGAAAGTTAACCTGCGAGATGAAAGATGATAAAGCAAAAAAATAACATATAAAGCACTTTTTTAAGAAGAGTACAATTTGTCAATGGGTGTGTCGATAATATCAAGAATTTAATCCAGCGATATAAACAATTTATTTGACATTGTACTTTGACATTGACTAGAAATATTTTGGGGGGATTGGGGGTGGTATCCAAAAAGTGCAATATTTGTTACATGTGTATGCTATTCGATATATACATGCCAAATTTGGAGCGTATAGCTCTTATAACTTTGAAGTTATGTCCCACAAACGCTAGTCAGAAATCAAATTTCTTTCTTAACTTTTAAACGGGACGAGATATCGATAAAATGAAATAAACTTGATCTGTCCGGGATTACGAGAACTTATATTCCAAATATGAAGACTCTAGCTCTTGAAGTCTCTGGTATCCGCGGACAGACAGACAGACAGACGGACATGGCTAGATCGACTCGGCTGTTGATACTGATCAATAATATATATACTTCTATATGGTCGGAGAAGCTTCCTTATGCCTGTTACATACTTTTGCACAACTTCATTATACCCTTTTTACCCATTTTAATGGGTTCAGGAATAATACTAAAATCGAATACGCCAAATCATTTCAAAAGATAAGGTAAAATATAATACAAATAGGGTTCTTGATTGATTTCCTAAACAAAATTGTAGGAATAATACAATTTTTATATTATTGATATAAATTTGTTTTGCTATATTATATTATTATAGTTGAGATCATTGCTCAGTGCAACATAATGTCAACAGCTTACTTTCACAATGTCTCATATAAAAGATTTATTTGTTTTAAATTTAAGCTAACGTCTTACCTGCCGAGATTCCAGTGAAACCGAAACCCTGCCTCTAAATTGCCTCTAAACCACATAGTTAAGATTGTCAATGCATCAATTTAAACTGCGATTCTAATGAAATCTTAACGACTTTCTTTGATTTATCACCTGCTATGCGTTTATCACATGTAAATAATATTTAAACATTTTTCTCATGTTTCTTAGCTTAATATATGCACACTTGACTCTAGTCTGTTTAGCTGGCATTGTAATTCGCAACTAGTTGATGTAGCTACAATTCTATTCTAATTCGTGTTATAGAATAGTTGTTTGGAATTCCAGCTCGGCGTAATTAACACTGCGGCAATTATTGAAGTACGTTGAGAAAACGCAACAGTCCATGCAATTACCATCAATAACCCATTCATATATATGTGATATCTTTATTATCATCCTTAACGACCCATAACGTAAAACCAGTGGCTCTACAGCAACAACAACAACAATGAGAACTCTAACTCAAGTCGAAACCAATTAAACTATCAGCAAATCTGAAATATATATGTGTATATACACATACATATGTGCAAAAGAGCGCACATTCCCAGAAAATGTACAGAAGCAAAAGAAGCTGACAGTTTGATGATAAAGAGTTGATGAAGGGGGAATGGGATGTGGTTGAGGAGGGGAGGAGGGTGTCAGGAGGGGGTTCAGAAAACCGCACATGTCATAAGCCAGAAGACGCGTGTCAGCGGCACTTTAATGTGGTACGGTACCATCCGCTCATCTAACAATGGACCACATGAATTTCAGATTAGTGCTGCGGTTTCTGTTGAGATCCAAATCCCAAAGACAATGGGGGGCACAAATGATTTTGGAAAGATCAACGCGCATTATTCACGCCTATTTGAAGTTAATTCGTGCACAAAAACAAAAAAAGATCTCTGATATGAATGGCAGCAGTGCGAGTGAGATGCACTGCATTGTGCTGTTTCGCTCTCACTTTGATCTTAATTCTTAATATCCGTCTGGCACAAATTAGCCAACTGGTCAGAGCAACCCTGTCCACAGACCTTAGCTTCATTTTTGTTTTAACTTTTTTTTGTTGATAAAACTTTTCTGATAGCTTCGGACAGTTTTGTTGCTATTGTTGTTGCTTTTAAGGCTGGGCCAGTGTCTGGTGCATGTACAAGAACCGGTTTTCGTTTATCTGCCATATTATAATTATATGTGTGTGTGTGCAAGTGTGTCTCAAATACACTGCACATCCAGATATTAATCACTATGATATGAAGTTTGAAGTTGCTGTGACTAGGAAACTGTATTTCCAATCAGACAAGCTTGCTTGAAATATACATACATAGATGTGTGTAGATCTGTTCCATAAGCTTCAAATAAATGTTATATTATAAAAATATTGTTGGCTGTTTTTGAAGATTTTTTGTTTTTTGTCATTTTTTCGCTAAAAGATTACTAAGTTTTTAAGTTAAGTTTTTAACATCTAAAATCAACCGTATAAGTTGCTTGAAATATACATACATAGATGTGTGTAGATCTGTTCCATAAGCTTCAAATAAATGTTATGTTATAAAAATATTGTTGGCTGTTTTTGAAGATTTTTTTGCTTTTTGTTTTTTTCTACGCTAAAAGATTACTAAGTTTTTAAGTTAAGTTTTTAACATCTAAAATCAACCGTATAAGTTCAATTTGAATTTTTGATTGCGATATTTTGAGGAATTATGCAAAGCATTAAGCGATTTTTATAATGGCAACTGAACAAAACCTTTATACTCTATATAAAGTTCGACAGTAGCTTGTTTCAATATGTTGTAAGAAAGATTAAACTTTAAGATATTTTTTCAATTATGAACTTGTTTCTGTGGTTCCCTTTCATATTGCAATTGAGCTTGAGCTCGTTTAGATTGATGATGGATTCTAATGTTGAAATGCTTACTTATTCTTGTAGGGTATTCAATGGCCACCCATTTCGAATTGTCTTATTGTTTTTTATTATTGAATGTCTGGCGGTCTCATGTTTTGAAAGCAATGTAAGCTGATAGCCGTTTATGAGCTTAAATGGCAATGCAGGTAGATGCCTTTATTTTTTATGCCTTTGGGGTAGTTCATCAAAGAGGATCAAACGTTTGGCAGCGGCATCATCTACATCATCTACATAACAGTTTAGGTTGACTAAATAGCAAGAGGTCTGGTCAAATGATACCTGGGCTATGACAGAAGTTGTGAGCAAGCTGTATAGCCTAATGGATATGTCTAATTGGGTGGTATTATGTATCCAATTAGAGCAATTTAGAATTTGATATTTTGTTTTTTTTTTGGCAAAAGCTTCTTAAATATTCACATATGTAGTTGCTGTTGTATTTCGTATTTCGTATTTAATCGGCATCAGTTTGCAATTTGTCTTTCTGCATAAATAACTATAATATGGGCGCCCAAAAAGCTGTCCAAAATTACCAATGCTATTTATGCGGCAGCTGGGTCTGTGTCTGTTTTTACTAATTTTCCATTAATTTAATAGCAATTTGCAATTACAAATACAATTCCAAATGTTTCATAAAATGCCATTAGTGTTTTGTAATTCGAATTGTAAGCGTTTTATTCAGGTTTTTGTGTTGCTGCTGTTGCCGATTCATTTGCCCTTAAGCCACAGCTAATTGGACTATTTTTAGTGTACAATTTGTAAATTTTTAAAAGCATTGTCTCATTATGCATACATTATGTATACAAAATTGAAAAGTAGCTAAAGGTTGAAAGTGTGTGCAAAATTGACGATATATTTTTGATTATTCAAACTTATTTCCCATTATTCGTAGATTCATATCAATTGCTTTAAAATGTGTGAGAAAAATCAAGAAACTAGAATATTTTGAGGCTCGATCCTAGCCAACATAAATATTGTTATAAGACTTCCATTTTGCGATACTTATAATATAATACTTAATACTTAGCTTGATAAATATACGAAAGAAATGTCAATAAAAGTTAAGTCAAGTCAAAGTAAGTATAGCCAACATAAATATTGTTATAAGACTTCCATTTTGCGATGCTTATAATATAATACTTAATACTTAGCTTGATAAATATACGAAAGAAATGTCAATAAAAGTTAAGTCAAGTCAAAGTAAGTATAGGACGTAAGTATACGAAATAGTTACGATTTAAATAATTAACGAAGAGCTGCACTTTTTTCAAGAGTTTAAAGCCATTACAACAACCTTTTTATGCATTTTTTATTTAATGTTAGCTAAAAATTATGTAAAATTAGGTTTAAAACCATAAAATGTACTGAAAAATGAAAAAATTTAAATTATTTGGGGTGTGTTTTGTTTATATAAATTTCATGAGTCATTGATTGTAGCATTACTAATTCTTTATAATATATTATTTTATCAACAACTTAATTGAATTTTTTAATTATTTTTGGCAGCACATCGATTTGGTTTTTTAAGCCTAATGAAGTCTAATAGCATCCAAAACTTTGATATTGCCTCGAAGAGCGCTTAATTTAAAAATGTAGCAAATTGTGCAATAAGCATCCAATTAAAACTTTTTCACACAATTGCAAGCAGTCAGCCAGTCAGCCAGTCAGTTAGCCAGGCCAACAAACCAGCCAGACAAAAAGTCGGTCTAACAATGATTTAGTTTTGTGGCCGAATACAGCAAAGAGACAACAACAACAATAACATTTCTATGAATAACTTTATACTGTCGCCTATCTAACGAGCTGCAAAAATGTGAAGCGTATTATATTGTATGATATGATATAGGAGTATACTATGTATGTATGTATGTATGTATGTATGTATGTATGTATGTATGTATGTATATACGTACATAAGTATGGTGGCGGATAAAGGATTTCCGCTTGGTTGCTTGAAATATGAGCAGATTTCGACAATGATGTTGAGGGAAAAGCGTCTCACAATTTATTATGCAGTGGAAAATGTGTTATATTTCTTTCTGTTGCGATTATCATCATCATCAAGAGCATTATCATCAGCCCGGCACGCATCATAATTACAATGAGCTAAGAAGGAATTTGGTGATGGGGGGGTGAAGGAACTTCTTCTAAATATAGCCAAAGCCGATGTGACAATGTGAGAGGCGTGTTTGGATTTCGCAATTGCAGTACGACTGCTAACTACACATAATACGATTTTATGGTTATGGTTTTTGCTCTTGCTGCTCTTAAGTGGTGGAGCAAGAAGAAGAAGCAGAAGAACAAGCACGCAGAAGTTAGCACACTGTCGAAACTTTTTTTCGGGATATCGACTTACGTCGAGGCGTCGGTCGGCGAGTCGCGACATTGAATGAATGTCTTATGGCTTATGGCTCATGTCTGCGCTTAAAATCTCCACCGACCCAACACCCCCCGCCCCGCCCCACACTCACACCCACCCCAGCCCCTGCTGCTGTCCCTGCCCCTGCCCCCTTAGCTGTGCAATACATCAGGGCCTAACATTGTTTTGCACTTGGCTGACAGCTCGCTGCTTGAAGTATTTTCCAGTTTGCTCACGTATTAATTGCTCGAGTGGAAACGACGACAACAGCAACAGCAGTAGCTACAATAAAAAGAGAGAGAGAGAAAACAGTTAAGTTATCGACCAAAACATGTTTTGTTCTCTTTTTTTTGTCCATCTCTTTTCTTTCGGTTTTGGTCAGTCGTCTGAAAATGATGAAAATATTAACAAAACGCTTTGGCCGTCACTTGCATCATATTATCCTTAATGGTTTTTTTTCTTTTG
Organism: Drosophila flavopinicola; assembly: GCA_035042425.1. Taxonomy (NCBI): domain Eukaryota; kingdom Metazoa; phylum Arthropoda; class Insecta; order Diptera; family Drosophilidae; genus Drosophila; species Drosophila flavopinicola. The sequence continues at coordinate 739,264 of JAWNLL010000471.1, read as the reverse complement.
GTTTTTTTTTTTGGATTATTTGTTGATTTATGACTGCCTTTTTGTTTGTTTAGCTCAAGAATTATATGTATACTTCAAGCCTTTATAGGCTTTGCAAATCAATTTTATTTTATGGCTAGCTAGATATTGCAGAATAAGTTAAATAATAATTAAGGCGTTAAGGTAAATTTTTCATGAATTCTCTTCTGAAAGAATATCTAAAAAAGTACTTCAATCACTGACAATTTAAATTGTTTGTATGTATTTGCCCATATCAAATCATATAATACATTTCATTATGTTCTTTAGCTTCAGAAGTTGTGGTCTATATAATTTACTAAATAGCAAACAAAAATGGACAAATTCTGCATTGCACAAACTAAATTTGGTTAAGATGTTGATACTGATATCAAACCGAATCTCATGTATAAATTCTTAACTTAATCAAATCTTTCTACAAGGTCATATAATCATATGGTCATCAACTTTTATATGATATTTATAATGTACATCCTTCATATTCATTGTTTTAAGTGTCAATCATTTCTGTTATTGCTTTGTATTCCACACAATAGCATATTCTTCCTTAAGTTGTGTTCCCACTCTAATCATATTCTTCTATTCAGTTCTACCTTATAGTACTGCATATATTAGACCGCCCGCACTGCTGTCGTCTGCTGTTGTTTCTCTTCTTATACATTTCTATATATTTTTGCCTTTAACCTTACATTCCCCGCAGTGTCCATCAGCCGGGCAGACAACAGAGTCGGAGTCGGAGTCAGAGTCGTGAAGTGCATAGGAAATACGCGCTCTGAGGTTTATATTTAAAATCGAGGCACTTTATGAATGCCGATTGCATGCGTATGTAGTTTGGGCTGTGGCAATTGCAGAAGTGGCCACTGAAAATTCATCACGGAAGTCGTAAATAATGCTCCCAGACATGTTTAATGGACAGACGGGACGGACGTGCAGACAGACCAGGCAAATGTCATAGTGTGAACCGATGCAAGTACGGACTATGCACATATGCACATATGCAGATATACGAATGCATATTTATAGCATTAACCCAGTACAGATTGTGCGAGAGAGAAAGTAAGAGTAAGAGTGAGTGTGAGTGTGAGTGTTATGGTTCAATGGCTGCTCGTCTTTCATCTTGACCGACGTGCCGCAAACAGCTGCCCCAAGTGGCAGGCATCAAACTGGCAGCTTCAGTGCAGTGGCAGCCTCAGTGCCCAGCAATTCATCATTAGAACAATAGTTTAGAAACTACTCAAACTGCATTTCAACGCCCTATTATATATCACTTAGAGCGCCGAGAAATGCCACACATTAGGCAGAAACAGATCTCGCAGCTAAATCTGTTGAATATGTTACAAAAATGTGTTTGCATATTTAGCATGCGCCTCTCAAGTGGCCAAGCCCACAAGCCAACAACAAATGCAGCTCGCCCCAACTCCCCTTTTTTCACCACAACAACAACAGACATACATACATACATATATTATTACATTTGCTGCTCGGTTCGGGTTTGTTCTGTGTTCGGCTTTTGGGATTGCTAATGTTTATGTGGTTGTCTAGTAATAGCCGGCTTGTTTGTGATCATGTTGAACACATGTTGACAAAGTGTGAGTTCAGAGCTGCCACCCGGTCTGTCACTAGTACCCACATTATCCACATCATCCACAACCGACGTATCCCGAGTGCAACTGATACCGAACGGAAGCGATTCTTCTTTACTCCGTATTTGCACTTTAAACAGTCTTGAGAATATACTTGAGCTAAAAGACATTCTAAAGAAATATAAATGAAATTTAAAGAAAACACACTGCAAATTATATATTAAGTATGTAGAGACACTTTATGATTACACAATTTTAAGGTTGAAACTTTAAAAAATATAGTCTGCAAACTATATGAATATAAATAATGACAATTTTGTAATACATCAAATACAATGGGTTCCAGTGTGCACTTATTATATTTATTTAGTTTTGTAAGCAAAATGCATTAAGCATACCAAAATCAAAGTCCATCCAGTAAATATTTAAAATCCAGCATTTGATTCTTAATTCAGTTCCAGCATTTTTGAATTGCACACTAAGCAATTCACAACAAAAACAACAGCTAGATGCACAGAAACAACAGTCCTTGGCTGTTCAGAACACAAAGGCATTTCATTCAGTTTACAATATGTTTTTCTATGGACGCTTCTACTTCGTTATTATTATCAGTGGTTTCCCTTGAAGGCCGTCAAACAAGATTCCAAATGAGCCGCAGCCGCTTTGGTTTGTTTGCGAAGTCGTTATTCTTACTTGTTGTTTGTAGTTAATATAGAAAACGAGTTAATAATAGATAGTCATGGTTTTAGATTTCAAAGTAGTTTTCCCTTTTTTTTTTTAAATTAATCTTTGGTGCATACATATTTGTTACAATGCTCTCTCGATATTCTGAAAATTTCATTGTAATCATCAGTAAACACGAAAGTTATTTAATCATCTACACTAAAATTAAGGAAACACATTTTTTTATTGAAAAATAATTTTCTTACGTTTAGAAATGTGTCTTAAAACCCCAGTTCTCGATACTAATGAGTCAATTTGCTATTAGTAATTAATTTTAGTTTGTAACTACGAAGGAAAACAAATCACTTAGCAAATTGACTTAGTTAATTGATTATTCAAGCAAATTAGTCGCAATGTTCAATTAGTTGGGCCTCTTAATTTGGAGCGTGCAAAGTGCATTTTCAGTTGCTCCGCACTTGGCTTAAACCAGAGTTCAGACGAGAGCCGTATGATGATATATTTAAGGTCCAATACGTTGCTGTTTATGGGCCTGCTATTGATCGTTCTCATACCCAATGAGGTTCAATCATATGCACGTAAGCAATACCTCTACTTGAGATCATCTATCAGACAGTACATGCGGCGTTATTTCAGCGTGTTCCAGAAACGAGGAGCTGCGTTGCAAATGCTTCGAGAGCTCATGTTATCAGCTACTTTACGATGGAAGAGATGTCCTCCATGCCAGAAGATCTGTCACTGCAAAATTGGATATGTACGAGACCGGGGTATGTGTGTGACAAAGGAGAAATGCTGTGCAGGCTCTACGTGCATATCGAAAAAGGAGCAAATCATCCGAAATGTACGAAAACAGATGGCTGAAAATAGCGCAGACAAACAAATGTAAATAAATAATTATTGCTGCTTGTCTGGCAAATAAAACTATCGGAAAATGTTTGACTTTCTTCAAACTTTCAGATATTCACAAATGCTTATACTCTTTTCTAAGAAAATAGTATATTAAGTTTGTGCTGAAGTTTGTAACGCATAGAAGGAAGCGTCTGAGACCCCCAAAAGTTACTGTCAGTATGCTTAGAAAAACACAACAAATTGATGTCCGTCTGTCTGTCTGTCTGTCTGTCTGTATGTATGCAAACTAGTCCCTCAGTTTTTGAGCTATCGCGATGCAACTTTGCACAGACACTTATTATTCAAAAAAACAGCACATTGGTCGGAGCCGGCCGGATCGGACCACTATATCTTATAGCTGCCATACAACTCGAAGTCGGTTTTGGCCATAAATTCGATGTTTTCAAAGCAATTGCTTTCAATTTCCTTGTACACTTGAACATCCTTATTTTGATGAGTTAATGGGTAAAATCGCAAATCGATTGAGTCATAAACAGCGAAGATATGTGTCATTAAATATTTTAAAAGAACAGGTGCATATGAGCAAACAAAGTCAAGCACGTCGAAGATAATCCTTTCCCACTTGTTAGTATAGTGTTATTTTGTTTTTGGCTTAGGCAGCAAATCTTCAGAGATTAGGCAAGTAGGTCTGAACACTATAATGGACCATTATTAGTCCCATATTAGCTCGATTTTTCTATTTACCAATTCCGAACAAGCTGGGCGCATAACAAATTGATTATATGTATATTAAAACATTGTAATAGTGAACAATGAAACTCGTTCTTTTCGTTCAGCTTTTAGTGAATGATGATCTCATTATAACGAATTTTCCATACAGTGAAGTTTTCTCTACAATGAACAAATATAGCAACTGGAGACTTAACTCTCTTGCGTTTAGGTGTCCATATAACGAAAGTTTTCCCCAAAAGTTTAATATAGCATGATGAAGAATTGGCGAATGCAAATAAGGTTTGTTTGGATTTCTTCATCAATTGGCTTAGTTCTAATCTTTGTGGAGATGAAGATCAACGAAATCTCTAGGATTACATTTTAAAAGTATTTGAAGATTTTGCTGATGAAAAAAAATGCAAGATTGTATTATAAACAAACATTATTCAATATTCTAAAATATTCGAATTTTCTGTGTCATGAAACTTCTATATATCATAGTGATTTTCTGGTACCGTTCTTATGGCTAATTTGTATATTCATTATTCGTGCTAATTAGTCGCATTTAGCCATTTAGGTCAGATCAGAGCCGATGTTGTTACGTCTAGTCCCAAATTCGTAATCAGACTATAACGACACATCAGATGGCATATTCAAGGCTTAAGGCGTTGATGAATATGTGCCTCATAATTGTGGCGCTGGCGCCCAATGAGATGTTGTGCAGGAATGGTAAGGACTATTGCTGTCTACATGTACCAAATGACGCATAATATATACAGCGTTATTCTAGTATGCTACAAGAATGAGATTTATGGCTGTAGACATTGCTTTGAGCCGTCGTGCGATCAATTGCTTTATGATGGTGAAGACTGTCCACAGATTTGTAAAATGTCCTGTAATTGTGCCATTGGATATGTACGTAAATACGGCCGGTGTGTGACAAAGAATTTCTGCTGTGCATCAACAAAATGCACCACGGAGAAGGAAATCAAGTTTTTGAAAATGCGACTATCGAGCTCAGGAATGACTGTTTATTAACACTGGCAAGTCATTCGACAATCGAGAAAAGTCAATTGAAGTAAGTGATGTAATGTAATTATTATAATTATTAATAAAATGTAAAGAATGTAATGTTGTTTTAACTATGTCACTTTCCCCGATTGTGAATGCAAGAAGCTCCCAAATATTTTGAAGCCCATAACAATTTAGGTGAAACAGTTGACGTTTTATTTGGATATCTTTCGTAATCAAATGCTTCAAGGTCGGATATGTATAGGATATTGAATGCATGTTAAAAGAATAAAAGTCTTGCACATCGATCGATACAATGAATAATATGAGAGGCACATAAATTCTTGCTTACGATTTAAGAAACAATGGAATGCAAAATCGATACTTCCCACCTTGACGCCTGCTAGCGCAGGTAAATCTCAGTCAGAGTGACGCTGAGTGGTTGAAAATATACACACACACCCACAGCAGCACACACACACACACACACACGCACACGAAGACGTTGAAGGACGGCGAGGCCAAGAAAAATCAATGAAACAAAGCGGGCTAAGGCGCGGCTTAGGATGCGTGCGGATTATAAACCAGGCCCAGATGCGACAAAGGCCATAAGGCCCAAACAATGGCCACGTACCAAGAGAAGGTAAAGCATCCCTAGCAACGGCTAGCAACGGCAAACTCTTATCAATGCCATCAAATCCGGCCACAATTCAGCTCTGAGAAGGTGCCAATGTTTTGACAGCGTCTCAAACCAAAATGTGTTAATAGAAATTGACGTTACTGTCGCTTGTTGTTTCTGTGGCAGCTCAATACTTTGAAAACAGGAAACCAAAGCGTGACTGAAATTTATAAATGCTTTTTACGCAACATTTTCCGCTTAGATTTTATGTCAACTTGACTCTATTCTCCAAAGAATTCATTATTCTTCCTCTTTTTCTTGTATATCAAAATTGTTAATTTCATTGAATCCATCTAATTGTGCAGCTGACTTAAGCATACGAAATTTGTCTGTAAAGCACCTGAAGCTCGATTTTCGTTGGGTCTGTAAAGAACGGTTTTATAAATAGATTACCTGTGCAGTTACGTGAGCTTCAGGTAAATCACTTAATTCACCTGCTGATCAGCGCATATTTAAACAGGCGCCAACTGAGTATATGTAAATATACAACTAGACTTACTTATTTCATTTTTTTTTTCAAAGTTTCAAAACGCTTTGTTTCTAGCTAATTGAGTTGCCATTGCTCAACAAGCATTTCCACACAATTTGCCAATTCAGTGCTCCCACTCGGAGTTAGACGGCAGATTGAATACGTCTACCGACGTCTTCCGCCCTTCCGATTTTCCGCTTTTCCGCCTTTCCGCCCCCTGTCTATTTTTGTATGCGACGAAAGTGCATTGACATTGCCCTATTGCAAAATTCATTGGCAGCCCATGCCAATTTTAATTCTTTCTTATTTATTTATTTTTATTCTCCTTCGTTTCTTTGCTATCTATCGCTGGGTCTAATACCCTGTGCTACTAAAATTACTGTTAGTTAGGAGTAAAATGTTTGTTATATATTGAAATTATAAAATTTTTATATTGAAATTATAAAACAGCTACAAAGTATGAATAATTTTCAAAATATTTACATTAAAAATATAAAGTTAAAGTTACGTTAAGTTCTGAGCGTATTCATAAATACAAATTGGTCCAACATTTTTTGCAAGGATTGTTGAAAATCCAGAGAAACCCAATCAAAAGAAACAAACAAATACAAGAAAAAGTAAAAACTAAATGTGAGTATATAAAATTTAGAGTTAAAAAGCGAGACAGAGGATAGAGTGATTAATAAACAAGAGATAGTTGGAAGCCGATAAGTACAGTAACGAAAGAAGAATAAATATAAAGAAAAGAGAAGTACAGAGAAAATATGTAAATGGAGATTAAAGATATAGAGATTAAGATATGGAGATTATGATTCGGAGGTATGGATAGATTGTTTTAAAGAAATTTGATTTGGAGACAATAATGGATTTAAGTATATATTTAAGTATAGAAAAAGTATGCTTAATAACCTGTCAATAGAAGATGGACCGCTTCGGAAAGAAAATTGCAAATATTATACTTTAAGGGAGTTATTTTCTTAGGTAAACCAAGTAACCAAAAAATAAATTATGCATAATTAGAATGATTTACTACAGGCTTTCAAATTAAAGATTGAAAATTTTGAAAGAAAAAAAACTCAAAATACTATACATTTTGCAGAGTAATTTTTTAAAACAAAATATAGTAACTGGAATAGAGATTATTGTTGCTATTACTTGGATACTGAATAACCAAGATCTAATGTCGACATGTGAGTAAGCGCAGGGTATCTCGTAGTCATTACATCAGCTTCCCATTCTGCATTTGCAACCCGCATTCGCTTAGCTGCACAAGTGAGGACAAACGGCTGTATGTTAAATGCCAAACAGGGCCAGAGGGCCAGAGGGCCAGATAGGATCCAACAACGTTCCACTAACTGCCTCAAATGCCGCGTGACGCATAGAAATGTTTCAATTTTATTTTTATTTTCTCAAATGCATACATGTATGCACATGCATATATATACATGAATTTACAGTATATTTTGCATGTCTCCTGCGGGGTCTTGACGCCTCGTTGGTCGCACATTTGTCCAGTTCTCGCTGGTGGCTCCCGGCTCCCGGCTCCCAGCTCCCAGCTCCGGGTTCGCATTCAAAACTGAGCGCATAAACTGCACAACAACAACATTAACTTTAATGTGACAATTGCTTTGTTATTGCATTTAAATTGCACATGCGCCACAATGGGTTCATAATGTTTCTAGGTTTCAGTTGGTTGCCTATGCAATTTTTCTTATTTACATGGCGATTTGAATTGCACAACAGTTGACTGACTGCGGGCTTACAAAGCAAGCAGGAACTAAAGTGTCGAAGAAGCCAAATTGCTGACCCATTTGTCTTAATTGAGTATTCGCATATGGAAAATATACAAATTATTACATTTAAGATTCTGCTCATAAACTGTTTAATAGATTAAGCTGAAATGTATTCTGCGGATATTTTTGATACAATTATTTCAGTTTGTAATCAAAGTCTAAGCCGTTTCAAGTTTAAATTGAGTTTATTAGTCTGATTGCCAGCTCAAATTCCCGAATAGTTATGGTAGTTTTCATACTTTTTAATGACTTTTGGAGCTTATAATTATATTTATTTTCTCTGTTATTAGAACAACATTCTACATATTTACGATTTCTAATATCCGTGGAGAAAAACTTTTTTTTTTTTTTTTTTTGATTTTTATTTGGCAAGCTACATAGGGTGTTTACCCTATTTCCAGGCCGGTATAACTTTAAACTTTAAAACCCAATCCTCAGTGGGGAGATGACGCTGTTGTCAGCACGGGTATGCTATAATTTATATTGCTATAATTTTCTAAAGAAGCCGGCCGTTCCGCGACCGGCCAAGGATCCAGAGGTCCGACGGGTGCTTGCGCTTTAGACGCCTATGTCTCGCCGGTCTTGCGAGTTGTCTAGCCAGGCGGTTAGAGTGGTCTAACAAACGTGCGCGATACCGGTTGGAGCTTTTACTTATGGCCTCACACACCGTTGATTTCCGGTCTCTGAATCGACAAGAATACGAAACGGGAAAAGTAAAAATATATTTTAAGACCCCCGATATTATATTAGTAGTGTGAATAAATACAGTTTTTGTTTTAACCAAATTTCGAGATATTTCAAAAGTGAAGTAAATACAAAATTTCTTTGATATATATAACCTGAGCTAAGAGGAGAAGAGAAAGTTCCGTTTGCAGGTACTATTAGAAGAAGATAAGAATGAATCTCCCCAATGGAATTTGTCTCTGCACTGCGGATCGCGTTTGCAACCGTTGCAATTTGATGGAATTCCGCCGCCTGCTGCTGAGCGAGCGGCTGCGCAATTCGTTCGCCCAGGACATCCAAGGAGCCGACTGCAAGTGGCTGCTCTTCGGCATGGCGCTGCGCAGTCCGCGCTACCCCGACCTCCTGGTGCCCTGTCCGCCGGACTATCTCACCACCGCCGGCTTCAACATCAATGCGGCCAGCTACGTCGCCGGCCAGCTGCCCGAGATGAGCAGCGACTTCCAGCATCGCCTGGTGCACTATCAGCTGCCGCGCGAGCAGGTCAATCTGCTCTACTGGCTCTTCCGGGAAAGCCGCGCGCCCCAGCTGCACCACCTGCAGCCGGCCGAGCGCAGCCAGCTGTGGCGCCTCCTGCGCCACGAGCCGCAAGTGGCGCCCAGTCAGGTGTTCCGCATACAGCGCCACCACTTCTTCCACGCCACGGACACGTGCTACTTCGTCTACTACAGCGGCGCCATGGAGGAGCTGTTCTCGCTGATGTCCTGCGACCGCCACGACATCGGCGACGCCTCGCTGCGCTTCCACGACGATCTGGAGTGCGCCTACCGCCTGGCCGAGCTGTGCCACGGCTGGGGCTACTTCGTGGGCGGCTCGCTGCTGCGCTGCGTGGCCGTCTGCGAGATGCATCGCGAGTGGGCCAACCGGGTGCACGTGCGCTATCTGCTGGTGTACAGCGCCAACTTCCGGCCGCAGCAGCTGGAGGTGCGCCTGCGCCATTGGGTCATCATCCAGGAGTCGTACTTGGGCCGCGATGAGCGCAGTCGCCAGGATATGCGCGACTACATGGCCATGGTGGAGCAGGAGCGCCGCGACCGCGTTCAATCGTCGCAGGGCTGGCCGTCGGACTTGTTCCTCTCGATATATTTTCTAAGTTGAGAGTGAATATTTGTATTTCAATAGTCACAGCTCGTGACACGTGTGTGTGTGTATGTGTGTGTGTGTATGTGTACTAAACATAAAACAGCACTTCAAAAACGCTCAAACATTTAATAAGCTCACACAATACCATTATATATATATATATGTGTGTGTGTGTGTGTGTGCCTGGGAATTTTCGGGCGCGTAAACAGCCAACAAATTTGCCCACTAAATGATTACTATTATTATATTATTTCGGACCGCTGCGACCATTACCTATAATGTGGCTCGGCTCGGACATGTTGCTGGATCTTTTTGGCGGTTGGTGGTTCGTGGTTTTAGCCAGCAACCATAGTCCATGTAATTTTTTTATGTCTGCCTATAAAATGCAATTAAATTGCCAGCACTTTGCTGGAGAAAAACAAAATTTAAGATAAAAAGCAAAATTATGGTATGTAATGTTGGGTTTTCACAACTTCAACTGGAAAGTGTTTCTAATTGAGTCCAATAAAACGTTATCAACTTATACTCTTGATAGGCCATTTGCTGCTTTTTTTCAACAAATTCTAAGGCATGAGTCTATCTCATATTTTCTACACATTAAATTCAATTTAACGAGCGCTTAATGCGTTAAATCAACTTCACACGTCACTCAAACTTAAATTAAGGTCGCCCCAGTCGAATTAAACGAGAGCCGTTTCCATTTCGAATATTGTATTATTGAAATGTCGATTATCTTAATCTAACACTTAAACATTCATCAATCAAGCTCCTAATGTCCCTTCACTGCGGCCCCCAGAGACCCACACAGCCCCACATTGTCCGGCCCCCGAGTGGGTTACAGATTGTGGAGCATTGTTCTTCTTCTGCTGCTCCCACTTTTTTTTGCCCACAGCTGCTGCTGTTTTTGTTGTGGCAGGCGAGCCTCATAATGTTGAAGTTTGTCAACATTAACTACACTTAATTCAAAATGTCAGCACACACACACTCGCTCCTAAATTGTAGCTGCATGTGTGTGTGTGCGTGTGTGTGTGTGTGTGTGTGTGTGTTTGTTCTGCACATTATTCCCAGTTGCAAAACTTTTTGTCGCCAGTTCAGTGAACGTCCAGTCCCGGAGCGATCGGTCACACGTTCTCTATCCCTGCTTTCGTATACCCTGCAGACATGTGAATGTTGAAAAGGGGTATATTCAAATTTGCAAAATTACCAATAGCTATTAGCATCCCATAAGGTACTGTCCATTGTATAATCTCAGAGAATAAAAGCGTAGGCGCGAACAAATTTGGTATTTGTCATTTCGGTTTCATATGTTGTCCAAATGTAATTTGAATTTTGACTTAAAACTTGCTTTATTTGTTTTTTTATTTATATGAGTTATATTTTCGGAAATGTTCTAATTTCTGAATTGTTGAAATTTCTGAACGTGTTTTTATGTCAAATGAACTACTTACGTTAGATTTAATAGTTTTCAGTGACTTTCAGAGTTTATATAAATATTTTGTATACTATTCGAAAATTCTATTCTGCATATTTACGATTGCTAATATCTGTAGATATTTTTAAGTATTTAGCATCTAATTTCTGACCGATATGAATGTTAAAATTTCTGCAAATTTCCAACCGTTCCCTAAACATGTACAAACTATCGAATGACCTTAGCCAGGCTATCCTTAAGTCGATCACATTCAATATTCTTTTCACTATAGAGCTGCATAAATTACGCAATAAAAATGTCGCAACAATTGAAAAGTTGGCTGTGCGTTAAACTGCATAAAGTGCAACAATTACAGGCAGGCAATTGTAATGTGCGCCCTTTGCAGCATTTTGTGTTGCAATTAACGACAAGTTTGTTTCCTAGTTGTTTTTTTTTTTTTATTATTTCTTTCTTTTTTTATGCAGTTGCGTGCTGCCCCTTTCAGTGGATGATTAGAACTTTGGCGCGTATTAAATTTGTTCTTTACAACCATGGTGCCTTGAAGTGTTTGCATTTCTGCATTTTTGCATTCAGCTAGTGCTTGGGGGCTGGGGACTAGAACTAGAGGCTAGGGGCTAGGGGCTAGGGGCTGGGGGCTTCCGTTTGGCGAGGCGTGTCTGTAATTGCCCATAAGCATTGTAATTGTTCGCTTGTTTATTTACTTTCTGCTATTTCCTCTGCCTTTGCTTAATTCCCGAGAAGTGTTGAAGAGCAGCAGCTGCGCCAGCTTGAAGTGACTGAAGTGAAGTGCTGGACAGGAATGAGTGCAAAGTAGCCGCTGTCGAACACTGGCCATTGAACGGTACTTAGTCTATAATGTTTATGCAGTTTTATGCAGTTGCTCAAAACAGAATTCCCATATGAACTTCACCTACGTTCATATGAGGTTAGTTTCACGATTGTTAATAATATAACTGGGAATATAAATATAATAATAATGGAATTCAAATTGATTTGAAGCAAACATAAAGATATGTTAGAAGCTAAAATTTTGCCAACGGCAATTGCTAAAATCTAAATAAATAAGAATATATATAAAGCTTTCTTCTTGTACGATTACGCTTTGCACAATTTTCATCCGTGTCCTACAGTAAATTAGTTCACCTTTTCTCAACAGGACTCTCTCCCCCTATAATAAATTGTTATATTCTCTTGCATCTACGGGATTTCTCCCTACATCTTGCTTTGCCAATTTCTTTATTTAATCATTCTACAACTATTTCTGATCTGATTAATTTACTCTCTCTATCCCCTATGTCGCTTTAATATTATATTATTATACTATTTTTTGAAGAAAATATTATATTAACTTTGTGCTGAAGTTTGTAATGCATAGAAGGAAGCGTCGGAGACCCCCAAAAGTTACCTCCAGTATGCTTAGAATGACAAAACAAATTGATCTAGCCATGTCCGTCTGTCCGTCTGTCTGTATGTATGTATCTAGTCCCTCAGTTTTTGAGTTATCGCAATGAAACGTTGCACTTAGACATATTATTCAAAGAGACAGCACATTAGTCGGAGCTGACCGGATTGGACCACTATATCTTATAGCTGCCATACAATTGGAAATTAATTTAATATTGCTAAAGAAAAATTTAAATTCGTATCATACCAATTCTTATCGATTTTTGACAGCATATGAAATTTCAGTGGAGCGGTTGGCAGAGTGAAAATTTTCTAAAGGTTCGGCACGCCGAAGATAATCCTTCCCCACTTGCTTTAATGTAATTTTACTTTTTCTTTATTTATTTAAATTTACTAACTTCTAATACTCATTTTATAGGTCTTGTTGGATGTATTTCTAGGTTTTCCCAATCCTTGCAGTAAATGTTGCACAAATGTACATTTGAAATATTTTGTAAAATATCTTAAATTTATAATATTAGCTGACTTTATTTTGTTGGCAAATAATCAATCAAAAATTCATTAAATTCAAGACAAATGACTTTCATTAGCAACATATTTAATATAAGGAAATTCAAATTGGAATATAGATATTTCTCCTGATAACAAATTTTAGACATTAAAGTTTTACGTGCATTATTATCTTAGAGCATTACAACGAAATAAAAATATGTATTTTTAAAAAGTTTTTCAAATTGAAAAAAAACTTTATTCTTTCTTAAATTCTTCCACATATTAAATTGTGCTCTGTAGTTTTGCATATCTATTTCATGGTCTCTGACCTATCAAGATCTCAAAGTCCTTTCATTTTCTGACAGCTTCCTAATTTGTGTCCTTGGTGAGACAACCTGATAAAGTCTGTCTGACATGCTGGCACTTTTGGAATCTCGTCAGGCAGCTGACTAAATTAGCCAAATGCTGCAGCAGTATTAGGTCATATTTTAGCTGAAATCACGCTGAAAATTTTTGGTGCGGTTTCCTACCAACTGGAATTTGCTGAAACGAAACTTTCTATGATGCCTATCAGAATGAAGCCAGCGACTATAAAATTATCCCAAGCTTCACGCGAACAAAAAATGGTGTAGTCAAATTTTTGGCGTAATTTTCCTCCATTCGTTTTCTTTTTAGTCTCTAGCTTGGTAGTAAACCAGGCGTAGGCTATTAATTTTATGAGGCTACGAAATGGGCAGACTGACACAAAGACCGAAAACAAGGCTGTGGCTGGGGGCAGGTGGGGGCAGGTAAAACTCAATATTGGCGCTGAGCCAAGGTTGGTGATTTTAATAAAATTGTACGTAGTACTTTGGCCTGGCTTTTCATAATGTGGATTTTATGCTGATTCAATGTTTTGTGCTCGATGCTGCCGCAGATTGAAGTTGAAGCGGCGCGTTAAATTAACAACAGTCTCCCCTATTCCCACTGGGTCCATTACAAGTGGTGATTAAATGTGCGTAATGTGTGCTACAGTCTGTGCCCATTTTCTTATCAATATGCTAGTGAAATGTCGATGCAAAACTTAAACTCTGAACAACTTTAAGCATAAATCTCTTTTGCCGCGAGCTGGTTACACATTCGCCCTAACAAAGTTATGAAGTTATGAATATTGATAGGGCTGTTGCATAATTTGCGATGCTTTTGTGTCGAAATTCTAGTAAAGGCCCACGCCAAGATTGAGTTTGACGTCATTTGGGATTACACATGCCCCCAATACGCCATATTCACTACATACATAATTGCCTTTGCTCTGGCGCAATCACCTCAACGTGATGGCTAGAGGGGGCCTGAACAGCCCCACCCCCACTCGAAGTTTGGTGTAATGTGTAGTCGTTGAAAATTAGTTGAATGCTCAGTCGGAGACTGGCTATGACTGAATATAAGGCTAAGGCTCGGGCTCGGGCTCGGGCTCAGGCTCAGGCTCAGGCTAGGGAGCAACCTTATCAGCAGCCAAAGGCATTGTCCCGGCGAATTATGGCATCGTATGGGTTAATTGTATTACCTGCCACGTGGCGTTTATAAGAAAGGTGAGGCGTTACATTTTGCAAAGTATTTTCGAGCCTTAATCACAACTGAATTAAGCTGCTCTTATGAGCGACAATTGGGTTTGCTAAGATTGTTTTATAGCTGCATAAAACTCGAAAAGGGTTTGATTACTTTTTAAATGCAAGCTATTTTATGTAAAAGCTTAAAGAGCTCGCTATAAATGTAAATCTAACTACACGAAAGGTCAGAGTGTGTTTTTTCACCTTTTTCGAACGAACTCGACGCTTAAAACAAACTTTGTATGCACTCAAAAACTTAAATGCTATTCATTGGAAATTACACCAAAAGAGCAAACAATTTTAAAGTATTTAAAGTTAATTTTATTGAATTTTATTTGAATATTTAAGCATTTTGTTGTTGAGGGGCGATATTTGCTATATATGAATATACTTGTGTATACAACATGGCATAATATGCATCATATTAAATCCGCTTTCATTTATTCTTTTCTTAATTTTTTCTTATTTGGCATTGCAATTTGCATTGCCAAAAAAAAGCACGCAAGCATTTGCGCTTAAATCCGCTGAAATTCAAGATGTTTTTTTTTGCATACCCGAAAGGCGCATGAAATTCAGCTTTTTTCCAAACCAGTGCATTTAACAGCCAAAAGCCACCCCAACCACCGCTTCCACCCCCCCCCCCTCTTTTGTGTTTGTACCACAATGTTTCATTTTGAATAATTTCCATTAACTAAATACGCTTGCTCGTTGCACAACGTTGCCAGCTTTTTTTGCGTGGCAAATTAAAAAGAAAATACTGGAAAAAAAACGAATAAAAATATATGCGAAAGTAATAACCGGAAGCCATGACCTCCATTTTGTTCAGCTGCAAAAGAAATTCTTCGTTTGGGCCCATAAGGAAATGCGGCTCAAATGAAAATCGAGCCTGGCAACTAGACGCACTGCGTACATGTGATGACATGTAGGTCACAATGTGTGCATGTGTGTGTGTGTGTGTGAGTTTGCGTGTGAACAAACAATGCACATATTCAGTTGCAAGTGCTCAAAAAATGGTATGTGGGTGCTTGCTGGCAAAGTCAACACACGATATTGCACATACGTCGCATATGGGCGCTTTCGTTTACGTTTCTTCAGTTTCACCCAAAGCCCATTACACAAAGTGTGGTTTGTTGTTAACGGCTCGGCAGCGCACACACACACACACACACACACACACACGACACACATACATACATTTGCATGCATTTTGCTTTGGTTTATTCATCTACACTTTTTTTAAAAAATTTTTTTTTGTTTTTTTTTGCTGGCTTCACCCTTTTTTTTGGCGTAATGGTCATGGGGATTATTTTGGTTACAAAGTTGAGTGCAAGTGCTGAAATTGTAATAATGACCAGTCTCATATATGCATATATGCACACATTCACAAAAATGTACTGTTGTTTGCATGCAGATGTGTTGTCTCATGTCTCGTAGAGGGCAAAACAAAAGTTGCCGTTTCTGGCCATGTTTAAATTGCTCGACAAGTTGGGCAGCAGTTGTGGCTGCTAATTGCTGCTTTTATAATTGCTGCCTTTCTTTGCATAACTAGACTGTGGCTGAGTTAATTATCTATACATAAGTAATGTAGTCAATAAACGCAGTTGATATTCCTAGATGATACCCTGAATCCAGTTCAAAGTTATAACTTTATAAGTATGTGCATTAAAAGTGCAAAGTTATACCTACAACAAGTAAGAGTGCTCTAGTCGGGAGTGCCCGACTAGGAGATACCCTGAACCCAGTTCTGACATCCATTCATACTTGCCTAATAGTGTGTATACATACAGACACACACATACTGCAAGCTGTGCAAGCGGTTTAAGCAGTTAGGTTGCTTTTTCACTGAGCCCCACACAATGGAAAGTAAAATCTTAAATAACTTCTGTGTTTATTGTCCGATCTTTCTAAAATTTGTAAGACATAACATTGGCTATAAAATGTGTGACCAAACCAAATTGCAAGGTCATACATTCAAAAATGAGTTCTTTGAATTTTTGGGGGGATTGGGGGGTGGTATCCAAAAAGTGAAACATTTGTTACATGTGTATGCTATTCGAGACTATACATGCCAAATTTGGGGCCTCTAGCTCTTATAACTTTTAAGTTAAGGCCCAAAAACGCTAGTCTGAAATCGAAATTTGTCGATAACATTTAAACGGGATGAGTTATCGATAAAATTAAATAAACTTGATCTGTCCCGGGACTACGAGAACTTATATTCCAAATATGAAGTCTCCAGCTCTTGTAGTCTCTGATATCAGCGTGTTCATACAGACAGACGGACGGACGGACGGACAGACAGACAGACGGACATGGCTAAATCGACTCGACTGTTGATACTGATCAAGAATATATATACTTTATATGGTCGGAGATGCTTCCTTATGCCTGTTACATACTTTTGCACAAAACCATAATACCCTTTTTACCCATTTTTAATGGGTTCAGGGTATAAAAATGGATGTTCTCCAGATTTAGGTGGATCGGGGCAGGTATTTAATGAGGATTATGCAATTTCAATTCGTACAGAGTATATATGGAAATATGTAATAGAATCAAGAGAATCGCTTTACTTGAGGTCATATTTTGTTGAGTGTGGTGATTGTGACAAATAAAATAAATTCAATTAATGTAGTTATGTCATACAATTTGGTTTGATATTGTAATATTAGTTCATATCCGAAAATAATAAGTACCAATAAGTGCCATGATGTATATGCATTATCAATTTAACGAATAAACTATCTTAATCTACATATGATTGCGCATATAACCAAAAGACTATTAATTTCAATAAGTAAGTGCCACCAAATTGCAAATGAATTCACACAAAAGTGCATTCTTGTGTTCAACTAACCAATGAGACAGATGTTGCAATTCCATGATCATATATTCATTCCCACAATTTTATCTTCTCGTTATACTCTTTTCGAAGAAAATAGTATATTAAGCTTGTGCTGAAGTTTGTAACGCATAGAAGGAAGCGTCTGAGACCCCCAAAAGTTACTGCCAGTATGCTTAGAATGACAAAACAAATTGATCTAGCCATGTCCGTCTGTCTGTCTGTCTGTATGTCTGTATGTCTGTATGTATGCAAACTAGTCCCTCAGTTTTTGAGCTATCGCTATAATACTTTGCTCAGAGACTTATTATTCAAAGGGACAGCACATTGGTTGGAGCCGGCCGGATCGGATCACTATATCTTATAGCTGCCATACAACTGAAAGTCGGTTTTGCCCATAAATCCCATGTTTTTAAAGCTATCGCGATACAACTTTGCACAGATACTTATTATTGAAAGGGACATCACATTGGTTGGAGCAGGCCGGATCGGATCACTATATCTTATAGCTGCTATACAACTGGCAATGAATAAAATATTCTTAGAACAAAAAAAATGTTACGCGACAAAACGATTGTGTACATCTTATGAAATTTCAGTGGTGTAGTTGGCAGAGTGAAAATTGCCTATAGGTTCGAAAAGAGTATAAAATCTTCGGCACGCCGAAGATAAGCCTTCCCCACTTGTTTTTGTTTGCTTTGCATTTGGTGGCGAAGTCAGTTTTCGGCGCCAACAGCAGCAGAAAAGCTGCCACATTGTCGCCAATAATAATTCAGCGACTGCGTGGCTGCCATAAATGAAATGATTTATTAGCAGCTTCTCGACAAACTGAAATGGCAAACCCGATACGATCCAAACCGATCCGACCACACGAAAAACCGCCAGCCGAAACCCTACACGTATCTCGTATTCTTGTATCTTTTTATCATTTCGCACATATGGCTGGGACAATGCATATCAACGTATGTATTCGTGAGATAAATTATCATTTGCAATCAGTATTGCTTATTAACGCTCCGAACATATTGTGCTCTGTCATCAAGTGACGTTAAAATACAACAACAGAAATAAATAATAAATAATAGCAATAAACTAAATGACATTGTCGCAACATTGTGAGACAGCTTTTTGTTTCTGGCTGTTTATTTTTGTTGTGATTCCAAACGTCAGACGGAGATTCAGTGACGTTTTTATTGTTAGTCTCTTTTTTGTATTGTTCACTTTATTTGGTTTATTTTGCATATGCTTAACACATTTTTCACAATTGGCTGATTATGGCGCGTTGTTGTTCTTCTTGTTACTGTTGTAGTTACTGCTGACTGATGCTTTCAGATTTTCCAGCAGCTTTTATTTGATTTTAATGAATTCCCCCTAAAACGAAACATAGCTGCGACAAACACAGATGGAGACACAGATTTGGCGCCAGCATAAATTATCCCAGTGTTTAGTTTTTGCCTGTCATTGTGTTTGGCATTTGACGTGTGTATTCGTATTCTGTGTGTTGTGTTTGTTTTATGTATGGAATATTTGTGCTTTTATTATCTGGCAGCGTAGCAGTAGCAACGACAATTATCTATTTTTGCAGGCAATATAAATGTAGGCTTGTGCCAATTTCAGATATGGTTTTTGTACCCCAAATTATATCTTGAAATGAAAATATGCCTATTTTTAGTTGTATACTTGAAAAGTAATTTGTGACATTAAACGATATCATTTCTATACAAAAGTTGAAACTGATATTTTTAAAAAAGGTTCGAATATTTCATGTCTAAATAAGATTTCCTAAGAACAGACTAAAACTCCTTGGAACTTGACAAATTACTCTTTGCCTTCAAAGTCTATTCATCTTCTATTATACATATGGCTTCTGATTGCAATTAGTTTAATGTGCTTTTAGAAGTCATTAATTTTCAATAAGTCCAAACCTACCCTTTAGGTTATTGTTTTTATATATAAATTTTATGAAATATATTATAAGCATAAAATGGTGTTTGCTTTTCTTGTAATCCTCTTAGAAGCCCAAAAAAGTTGAATATACCCTTTTCATGCCTTGCCGCACAAAACTTTCAGGCCATTAGATAAAAATAACGAACGGTCCAGACCTGAGCGGACTGAAAAACATAAAAAAAAGGAAAACCCGAAAACGAAGAGAAAAAACGCGTCTTACCTTAAGTTTTTAAGTACTTGAAAAAGTTGTTGGTTGGGCCACTCAAAATAAACAACATTGAAAATAAAACTAATTGCTAATCGAGCATTAGAATGTTTCGACCCAAAGCGAGGTTACCTGCTGTAGGTCTAATGAGAGTCTGTTCGAGGTAAGAGCGGCTTACGTAGCTACAGCTACGTAATTATCCTGTTAAGCTCAAGGATGGCAGAGTTGCCAACTGGTTTTCACCAGCCAGCACTCTCTCTGTCTTTTGGCTATTGTTTGAATGCTCGGTTGGCCTGCTCCACTTCAGGAACTCGACTGCTGTCGTTCGGCTTCCGTAATGTCAGGCATTTGGGTCCTGTGGTTTTTCCGCTTGTTCCCGTTGTTCCACTTGTTATTTCTGTTGCTGTTCTTGCTGTTGTTATTGTTGCTAAGCATACAACTCGTTATTTTTGTTACGTTTTACTTTTCGCTTTTCTTCTAATTTAATTTGCGGTCAACCAACATGGCAAAACATAAAAAGCAGCCCAGGAAACATAAAGTAGCTGCTCTCGCTGCCACTTCTACACTTTTTTAAGCCCTTTAAGAGTCAGCTAATTTTAGCCCAGCCTGTCTTAAAATAAATAAAAATGTATATAAAATCAGGCGATAATCATTTATATTTGGGGTAACATAGATCCTGACTCTTGCACTCTCCTTACATTTAAATTAAATTATATTTTTAAGACTTTGTTCAAATATCACAAACAACTTTTGTTGGTTCAGAATATATTATGACGATGTTGTGATGATAATAACACTAGACTTTGGTGAGCTTGATAATGTCATCCTAGTAAACAAAAAAGGTTTAGGCAAAAGGATTAAATTTCACTCAATTGATTCTATGGGATATATTGGTCGAATGTTGATCAAATGTTTGATTACTATTATTTTTTGGAAGGTAAAAGTAATTGAAAATCTCTTCGTTCTCAGATTATATGATTAAATCAGCATATCGCTTTAATATGTTGCACATTTAATGACAAACTTTTAATAAATATCTTCTGCAAGTATGAATACGTAAAGGTTTCAGTCCTGTGACTGACACATGCCTGAAACCCAAAATCCTAACGTTCCATCCGCAATTTGTTTTCTTATAAGAATTTTCCATTTTGGCAGTTTTGAAATTACATTTTAATTTGGACCGACGACCTTTAAATTCTAAGACGTAAATTTACTTAGTATCCAACGTAATGAGTGGCGCCCCCTGGTGTTTGGGTGCCGTAAACGTGGCAAGCATTTTTGCGCCTACACAAATATTAAGTGTTGTCCTGCGACCGGGTTTTGAGCGTCCTCTCCGTTCGTTTTATCCTCCCGTGTTTTTAATAGGCTTTTGTGCGGCTCTCATTTTGCTTGTCGCCCAGGACACGACAGTTTGCCTGTTTGCAGTTTCTGTTTTTCCTTCTTATGTTTAAGTATCGTATTTTTTGCTTATACAAACAAAATGTTTTTTTTCAAAGCTCTTTTATCTATATTTCGTTTTCGTTGCAGGTAAGCGAAAGCGTTTGTAAAAATTCAAGTGGCCACTTCCTTATATTTTGTTGTTGCTTTTATGAGCAAACAATTTGCCAGGAGAGAAATGAATGTCGAAACATAAGATCTTAAGAAAATTCTTTTAACAAACTTCAAAACTTTTATGACCATATACCATTTGGTTTACTTAACTTAAATGTTCACTAAAATATGGCGAAATTTACCTTACTTACTGTTTAATGTCAACAAGCAGTTTGTTTGATACTCGTTGATAGCTCATTGCTGTGAATTAAATTTAATTAAACAGCTGCTTAACGGGAAACTTAATTAATCGAATTCGCTAACCAATGATTAATACAATGAACTGCTGACAAATAAGCAACACATAATACACCGCCGACAAAGTCCATTACACGAGCACACACAGAGACACACAGAGACACACAGAGACACACACAGACACACATATACACACACAGAGACATACACATACACACAAATACACACACAGACACACACAGCCACACACAGCCACACACACAGCCACACACAGACACACACAGCATCACACTCCTGTGACAATTAGGCAAATCGTAAAATCAATTGAGCGCCCATTGCATTTCGTTGACTTGTCACAAATAAAACACCAAGAACAAAGTCAAACAATTTGATAAATTCACACACACAGACACGCACATACACGCGCACTTTCGCACAGCCAACTTATTTGCCCAATTAGAGCATTAAACCTAATGCCAACACGATTGCAATTAATTACCGAAGAAATTAAATTGCATGTTCAACACGTAGTGGCAAATATTAAGCTTGGCCATTACCAAAAGCGTAGCCAGCGACATGGCTGCCATTACACACACACACACACACACACACACACACACACACACACACTCACTTACACACACAGACACACAGATACACATATACGTATGCAGGGCAATGTGTGTAGTCCGCGTTAATAATGGCACCAGGCATCAGGCATCAGGCATCAGGTTAGGTTTCGTGCCCCACAACAGACCCCAAAAACAAGACCACGGACCACGTCGCCCTGCACTTAAAATAAGCCACGTTTTATGGCGCTCTTTTATTTTTTCTCGCGCTTTATCTAAAGCGCCAGCCAAAAAGTTTTTATACCCTGAACCCATTAAAAATGGGTAAAAAGGGTATTATGGTTTTGTGCAAAAGTATGTAACAGGCATAAGGAAGCATCTCCGACTATATAAAGTATATATATTCTTGATCAGTATTAACAGCCGAGTCGATTTAGCCATGTCCGTCTGTCTGTCCGTCTGTCTGTATGTATGAACACACAGATATCAGAGACTACAAGAGCTAGAGACTTCATATTTACTAGTCCCGGGACAGATCAAGTTAATTTCATTTTATCGATAACTCGTACCGTTTAAAAGTTATCGATAAATTTCGATTTCAGACTAGATTTCTTGGGACATAACTTCAAAGTTATAAGAGCTAGAGGCCCCAAATTTGGACATGTATAATCTCGAATAGCATACACATGTAACAAATATTTCACTTTTTGGCCATAATCCATGCCCCTAAACCTATCGCGATGAAACGTTGCAAAAAATGCTATTATTTAAAGGTACGACCTTGCACATTTGGTTTGAGTCACACGAATTGCTTGCCCACAAATATCTTCAATAAGATCGGACAATACAACACAGCAAGTTAATTAAGATTTAACTTTCCATTATGTGGGGCTCAGTGAAAAAGCAAATCTAACGTGACTTAAACCGATCTTGCACTGCTTGTACTGCAGCATGTCAGTGTGTTTAGATTAGTATGAATGATTGTAAGGACTATGGGTTCAGAGAGTATCTCGTAGTCGGGCACTCCCGACTAGAGTCACTCTTCACTTGTTTTTATGTGCTTTGATTGTTTGATGGCGACCCAGCACAACGTCTCCGACACCCACTCCTCCCTTCAGTTCGTGGCTTGACATGTGCCATACGAAAGTTCACAGTCAGTTTTTTGCTATTAAAGGTAATTAAATGGCTGGCGGATGTGTTTGCATGCATGAGTTCACAATAGATAGCGGCATTTACTGAGCTCGGATGAGCTTGAGATGCGTTCAATATTATGACTTTTGTAATGGATCAAATAGTGCGAAAAGAAAGCGATTATACTATTAAATGAAACTGGCTAGAAGTAATTCGAAATGTGTTTATTCGCATTGGATTTACGCAATACAAACTATTTTCAGCTATTCAATGTGATCGATTAGTTAATAATATATATTAAATGATGTACATATATTGTAATAATATATATTCTAGTAGATTCACTAATTCACAAATTTAAAATTTTCTTTGACTGGAAAACTTCCCAAAACTTGCACCGATTTTTAGGCCAAGGCTCTTTTGTGCATGCTTTGTTCTTTGTATCTAAAACATAAACATTTCTTAAAATGTAATTTCTTAAATTTTCTTTCTAAAATATAAAAATACAAAATTTGCTTTTAAATATTCATTGTTTCGAGTGTTTCTGTGAAATTTTGCAAACTATCAAGCTTTGTTTAATCTATAAGCTGAACCAATGGGTATATGGGAATATTGAAGTTGTGCAAAAGTATGTAACAGTATATAAAGTATATATATTCTTGATCAGTATAAACAGCCGAGTCAATCTAGCCATGTCCGTTTGTCTGTGTTTGTGTGAACACACGAATCCTAGAGACTACATATTTGAAAAAGAAGTTCTTGTATTCCCTGGTCAGATCAATTTTCAGACCAGCGTATTTGGGCCGTAACTTAAATTTATAAGAGCTAGAGGCACCAAATATGACATATATAGTCTCGAATAGCATACACATGTTACAAATATTTTACTTTTTGGATATCACCCATGTATCCCCCAAAAGATAAAAAAAAACCCATTTTGAAGGTATGACTTTCCATTTTGGTTTGGCCACACATTTTATTGCCAATTGTATGCCCAAAAAATTTCAATATGATCGGACAATAAAAACAGATGTTATTTAAGATTTAACATTCCATTGTGTGGGGCTCAGTGAAAAAGCGTGCTGACTGCTCAAACCGCTTGCACTGCTTATACTGCTTGAACTGCAGCATGTGTGTGTTTAGATTAGTATGAATGATTGTAAGGACTGGGTTCAGGTTATCTCCTAGTCGGACACTCCCAACTAGAGCACTCTTAGTAGTTATATTTCATACTTAGTTACAGTATACATTCAAATCACAATATATAAGAAACAGCTAGCTAATTACACTGCGCGTTCCTATGTAACGTATCCTGACCCTATTCCTTTAATTGATTTGCACTTTGTGTTATTGTGCGTATATGTTTGTGTTTGTGTGTGTGTGCACTGTTAATTAATACACATTGTGTCCACTTACCTAACGGCAAACTACTTACTACATACACATTGGGCACCCGCCGGCCACGCCCACAATTGTGCGTAATTGGGCAGCGGCGTCTGCTTTGCTCTTAATGCGATTACTGTGATTATCATTAATAATAGTTTATGTGTGCGATTTCCGAGCTTCAATGACGTAAATTTGTCCAGCCCTGAGACGAGGGCGGGACGAGCAGGAGGCGTGGTCAGTACGAACTCCGGCTACTACTTACGGCCAAGTAAGTGGCATGTATGCTAAGTGTTTAATGGGTGGGTTCCTCACTTGCTGTGTTCTCGTTGTAAGCTGCGTGTCATATACCAGTAATGTACTTCATTTTAGTTCAGGCACGAAATGCATTTGAGTTCTGTCTGCTTGAATATTTTCCAGGGGATTGGTTGGTAATTTGATTGATCACGGGGCCTTGAGGGAACTTGTCAACCGACTGGCAGCGACTCAAATTTCCATTCTTAATGCGATGTCAGCAAGTGGACGGCTGATGAAAAGGCTTATTATAGTTTCTTGGTTGATTCTTAAGAAATTCTTACAAATTTGTGCCATTCTTCAAATTACATATACAGATTTCTGTAGTACAAATTAACACTTAATCAAATTATATATATTTCGCAGATCTAGCAAAATGTTAACTATTAATTGGTGATGAATTTGCATGTAATTCAGACCGCCATCAATTATTCTGATTAATTGTGTTTTGCTGAGAAGCAACGTCCTGGAAACCACTTAATCATATCCTGTAACATTCCTTATGGCAGCCACTCACATTTGCCTAGTTTGAGCCCATTTCAACAGATTAATTTTCAAATGCCAAACTCAAAATTCATTGCAATTTTCTGCTCAAGGGGATAATTGAATGGGGCTATTCTCCCGCAGCAGTGTAAAGTCAACTGCCACTCAAGCTGTGTATGTATAAATGTATGCCTGAGTATGGCAAGCGTTCATATCCTTTGACAGGCTTTGAAATCCATTCACAGTTCATTTACTAATGAGCCTATGACGCATTTATGGGCACACGCGCCATTCTATTTGAAGGCATTTGACTCCCTACTACTACATAACCCACAACTAAGACCGCCCTTTGTATCAAACGTCGAAGCATTTGACAGCACAGCGATACCCCACAATCCACCCTTTTCGGGGAGTATGGGGAGCTTGGACTTGTCGATAACAAAGTGAAATGCTGGCACGTCTTGTATTTTACGAGTGTGTTCAAGTTTTCTATTTTTTGTTTGCAAAGTTTTGTTCTGCTCACATCTGCAGGATGTTAGTGGAATATTAACTAAAGTCCATATTGAAATGGATGCTTGTGATACGTGCACTTACCAGTATGTCAATAACTGCACGAAAAGCAACAACACTATATTGTAAAACTTATGCTAGAACTATATCAGAACTGTCAAGTGCAACTGTATTTGTCAGCAGTAAACAAAGGTGGTATTAACATAATTTACTTTGGACTGAGTTTATGTTAATGTTAAAGATTGCATAGACTGTCTCTAAGTTTTCAAGAACAGATGCTGTTAACTTACATTATTGAAATGAGCATCCGCTTGCATTAACATAATTCAGCCATAGACTTATGTATTATGATTATGTACTAATTAACGCATTTTAACTGAAAGAGACAAGTAAATTATGAATAAATATATTGTCTACAGCACTTTCCCATCGTTTTTTGTGCCTCCTATTCTGAACTTCTCATTATGTTGTGTCATTATAATAATCTAAAGCTTGTCCAATATTATAAACCCTTAAGCGGCAACAAAACACTTTGTAATAACACAACAAAGCGAGTCGCGAATCTACTTTTATGTTAATTGCATAACATTTTCAATCAAATTAATTGAACAACTTTTCAGCCGACCACATTTTGTAGCGGGAAATGAAAGGGGTCACAAATTTCGCGCTTTTCATGCCCAATAAAAACCAAAACAAATGAGCCATAGACGAGTGCTGATTTAATGAACTATTTCAAATAATAAAATATTTACTTTGGCTTTTCAATTGCATTTGATAAATTGACTTTAGAGCAAGCATTCAAGCACAACATAGACTGATAAAATCGTTATTAAATAAATCACGATATATTTGAATTTATTTTTGTTGCAACAGATATGTTTTCAAGAGCAAAAACAATATATATATTTCAATGTAAGACAATTATTTTAAAACGACCGACCGACAATAAAAAGTCTCATTAATTGCATGTTTCAATCGAACTTTGCGGCCAAAAATCATAACAAACATTCCCACACACACACACACACACATGGCGGGTGACCAGGTGCAGGTTTGCGGCTGACAGCTGCGCAAAGCAACAAAAAAACAAAACATGCAACAAATCGAAAGCAGTGGTTTAGAAAACACCCTGTAGTCTTCTTAAAAGTGGCTCCATTTATGTTCGATATTTATATATTTATGAAGGGCGTAGGAGCTGCTGTTTAGACATATTATTAAGTTGATCAATACAAGAAATTAGTAAGTAAATTAGTGCTTGCCTTTAAGATAAGCTCATTTACGGGTTATAAGTATATAGCTGCCTTACAACTTGAAGTCGGTTTTGGTCATAAATCCCATGTTTTCAAAGCTATCGCGATAAAACTTTGTACAGATACTTATTCAAAGAAACAGCAAATTGGTCGGTGCCTGCCGGATCAGACAACTATATCTTATAGCTGCCATGCTAAGTCGGTTTTGGCCACAAATCCGATGTTTCCAAAGCAATTGCTTTCAATTTCCTTGTACACTTGAGCATCCTTATATCTATCAATTGGTAAAATCGCAAAACGCTTGAGTCATAAACAGCGACATATGCGTCATTAAATATTTTGAAAGAACAGGTGCATATGAGCAAACAAAGTCAAGCACAAGTAAGCTTTTGACAGTCTGCTCTTCAAGGGATTTTATCATCGATCATAAAAACGGTTTGTGGCGTAAGAAGTAAAGTGACGCGCTGACAAACGATAGTTCGAAAGTTCGATTACGAGCGGCGACTGGTCATTTATTTTCATTTTTTTCTTTTTCTTCTTTTCAAATATTAAATAACTGTAATCAAATTCGTTTGCTACCAGTGTCTTAGAACAAAAACAAAACATGTAAGTTTTTAACAGTCTGCTCTTCAAGCGATTGTGTCATCGAACATCAACACGGCTTGTGGTGTAAGGGGTAAAGTGACGCCCTGGCAAACGATAGGTCGCGGGTACAAATCTCAGCGGCGACTGGTCATTTATTTAAATTTTTTTCTCATTCTTCTTTTCAAATATCAAATTCATTTGCTACATTTGTCATTTGTCTTTCATACAACGCGAAAAAAAGATCAGTATAATTGAGTTTGTCAGTGCATTTCAAAACTGCTTGGTGACGTAAGTATTAGAGTGCTGCGCTCACAAACGGGAGAACTCGGTTCAATCCCAGCCGCGACTTATCATTGATTTTTGAATTTAATATTTTAAAAGAAAAGTTTAAATTCATAGGATATGAATTCTTAGAGCAAAATAATTAATGCCACGGGATAAACCGATTTTTACTGCTTATGACATTTCAGTGATGCAGTTGACAGAGTGAAAATTGCCGAAAGGTTCGAAAAGAGTATTGAATCTTTGGCACGCCTAAGATATTCCTTTCCCACTTGTTTTGACTCTTGGGCTTATTATGCAAACTATATGAAATGGACCCGATTAATTTAAAATAAGTAGAGTTTCATCTTTAAGAAAAGGGAAATCCATTACATTTCTATTGAAATAACATAATATGTGTTCATTTTACAACCTTTCAGCTATCCAACAGGACATAAAAGGCCACAAAAGCAGCAGCCAAAAGCACACACAGAACTCAAAATTCACGCTAAATCATGTGCAAACGCTTTAAGCAGAAATTGCTCGCTCCTCTCTCTTTCCCTCT
Source organism: Drosophila flavopinicola (assembly GCA_035042425.1). Classification (NCBI taxonomy): domain Eukaryota; kingdom Metazoa; phylum Arthropoda; class Insecta; order Diptera; family Drosophilidae; genus Drosophila; species Drosophila flavopinicola. The sequence continues at coordinate 710,919 of JAWNLL010000471.1, read as the reverse complement.
TTTCCGTTAACGTATTTCTTTGGGGGACAGGCTAAAGAAAAAATGGCCAACAATTTTGCGCCTGGCCAAGGCAGCATACAAAATAAAACCCAGTAAAATAGACGGACTAAAAGTTGTTCAGAAGACGAGGTACGTAAGGAGTTTTTTTTTCGAGCTTAAAGTTTGTGCGAACTAGACAAAGTTTTTCAGGCTCTCGTTGACATCAAGCCAAGTTTTTTTTTGGCTTTCAAATCCCGTAGCATACTTTGAGGGCGCACGTCTTTTCTGTAAACAACAACAGCGTTTTGAAGTTATGCAAAATATAACAAGTAAGAGTGCTCTAGTCGGGAGTGCCCGACTAGGAGATACCCTGAACCCAGTCCTTACATTCATACAAATCTATTAGTGTGTATACATACATGTAATGGAAATAAAATCTAAAATAACTTCTATGTTTATTGTCCGATCTTTCTGAAATTTGTAGGACATAACATTGGCAATAAAATGTGTGACCAAACCAAATTGCAAGGTCATACCTTTATATGTTTTTTTTTTAATTTTGGGGGGATTGGCGGGTGTTATCCAAAAAGTGAAAAATTTTTTACATGCGTATGCTATTCGAGATTTTACATGATAATTACAGATAATTTGGGGTATCTAGCTCTTATAACTTCAAAGTTATGGCCCAAAAACGCTAATATGAAATATAAATTTATCGATAGCTTTTAAATGGGACGAGTTATCGATCAAATGAAACTTGACCGGCACTACGAGAACTTATATTCCAAATATGAAGTCTCTAGCTCTTGTAGTCTCTGATATCCGCGTGTTCATACAGACAGACAGACGGACGGTTAGACTATCAGACGGACATGCCTAGATCGATTCTGATCAAGAATATATACACTTTATATAGTCGGAGATGCTTCCTTATGCCTGTTACATACTTTTGCACAACTTCATTATAACACTTTTTACCCATTTTTAATGGTTTCAGGGTATAATAAAGCTATAAATAATAATGGATAAGGAAAAACTGATGACTGTTGATATGTTGACATTTGTTTCAATGAAATTAAGAAAGTTTTTTGTTGAAAGAAGTACACTAAGTTACATAGATTGTTATAAAATAAGTAAACAAAACCAAAATATGAAACTATTAGAATATTTAAATATATATATTAGCAAATTAATTATTGTACTTTAATATCACGCAAGCAAAATAGAAGGAATATATATTTTTTAAATATAAAAAATATAAATAATATTATCCAATTTTTTACATTTTACAATTTAAACTCACCATTCAAAAATGTAATTTTAAATATGACAAATGATTTCATTAATTTCTTCTATTTTTACGATCTGCCCACCTAATTTGTTTTAATTTGTGCTCCTAAAACGGTTATATTTTCAAATTATGTTGAAATTGATGAGCTTAATTTATGTAAATTATGCAACTTTTTAAAAGCCCGAAAGTAAAATAAAAATACATTTGGATGGTGCGGTCGTTTTAGTTATTTGGACAAAGGCGTGGCTGGCTTGATATACTATGGAATTAAAGTCATTTATATGAAACGTCTTCGCGTTGCCAACTAACCTGCACATTAATAACTGTCCCGGCAGCCAGAAGCCATATAATAAATTTTCGCACTCCACAAAACCTCGGAGACATTCAACAAAATAATTACCAGCATATTTCCAATATCCTATAACATTTATCTTGCGAGCAAGAGCTAGTATATGTACATAGAAGAAAAGATATAGAGAGACAGTGTGTGTGTGTGTGTGTGTGTGCGTGTGTGTGTGTGTGTGTGTGTAAGTATAACTAACAAGCCCCGCACTCATTTATAAGTCCGGCTGCTTGAAGGACTTTTTCCTACTTGACTTAAACTTGTTATTTAACACATTTCTTTTTTGGTGGGGGCGAACAAGTCAAAGTGCATCGGGCGTGGCAGCTGCCATGCAACATAATCATTGCAAGTCACACATAAACACACTCACACACTTACACATTTAAACATACGCATACACTTTGGCGCACTTGAGACAGCGTCTGGGAACTGCTCGAGGTTCTCTAAGGATTTGCTTTCTGAAGTGCGAGTGTTAGCTGACGCATAGTTTAGCCAGTTTGCTGTTGCATATAAATGTTGTTGTGTGTGCGTTGCAAACACGTATTTAGTAATTAATTACACTTGTCAAACACACACACACACACACACACATGCAGTGACATACAGACATGTGCTTTGGCACATTGTTAGCCTCATTCTCAGTGCGTGCTTGTAGCTCAGTTTGACATCCGATTATGCGCTTTTGGCCCACATACATCTTGGCAAGTTGTTCCCAGCCACGTTCAGTTTGGGGCACTAATGAGAGTTGACTGAGCACCTGTACAGGCACCTCTTGTTGCACATTGGTTTGGCAAGCCAGTTGCACAGTCAGATGTCTTATGACTGATTAATCTTTCGGTTTATGCGTAAAATGTGCTAGTGCATTTGTTTCGGTTCCACTTAAGACTTAAGCAGCACAACTTTGGCAATTGATGTCATCACAAGAAATTAATTGTTGCTCTAGCAAATATATTCAAATTTGTAAAAGACAATGTAAGATGGATAATATAGATTATGCATAGAAGAATTTGTTTTAACTTTCACATATGCTGTCAACGTGATTAGTTTTTGTAAAATGATCGCATAAATTCATTTGCCATGCGAAAAATAATCAAATAAGCTTGCCGTATAACCATGTCAATTTGATTTAATTAAAATTTAAATACTCAATTGTTTTTAAATGGGAAAACACGCTAGACGATTGGGAATTTACTTAGTCTAAGCAACTGAGTCGCAATGCCAACAACTTTCTTTTATTCTGTAACAAGCGGCTAGCTGCGCTTTAAGCCCTACAAAGCTGATTCAATTACCCCAGTTAATGCGCATAAAATGGCGGAACAAGTGAGACAACGGAGTGAAGGCATACCCGTAAATAAATCTGCTACCCTCTAAAGTTCCCTAGCAACGCAATACAATCAGATTACGCAATGGGAAAGTGTAAAACGAAAAATGCAATGCAAAAGAAAAGTCCCACCACGCGCAACAGCTTTAATCCGCTTTTAATTGCTTGAAAATCCAATTGGCGACCTACATTGAGCTACATACCTGCGAAAGGTACTAGTCGGCAGCAAAACTGAACAATTAGCGCGAACAACAAATGGGTCTAGGGTGCCCTGGCTTATCAACTTTTATGGATGCAGGCGGGGGGTGAGCAGCAAAACTTGATGGCTTACAAAAGTAGACAATGGACTTTCTTGTTTGTTGCCAGCTTAGGCAGCCAATCGATGCATGGAAGTGCATATTCCACAATTGCGTGTGCGCTGGCAACAAATATTGATTTTAGTTTCAGTCACTCACGCCGTATGCGTGATATTTATTAGCTGTCAGAATATGAATAGGACGCATGCAATTTGTTGAAAATTAAATTTTCTAGCTGTTTGCAGACTGTCAAAGTTATTTTCTTAGCCAATTTCCTAGTTAATTTATGTTTAGACTAGATTAATAGCTGTAAGGGATTAGTTCAGAAAATACAATTTGTAGCTAAAATATCACTTGGTTTTTGATACGACGCGCAGTCTGCCTGCTTCTGGCGCTTAGTGTTATTTGCAAAGATTGTCCAATATTTGTTACTTATCCCCTCGACTTGGATAGTTTTGCCTGCCTTTTGTTGTCGCCAGTAGCCGCGAGAAGAGCTTCAACCTGACCACAACAATGTGCTCTAATTGTTATTGTGTTAGATACTTTAAGCTGTGTGCAAAATGTATTGCTCAATTTGTTATCTGATGAATTCATATTATAATATTATCATACAATGAGGATCCTTTGTTTGTTTCTTTGGTAAAATGAATTGGAATGTAAATTAGATAGATATTATAGATACTGTATAAGATAAATTATAGATATATAACATGGACGTGAATGCAAAGCAACTGCTGATGGCTTTTGTAGATATGAACTAATTTATATATATAATATATATGAAAATACAAACCAGTTCATAAAATTATTTCTTATAATAATAAAGTTCTAAAAAGCTAACAAAAAGCTTGTTGCACTTAAGAGCAAAGTGTACCTTTTTTTATACCATCAAGTGTACTGCAGCTCATAATAAGTATTTGTACAGTCTTCAGCAAAGTACTCGAACTCAGCCAACAACCACACTTAACTAAACTTTTCTAAAAAAAAAATTATTGAAAAGTTTTTATTTTATGCACATTTTATTTTATTTTTGTATTTTTCCCTCAGCGTTGTTCAAGTTATGGCAGCATTAAGTAAACGCCAGGCACAATGTTTATGCATTTATAATGCATAATGTGGCAGAGTGGAAGAAAACGTGTAGAAAACGCACAAAAGTATGCAACAAAGTTATGCAAAGTGCAAGAACAGCAGAGCAGACAAGCAGAAAGCAAAGCGCTTGCCACTTGAAAAATGCTGCAAATTCTTAAAGGGGGTGGATTATGCGCGCAGCTGGGAAGTAAGGGGGGTTGAAAAATGTCGCACATTGTAATAGGTTAAGATGCGGCCGGCGAGAAGGTAAAGTGGCCTCGTGTAATGGCATCTGCAACAGGATGCAGGTTAAGTTCTTGACGCCAGTGCCACATAAAGTGGCAAAGTTGTGAGCGCATGCTGCATGTTGCATGAAGCCAAAATGTAGTCCAAGTGGACTGCAAAGTGTCAACTTGTTTGATTTACTTAGCCTGGCTAAAATAATCAGCATAAAAAACGTGCAACGTAACGAGAGACTCACTTCTTGCAAGTATATATGGCAATTTCTCATGCACCAATCAGTGCCTCATTACATGCAACACACACACACACACACACACACACAGGCTTGCTTAACTTGTGCCACTTGGTTGGCTGCCTTGGCAGCTGCTGCACAGCTCCTGACGTATATCAGCTTCCGGTGCATAACATGCTGACGTGTTTCCCGCACACGCAACAGCACAGCTCACATATATTTCAAGTGATTTATGATCTAGCACGTTTTACATTTTTCCTATACACTGTTGCCATTGGGGGGCAAATGGGGGTTTATTGTAAGCATAGCATTTGATGAAAATAATAGAAGTTCTCTGGTGTCGTCAATGTCATTGATTGTTTCGAAGATTGATTTAGTTACAAATTTAAATTGAAGTATCACACAAAATATATTTATACTCTTTTCGAAGAAAATTGTATATTAACTTTGTGCTGAAGTGTGTAATGCAAAAAGTTACTGCCAGTATGCTTAGAATGACAGTTCAAATTGATCTAGCCATGTCCGTCTGTCTGTCTGTCTGTCTGTATGTATGCAAACTAGACCCTCAGTTTTTGAGCTATCTCGGAAAAACTTTGCACAGTGACTTATTATTCAAACGGAAAGCACATTGGTTGGAACTGGCCGTATCGGACTACTATAACTTATAGCTGCTATACAACTGGAAGGCGGTTTTGGCCATATTGTCGATCTTTTCAAATCTATCGCCTTAAATTTCCTTGTGCACTTGAACATCCTTATAACTCATCAATGTTTTAAATTTCAAAGCAAAGCGTCATTAAATATTTCGCTGGTGCAGTTGGCACAGTGAAAATTGCCTAAAGGTTCCAAAGAGTATAAAATCTTCGTCACGCCGAAGATAATCGTTCCCCACTTGTTTAATCTATCTTCAATATCCGTTTTACAAACTTAAAATATGCTTAAAACTAAAACAATGTGATTAAAGCAAAGTTGTTACCCCACACTATTATTAAAACAGAGTATGTAGCCCACGTGGCAACGTTTTTGCTTTATTTCTTAATTTTTTTTGCGTCTTGCGTTCCTTTTTTGGTGCACGAAAAACCACTTTTGTGACGCATTCTTGCATTAAATTGGCTAAGAGCACAAACTTTTACGCTGCCTGTCAACGTGGCGTATGAGTTATGACTGCGGCTAAGCTAATCTTTAACTGCGCCTGCTGCTGCTCTTATTATTGTATCTTAAGTCTCACTCTGGTCGGGCAATTAATTTGGGTGATCCGCAACAACTTAATATATCAACTGAATGCCCAGAAGCCGATGTCAGCGCCTTGATTTTCAGCTTGACTAATTTTAGCTTTCGCTTTAGCTGTTTGCAAAGTAAAGTTTTGGGCAAGTTCTTTTTCTAGCGACAGTGTTTCCTTATAGAATTAGTATTTGTCGTCCTGGGCTGCCACATTGCTGGGTTTATCTACAACTTCATTCGCCGCGCAGCTTCAGGCTGCAAATGCCAACAACAATTTGTTTTCTCGCCTGGGCAACGCTTTACACTTGATAAGAAAACTTTCCCATTGGTTGCCATTTTTCAACGTCTCGCTGGTAAAAGTTTTTAGTTTAATTTCAGTTTGTTTTGTAGTTTTCCTTTAATGCGTTCCAAAAATATTTATGTTAATTGTACTGCGTGCTCAGATTTTGCTGTTACTAATTTTATATGTTTTTCTATATCTTTTCAGGTATGCAATTCAAACAACAAGATGGCCAAACTTTATGAAAAGCAGTTATGAATATTTTAAGACCTTTAAGTTTAGTTTTGTTTTTTTTTTTGTTTGCTTTCACTTTATTTTAGCGTGTTTTGACTTTAGTATTTAATAAGTGCATGAGGCTCGTTAAAATGTGACTTGAGCATTAAATTATTCGTGCAGAAAGATTTAGCAATGAAAACTTTTTAAAAGCCTTTTAAACTTAAACTTAGACTCTCTCATACAATAGATATTGCGTTTATAAGTTATTTAATATCACAGCTTTCGGTTAGCTTTGTTTAAGTCAGCTATATTAATACAAATAATTCCACTCTAAAAAGCTATCGCAAATATTTTAAATAGCTGAAATGCAAAAAGTTTTATTTTACTGCTAGCACAGTTTATGGCGAACATTTTTATGCAATTTATTTGAGTAGTGCAGCAGCTGGCTTTAAGTACATCTCATGCTCAGCTCATGCAATATGCGGCATTCTCAAGCACTCGCTACTCGTAGCTGTAGATCATTAATAAATTACGTGGCCGCAATAATGTAGTCAGCTGCGAAGCAAAAGTCGATTCTCTTCGCTGCACTTTTCTAGCTCATTGCTTAACTTTTTGCCTCGGTAGCGTTTTTTGGCTTTTGTCTGCCGCTGGCTGCTAGCTGATTTCTGCTTGCTGCTTGCTGCTTTTCCTGATGTCAGCTCAGCAGCGGGCAGCAGGTGGAAAAGCTGAAATCGAATATCAAAGAATTTGTATAGAAAGCCAGTGAATTTCAGTATTTGCTGGCTAAAGTTACACGCTGCAATTGCAATTCGTTAGCTCCAAGTTCTTTAGTATTTTATGCCATTAAAAAAATTCCCTAACTAATTGCATGCAATTGCAAATGTTTAAAGCAAAAGTTCGTCAAACAATGAGGGCGGAAAAAAATGGCTGCTGTAATTAAAAGTTTGCGAGTCATTTTAAAACTCTGCTTAAACAAGAACAAATAAAAATTGCCAAAATAAAGAAATCAAGTAAATTGTTAGAAATTTCAGCGCTTGTAAAAATAACAAAAATTGTTCAAGTAAATATTTGTATGACTCGACGACCAATGAGAAGATGGAAGGGGACTCTGTTCATGATGCTGCTGATAAAACCGATGACAGCTTGTGTGTGTGTGTGTGTGTGTGTGTATGTGAGTATGTGAGTATGTATATGTGTGTGTGTGTGTGTGAGTGCTGTCAGCGGCATTTGTGTTTGTTTTCTCTAGACATTTCCCTGGGGGCGTTGCGCTTAACGTCATCAGCCAGAATACTGTGAGGCTTGTAATTAATTAAATCCTTTGCTGATGTCCTGCATAAATTATCACTTAAAACAAAAAACTTTGAAAATAAATTGGCTCGACATAGCAAAAATGTTGTTTCAAGTGCAAATTGGCCGCAGAAGCATTTGGAAAAAAGCCGCAAAAGAAACCTGAAAACATTAAGTAAAAATTTATGATATTTTATTTAAAACGGTTGTCCATGCGGCTTGGCACGCATGCCACATGCCACATGCCACTTGCCACTTGCCAGCAGCTCTGTGCAGCATTTATTACTGTTTTTCTTTCTTATGTCTTAATTGCCCCGTTTGCGCTGTTGCTTTTGGCCATTCTGCTCGATTTTTCCGTTTTTGGGCCGTGTCTTCTTTATTTTCTGCGCTTTATGCTCGCTGGTGCGCGACGGCATTTAAAATATGCACGGCATTTGACATTTTAATCAACCATGCCAGCTGAGGGGCAAAGTTCAGAGGTGGAGGGCTTGCAAACGGAACGGAAGCAATGCGAAGGCGACGCGCAAAGCAACAAATGTTAAGCAAAAGTACAAGAAGCAGAATGCTTAAAGAGCCGCCCAGAGACGACACTAAGAGATAGAGGCAGAGCAGCTGAATAAGGAGCAGAGGAGGTGGCTGCCAGCGTAAGAGGAAGCGGCGCGACAGGCAGCAGGAAAAAACTTGAAAAACTTGCGGAAATTCCTTAATGAATACAAATGCGCTTGGCTGCTGTTTGGTGCCAAGAGAGAGAGAGAAATAGAGAGAGACAGAGAGAGAGAGAGAGAGCGAGAGAGGGATAGAATTAGGAAGACGGACGACAGATTCGCCATGCTGAAGTACCGGGAACTGCGTCTCTGCTGACAGCGGTCCGAAGGTCTTCGGCGATTCGATGCGGTCAACGTTGAAATTCGGAGCATTCGCGATTGCATTTCATTTTATGGTAATTTTTAATGCAATTTTGTTGCTTAACATACAAATTGTATCTCTCAAGAGCTGCCAAGAGTTGAACTTTTCTTGTTATTTCGCTGTGGTTGGCATCTAACTGTATCAGTATATTCATATTGCATAAAGTTGTGCCTCAGCTGTGCCTTTTAAAAACCGGATTATATATTTTAAGCCATATAAAATCGCAATAATAAGTAAATTTAGAAAATTTACTCAAAATTCTTGATCATATTTTAAAACCAAATTACGACATTAAACTGAATCTAATTCCATTAAATCATTAAATAGCATCCTTAAGCAACCCGAATTTGTAAATTAGAAAGATTTCTTTGAATAACGAAGTCAAACGTTCAGCAATTCAAACTAATTACTGAAAGTGCTTGCCAAAACGTTAAGTCGAAGGAAATTGTTGCCTCGGCTATTTCTCAAACACGAATATTAAATGAATATTGAAAGGGCATTTTCAAGTAGCGCCTAATGACTGTTGACTCAAATAAATTCAACAAAATTTCTTCAGGCAGTTAACGAAATGCATAAAGTTATTGCACAAAACTTTAGACACATAAATTTTTCATCCGCCCTAAATGCAGTTTATTGCTGTCCTTGACCGTCTTGGCATTGGCCAATGACTTTGGTTATATGGCCAAGTCATCGAACTTAAGTGCTGACACTGCCATTGTCGAGTACATATTGTAAATGTATCCATCACAATGGCAAAAGTACTCGATACATATTTCAAGTGAATTGGCCATGAAAGTGACATTGAGTCAAGGCCAAGAATATCGATTGATTTTAGCCTTTGGTGCTGATTTCTGTGCTACTCATGATTTGATTGATTTTGAGTAACCAACAGAAATGCTTGCAAATGAGGGCGCTAGAAAATGTCTCTTGCGCTTTCAATTAGCTATATGGAAATATATTTCCGATTCATTTGCAAATCCCACTACACACTTATATATATCGCTTAGAAGCACAAATTGTGTGCAGCAGCTGCTCCAAGCTGATTACTGACATATATTGTTCGCGCATTAAATGCGCTGTGCTCAAATTAAAAGCACATCAAAATGCGCCGCCTGTGCGTATGCAGCACATTTATAACTGTCTCTCTCTCTCTCTTTCTGTCTGGCGTTGCGTATACGCAATATTGTTAACGCCCGCTGCTAACCACATGAGGCAGAAGCGACAGCCTAAAAGTTGCAAGCTACCAACAACAAAAAAACAACAACTTTTTGGCCTAGCTGTTCAAATTTGTATACCCTATAATTTGAAAATTTTATAAGTGTGGAATCAACATTTGTCATCAAGTCACACGAGCTTTTTTCTCATTATATATAGCTTGGGCTTGAAAATAATGTAATAGGCATTTGTCAACCAATTAAGTGTAATTTTTCATTATATAATCCACTCTAACTAAGAACTATAGCGATTCCACCCTCTAGTCCTTCATTTCCGAGACACAGGCTAATTTTTATTTTTTTCCTTAATATCTCAATCATCACACAATAATCCCATAAATTATACAAAAACAAGTAAGAGTGCTCTAGTCGGGAGTGCCCGACTACGAGATACCCTGAACCCAGTCCTTACAATCATTCATATTAATCTAAACACACACATGCTGCAGTACAAGCAGTACAAGCAGTGCAAGCGGTCTAAGCAGTTAGCTTGCTTTTCGCTGAGCCCCACATAATGGAAAGTTAAATCTTAAATAACTTCTGTGTTTATCGTCCGATCTTATTGAAATTTTTGGGGCAAACAATTGTCAATAATATGTGTGACCAAACCAAATTGCAAGGTCGTACCTTCAAAAATGCGTTTTTTTAACTTTTGGGGGGTTTGGGGGGTGGTATCCAAAAAGTGAAAAATTTGTTCATGTGTATGCTATTCGAGATTATACATGTCAAATTAGGGGCCTCTAGCTCTTATAACTTGTAAGTTATATCCAAAAAACGCTGGTCTGAAATCGAAATTTATCGATAACTTTTGAACGGGACGAGCTATCGATAAATTTTAATAAACTTGATCTGTCCCGGGATTAGGAGAACTTATGTTCCAAATATGAAGTCTCTAGCTCTTGTAGTCTCTGATATCTGTGTGTTCATACAGACAGACAGACGGACAGACGGACAGACAGACGGACATGGCTAGATCGACTCGGCTGTTGATACTGATCAATAATATATATACTTTATATGGTCGGAGATGCTTCCTTATGCCTGTTACATACTTTTGCACAACTTCATTATACCCTTTTTACCCATTTTTAATGGGTTCAGGGTATAACAAGTAAGAGTGCTCTAGTCAGGAGTGCCCGACTAGGAGATACCCAGAATCCATTCGTTCCATTTCTTATTCACAAGGTCCCACACTTTGCAAGGGTAAATATTGAATAACTTCTGTGTTTAGTGTCTGACCTTTATAAAATTGTTAGGATTGGCGCTAAAATGGGCGATGAAGCTAAATTGCAAGGTCATAACTTGAAAACTTAGTGTTTTTCATTTTTGGGGGATGGTGGTACTGTAAAATAAAGTAAGTGAAATATTTGTAACATGCTGTTCGAGACTATTCATACCAAATTTGGTGCCTTTAGCTCTTATAACTTTCAAGAGTATGGCCAAAAAACACTGGTCTGAAATCGAAATTTATCGATAACTTCTGAACGGGTTGAGTTATCGATAAAATGAAACAAACTGGATCTATCCTGGAACTACGAGAAATTATATTCGAAATACAAAGTCTCTAGCTCTTATAGTCTCTGATATATGCGTGTTCATACAGACTGACAGGCAGACAGACAGACGGACATGGCTAAATCGACTCGGCTGTTAATACTGATCAAGAATATATATTCTTTATATGGTCGGAGATGCTTCCGGTTGCCTGTTACATACTTTTGCACAAAACCATTATAATTCTTTTTACCCTTTTTTAATGGGTTCAGCGTAAAAATATAGAGCTAAATAAAATAAAATAATAAGAACTTCTCTTTTACCGAGTCACCCTATTTGTAGACTGCGAACAACGCCCTATACTTTCGTATTACACATAACAGGGTATTGGACGGTCGAGTCTTCTCGCCTTGGCCCTCCAAACATACTTTCGGTTTAGAAATGTTTGTCACTCAACGTTAAACGTCGCGGTCGTTATGGTCACCATCAGCGATGCTGCGCCTGTTACTCCTGTGGCTCCTCTTAGTGCTGGCTGGAAGCTGGCTCACGCTCCTGCACATAAATCACGTGGCGACATGTGACGGGTTTTGGCTGGCTGCCCGCTTGCTGCTTGACTTGTCACTTGCTGACATTTGCGGCCTGACACTTGACATTTGTCAGTGCAGTTTTTGTGCCCTGGCAACGGCGGCTGTATCCTTAACTTCGTTTTCTTGCCAGCTTTGCCAACTCGGTCAGAGTTTGATTTGCGCCGACACAAAATATGAGCACTCATCATTGCTTCGGACATGCACACAATGCACATCTTCCGAGCTCTGAAAATGCTGTTGGCATGGATTTATGTTTATATTTCACATAAGCGAAACTGATACGCATGGAACTTTAAGGAGTGCCATCAGCTCGCGCTGCAGACAATGTGTGAAAAGTTCAAAGAAAATTGTACAGAGGAGTATAAAATGCATCAAGTTATATATGCGAGTTAAATACATTAAATTATTTATTCGAATTAAATCTAACTTGATTCCGATATACATCAAATTCCTCATGTTTAAATTTAGTTTTAACTTAAACCACAAATCGATAATTATTTCCATAATAAAATATTAGAATAATTACACATTTTTTGCCGAAAACTTTTCTGCATAAATTAGAAATATTTCATTATAATTCCTCCAATGGTAGAAATGCAATCTGATTATGCAATTAATTAAATGCTTAAATGGTTTAATTAATTGACTCATTCTGCCAGCAGCATATTTTGAATATTTCTCCCTACAAGCACATATACAGAAACTCACACACACATACATACTCGTAAAAATATTGATTGTTCCGCATTTAATCCACAACTTCCCACCCGTAACTAAGCAAACATACCGCAGCATGATTAATTACACACGTATTTGGCTTAAACAAAAACAGGGCAGAGCTCCGCTGGAAGCCACAATTTGTTGACTTGCGAACGAATTTATTAGGAAACTGTTTTATTATTGTGCAAACATTCATTAATTGTCTGAGTTATGTGTGACTATTATGACTATTATGTATCCTGTTAGCAGATAAAAAGGATAGGCTTGTAATATAATAATTAAAAGAAAAATTTTCCATTGAGGGAAATATCAATAATAAACAAAATAAACAAAAAGCTCAAATAAAAAGTTTGAAATAAAATGTATAATGTCATAATGGATGTCAAATTAGAGTTATTAAATGAATGCACTTTGAAAAAATATAGAATGTATAGGAAATTTCAATTGAGACTTGTACAACTAATTGAAGAGATAAGTATACAAACTGCTGAATAAAATGTTAAAAATAAAATTAAGGTAATAATGTGAATTTGGAGTAATTAACTGATAAATCTGAATCATTCCCACATTATTTTTGTATCTGCTTGTTAAATATATATAATATAAGTATAGTAACTTCGGATATCGAAAAGCTATTCATGACGGACAGAGTGAAATACGCAATTAAGTAAACTGGTGGAAATAGAATAAAAATTATGCAATTCAATACATTCGTGAATAATAATATATTGCTAAACAATATGCCCAATTTGTATTATGCTTCCTAAATATAAGCAGAAATGGCTGCCAATGAGCAAACGGATATATCCACTACAATAAAGAGGCAACAATTAAAGTCAGAAATTTGTGTTCTGCCATCGACCAGACCAATACAAATACACATACGTGACCATGCGACAGATGGACAGACACATCATGGTATTTTAGCATTTCTGGCCAGAAATGCAGTTTGGTTAACCACAGCCGGGACCGCCGGCCCCTGGCCAACTAGTTGGCCTACCAAAGTCGAGCTGATCAAATAAAATATGAATTCGCAATTGTAGCGATGTGCAGCGGCAACGTTTTGACCTGTGCGGCGCCACGTGGCGTATGCGCAATGCATGGTCAAATGCCAATCAAATAGCTCGGTGCAGTATTTGCAATAATTGCGGCTGCCTCTACATTTGCATTTACAATTGGCAATTGCATTAGAATTTAATAGCTGGTATTGCAATTGCTCATTCCTCGGGCCGTTAAATCAATTATAATCCCGTATTTACACACCTCATTAACTTTATTCGTTGCGTTGAGAACAACACGAACTTTCGCCAAAACTAATTAACAAACAATTAGCGGCGTAATTAAATCGCCTCACTGCCGCTATGAAATTATGAAAAATTAGGAAACACTTCATCTAAAGTAAACTGTTTTTATACCCTAAACACATTAAAAAGTAAATGAAGTAAAGGGTATAATGAAGTTGTGCAAAAGTAAGGCATAAGGAACCACCTCCGAACATATTAAGTACATATATTCTTGATCAGTATTAACAGTCGAGCCATGTCCGTCTGTGTATTCACAATCCCGGCTTTTTTTTTTTTTTTGTGATTTTTATTTGGCAAGCTACATAGGGTGTTTACCCTATTTCCAGGCCGGTATAACTTTAAACTTTAAAACCCAATTCTCAGTGGGGAGATGATAAGTATGTTTACATTCCTTTTGACTTTAAGAGAATACGATTTGATATTTGTTATGATATTTACCTACATTTTAAGCGACAATTAATTTACCTGTAAATGAACATCAACTTTTGATATCCAGTGAGTAATGTCAGTTTGTGTTATTCTTATTCATTAATATTAAAAAAAGTTTTAAATTACTTTTGGAGGTTTGTTATTATTCGATTTTTTTGTGGACAAATATGAGACATGTTTTATTTTGGCATTAGTTAATTTTAGTTATTTGAGTTTGGTTTTGTGGTACATATCAGGAAGTTTATGGCTTCTTATTATTATTATATTTATATTATGACTTTATATATACATATCTATATACATATACATATCTATGGTTACTTTAAAACGTATATGTTGACAGACATCTACAAAGCCAGCTGAGTCCTATACCAATCACTTTAGTTGCTACAGCTGTTAAGTGCACGCCAATTATCAGGCATTAGAGACTTTTTAAGTATGTTACGACAATAAAACAGGACAATGAGTGCAATTGCCAACACACACACACACACACACACACACAGAGAGAGAGAGAGTCAATCGCTAAGCCACTTAGACGCCAGACAAACAAGCACTTTGAACAAATTCAATAAAAGTCTGAAATACAACTCAGCCATTACCCTAAACCCGACACCTTCCCTTTCCATCGAGTTCTCTCGCAGTCGCTGTGCCGAATTTCGAGTTGACAGAGTCGCTGTGCAAATTGTGTAATGTGATTCGAGTCTAGCTGTGGCACGCATTGGGGCCAGTTTTTATTGTGCTGCATTGCATTGCATAGTTTTAGGCGCTGTGCGAAAGAGATAGAGATAGAGATAGCGTGAGTGTATGTGTGCATCGCTTGTTTGTGTCAATTATTGGACTGGTGCTGCTTGCCAGCTGCTGCCAATGCAAATAGATTAGCCTAATTAAATAGTTTTACGCTTAGTGCTGCTAACTTTTTTTCTGCAACTAGTTTTAGCTTTATACTCTTCCAGAGTATACAAGCTTTGTCATTAAATGTGTAACGAATTGAATAAAAGACAACACTAGTTTGTTAGGAAAATTATATGGAATGAATGCTATCAATAGATTGGTTATATAGGTTTTTTTTTGCATTTTAAAAACTTTATCAGGTGAAGCTTGCGGGATCAGATGAATATGTTTCATGTATATTAATTTCAATAATATTATATTTATTGCTTAAAAGAAATAGTTTATTTTAAAATTTGCTTGTTATAAACGAACCATTTAACATATGATAGTAAATAATTGAGTAAGATAAAAGACTTTTTTGTTTGAAATATGTAGCTCTTGAAAAACACTCACAAACACAGATTGTTTTGCTCAGTTATTGATTGGCAAATATGACTATACAAAACGAAAAAGTTATGAATTATAATAAGCTTGATTATGCTTCTAACATATTGCTTATATTTGATTGAAATCGAATTGCTTCTTTTTTTATAATACACCATAGAAACAATCACTTAAAATAAGTTGTTGAACAAATGTATTTTTGAGTTTAAGAAAAATACTTAGCACAGTTGACTTTATCGTAAAATTACTCTTAAAATTGCGAGAAGTGTATTCAAACTTCAAGTCAGCTATTCGTCCTGTTTCGATGTGCTCTTTGTCGGACAAATGAGCGCAAAATTGGTGGTGGAATTGCACAGTTAGACGCTTACGTAAGCTACAGAATTTCTGGGCCCAGGGCCATGCAGTAATTGGTGTCTCACAGTATTGCCAAGCTGGGGGCTCATTTGAAATGCCAACTGAATGACATTCGTTTGAGCAGCGACGGTTTGAGGTTAGGTGCAGTAGCTAACGTTTTTGATAGCGCTGTCAGTTTTAGCCATTTAATGCCGAGCGGGTTAATGAAAAGGCGCACAAAAACTTTTGACGGCTGTTTTTCGCACACACCCATTTTTGACAAATTTGCACAAAGCTTTTTTTGGCTGCGCGACACATGCAAAATGCTCATTTGACAGCATTTAGCCGTAAGGACCGCAAAACCCACACACACATGAAGTGCATGCATACGGCAGACATTTTATGGTGTTGTAACCACAGCAGCTACACACACACACACACACGAGTAAACCACACACACACACACCACATATAGCGCACCGCACACAGACGCATAAATTACGGCATTTTGTGGGCAGCAACATAACTAACAGTAATTAGCTACTTTATGTGACAGTCATACACACACACATATACACACACACAAACACACACACACACACACACACACAAACTCAGAAGCAGCCTGTGGGCTTTTGCACAACGCTCAGTTTATGTTTTCAAATTTTCTGTTTGTGGTCAATTGGGAATAGCAATTAACGCGTTGCTTTATTTTTATGGCCTTTTGTGGGGCTGTTTGTATTATAGTTTTTACCACACACAAACATACGCCCACATAAATTGCCACACTTATTTTGCCGTAATAATAAATTGGCTCGCTTTGTGGCATCAGCTCACAGCTCTTGTTTGTCCTTTATCGTTTTCATTACTTTTTCCTATTTGTGTTGACTTGGGTCATCATTTTTTTTGTCATCTTTGCCTTGGTTTTTACTTTGAGCCGCTAATAAATGTTGTATGGCTGCATAAATTGCCAGCCAAATGGAAATTTTTTCGTTTACAATTTTGTTTCATTGCGAAATAAGTGAAATGATGTACAGGCAAATCGGATTTTGGTGACCTTTTTATTCACTTTTAATAAAACATGCGATTTAAATGCATTATGGCTGCTTGTCCACAGAAATAAATGATTAAATTTCCTTGAAAATGATTTTATATCGCAGTATTTACCTCAGGATAATCAAATATCAACCAGCAAAAAATATATTTATATGGACACGATTTGTATACTCTTTTCGAAGAAAATAGTATATTAAGTTTGTGCTGAAGCTTGTAACGCATAGAAGGAAGCGTCTGATACCCCCAAAAGTTAATGCCAGTATGCTTAGAAAAACAAAACAAATTGATCTAGCCATGTCCGTCTGTCTGTCTGTCTGTCTGTAAACTGGTCCCTCAGTTTTTGAGCTATCGCGATGCAACTTTGCACAGACACTTATTATTCAAGGCTACAGCACATTGGTCGGAGCTGGCCGGATCGGACCACTATATCTTATAGCTGCCATACAACTCGAAGTCGGTCTTGGCCATAAATCCGATGATTTCAAAGCAATTGCTTTCAATTTCCTTGTACACTTGAACATCTTTGTAAATCATCAATTAGTAAAATCGCAACTCGATTGAGTCATAAACAGCGAAGATATGCGTCATTAAATATTTGGAAAGAACAGGTGCATATGAGCAAACAAAGTCAAGCGCAAGCAAGCTTTTGACAGTCTGCTCTTCAAGCGATTTTGTCATCGATCATCAAAACTGCTTGTGGCGTAAGGGGAAAAGTGGCGCCCTTGCAAACGAAATGTACCGGTTCGATTCCTAGCGGCGACCAATAATTATTTTAATTTTTTCTTATTCTGCTTTTCAAATATAAAATAACTGTAATCAAATTCATTTGCTACCAATGCCTTAGAACAAAAACTATACAACGCGAAAAATACGATCAGTATAATTGAGTTTGTCAGCGCATTTCAAAACTTCTTGGTGGCGTAAGTATTAGAGTGCTGCACTGAAAAACGGGGAGAACTCGGTTCAAATTCCAGCCGCGACTTATTGATTTTTTTTTGCTTATTATTTGTTTCAAATATATATCAAATAGCTTGAATTTAATATTTTAAATGCAATATTTAAATTCATATAATACCAATTCTTAGTGCAAAAAATAAATGCCACGCGATAAAAGATATTTTACTAATTTTGAAATTTCAGTGGTGCAGTTGGCAAAATGAAAATTGCGTACAATGTTCGAAAAGAGTATAAAATCTTCGGCACGCCGAAGATAATCCTTTCCCACTTGTTTATTTATAATTTTCGTTATTTGTAATTCATGGATTATTATGTTTTCTTTTTGTGCTACTACAGTTTAAAAGCTTCTGCAAATATATGTTTAAAATGCAATTCGTGATTCGTTATTTGTAATTCATGGATTATTATGTTTTCTTTTTTGTGCTACTACGGTTTAAAATCTTCTGAGTAAGAAGCGATTTGATGGACTACAAACTAAGTTTAATATTTTTCACTAATACACTTTAGCTTTTTCCAATGCTGACCTTCTCCGATTTATCGCATCTCGAAGGTCCAATCTGACATCTTGTAGCTTATCATGCACTTATCTTACGAAATAATATTGCTTCTGGCTCCTCTTGAGATCTCACACCCACCAAAACACCCGTTTAAAAAAGCTATTAGTTTCCACAGCACTTGGTATTTGCACATAGACAGCATTTTATGCAAATTCGATTCATATTTATAGCTGCTTAGATCATAAACATGTCATGAGCGCAACAAAAAGTGAACAGCCAGCATAAAAACCAAACAAATTTAAATGCAAATGAAATATTGCAAATATATAGGGAATAAATAAAAACAAGTAAGAGTGCTCTAGTCGGGAGTGCCCGACTACGAGATACCCTGAACCCAGTCCTTACAATCATTCATATTAATCTAAACACACACATGCTGCAGTACAAGCAGTACAAGCAGTGCAAGCAGTCTAAGCAGTTAGCTTGCTTTTTCGCTGAGCCCCACATAATGGAAAGTTAAATCTTAAATAACTTCTGTGTTTATCGTCCGATCTTATTGAAATTTTTGGGGCAAACAATTGTCAATAATATGTGTGACCAAACCAAATTGCAAGGTCGTACCTTCAAAAATGCGTTTTTTAACTTTTGGGGGGTTTGGGGGTGGTATCCAAAAGTGAAAAATTTGTTCATGTGTATGCTATTCGAGATTATACATGTCAAATTAGGGGCCTCTAGCTCTTATAACTTGTAAGTTATATCCAAAAAACGCTGGTCTAAAATCGAAATTTATCGATAACTTTTGAACGGGACGAGCTATCGATAAATTTTAATAAACTTGATCTGTCCGGATTAGGAGAACTTATGTTCCAAATATGAAGTCTCTAGCTCTTGTAGTCTCTGATATCTGTGTGTTCATACATGACAGACAGACGGACAGACGGACAGACAGACGGACATGGCCAGATCGACTCGGCTATTGATACTGATCAATAATATATATACTTTATATGGTCGGAGATGCTTCCTTATGCCTGTTACATACATTTGCACAAACCCATAATACCCTTTTTACCCATTTTAATGGGTTCAGGGTATAATCAGTCACAATCATCTGCTCATAGAGAACGCAAATGATGCCATTAAAATGCAAAATTCTATATCTAATAATACGCTGTCTACAGCAGACACAAGTCCAACTTAAAGGCAAGGGCAGGGCATCAAGCAGCAGGGCACAAACATTTGGAGACACAAGCACATTTTTATACTCTTTTCGAAGTGTGTAACGCATAGAAGGAAGCATCGGAGACCCCCAAAAGTATGCCAGTATGCTTAGAATGACCAAAAAAATGTATCTAGCCATGCCCGTCTGTCTGTCTGTATGTATGCAAACTAGTCCCCCAGTTTTTGAGCTACCGTGCTAAAACTTTGCACAGAGACTTATTATTCAAAGGGACAGCACATTGGTCGGAACCGGCCGGATCGGACCTCTATATCTTACAGCTGCCATACAACTGGAAGTTGGTTTTGGCCATAAATCCCATGTTTTCAAAGCTATCGCGATGAAACTTTGCCCAGATACTAATTATTCAAATATACATCACATCGGATCGGATCACTATATCTTTCAAAAGAAAAATTTAAGCTCATACAACAATTCTTAGACCAAAAAATGTAAAATAAATGCCATGCGTTAAAACGAATTTTTACAGCATATGAAAGTGCTGCAGTTGGCAGGGTGAACCTAAAGGTTCGAAAGAGTATGAAGTCTTCGGCACGCCGAAGACAATCCTTCCCCACTTGTTCTACATGGCTATGCGCAGTTGGCGTTAAATTGTTTAGCTGCCCAGATCATCAGCTATTTTTATGAAGAAAATAAATTATAAGTGGGGTCTGAACAAATTATAAAATGAGTATGTAACAAACAATCGAAGTAATTGCCGATCTAATATACAGTATACTCAAGGTCTAATTGAACCATCTCTTGCAATATATTGAAAATTTTTTTATTTATTAACAGAACTTGCATTAACAATGTTTCATTACTGTCCAATTCTAAACTCCACAGTAATCGAATAATCTTTGAGTCAAAATTTAAATTTATTAATAATTATTTATGTTGTTCAAATTTACCAGTACATACGCTTATCATCAATAAACTTGCCATAAGTACAATAGGTATCAGTTAGTCTATTCCAGCAAACTAGTCACATTTTTTGTTATTTCTCTGATCTTTTTGTGGCTGAGCATTTGCAGGTTGAGTTCACCGCTTGCCAAGTGATAAATTTAAAAACAAAATTGCACCGCCGACACATTCGCACAATGCGGACGGACACAAAGCGAGGGGGGCGTGGGGCACTTAGCCACCTGCTAGCAGAAGACTCATAAAAAATACCGACCCGAAGGTGTCTGCGGCGGAGGCGGACTCGTTTCTGTTCTTCCGCCGTTGCCAAATCGCCTGCACCACCCCCCACACCACCCTCTCTCTCTCTCTCTCTCTCTGTTTCTCTATCACCATCAGTCTTGTACATGTTTGTACTTGTGTGTGCGTGTGTGTGATTTCGGTCTGTGTGTGTGTGTGCTTAGCAATTTTGGCCCTTTTCCCTCTGACTTTTTGCTAGCAATTGCAATTAAATGCTGTTGAATTTGCTGCTAACTAAAATATTTTGTTTTAATTATAAACTAGCGCACGTTCTGCTACAATGCTGCCTGACAGTTTGAAGTTCATTTAAAATTGCACATTGTTACAACAACAACAACAACAACAACAACAACAGCAACAACTATGAACAATGCACATTCTACTGCCACTTCATTTGATACTCATTTAAGTTAATAAAATGGCCGGAGAGCATTGCGATCCATCCGTATTTAGCGCCGCAACTAAATTCATTAAATTGACGTGGACAAATTGGATAGTCAGTTTAATGTGCAGCTTGCTTGTGGTTTGCGACCAGTTGTCAAATATATATCTATATCTAGTATATGGTGGGTACTTTATAATTCAGATATGTAATTTCACTCTTAGCGTGTCTCAAATAAAAAGCACATTTCGAAATAATTTGTATATACCCTTAACCCATTGAAAATGGGTAAAAAGGGTATTATGGTTTTGTGCAAAAGTATGTAACAGGCATAAGGAAGCATCTCCGACCATATAAAGTATATATATTCTTGGTCAGTATCAACAGCCGAGTCGATCTAGCCATGTCCGTCTGTCCGTCCATCTGTATGAACACGCAGATAGCAGAGTATATATAGCAGAATATAAGTTCTCGTAGTCCCGGGACAGTACACGTTTGTTTTATTTTATCGATAACTCGGCCCGTTCAAGTTATCGATAAATTTCAATTTCACACCAGTGTTGAAAGCTGCCATACAACTGGCAATGAATTAAATATTCTTAGAACAACAAAACGATTTTGTACAGCATATTAAATTTCAGTGATGCGGTTGGCAGAGTGAAAATTGCCTAAAGTTTCGAAAAGAGTATAAAGTCTTCGGCACGCCAAAGATAATCCTTCCCCGCTTGTTATACTCTTTTCGAAGAAAATAGTATATTAAGTTTTTGCTGAAGTTTGTAACGCATAGAAGGAAGCGTCTGAAAACAAATTGATCTAGCCATGTCCGTCTGTCTGTCTGTCTGTCTGTCTGTATGTATGCAAACTAGTCCCTCAGTTTTTGAGCTATCGTTATAAAACTTTGCACAGAGACTTATTTTTCAAAGGGACAGCACATTGGTCGGAACCGGCCGGATCGGACCACTATATCTTATAGCTGCCATACAACTGGAAGTCGGTTTTGGCCATAAATCCCATGTTTTCAAAGCTATCGCAATTAAACTTTGCACAGATAGATATTATTCAAACATACATAACATTGATCGGAGTCGGCCGGATCGGATCACTATATCTTAAAACTGTCATACAACTGGAAATAAATTTAATATTTCAATTCAAATTGATATCATATGATATCAATTTTTACAGATGAAAGTGCTGCAGTTAGCAGAGTGAAAATTGTCTAAAGGTACGAAACGAGTATAAAATCTTAGGCACACCGAAGATAATCCTTTCCCACTTGTTTTAAAATGACTTGTTTAGTATCTTATAGAGCTTAAACTTTTAGTTTACAATTTAGATAAACTACAAAATTCGCTAAACAATAAAATAGCTTTAAATGGTATTTTTATTCTCTGCTCAGTGTCTGGGTACGGTGTAGTTTTGGTTTTCGTGGCGCGTTTAATGCGTGTAATTGAATTGGCTGTGAATCAAGCGCAACTAATTAATTGACTGACAGTAATTTGCTTTCAACTGCAAGTGTTTGTCGTCTGGGCAGCAGCTTTTTAATTCAATATGTCAAAAGCGTCGTTGGCGGAAAAACCTCCTGCAGTCGCTGCCTAACATTTGCATGGCGGCGGACAGTTTCCCCCCATTGAGGGGACTGGGGGACGGGGGACGGCGCACGCTGGCAGCTATGATAGACGCAGTCAACAGCTGCCAGTCAAAGTAGGCACGTTTGGCTCATCCCCTGTGCCTCAGCTTGTGCGTCAAGCTGTCAGTTTGATGAGGCGGCGGCAACGAGGCAGACAGTTTTAGGTAGGCAGGCTGGTTGGCAGCTGTTTAGTTAGTTAGTTAGTTTGACTTGCCACAAAGCCATTGGCAAGCCAAACGACTCAGACCTGGCCCAAAGCGCACAGACATAGAGACGTGTCTGTGTCTGTGTCTGTGCAGTTTAAAGATAGTGCAAAAAAGCAGTAGTTGAAGTTTAATTTAATTGCTGTATGACTTGGGCTTAGAGGCAAACTCACTGCACCTGATGCCTGGCGTTAGTTTTACATTTCTGCATTTAAATTGAGCTCATGAAAGGTAATTAGGTACAATGCAAAGTGCAGATATTTCGCATAGCGTAGAAATTGTTTATTTATTTTAAGTTGCCGTACTATTTAACTTCTATGAGATAAACACGAGTCAACAGGTTGCTTTTTATAAACGTAATCTAACATTTATGCATGGAATTTAATGAATTTTATAAAATTTTTTAAATATTGCAGTTTGACATTAAAATAACATTATTTTATTAATGTTCATCAAAAATGAAAAAAAATTGTATTTATTTCCAAAATGTATGGCTTAAATCGTATAATGCGACGTAAATGTTTATTAGAATTTATGAAATTATAACATTATTACATATTACTATATTAACTGTTCGGATTTTGTATACTTTTAGTCAAACCATTTCATTTGAATTGGAACATTCATTCTAATTTTTTTAAATATATATAAAAATAATTAAATAAAGTTGTTAAGCTATGTTTACAAACATTCCACAAATTATGTTATGCAATTACGCCACCGTAATAAAAGCTGCTAGCGAAGTTAACGTAGTCCAACTTAATGAGATGTCTGTAATTTTTAACAGCCCGCACACAAAGTGCAAATTATGAACACAATGCGACATAATTTGTATAAATCGCAGACAAAAGGCAAACCATTGGCCCAATGCCATGCGGAATCGTATTTATGTGCTTATGCTCCTGTTCCTGCTTCACTGCATTGCGGCGAAAACGTTGGGAGCATATCATAAAATATGCAGCAAATGGCACCGATATTAAATCATTATCAGCTAGAGCAGCAGTAGCCGCCGCAGGAACAACAATCAGCAATAAGCAACAACAGTTTGCATGACAGCTACAAACATTTTACAAGCAATTCAGCACAAGAGACAAGCAGCAGAGCAAATGATGCAGCAAAATTCTGGACTCAAGGGAAGAGGAGGAAGAGAGGAGCAAGCAGAACAAGAGCAAAACGTGATGGAGCAAGGAGCAGCTGGAGCAGCAGCACGATGGTAGTTCCTTGCTCCTCGCCAGTGCGATAAAGTTGTCATAGTGTGAAACAAACAATTCATCAGCGTCAATGTGATAAATTATATTTCCCACCGCACACACACACACACACACACACACAAACAGCCAGAAAATTGCCGGGAAATTTTTATCGGTAACAAACACAAAATCGAAAAGTAGAACATGATAAATGACTTGTTTCAATTGAATTATAAACAACAAAACGAGGCAGACATCAAGCATACGCATAGTGTAAGAGCCAAATTACGTATACGTCACGTCAATTGCAATAAACGCGTGAAACACAACTTTGTACAACATCAAAGCATTAAACTCATACACAAAAGCAAAAAAACAGCTTAATACAATTAAAGTGGTCAACAAAAAGAGCCAAAAACAAAATGTGGCTTATTTTCTCTGTTTGCTTTTCCGACGCCGACCAATTAGATTATGTTGCGGCCTTGCTCTTGTTTACTGTTGCCGAGGTCCGTTTTAATGGCATTTTCACTCCCGGCATTTGTGCTTTATTTAAAAAAAATTAAATTGCCTTCTTGTGGCTTTCGTTGGCACCACTGAAATGCTCTAATGTTCTAATGCGCATCAGCTCAGCTTAAAGCTAAGATTTTAATTTGGCGCATAAATTTCATTGACTGCCGCATTTATTTATTTATCGCCTCAGTTTTATGTGCGCCACTTTAGGGATTTGTAATTTGTAAGCTGACTGCCATCTATGCACATTGGGTGCGGGCAACAGTCACGAGGACACGACATCATTTCCTATGGAGAATTAATGTGTGCTGGAGTCTCGTACTTATATAATGCATTTTAATTGGACTAACTAAGGTGTGTGCTATAACTTAATGTGGTAACAACTATATTAGTATGCTATGTAAGTAGCTGTTTACCATATTTCAAGCATTTGACATTCGAAACATTTTCCATCACATACTTAATATGTTAATATATTCTTGCACCTAATTCGCTTGCAGCTGCTTAAGATTTGTTCAACTAATTTAAATTTTATATCGTTTTATCTTGCATTTTTTTAAAGAGCTTCTCCTGCTCCCAATTCGTATGCGCTGATTGAGAAATAAAAAGAAATCTTAAACGCCGTTTATTTGATGCATAATTCAAAGCATAACTCACAACGCTCAGCTGGCAGCAATTTCAAATATTTTCACAATTTGTTCCTTGCCTGCGCCAATCTTCGAAAACTTCAATCATGCATAAATTTTTATTGCCTGGCATTAAAACATATGCTGGCATCAGCAACACGCCCTTCCCACCACACATATATTTATGATATACCCGTTGACTGCTTATGATATAGTCCTTGTGCTTGTCCTTGTTGTTGCCGCTGCCGCTGTCGTTGTCGTTGTCGTTGTCATTGCTCCTGTGCTCCTGCTGCTATTTTCGATACACATGTCTGTCTGCTATGTCACTAGACTCGTCTTGTCTCGTCTCGTCTCGTCTCGACTCGTCTCCTCTGCCTTTAGCCAGCGCTTGGAGCGTCATTGTCAATGTTTTTGTGCATAGTTCCTGTTGTTTGTTGTGGCAACTGCTGCTGCCATTGCTACTGCATACAGACACATAAAAGGGGCGTGTGTGTAGATTGAAATTTATGCGCGATGATAACAGACACCCGCCCCGAAACTGTACACAAAAATTGATATTTTATGGTTATGAATTATTGCCAGCGATTAACTTACTTACGCTGGATAAAAACTGATTTGAAAAAGGACAAGTCAATTGTATAAAAGCAGTGTCAACATAAAATATGGTATATGTGGTAAGCTCTCTTATATGGATCAGAGGTGCTTACGACAGCTCTCACAATAAATCGAAACTTTATATGCAATTTGTGGATTTTGTGTGGAAAAAATACTTTTGAATTGTTGAAAAGCTTTTCTTTTTTTTGGAAATGCAGCCCGAAATTTGTTTACACTAGAGACTTTTAGAGTACTACGCAAATAATATTGTTGAATGCCAGAAATAGGAACACAACTGAAACACAATACATTTATGACAATATACATTTTGCATGTGGTGTGTACAATGTTGTTTACTGTAGTATTGTACAGTTATATTCTGCTCACAAATTGCATTGGGGAAAGCGAAAATTGTTTGAATACTTTTGTCGATGCATCACTTCATTAAATGAGTGGAAATAAATTGAAGCAATTAAACTTAACTTTTATAAGTTGGGGGAAAAATTTGTAAATACTCTGAAAGCTCTTTATTTAAGTGCTGTTGTTGTTTGTATGCTGATATATTGGGAAACACGTTTTAAAAACGTTTTTTGTTTGTTAAATATATTCAAATCAATTAAATTCAACTAAATGTAAACAAATAAATAAAATTTACAAAATGTGTTGATAAAAAAACTTTAACTTTAACTTTTTATGTTGGAAGAGCCTTTAGCTCAAAAACGTTTTATAATATTTATAAACTACAGCTAATAAATATTCGGCAACAAAACTAACTAGGGCTTATATTGTTAGGAAATGTATGATCAAATTGAGGCTAAGCCTGCTACTGCCAAATTACTATATGGTCAAATATATTCAAAATCATTACAGTTCTGTGGGTTGAATAATTAGAAAACATTTTTTGCTGATGTAGAGCTAAGAGGAAATATGTATTTTATCAGCAAATAATTAAATACTTGTTCTGCTATATTAGTCCCAATAATTAAGATGAAATACAATTGTATTGCATACTTTTGGGCATATGCTGATACTGCTCTTTTAGACGCTGCTTTTTAGCTGCTCTAGCTGCCCCCGCTTTTCGCATTGTGTTTTCAAGATTAGATTCACGCCATATTCTGGCATATGTTGTTATTTTTATCAATAAACTATATAGCTGTCATAAGCTCTCATGGAGTACTCTTCATTTTGGGTACCAGTGAATTGTTAGTCTCAACGGCCACTTGATACCTTATTGTTTCCATCGAGAGGGCTCTCGCAGCTGGCACTCTTAGCCGTTTTTAGTTCAGCATCTTTGAAATGAAGCCAACATCTTGACAGCAGCAGCACCACTAGACATGAGCAGCAATAGGGCCATGTGCCAAAAGGACTTCACTTTCACCCACAAGTGCAGCAATTGCTGCTGCTGCTTCTGCTGCTGCTGCTGCTGCTGCTGGATGTCATTTGATGCTGAACCCCTGCTACAGCAACTTGACATGGTCACACGCTGCGTTCTCGCCAGCGTCATTGGCTCTCCATAATGGATTTCCAGTCCCGGCCATAACCAGTACAATTGTGAGCCAAAAGTAAGGTCGACACGCATGTCGTCGCTGTAAATGATATGTGGGGTAAGGACAAAAGTAGATACTCGCATTAGACGCACGGACTGACAGGCCAATACGCTGATGAAGCAGCTGCCGCTGTGCCAGCTGACAGCTCTGACAGCATGCAAAGCACATTTGCGTGCACAGATCAACGCATAGCAAAGATGAGCAGGGAGGGGACGAGGGCAACGAGGGAAGCAACTTAACTGAATGCACAGTTAAGCGCATTTTATTGCAGGAGTTATGCAGCTTGTCGTAGTCAACGTGCCCACTCGGACACTGAGAATAAAGCGTAGCAAATCGCTCTAGCTGTAGCTTAGGGGCAAGGAATTAAACGGCTTAGATTTCTAAATTACAAAAAAAAAATTACATTTTGAAATGCAATTAAATAAATTGTTCCCCCTAAAAAGTCTATTGCAGAAGAATGTTTGTAAAAAAAAGTAACTTGTCTATTTGAAAAGTCTACAAATTTCGAACTGAATTATAAAGTTATTTCTATAAAGCATGCAGTATTTCTGAAAAATAAAATATATTTGGCACTATGAATTGTGGGCAAGCATTTCAACTTTTATGAAATTTATTTCATGAATTTCGAAACTGTCCATTAACAAAATGTTTTCAAGGTTGTACTTCTGCGGTGATTTTCTAAATAATAATTTTCTGAGTGTAGATTACCCTAACGCTGCCGCCACAGCGACTGTGCAACTGCAGCGCGACACGTACTCAAGTCTTCGCTGAAGTTGTTGCCCAGCCTGGGCCGTCATTGTCGAGTGTTTCGTTCACTTCCTGCTCGCAAGTGTGTGTATGTTTACGTGTGTGCGTGTGTGTGTGTGTGTGTGTGTGTGTGTGCGAGTGTCATGAAGTGTCTGACTTGCATGTGCGCAGCTGCCGACGTTGACATGCGACGCTCAAACATCGTCCTGCAACAAACCGGCTTGGCGTACTTATTCATGCCCCATAACCACACCCACAAGCCCCCTCTTATCCGGCCCGCCACATTCAGTAATGGCGTTGGCTTCTTAAATTATTGCGCCATGTGCGTAGGTGTCCTTACATAAAAGTTACAGTTACATTTATTATAC
The DNA here is from genome assembly GCA_035042425.1 of Drosophila flavopinicola. Taxonomy (NCBI): domain Eukaryota; kingdom Metazoa; phylum Arthropoda; class Insecta; order Diptera; family Drosophilidae; genus Drosophila; species Drosophila flavopinicola. Next base: position 682,151 of record JAWNLL010000471.1, on the reverse strand, counting down.
CCTGGCCCTGGGTTGTGTTAGCGACATCAGCGGGCTTGTAACTTAGAAATAAAATTAAAGATCTTTGTCACTTTAGCTATACAATATTAATATTAATATTAATATCGATATCAGATAATGTTTTATTAAATTGTTATTTTAGCCAATATAGTTTTTCAAGCACAATTTTTTAATAACACAATCTTATTTAAGCTGAAAAAAATATAAATATCGTTTTACTACTTGTGGTAAACAATAAATTTACTTTCTTTGCGTTGCTTAAATGGAATTCTTTAAGTGTTCAATATCGGACTTGATATCTCATGCCTAACATTTGTTCATAACTTAGGTAGAGGATCAATGTAATTTAATAATTGGATCTAGAATATAACACAACATGTTCACTGTCTCAAAACTAAAGTATTTAATAAGAAAGAATTCATATAAATTCAATTCATTATTAATAATGAACAACAAATGGGTAAGAGTATCCACAATGCGATTTTTCTAGTTTGGTTTTTGTTCTGTCCTGATTTTAATAGCCGCCTCCTGGTAGCTTCCTAGCCGTCGTCTCTTTCGGCGGCATTCAATTTATTTCTGCATAAACATTTTATACACTCGTTGAAGGCGACTGTGTGTTACTGTTGTTTTTGTTGTTGTTGGTGGTGTTGTTGTTGTTGCTGGCTGGCTGGCTTTTGAATTTTTTATATGCATGTAGAATGCGAGAATAATTCATTCCCAAACACACAGACACTCACATACAAACCTTTGTAAATAATAATTGCTTTCATATCGCAGCTTTTTTTCCCTTGCAACTTTGTTTTGTGATTTGTTGAATGCTGTGATTTAATTTTAAATGAGTTTTTGATTTATGCATTAAACACATAATTGTAGCAGCTTTTTCTTTTTCTTTTGCCTTTGTCTACCGCTGTACCTTTTTGTTGTTCGTGTTCCTGTTCCACTTGTTGTTGTTGTTGTTGTTCTTGTTAACTCCAGACAGGACTGGCGGCTCTTGTCTCTTGGCAGCGGATTTGTCTGCCATTTTATGTGCATAATTTAATATTTAGGGTGATTTATGGCGTCTTTGTTGCAAGTCTGAAAAGGCTTTTAATATGAAGAAAATATGGCGGATTTTGGGTGAATATTTGACGGTTTTACGTTGTTTACTTGGCACTTGGTTATGCTCCATGTGAATCATTCAGTTGTATATTTTGGGCATGGTTTCGAAAGTGACAGACAGACTGAATATTATATGACAACTGTACGAATATGTTTGGATTGTTACTCACCCGTGCAGCACACTAGCATATCCATAAGGGATCTTAGTGTCCTGGCTATAATATATATAAAATACATATTCCTTTTACATTTGGCATAAGCAACAATTGTAAATCTTACTTCTATTTTAACTACTGTTAATATCCTTTAATATGGTTTCGCTCATTCACGCATAATCCATTTGATAATGTTTGCACATGCGCTTACACATGCAAAATGCCTGTACTCCACTTCAAATTTTGGTTGAAAATAATCCCTTCCGAATGACTGGCCCAAGACACAAGGAGCAATTAAACTAAAAGCATTTAAGCGCACAGACAATAAAAATGTAAATATTCATATTTTCAATAGTAGTGTGTCTGCAAAAAGCCTGTAACAGCTGAGATTTGCATATTAGAGCAGCAGCTCAAAGGTTCTCGGATCGCGGGAAGGGAGTCGCTCGAGAATTATTGAGCGTTTAGTGCGTGCACCATAAAATACGCAATGGAGTGCAAAAGCATAGAATGTATTACGTATACGCATTGGCCCTATTTTATTGTTTTTGGGAATTGAACTTTTATCAGCATATCATGTGCGTGCTTCGTTTAACAAAACTAAAGTGAAACATAAATAATAATAAAAATGCCAAATACCATTAAATGGTGGCACAGGACCCCACAAAAGCAATGGCTCACAAAGGTCAGCACTTTATGAGCTTTGACCGCCGCCAGCTGCAAAGTGATTTCGGATTATGACATTTGACACATAAAGTTTTTATGGGTCCAGCGATCGGATTAGTTCGCATAAAGCGAAAGGGGCCCGTGTCCTGCATAGCAAATTACAGTCCGCTTATAGGGTCAGCTCTTAGCCATAAAGCAATTTCTTTACATTTTCTATTTCATTTGCTGCTTGTGTATAAATAATTTCCCACCAGATTTTCTGCTTTCTCTCTCTCTTCTCTCCACTCGCTCGTTGGCAGCATTTATGCAGTTATTGCTAGTTTGCATACATAAACATAAATACGAGTACTCTAAAAGTCGGCAGCCTGCCAGTCTATAAAATCCCATTCCAAATTGTATCTACTTGCACTTGGTATCAATTCTTCCGCTTCAGCTCTGAGTGTCTGCTTCTATGGCACTGCCCGTCAACTGGGTCACGTATAAGCCACCCAGCCCAGGCAACCCCTTCGCCTCACCCAATCATACCATTCAGTTACATAGCTTTTCAAGTTATGCAGCATACTTTTTGGCTGATATGTGTGCTTGTGTGTGTGTGCGTGTGTGTATAGCTACGTTTTTCTTGTTCATTGATCCGAACGTTTCTCATGCGCTTTGGCTGGGCATGTTTACATTTTCATTTTTCTCTTCATTTCTGTTTTTGCCTTTTTCCTGCGATGTTGCAACGATAAAAATTCAATTTTGTTTGTAAGCAAATACCCAACACTGAGTGGCACATTCCTAGAATGGATCTTGTCATTCCTGCCACACATTACTCTTATGTCCTGCCGCACTATTTGGCCTGAATGCTGCCACCAAAGTCGCAGCTGATTTATAGTTTCTGTATTTATTCCACTGTGCTAAGGCGGACAAATTAACTAAATGTTTCCTAGAGCAAACTTATCTAAACCGAAATTTGTTTGCTTATTATCTGAATTTTTACTGACAGCTATTATGAAAAGTCGTTAGGTTTTGCTCAAACTTATCAAAATTACAATAGAAGGTTTGAAGGTATATTATATTATATATTCCTATCAATTGTTGTCAAATTCTGAAAAAACAAAAAATACATACGATATGCACCGTTTTAGGTGTGTGTGTTTGATTGAGGCATGTATCAGAGACTAGAAAATATTTTTGAAATATAAAAACTGCCTGCAAAGAAAACCGAACTAATTTGTATCTAGGACAAATTTTAGTTAGCCTAAGTATGGCAGTCGCAATTCTTAATAGTCATCAAGGTTTATAAATAAAAGTTGTTCAACCCGGTTAAAGCGACAACTGTAAAAATCATTTAACTATACAATTAAACATGTAACGATATTTATTGAAATTGAAATGTGTCGTATTAATTAACACGTTGCCTTCAGTACAGAATGTTAATGTGGTAAATACATATGCTAGATAGTGGAGGGCATGAAATAAGACCACTTTGCACAATTGATTTATGTCGCGTTAATTACACAATAACGTTTATAAATTGCACATTCAGACATGATAAAATGCGTAATTAATATAATTAATTATAAATGTGATGCAAAAAAAACAACATATGCATTGTATAAAATAATAATTGATGAGCAAATGCACATTACATATGCTTAAAATTGGCACATAAATTATAATTGCACTCATTTATATAACAGCCGAGTGTGCTACAAATTTAAAATAAATATTACCTTAATTAAGTCACAAATTATAAATAATGGTAATAAGTGCAAGACTACTCCCAACTGAAGGCAAACCCTGACTCCAACGACTCCTTCAGAATGTGTTCAAAGTGCCACTAGAATAATGTGTCAATAATGGCGCGCTTATCGAATACAATCAACCTGACCCCCATACACAAGCCCACACACATTGCGGCTGTTGGGGCCCCTGTGGATAGAAAAAAGGCAAGCAAGCAAAAAGCGGTTTACTTTGTGTGAAAGTTGCTACTGAAGATAATAAAAAGCAGGCGCCTCTTAAGGGCTCCCGAATGGGAGAGAATATGGCGCAAAGTGCGCGCAATGCCTTTTTTTAAATATTTGAAAGGGCTTTTTATTTTTAATATTTAAATATCTTATAGCTTACAGCATTAATGAAGTCTCTGTATAATTACAATAGCTAATATGTTTCTAAAAATTAGATTTTTTCAAAGATTTAAGCCTTGGACCATAGAGTAATACATGTAAATGACTATGACCCTTGATCCAATCCTAGATGAATCATGTGTGATAATGATTTAGCCTTTGACAATCAACCCCATCGGAGGTATAATCGTTTTTTGGACTTTTACTATTTCATTACATTAATGTGTCTGTTGATTTTGCACTTTTAGAGATGACTTCTTATACATATTCCCGAACTAACTTATAGTTATAATTGGCTCATATGAGATCTTATTTCCTTAAAACTTTATAAACTGCTTTCTTTGGACACATTCTAGAACTAACTATAAGGTTTTTCAATTATTTATAAAAGTCTTGCTTGAGCACTAATCAAAAGAAACTGCAGTAGATCTTAAGCATTCTGTAAAAATATCACAAGGTGTTTGTTAGTTTATACTTTGATTCTAATCGCTCCCGCTGCTTATTTGAAGCACATGTGGATTATTTGGTATTCGGTATTTTGTATATTTTTGAGCCAAAAGTCACGTATTTATGGTATTTTGTTTATTTAACTATTTATTTTTAGCTGTCGCGTGCAAAAACAAAATAAAAGTAAAAGAGAAAATCAATTGTGCGCAAATTGAGTGAATGTCATTTCGACTTCCGTTTCCGCTACCGCTTGGCGCAAGAGCATTAACAAACAATTGTCAAACACTTACACACACACACACACAGTAGCTCACACACACATATGACACTCTAGACGGAAGTGCGACAATGTGGCATATGATCCCGACAGGCTCAGGCACTTGCATAAATATATAAGTAGACAATTTTAGTGGCATTATATATGCCAAGCCACAACTGGCATGTGTGTGTGTGTGTGTGTATACTTTAAACACAATCTAATGTCAACAAGCCTGCTAGAGCAGGAGGGCGGGTAAGAAAGAGATAGCGTGAGAGAGAGAGAGAGAGAGAGGGGGGGGGGCAATGACATGGTATTGCACATGTATGCCAAGCTCGACTTATAAATGCGGTTTAACTTCCATTGGCTTGTTGTAAGCATGTGGTTCCAAGTGCTCCACTTCTGTGGTGCGGTTCGAGGCTCTCTTGGCTTGCTGCGTATCAATGAAGTTGTTAGTCGAAGTCGAGTGCCTCCTTCTGTCTCCTTCTTCTTATGTGTGTGTGTCTGTCGTTCACTTTATTGGATTATCAGGCAAATTTTATAGTATTCCATTATTTTGCTCACTCGCATATGGAGTTTGCTTGTAAACTTAAATGGCTTTTTCCCCAATTTGAGCTTTTTTCCTCAAGCATATTTATTTACGCTGGGTTGGGCTATTACATAAATGGGGTGTTACATGTAATTGGGGCTTGGCTTTCTATTGGATGAGTAAGTCAGTAACGTCATCACTAGACAAACAGTTAGTATGATAGGGGTATTATAGGAAAGACTGCTCAGATGGAGCGTGCTTAATCGTCTGAATACTGCAGCGACTTATTTTAAATGTACTAAAACTATCTACTATCAATTAAAAATGTTTAATATATCAATTAAAAATTTTTCGTATTTGAATTGATTGCTTTTGTCATGCTTAGATTGTGATTATACAATGAAGTAAATAGAAAGATGTAATAAAGAAATTGTTGACAGCTTTTGGATTTATTTGAAATTGTTTTAAAAACTATCAAAGATCAACTATACTAGGGATATTACTTACATACTTAATTACTAACAAGTAAGAGTGCTCTAGTCGGGAGTGCCCGACTACGAGATACCCTGAACCCAGTCCTTACAATCATTCGTACTACTCTAAACTCACACATGCTGCAGTACAAGCAGTACAAGCAGTGCCAGCGGTTTAAGCAGTTAGCTTGCTCTTTCGCTGAGCCCCACACAATGGAAAGTTTAATCTTAAATAACTTCTGTGTTTATTGTCCGATCATATTGAAATTTTTGGGGCAAAAAATTGTCGATAATATGTGTTACCAAACCAAATTGCAAGGTCGTACCTTCAAAAATGGGTTTTTTTTAACTTTTGGGGGGTTTGGGGGTGGTATCCAAAAAGTGAAATATTTGTTACATGTGTATGCTATTCGAGATTATACATGTCAAATTAGGGGCCTCTAGCTCTTATAACTTGTAAGTTATATCCAAAAAACGCTGGTCTGAAATCGAAATTTATCGATAACTTTTGAACGGGACGAGCTATCGATAAATTTGAATAAACTTGATCTGTCCCGGGATTAGGAGAACTTATGTTCCAAATATGAAGTCTCTAGCTCTTGTAGTCTCTGATATCTGCGTGTTCATACAGACGGACAGACAGACGGACATGGCTAGATCGACTCGGCTGTTGATACTGATCAATAATATATATACTTTATATGGTCGGAGATGCTTCCTTATGCCTGTTACATACATTTGCACAAAACCATTATACCCTTTTTACCCATTTTTAATGGGTTCAGGGTATAAAAAGTAAGAGTGCTCTAGTCGGGAGTGCCCGACTACGAGATACCTGAACCCAGTCCTTACAATCATTCATACTAATCTAAACACACATATGCTGCACTACAAGCAGTACAAGCAGTGCAAGCGGTTTAAGCAGTTAGCTTGCTTTTTCACTGAGCCGCACACAATGGAAAGTTAAATCTTAAATAACTTCTGTGTTTATTGTCCGATCTTATTGAAATTGGGGCAAGCAATTGTCGATAATATGTGTGACCAAACCAAATTGCCAGGTCGTACCTTCAAAATGCGTTTTTTTAACTTTTGGGGGGTGGTATCCAAAAAGTGAAATATATGTTATATGTGTATGCTATTCGTGATTATACATGCCAAATTTGGGGCCTCTAGCTCTTATAACTTTGAAGTTATGTCCCAAAAGCTCTAGTCTGAAATCGAAATTGATCGATAAATTTTAAACGGTACGAGTTATCGATAAAATGAAATAAACTTGATCTGTCCCGGGATAAGGAGAGCTTATGTTTCAAATATGAAGTCTCTAGCTCTTGTAGTCTCTGATATCTGTGTGTTCATACAGACAGACAGACGGACAGACAGACGGACATGGCTAAATCGACTCGGCTGTTAATACTGATCAAGAATATATATACTTTATATAGTCGGAGATGCTTCCTTATGCCTGTTACATACTTTTGCACAAAACCATAACACCCTTTTTACCCATTTTTAATGGGTTCAGGGTATAAAAACTAAAATTTTTCATTTCAACAAGTTTTAAAATATTATGTGCAATAGTTCTTTATTAAAAATATATTTTATAACCTTATGTTAAACTTCCAGGAATTCGAACGTCCGGTCAGATATTCAAACCCACATTTGTATTATTTTTTCTTTTACACATTTTATGAACAGTAAATATTTAGAATAAAATACTTTCAAAATTATGAAAACTATTAGAAGTAACAAACAAAAGACACATTCCGAAATTATAAATATTTTAAAATTAAAACCACAACTTAAACCAAGAGGTTATATATTTCCAGCAACCATTGTAGTATACTTTATATACATATGTGTCTGCTAATACTGCTAATGATAAATATATCGTCGTAGTCGGAAATTAATACTAAAAATTTCAAGAAATAAATAACAATTCTGGGAGATATTTACAATAGTTTGAAGCACTTGAAAAGTTTTAGTTTCAGTAAACACATCATACAAGCTTAAAAAGAGCCAACAAAAAATGCACTCTAAAAAATTGTGCTGAACGAAATAAGACAAATGTGCTAAATCGAAAGAGGAAATTTATGCTTAGCGTAACTTGTTAGCTGGAGGAAACCCTTCTATTGCCTTTGCGACTTTTTCTGCAGAAATAAACCAGGCAAAAACTTTATTTATCTGTCGCACCCTTTGCGTAGCGAGCTACACCAAAATTCGATTGGGAATTTCGCTTGTTGCCTGTTACACCTTTGGCGCATTGGAGCCTGGGAAACTGGGAGCCTGGGAAGCTGAGAACTGATTTGAATGCTGTCCGTGTGCGATGTGTTGTTTTTCCGGTGATTTAACAGCGCTCCTCGAATCGTAGATGCAACTGCGGCAAAGGGACTCGCCTTACTGTCTGGCAAATACAATTTTAGAGAGCTGAGGCTGCTGCTAGCGAAATGGCAGTTTGGATTTAGTGTTTGCTTTCGTTTTTAATTTGGACTTTATTTATTTATGTCTTTTGGCCGTTTGCAGATGGAAAATTGGTGTCTAAATTAGAATGCAGCTCAAGTTGAATTCGACTGCAGGACTTGTTTTATGTGGGTTAGGCAAACAAACTGCAGACAGAATAGAAATGTGCACGCCTTCTCTTCTGCCTCCCCTCTGTCTCAGTTTTCATGGAGCGTGGCGAGATTCTCATGCAGCTGTCGCCCTCCAGCTAAATGTAAGCACTTCTGTGGTTCAACAATTAAAACGAAGCATTTGGGGAAACCTCCCCTCTCCCCTGTGTAATCTAGTTCCGCCCTGCTGAATGTCCTTGTGTGTCTGTGTGTTGGTATGTGTTTGTCGGTATTTACCCCTGGGGTACGTGTGAATCTGCACGAAATCTGTGCCCGTCCTGCTGTCGCATTGTGCAACATCAATTGTTTTCTATTGTTTCGCTTGATTTTTTCATTCCCGTTTTTGCAGCAGTGCAGCTGGGCGCCCCAATCATGCCATTGGGGGTCTAATGGGTATTTGAAATTTTTAGGCAAAAGCAAATGCTAAAAGCACATTTGTAATGCACCTTACGTTTTTAATGCGACCCGATCAATGTGCAATTTATGTATTCATTTCAGTTTTATGTCTTCAAGCTCACTTTCACACAAGTTTATTAAATTCAATCTTGTTGTAAACAAAGCAATTTTTACGAGAGATAACAGACATAGCTGAAAAATTATTAATCCTAATTTCATTTGTTATAATGTAACAAATATATTTCTTCCATTAAAATGTTGGAACTCTAGCACAAGTTGGCAGCTCTGTTTTATTTTATGCTCGAGTAAACACTGCTCTTCCGCATATATTCCGCTATGAGGTGTTTACTTAACCATTAAAAACACTTACTTTTTTTGTCAAATTGACAGCTTTACTTGACTTTTTGTATCATACACTCTATGATTTATGAGCCCATTCAAATCTCAGATTATGGTTCGCCACGTAACTGAGACGCCGTTAAGAACAGTTCAAGTTGACAGCAACACATTAAATTGTGTTTCACACAAATTGGCAGCACTGCTGTGACTCAGTTAGCTCTGGCACATAACTGACGACGATTTGTTTGCAGCACAAAAATGCAAGTATTTTCTGGGGTGCATGCAAATGGGGGCAATAAATTTGAAACGCTTTCACGTTGCAGGTGACTCTTTTTTGCCAGCGATGCTCTTCTCGGTATTTTTTTTTGTTCCAACAATTTCGAAGCACCACACCAACTTCTAACCCGTTTTTTAGCTGCCGTTCTTTTCTACTTTTTATGCCCTGAACCCATTAAAAATTGGTAAAAAGGGTATAATGGTTTTGTGCTAAAGTATGTAACAGGCAAAAGGAAGCATCTCTGACTATATAAGGTATATATATTCTTGATCAGTATCAACAGCCGAGTCGGTCATATCAGTCTGGCTATCCGTCCGTGCGTCTGTCCGTCTGTATGAACACGCGGATATCAGAGACTATAATAGTTAGAGACGTCGGAACAGATCAAGTTTGTTTCATGTTTTTTTGATAACTCGACCCGTTCCAAAGGGATCGATAAATTTCGAGTTCAGACCAGCGTTTTTTGTCCATAACTTGAAAGTTATAAGAGCTAAAGGCACAAAATTTGGTATGTATAATCTCGAATAGCATACACATGTAAAAAACATTTAACTTTTTGGATAACGTACACCCATCCCCCCAAAAGTGAAAGCACAAATTTTTCAAGGTATGACCTTGCAATTTTGTTTAATCGCACATCATATATCAACATATATCATGTCCCAAAAATGTCGCTAAGATCGGACAGTAAACACAGAAGTTGTTTAAGACTTACCTTTGCTAAGTGTGGGGCCTTGTGAAGAAGTTAGCCTGCTTAAACTGCTTGCACTGCTTGCAGTATGTGTGTGTTTGTATGGATGTGCATTGATAGGTAAGTTTGAATGGATGTAAAGACTGTGTTCAGGGTATCTCCCAGTCGGGCACTCCCGACTAGAGCACTCTTACTTGTTTTTGTTGCCCTGGCAATTTGCTGCTCAATTGAACTCAGCGCCAACAAATGCGCACGAATTTGCCAACTTCTCCCCCGACTGTCTGGCTGTTTTGCATAAGTTTTGACAGCTTTTGGAGCTGGGTGCAGCGTGTGCCGCATGTTTGTAAGCTAGTATGCAGGCACGGCTGCTAACGAAGTCATTCAGCGTTTCAGCTGCAACGTGACAGACTCAAAGCAAAGAGTCAGCCAGCCAAATTCGGTTGCAAGTGCAGCAACGCACGCGTCACGAAGCTGCGATTTCATTATGTTTGTTCTGTGTGCTGCAACTGCATATCAGATATGTGTGTGTGTGTGTGTGTGTGTGTGTGTGTGTATATGTATGTGATTGGAGTGACTGTCGGCTGCTTGATTTATGTTGCCAATCAGGCATTTTGCTTATGGTCGGCCCTCGTGGTGCTCTGCATTTGATTTGTTGCTCATACGCCACGTAAACCACGTTGCAAATCTGTTTTTGTGGCTCTGTTTGTGTGTGTGTGTGTGGGGTACATGCTGATTTTACCTAGTTTAGCTTAAGCGACTTCCACCTCAAATGTACTGCATTGCAATGATATAAACCTAAAATTTGTTAAGCTGCAGGACCTCAATTGCAGTCCATCATACAAAATAGCATTTGACTGTCGCTTGTCATTGGATGCTCCAGCTACAAATCATTGAGTATCAGCACATTTCTGTGATTGTAGCCACTTCTGTATCGATTAGAATAATCGAGAACAGCTTCAAAAGCAAATGATAGCCTTAAGCTAGATTATGTGCATAAATATTCTGAGCTTCAGATTTAGGACAATCATAAAAGATTGAAGAAACGTTTGAGTGCTTCAACTTCAGCACAGATTTGAAATCACATTACAAAGTATAGCTTCAAACTCAATATTTAATCAACACGGATTAGATCTTGAAGAGAATTTATAGAATTCAACTGAACCAAGAGGGCGAATATTATTTATTTCAAAGATGAATAAGATAACATGACTTTATTTTTTTTATCTATTCAAATAATTTTAAACAAATTATTCATAAATCAAAGCTGGCTGACAAAATATACCAAATATATCACATATTTTATATTTTACACACTTGAACTTAAACTAAATCCACACTTTTGAAGTGTCAAGTAGCTTTAAAATACAAAATAAAGAACTATCTACGCTTAGCATTTTTACCTTTCGCAATTTGCAAGTCAAGACCATAATTCAACATTTGACTGCTTCCAACTAGGAAATCCAGCTAAGTTATGTGAATGATATCAGGAACCAGACTACCTTTTTTCTCTCCGCACATTTTCACATTTTATGCTTGCCAAGATTTTTCTACTTTACTTGCCACATTTTACATTGAACAGCAAAAACGTATTAGATTAGCTGAATGCGCTCCATTGGGCGCCGTTATCACTGCCAGCAAATTTAAAGTCGGATTTTGGATAAATTTAGCCATGCTAAGAAATGGTTGCCTTAGTTTTGATATCCTGCAGTATTTTCAAATAGGCATACATTTAAATAATCGTCAAGTAATATTAAGTAAGCAAATAATAGTTTAATAGTTAAAGAATAAAGATAATAATGACTTATTATAGTTATAACTATAAAATAACAATAATAACAAATTAATAATAATATTATTCTAGCTTTTTTTCCGGAAAATTAGAAAAAGCAAAGCTGCTTTCATCCTAATTTTCCAACATAAAAACTAGATTTTTGCAATCATAAATAAGTGTGTATTTGCCTGTCAGCGCAACATATTCGGGATATTTTGCAGACGAGTACTTGTTTATTTTGGTACCTTAGAGCATGCAGTGCATTTTGATCAAATATATGTATACGTCCGACTAACATAAACACAAGTGGCATCTGTCACGTTTGCTCGCATGGGCGCGCGTGTGATGAATACTTGGCAATTAGAGGCTGACTCTCACCCTCTCTCTCTCTCTCTGCCCTGCTGTTGGTTGTTGGTTGTTAGTTGTTGGTTGTCGTTTCTTTCATGTTGACACAACACAGCCAACAGGATGAAATCAGTTAGGACAACGTTGTCGTCAATTCCGGCTATTCCTAGATTACACATTCTAATAGCGATGTGGCATAATGGAGAGAGAAAGAGAGAGAGAGAGAGAGAAAAGGGAAAGGGAGAGGGCTGTAACGTGCCTTTGCTAGCATAAATATTTTATTTATTTGCTTTGCTGATTTTGGTAATTCCTGTGTGTATTTTTTCCTGGCTGTTACGTGAGCAAAATACTAAATTGATTGACCATTTTTTAGTTGACATATTGTAGACAAAAACTGCAAAATTGCTGTAAACGCTGGGAAATTTGTGTAATCTTGTGCAAAATTAGTAGACATATGTGAAACATCATCGATTAAGGGCTATGTGAATACTATTTGATGGACTTCAGCGTTTCCTAAATTAGGGGTATAAAGAGAAAAATTTAATTAATTAAGTTGGCTATTAGCTAAACCTTTTGCATTCATATTTTAAAATACAATGGATGTTTCAGTGATTTTGTGTTCTTTTTTTGAACACCAACATTTTGTTTGCAAAAAATATTATTTGAACTGGTTTTATTCAAAAGCTGTAAGTTTTATTTTACTGGTCAATTATATTGTTTTTAGACTTTCAATTGTTTTGGTAATTAATAACTGTGTAGGAATAAATCATTAAGCAGACAAGAACAAAAAGTTAGGCGCATCTAAACAAAAGTATATAAAATGGAAAAAGACATATTTAAAATAACTTGAGAAAATAAGAAAAATAATAGATAATTATACTTAGATTTGCATGTGTAATTTATTTTGCAATTAACATTTTTTTAAAAATATTCAACTCAAAATATATTTTAAATATTTAAAGTTAATCAATTAGAATAATTGTATTTTAACTAATGCCGAAAATATTTATATTTCTTGCAGGTATGTACGAACTACATCTCTCCAATGCGAGAGCTAGGCAAAGGAGAGGAAGCATAAAGTGAAATCCGCAAGGCATATATGTATATGCCACTTCACAGAATGTGGGAAGACTTTGGTGGGTGGTTGGAGGTATGGCAGCTAATGACATAAGTCAGAGCGGGAGCAACGCATCACGTGCTCCCTTTGTGTTGCCCCAGTGCATTTGTGGATTTGACTGCTCCCAAGCGCGTGCCGCAACAGCAGCAGCAGTATTTGATAATAATGTGAGGAGAGGGCACTAAGGAGCAGCATCAGGACGAATTGAGAGATGAGGACAAATTGTTAGTGGTGCTCGGTGCTCGGTGCTCGTCACGCAGCTGGTAAACTGTTGGGTAATTCAATTTGTGGTTAAACGCAAGTTAGTTGTAAGCAAGTAGCAACAGCAACAGCAGCAGCAATAGCAGCAACAACAACAGCAACACCGAGTACAACCAGTTGGTTACACACACAACTTGAAGAACGGGCGAAAGGAGTGAGAAAGGAATGCACCAGCAGACAAGTCGTCCTGGCAACGTGTGTAATTGTGGCATACAAATAAACGCAAGTTTCTACCCAAAAGGAAACGCAGCCAAACTAAAAATAGTAAAGCAAGTCGAGTGTGTGTGTGTGTGCGTGTGTGTGTAAAACACAGCACCAAAGCCTCAAATGCTTCAACCATCGTACCGCCCGTAGCCCCCGTTGCTCCCCCACTTAAATACAAAACTGCAGCCAGCGACGCATTTTGATCCACTTGGCAAACCAAAACCCAATCCGAGTTCCCGCGTACAGTTGTAGTTGTTATTTTGGGCGCTCAAGCGATTTACTTGTTTTCCTTTTGTGTTTTCCGTTTTTGTTTTTATTTTTAGTATTTTTCCATGCATTTTGTATTTGTATTCCCTTTGGCGGTACCACATGACGTATGAGTAATGGCTTTGGCCTCAGCGCGCCCGCGTTTGCTGGCTCTTTTGTTGTTATTTATTTTGCGGTTGCATTGCTTTCAACAACCATGTGAGTGTTCAAGAGCGAGTGTGTGTGTGTGTTTTTTAAGGGGTTTTGTTATGCCAAATTGGTTTGTTTAAATTGAATACGCAAAAAACAAATTTTATGCTAAAAAAAAAGTTCAAAATTGCTCTATTTGAATGCAGTTGAACCTGAGATAGATTATGGAGTAAAGATAGTCTTAACCATGGGCGGCTAACAATAGATAACACCGGCTTACACGATATACTTACATATGCCCTATGATTTACATCAACGCACGAATTTACACAGAAAAACTATAATTGCTTACATTGATTTGCCGAAAGAAATAATGTTAGAAAGTTGAAACAAGAATAGTTGAATATTAGATCTTTATAATTGTAATAGTTTTTAGTCTTTTTTATTGATAAATAAGTTACAGTTCAAAATTCAAAAATAGCTTCGTCCTTATTATTATTATATTATAATAACTTATAATTTTAATATACGGAAAGTTTATAAAACCCACCCAGTACTTAATTAACCTAACTTGCAAATAGCTCTAGCAGCTGAACTTAATTTTTGGCCAGCATCAGAAGCATTTTTCCTCCAGTCATAAATTTTGCTTTGATCATATTTTTGACCAACAGAAATGGTGGTGTAAATAACCCAAAGGATTGCGCTGTTGACCTAATCTGCCGGTTAGTTTAAATCCACTGCATGACAAAAGGCACCACAAACAACAAAACCCAAAGTTAGTTAACCCCAAAACTCCTATGCGAAAACCAAAGCGAGCGCGCGAAAAATCCCAAAAGTCAAAATGTTTGAGGGCAAAAAACATTTGCTCAGCACTCCTTTGGCACAAAAGTCTCGTCCCGTAGCGCCGAAAACAGCCAAGACGTTACGCCCACTTTGCAGTGTCGCCCACCAACTCGCATCCTGGAGGAACACCAGCTACTTCATATTTATGTAATAACTTTATGTTTATGTTGTAGCTTTTGGAACAACATCAACAGCAATACGGCAAAGACTTACGCCAGTTGTTGGCAAAATAAACCGTGGGGCAAGTAACCGGCAACCGGCAAGCGGCAGCAGTTGCAGTGGCAGCATCCGCTGAGTGGTGCAAACACACACCCACACACACACACACACACACACACACACACATATTTATAGCGTAACAAAAGACGCGCGCGTTTGGCGTCTAAAGTTGATTTCTGAGCTTAATGTTTAGCCAGCAACTGCTGCTGTTTGTCTTGCCGCAACAAAATGGCAGCAGCACTCAGTACACACCCACACACACACACACACACACACACATATATCAGTTCATCTCACATGCGTGTAACGTCGAGCTTCAAACTGGCAGTCAAAGGCAGACAGGACGCGCGAGCATTGGCACCAAACTTGCCCAAGGCTATTTACACTGCTAGCTGTTTATTTTGAAACACTTGCCAGGACATCTCGATGCACAGAATAACAAGCGCAGGACGGCTGGCAGGCAGTCAGACAGAGGCGAAAGGCCAAGGAACAGTCATTGGCAAAGAGCTAATATTTGTTTTATATAGGGCTTGGGCTAGAAATGGCGCCGATATTTTCACAGCGGATGCGGAAATGTGCATTATTTGATACTACTCTGTGTTTGCCAGCAAACACACACACACACACACACACTCAGGGATAAGCCTACTTGCGTTCATTAAATGTACTCGGAGTCAAGTGAGTGTCTTGTCAGGCACTCAATAGACTTACAAGAAGAGTTTCACTAGCATCTGTCAGCTCACGTTAAAGGCTTTCTACTGGTGGTTGGTTTCATGCTATATTTATATATATATTTATAATCAAAGGATATTAAATCAAATATGTATTATATAGATTTCTGTATTCACCAATATTCTGTTTACATAATATCAAGAAATACTGTCAAGGCTTCCCATGTTTATACTCTTTTCGAAGAAAATAGTATATTAAGTTTGTCCTGAAGTTTGTAACGCATAGAAGGAAGCGTCTGAGACTCCCAAAAGTACTGCCAATATGCTTATAAAAAAAACAAATTGATTCAGCCATGTCCGTCTGTCTGTCTGTCTGTCTGTCTGTCTGTCTGTCTGTCTGTCTGTCTGTCTGTATGCATATGCAAATCAGTCCTCAGTTTTGAGCACGCGATGCAACTCAACAGACACTTATTATTCAAGGGACACACATTGTCGGAGCCGGCCGGATCGGACCACTATATCTTATAGTGCCATACACCTCAAAGTCATTTTAGCCTAAATCCGATGTTTTCAAAGAATTGGCTGAATCCTGATGACTTGAACATCCTTGATAATCACATCAATAAAATCGCAAATCGATTGAGTCATAAACAGCGAAGATATGCGTCTTGAAGATGAAAAAACAGGTGCATATGAGCAAACAAAGTCAAGCGCAAGAAAGCTTTTGATAGTCTGCTCTTCAAGGTATTTTGTCATCGATCATCAAAACGGTTTGTGGCGTAAGGCGTAAGAGAGCCGCGCAAACGAACGCAGGTTTCGCAAGTTCGAGCCTCGGCGGCGACTGATTGTTAATTTAATACTTTTTTCTTTTTCTTCCTTTCAAATATATAACTGTAATCAAATTAATTTGCTTCCAATGGCTTAGAACAAAAACAATGCCACGCGAAAAAACAAATGCTGTCAAACGCGAGTTGCAGGTTGCAGGAAAACAAAACAAGGAAATTTGTAACAGTCGGCTCTTCAAGCAATTTTGTCAGCGATCATGAAAACGGCTTGTGGCGTAAGGGTAAAGTTGCGAACTGGTGAGCGAGAGGTCCGGTTCAAGACCAGCGGCGATCAGTCATTTATTTTCTTTTCTTATTATTCCTTTATCCAACATAATAACTGTAATCAAATTCATTTGCCCAATGGCTTAGAACAAAAACAATGCCAACGCGAAAAAACAAAAGCTCAGTATAAATCGAGTTTGTCAGCGATTTTTAAAACTGCTTGGTGTAAGCAGTAAAAAGCAAAACAAGAAAGCTTTTGACAGTCTGCTCTTCAAGCGAATTTTGTCAGCGATCATCAAAACGGCTTGTGGCGTAGTGGGTAAAGTTGCGAACTGGTGAGCGAGAGGTCCTGGGCTCAAGACCAGCGGCGACTGGTCATTTATTTTCATTTTTTCTTATTCTTCTTTTCCAAATATATAATAGCTGTAATCAAATTCATTTATTTTAAATTTCCTAAATTGTTTCTAATTTTTTTTTCATACATAAAGTAGCTTTAATAGAATAATTCAAAAGAAAAATTTTAATTCATTGGCAAAACCAATGCCACGCGAAAAAATATGGATCTCAAATTCTGAAATATAAGCTCTCATATGTTCTGATTAAGTTTTATGACAATTCAATTTCCGACAGCGGCCTTGAAAGGTATAAGAGCAACAGGCACAATTTGGTATGTATATTGTAGTATACATATGTAATGTAGTTTTCACTTTTGGGAAAAACTGAAACTTGTTTATTGTTCAATTCGGTAGCACTTATGAATGCTAAGGGACGCGTCCACGAGCTGCAGGATAGTGAAACGTCCCTGTTTACATGAATACCTTTATATATTTTATTTTATATGTAGGGGTATATGCATGATACATTAATATCTGCGATTAAATAAGCAGTCACTGGAAAAATAGTAACAATTGCTTTAAGGTTCGAAAGAGTATTTAATCTTCAGCACGCCGAAGATAATCCTTCTCCACTTGTTTGTTACTACACTTGTTACCCAAATTGAATGGGTTCTCTGTATAGTAACCATGAACAACCTAAACTAAATTAACCTTACAAAAACATAAGCAAAGATTTCCTGGAGCCTTTCCTTCCCACACCTTCTGTGGTGACATTCACTGTCACAAAACTTACATTGCCTAACAACTATACAGCTCAACTTAATTACGATTGTGAGAGCACACACTCGGCAATTCTGTGACAAGGCAAAGCAACAGTAATCCAATGGGAAAGTCATTTTTTTAGCTTATTGGATTGATTGAAATTACGTCATAGCAGCACAAAATAAATGTAATTCACTCTCCGTTTTCTTTGCGAGAGAAAGTCCAGTAGAAATATTTTTCTGTTTGATTGACAGATGTTTGACGATTGTTATGCAAAGCTCAACTCTTTAAGGTTTTAGTTCCTTTACCATAACTGCTAGGCTCAATTCATTACAGTTCATGGCCTACATTTCGTTACCAAAAACTTAGCAAAACACATTTTTGCCATACGGTAGGAGAAGAATTTGTCTACTTCTTTACAAATTGCCGCAAAGCGTTTGGCACAAGTTTAAGCCAATTAGTTGAAACCGAGAAATGGAATAAGAAAAGGTGAAGAAGCACAACACCAACCAAAGTCCCTCATCAACCACAGAACAGACAACTGAGCTGTAAAGATTTATGTATTAAGCTGAACCTCATATAACAAATTGCCATGGCGCTAAGCGACCAAAACTAATTAAAAACTCAAACTTGTACCTGGGACCCTAGGAAAAACTATTCTAATACAAAAAGCGCGAGAACAAATCCCGCCCTTCCCAAAGTGATGCCGCCCCAAGGGCCAACTTTACAGACTTGTAATTGTTCGAAGGGCAATTTTGAGCGCTACAAGTTCTACAACAAAGTTGTGCAATAATCTCAGTCAACATCTAACCCAAAAAGTAAATACAAACAACAACTGCTAAAACCCGTAACCATCTAAAGTTTTTAATCAAACCAACAGCAAATCAAAATCTCTTGAACTTTGTTTCCCACACATGCAACTCTGTCGCAAACTCCACAAAATTTACTAACCCAAAAAGGAACGTTTGCGCTAAAAAACAAGAAAAAAAACAAAAATCCGCGTACCAAGCCAATTAAAATTTGCTGCGGGCTCACACGTCGGATGCGTAACGTTTTGTTGGCCGCAAAACGTTTTCTGCTCTGCCGCCTGGAACTATGGCATTTAGTGCAGCGCAGTTTATTAAAAACTTCACGAAAAACTTTTAATTTAGATCCCAGTCGCGCAAGCCAAAAATAAAAATGGACCCACTGCGGTCAAAAACCTGCAAAATTGACCACTTGCCTAAAAATCAAAACAAAAAAAAATACGAGTTTTATTTTTGCCCTACAAATTCAAGGGTTTGAACTATTATTTATATTCCATGCAAATTTTGGAACGTGAAGTGCGCAAAAAGTTTTCTCAATTGTGAATGCTTCACATTTCACATTATGTACTCGGGCAACAGTTGAGGCCCAAAACTTTTGTGCGGTTTTGAATATTAACGCGCCGTTCTTTCCATATAATATATTTTAGTCTTTTATTTATTTTTTGGTGAGTTGAAGTCGCGGGCATAACGCTACTTGGCTATCAAATTTCGAAGTCCGTCAAATGCAGGGCCACTCGACGAAAGTTTTTGCTCAGTTTTTGCTCTGCACTCTTTTCAACAATAGCAACAAAAGTACGGCAAGAATAAACCATGAACGAGACTTGTGCAAAAGTTTATGCAACAGCTATGCAAATGTGTTGATGTGGGTTTTGTTGCATATTGACTTTAATTTAAATGGATTGAAAGCATATTATCATTAAGCAAGTCAATTACTTATAAGCTGCTTTAGGTAAGGGAAATATCAACAAAAGACATTACCAATTGAGTTATTAACCTTCATAATAATAACTAGAGTAATTAATATTCTCTCGTTGCTTTCCATAAGTTGCTTGAAAGCTGCTTAGCTTATTAAATATCGTAGACTGTGAGTGAATTATTGATGAACGATATCAATACTAGTTTGCCGTAAGAAATTACTTTAAATACCCATTACAAAGTGCCCGTTTACATAAATACAAATTTAAATATTCTTCTTTTTAATGGTTACCTTGCCTTAAAAGTTTTGCAATTAGAAATATAAATTGCCAAAAACTATGCGTTTTAGTAAACCTTAAACCTGTTCACAGGGTATGCACCAGTGAAGGTCTATTAACAACAACATTCTGACTTATTAGCACGCATAAGTAATTACATTTCTATAATATTCCTTACACTGCAATGACGACAATTTATTACATCGAATTGAATAATGTATTCAGCAGGGCACGCAGGCCACAGATTTTATACAAGCATACACACAAATATGTATAAAATAT
Organism: Drosophila flavopinicola; assembly: GCA_035042425.1. NCBI lineage: Eukaryota > Metazoa > Arthropoda > Insecta > Diptera > Drosophilidae > Drosophila > Drosophila flavopinicola. Next base: position 661,859 of record JAWNLL010000471.1, on the reverse strand, counting down.
TGTGCACACTTATATAAGTAATTATATACTTATATTCCTGGTAATTATCGAAATAAATACTCCAATTACGAAATGCATTATTGCCACAGTCCTTTTGGTTTCAGCTTAACAGCGGAATGCCAGATTTAAGCCCATATTGCATAAGATACGCAATCGCACTTAATACCAAACAAAAGAAATCCTAACACACACACATATATAATCATGTCATCTGTCACATCAATAATTAATCACTTTTGACAAGCCGTCGCCTTTGTCATCGGCTTACAGTAATTCATCAAAATTACGCTGTATTTTAATTACTTTTAATCACATCAGGGCCAAGTGCTTTTATTTGCTGTCGCACCATATTGCGTAGCACACAATGTCCTTTTTGCATAGGGGTATATATTTGATTGAGGAATATAGATTTACTATCTTATAAAGATTAGGTTCTTTCCTTTCGTATTCCATTTTCATTATCAAGTACGTTTAAGGCAGTGAAAAGTATTAGCTTGTTTAGAAAAAGTTTTATTCAGTAAAAAAAGAGCTATTTCCAGATATATTAGTATCCAAAACTTAAAATTTACTCTTAGTTAGCTACAATTTGGAATTCACAGGGTATACATTGAACGAATAGCTTGTCCAGCTTTATTCACACATATATTTCACACTTTATATGTATTCCCAAGGCTTATTATTATTATGTTCATTGGCAACTGGCTGTGGCACAAACAGAATGTGTGGTGTGCTGGAAATTGACGCTGTGGCAGCTCATTTGCTACCATCTTCTTCTTCCCCTTATTTTCATTTTTTTTTTTTTGGGTCTTTTTGTGTGTGTGTATTGTGCTTTTGCTTTGGCTTACGGATTTACTTATTGGATTTGGGACTTTGCGCTGATGCAGCACTGGGATTTATTTGGTATCTCTCTCAATTTCAGTTCAACAACAGCGCAACGTATATAATTAGGTTTGTGCCACTTGATATGTATATATATATATATATATATAAAGGGCAGGTGTCATAACAGTCCTGTCTACTACAGTCTACATATGCAAATGTTGCTTGCTTAAACAGCTGTGTCGAAAACAAATCAAGAAACGTGCGTGGAAAAACTACTCAGCGCCTACAAACGCCCTTCCTAGCTCTCTGCAGACATCTGAAATGCATATTGATTCTGTGGTCCATTCTGATGCTTAGCATGTGTGGGCGTGTCAGTCTGCTTGAGAGTGCCGGAATCATGATACGCATCAGCAGACAAATACCAGCCACGTTTTGCAAGCCCAAGTAGCTCACCTAGCAACAGGGGCAGCAAAATCCACAGCCACAGCCAGCCTCAAGGCAACACAATTGTCCAACCTCCGCAAAAAAAATAGCATAAGTGCAAATTGTCAAGAAGCACACAGGACTAAGCACGTTGCAGGATCTGTCTATGTGTGTGAGTTCGTCCAAATAGCAAATCCCAGCAAAAAAAAAATGAGAATAACACATCCAACAGAAACAGACAAAATTTGCATACATATCTTGTGTTTGGCTGGTGTTTTTTACTTTGCTCATAGTTTTTTCTCATTTCTTTGGCATCCCAATGTTGGCCTCAAGTTGATAATGCTGAAGAGGACCTTTGGTTTTGGTTAATGACTCACAAACATACACATACATGTCTGTTTTGTAAGCAAATCAAGACTAGGCCACAAATGAAAACGGGCAACACAGTAGACCGACCGCTCCACATATCAATATTGAGTTTGGGTATCCTTAGTATTGTCAGAAAATTTGCAGGCCCAAGTAGGCTTAAGCATAATCCCCAAGGAGGCAAGGAGTATTATGCTTTACATGGAAATTGAAGTAAACTTAAGAAATTCTTGAAAGCAAAGCACTGCGCAGCTTAGTAAATAAAAAATCTTATAAAGGTTAAATATAAATATTTAAAGATATATAAATTATTAAAGATAAAGTTTGACAAAAATGATCTTATTTGATACCTGGTAAACTGCAAATGTATCAGTTAAATCACTTATCTAAGGCAAATTCAAATTTTTGTTTATAGATCTTCAGAAGACATATGTTCAGTGTATTAAAATGAAGCTGATTATATGACTGTAACAACAACGTGCTCTTAACCTCAATACTATACTATATATCTCTGAATCTGCCCAGTTTCATAAGCGATTTCTCTGCACATCAATACAATTCAATTAACAATCGTAGCGTTCTGCAATTTTTAAGTATTTAGCCAGCAGTTATGTTTTTTCCACTTGATTGCTCGGCACACCAACGGCTAATTGCATTTTGAAGACTGGCTTCATTCAAGCAATAATCTTTGGCATGCCACACTCAACTGGAATCCAGGCAAAACGACTGCTACATAAATCAAAAATCTGCTGCATTGCAGAGCACAGCACACATGTCTGCCTCGGAAATTTACGCACAAGCACGCGCTGTGTGGAAAGCACTGGTGTGTCGTGCATAAAATCGCACTTTCTGTAAACAATAGTGAGAAGCATAAAAGAAGCAAAAACGTCAACCGAAACCAAGAAGAAATGGCGGTCACTTTTGCTCTGGGCCCACTCTGTGCCCCACAACACGCAGCATTCAAAATTGAATTTCAATGGCATCGTCACAATAATTGTCAAGCCAACTTGTGTTGCATACTTCAAGGCGCCGGCAAACGCATTGCGCACTATTTGCCAGGGCTCGTTTGTACAGGCGCCATTGTTGTACTTATACCCTATGCCTAAGGCTGTATTGAGCTATATTGACTGGGTAAATACAAAGTTTGAACATTGTTATATATATTTAAATACAATGGCAATTTCAATAGGTTTCATTCACATAAACTGTTTACTTGATTAAACGTTTATTTTAGACGTTCTCAGATATAATTTAAAAGCTATTTTGATTCGATTCTTTGTTATCTATTTTCTAATGCTCTTCTCAAGATTAAGTCTGTTTTACAACTGTGTCCACAACCAAGTCGGCAATGCAGTTTGATATTTTCAGGCCTGCTCCCACAAAAAAGTGTGTGGAATTGGTTTTAATCCACTTGCATATTTTCAATCCCAATTCATATTTATTCGTTTCGAAAATATGTTTGCTAGTTTAACTTTTTTCAAATGCCATTTACTATTAGTTAGATTTTGAAAACCCATTAATTGGAGCTGCTCATTTGTCATAGGCTGTTCTAGCATCATGATATGAGAACATACAACTGAGCTTGACACTTAGCCATTCACTTCACACAAATACAGCTATAACGATTTCAGTATTAAGTTTGTATATTTCTTGTATCTTAAAGTCGTATGTTTTCAAGTGTACACTACAGGGTATACAGCTTTGTCCACCCATCTGCTACTGCACCAATATTTTCTTGCTGTGTTATTGCTATTGTTGTCAGGCAGCAACACAAAACCATTAACGCCCGCCAGCAGCGCCCAAGTCAGCAGCAGGCAGCAGTCGATGGCGCAGTCGAGTCCCAGTTGCCGTTGCATTTCGCATACGTGTAAATCGTAAATATCCGGCACAAAACGATCTGAAAGCTGTGTGGCTGGGGCAAGCAGCCCTGGCGAAAAGCGAGCCTCACTGCGCCAATAACAAAAGAGAGACGCCACTTGGGCATTGGCGAAGAGTGTGCGGCAAGTTTGCATGCATACATACATATGTGTGTGTGGGGTTGCATCCGTATGCAGCTATATCATTGTGGGGCAAACTTTATGGTGCATTCGCAATTGTGCCAACAGAAGAAATGCAAATTGTATGCGCCAATTGCGAGCGGTAACGGATTCACTTAAATATAAATGCTACCTCATGAGAGAAAGGCACTCAGCACAATGACACTAGCTAAAAAATGCACTTGTTAATTGGATGAAGCTGCGAGTTGAAATAGCAATTAATCAACACTTTAGTTCAAGTAATTAGATTTTAAAGCATAAAGCTACATAAAGATGTAAATAATCAATTACATACTGAATGTACTATTAAAGCACCTAAAAGCTCTAAACATGTCGAATAAAGCTTATGCGAATTAACAATTTAAAATATATCCAATTAATTTAACTTAAAGCTGAAAGTTCTCTTACAGCACAATTCTAATTGCATTAATCACAAGCTTTGTACTATTAAATCACTTAAGAGCTCTAAATATGCCTAATAAAGCTTAAAGCTTATCTGGGGATATTCGAATTAATAATTTAAAATATATATAATTCATATAACTTAAAGCTGAAAGCTCTCTTACAGCACAGCTTTAAGCTTTCAGACTTAAAGACTTAAAGCTCAGGCATGGTACTGATCGCTCACGTTCCCTCTTTCTCCCTCTCTCTCTCTCGTTGTCATTGGACTGTTTAGAGTAATCAAGCTTTTAATGCGAAATTCTCACAAATCCCATCATCTGACGCATCCCATCCAGCATCATTACATTCCATTTGCATATTTGTCACGTGCTGGTTGACCAGGTAGAAATGGAGGAATATGCAAAGTAAACATGTCAGCTGCTTTACGCTCCCATATATATTTGCCATCCTTGACTCTCTATTGAAATGGGAATTGGAATCTTTTGTGGCAATCCCCACGGTTGCTGCGGCTGCTTATTTTCAACGCGTATAATTTTCACACTGCTGCAACTGCTGTTGCCTTCCAGCGATTTTTGCTTCGCTTTGCTCTCCCTCTTTCTCTTTCTCCTTCTCTGCTTTATACTCATCCATTTGCATGTGCTTCTTTTATGGCTGATTTGATTGCTCTACGCTTTGGTTGACATTTTATTTTTTTCAGAATTCCTTTTATTATGCTGCTGCATTTTAGCATCATATTTATGAAGCAGGAGCAAGCTGTCCACAACAAAGAGCGACTTCTGATCTATTGCATGGTTGGCCACAGCTCAAACATTTGCTACGCTTTAGGCCACAAAATTCCTGCCCCGAACATACCCAATGGCAAATGCAATTTGCCAAAGTGCATATGAACCAATCGACTCCGAAAACAATTAAAAACGCTTACGCAAATACAATATTCATGTTTCATATAAAAAAATCATTAAATCGCAATAAGTTTCATGCGCTCAAAATCTCTTCAAACCAGAAGTAGGGATGTCTATCGGTAGAAGACGGTGTTCCTGTTACGCAATATAAAATAGGAAATCCTTAAATATGGTTGTGGTAAAGAAAAGTATGCTTTGCAAATAAATATTGGGGAAATAAGGGAATTTCTTTCTCAGCTACGATCCTTCATTCACATGTTTCTGTCAAAGCTTATGTTATAAAAATGATTTTTTTAAATTAACAAAGCGTGAGTATCGCATCGTCTCGTGCTTAAAAACTCCATCACGTGCTCTTCTCAAACATTCATACAAACATATCCCAAAATTGGCTAGCGTAAAAACTCTCAAAACAATTTCAATTTCACTCTGTAAAACTGTGTGCTCAAATGCATGTGTGTGTGTTGTGTATGTGTGTGTGAGTGTGGGTAAAAGCCGCAACTAGTGCAAAATGTTTTATTTGGCAATTTGTTGCAATATAAATATGGTAAAAACCAAATAGAGCTAAGAAAAATACGCTTTGATTTGTATGTGTTTGTGTGTGTGTGTATGTGTTTGTTTGTGTGTGTTTGTTTGTGTGTGTTTGTTTGTTGGTTTGTGCTTGGCTCAGTGCCGAACTAAAAAGTTCGACAGTCAGAATACCAATTTGATTAGTTGCAAACGGGTTTTGCGGCCTGCCTTCAAAGTTATCATATTAAACAAGAGATACCCTAAACTAACCTATCAGAGTAAATACATACAAACATCACATGCTGCAAGCAGTTCAAGCAGTGCAAGCGGTGTAGGCTTGATTCTGCACTGAGCCCCACACTATGGAAAATCAAATCGTAACCAACTTATTTGTTTATTGTCCGATCTTATTGATAATTGTTGGGCATAAAATTGTCAATAAAATGTGTGACCAAACTGAGTTACAAGTTCGGACCTTAAAGAATGCGGTTTTAATTTATTTTAATTATCCATAAATGTAAATATTTGTTACATGCGCATGCTATACAAGATTATATATACCAAATTTGGTGCCTCTAGCTCTTTAACTTTCCTACAACCAATGATCTAAAATCTAAATATATCGATCACTTTTGAACGCGACGAGTTATCGATAAATTGAAACAAACTTGATGTGTCCCGGGACTACGATAACATATATTGCAAATATGAAGTCTCTAGCGCTTATAGTCTCTAATATCCGCGTGTTCATACAGACAGACAGACGGACAGATAGACAGACATGGCTAAATCGACTCGGCTGTTGATACTGATCAAGAATATATACACTTTATTTGGTCTGTGATGCTTCCCTATGTCTGTTACATTCTTTTGCACACCTTCATTATACCCTTTTTACCCATTTTTTATGGGTTCAGCTGTCCACTTTTCAGAGAAAATTTACCATGCAATACATATTTCTATTGCGCAAGCCTAAATAAAATAGGAAACTAAAATTAAACAATTTGTTGGCTCAATATTAGTTAAGAACTTACCCATACAGTCTTTAAGTTTGTCTCAAGTTGTTTGTATATACCATTTTAATGTATAGGTTAAACTTTAGTGAAAGTTTCAGCAAATTGCCAAAACTCCAGTTACTTTCACAACGCATACAACACTGCGTATGCGTTATGTGGCACAACAAGTCCGCAGCCACACATTGCTGCATACATTTGGGGCGTGAAAGCCTTTCCAAATATCAGGCAACACATGTGCCATGGCGCCTGGCTCTTTAATTTCGCAGTGTTCGTCATTTTTCGGTTGTTGTTGTTTTTTGCTTTTTAAGGCAGGATTTCCGAGAATTCGGCACAGATGACAACCGTTGTCGGAAACTTGGCATGTCTTCCCTTTTTTTTCCGCACTCCAACAGCAAACAGTAGCAACAATAACGAATCGACTCTTTTGCACGCACTTCATTTTTCAGCTGTCTGCTGCCAGTTTTTGTTGCACGATGGAAACACTAGACTTTTTATACCCTGTACCCATGCATTTATTCAAAAGGGGGTATGTACCAGGGTTATTACAAACACTCAACTACTCAACACTTAGAGTATGGAAATGTGCATAGGACTCGAATATTAAAACCAGCAGTTTTAATATAAACTGATAGCATAATAAAGACGATAACAGGATATCTCCTCGTCGATCACTCTCATCTTGCTTATTTCAACTTGTGTTTCCTCTGATTTTGTTGTTATTTTCTTGTTGCTGGTTGCCTGTCAGCGCTCAACTTTCGGTCAGACTTTAATAAAGCCAGAAAACTTAACGCAAACTAACAATAACAATAAGTGAGCCATCGAAAAGTCGCTTTCCCTGCTGCCTGATGTACTTCTATCTGGCATAGCAATCATAGCCGAAACGCTTCAGCTATAGCCATCTGATTTCATAAATTATTTCACAATTCATTTCCTTTTCGTGCTGCAGTGCCACAAAAACAAGATATATGTATCTACACTACATAAACATTGAAAGTAATGTATCGGGGTCGCAGGCAAATGTATGCGAACTGTCTGCTAGCCCCGCAGCGTTGCAATAAAATGTCTCACTTTTCCCTACTGTTTTCCGCTGCCAAAGTAAATACAATATTACCAACTGCAACTTCAATTTCTTTCTGCCTGCTTTAACTTATACACACAGCTCAGCTAGCCATGCAAAAAGTATAAGTTCTTATGCGGAAGCTGGCTGGCATAACTAACTACATTGGCTCCACAGATATTCCGTACTACCATTATGATTCTGATTCTGACTGATTCCGATGCGGAATTTATTGCCGCATATTAATTTGTAATTGTAATTTAATAGATTTTAAGAGCAAATTCTTCCGTACTTTGTTTTTTGCCCTTTGGCTATGATTTGCATTTATATGTACCTTCTTTTCTTAGAATTGATTGCTGAAACCAAAATGATGTTTAACAAATTGAAAATTGTTTACTCCATAATTGTTTTTTTCTGGCACTAAAAGACTATTTGCAGTAATTGCTTAATGCATTTAAGTTGTAAAACGTTTGCTAAATTGTCAATGATTGTATCGACTTGCTATTGTTGTAAGCCTGACGTGATCGCAGAGGCAATGTTAAAAAAACAAAAATTACAATTTATATTTGTATTGTGTATATAAACATGACACTAATTATACTAATTATAATGAAGTTGTGCAAAAGTATGTTACAGGCATAAGGAAGCATCTCCGACCATATAAAGTATATATATTCTTGATCAGTATCAACAGCCTAGTCGATTAAGCATTTTATTATTATTAATTAACATTTCAATCTTTTTTTTTTTTGTGACCAATTTCATGTATTTACGCCCAAGCGGAGAGAGTTATATATTTAAAATTGTAAGCGAGTTATTTTGAGTTTATTTTCTCCCCTGTGGCGCAGAAAAACCAATCATCTTGGGCCTTGAAGCAAACGCCTCCAGGTCTCTTCTCATGATAGGCCTCCTTGATCGGCTCAGTCAGGTTGTTTGGTCGACCTTTAGGTAGAAAGAACCAAAGGTCGTAGGTGGGATTGAATCCCAGTCTTAGCACTTCATCTGAAGTCCCACTAAAAAAATAATGATAAGCTCGTAATTTAACTCACACTTTGCTCTCTCAATTTCTGACTCACTCTTGCTTAGCTGCGACTGTTGTTAACAAAACCAACAGGCCAATTGCGATAATTATACGAGTCATGTTAACTGTTAGCTGTTACTTGTTATCTGTTTGCCTCACGTTTTGCAACTGCCAATTTATGCGGCTGGTGACTGGTATATAAGGCCGCTTGGAGGCCTTATCGAAAAAAACAAGTGTCATGTAAACTGCGTTTAACTTTTTTTGACACAATGTAGAGAGACACATTCTCCAAAATAAACCAGAGTTTATTTGAGCATATTGCAATATTAATACCCTTGCAAACAAATCGTTAGAAGAATTTTAATATTTCTATATGACTTTAACTGAATTTAATACGTCGCTAAATTGACTAAAGTAATCAAAATTTTTGACAACATTCGAATAAGCTTTGGCTTATAAATCTGCCGCAAGAACAAATTGTAATTGCTGTGTTCATTACACTTTCCTCCAAGCACCCCCATGCGTCTAGACATTGTTATCTTTTCTGTGGTTATTGCGGTTATGTCCAGGCTCTTGACCAATTATTATTTGTTTGTATATTGCCGTAAATCCTTTGTAAGTGCCATTTATTTCAAATACGGTTTCTTAAAATTGCACATTGGAAATTAAATTATACTCGAATTTGATACTTCAATAAAATTAATTGCTATTTCAATCAAATTGTTTGCACTCAGTGCTTGATATACAAATATCAAGTGGAGTTTGTTTTATTTGACTGCCATTTTGTGGCAAAAGCAATTTTGGCTCATATACATATGTAGGCAAAAAATTTGTAATTGGGTCAGTATAAAATGTATATACGCAATTTGTAAACATAAAGGCAATAGCGATGAGATAAATTATGACGAATATTTACTGTGTTTAATCTTTAAGTTTTCGTAGTCATAAATAATTATATTATTAAAATATAAAAAGTGGGAAAGGATTATCTTCGGCGTGCCAAAGATCTTATACTCTTTTCGAACCTTTAGGCAATTTTCACTCTGCCAGCTGCACCACCGAAATATCTAATGACGCATATCTTTGCTAATTATAACTGAATCGATTTGAAATTTTAAACATTGATGAGTTATAAAAACTTTCAAGTGTTCAACGAAATTTAAGGCGATAGCTTTAAAAAGATCGGATATATGGCCAAAACCGACTTCAAGTTGAATGTCAGCTATGAAATATAGTAGTCCGATCCGGCCGGCTCTGAACAATGTGCTGTCCCTTTAAATACTAAGTCTCTGTGCAAAGTTGCATTGCGATACCTCAAAACTGAGGGACTAGTTTGCATAAATACAGACAGACAGACGGTCAGACGGACATATCTATATCAATTTGTTTTGCCATTCTAAGCGTACTGGAGATAGCTTTTGGTGGTCTCCGACGCTTCTTTTAATGCATTAAGTTAATATACTATTTTCTTCGAAAAGTGTATAATTAACAATTGGTACTAAATATGAATTCTTCTTTTTTAAATCATGTCGTACGTAGTTTTTGCTTTAATTTACCATAGTGACATTTTGTCTAATATCATTTTGTCTAATATCATGCTTATCATTGGTTTTTACTTTGTGTCTTTCATAATAACAATAACATTTGTGGATTTTTTTAAAACACGTTTTGAAACTCATATTTAGTTTAAATGCAAATTTAAAACAAGACGAATTACTTAATTTTGTAGAAAATTACTAAGGTACAAATCGCAAATTTATTGAATACTTAAGAATACGTGTGAAATTACTTAAAACTTACTTGTTGTTTTTTCAAGGCAGCGTTGCTGTTATTGTTTTTGATTTCAGGCCCACACAGGGCCATTGCCTCAATGTCGTGAGCAATGCCGATAGACGCTGCGCGAATAGCATTTAACAATAGTTACATATAAGTTACACTTGAAGCTTTTTAGATGCGGGTGCGTTTATTTATGTCATGACAGTTTACTTCAATGCGTCGCAGCCCACACGCCGTATGCGTAATTTGCCAAGTATGTTGCCTGGGGCGAGCCTGTGGCCCACACAGCTGTGGCCAGAATGAAAAAGAAGTTATTGGATAAACACTTGGCATAAACACATTATGAACCAACACAGAACGGCGCCATATAGTTGAGTAAATAAATAAACACAAAACGAAGCAAGCCAAACAAAGAGCACGTGCGTGTGTGTGTGTGTGTGTGTGTTTGTGTGCGACAGTGTGTGTGCGTGTAACAATTGTTAGCATACCAACACCAACAACAGCAACAAAGGACGTGTAAAGACAATTGCATGCATGTTTTCTAGATTTTTGTGTAGGCTAAAAATATGTATATGTACACAGAAAAAAGTGTTGGCTTGAATGAAATAACACTTGAATTGAAAGAAAAATAACTTAATAAAAGTAATTGAAAAACAAATAGCTAGACTTTTGTTACATATTGAATTTTGGTAGAATTTTCTTTAGATATTAAATTGGAGATCAAATTAAATATTGTTTCATGATCATTTTGAACTTTTCAGATAACAACCGGATTTGAAGTAGTGATAAAAAAAAATATATTTTATTCCAAGCAGTTATGAATTTAAATACCAAAAACAACAAATATTGCTGAATGAAATTTTGTTAATGCATTATATAATAATGAAATTCGACTAAATAGTATAAAACAAGTTTTACAAGGAATATATTTAAAGCTCCAATTTTGCGCTGTGTATATTTGTGTTTTGCGTTGCCACGCCTACATGTATCATAATAACACACATGCATATGCACAGTTTTCGACATTTTGTGTCTTTCTTTATGCTTTCATTTGTCATGATTTGCTGCGGCCTTGCATGCAATGGCATAATAAGCCAAGCGAACACATTGACACAAAGGCAGTCACCCCTCCCAGCCTCCTGTCTCTCAATAGACTAGCGGCAGTCAACACTCATACGCCTCGTTGCACGGACTTGCTGCACGACTCGCCCCATTGTGCTGTGGCATATTGTTGCACATGTAAAGCAGCAACAACAGTTGCAAGCTGAGAACGTGTCTGGCATGCAGCTAAAATTGCTGCAGACTTTCGTGTAAGGATGTGTATGTGTCTTTGGGTTCAAGAATCCTGCCTCTGGCAACAATAAATATGCATGTTATTTTACAATTTAATTAAATAATAATTTGAGCACTTTGTGCACTTTATACTTCATACTGACCATATACTGCAACCAGACAAACAGCAGTACACAGTTTCCCTTTACTGTTTTCTATCAAAGCTCAATTAAGTTACCTCGAACTGGCCAGTTACTCATGTCCCTACGTATACAATGGCCAAAAAGATTTTGTCATTTATTTCAAGTGTTGCAGCTTGTTGTCAAGCTGCCACAAAGTACAACAGCAACAACAACATGGCGTATACATAATGCGATAAACGACTTCGTCTAGCTGCTGTACCCCAAAGCCTACGAAAACAAATCCCATCGGGACAGCAAACAGAAACAACAACGATGCGCTGCTGCCCAAAAGATTAGCTGGCATTTGATTAAAGTGCGAACATTTACAAAAAACCAACCAAGGATAATGGCAGGGCCGTGAAATCAAATCAAATCAGCCAAGAAAAAAAAAAACAGAAAACAAAACAAGAAGATAAATAAACTAAAGCAAACAAAGGCAAAGCTAAAAGCAGGCCCGTCGCCAGGACAGTCTAGTTTTTTTGTTGCTCCATTTCAATCAGCCAAGGCCCAAAAAAACAACATAAAAGAAAACATCAAGGAAATGACAAAATGAAAAACGTTTGACCATTTTTCTGGTCATGTCACACTAAATTGAATTGTATCCCAAAAACAAGACAAAAGCTTCAATTTTAAATATAAAATTTTTCAAATTAATCCGTACAACTGATAAACTTAGTAATGTAGGCGTACTATATGATTTCGACTTCCTTTTTCAAATAATGAACAACCTATATATGCTATTTTATTTATTTATCTAGCACGACCAATCTACATTATTAGTAAAAACAAAAATTTATTTATATTTTTACCACTAAAAAGATATAGGGGGAGTAAAGGATAAGCTCAGCACAATGCACTCGACTACTGAACTCCTGCTTTAATATTGTTTTCAAAGGCATTTTGATGGCACTGATCTGACAGTTGAGGCAAACAAATACCTTTGCTTGGGCTTCATCCGACGAAGTGACTCATCTTAATCTGGGATTACCTTCCTATGATTTACTACACTCACTACACACTTACTACAAACAAAAAGTAAATTCAGTGACTTTCAGTTGCCAAGGACGAAAAAGAAATCACATTTCATTTAAATTTGCTCGCCATGTTGAGTGCAATAAAAGAAAATATGAAAAGTTTAAGAAAAAAAAAAATACAAAAGAAAATGTCAAAAAAAAAGTTGACAAAATTGTTGTGCTGAATTAAAAATCTTAAAAAACCAGCGCCAGGTCGCTGCCTCCTAAGGTCTTAAAGATGTGGCAATCCAAGGCTGCTGGCTCTTATACTCTATAGTATAGTCGGAAATGGAATGCTTTGCACATTTTTATGGCCCTGACAGCGAAATACAACCGCCAACAGCAGCTCAGCACAGCAGTCGCCAATTATGTCATATGCTTCCCAATCCCCACCATCCAGTTTACGAGCATGGAAAAGAATTTTTAATGTTAAAAAGCACAATTAAAATCGTTTGGCGAGCACTACCCAACAAAAGAATTAGAGTTGCATAAAAATGACACAGATACTAAGTAAAGTTTTTAAACGATGCAATATTTACTTAGCAACCATCTAAAAGAAATACAAGTGTAAGATAAAGAATGTTGAACCATTAATTTGCTTTATCATCATTTTCAAGCCATTTCACTTCATTTACTGCCTTGGCAACTCACTGCAAAACCGAAACAATGCCAAATGACAGCGCAATATATGATAAATATATAGAGCTCATAAGTTCTGGAGTTTGGGTGTATAGATAAACACGTGTAGAGCTGAACTCGTGTCGTTTTCTTTTTCATCTGGCACGAAGACGCTTGACTATGAACAAAAACGTTACGTACGTTAAATAAATATTATTAAAAAACTTCTACTCAAGGGAACAAGGGATATTAAATTTTGGGACGAAGGATATTCAACTTTGAATTGATTAAAAATAGTACGGCATTCCTAACTTATATATATATGTATATATATGGTTTGAAAACTGTGGGGCTTAAATTTCTGCGGATTTTGACTTTTTGCGGCTAATCTAGTCGTAGAAGAAACATTTCTCGGCTAAGCAAAGATCATAAGTCAAAGTTTCAGATAGTTATCTCAACGGTTTGATTCTCAAACAACGTCCCATGATTTTCTCGTATTTTGGAAAAAACATCAAAAGCTTAATATGAATATAACTTTTTAACGAGTTATTGGATTATAACGTCAGAGATACCATTCGACGCGTACACAAATTCTTTTTTGTAAGCTTCAATACTTTAATTAGTTGATATATGCACTTCGTAGCTAAACAATACTTTTCGACTGATCAGACTGTTGTAGCTAATCAGTGCTATATGTATAGCGAAGCTGTAGATTCGTGATACTTCAGGGACATATTGCCCTCATTACCATTGTCAGCTTATATTTGTTAGAGCTACAAATATTTTATATTAAACCTATAAATAAATTGTTCACATTAAAAGAGGGCTCATCGCCTGCGTCTCGTAAAATTTCTTGTTCTTAAAATAAAAAAATAGAATTTGTACACGCTTCCATCTCTAGTTCAGCGGCGCTTAGAGGACAGCATCTTTCGTCCCATCATCAGCATTAAGCATCATTCATTGTATTTGTTGTTTGTTGGCTGCTGCTGCTGTTGTTGTTGCTGTTGCTGTTGCTGTTATCGCATGTTAACACTTCATAGGAAATGCGGCCTGGTCCTTGCAATGACCTTTACATAACTGTGCGAGCTCCCTTGGCCCATTTGCACCCCGAGATCTCTGAGGCCAATACGCTTAGTTAGCCTACTCGCCTACTCGCCTACTCGGCCCCCCTCCCTTATGCCACGCTCATCAACCGCTTTGCGTGCAAAATGTCAAAATATATTTTAGTTGAATTTATGGTCAGTGACCAAAAGCGAGCGGACAGCTCAGAACTATCCAAATATATTCAGCTCCTTTATGTGCTGGCCAAGGGGATTTGTCTATGTTCGCTTGTGTGTGTGTGTGTGTGTGTGTGTGTGTTGCACGTTGTGTCTTTGCTTATTTTGGGATTTACTCGACGCTTATCACACACATACACACACATGCAGCCACTCTGAGACTAGTCGTGAGTTTCGGCCAATGTCTCAACTGAAAATATTATGCTACATTTCATTAGGACACACAATCAGAATCACACACACACACACACACACACACACACACACACACACTTACAAGTCCGGTCCATGGCGGCGAGTTTGCCTTGAATGTTTTACAGCCACTTAAAATAGATTAGCTTTCAACGTTGCGCTTTAAAAAAAATAATAAATTGCTGGCCCATATTTCCTTACTATTCTTCTATTTTTTTCTCCACTTTTATTATTCTTTTTTTGTTGCTGTTTTAACTTAGGCTGCTGCGAATAATAAAAAATCCATTGAGCACATAAGCAACTGTCAATGATTTAATGCCTGAAATCACAGCCCATCCCACAGGGCCACAAGTTCCATTTGATAAATGAAATGAGAAACACCTCACACTCATGCACACCCAAAACAAAACGAATACATCAATCCCTAGTACTCTGGACTGCCAAAATGTATTTTGTATTTTGGCACATGACACAAAAGGTCAACGACTATCATAATTTAATTCTCTTGATTGTTGTAGATTTGTTTAAGCTGTTAGTATTATTTCATCAAAACTTTATTCACTCTTATCAATGCAAATAAATGATATACAACTAAGAGTGCTCTGTGTTGCTTCTTATTGTCCGATCTTATTGAAATTTGTTGGGCATAGCGGCTCAAGCTCACTTTTTAACTACCAACAAAGAGCTACACAGGGAGCTCAAGATTCCTTGGGTGGTGGATGAAGTAAAGCGATTCAGCCAAAAATATATAGAAAGGTTGTCAGACCACACGAATAACCAGGCCATAAATCTGCTGGACAACACCCAAACAACAAGACGTCTTAAGCGATTCCACCCTCTAGACCTTCCTTTCAGAGACCCAGGCTAATTTCTATCCATACCATCACATACAGTCTCATAAAATAGTTTAATGTCAAGGAACACCAGAACATTTAATGATTGTCTTTATAGACAGATTTTAAATAAAAATAATAACAAAAAAAAAAAAAAAAAGTTATGGCCCAAAAACTCTAGTTTGAAATCGAAATTTATTGATAACTTTTGAACGGGACGAATTATCGATAAAATGAAATAAACTTGATCTGTCCCGGAACTACGAGAACTTATATTCCAAATATGAAGTCTCTACATCTTGTAGCCTCTGATGTCCGCGTGTTCATACAGACAGACAGACAGACAGACGGACATGGCTAGATCGACTCGGTTATTGATACTGATCAATGATATATTTACTTTATATGGTTCCATACTTTTGCACAACCCTTTTTACCCATTTTTAATGGGTTCAGGGTATAAAGAGCAGTAACTTCTAAAGACTTGACAAGCATGTAGATTTGTTATTATACGCTAAACTAAATTTGAAATAAAAAAAACATAAGATAAGGTCTACTAGTAATCATACATATAAATGCTTTAGCTGATGTAGTTCCTGACATCAACAAGTTATACAGCTAAACAAACATAGTAATGTTCACCAGACTTTCCCACAACTTTTCGATACCCAATTGTATAACCACTGGATATAAGGTAGTTTGTTGATGTTAAACGTGAAATGTTTTTGTTTCAGCCTGGGAATATAAGAAATCGTTGCTTGTGACAGAACACTGTCACAATAAGAATGATAGGTGATACATATGAATAGTTAATAATAGTACTTGTGTAACATAATTCGGTAAAGTCCGTTATCTATACCTCAGCCAGTATTTCGTAACGTGTCTTATGAATAGCAAATAATAGCTACTTAAGTGCATCACTAATAATGCACATCTCTAAGAATTTCACGATTATAATAGCGCACACACATACATATTTAACAACCAAAACAAAAGATATTTAGCCCAAAATGCTCAACCGCAAAAGCAGGCTATAAAATATTTATACGCCGGCTGCTAATGGCGTGACTTTGGGATTTCGAAATGCGAGCGCCGAAAAATAATTCACATTTGCCGTGTAATAATCGCATTGGCATGTTAAAATCGCATAAGCGGCCATTTTCTGCACAAAATTTACACAATTTTCGTTGTAAATTTCAGAGCTAAAAAAAATACATCCCCAACATTTTCCATGCCCCAAACCCGTCCTCTTCTTGACCCATACATAGCCCGAATCGTTTGTGTGTTTTGTGCATTTTCATGTATTTGTTTAAATGATAATAAAATGCAGCACTGTAATGTAATTTATCACTCGGTCAGAGTGTGTGTGTGTGTGTACTTCCATGTAGCCAGTGTTGTATAATTTTTATATTTCCGTTTTCATGTCAGCCACATGGGGGCATTGGGGCTTATACGATTGCTTGCCCACGCCCCCAGTTTATTGTCTACCTGCCTGCCTGCCTGTGTATACGTGTATGCGTGGGCGTGGCATTTGTATAGTCCTGTTGTCCCTTTTGGCTAGCCATTTCGTGTGCCTGATTGTGTATGGATTTTGTGTGCTTTCAAGTTGCCCATTGAATTATTAGCCACTAAAATGGCATATGACAGCATTAAAATGGCTGCCCACAACACTCTTAACATGACTGATGGTAGCTTATACTGCAAATGCCATATAGCTAAAACCTACAATTGTCTGCACTTCAGTTCAAATATGTAATGGAATTTGGACTGAAGTGTCCTAAGCTGAGTGTTTTATGCATGCATAGCTCTTTATTGAGATTTGAATGTATTGAATTTAGGCTTTACTGAGACTCATAACTGCCGGCAATGTTTTTTCAATAATAATTTTGAGTGTATTTTTATAAGCTTGTTCATAGAGGTAAGATATAGATAAAAGATGGCTAAATAAAGGCAGGTCTAACTGAGCTTCAATTGTTTCTTGATACCCTGAACCCATTACAAATGGCTATAAAGGGTATAATGAAGTTGTGCAAAAGTATATACCAGGCATAAGGAAGCATCTCTGACCATATTAAGTATATATATATTCTTGATCAGTATCAACAGCCGAGTCAATTTAGCCATGTCCATCTGTCTGTCCGCCTGTTTGTATGAACACGCGTATACCAGAGACTACAAGAGCTATTATAAAACTTCGCGTAGTCCTGGGACAGATCAAATTTATTTAATTTAATCGATAGCTCGTTCCGTTCAAAAGTTATCAATAAATTTCGATTTCAAGCTAGAGTTTTTGGGCCATAACTTAAAAGTTATAAGAGTTAGAGATGCCAAATTTGGCATGTATAATCTTGAATATCATACACATGTAACAAACATTTTACTTTTTGGATACTATCCCCCAGTCCCCCAAAAGTGAAATGATCTTGCAATTTGATTTTACTGCCAATTTTATGCCCAAATTTCAATAAGATCGGACAATAAACACAAGCTTACGATCTAGCTTTCTATAGTGTAGAGCTCATTGAAGAAGCAGGCCAACTGCTTAAACTGCTTGCACTTGTACTGCTTGCAGCATGTGTGTGCTTGCATGCATGTACACTGATAGGTTGGTATGCATGAATGTAAGGACTGGGTTCAGAGTATCTCCTAGTCGGGCTAGTACGACTAAAGTACTCTTACTTGTTTTGTTATTTTATTGCCTATTATTAAAGGGCCACATAAACCACTAGATGTATATGTATATGTTTGAAATCGTCCATTAAATAAAAACAAAATGCTCTCAAACAAAGAATAAATAAAGACTGAAATTTTTCAAACAACAAGAGCGACAATCTTAATAAATCTGTTCTTAAAATAGAGTCAACGTTTTCGGTTTCAAATATAGCAGTGCTTACCAGATTATTAAATCTAGACAGTGATAGTTTTGGAGTGCAACGCAAATTTCAGTATATAAGTAGTCAACGTTTATTTTATCAAAATAAGGCATCCAAAATTTTGTATTTCCTAAGTTTTATGTTCTAAGCAGGCAAAAAGTGAGTAGTTTGTCTATATAACTATTTCAAGAATCTCATGCTTCAATAATTAGCAGACTTTGCTTCCGTATACAGGTGTGATTTGCCAGTCGTTGAAAGTCGTTTAAGTCTATTTGGAATTCCACAGCAAAGCAAGCTAAACTTCGGACCACTTCTTTTGTTTTAAAAGACTGTGCCATGCTCTTTATTGTTTTATCTTTAACATTATTTAATTTAAGCCCAGGGTAGACAGCTTGACCCTCCTTAACATAAACCAACCTATATAATATTAACTGTGTTTGTATTTTAAGTAATAAAAATAGATGAAATAATAAGCTTCCAAGATATTTATTTGTTTATTTTAATCTTTTAACTGAGTATTTATACTTTAAACATGAATGTATAGTTGCTTGCCAAAGTGCATTCACACCTATTAAACTGCAGCTGGCTCTGACTGTCCGGCATGCTTGGCAAATTGCCATAACACACAATTCGCATTGCTTAAAGAGCGTAAAGAGCCAGAAGCAGAGCCAGATCCAGAGCCAGAGCCAGACCGACAACAAATCGTGTTGTTGTGCTTCGGGCAGGTTGTTGCCGCTTGTTGTTGTGTCATGTTGTTGTTTGCATTTACATCGCGTCGGACTTTAACGTTGCTCAGCTGTTTGGTGGCAGCTGCCACAGCATCGCCGTATCGGCAATGTATGTAAGCGAAAAATCCAAAAAGCGGAATTCACTTGTAAGCTTTCTTTCCCCTTCTTGCCCCACTCGCAACTCTCCGCGCCTCCGCACAGCTTGTGGCGAGAATGAGGTGCCCAGTTGTTTGCCCTGCATTGAGGCAAGATGCTCGGATCCCACTGTGCAAGCTAACCACTGTATCATGACCTGCATGCTGGGATGTGGCTGCAAATTTGGCTATGTACGCGACGATTTGTCCTTGAAGTGTGTGTCCATGTTCGACTGCCCCAATGCCTTGAGCGGAAAGGAAAATAATCAAATGCGTAAACCGCATTTAAGCGTTAGGCGTGAACTAAATTAGTTTCTTGGTAAGCGGCGTTGCTGCACTTTGCAGCCATAAGTTGTTGCCATGTACGCAGCTCAGTTGCATTTAGTATTGCTGCTCATTTTAGGCATCTGCCAGGGGTTGTGGGCGCAGAATGACTACGATGTAAGCGGCGAACTTAGCGAATTGAAGCCCAAGACTCGTGAGTTTGGAATAACAAATATAAGAATGTTTGGCATTAACTTATTGCTCGTGTTTTATTTCCAACAGTTTGTCTCCGTGATATCACTGGACATATGGATACGTGTTACTAAAAATAAAAATCATTGCTTGTCTCGAATGTCGAATAAGCAATAAACCAAATTGTGAATACGTCGACAATTTTGTAGATTCTTCAATTTACATTTGCGAACAATTTTATGGCTTTGGCAGTACCTATTTCAGTTTCCATTTGCTCTTCTATTCCGCAACGTTTTTTATGGCCGCACAGCATCAAATTGTATCTTGAGGAAAAAAATGCTTTCTTCTTAAGTACAAAAAGTTTTATTGTTTACTTTTTGGTGTGCTTGAAATTTACGAGCGTGTGTGTAAGTGTGCTGTGCACACTAGCTCAGTTTTAAGACTATACACATACATTCATGTGTGTGTTTGTATTCGGGCTTCATAAAGCGTACAATCTAAAATCTTAAATCTCTGCCGCACACACTCGTAAATATTAATTTACTTTGCTGAAACTTTCGGTTTTGGTCGCTCCTTATATTTGACTTTTGTTTTCTTGCGGCTTTTTGCGGTTTTATGCACGTAGACACCAAAATTATGACTGTCATATGCATAATCCAAATGGTTTATCTCATTTCCCAGCTACCTGTTTGCTGCATTCCACCAGCTTCTTTTATTGCCTCGCCAGCAGCTATTTTCTAGGATTGCCTGCAAATTTTGCACTTAAATTAATTGGCAATGCCAAAAGCTGCCGTTCTGGTTGGCAAAACTAATAACACGTTAAATAATAATAATAATTTTATGCAAAAGCATTAAATTGAAGCGTTTTAGCTTTTTACTTTTAAGTCATGGTGTGAGCTTGAGTGCGAGAAAAATTGCTTATGATAAACAGCTTTAATATTGAATGTTCAATTGAATTTTAAGTAGTAGAAACTGACATACTATTGAATCAATAGCTAACTATTAACAGTATTATTGTTTTGTAATATTTCTTTATCTCCCCTTTGAATCCCAAAGCACTCTCAATTTACGCGAATATAATAAATTCCTGCTGATGTGATAAATAATGTGAAATTAACAATTATTTAAATTTCTGCATCCTTTTATGGCTTGGAATTCCAAACTAATTTTGAATGCATCGCGGAAATGGTAATAGATTAAATATTCGTTTAAAGCATACATTTAACAATACTTACATTATCTAGAACATCAACTGTGCAGAGTACTCTAAACAAGAATTTCCATTAGCTGGATGTACCCAATAAGTATGCAACACAATTGTCACACATATCATTTTTCCTGTGAAAAAAAAGAACTTAACTAAATATGTAAATAAAACTACGTACAAATATAATAAAAAATAAAAATAATAAAAAAGTATATTAAAAAATAAAATATATATTTTCTATTTTTTTTATTTTATTTTTATTTGGCAAGCTACATAGGGTGTTTACCCTATTTCCAGGCCGGTATAACTTTAAACTTTAAAACCCAATCCTCAGTGGGGAGATGACGCTGTTGTCAGCACGGGTATGCTATAATTTATATTGCTATAATTTTCTAAAGAAGCCGGCCGTTCCGCGACCGGCCAAGGATCCAGAGGTCCGACGGGTGCTTGCGCTTTAGACGCCTATGTCTCGCCGGTCTTGCGAGTTGTCTAGCCAGGCGGTTAGAGTGGTCTAACAAACGTGCGCGATACCGGTTGGAGCTTTTACTTATGGCCTCACACACCGTTGATTTCCGGTCTCTGAATCGACAAGAATACGAAGCGGGAAAAGTAAAAATATATTTTAAGACCCCCGATATTATATTAGTAGTGTGAATAAATACAATTTTTGTGTTTTAACCAAATTTCGAGATATTTCAAAAGTGAAGTATATACAAAATTTCTTTGACAGATATATATATATAACCTGAGCTAAGAGGAGAAGAGAAAGTTCCGTTTGCAGGTACTATTAGAAGAAGATAAGAATGAATCTCCCCAATGGAATTTGTCTCTGCACTGCGGATCGCGTTTGCAACCGTTGCAATTTGATGGAATTCCGCCGCCTGCTGCTGAGCGAGCGGCTGCGCAATTCGTTCGCCCAGGACATCCAAGGAGCCGACTGCAAGTGGCTGCTCTTCGGCATGGCGCTGCGCAGTCCGCGCTACCCCGACCTCCTGGTGCCCTGTCCGCCGGACTATCTCACCACCGCCGGCTTCAACATCAATGCGGCCAGCTACGTCGCCGGCCAGCTGCCCGAGATGAGCAGCGACTTCCAGCATCGCCTGGTGCACTATCAGCTGCCGCGCGAGCAGGTCAATCTGCTCTACTGGCTCTTCCGGGAAAGCCGCGCGCCCCAGCTGCACCACCTGCAGCCGGCCGAGCGCAGCCAGCTGTGGCGCCTCCTGCGCCACGAGCCGCAAGTGGCGCCCAGTCAGGTGTTCCGCATACAGCGCCACCACTTCTTCCACGCCACGGACACGTGCCACTTCGTCTACTACAGCGGCGCCATGGAGGAGCTGTTCTCGCTGATGTCCTGCGACCGCCACGACATCGGCGACGCCTCGCTGCGCTTCCACGACGATCTGGAGTGCGCCTACCGCCTGGCCGAGCTGTGCCACGGCTGGGGCTACTTCGTGGGCGGCTCGCTGCTGCGCTGCGTGGCCGTCTGCGAGATGCATCGCGAGTGGGCCAACCGGGTGCACGTGCGCTATCTGCTGGTGTACAGCGCCAACTTCCGGCCGCAGCAGCTGGAGGTGCGCCTGCGCCATTGGGTCATCATCCAGGAGTCGTACTTGGGCCGCGATGAGCGCAGTCGCCAGGATATGCGCGACTACATGGCCATGGTGGAGCAGGAGCGCCGCGACCGCGTTCAATCGTCGCAGGGCTGGCCGTCGGACTTGTTCCTCTCGATATATTTTCTAAGTTGAGAGTGAATATTTGTATTTCAATAGTCACAGCTCGTGACACGTGTGTGTGTGTATGTGTGTGTGTGTATGTGTACTAAACATAAAACAGCACTTCAAAAACGCTCAAACATTTAATAAGCTCACACAATACCATTATATATATATATATGTGTGTGTGTGTGTGTGTGTGCCCACTAAATGATTACTATTATTATATTATTTCGGACCGCTGCGACCATTACCTATAATGTGGCTCGGCTCGGACATGTTGCTGGATCTTTTTGGCGGTTGGTGGTTCGTGGTTTTAGCCAGCAACCATAGTCCATGTAATTTTTTTATGTCTGCCTATAAAATGCAATTAAATTGCCAGCACTTTGCTGGCTCTAATACACACATGCGGAAATGTTATTATTTTTGCTGTATTTGCTGTTGCTGTTCAGGCCATTTTAGTTGTGTTGAGCGGAAATGAAATTAAATTACTCATTAGTGGTGGATTTTCGTCTCATTTCCGACCAAATTGCTTTTAATGAGCTGCACATACATAAATATATTCTATATATATATTCACATCAGGATACACTTTTTGGAAGTTTGCATGCCCACAGAGTATGGGGCATGCAAACTTCCATAAAGTGTATCCTGATGTGAAATCCTATTTTCTAGGCAGGATTGAACCATCTCCGACCCAATAAAATATATTTGACTTCAAAGACTTGACCTGAATTCGCGGTCAACCGATTTCACACACATCACACACGAGAATTTAAGAGCTATATGTTAGATATGGCATATTTCATGTTTTATTTGCCTCGATATACCTTTTCTCAAACGAACTTCATTCTTAGAATTTCACACTTTTTTTTGGATATGCACAGAACTGAATGGCATATTTGTGACCTTTTTATATACATTTCAATGTCAACTTTATGTCCTGAATGTTTCAGGACAATCGAAATATATTTAAGATTTAAGTCTCCATGTTGTGGTGGTCAGTTTAGAAGAAGCAGTCTAAGTTGGTTAACTGCGTATCTCCTAGTCGAGCATTCCCAATCACGTGAGCACTCATGCTTTGATTTAGGAGCTGGACTAACTTGGTAAGTGCATAGGCGTAAATTGTAAACATTTTCAGGTGAAAATCACAGTAATCGGAGAGCCTAAGCCACTCAACAGTCGGAAATTAATCGAAGTCTGAAGTCCAGAGCCTCGGGTGTTGTGTAAGAACAAAGTGCACAAAAACCAAAAATCCCTGAGGGCTCCAACTCCAAAGTTAGAGCTTTTTTCAAGCAGTTGCCTGCCGGATAATCGAATTCTTTTGCTGCTTTTGTTGTTTCGCACAATAAATTCAAAAGTTTTGCACCTGTCCAAGCGGCAAACCTTTACCACATGCAGCTGCAAATGTGAAGCTAGTGTTTATTTCCACCCATTTGTTCTTCGTTTTTTTGACCAGTTGGCACGCATTCATGCGCTTATAACGAGCTGCGTGCAGAACTTTAAGATAAGGCCTATGGCCACACACACACACACACACACAACACTTCGGAAAACCCCATAATGCTTCTTAATTTTCTTGTGAAAGCATCCAGCATCACCCAAGCAACTGCCAATTGTTTAATGAGCTGCTCAGTTGCCCCAATTGTTGTGGTGGTTGTTGTTGCTGCCTGCTGTTGTTAGTTGTTCCGGCATTCGTTTTGGTTGGTTGTGTGTCTGGGCTCTTCTTGCCATAAGCAGCGGAAATTGTTAGATAAGAGTGAGTTTCACAAAAAGTTGCTTATTTTAATCGAGAAACTTTCCTCCAGCTTTTGATGACTTGAATGCATCGCTTCTGCGTCTCTTGTCTTATTTTATCTTCAACGGACACTTGGTGAAATTACAAAAGCAATGTTGGCAACCACATCAACAGCAAAATCATGTGAAGCTTACTCATTTTGGTAAACTTGTTTCAACTTGACAGTTGTTCATTTTGTCGGTTTTATGAGTTAGTTAATTCAGATATAATGAATCTGTTCCACATATGAAATTAATAGTTACAATTACTATATACATATATACTTCTATAGATATCTATATATTATGCATAACGGGTGGAATTTTTTTTGCTAATCGTGCTATTCTTTTGTAATACGTATTGAAAATTACTCAAGTAAGAGTTTAAGTCCACAAAAGAAATATGAAAAATAATCATTAGACTAATATAATAAAAAATATCTGGGTTTGGGTTGTCTGGGTTAGCATACTGAAGCATTAATGTCCCTGAAGATAGTATAAATAATAAGTGTTATATTACCAATACTTACAAAAGAGGAATATAAGCTATTATATGACAACTGCTTAATGTATTTACGATTTTTAATAACAAGGCAGAAACGAATTTCACACCTTTTTCAATTTACAATATCAATTGGATTCACATAAGAAATCCATTGTCAACAACAACATTTATATATCCCATATATATATATATTTATATCCACCATATATCCCAAATAATTAAGAAGGCTACACGAAAGTATGCAACGTAAATTTGCTTACCGATTCACTATGTGCACTGTAGGGCAAATGTCTAAACTTTGACATTGATTGTTTACTCGAAGTATATAAGGTATAATTTGTAGACAAGAAATATACATGCCATTTTCCATAAAGTGGGCGTGACACCTCCTCCTTTGCTAGCGGAAACTGATTTCTTATATAAAATATTTGTGTTTTCCAAAATTTTACGATCAAACTTGGCAGTTAGGCGTGATATTTGGCTGCTGATATATTAGCAAAGAACTTTCAAAATTGGACTACATCATTAAGTTCCCACCGGAAAGAAGCTGATATGAGTCGTGAAAGCTCTTTCCAAATATATGTTATATACTGATTAATGTCCATCACAGATTTTATTCCAAAAGGTTTTAATCATAAGATATAAGGCGATATTTTTGAATACAAATAAATTAAATAACATAAGCCAGCTGATTTAGAAGCTATTAACTCTACACACACATGTTAACATTTTGGATATGTAACATCAATGTTTGATGAATTTCTAATATATTAACATCAAAAGTTCGTTAATTTAAATGATTTGAAAAATCGACTTTATTCCAAAAAGAAGGTTCTTTGCTCTATTGTGCAATGGCTCTTAGCTTGACATTAATATCTCGACGTACAAGTAAAAACGGAATAAATGCGGTAAAAAGCTTAAGTGCAGCTCAATTCCATACTTAATAACTGCTGAATGTGCGCAATAAATAAAATGAAAAGTCTACATTTCACAGAGCAAATAATACAACGAAAAGGGTTGTTGTCAGCACTAGCAGGACATACGCCCACATTGCAACCAAGCCACAATATTCAGCGTTGACACGCCTGAAGATATTACAGCCGAGATGCTGCTGGTCGTACCAGCAAATATTCATTTAATCCCGTTGTTCATTTAATTAATGTTGAAAACAAATAAACACCCAGCCATACACACTTTCACACAGTCAAGTACACATCCGCACAGGTACTTAATGCAATTTTCGATGGCAATAAATTGAATTTTAAGCCCCTTGATGGCAATAAAAATAAATAAATAAAAACGATCTACAGCAAAATGTTCTCGACGACGAGATTACCTGTAAACACTTTTTATGCTTTGCAGTAACGCAGGCTGAAAATAATTTAAGTTTATATAATGATTTCTTCGTTTAGTATTTTATGGTTATCAAAATGGCGAAATATATATGCATACAAGATAAAAACTTTATCCCAAGAAAAAATACAGCTCCCAATCGATCAAATCTATTTGATAGTTTCTCAAAGAGCTCTTATTTTATGAATAGAATTTTATCTGCGGGTGGTATACAAGAAAACACATCTCAAATTGTCTATATATACTAACTTATTTTTACTTGTGACCCTAGGTCGATTAGATTATGCAATAAAAAAGCCTACTAAAGAAAATTGTTTCTGAAATGACGTCTGCTTTTATTATCCGATTATCACATTATTATAATCGTTGCCGTCTACATAGTTTATATGCAAAATGATATGTGTACTGAGTATCTAAACTTTTCATCAATCATTTATATGCTTTTAATTATCAGAGATATTTCTATCTCTCTCCAACACTTATATACTATCATACCCATCGCATTTTTAATCTGAACAGGGTATTTTATGTAATGAAATTACATTCAACAATTTTTGGCGTACACATTTTTAATGTTTGCACTCTTGCTCTTTTACCACGAACCGCAGGTATGCGCCCTCTCCAAACGTGCCGTAATACTCCAATCCTCGGATATGATGGGCTACAATGAACTGCAGCCTGTGGCGTTGCATCAGGCCATCAACAACAACAACAACAACAACAACAATAACAATGTGGGCGGCAGCACGGCAATTGCGTCGAAAGCATCGGCACCACAGAATATTATAGCCAATGCAGGTCTGAGCTATGAGGATGTCCTGAACGATGACTTCCAGTTCGATATGGATGGACACGATGTGATGGTATTCTTGCACATACAGAAAACAGGAGGCACATCCTTCGGCAGGCATCTGGTGCGGGACTTGGATTTGAAGGTAACAAAGTTTGTACACAAACCTATTCAATACACAGTAGACAATCTAAGTTTCCACTCAATTCGTTGTTATATTTTTGTTCTTTTACTTGTTTATTATTTTTTGTCGACAGTCGACACAGAAAATTAATTTAAAATTAAATAAATGTATAAATTAAAACAAGTATGGAAGGATTATCTTCGACGTGCCGAAGATTTTATGCTCTTTTCGAGTCTGTGGATGGATTTCACTACCTTATATTTCACGCATATTCATATGCGTGACAGTATTTCACGACATATTCTTTCAAAATTGCTTAAATTATCAAATAAAATCGAAGAAAAAAATGTTTATTTTGCGCAGCACATCACACTACCATTTATACCACCGAACCGTTTTGATGTTAGAGTACAAACCCACTTAAAGAGCAGTCTATTCAAAACTAGCTTGCACTTGACTTTATTTGCCATACACATATTTTCTTTGAACATATTTAAAGACGCATATCTCGCTATTTTTTGAATAAATCATTTTTAAATTTTATTCATTGATGAGTTATAGTTATATAGTGATATGGAATTTTCATAAGTATAAGGAAATTGAAGACGATACCTATGAAAACGTGGGATATATGGCCAAAACAGACTTGCAGTTGTATGGCAGCTTTGAGCAATAGTGCTCCGATCGTGATGGTTTCGCCGCGATAGTCCAAAAACTTAGGGACTTGTTTGCATATATACATTCCAGTTGTATCGTAGCTATAAGATATGGTTGTCTGATCCGGCCGGCTCCGACCAATGTGCTGTCCGTTTGAATAATAAGGGTATGTACAAAGTTTCATCGCGATAGTTCAAAAACTGAGGGACTAGTATCCATACATACATATAGACAGACGGACAGACAGACGGACATGGCTAGATCAATTTGTCTTGTCATTCTAAGCATACTGGAGGTCATTTTTGGGGGTATCAGACGCTTCTTTCTATGCGTCACAAAATTCAGCCAAAAGTGAATATACTATTTTCTTCGAGTAGACTCTAAATAAAAAGATAAAGTTGCGTTAAGTTATGGGTGTATTAATAAATAAAATTTGGTCCAATATTTGTTGCAAGGATTGGGAAAACCAGTAAAAACCCAATGAATCCAAACCAACAATTATAAGTATTATTTTTAGAAAAGGTAAAAATTATATGATAGTATTACAATTAGAGTTAAAAAGCATAAGAAATTATAGGGAGAGTAAAGAAAAAGTAATAGTTGGAAGCCGAAGGAGTAAAATGAAGAAAGAAGCAGAATAGATAAGGGAAATAGAGAAAAAAACCGTAAATACGAAAGATTATAGGGTTTTATTAATTGGATATCTCACCATTTTGAATTCATTAAATATTAATGTTACCGTATATTAATCAATCTAATCCATTTTAATCAGCGTCCTTGCGAGTGTCAA
This sequence comes from Drosophila flavopinicola, assembly GCA_035042425.1. NCBI lineage: Eukaryota > Metazoa > Arthropoda > Insecta > Diptera > Drosophilidae > Drosophila > Drosophila flavopinicola. Next base: position 633,039 of record JAWNLL010000471.1, on the reverse strand, counting down.
AGGCAGCGCAAGCGCTGTTACTGCTTCCGTCCGCACCGCAACGAGAACTGGCTCTTCTCCAGATACTCAACGGGCTGGAAGTGCGGCCTGCACGCCGACTGGACCGAGCTGACCAGCTGCGTGGACGTCGAGCTGGACAAGAACGAGGGCGAGACGGCAAAGCGCCGCTACTTTTACATCTCGCTGCTCCGCGAGCCGATCTCGCGCTACATGTCCGAGTACCGGCATGTGCGACGAGGCGCCACCTGGAAGGGATCGCGGCACTGGTGCCTGGGTCGTCAGGCCACCGCCAGCGAGTTGCCGGCCTGCTACAAGGGCAAGGATTGGCTGGACGTTGACCTCGATCAGTTTGCCGGCTGCGAGTCCAATCTGGCGGCCAATAGGCAAACTCGCATGCTCGCTGATCTCGCTCTCGTTGGCTGCTACAACAAGTCATCGATGCCAGCTCATGAGCGCGATCGAGTCCTGCTGGCCAGCGCCAAGCGCAATCTGGCCGCCATGGCATACTTTGGACTGACGGAATATCAAAAGGTAAGTGTGGGAAGTGCTTTTTACTCATACTTTAAATACAAGTGTTCTACTCTTGCCGCAGATGTCCCAATATATCTTCGAGGAGACGTTTAACCTGCGATTCGCCATTCCTTTCGAACAGCACAACGCAACCATTTCAACAGCTGCTGTCACGAATCTGCGTTCTGATCAGCGGCGACGCATTGAGAAGCTTAATGGCCTCGATATTGAGCTCTATACATTTGCCAAGAATTTGCTATTCCAACGGTGAGTAATCATCTAATAGATGCCATCAAAAATCGATATTACTGTACATAATTTGTATCTACTTATGCGCATACTACCACCTACCGCAAACTACTACTAAGTTAACCAATTATTATTTGAAAGATGAAACTATTTTTATGTTTAGCATGTGCATAAACTGAAACTAAGTGCACTTAGCTTCAAATGGTCAATTTTCAAAAAGCAAATTAGGAATTTTCTGAAGTCATTTGAAACCAATTGATTTTAGAAGAAAATAGTATATTCACTTTGACCTGAAATTGAATGAAATGATGGCAAAACAAATTCATCTGACCTTGTCCGTCTGTCTGTTTGTATGTAAGGAAACTAATCTCCCAGATTTTGAGCTATGGCGATACAACTTGGCATATAGACTTATTATTCAGAGGGACAGCACATAGGTCGGAATCAGCCGGTCCACGATCGGTCCACTGCATCTTATAGCTGCCATACAACTAGAAGTCGGCTTTAGCCATATTACACATTTTGAAAAAAATAATACAAGTAAGAGTGCTCTAGTCGGGAGATATTGCAAAGTTATACCTTCAAAAATGCGTTGTTTGCATTTTTGGAGAATGGGGGATAATATGCAAAAAGTTAAATATTACATATGTTTTGTATACTTTAAAGTTATGGCACAAATAAAACTTAATACGTCCCGGGACTTTGAGATCTTCTATTCCAAATATGAAGTCTCTAGCGCTTATAGTCTCTAATATCTGCGTGCTCATACGGACGCACAGACGAACATGGCTAAATCCTTATGCCTGTTACATCCTTTTGCACAACTTCATTATACCCTTTTTACCCATTTTTAATGAGTTAATGTTATAAAAATAAAAGGTCCCGAAATTTAATTGAAAACGGTTTCTGGCAGGCAAAACATTTTTGGTGGTGTAACAGCTTGTAAACGACTAAATTTCAACGGGTCAAATGAAACCTTATAAATCTGTGGAGATGAAAGGACTATGAAAGGGTTCTCGATTATTTCGCATGTCACAAATAAATAACAAATAAGAACATAATGCAGATAGCATCCCCATTCAGCAATTAAACATTAACAAATAGCATATGAGATATGCATTTCACATAGCGAATTCTCTTTCTCAAATTTCTCAACACATCTTTCGAAATACATCCTTTTGAATCAATAGAATATGTACGATTTAAGGCTTATGCATATCCATTATTAATACGCACATAATTGGCTTATGTGCAGATACAATGATAGTTTGCACATAAATCTTAAACCCCCAACAGTTTCTCAGTTTCAGTAGCTAGTTGTGTCCTACTATTCCCTACTATTCCCCTGCTAACAACAAGTTTGTCCGGACGAAGAAACCTGATCCTTTGGGACGTTTTGTTTGCCACGCATATTGCGCAGCTCATCAACGGGCCACAGTCTCACAGTCTATTCCTATAAGGTCGATGACTCATTGTGAGTCTTTTTACGCTTTTGTGCGCGTTGAGGGTGCAAAAACCCTTTCAGCGACCTTCCTTTTGTAGCGATCACATTGTATTGACATCGGGTTGCCTTAAAGGCTATTCTCGCACACATACACAGCCCAACAGACAGACAAAGGGAAACATGGTAACATAATGGCGTCTTCCTTATTAATGGATCCCATGCTACCCATGTTCCCTCTTGGCGTTATATTTGGCGAATTGGAAGCCAATTAAATTTGGTTATGCCTCATCACGCATGGGAAATCGTCGGTGCTATTGAAATGTGTTAAGAATTTTCCTTAATTTGCTCATAAGTTTGCTGGGCTGACAGTTTATTAATGAATTTAAATTTATGAATAGTTCACATAAACATTATAGCATATGTAACAAATACCAGTGGCTTTAACAGGATTTTTAAAGAAAAGTATTGTAGTACAAATTAGTTTATGAAAGCAAAACTCAGGCATGTTCCTATTTCCGAAATCACATACGTTTTGAAGATTCGGCTTTAGTCTGGATTAAAAAGCTATTTACAAAATTATAGTGAAAACCCAACTCTTTCATTTAAAACGCAATCTTTCATATATACTATAATGTTTTAAAATTGTACCTGAATGATTTCTACAACTTCCAAGTATCTGGGTGGAGGGGCCCCCTTAAAATTACAGTGCCTACGCCACTGGCATAAATATCTTTTAAGTAAAAGTTATGAGAGGAAAAATTGACGTCAATTGGGAATTATCAGAACATATGTGTATGAATTCACAGTTGGAAAGCAAAGGATATAGCTACAAGCTATCGCCCTATATTTTAAACATCCTTATTTGTTCTACAATTTCAAAAGTGCACTTGATAATAATTTCTACAAATATTTATCATCAACTGTAAAGCATTTTAATTTATCACAAAGTTCATCAGAGATCTTTTATACATTCTATTGTAATTATTATTATTAGCTATAAAATATCAATCTAGCTTGGACAAAGCCCAAGCAGTTAGGGCCTTCGGCATAGGACAATGACAAAAGCCACAAAGTTGAATTATATTTTTCAAAAGTATGCGAAAATATCTCAAAAAGTCTACAAAGCCATCAACGCAACATACAGGCACAAATATAATACATACGATCAGATATATGTATCCGCAAAGTATTTCACAAGTATAAAACACATACCATAATTTACATAAAATTAAATAGTGTTATAACCTCAGCATTTGTTTATATACAACTTTAGTGTATACCTTGTTAACCTTTTGAGGGGAAGTGATACAAAATGTTGCAATTAGCACACATAAGAAACCAGCTGCCAGCTGAAGCAATGTGCTCTGTTTGTGATTCCTTTGGTCTGTTGCATTAAAGTTAAAGGTAAACAATTTACTTTGGACAGGCCAAACTGGCTGTCACCTCCTTATCAAGGTAAACAGTCGTATAGGGTGAGTCTTATACATAAGGCTAGCATCAACTTATGTATAAAAACAATATTCTTGTGTATGATACTGTGCAACCCTGAGACGCACTTCCTTTAATCTTTGCAAAACTCAGCAGTTTTGTCAGTTGTGGCATTTCCCGCTGGTTGCTTACCTATGGGCATATAAATATAGCTGCGCATTATGCGATTTGTATGTACATATTTGCTATAAGCGCAGTTCAGTTGAATACCCAAAACCGACTTTCCATGCACTTCAATTACATTTGAGGGCGCAGGCGCAACGCTGAAACAGTTTTCCACAACTTTTCCTTTAATTATGCGGGTCGAGTGTCAACTTTATGCTGGCTGCCAGCTGTGGCTGGATCTTTTCTAACGGCTTTTTGACTGCAGGCGAGCTCTATGTGATTGTTAGACAGCTGTCTAGACACAAGCACACACATACATTACATACTCCTTGAAGGGATTCCGATGTTGTCTTTGACAATTGCCACATTTGCGCGCGCCAAAAGTAGAATTTCTATAGTGTACATAAGATAGGCGGATAAGAAAGTGTGCGTATGTGTGAGTGTTTTGTGTGGCACGAACCACCACCAGAAAATCAAGCAGCAAACAGCAAGACGCAACATAAGGCTGCTTACCTTTTAGCTGCCCCTACCAGCTTAGGGGTGGTTTTTTTTTCTTCCTATCGTTGCCTTTCCCATTTCGATTTGGGTTCGTTTCGCTGGCTGCATTTGCGCCGTCGCAACTTGCTGACGCTTCAGTTAGGTTTTGACAACGGAACGCGTAGGAACACAGTGCTGTCTATAGTAGCAACAGCTAAGCAAGGGGCAAGCGGGTTACGGGCACATTTTATACATACAACAACAACAGAAACAACGGACCAAACTGTACAGCCACCAAATTAAACGGACATATTTGTTAAACAAGTTATATAAGCTATAAGAAAAAACGTTAATGTTGTGTTTGATAACAAAAAAAAATTGTTTTATTGAGTTTCTGTTATTGCACAATTTATTATTAAACGAAGAAAAAGAAAGAAACGTTAAGTGAATTATTCGCGAATTACAAGAGCAAGCAGCACACGCAAGCATGTCATTCTCCAAAGCCAAATTGAAGCGTTTCAACGATGTGGATGTGGTTTGCGGCTCTCCAGCTGGCTGCGCCTCCAATTCCAACAGCTCTGCGGGCTCCACAGGCAGTGCCACGCCCACAGCAGCGGCTGCGCCGCCACCTCCGCCCGAACGCAAGGAGCAGATCGAGAAGTTCTTTAAGGACGCTGTGCGCTTTGCGTCCAGCTCGAAGGAGGCCAAAGAGTTTGCCATACCCAAGGAGGACAAAAAGTCCAAGGGGCTGCGTCTCTTTCGCACACCCTCGCTGCCGCAGCGCCTGCGCTTTCGTCCTGCGGCCAGTCACACTGCGGAGACAACAACGGCCTCCACACCGCTCCACTCGGCGACGACGACGCCCGTAAAGGAGGCCAAGTCGGCCAACCGGCTGAAGGGCAAGGAGGCGCTGCAGCAGGAGATTCGCAACAAGAACGAGCTCATCGAGAGCTATCTGAGTCAGTTGGATGTGGTGCGTCGCCACGTGGACCAGCTGAAGGATGCGGAGCAGAAGATGCGCGAGGAGCATGAGCAGGCGGTGGCCAAGACGGATCAGCTGCTGCAGGCGCTCGGCGACGACAATCTGCAGCACAAGCAGCGCAACGAGCAGCTGAGCGGGGAGCAGACGCAGTTGCTCGAGCGCTACGCCAGCCTGGAGCAGCACCTGCAGCAGCAGCGTGAACAGCACGAGCAGCAGGTGGAGCAGCTGCTGGCCGAGAACGAGGCCTACAAGCTGGCCAACGAGCAGCTGCAGCAAGCCTGTGAGCAGCGCCAGTCGGCGGAGCAGCAACTCCAAGAGGAGCTTAATGCGCTGCAGCAGCAGCTGCAGCAGTCGAAGGAGCACTCTGAGCTGCAGTCCCAGCAGCAGCTGGATCTCCTCGAGTGTCTTCAGTCCAAGAACGCAACGCTTCAGCTGGATGTGCTGCACCTGCAGCAGCAGATCGAGCAGGATGCGCTCTCCTATGCGCAGGAGACGAAGTGCAGCCAAACGGAGCTGGAGAGCCTGCGCGTGGAGCGAAACACGCTGAAGAACGACCTGGCCAACAAGTGCACGCTGATACGCTCGTTGCAGGACGAGCTGCTGGACAAGAGCTGCGAGATCGACGCCCACTGCGACACCATCCGGCAGCTGTGCCAGGAGCAGGCCAAGCACACCGAGCAGCAGCAGGTGCAGCAGCAGGTGGAGAACGATCTGGAGAGCGCCGTGGAGCGCGAGAAGTGCTACTGGCGCGCCGAGCTGGATAAGCGCCAGAAGCTGGCCGAGAACGAGCTCATCAAGATCGAGCTGGAGAAGCAGGACGTGATGGTGCTGCTGGAGACGACCAACGACATGCTGCGGCAGCGCGACGACAAGCTGCAGAAGTGCGAGGAGCAACTGCGCAACGGCATCGACTACTACATCCAACTCAGCGACACTCTGCAGCAGCAGCTGGTGCAGCTCAAGCAGGACATGGCCAAGACCATCACCGAGAAGTACAACTATCAGCTGACGCTGAACAATACACGTGCCACGGTCAACATACTGATGGAGCGCCTCAAGAAGTCCGATGCCGATGTGGAGCAGTTCAAGGCCGAGCTGGAGTCCGTGCACCTGGCCAAGGGCGCCCTGGAGCAGAGCTATCTGACGCTCCAGTCCGATGCGGAACAGCTGCGACAGCAGCTCAACGAATCGCAGACGGCACTCGGCACGCTGCGGAGCTCGTCGCAGTCGCTGCAGCAGGAGGTATCGTTGAAAGAATCCATGCTGCACGAGCTGCTCGCCAGCGAGTCGGACACACTGGCCAAATTCAATAAGATTGCTAACTCGTTCCAGGAGCGCATCGACGGCGATGCCCAGTTGGCCCACTACTGCGACATGTACAGCGACCTGAAGCGCAAGGACGAGACGCGCGAGCTCTACATGGCTGACATGAAGAAGGCCCTCGACGAGTTCGCCAACGTGCTACAGTTCGCCCAACTCGAGCTGGACAACAAGGAGCAGCTGCTGCTGAAGGTGCGCGAAGAGTGCGAACAGCTAAAGCTCGAGAACATCGCGCTCAAGTCCAAGCAGCAGCCATCTGCGGCTCTGCTGACGCCCAGCAAGGCCAACAAGCCGAATACCACCGATCTGGAGAAGATCGAGGATCTGCTGATCGACTCCGAGCTGCGGGCCGAGTGTGACAAGATCACCTCGTGGCTGCTCAACTCCTCCGAGAAGAGCGTGCGCCAGGACAACAATGCCGAGCTCAGTGAACTGCTCGCCTGCAAATCGCCAAAGGCGCGCACTCCCCGAACTCCCCGCACTCCCCACAGTCCACGCACACCGCGCACACCCAAGTCGGCGGCGGGAACGCCCAAGAAATCGCTGATCTTTGCCAGCGGCAAGGAGAACGTGCCCAGTCCGCCACAGAAGCAGGTGCTCAAGGCGCGGAATATTTAACGCGTACAGGCGTCGAAAGGATGAAACTCCAAGAAAAAAAATACAAAAAAAATATGATTTAGGTTACATTTTCCAAGCACTTATTTTAAATTATTATACATTAGTTAAGAGACCCCACCAGACCAGAAACATACTATACGAAATACATGATGTGCTTTGTTGCATAGAAAACTCGTTTTGATTTCCTGCCCAGCCTTTTCAGTTTTCCCAACCCATCAGAAGCCAACAAAAAATGTACGCTGATTGCTGAGACGCACTCAATGGGAACTTTCCAGACTTGCGACTTCCTTTCAGTCACTTCCTCAGGCGTAACGGATGTGCAGCTGCGCATGCGCGCTGCTTAAGGGTGGGCCCAAAACAACAACAACAACAACAACAACATCGGTAATCATTAACAAGAAGCTCTGCTGCAATGACTTGAGTCTGCGTAGTTGATATTCGAGGGGTTTTTCCTTGAAGGTACTGTTGTAAAATCGGTTGCCTGTCGGGCCCTTTTGTCTTGGGTTTTTTTCTTTCTTCTTTCGGATTTCGTTCAGGTTCTGCGCTTTGCACAATCGCTGCTTATGACCTTTGACATTTTGAGCTAACAATGGGTCGGCAACGGAGCGTCTTCTTACAGCTGCACTGAGTACAGCTGCAGCAACAATTCTATTTTGATTGCGATTTACTTGCCACTGCGCAGTTTAATACGATACCAAGAGGGTTGGACGGCATAAGAAAGTTCGCAGTCTTCAAAATCCTCCCTTTCGTAATACAAGCGTTTGCACATTGGGAAACTGTGAGAAAAGTTTACACATACATAAATTGAAAATAGCATTGCATCGAGCTGTTTTTGTACCCTGAACCCATTTAAAATGGGTGAAGTTGTATTTAACAAGCATAAGGAAGCATCTATATATATTCTTAATCAGTATCAACAGCTGAGTTGACCTAACCATGTCCGTCTGTCTGTCTGTAAGAACACGGGAATACCAGAGACCAGAGCTAGATATATAAGTTCTCATAGTCCCGGTACAGATCAAGTTTGTTTTATTTTATCGATAACTCGTACCCCTCAAAACTTTTCGATAATAAGCTTCTTGCACTGCTTGTACTGCTTGCTGCATGTGCGTATTTGTATTTATGTACACTGATAGGTCAGTATGAATGAATGTAAGGACTGTATTCAGGGTATCTCCTAGCCGGGCACTCCCGACTAGAGCCCTCTTACTTGTTTTAAAATGTATAAAGTATGTACAGATTAAATTGTATAAGGGCAGATATTTTGAGTATTGTAGAATCTTCTAGTGTCATTCATATAGATGTACAGTATAAGCTATAATAAGTCACCTTTTTGAAAGATATACCTACATTTTGTTTGCTTATTAAACGAAATAAAACCAAGGTCAACCCAGTTTCGTTTAAGTATTCCAAAAAAGGATTTTTAGAGATTACTACGAAAAGTGTCCAAAGAAACTTAGTTGATTGTCTAAAAGGCAAACTGTTAATCGCCTACGAGCAGGTATTCGGTGGGTATTTCTGTTTATTCAGGTAGACTCCTTAACTATTGTACAGGAAAACTAGAATAATCATCTTCTGAGTAAAATAAAAATATCGGATCTCTTGTTGATCGTAAATATTTCTGAGAAAGACCTTGAAAATAATTTATGCGCACTAATAAATGAAAGTTGATCACAATATTCCTCAATTCATAGAGAAATATGTTAATTAACATATGCAAATAAACTAAAATGTAAATGTTAATATTTATTTTAAATTTCAATAAATATCTAATTTGTTGGAGGGTGACGTTTTTTTATAGTATTATATGTCATAGGTTTAAAACAGCTAATACCAATAAAAATATTAATCTTAATAAATAACTAAAATATTCAACTAAAATACACTTCTTCAATCTTCTTTTATCTCTTTCACAGTTTCGAGCATCTGAAAGCCAAGGATGCAAATTTCGCACAGCGCTTGCTAATCTGGGTAACATCTTCTACAAGCAGGGCGTTACCGAATTCAATTGGGATAGCAACATCGAAGATGCGCTTAGCACGGATCATTGAACGGATCTTGGAAACCAAAAATTAATGTGTAGCATTTAGTTTATAGACGAGCTCCTCATGAACATCGTTACAAAAAAAGAAGCAGCGAATCGTGACACAAAAGCATAAATGATGCAGTAGAAAAACAAAACAAAGGACTTTAAACTAGTTTTTAAGCATAATGTTAACAAATATTATAAACTGATACAAATCGAATTACCATCTATGTATAACTCAATCAAAAGAAATCCAAGCTACAAGATAATGCATAATACAGCAACAATATGGAATTATCTGCTCTCATAAATGTAACAAAAATCTCTGTGCGCATATAAAATATTTAAGATTGTAGGATTAAAGCTGGTAGATGATATCCTACTTATGAACTAACTACACTCCTTGCTGATAAGTCGCACTCCAGACAACACTCGTATTGTAAATAAAGGTCAGCATATATGCTAATTACATTATAAATGATATATAATAATACTATTATTTAACTACACCCAGCGCATAAACTACACGCCATAATTTAGTACTAATTTATAATTTAATAATAGCATATATTTTTTTAATATTATTAATTTTATATTTGTTATGTAAAGTCTTTGCAAAGCCAAATCTATATATAGTGCATAGCTCTGAAATTAATTGTTTTCGATCCAAATACGCATTTATTTTATTTAACTATTTAGCATAACATGTAAATACCATAAAACACACACAAACACACACGTGCAGCCTAAAAGTAATGTAGTAACGATAAAAAAAAACAGAAAGTTTTGTTGTATTTTTGATTTGTAATAAATTTATACAAGCAATTTTTATTTGCAAACACAAAAGTGTAATTGAAATTGTTAGCTGGCATAATTGTTTCAGACAATAATTGATTGGAAAAATAAAAGGAAAAACGAAAATATATTCAATTTGCCACAAATAAAATAAACTTTGTTTAACAAAAATCCAACGAATTACGAATACAAAAAATTAAATTGCGTATATAGTAAGGCGGCAACTCAATTGTGCCATTTTATAGCAAGACACAAAACACTAAAAAAAAACCAAATGAATAAATAAACAACATGACTTTGCGCAAAATATAAGCAAATGATTATTTCAATTATGATTTCAAGTTTCACGATTTTCTAAACAAGACAAACAAATAGTGGGAGAACAGATAAAAGAATTCGGGAATGAGAAAAAAGATATAAACAACATTAAATGCAGGTCAAAATGAATAAATTCAATAAATAATAATATAATATTGTGTTTTCTTTTTTGTGCTGGATCATTGACCAACTTATTTGATTCATTTCAGCTGCTTAAGGGTCGCCTGAAAGTTTCATTCAACATTATAATCAACATTACACGTAAGGTGACAATTCCTAAAAGTTTGTATCTACACAGGTTCTTAGGATTTTCAATTGTCAAGTGAATACTTTTTATGAAATTTTCAATATTGCACTTTTCCAGCAGCTTCCTGTAAATAGAAAATATGTTATTATATACGTTAATTCTTTTTTTAGCTTGTTTTATTTGCATGTGGCTTTACGTAGTTGCTGTATTAACAATACAAAACAACAGAAGCAAAAAGGTGTTCCTCCAATCGATCGGATCGTATCGGCAACTAATTCGCACCCAATTTGTAGCCTGTTGAGCTAACAGAAAAAGCAAACTTGAAATTTTTCCCTCATTGCCGCTTTGCCGCATAATATGATCGATGACAATTTGGCGAAGCTCAGTACGCGTGCAAGTTTCGGCCGGAGATCATGACGGCCACCGATGCGATCTGCCAGCGTCGCAGATCCTCCGCTCCGCCGACCGGCGTTGATATTGTGCAACAGATCAATGGGAACTTTGGGCGCTGGCAGCTGCGCACCATTCTGCTGATCTTCCTATGCAAGATACCCACCGCCTGGTTCATGGCCTGCATCATCTACACAGCGCCGTATCCGCAGCGCGGCGAGCTAGTGTGTCGTCCCGCCAGCTGGAATGCCAGCCAGCCGGCGCCAAGCGAGAGCCGCAACACGGATCGGCTGTTCAGCGTGCAGGTTTGCAATGCCTATGCGCAGACGCTGTCGCAGAGTTTTGTGCGGCGCTATGGCCACAGCTGGAATGACTCGCTGGAGGCGCTGCCCTGTGAGCGAGTGGAGCACCAAACGGAGTACAGATCACTGATCACAGAGTTCGATTTGATTTGCTCGCGTCGCGTGCTGGTCGCAGTAACGCAATCCTTTCATGCACTAGGCGCACTGCTCGGAGGAATCTTGGCACATCAGGCGCTACGACAGTCAGTCTGCCTCTCATTTGAATCGATATCATCGATGTTCATAACTGATATTTATACATACATATTTAATATTTGCACTTGCAGTATTAGTCCTCGTCGCTTGATGCTGCTGGGCATGCTCGGTCAGATCTTTTGCGGCAATCTCACTGGTCTCGTGGACACCTATCAGCTGCACATATATTTCCGCTGTCTCACCTCCGTCTGCTGCACGCTCATGTATACCGCAGGACACTTTATCTGTAAGCAAATCAAAAGACTTAAGACACAAACTTGCTTAGCTCACATCACATCACTCAATTGCAGTAATGGATATTACATCTGGCAAGGCGCGTATTTTGGTTGCCACGCTCTCGGAGCTGTTCTGGTCCATTGGCCTGGTGCTGCTGCCCGCCATATCGATATACTTTGACAACTGGTGTCATCTATATGTGGCCATATCCTCTTCCCTGATTGTGCTCGTCTGGCTGCATCGCTGGATTACGGATGCGCCACGTTGGCTGCTGCGTCAGCAGCGAGTGGAGCCCGCCTTGCGCTTGCTTCTCGAGTCTGCCACGCACAACAATCGCATGTTGCCGCTCACCCTGGACGTCCAGTTGAACATCTATGCGGGCGAACTGAGCTCACAGCAGCGCCAGCGCTATTGCCAGATTTGGGATAAGGAGACGAAGCGCCGACAGCTGATCTACATACATCTGATCTGGGGCTGTGCCCAGGTCCTGTACAACATCATACTGCTCATGATACGCAGCCTGGGCGAGGCGCAGGTGCATGTGAATACCGCTGCGCTGGGCTTTGCCGAAATGGTGGGCGTTTTTGTGGGACTCTACTTTATACTGTACACACGTCGCTATTGGCGTTGGGCCGGCAATCTGATGATAGTTGCTGGACTGTCCACGTATCTCGTCTGGCTGCTGCCTGAAAGTGGTGAGCTCATATTACATAATATACTAGAAGGCATCGATCGGGATCTTGTCCATATCAGCAGTGAGGATCCAAGCAAACTTAAACCCATCTGAAATAAATTGATGGAAGGATTACAAATTCATTCAAAGCCGAAGGATGAACAATTTCGCATAAAAGAAAACTACACACCTTTCGAGCCCCTGTTGTTTAGACAATCCGTTTTCAATACGTAATGGACTATTTCTTGTATTTAGATTTTAAATTATTATGTTTTCTAATTTTCCTCATCCACAGATCGAAATTCGCGGCGCGTCGGCTTAGAGCTAATCTTCTGGATGCTGCTGAAGTTTGGCAATGCCGCTTCGATAGCTGTGCTCACGACCTGTACCGGTGAAATGGTGTCGCCCGAGAAGCGAGTACTGCTCATGCTCTCCGTGGTCAGCTTTGGGCGGCTGTGCTTGGTCTTCTCGCCACTGCTGAGCACCTTAACTGTGGTGCATCGCCTGCTGCCCATAACCATAATTGCAACTGTGGGCTGGGTGTACGGGCTGGCCATGCGTTTCCTCAATCGCTACTACTGGAACACGGAGCAGCTGCAGGTGGGTCAGGTGCCCACGCCCAACACCTATCGACGCAACTCGGCTGTTATATTGCGCCGCTGCAGCACCGCCAGCTCCGATGTGAGCCACTATAGCAATGAGTTGCTGCGGAACTTTCAGCAGACTGTCGCCGTCAGCATTGCCGATCTGTGGCACATTAATTGCAATACGATCCAAGAATGTGATAGCATCAAGGAAGTCAGTGAGGCCGCCCTGAAATCGCAGAGTATGCACAGCATTTGAGTTTTGGCTCAGGTCTTCCCCTGGCGATTTTTTTACTTTCAGCTTCTTCTTCTCACGAGTCTAAAAATGTATAGGATGGCGAAGATCGGACGTCATTTGGCCGAAATATTCGCGTTTCCGAGTGTTTTTTTTCAGGCAACCGTAGAAAAACCGTAGAAGAAAAAAATAGGCATAGCATTTGAATTTTGTGTCACTGCCCAAAAGTATGCAACACTTTTTGGATAGTATAACTTTATGCCTATTGTGATCACTGATCATTAGCCATAAAATGTGAATGCTCATTTCATGAGATATATAATTTATGTAGTAGATATATAAGTTATATAAAATTTATAGATGTGTAGTAATAAATATATTAAAGTCCCGCCTCCCGCAAATCTTTGCACTTGAATTCGGGTCAGTGGATTGAGTAATTTTTTGGTTTTGGCAACGCAGATGCGTTAATCCATTGCTAATTGAATTAAATGGAATTATTGCCAGTATTTTTAATTATTACTTAACTAATGTGCGATGTATGAGTTCAATTAGTATTATAAAGTAATCAATGCGCGTGATCCTCAAATGTGAATATTCAAGCATAGATTACTTAGACGTTTGGTATAAATATTACATGATTATCATTTGCTTAGCAGAGAATGCTGAAAAGGGCGTCTTAAGAGTGGCTGCCCAAGCGAAAACTGCCTGACTGGCAAATTGGGTGTGCCTCCCACTCCTAATTAACTTTTCCAAGACTTGTGCCTATATGATTATATGAGCTTTTTGTATTACTATTTTAAATACACAAATAAAAACAAGTGGGGAAGGATTATCTTCGGCGTGCCGAAGATTTTATACTCTTTTCGAACCTTTAGGCAATTTTCACACTGCCAACTGCACCACCGAAATATTTAACGACACATATATTTGCTAATTATAACTGAATCGATTTGAAATTTTAAACATTGATGAGTTATAAGGATGTTCAATTGTACAAGGAAGTTTAAGGCGATAGCTTTGAAAAGATCGGATATATGGCCTAACCCGACTTCGAGTTGTATGGCAGCTATAAGATATAGTGAACCGATCTGGCCGGCTCTGATTAATGTGATGTATGTTCAAAAAATAAGTATGAGTGCAAAGTTTATTCTCGATACCTTTGAAAACATGGGATTTATGGCCAAAACCGACTTCGAGTTGTATGGCAGCTACAAGATATAGTGGTCCGATACGACTGGTTCCGACCAATGTGCTGTACATTTTAATTATAAGTGTCTGTGCAAAGTTTCATCGCGAAAGCTCAAAAATTCAGGGACTAAATCCCATACATACAGACAGACAGACGGACATGGCTAGATCAATTTGTTTTGTCATTCTAAGCATACTGGCAGTAACTTTTGGGTGTCTCAGACGCTTCCTTCTATGCGTTACAAACTTCAGCACAAACTTAATATACGATTTTCTCCGAAAAGAGTATATACAACTTTTTAGCGAAATTAAAATCAAATTCAGTCGTTTGATTTTGATTTGCTAAAAGTTAAGCAAACTTATATCAAAACAAGTAAGAGTGCTCTAGTCGGGACTGCCCGACTAGGAGATACCCTGAACCCAGTTCTGACATCCATTCATACTTGCCTAATAGTGTGTATACAAACAAACACACCACACATTACTGCAAGCTGTGAAAACGGTTTAAGCAGTTATCTTGCTTTTTCACTGAGCCCCACACAATGGAAAGTTAAATCTTAAATAACTTCTGTGTTTATTGTCCGATCTTTTTATACCCTGAACCCATTAAAAATGGGTAAAAAGGGTATTATGGTTTTGTGCAAAAGTATGTAACAGGCATAAGGAAGCATCTCCGACCATATAAAGTATATATATTCTTGATCAGTATCAACAGCCAAGTCGATTTAGCCATGTCCGTCTGTCTGTCTGTCTGTCCGTCCGTCCGTCCGTCCGTCCGTCCGTCCGTCCGTCCGTCCGTCCGTCCGTCCGTCCGTCTGTCTGTATGAACACGCGGATATCAGAGACTACAAGAGCTAGAGACTTCATATTTGGAATATAAGTTCTCGTAGTGCCGGGACAGATCAAGTTTATTTCATTTTATCGATAACTCCACCCATTCAAAAGTTATCGATAAATTTCGATTTCAGACTAGCGTTTTTGGGCTATAACTTACAAGTTATAAGAGCTAGAGGCCCCTAATTTGGCATCTATAATCTCGAAAAGCATACACATGTAAACAATTTTTCACTTTTTGGATACCACCCCCCAATCCCCCCAAAAATTCAAAAAACTCATTTTTGAAGGTATGACCTTGTAATTTGGTTTGGTCGCACATTTTATAGCCAATGTTATGTCCTACAAATTTTAAAAAGATCGGACAATAAACACAGAAGTTATTTAAGATTTTACTTTCCATTGTGCGGGGCTCAGTGAAAAAGTAAGATAACTGCTTAAACCGTTTTCACAGCTTGCAGTAATGTGTGGTGTGTTTGTATGTATGCACACTATTAGGCAAGTATGAATGGATGTCAGAACTGGGTTCAGGGTATCTCCTAGTCGGGCAGTCCCGACTAGAGCACTCTTACTTGTTGAAATTTGTAAGACATAACATTGGCTATAAAATGTGTGACCAAACCAAATTGCAAGGTCATACCTTCAAAAATGAGTTTTTTGAATTTTTGGGGGGATTGGGGGTGGTATCCAAAAAGTGAAAAATTTGTTACATGTGTATGCTATTCGAGATTATACATGCCAAATTAGGGGCCTCTAGCTCTTATAACTTGTAAGTTATAGCCCAAAAACGCTGGTCTGAAATCGAAATTTATCGATAACTTTTGAACGGGACGAGTTATCGATAAATTTTAATAAACTTGATCTGTCCCGGCATTACGAGAACTTATATTCCAAATATGAAGTCTCTAGCTCTTGTAGTCTCTGATATCCGCGTGTTCATACAGACAGACGGACGGACGGACGGACGGACGGACGGACGGACGGACGGACGGACGGACAGACAGACAGACGGACTTGGCTAAATCGACTCGACTGTTGATACTGATCAAGAATATATATACTTTATATGGTCGGAGATGCTTCCTTATGCCTGTTACATACTTTTGCACAAAACCATAATACCCTTTTTACCCATTTTTAATGGGTTCAGGGTATAAAAATCCTCGGAAGACCATAATTAGTTATAATAATATGAGACTAAATTTTAAACTATTTAATAATTGCCATTTTTCTTTGCAGGTATACAATTTTATCTTCAAGGACATCTCTAGAAACGGATCCATTGCCTGGCTACTAAGATGATGTTATACGGACAACCACAAAAAAAAACTCACCACAAAATACTGGAAAATTTGAAGATCCTCAGACGCAACAACGTCACCATTTTAAATGTCATCAAGCAAATAAATAATTTACTTAGTTAATTTAAAAGTATTTGTTTTATTTCCGTTTATACAAAAATTTATTATAAGAATGTATTTAAGAATAAAATATTACATTTCATTTATAATTACAATTATTTTTTGATAAATTCTGTTTTTTGTACAAATATTCCTTATATAGTGCATTTTAAATAAATGAAAATACAAACCAAGAAACTTTGTTTTTCTTTTTAAAGTACCAGGCGCACAGAATCAGGCAGATGGATGATGATTTTTCTGTTTTAAATTTTAGCGCGACCCTGAATGAGAAGTAAATTTCATTGTTGCATATTTTTCGGGTGTCTGAAGCAGCAGATCTGCTTTGCCAAATGCTATTTTTCGTCAGAAAATACCAGGCGCACATAATTCAGCAGATGAACGATGATTTTTCTGTTTTTAATTTTAGCATGACCTTGAGGGAGAATTTCCCTTTGAGAGAAGACTAAGAGCTGGGTTTGCTTAGATTTTCTGTGTGCAGTTCTCAGTGTTCGTTTTTGTCTCGAGCAAAGGCCAATTTCGTATGTTTCTCTGGTCGAAGTACCAGGCGCACAGAAATCAGCAGATAGACGACGAATTTTTCGTTTTTAATTTTTGCTTGACCTTGAGGGAAAAGAGCAAATAACCCTGAGTAGAACTTCTGAGCATGGCTCTCAACTCTAAACTAATACATTCAAATAAAAAACGTTCAGTTTTGATAAATCGTTTATTTTCTTATTTTATTCTACAAATGTGTATAAATATTTATATTTTTCTTACCTATAAATATAGTATATTTTGTATTATCCTAAGAATACATTTAATATTACAATACTTATATAAAAAGCAATGATTTCAGTTTACTTATTAAGCTAAGATGTTGCTGCTTTCTTGTCAGTTGATTGTTGTTTAGTGTTTGTTGTTATTGTTGTGTTTGTTGTTATTGTTTTTGTTGTTGTTGTTGATGATGCTGATGATGATGATGATGATGATGATGATGATGATGATGATGATGATGATGATGATGATGATGATGATGATGATGATGATGATGATGATGATGATGAGATGATGATGATGATGATGATGATGATGATGATGATGATGATGATGATGATGATGATGATGATGATAATGATGATGATGATGATGATGATGATGATGATGTTGTTGTTGTGTTTGTTGTTGTTTTTCTCTGTTCTGATTTCCTCTGCTCCGCTGGCGACCTATTGGAAAACAAAAATTAACTAATTATATAGGTATATATAGATTTTATAGTACTTACTTAACGTTCAGCAGAAAGGTTTTGGGCTGATCAAGATATTGAAAAATAAGTGGACTCCACAATAGACAATAATTAAATGTGCGCTTAGCTAAAGGTGCGAACATTGAGCTGAAAGACAAAGAAATAATTAAGCAAACTACGGTAAAATATAGCTCAGCTATACTTACTACAGTAAATAACATAATTCCTGGAGTTATTGTCAGCATTGATGGCGTCCTGCTGCAAGAGAAAAATAATAAAGGATTAGAACATAGTTTTTTATTTTACTTTAATTTGTATAATGTTACTTAAAGAACCAAACCAAGTGGGGAAGGATTATCTTTTGGAACCTTTAGGCAATTTTCACTCTGCCAACTGCACCACTGAAATCTGATATGCTGTAAAAAATCGATTTGTCGCGTAACATTTATTTATTTTATATTGTTGTTTTAAAAATATTTAATTCATTGCCAGTTGTATGGCAGCTATAAGATATAGTGGTCCGATCCGGCCGGTTCCGACCAATGTGCTGTCCCGTTGAATAATAAGTATCTGCGCAAAGTTTTATCGCGATAGCTTAAGAACTGAGGGACTAGTTTGCATACATACTGACAGACAGACAGACAGACAGACTGACAGACAGACAGACAGACGGACATGGCTAGATCAATTTGTATTGTCATTCCAAGCATACTGGCAGTAACTTTTGGGGGTCTCCGACGATTCCTTCTATGTATTACAAACTTCAGCACAAACTTAATATACTATTTTCTTTGAAAAGAGTATAAACATTTATCAGCGTCTTAAATATTTACATATTTTAACTAACACAGCAAACCTTAGTCGGACAGTGATCTACATGGGATAATTAGTCAAAAAATATACTCAGTTGTCATCATATATTCGATTCTTAAAAGCAGTAAGAACATTATGTATATTAAACTAGAAACGGAATTAATATATTAATTGTTTAAAAATCTCTGTTTGGTCGCAAAATTTAATGATGTGTGTGCAAGAATTTTCGACGCACTGATAACAAATTTTTTCGTCGGTTGGGCGGTAGATCGAAATATGCGATAAGACAATGCCAAAACTTACTTACTATCGCATAGTTTCTTATGCACTTTTTTACTCTCTTTACCAGAAAGATTTTTAGAGAGCAAGAGTCAATGCACAATGTCTCTCTGTATAATCTTTTATCAAAACAAACATGCAGTAAAATGACCTAATTGAGAAAAATTGCGCTTGCGCGACTTTGCATTCAAATATCTCGAAGTGCGTTTCATATTTTAATTTTTGTGTATTTATACTCTTTTTGAAAAAAATGGTATATTCAGTTTGTGCTGAAGTTTGTAACACATAAAATGTAGCGTCGGAGACCCCCAAAAGTTACTGCCAGTATGCTTAAAATGGCAATACAAATTGATCTAGCCATGTCCGTCTGTCTGTCTGTCTGTCTGTCTGTCTGTCTGTCTGTCTGTCTGTCTGTCTGTCTATATGTATGCAAACTAGTCCCTCAGTTTTTGAGCTATCGCGATAAAACTTTGCACAGACACTTATTATTCAACGAGACAGAATATTGGTCGTAACCGGCTGGATCGGACCACTATATCTTATAGCTGCCATACAACTCGAAGTCGGTTTTGGCCATATATCCCATGTTTTTGAATCTATCGCGATGAAACTTTGCACTGATACTTATAATTCAAAGAGACATCACATAAGTCGGAGCCGGCCGGATCGGACCACTATATCTTATAGCTGCCAAACAACTGGCAATGAATTAAATATTCTTTGAACTAACAAAAAAAAATGTTACGCGACTAAACTATTTTGTACAGCAAATGAAATTTCAGTGGTGCAGTTGGCAGAGTAAAAATTGCCTAAAGGTTTGAAAAGAGTATAAAGTCTTCGGCACGCCGAAGATAATCGTTCCCCACTTTTCTTTAACATAAAATAGGTCGAACTTATTGTATGTTTACCAATTTAAAAATGTTTTGCTTAGTTGGGCTTTTAACCAGATTTATTCAGCAATTTACTGATATAAAAAGTAGGGCCTATTTATAAAAACTTAACCGTGTCAGCAAATCGAAAATAAATGCCGATGCGTCACTTGACAAAATCAAGAACAAATGCGACAGGTACAATAAAGATGAAAATAGAAAACACACAGAAGGCAGGGCAATTAGAAAAGTGTTTTTATCGGCCAGAATACCAGAATACAGATGCAATAAGTGGATTTTTCTTGAGTACGATTATATTAATGACAATTGTCTATTGACCCAACGAGTGCGGCTATCTACTCATATAATCTAGACAAGATATTTCGCAGCTGATACAGACACGAAAGCCATTTCAAGTGCAATAATAAAGTAAAGAACTTTATTGATTAAGTGGGCAGACAGTACGGAAATATAGAAATATAGCGACGCCACAAGCCAACCACTATGTAACAATATCCTGTCATAACAGGACCTAGCAAGGCAAAGCCTTGACAACAGCCATGAAATTGAAGAAGCGACCAGTTTCAATCGAAACGCCTCGGTTAAATTTTTCAAAACGCCAGTAATAAGTTTTAATTATTTGCACAAATTCATTTAGAAAATTAACGCGCCGATTGTCGCACAATACGACTACTGCCGGACTTCGTCTGCGTCTTCGATATGGCTACGGCTGCGACTACGGCTGCGGCTACGGCTCGTGTGCCGCTGGCTTCAGTTGGATTCCGATTCTCGGCCGATTGAGACGCTAGCGCGCTGTGTGGAGTCGCCTTTTGACGAAAGACACAGAGTGAAGAAAAAGAAAAGAACACGCGCAACGTGCAAATCGAACAGAGACCATAAACGATACGATTGAACACATACAGAAATGTTTATTGTCGCTTAATAAGTTGATATTAATTTGTATGCTGTCAAATAAATAAACAAAGCGACTTTGACATAAACAGAAGGCGCTAATGTTCAGGAGCATGGGCAACTAAACAAAAGAAATAAAACGACTACAGTTTCCGAAGATCGGGTGTTAATTGAAGCCGCCCAAAAAAGTGTATAAAAAGTGAGCTATGATTGTGAAATTTGTTAATTATATAAATAAATACTCGAATAAATCAAGACACGAACAAAATTTAAGGTCTGGCTACTTGTTGCTCTATGTTGCTTTAAAAACAGATTTACAGTGCCTGAAAATCATTTAAAATATGTATTTATTAATAATACACTTTATTAAACTACAAAAAAGAAAATTTATGTATCTATATAAATATTTATAATTAAGTAAATTGGATAATCTCTCAACTCTATATCTATATAATTATCACATTTCCATTTCATGAAGATCTCTAAGCTCATTTGTCCTTGACGTTAATTGAATAATCTGTGAGATAAAAACATACAAATATTTAAATGAAAAAAAAAAAATTCTCTTAAATAAATGAACAATAATATGATATACGGATAAGTTATATAACTTATGCCACTTAAAATATATCTTTGTTAATTATGATACTTTAATTTAACCAAAATTAAATGGCTAACCCATTGCCATTTCAAGATTTTTGTATATATTTTCCAAATACCATAAAATGTTTTGATCATATTATAAAATTACGACGTAATTCTCAATGCTCTAGTTACGGAAACACTTGTTAGTTAGCTTAGTTAATTAATCAAAGATTATAAATTCATAAAAATCCATTTATAAATTGCGCCCTATTGATATCGCGCTTGTCTCCTTTGTCATTGTATTATTAATTTGCATTTGCACAACAAGTAATTCAACTTATTAATGAAAACCCGCTACCTCTTTTCATGCCTCGCCGCAGTCAGCTAATAGAAAAGTTGCAATATTGAAAACTCAAATATGAAATATTGGGAAACCAGTTTTGTATACCCGACTGCCCCACACTACAATTAACACTACCGCTTGAATGTGAAATTATAATATTTGCACGCCCAGTGCGACAACTGACAGATGTTTGGTCAGCGGCATTATTCTATTGTCGTATGCTCCACATGAAAATTGGCAGCTCATGTTGTTGGCTCAATCAAAATTAGCACCTCACGGGATGTCGGCGAACAGATTTGCAAAGTTGCTAAATTGCTAATTGCTGAATTTTAGTGAAGGGTCAATATTATTGGATAAATAATTAATGTAAATGTCAATTGAAGTAGCCCAGCAGACATTTTAATTGAGAGCTACAACATTATATCGGAGGCAACATATCTTGCTTGTCTTTGGCAAATATAGAACTCAGATAATAACAATATAGCTGCCTGATAATCGATTATAAAAACTGCGATAAAGCCGTTTTATATGTGAATTCTTTTCTGCCTTTGGCTTACATTTACTGTTAACTGATAAAGCGATCGAAGAAAATAATATAGAGAACTCGCTAACTTTTTATCAATTGTGGTAGATCGAGAAGAGAACGCTAATTCAGTTAATTTTTGGAATCGATTAGAATAGTTATTTAAACACTCTTGCAGATATACTGAAATGCGATGTATATTTATTCTATTCAATATTTTGGTAGTTAGTTCATTTGACAGCTAAATAATAATAAGTTAATGCTGATGAGAAAGTATTATTATAAATATTGTTTTTAATATTTATTAAATTATGTAAATATATACTTTATGGTTAATTATCCTCAATTCATAAATTGTAACCAAATTCAAGTACTCTCATTTAGGGTATAAGAACTGGTTTCAATAGTGTGAAATTGTTTAACTAATTGTGTTAATTAATAAAATTCCGCAAAGAAGTGCCAAAAACTTCATTTATTTTTTTTATTGTATACATTTTTTCTTAGCCGGCAAATGCAAAAGTTATTCACTTGATTTGCTTAGAAGGCAAATCCCTCGCAACGAAATTGGATCAAATTTCGAGCCACAGGCATTCGATGAATATTCAATGATATTCAATGCTGTCAGTCGACCGTCGATTCAGTCGTGGAAAGTTAACTGATTTTTAGCTGTAACCGCTTTCAATTGATTCCAATTGAGCGGTCCCCTTGGGGTGGGGTGTACACAAATGTTTTTGCTGTACTATATCGTATGTTAATATTTATCAACAAATAAAATAAATAATAAATAAAATGTGTCACGCACAGCAACTGATGGAAATTGTCGCCATTCACAGAGTTGCCGTAGCTGTAAAATGTGCCACTAGCAAGTCACTGGAAATGGTTAATCAAGCGTCACCAGTACAAGGAAGCGTCGGCGGACACTCCCTAGCGCCCAGCCCCCAACTGTCACACAGACATGTCTCAAATGCCAGCCCAATGGATACGGACAGAAGAGTTGCCGCCGCGACGCCAGCAGCTCCTGGCAGCGACATCATTGGCGATGTCGTGGGCAACTTTGGCATCTGGCAGCTGCGCACCATTCTGATCATCTTTCTGTGCAAGATACCCGCCGCCTGGTTCATGGCCTGCATCATCTTCACTGCCCCGGAACTGTACCCGCGCACGGAGTTCAGCTGCGACACGAGCTACCTAAGCAGCAGCTCCAACTACAGCGTATCGGACAATCAGTGCTATGTCCTGGACGACAGGTCCGGCAGTCGCAGCGAGTGCGAGCAGTTCAGCTACGTCTCCAGCTTCGACTCGCTGATCATGCAGTTCAACCTGGTCTGCCTGCGGGACATCTTCATCGCCTGGACACAGTACTGGCATCTGTTTGGAGTGCTCGTTGGCGGCGTTGTGGGCACCAAGATGATGCTGGCCATCAGTCCGCGCAGCACCTACTGTGTGGGCGCCATTGCCCAGATCCTCTGCGGCGTCGTGACGGGCTATGCGAGGGACTTCAGCCTGCACTGCGCCTTCCGCTGCCTATCGGCTGTATGCTGCGCCATTATGTTCACAGCTGGTCAGGCCATATGTAAGTGGAGTCCACTCAATTTTGCATCTTTCAAACGCAGGTCAATTCTGAGCTATTTCCAGTTTGAGTTATTTATTTTATGATTTGCTTTAAGGATAATCGTTTTGCACATCCTTTTGGCGACAACTTTATTATGAGTTGACGAAAACTGTATATTATTTATAACCTAAGTTTTTTTTTTACGAAATTTCCTTAAGTATACTGTTTATACTTTTTTCGAAGAAAATAGTATATTAAGTTTGCGCTGAAGTGGGTATCGCATAAAAAGAAGCGTCGTAGACCCCCAAAAGCTACTGCCAGTATGCTTCAAATATCAAAAAAAATTGATCTAGCCATGTCCGTCTGTCCGTCTGTCTGTCTGTCCCTCTGTATGTATGCAAACTAGTCCCTCAGTTTTTGAGCTATCGTGATCACACTTTGCACAGAGACTTATTATTCAAAGGGACAGCACATTGGTCGGAGCCGGCAAGATCGGATTACTATATCTTATAGCTGCCATACAACTGGAAATTAATTTAATATTTCAAAAGAAAAATTTAAATTCATTTGATTTCAATTCTTAGAACAACAATAATAAATGCCACGCGATAAAGCAATTTTTTACAGAAAATGAAATTTCAGTGGTGCAGTTGGCAGAGTGAAAATTGTCTAAAGGTTTGAAAAGAGTACGCCGAAGATAATCCTTTGCCACATATAAGACTAGCAGTACTCTGCAAAAATGTTACCGAACTTCCAATTAATTGTGTGAGTGAAATGATTCTATTTATCTGCAGTTACGGACATAACCGCTGGAATGCATCGCATTGGTGCCATTATACTCTACGATACGTTTTGGTCCATAGGCGTCATCATGCTGCCAACACTGTCCGCCTTCTTCAACAGCTGGTCACTCATCTACGTGGGCATCACATTTCCCACTGTGATGCTCATTGTTCTGCTCTACTGGACCCCAGACTCACCACGCTGGCTCCTGCGGCACGCTACGGATCGCCACTCCGTTGACAATGTGGAGCAGATAGTGCGCGAGGGTGCCGAGATCAACGATCGCAGCTTCAAAATACCGCCAGACTTTCGCCAGCAGCTGGAGCTGCTCAGCGAGAGGCTGAAGGCGGCACCGGCACCTGCTCCCTGGACGCAGCTGTGGCAGGGCAAGCGTGCCAAGACGCACATGATCGCTGCCCACTTGGCACTGGCCTTCTTTGTCATCAATTTTATGGGCATGTTGCTGAACATCAGATCCTTTGGCAGAAACTATCTGGTGCCGAACACCATAGCAATGGGTGAGATCTCAATGCAGGCTGGTTAATACTGTGAGCTTTCATTTGACTCAATTATGTTTCAGGCTTCTCGGAGATTATTGGCTGCTTTCTGGCGCTGCACTTCACACTGAAGCACAACAAATGGAAGTGGCAATGTGCTGGTATCTTCAATATACTTGCTGGCATGCTGGGCTGCCTGGGTTGGATCTTCACGGGCGCCGACTCCAGTGAGTCTTATAATAATCTATACAAGTACAACTGTCTTATTCCGACTGATTGACTTGTTACCGGTTACTGGGGAACGATAACAGCTATTGTAAGCTCTATAGTAAAGACAATATGTTGTGCAATTCGAGACCCAACTGGAAACACTTGTAAAAAAACTGTTCTTAAAATTAGAGATGGGCGCGTGATCTCCTTATTATTTACCAAATTCACGGTCTACTTATATTTATTCACGCTGCAAGCCTTTAGTTCCGTGAACGCATTAAAAATGGCTATAAACGGTATAATGAAGTTGTGCAAAAGTATGTAACAGGCATAAGGAAGCATCTCCGACCATAGAAATTATATATATTCTTGATCGGTATTAACATCCGAGTCGATCTACACATGTCCGTCTGTTTATATGTTTGAACACGCGAATATCAGAGACTACAAGACCTAGAGCCTTCATATTTGGAATATAAGTTCTCGTAATCCCAGAACAGATCATGTTTATTTAACTCGTACCGTTTAAAAGTTATCGATAAATTTCGATTTCTTATAACTTCAATGTTATAAGAGCTAGAGGCCCCGAATTTGGCATGCATCTCGAATAGCATATACATGTAACAAATATTTCACTTTTTGGATACCACTCCCAATCCCCGCAAAGGTACGACCTTACAATATGGTTTGGTCACACATTTTATTGCCAATTGTATGCCCAAAAAGTTTCAATAAGATCGGACAATAAACACACAAGTTATTTAAGATTTAACTTTCCATTGTGTGGGGCTCAGCGAAAAAGCAAGCTAACTGCTTAGACTGCTTGCACTGCTCGCACTGCTTGTACTGCAGCATGTATGTGTTTAGATTAGTATGAATGATTGTAAGGACACTCGGGCAC
This sequence comes from Drosophila flavopinicola, assembly GCA_035042425.1. Taxonomy (NCBI): domain Eukaryota; kingdom Metazoa; phylum Arthropoda; class Insecta; order Diptera; family Drosophilidae; genus Drosophila; species Drosophila flavopinicola. Next base: position 606,873 of record JAWNLL010000471.1, on the reverse strand, counting down.
TCCCGACTAGAGCACTCTTATTTGCTTCTTTTTTTTTTTTTGGGCTCACAGATTTATAAAATATATCTTAAAAATAAAAAAATGGCAAGTCTAATCTCTCATCAAAACTCTTGCAGTGGATGCTGATTTAAAGGTCTCGCTATGGATGATCATTGCGACGATACCCAAGGCGGGAGTGTCCTGTGCCCAGTCCATGCTCCTGGCCTGCATGAATGAGCTGGTGCCGGCGAACAAGAAGCAGCTGTTCGTCTTCTCTGTGGTCACGTGGGCCCGCGTGTGGCTCCTCTCGGCCCCGTTCTTCAATGTACTCAAGAAGATCGACACTGCACTCTCCCTGACCTCGTACTGTGTCTTTAGCATACTCGGAGGCATCTGCACGTGCTTGCTCCAGACGCCCCGCACCAGCGTTGCTCCCGTGGTGGCTCAGCTGGAGCCGCAGCAGGACAAGAAGGAGCAGTCGCCCCTGGATGCGGCCATTTGGACTATCGAATCGGATGAGCACAATACGCGCTTGTAGGAGTTAACTTGATTGCTAACTTACTTAATTGCCAGATATTATTATATTAAGCTAATAAAACTCAATTCTCTGTGATTAGTTAAAGCCAATTCTGTTGATAAATTGCCTCAGCTTTAGTTTTATTATAGCAAGACATAAGCTAACAGCATATAGAAGCACAGATGCGCAAATATCCAGAACCAGTAGATTCTTAAATAGTCAAAGAAAGAGTGTACAAAATAATGGTTTGTATTTATGTCTTATTTATAGAGCTTACCTGGTCACCTGCATTTTATTTGCATTCACAGTAAACTGTTCGCGGTGTAAATATTTATTAATGCCTATCATATGGCATCTGACATAGTCATCATAGTTGAGCTCATCCAGGTTCCAGTAGAGCGTGGGATAAGTGCCGTTCTCAATCAAATCCTTGAAGTAAAAGCGACTGCTGTTCTTGAAGATCCACTCATTCAGCGAAAAGAAACTGCCTAATAGTGATAGTAATCGTGTGTTACATTGATCTCAATCTGGAATCTAGAACCCACCTGCCAGACACGCCTGGCGAAACTTCTTGGCTATAGGCGTGACAAAGCGCTTCTTGGAGCCCAACAACAAGGTGCGCAGATCCATGAACAGAGCAGGCACAAAGTGCAACATCCACACAGCCAGCTCATGTCTCAAGGCCCCACGACGATACCTGAAGTTGGGGAACATAATCATGCGCTTTGTGGGATATATGCGGGACCATTTCATGGTCAGTTCGCCCAATCTCTGCCAGGTAATGGGATTCGTAACTCCCGAGGTGGCATTGCAAATGCTGATGCTGGAAAAGGGATATCACATAAGATCACATAGATAAGAAGAAAGTAATATATTTGGAAAATTTTCGAATTATTAAAATATATCGATAATAAATCTGTTTTCTTCGTATGCTAGGAAAAATCGCAAAAACTGATCCATGAGAACAAATTTATATAAGTAAAGTCTGACTATACGCTCATCGTATATTAAATTATAATTATGGAAGTTATAACCAACTGGAACATTTTGGATTTTCAGATTATTTTACATATTTTTGTTGATTTTTTTAAAATGTGACTTACAAAAAAGTTTATCCACAATTTATTTGATTGTGTGTCAACGATCATTTTTTTAGGAGAATATTAAGTTATAAATAAGCGAGAATGAACAAATACTTTTTTTATAATTTCAAAAACTTAGCTCAGCTACCAAAGACTTTTAAAAATGATTTATTTTCAATATGTTTCCCAGAATCAGTTGCTTGAGGATAACACTCAGATAACACTCACCTGCCCAGCTGCGCCTTGTGCACCATCATGATCATCGCATTGACCACAAAGTCCACAGGTATAATGTCACAGATGAGATTCTGATCGCCCAATATGCTGCTAATACCGCCCTTGCCGATCTCCATCATAATGCCACTGATCGCCTGTATGTTGTCGATCCAGCCCGGATATGGTTCTCGATAGGCGGCAGTCACGATCGAGGGACGCACTATGACGATGGGTATTATGTGCTTATACGAGTTGACAATCTGTTCGGCTATCGACTTGGTAAACGTGTAGGTGTTCACATGCGGCCCCTTTATATAGTCGGCCAAGCGATTCAGATAGTCCTCGGGTATCTTCCTGGTGCAGCTGAGGAACTGTCGCCAATCCACGGGCGGCAGAGTTGGATAGATTCGCTCATCAACATATTTACGACCAGGGTTGCAGTACGCAGTGGAAACATACAGAAATCTCTGCAAAATAGAATCGTATTCAAAACCAAATTCTAAGTTTACGTGTAAAAATAGATGTGTATAATGTGCGCTATAAGTAATTCTAGCTATAAGTAATTTCGAAATAATATAAACGTATTTTTCTAATATTGGTCAATAATAATCGATTTATGTTTATACACATAAATGTTGCTTACACAATTTAGAAAAAATGTATATTCCTGTTTGTTATTAGTATGATTAATAGACTAGCAACTAGTTCTTCAAAATTGTATTAAGGTGTTTCGATAGATATTGAGTAAACTGTTCAATCAGATATTAATTGCTACTTTGTTGGCAGAGTTACGGATAGATATGCGAAGATAATAACATTAAAGTCTTTGTTGCCGTTTAATAATTTACTCTATTGCCTCAAAGCTCAATTAATAAGCCATAATTGAACGCAATTCTGCTCTCAATTTAACCAGCTATATTTTACAAATTTCCACCGTTATAAGTTACGGTCTCTGGTTATAACTGTCGGAATAGTTAGTTAATTTTCTTCAACCTCATAGTCAAGCTAAAGTCTTGCTGGATAAATACCTTTAGCTGCCCCATTTCTCTGCACATCTCCAGCAGATTGAAGGTGGCCACAGAATTGACGCGTGCTGCCACATTGAGGCACTCATTGAAACGCACCTGTAACACAATTATTTCATTCACTCACACCGTCTGGCCATGTGTAGTATATCAATCTGAAACTTACCGTTGCGGCGCTGTGGAAAATAATGTTAACCTGTGCGCACAGTTCGCATCTATCGCGTTCATTCAAACCTGTTGAAAAGAGATCAAAGTTGTTTTTCAATATTTTCACTCCACAGAGCCGAGCTGACTCTTACCAAAGCTATCATCCTCAATGTTGCCCGCAAAATAAGCGATCTTCTTCAGTCGCTCGGGGTGGGAGTTGCGCAAACGCAGGAAAATGCCATTCTGTAGAAAATTCTGGAAGCGCTGCTCGGGTGTGAGGCCAGCTTTGGGTCTGATGAGCATGAAGATGCGCTTGATCTGTGGAAAGCTCCAGAGCAGCTTCTCCAGCAGCGCTTTGCCCACGAAACCAGTGGCGCCTGTCGAGTAAAAGTGCCAGCCCAAAGCCATAAGCACAGATCCACAAGCACTGAAACACTGAAAACTGACCAAGTGAGACTCACCCGTTATGAAGACGACGGCATCTCTGTAGATATCCAACGGGGGCTCCATCTCACGTTGTGGCCACTCTGGTGGCATGAATGCAACTGTTTGCAATTGCGTTTCTCTCAGCTTGCAACTGCAACGCCACGCTGATTACTGTTGTTGCAATGAAAGTGAAAAGCTTCAGCCAAAGGCGTTAGATATCAGCAAACAACAAATAACAACGAGAGATGCTTGAAAATCCTACAAAAACAAGTTTTTTGCAATTGGCCCAAACGCTGCGACGTAAACAACAGTTACGTAACACAGTCAAATAAGCTCACCAGAATGGGCCAAAAGACTTATGAATGATCTCGACCCACATCGAGCAACCTACTTAAGCCAATCCAGCCAAGCTAAGCAGCTCTCTAAAATCTTCTAAGCGAGAGCAATCGGCAAAATCTTCGACCACCAAATTAGTTGTTCTTTACCTTGTTTAATTAAGTAAAATTTCCTCTCGTAACTTCATCGACCTACTTATATACTTGTGCAACAAACTTTTCATGTTTGATAAGAATTTTAAAATATGGAAATAACGTTTTAAATTCAAATTTGTAATCTATATTAAAAACTTAAAATTAGGATTATAAAAACAAAACCATAAATGCTTCCAATTTACTAGCTTACTGTTATGCTAACATACAATTAAAACCCACCGGAAAGCATATACCGTTAGCAAAATTTTCAGTGTACCATCGAATAAACAAAGTACGCATTTGAGTACATTTGTACCTAACGTGGGAACAGTGATTTCTGCTACCAACCCGATTGGCGTTGGGCCGCTAGATGGCGCACTCACATTTAATATTTGGTTGCTGTATTGGCTAAAGCAACTTTGAGACAATTTATTTCTTTGCTCTGCATGTCTGACATTTTCCTTCCTGTTTTTCCATATTTTATTATTATACCATATGATCAAACTGCTTTCACAGCCTTAAACGATATTTGTAGAAGGTCCGAATTTAAATATTCGAGTACTATTAACTACTATATGGACTTGTGCATACAATTTATTGATTTGTTTGTCGACTATTGACAGTCGACACAAAAGAATTTATATAAAATTATAAAACATTTCAAAGTACATAAAACATTTCTATAAAATTTAAAATATAAAATTGAAGTTATAAAGTTAAAATTAATGGAGATATCAATAAAAAAATTAAAGCATTGGTCAAACATTTGTTGCAATGATTGGGGAAAACCCAGAAAAACGCAATCAAACCAAAAATCAATTTTTGGTAATTTGTTAATATAAAAGACAAAAAATATGTATTTAAAGTTAGTATATAATATTTGCAAGTATATTATAAAAAGAAGTGAAAAAATAAAAATAATGGAGCAAAATAAAGATATAGCCAGGATATACAATGTATAGTAGTTATATGCAAATTAATTTTTTGTTTTTTAAAACAAACCTGGCACAATATCTTTCACTCCTTAAACAACCAGTAACAATCGTTAAATAATCTCTTGGGATACTTAAGACAGTGTATTAACACACATAAGAAAAATACTTAATATAGTATTACAGGAGGAGGGCAATAGAATTACTTACAAGCTTATTAAACCCAAGTAATAATCACATAACCATTCAAATGATTGGCACTCACAGTAGTTGGTAAAAGTATGCAGACGCTGCAACCAGATCTCAAATGGAAAATCTGTACACGTCCGTTACAAAAATAAAGTAATCCACTCGCCTGTTGACACAATCGTTTAGGAACATTCGATATTTGCAATGGCGAACAATTGACAGCATCTGATTAAATTCCAGTGACAATTTGATTAGCGACGATATCGTCGGCCAGCACCGTGATTCTCCAGTTGTTCAGCTGGCGGGGCAAAGCACTAGCGCTGTCGCAGTTACGCTGGAGGCATGAAACCCACAAGACGTGCCTACTAAATTGTATATGTATGTATGCAAGCAGCTGGAAGATGGTCGCCAGCTACAGCCCACGCACAGGGTACAACACGAAAGTGCGTCGTCCGACGCCCACGCCCGAAACGCAGCCCCAAATCTCGTATATAGCAAACAGCAGCGGCCAGGATGCGCGGGAGCTGCAGACCCAAGACGAAGGCGAAAGCGGCGATGTGATTAGCCAGGTGCTGGGCAACTTTGGCATCTGGCAGCTGCGCTCGGTGCTGATCATCTTCCTGTGCAAGATACCCGCCGCCTGGTTCATGGCCCTCATCATCTTCACCGCCCCGGAGCTGTATCCCAGCGAGGAGTACTGGTGCGACACTAGCGCCTATGGGGCCGCCGAGAACAGCAGCGTCTCGCAGGACCAGTGCTATGTGCTGGTCGCCTATGGCGACGGCAACTATGCGATGCGCCAGTGCCAGCAGTTCCACTATGCCCACAGCTTCCGCTCGCTCATCATGGAGTTCGACCTGGTCTGCTTGTGCGACATATTCGTGGCGTGGTCCCAGTACTGGCACCTCTTCGGCATGTTCCTGGGCGGCGTGGTGGCCACGCGGCTCATGCGACTCCTCAGTCCGCGCCGGGTCTACATAGCCGGCATTTGGGGTCTGCTCGGATGCGGGACGGCGACGGGGCTGGTCAACGATTTCAGTTTGCATTGCGCCTTCCGCTTCCTCTCCGCGGTCTGCTGTTGCTTCATGATGACTTCCGGCCAGGTGATATGTAAGTAAACCCAGATAGAAAGACATTATTCGGCCCGCCGAACAGATCACAGCTTCTCTCATCTGCAGTTGGTTATTCATTTGCAAAGACTGTTTTAAAGGACGAATATAAGCACTAAAGGTAACAGTTGACAGTTTTCTTATCAATGTGCTACACAGTTCGATTACAAATTCAATACTTTAATTTGAAACCTTATTAATCTTATAATTTGATGGTCTATGTTCAACGTTTGTCCCAAAATAGTTTATTTTACGTTCCACATTGAATTAATGAAGTTACATAATGCAGCTAATTATAAACTATAGGCATTTTTATTTCCGCTCAATAATTTTCGGTTAAAAATTCTAACAGTTTTTCTTTAAGCCAAAAGGTTTGTTTTTTATTGTGACGAAAACCCAGAAAAATCTAAACAAAAACTATTAGCATTTATGTTAATTTAGAAATGATAAAAGTTAGATGTGAATATATAAAATTAAGAGCTAAAATGCGACTTGAAAAGAGGGGATGGAGAGAGTAAAGAAAATGTTTTGGTTGTAAGCCGAAAGAAGTAAAATAAAGAAGGAAGCTGAAAATAAAAGGGAAATATAGAGGAAATATAAAATGTACTTAGATAGATAGATCGATAGTTTAGGCTCGTTACACTTAATTCGAAACACTATTTTAGATTATTTAATTGTATAATTGCATATAAATAGCTGCATACCATGTACAACAAGTATACAGCGTGTGCAGATAGAAAAGAACAAGAACCATCCCACACTTGATGGGCTAATTAATAAAGACTATCATTTTAATCATATTTCAAATACGACTTCAATAGTGGCATTAACTAAGTAATAAGAGTAGTAAAAGTACCACAAATTAGATAATTTATCTGGATTAAAGTATGCTTTCAACTTACGTTAAGTCTGCTTAAGAATACACAGATTCAACTGAACAACATGGACCCGGGTTCCACATCCAGACTAGTGTATGGTTGCTCTCAATATCTAGTTTATCCGTTGTTAACTATATATATATATATATATATATAACGTTCTCCTTTACAGTCAGCGACATCACAGCTGGCAAATATCGCAAGGGCGTAGTGCTGCTCTATGAGACCTTCTGGTCACTTGGGGTAATCCTGCTGCCAGCCCTTGCTGCCTTTGCTCAGAGCTGGCGGCAGATCTATGTGGGCATTACATCGCTGCCCTTCGTCATAGTGCTGCTGCTGCCCTGGCTGCCGGATTCACCTCGCTGGTTGCTGCAGCACGCCGAGCCCACAGCTGCCGTGGAGCAGGTCATGGAACTACTGGTGCAGGCGGCCCGCATCAACGAGCGCTGCTGCCGGCTGCCCAGAGATCTCAGCACACAGCTGGAACTGCTCGGCGAGAGGCTGCGTGGACAGTCGAAATCAGTCCGCTGGCTGGAGCTGTGGCGTGGTCACAAGCGTGCCAAGCTGCACATGGTGGCCACCCACATGGCCTTGGCCACATTCCTCATCAGCCATATGGGGCTGCTGCTCAATATACGCTCCTTCGGACGCGACTACCTGGTGCCGAACACCATGGCCATTGGACTGGCAGAGATTCTGGGCTGTCTCCTGGCCGTGTACTTGACCCTCAAACACGACTCGTCCAAGTGGCAGTGGGCGGGTGGATTGAGCATTGTGGGTGGAGCCATCGGCTGCCTCTGTTGGTTCGTCAATGATGTGGAGAGTAGGTATACAGCTCAAGCCTTCTCACTCCCAGCTAATCCCCGTTCATCCCAAAGTGCCTGAAGTCTACGAGATTGTCCTGTGGATGCTCTTCGCCGCTGTGCCCAAGGCAGCGGTGTCCTGCGCTCAGGCCATGCTGCTTGCCTGCATGGACGAATCTCTGCCGGCTGAGAAGCGTGGCCCGTTCGCCTTCTCTGTGATCACCTGGGCACGTGTCTGGCTGCTCTCCGCCTCGTTTCTCACAGTGCTCAAGCAGCTCAACATTGCCTTGTCCCTGTCCACATTTTGTGTGCTCGTCATTCTGGGAGGCATTTGCACCTGCTGTCTGCGCACACCTCGGCATCAGGAGCAGGAGCAAGGGCAGCCGCAGGAGCAGCAGCACTGGGAGAAGGAAGCAGACAGCTACAGCACGCATTTGTAACATGTGATACATTAGTGAATTGTACTAACTATAGTTAAACAATATATCTAGAAATACTTAAGAGTAGCTAGGAAACAATTACTGATTATTCGAGATCAAAACTTGATTTAAAACTTAAAGCTGTGCTTTAAAGTTTTCCTAAAGCTCTTTGAAAATAATGTAAATGTATATCTTGTCAACTTATACTAAGTTTGGCAGTTAATTTTTTGATAATAAATATAAATCTATAGACATACACTAGTTGCAATTTTATCGTAGATATTGTAATACTATAAAAGGGAAAGAAATAAATCTTTTAAATATTATAGACAAAAGGTGTACACGTATTAAATGTTTAAAAATTGGAAATACCAAATAAGAAATCTACTATGAATTATATTATACTACTTATTTCTTACAGGTTGTTTAGCACATACGTTAGCATATTTAAGAGCTTTTCTTAAAATCATTTAGCAGAAATACTAATTTAAGACGTGCCGAGTTTGGTGTCTTAACCGTTTTCTCTGTTAATAACCACTAACAAATAGATTTAAATATAATTGATTTCATTTTATAAGTCCACGATCTGAGAACTTTGTTAACACACCAGGGCGCAAATCATTCCTTACCATCTAGTTTCCAGTACTACCCCCTCTGTCCTCTGTCCTCCGTCCACTGTCCACTGTCCACTGTCCAAGTCTGTGGTCAAGCTGACACAAAAATATAATAGGCATAGATATTTTAAGCGCATTGCTCGACTGACTTTCAGTTGTGCCCGTAATTGCACCTGCTCTCTTCACACTCGCCCCGACCGGTAAGAAGCACAAATCAATAAAAGTGAAACCTTAAAATGGCCAACAGTCGCAGACGATGAGCCACTAAATGGGGCGCCCAGTCATTGCTGGAGCAGCGTTGGCGTCGTGAGGACGTACCCCGGAGACACGTTAGGAAGGAGAGCTGCTGCTGGTGCCCCATTTGGATGCCATGAAATCCAAGAAATCGGCATTCGCCAATACTTCCACAGGCTACGGCAGGCACAAGCACAGCGGACACGGCAAAGGACACGGTCCCGGTGGTCACAAGGACAAAGCGGAGGGCGGCAAGAACAAGGGAAAGGACGCCAAGGATCAGCAGCTGCATGAGCACAAGGAGGAGCAGGAAAAGGATTTGAACTCCGGCTTTGGTGACTACCTGCGTACGCCGGAGGGTCTGTAAATGCATACATACAACAAAATATATTAGTTCTAGGAATTCTTAAATGTTTCATATACTAATTAACTCTCTCCTCACAGCATTTGAGATGATGAAACTGTTTGTCTTTGCCAATACCGTAATGCTAATAGTTACTATGGCCTGGCCGCATATTAAGGAGCAGTTCTACATGATAAATCAATGGTGGGATAGCTATCGCGGACAAAATCAATAGATCTATAGGAATATTTGCGTGAAACCTTTCGGATAAAATGGTGGGTCCATTTATGCAGGGCATGCTGCTCATCGGCATCATCTATTGGTATAAGTACTCCATAAATAATATCCATAAACAAATATATTTTACACATTCTGAGCTTACCAGGTATTCCAAGAGCATGATGTCCATGATTAATGACTATTATCGCAGTGAATTTAACCGCAAACTTCAATCAGCAGGCGACTCTAAGCCAGCCGTGGAGTCGCCTCTAAATGTGGATAACTTTATGGATTATGTGCGTGAGCTAGACACAAAAGAACAGCCAGAGAATTCCGCCTTTGGAAGCGTTACTCACAGCTCCATAGAACCCCTAATGGGACACTGCTATAAATGGCTATATTTCCTGCATATCACAGGCGCCTTTAAAATGGTTGATTTTTGTAACGCCGCTGATAGCTCCATAAGCTAGTTTCTAACTACATATACATATAGTGTATATAATATGTATTGTATGCATATTTATAATTTGTATGACTTTCATAAAATACATCAATCATATGTGCTCCAAATATTACGAGCTTTTTTATTCAAATTGTAGCAGAATATATATTTGAAATTTGTCAACATTATCTGAACTTTTCAGCTGTACTATAAATACTATAAATGTGTACAATTGCCTTTAACTTTTGCTTAAGAAATCTATATTGTTGCATTTGCTTGGTCTGTTTTCATAGTTCGCAAATAATTGCAGTTTCTATAAATGTCTTATAGATATTGCTTACATTCGGTCTTGAAGATAAAGCGTCCATATACTTGGGTTAGTTTTAAGTGAGAAAATATAATGTTTGTAGATATGATAGATAGTTTAAGGTATTACGGTGCAAATTCTCTATGTGATAGATATCCTAACTTGTCTTAAGAATGTTTGTTCAGGTATTCAATTCAATTATGGCACAAATTTTCAGATTTTACCCATGATCTTATGAAGTTATTTGGAAATTGGAAAACTATTAGTAATATATGAGATTATATATCTTGTAATACATGTGCCTTGCTTTGTAAATAGATCAGCTAGAAATGCAGTTTATAAAAAAAGCTCATACAAATGTTAAGAGAAAAGACAGAATTAAGGTAGCATTTTAGAAGAATTGTAAAAAGTTAGAAATATAGTCCCTAAAAATATTGACCGCATAAACTCTATAAATTCACCATAGGCATCTTATAAAGATATACAACAATAAAGATATTACAAGTGGATAATTTTGATTTTTTTTCGAACATATCATCATCGCCTCAATTTAATGCTCAACTATAGTTCTTGTTCACGATTGCAACTCACAACAAAATGATTTCAGTTCCATATTGAAGAATTCTCATTTAAAGTATAAATATTAAAAAATTGGTAGTAAATTAGTTTATCAAATCATAAATGACTTGTTAATGTATATTTAATATACACAACATAACTTCATACATCATTTTATTATAGATAAAAATAATAATAATAGTAGTTGCATTACAAATTAATAAAGCAACAATACAGAGTACATCAAATTTAAATTTATAAGATTTCAATAAAAATATATACAGAAACAGAAAAACGCTAGAGCGCTGCTTTTTCTTTTCCAAATTAAAAGATTAAAATAATAGATTGGTTATAGTTCTTGTTTATAGCCCAAAGGGAAGTACAATGCGCAACAAATTAAAAAGATAGAAAATAAACCAGTTTCGAAATTATTTCAACGATTCGTTTTCACTAAAGATCACAATAGAAATTGTCTTTCAGAAATGGGAACAGAGCAACGCAAAATTAAGGAAACACAAACCCTTTGTTTTTTTCTTTCTGTGTATCACAACCTTTTAAATAAGGATAACAATAGTCAAAAAACGAAATGAAATTTCGACGAATTGAGTTAATTCATGAATGCCTACTACAGACTACATATGCATATTTATGTATATAATGTATATGTATATATACATATGTGTGTGTGTGTGTGTGTACATCGTATATGGCTAAAAACACATACAGTTTTAATTGCAATGAATACAAATGCTGAATACAGAATTAAGTTGCTTTCGCTATTTAAGATATAGTTATTGAATGCAACTTATTGAAAGGCTTCGTTTAACTAAATTACTGTGCGTTCAAGTCTTACGAGTAGCATACATATATATTATATTGAAAGCGCCACCGGACTAAGGACTCACACTACTAAACCTTATCAACTAATCCGCCTGCTTGCGTATTGTGGGCGGCGGCGGCGCTGGCACCGTTGGCCTCTTGGGCGTTTGAAATGAGCTTGGCGATATGGGCGTTGTGGGCGTCTGCTGTTCCGGTACCGCCAAAGGCGGCTGCAGTTCATGGTTATGATTGTGCTCCCTGCCAACTGTAGTTGCTGTTGTTGTTGTTGTTGTTGTATTGGTTGTAGTTGAACTCGATAATCCCTCCCCGCCCGCTTTCGCTTCCTCGCGCGTGCCATTTGTATCACAATTTTCCTGCCGCAGCTTCTCAATAAACTTTTCGGTTGTGAAGCGGACACTGCCATTGTCGATCTGCGCCTGCGTTGGCGTAATGGCCTCATCGTCGCTCTTGCTATCGCCCCTGGGTCCACCTGCACCACCTCCGCCGCCCAGGGCCAGCACGATGGGTCGCTTTGGCAGCTGCGGCTTCTGTGGCACATCCGGCTTCAATCGGAAGCTGCCAATGCTATCGATACTCTTGCGATCCGCTGTCGGCGATGGCAGACTATCCAAGCCAAAGAACTGGGTGCGCGTCATCGGCACCGGCTTGGCGGGCGTCGCTGGCGTTGCTGGCGGCGGCGACAACGCCTCCAGCTGCGTGTGCGTGCCAGGCGTCTGGAATTGCGCCAGATTGGGCAGCGGCGGCTTTGCCGGCTTCTCCTGCTTCTCCACCTTGTCGTGCTTCTCATCAGGCGGCGGCTGCTGCTGCGGGAACAGCTCCTTGGCATGCGGGCGATACGAAACCGAGTGATTCGAGCCACCGCCATTGGTGGTCGCCTCCGTCTTGGTGGGTGGCGAGGGCGCATTGGGCTTCTGTCGTCGCAGCGTGCCATAGCGTGGACTCTCCATGACTTCTGTGAAGAGCGAAGAAGAGAGTTAGCTGGCTGCACTTCTTCAGTAGTAATAGTACAGTAGTCGCCCGGAAACTAGAATGCATTGTTCCTAAATCACTTAAAATCATAGTTTCTGAAAGTCCTATCTTTCTACCTACCAAAAGATTACCATGCAAGCTGTACTTTACCGCCATGGATTCCTCTCCCCTCATCTCCTTCTACTCCAATATTTACAGAATATAAGAACTGCAGTCATTAATAGAAAAGTATGGTATGCATATACCGAAGAATATCAAGGAAAATTCTTAAAATTGATTTTATTTCTTAATTTGGAAAAGCATATAAACGAATCCCAACAGTGAAATATGCCTGATTTGTTTTCGATTTATGATGTCTTTAGCTCTGATAACACTAAGAAACAAAAATTACCCAAAGCAATTAAAAATGGACTAGCTTTAAACATTGTAAAGTCCTATAGAAATCAGTTTTGTTATTATAGGCCCCAAACAACATTTCTTCAGGATATTCTTCAGAAAGACAGACTGTATCGACTCGGTTCGTCATTGATTAAGAACATACATATATACTTTATTTGGGTAGATATCCTTCTGTATGTAACATACAATTGCACAACAGTTTATTATCAGGTACAGCAAATACAAAGTTCTCACAAATAATTGTATAAATATTAAGGAATTAAAAATAACGATTCTAATTTCTGCACAATATTTCTCTCTGGAATTACTAAATGCGGAGCAACCACTGTATCCTTACGGTACTTACCACCATCATGCTTATCCAAATGCTCATTTGAGGAATTCGATTTGCTTTTGCCTTCGACAAAGAGTTTCTGGCGCTGCAGCGTCAGATAGAACTCAACATCGCCATCGAAGAAGTAATCCCACTGACTGATCAGCAGCTCCACAATGATATTGGCGGCCGAGGAGCTGTTCACCTGGCCAATGTAATCAGCGGGCGCATTGCTGCTCTTGTCGACGCGTGGCCAGAGCATGTTGGGCGACATGACAATGGCCAGGTTCTGAGAGCTCATCTTGTTGTGCACGGCCCGCTGCTGCAGCAGGGCCAGGAAGCGTGTGAGGTAGCGCAGATTGGCATAGTTCTCCTTGGGCAGCCGGCCCAATATCGCTTTGATCTCCGTCTTGCGCTCCGCCTCGCTGTGCCGCTCCGCAATGCGAATGAAGTCCTTGTACAGGGCGTACGTGAGCAGCGGCTCAGGCAGCTCACGCAGATACAGCTTCAATATGGAGCCGATGACATGCGGATCCTGATACTCCAGCGGCAGGGGCGTCTTCACATGCTGGGCCTCCAGTGCGTGCTTCATGCGGCGCAGCTTGGTGCTGGCACAGCCGACGCGCAGCAGACCCTCCTCCTCGAGGCCATGCTCCAGCAGGCAGCAGCAGCACAGCTCCACAATGTAGGAGATCTCGCGATGCGTCGACGTCAGGTGATCCTTGAGCGAGGTGCCAAAGCGAGACTTCTCCGTGCTCTGTATTGTGTCCTGGATGCGTGCCAGCGATGCATTTACGTGCTGCAGCGCACGCTCGTGATAGTTTCTTTGGTTGAGCACATAGTCCCGAATGCAGTTGACAATATCGTCCTCTTTGGCTATCAGCTCCAGCATTTGTGCCGCCCACGCGTCCCGCTCCTTCTCCAGCTTCAGTTCGCACTCCTCCTGCTGGCCCTTGATGTGGTTCACCTTCGACGCCGGCTCATCCAATCGTATAGCGGCCTTGAATAGAAAACGAGAACAGTTAGCATCCAGATGTTGGAAATGTAATATGTATATGCAAATAAGTCTTTTACAAATATTAACGGATGCAACCGGTTGCTTATTTTATGGTATAATATACGCTGAGATTCTAAAGAGACATTTGTATTTTAGCAGTTTGATCAAAATATATTTACCAACAGCTTATTCAAACACAGCATTTTCGAATGATTTAGTATCAATCAAACCAGTAACATTCTTATCTACGTTCTGTTTGAATTTTTTGCTAATTTAAATTTCTTTTTATTTACAATTAAATATATAAATATACTACCAGGCAGATTCAGATCGACTTTAGTCTCCAAACTCTTGGGATTCGCCATCGCCATCTCAACTAAACACTACAAAAGCATTTTCAATGGTATAAAATGTGTTGGAATAGGCGTTCATCAGTTTAGTCAAACATTCAAGATAAGAAATCTCTCACTTAGCTTTCCTTTGTTTGCACCCGCATTTTGCCGTTGGCGTCATTTTCACACGCTGTAGTTGACGCTTCTTTACACCAGCTACGCCCTGCTCCCCAGTTTGCCTTATCTCTGCTTACCCGCAAGTCGAATCAGTTGCGCGACTAAAGAGCAGCTTGACAAGTGTCCGTGATTGTTGTTGCACTCTCAACTGGCTATAAATAGAGTCTGTGACCAGCTGTGCCAATCAATTTCTTTGTTTCCCCGCAAATGGAAACATTTTACAAGGTAAATATGGAACATTTATGGGCGTGTGCGCAGTCTGACCGATATATTTTAGCAGGGTAGTTGACATGCGGATCGGTGTTCGGGTTTCAGCTATGCGATGCAGCTTTGACTCATACCTCTGTCCGTTGAAATGGTCTTACGTACGACATATTGATAGGGCCATTGTGTATTGTAGCAAAGGGTGGACAAAATACATTCCAAAGCCAAATCAAGTACTCAAACCTTACTCAAACACGAGAAATCGACTACTCAAATCTGTATGCATATAAACGAAGATTGAAACTATTCAGAATACTAATCAGGATAATTGTAACTAAATTGGAATTATCGAAAAATACTTTGAAACAATCGGAATATTTGCCATATAAGTCGAAACGCTTTGAAATAGTTCGAAATGGAGGCTATTCATTTTGAATAAATCTAAATAATTTGATACGAATCGTAATATTTCTCTTTTAAGCTATATTAAACTATTTTCGTGAGTCCTTATCTCAATTGGCACTTGGGAATTATATCGTACATATGCACATGCAATATTATCTTGGAAGGTTATATTCTCAATTCTTAGAATTTATAAACAGGAAACTTCAGCTAAGCTCGTACTATATTTTTTTACTACGTCTAAAAAGAGTACGTAATCAATCGCATACCAATGCTGTCTACAATAAATTTCTTATCGCGCACTGCACTTGTTGCTCATTTTCATCAATAGCCAAACGTCGTAAGTTTGCTAAAAATAAATAATATCGTGACAAATTGAAGTCTCTCTGGCTCTGCCGCACTCTGTTTCTATCTCTCTTGTGGCTGTCTAACAATGTGCAACAGAGTATGAGCAAACAATGGCATCCATCTAATTATAAACTAAACCCCGTACGCGGCAATAAGCCAAACCAAACCAAACCAACATCTTTCAATGGCAGTCAGCGTGTGACTCACATCACATCACATCACATCACATCGCATCACATAATATCGTGTTGTGTATGTAATTTCCATGTGTAACCTCTAACGACCTACATTAGAGTTGGAAGTGGGTATAAGAGACGTTACAAGTAATATTCCTGAGCCGCGAGCAAAGTTAACACTTGCAAGGTACATAGACGAAATATATGCACATACGTAAGTATGTGTGTCGAATATATCGCATATATATATATATACACATATATAGCTCAATTAGAGCGCTCCGAATACAAACAGCTAGACGTTGATTAGCAGCATAGCGCCCGCATCAGTATTTGATAGAGCCAACTCAAGAGCGAGCGATAAGATTATAGTGAAAATAACTGTTGACCAAGCTTATATTGAGTCAGAAATTGTACTTAATTTCATACGACATACGAGTGGGACAATTAATAAGCTCATGTTATTCAAGAGACTCGCTCGCTCAATTTTCAATTATGATGTCACGGGGTGTCCGGCAAGTCAATGAACGTCGTCCGACGACACCTTAAACAGCAACTGCAACAACAACAACATATAAACAACAACAACATATAAACAACAACAACAATGCGCAGTTGCGCTTGATTTGGCTGACTCTACGCCCATATAAGGCATAAAGCGTGTCGTCGAGTTGTCTTGGCTTGTAAAACGGAAAGCAATGCCAAAATACAAAAAAACAAGTAAGAGTGCTCTAGTCGGGAGTGCCCGACTAGGAGATACCCTGAACCCAGTCCTTACAATCATTCATACTAATCTAAGCACACACATGTTGCAGTACAAGCAGTACAAGCAGTGCAAGCGGTTTAAGCAGTTAGCTTGCTTTTTCACTGAGCCCCACACATTGGAAAGTTAGATCTTAAATAACTTCTCTGTTTATTGTCCGATCTTTCTGAAATTTTAAGGACATAGCACTAACTATAAAGCGTGTGCCCAAACCAAATTGCACGGTCGTACATTCAAAAATACGTTTTTGAACTTTTGGGGGGATTGGGGGGTGATATCCAAAAAGTGAAGTATTTGTTACATGGGTATGGTATTCGAGATTATACATGCCAAATTAAGGGCCTCTAGCTCTTATAACTTTTAAGTTATGGCTCAAAAACGCTAGTCTGAAATCAAAATGTATCGATAACTTTTGAACGGGATGAGTTATCGATAAATTTAAATAAACTTGATCTGTCCCGGGATTACGAGAACTCATATTCCAAATATGAAGTCTCTAGCTCTTGTAGTCTCTGATATCCGCGTGTTCATACAGACGGACAGACAGACAGACAGACGGACATGGCTAAATCGACTCGGCTGTAGATACTGATCAAGAATATATATACTTTATATGGTCGGAGATGCTTCCTTATGCCTGTTACATACTTTTGCACAAACCCATAATACCCTTTTTACCCATTTTTAATGGGTTCAGGGTATAAAAAAAAGAAACAAATTAAATAAATGGTAGTACGAAAAAACTTGACTACATCGTCACAAAATCTGTCAAGTAATCGTCAAAAGTTAACGGCAAAGCAGACATAAATTAAATACAGCCAAAAGTCAGTCACTCTGCTAGAGAAATTGGAACAGCAACCAGAACAAAAGTCACCCAGTCCTGCGACCATATCATTAAGACAAGCGACGCCAAGCGACAAATAAATCGAATAGCAACAATAGCAACAAATCTATTGTGAGATGATAAAAGAGAATAAAAAAAACCATAAAACGAAAATGAAAAATAAGAGAAGAAAGAATTGATTGCTTTCTTGCCTGGCGCTTGTCATCCGGTTGCCGCAAAACGCAAAGAACAGTGCTTAAAAGTCAATTGGAAAGTCGTATGCAAAATGTGAGAGAGATGATTATCTTTTATGGGAAAGGAAGTTGTCAAGGAAAAAGAGAATATATTGAAATGGAATAAATATGCTTGACAAAAATAAGCTTGCTATGTAAAATGATTCCAAGTTGTAGTTTTCTAAAGATTAAAAGAAATATTTTGAAAAATGTCAAATATCGAAAGAACCTCGATATTCTTAAAAATTATTGTGTTTTAGATAGAAAAATCAATAAGTTAGATAGGAACAGAATTGAAAGATAAGCTGCAAATTTTTAAAGTAATTATTATTCTCTTAGCTCTTTAAAGATTCGGTTCAACGGCTGAGTTTTAAAAATTAAATACAAATTCTATGAAGGTAAAATAAATCAATTTACATTAATGGTAAAGTTATCGAACTACATTTTCATTATACTAATACAAATGGCACTGAATTCTGTTTCCATTCCAGGAAGTCAGCCCAATAAACTCTATAGGCTATATGAGAGTCATATATGTATGTGTATCTGTTAAATGATGCCTATTCTGGGAGAACGTATACTTGCTATCAAACCACTGTGCATTGTGGTTGCCCTCCATCAAAAGGCGCACACGCACGGCAACAACTGAGATGTTGTATAAATACTTATTATTGACATTGTTATTGTTATTGTAAATACTGTTGTTGTTGTTGTTGTTGTTTTTATTATTATAGTCGCACTTTGCCGCTTCTCCTATTTTCTGTTCGTTCATCATAATCAAGGCGAATTCCTCAATTTGGATAAGTGCTTCGTTGTTATCACATAGGCACTTGACCACAGCCGCTCTGAATCTACACTACGCAAATATTTCCCAATTAAGCAACTCTCCGTTTATTTATGAGCAAAAAACACACAACAAAGAAAATCTAGTGAAGTAAGATATGTGCTCACTATAGTGTCTAACTAACATTATATTCGGACAGAGATTAATGTGATGTGTTTAAGTCGTTGGATCTTACCTCATGGCTGCGTTTCAGTGAGGTGTATTCCTGTAGTGTGCGCGACACATTACGCTTTAGCGTTGAGATCTCTTGTATTTCTTTATCTAAAATGTTTTTTAAACGCCGCACAACTTTGGTCTCCGTTTCCAGCTCGCTCTCGATGCTGCATTCGGCGATTGTCTTCTCCAGTTCGCCTGCAAATTGCGAAAGATTTTAAAATAAATACAAGACCTTTAGTTGATGATGTAAAGTGTACATATGTATGTATGCATGCATGTATGTATGTATGTGTGTAGATGTGAATATGCATGAGTATTCCCGAGTGTCTAAAGTGAGGAAGTCAATGCTTATTTAAGGCCTTATCGCAGACGAGCGGACGGTAGCAACTGTTGTTGTTGTTGTTGTTGTTGTTTCTGTTGATTTTGTTGTTGGGCCGGTTCAAAGCTGTGGGCTGCACATTGTGACAGCAGGCGAGGAGCGGGGGCGTCACTAGCCTCCTCCCTGACGAAGCTGAGTAAGCAAAAATTGTGATAATTGTGTTGAGTGCGACGCTGACGCGGCAGCAGCAGCGGCGCGGCAGCGGCGCTGAGCCTATAACACAATAGGGGCACAGAGAAGACAGGAGGAGAAGGAGGCGGAGTATAAAATTGAAGATATGCTCGTTGTGTTTGCTGTGGCAAAAAAAAGCAAACGCGGCGATAGGGAGTAGTTGAATTGAAGCGCATCGTAGCTGCTTGCAAAAGGGCACCTAGAGCCATAGTGGGGCAAGACTGTTGGGATCATAGATGGCGAAAAAAACATGTGGAGCTATACAAATAATTTCATTACCAATTTCTCAAAATTTATTGGAATATGTCCATTGTCCATAAAAATGAAGAAAATACTACAAAATAAAAATAATTTTAAAATTTTTTGTATGTTTACCACTGTATTAGTATGTTAACAGTGGTTGCTCAAAAATTAGAAAGCTGCGGTCATAAACTGAAATTCAAAATCATAAACACTTCTAAAAATTACATATTGTAATGCACAATTACAATGGCCAGTCTTGCGTTTTTATACTCTGATACCGAAGGTACTCATAGTATATTGGTTTTGTCGAATGTCCGTCAGGCCGTCCGTCTGTCCGTCTGTCTGTCTGGATGAACGCGCGTATTTCCGAAACGATATTAGATAGACTCTTGAAATCTTTTGCGTTATGATTATAGCTATCTGCTTCAGATCAAGTTTATTCCAAATTTATGCCACGCCCACTGGGAGGCTGGCAAATCGATAACATGTCGATACACCTCAAATCACAAATCGATTAAACGTGAATAACTCCCACAATTTTGAAGCTAGAGTAATCAAATTTGGTAGGTATATTGCTGGTGACCTCCCGAAAAAATTGGATCCTAGGTTAATCGGCCACGCCCATTATTACGCCCACCAGCCCCCCTCCAAAATTAATTTGAAATGCTTATATCTCCCGCAGTTTTAGAGCTAAAGTCACCATATTTGGAATATATATTACTGGTGACGTCCTCTACAGATTACAGAAACAAAATTTTGACCACGCCCACTCCCGCCCCCGTAATCGCGAAAATCGATATACATGAATGCACAATTCGATAACACGTGTATATTTCCCGCAATTTTGAAGCTAGAGTCCCCAAATTTGGAATTTAGACTAGGGCTGACCAGCCCAAAGATTGCGTCCTGGATTTTCCGGCCACGCCCACTAGAACGCCCCCCAGCCACCCCGCCCCCACGAAACACGGAAGCCTATATCTCGCACAGTTTAAGAGCTAGGGCCACCAAAATTGGAGGATAGACTTATTGTCAGCCCCCCTAAAGATCGGCAAAAAATTTTGGGGCCCCGCCCCCAAAAATCGCGAAAATGTATATCTTCCACAGTTTTAGAGCTAGAGTCACCAAAATTGGAGGATAGACTTATTGTCAGCCCCCTAAAGATCGGCAAAAAATTTTGGGGCCCCGCCCCTCCCGCCCCCAAAAATCGCGAAAATTTATATCTTCCACAGTTTCAGAGCTAGAGTCATTAAACTTGGAAGATAGAATTCTGGTCAGCCCCTCTAAATATCGGTAAAAAAATTTGGGGCCACGCCCCCTCCCGCCCCCAAAATCGCGCAAAATGTATATCTTCCACAGTTTAGAGCTAGAGTCACCAAAATTGGAGGATAGACTTATTGTCAGCCCCCCTAAAGATCGGCAAAAAATTTTGGGGCCCCGCCCCTCCCGCCCCCAAAAATAGCGAAAATTTATATCTTCCACAGTTTCAGAGCTAGAGTCATTAAACTTGGAAGATAGAATTCTGGTCAGCCCCTCTAAATATCGGTAAAAAAAAATTTCGGGCCACGCCCCCTCCCGCCCCCAAAAATCGCGAAAATGTATATCTTCCACAGTTTTAGAGCTAGAGTCACCAAAATTGGAGGATAGACTTCTGGTCACCCCCTCTTAAGATCGACCATGCCCCTCCCGTTCCCAAAAACTTGGAATGCCGATTTCGGGTCACCCAAACACCAGCAAAAATTTTCTGTTCACTTGCTTTCAGCTGTTCTTAAAATGGTATCAGAGTATTACGCAGTCGGCTCCGCCCGACTGCAACGTTCTCACTTGTTATAAGTTATTAAATTACAAAAATGTAAATGAATATTTCAGCAATGAGAAACGAAAGAGGAACTGACAAAACTAAACTAAGCCCACAATTAGGTAAATTAGGTAACTAAACTCTGTAAATATTAGTATACACCAATTTATTCACTGCAACGCTCCCAAGTTTAAGCTGGGCATTTGTGTGCGTGATATTCAAATATAGACCTGATAAGTTAAAGCATACACAATACACGTACAAAACGACCACAGACAGAAGTGGAGAGCATTATGCACGATTTGTTCACCTACTTTTGCATTTATTCCACACACAGACATCAGTTTTGCATTATGTCGTAATCAAATAAAACTTAGACCAAGGTAAGTTACAGCTGCACATGCTGATGCTGCTGTCGACGCCGGCAGCGCAACTAAATTGCAATTGGTGCACGCATCTGTTGTTGTTGCTGCTGCTGTTGTTGTTGCTGTGTAACAGTATGCGTGCGTGTTTGTGTGTGGCATACGAAAAGTGTAAGAGGAGCCAATAATGAGTAATACAACGAAGAGTGGGGAGGGCAAAACACAGAAAATATAAGGTGTGGGGGTTGCGTTTAATATATATGTATGTATGTATGTATGTATGTCCATCTGTATGTTTGTATATGTAGGAGTTTATATGAATAATAACATGTGAATGATTTTTTGGCTCAACTTTTACTTTTTTCATAATTATTGCAGTTCACTTTTAGTTGGGCTTTTTCGACGAGCTCCTCTAATAAAATGCACAATAGAGTTTTTTGATAGCAGATCTCTATGACCCAGGGTACAAAAGAGCGGGTGCTGCCTGGGGAAGGGGATAATAAATACACATAAACACAAAAGCGATCAAGACAAAAACAAAAAGAAAACAAAAACTGTATAAATATATAGGCAAATAAAAATAAGAGCGGCAAACCGCAACAACAGCGATTGTCAGCGGAAAAGAAAGCAACGCAAAAAAAATTCATCATAAAAAGTATTATAATGATTAAAAAAACGCGCTAAGCAGCCAAAACAACAATAGCAACAACAACAAATCGACGTCGATGTTGAGAAATGTAAATGCCACAAGGCCAAGCACACAGAGACAAGGCGAGGCCACACACACACACACACACACACTACACACACACACACACACACACACACACACACACACACACACACACACACACACACACACACACGCACACTCGCACATACAAAAAAACACAGCAGACAAAAAGAGCACAGCAATCCCATGACACATAGCATAAGTGCATACGTATTTGTGCGCCTATTTACATACACACACACACACACACACACACACACACACACACACACACACACACACACACACACACACACTCACACACAGTGCACACCTTGCGCTTTTTATGCGGTTTCATATTAAATTTTGGATTCTTGTCGTACATACATATATTACAAAAAAAGGGGTAAGAGAGCACAGTGGTCGCTCGAATATTAAAACTATTCTCAATTTGTAAAACGTCTTTATTTCTATAAAGCAATTGTAAACAAGTGGGAAACAAGTGCCGAAGATTTTATACTCTTTTCGAACCTTTAGGCAATTTTCACTCTGCCAACTGCATATGCTGTAAAAAACCGTTTTGCCGCGTTAATTTTTTTATATTTTTTTCTAAGAATATTTAATTCAATGCCAGTTGTACTAAGATATAGTGATCCGATAGGGCCGGCTCATACCAATGTGATGTCTCTTTGAATAATAAGTATGAGTGCAAAGTTTCATCGCGATAGATTCAAAAAGATGGGATATATGACCAAAACCGACTTTGAGTTGTATGCCAGCTATAAGATATAGTGGTCCGATCCGGCCGGTTCCGAAGAATGTGCTGTCCCGTTGAATAATAAGTGTCGCGATAGCTCAAAAACAGAGCTACTAGTTTGCATACAGACAGACAGACAGACAGACATGGCTAGATCAATTTGTATTGTCATTGTAAGCATAACTTTTGGGGGACTCCGACGCTTCCTTCTATGTGTTACAAACTTCAGCACAACTGAATATACTATTTTCTTCGAAAAGAGTATAAAAAAAATGTATCATTCTTGTATATTGCTTATCGCATGTCGAAATTTTGTTGTTCACTTATACAGTTTTTTACACATTGTCCAACTTTCTGGCCAGATCTTTACACAATAGCTAAAACACGTATCGAAACAAAATTTAAAATCAAAAGAATGTCAATTTAAAGATTTTCCATAAAATCTAAACTTGTATATTCCCAGAAACATGAAAAACGACTACAATGGGTGTTCACAAAACTTTCCACCATTTTCCTATCGAATTTTCCACAGTCCCGTATGTGTTTTCTCACATCCTAATAGGACTATTTAGTCAAAATGTTCTTAAATTTTTTTGAAATATAAATTTTTAACTGATTAAGTATCTGAGCTAACAAAATAACAATTAAAAAAAAGAATTTAATGCATAATTACAATTACATATCTAGTTTTAATATAACATTTTTAATTCCGGTTTGTTTTAATTTAAAAGAGAAGAGTATTGAGCAGCGCGAGATTCCGACTTCAGCAATCTTTTTTTCCAATTTTAATTTCATTTTTATGTTGTTCTTATCACAGCCAGCGAGGCGCCCATAAACGCATACTAACACACTCACACTCACACGCCCCCTTACACACACACACACACACACACACACAAAGACACGCGCCAGAGGGAAACTCACCGCAATTCGCGAGAACCTTTTGCAGCGGCATATCCTTGGGCAGCTCCTTGGCGGACTCCTCGAGTGTCTGGGCAATCTTGTAGTGGCTGTTTTTCTTGATGCGCTTATCGTAATCCTCACTGCTGAGGATGCCATTGCTGCTGTTGCCGCCGCTGCTCAAAGCTGGCAGTTTGCGGACAATCTTCTCGATGGTATCGCGATATCGATCCACCTGTTTCTCGATCGTCTCGAGCTCAGAATCTCTGCAGTCTGATTTCGTTGATCTGCCACAAAAGAAATAAATAAATGTACATATGTAAATGCCATTACACAAATGCCGTTAGGTCATCAGCGCAGCGCAGCTGACGAGGCGCCGACGTCGCGACGTAAGAAAAACACGTATCAAAACGTTAACGCAGCGCTTTATTTTGGCATTGATTTGTTGTTGTTGTTGTTGTTGTGATGAGGCAACACCTGCTTGCTGCTCGCGCTTTTGTCAGCGTCTGGAGTATAGCTATTTGACGTCGTCGCGTCTTTACTGCCTGCCGCCGCCTCTTTGCCATGGCCTTTGAACTTACCTTAAGTTTTCAGCAGCAATTTTTATTTTCGCAAATTGTTTCTTCATTTTGTTGCCGCTTTACACTCACAAACACAAACACTTCTAACCGCCGTTTTACGTTTTTACAAATGCACTTTGTTGTGGTTTTTTGGTTGTATTAAATTAGCTCGGCATTAAAAATATTTTTAAACACTGGCAAAAATTAGTCATTCTCGTACGACGAATTACGGAAAAATGATGTAAAACAAAAGAATAATGATATCGATCAAACATCGATAGCAGTACTCGCGTGTACCACAAGACAAAATATCGATACATATATATAATATCTCTAGCTGCTTATCGCACGATTACTGGCACTAAGTGGCAAAGAGCGGGAAAATCGTTTGCATATACACAAACCCAATTGTATTTAAATGGTTTTCATTAGTTTTCGTGTAGCTTTTTAAAAAGTAATATTTGGGTTTTGCGTAGTTAAATTAATTATTATTCACCAATAACTATTCGATTTGTTTGTATATCGTTATGTTAACTATAGAGTATTGCAAATCACGAAACTGTTCCATCTCTAATAAACCTATCCTGCACGTGTTGCGATTAAAACATATTTTCTTCATAAAAACATAGTTTTATATATCACTAAACCAGCGAAATGACTGAAGATGATGCTGTTAGAAGCGTGACGGAGTACTACAACCGTGAGCACGGGCTGGAACAGGAGTCCACCAAGAAGGAGAGCATGTTAGAACAGATTAAACGCTTTCAGACGAAGGTACTCGATCTGCTGACAAAACACAAAGTGCCGTATTCCAATAAAGAGGGTAAATAGATGAGTAAACAACTATGGCTTTTATCCATTACTAATAAACCACAATCGCAGATGAAGAAACCTACGAGGATTACTTGCTGCCCGATAATAAAAATGCAAGCAAAACAAAAGGCAAAAAGCTACAGAAAGCCAGCAAAGCAGGAGGAGCCGGAGAAGGAGATGACGTTGACGAGCGAATCGCCTCCATTAAGAACAAGCTGCGGCAGAAGAAGAAGCCAACTACTGAACGGCAGCAGAAGAGGCGTGAGGCAAAGAAACTAAAGAGCAGCAAAGGAGTGCAAAAGCTGTTGCAATCATCGGCGAAAACTCTGAAAAATGAGCACATAAAGCAACAAAAACTGAAGAGTGGTTTTGTTAAAGCTGAGCAGAACGCAGATGGGGAGGTGAAAGACAGCAAAGCGCTCATCCAGCCGGTTAATGCGCAACCCGTATTCAATGAAGAAGCAAAAATCGTTTATTCCAAAATCGATTTTGCCGCCAATCCCGGTTCAAGAGCCAAGAAATCGCACCAAAATCCAAGGGAAATTCTTAAGAAGCTGAAAGATACGCGCCAGCATATAAGTGCATTGAAGGAACAAGGCGAAACAGATAAGGCGGCGGAAATGCAGAATGATATTGCGTGGAAGAAGGCGTTCGAAAGGATTGAAGGCAAGAAAGTGAAGGATGACCCCAAACTGCTGCTGAAGGCCATTAAAAAGAAGAAGGTGGAGAAACGCGCGGCAAAGCAGAAGTGGACGGACCGCAAGCAGAAGGTGGAGCACGACATAGCGAAGCGTCAGAAGAAACGGCAGGATAATCTGGACAAGCGTAGTAAGGACAAGAAGAACACGAAATTGAAGAAGGCAAGCAAAAAGGGTCGAATTATACCTGGTTACTAGCAAAAATAAACTAGTTTAACTACTCAAATAAAAATTGACAATACGAAATT
This sequence comes from Drosophila flavopinicola, assembly GCA_035042425.1. Taxonomy (NCBI): domain Eukaryota; kingdom Metazoa; phylum Arthropoda; class Insecta; order Diptera; family Drosophilidae; genus Drosophila; species Drosophila flavopinicola. The sequence continues at coordinate 580,350 of JAWNLL010000471.1, read as the reverse complement.
CAAAGTGCCTTTTTTCAATTCACTTGTATCGAAATTTTCTCTATTCTGGCCGTACAACAGTCCAAATTCTCAGTGTAGGATTTTCAACACCCCTTGTTGGTCGCTTGTTGTCATTGTATGTACCACGGTGCGCAGACAAGAAGAAGAGTCGCGCACAAACAGCTGCAGTCAAGCAACAGCTGCTCAGAGGACTGTCGGTCGCATTGTTGTATTTTGTGAACTAATCAAAGTTCGTTTTGCACGCAATTGCCTCGACAACCAGGACATTACTGGAAAGCAGGTTTTTTTTAAAGGTATTATAGGGATTGATGCGATTCAGTTAAACTGTGTCATGGACCGCCAACATAATCAGTTTCAAAAACATAACTGCAAGTGAATAGCTAAAAAGCAAGAAGAAGCACGGGACTGAGGCCAGCGCGAACGAAACGACGTGTGAGAGGAAATCAGAAAACCGAAACACACACTCGCGTAAATATACACACACAGACGGCCAAACAAGTGCAGAGATACAGCAAAAGCGCCGAGCGCAATCTATTTTATTCACATTTTCCACACACAATAACCCGCAGCACAGCAGCGAAAAATTGAACAATTGCGTCGTATAACAAGCCAGAAGAAAAAACGTTGCAACATTTGTTGAAAAGTGAAAATCTCGATTTGCGCAAACCGAAGTCGAATGACCAGCAATATTTGCTTGTCAAAATAATCCAGAACAGGCTGGCAACAACAACAACAACAACAGCAGTAGAAGCAGCAGCCCCGGAGTAGGAGAAGGAAGAAGAGCAGAGTGCGCGCGTGTGTGTGTGTGTGTGCGGACCCGCCAGCTGAGATTTCCGTAATAGCAGTAGCAGCAGCAGCAGCAGCAGCAGTAAGCTTTTCATAATGAGCATGGTACGGCGCATCATTTTGCTGGCTCCAAAATTTAAAATTTGGACGAAGGGTAAGCATATGCAGTAAGAACTACAGTAACGCACAAACTGCAATTCATTCACACACGCAAACATACAAATTGTATGCGATGTTGTGCAAAATCGCATACGTAACTGCGTCATTCACGCAGAGAGGGCGTCACGTAGCACGATCAAACAGCAGCCGTCAGCAGAAGCAATAACAAAAATAGTCTAATTGGTAGAATGCCCAGCGCTCTTATCAGAATTTCTCTGGCTGCATTTAAACTTTACTCGCCCTCACTGTCTCTCCTCCGCTCTGTCGCTGTGTCTCTTTTGGCTACTGTGAAGGTTGACCCATCAGCAAAGCTCGACCCAACTTGGATTTGTAATATGATTTAAATTCATGTCAAACAGCCTGCGCCGAAGGTCAACGTTAGACCGCATAGTCGTTACGTTATTCCAATCAGACAACGTAGCTTGCATCGTATTGCTGATGTTGTTGTTATTATTGTTATTGCCACTTCGATTGCTTGTTTACGGCGCGGCGAACGCGTTTTCGAACTGAACTTGAATTGTCTCGAATGTGGTTGAGGCTGAATTATTGCGGTTGCTGCTTTGACGCAATAATCAGCCGGTCGAATTTTGTTGCTGTATATTTTTGTACTATTATTCATGTTTACTGCTTACAAATGACAAAAGCTATTTGTTTTTTAATAGCCCATCAGAAACAACGTAACACCATATTTCTGAGGAAGTGATTTTTTTTCCGAAAATGTACGAAGGGAAATTATATAAGTGCACTTTAAATATAAATTGCGATAATTTACTATGTTGCAAATTTAATTGAAAATCGTAGAATGGGAAACAATAAGAGGCTTACTATTAAATTCACTATTTTCCGGCTTAGCTGCATTTGTTTACATTATGATTGTCCATTTTTGCCCTGAACTTGTCAGTTTCTGGTCTCTAATTGAATTGAGTCATCTTTTATAGTTTGGCGTACTTGCTAATTGGCCTTGGAGATCTGCCGACAATAACAAATACACACTGTATAAATGCTCCAAAACAATAAACCTTCTAATCATGATATGCAATCATTATTCTTGGTTCGATATTTTTGGGAGATCATCAGTATAATAATGCATAAATATAGAAATACATTGAATATATAGGAATTTGGACAGTTTGGCTAAGATATTTTCAAATTTCAAGTCTCTTGCTTATTGGCTACTACAATTCGATATTAGAACATCCAGAAAATAGAACCAAAAATTATAATATCCAAAAGCTATTAGGAAGGGAATAATGACCAATACATCTTTTAGACAATCGGCTACATGGAATCAAGCGATTCATACTATATGCAGCAGTTTGTTATCTCAAAAATGTTTGTAGCATGAAAAAGCCTTTGTTTGCCCCAAAGATGGGTTCAATGAACTGTTCCTCATCTGAGCCTCATCGTAGCTTTATTAAACATCCATCAGATGCCTATGTTTGTATTAACCCTCGAACATTGCTTATTTGCAGGCAGCAACCACGTACAGCACACACCAAGATGCATACTGCTGAGCACAGGAGGAGCGAGGAGCGGAACGGTCGTTGTTCGCCGGTTCCACCTAGCCACACAGCACTGCGTCGCCAGTGGACATCGCATGGTTGAGCCCCTGGTGGCCATACCCGCCTACATTGACATCACCAATGGCGTCACAAGCATGTCCGATGCGGGCAGCAGCAGCAGCAGCAGCAACAGCGCGGGCAGCGGTCCGGGCACTGGTGGTGGTGGTGGTGCCGCTAAGACACCCAGCTCCGGCGCTGCGGGCAGTGGCGCAAACACAACCGGCGGCAGTGGTGGCGATAAGTTTCTGTCGTGCCCGAAATGTGGCAGCGCCTGCACCCAGGTGGAAACGTTCGTCAGCTCGACCCGCTTTGTGAAGTGCGCCAAGTGCAACTACTTCTTCGTGGTGCTCTCCGACATTGAGACGAAGCAGCGCATTAAGGAGGAGCCGAAGAATCAACGCAAGCCGCCACCGCCGCCGCAGAAGATAATGGAGTATCTGGACAAGCATGTGGTGGGCCAAGAGTTCGCCAAGAAGGTGCTCGCCGTTGCCGTCTACAATCACTACAAGCGCATCCATCACAATCTGCCACAGCTGCAAACCGGCCAGGGCTCTGGCGCCGGGTCAGGCGGTTTGGATGGCATACCTCGCTCGGATCTGCTGCACATCACCGGCATTGGTCATACACTAAACAGCACGCCAGGCAGCGAGCTGCCACCAAAGCCAGCGCAAATGGGTTTGGGTGGTGGACTGACAGGTTCCGGCTTGGGCAGCGGTCTACACAGCAGCGCCAGCAGCGGCATTGGCTCCACCTCTCGCGGTGAGCACCGACCCGGCTCCGACATTCTCGACAAGCAGAGCAACGAGGTCAAGCTGGAGAAGAGCAACATCATCATGCTGGGGCCGACGGGCTCGGGCAAGACGCTGATCGCCCAGACGATTGCCCGCTGCTTGGACGTGCCCTTTGCCATCTGCGACTGCACAACGCTCACCCAGGCCGGCTACGTGGGCGAGGATATCGAGAGCGTCATCTCAAAGCTACTGCAGGATGCGAACTACAAGTGAGTTGTCTTTTTGTTCTACTTTGTTCTGTGCTAGCTCATTTTCATCAAAGCTCAGCTAGTCACTTTATCTTACAAAAGCAATGAAACCGTTTTCCACACATCTTTCTGAATTACGAATTTTTATACCCTGAACCCATTAAAAATGGGTAAAACGGGTATTATGGTTTTGTGCAAAAGTATGTAACAGCCATAAGGCAGCATCTCCGAGTATATAAAGTATATATATTCTGGACCAGTATCAACAGCCGAGTCGATCTAGCCATGTCCGTCTGTCTGTCCGTCCGTCTGTCTGTCTGTCTGTATGAACACGGGATATCAGAGACTACATGAGCTAGAGACTTCATATTTGGAATAGAAGTTCTCGTAGTGCCGGGACAGATCAAGTTTATTTCATTTCATCGATAACTCGTCCCGTTCAAAAGTTATCGATAAATTTCGATTTCAGACCAGTGTTTTTTTGCCATAACTTGAAAGTTATAAGAGCGAGAGGCACCAAATTTGGTATGTATAGTCTCGAATAGCATACACATCTAACAAATATTTCACTTTTTGGATACCGTACCCCCATCTCCCCAAAAGTGAAAAACCTTGCAATTTGGTTTGATGACCAAGGAATTAAAATAACAATTTTCAATACATTGGACCGCTAACATTGGAAACTTATATATAATATAATAGAATGTAATATAACCGTGTGTTATTATTATTATGTTCTATTTTAGTCAATTTGAAATTGTTATTTAGGAAAATATACATAAATTTAATCATACATATTATTACCTCTTGAACGAAAGGGTTGCAAAGTGCGACCGAAATTGTAAAGATACATATATATATATATATATATATATACGTATATTACTTATTCATCTGTCTCACACCCGTCTGTCTGTTGCAGTGTGGAACGTGCTCAAACTGGCATTGTCTTTCTGGATGAAGTGGATAAAATTGGCGCTGTGCCCGGCATTCATCAGCTGCGCGACGTTGGCGGCGAGGGTGTTCAGCAGGGCATGCTGAAGATGCTCGAGGGCACCGTTGTCAATGTGCCCGAGCGCAACTCACCACGCAAGCTGCGTGGCGAAACGGTGCAGGTGGATACTACCAATATACTGTTTGTGGCATCTGGTGCCTACACGGGCCTCGATCGCCTCATTGCCCGTCGACTCAATGAGAAGGTGCGTATCTGAAATTCACTCATATATCGTATCATCGTATCATGAAATGTGTGTCCTTCTTTGCAGTATTTGGGCTTTGGCATGCCTTCGACAAGCGGCTCAGGCCGTCGAGCCGCTCAATCGGCTGCGAGTCCCATGGACAATGATCAGGAGGAGCGCGACAGATGCCTGACCAAAGTGCAGGCGCGTGATCTCGTCGAATTTGGCATGATACCCGTTAGTACCACACTTTCAAGCTATTTATATAGTTAGATGTTATTATAGATAGGTCTCTTCTTTTTTTTTTTGAGACTTCAATTACTGAGCTCCGATCTCAAATATTTTATATATTCTTGATCTGCTGCTCAACAAGCTAGTCGTTATAGGTATTGTCTGTCTGTTATGTAACTTGTCATATATGCATAATTTTGTTCGATACGCAGAGCAGATAAGTTTTCAGCAGCGTATTCGAATACTTTTCGTATATTCTTTTGTTTTTCCAATTTTCCAAATAACTTAGAGAAATCCACAACTTGTACAAGTTTTATTATTGTCCCAACATTTACTATATCATAAATCTTCCATTGGAACGAACACTGTTGTATTGCTAGTATTCAGAATCTATCGTAAATCTGCTATATATCTGCCAGGGATTTTCTATTTGTCAGCCCGAAGATATTTTATTTTATTCCTGTTCTTTAATGTTGTTGTTTCAACGCAGGAATTCGTTGGTCGCTTCCCGGTAATTGTGCCGTTCCACAGTTTGAATGTGAACATGCTGGTGCGCATTCTAACTGAGCCGCGCAATGCTCTGGTGCCGCAATATAAGGCGCTGTTGGGCTTGGACGAGGTGGACCTATCTTTCACCGAGGATGCAGTGGAATCAATTGCCGCACTAGCAATGGAAAGGCACACGGGTGCGCGCGGTCTGCGCTCCATAATGGTAAGTGATGGGGTAAACAAGTTGAGAGCTTTGCGTTTAACAATATTTTGTGCTTGCAGGAGCAACTGCTGCTAGATCCCATGTTCATAGTGCCCGGCTCGGACATCAGGAGCGTGCATATCACGGGCGACTATGTGCGAGGCAATGCGCAGCCACTTTATAGTCGCAGCAGTGACGACGATGCCACAACGGACGCCACAGCGGAAAGCACAGACTCGGTGCCCACCAACGATAATGATAAGAACTTTGAGAATAGTGAAAAAGTACGGCTTAAACAGTAAACCCTAGCTTAGAAAAACAACATAACACACTAAAACAAAAAGCTAAAGCGACGCCAACGAAAAAAGCAAATGCAAACACAACAGCAACAGTAACAGTAACAACCCTGCAACGCTTTTCTATTTGTTTTTCCAACTCTATAAAAAATTACGCCTGCGCTTTTCATTCACTTTAAGACATATCCAGTTGTAATTTTTGTTCTACATACATTTTTGCTTACGATGCTTCAACTACTGACTCAAAACGAACTCTATGTAAACTTAGTTCTATACCTATATGCATAATTGTTAATGTGTTATATTATTTTTAGTCACGTTTAAATGATACTTTGGTTGGCACATAGCCCCTCCTGCAAACCCTGCCCCACCATTTTTGAATGGCTCTTGCGCAATTTCAATACATATAATTTATATTCATCCGTTCGAAAACCGTTTGCACCATCCCAATTTCGATAAAGATAATTGTTAAAAAAAAACAGACACAGAAAATAAATCTACTTTTCACAAAAATTGTAAAGCAAAAAATAATAAAAAAAAAAATTTATATAAACAAATATAAGTTCGAATAATTGGAGAATAAGAAAACAACAAAAATTTGCCTGTTGGCGCTGCGTTAGTTTTCCTTATTTTTGCATAAGCAAACTTCTATATATATTTCAATTATAACTGTAAAAATATATACTATAAAAACTAGGCAGTAGCAAATTGCATAGTCGAAAAAGTGAGTTACAAATTTTGCAGTAGTCTAATTAATGAGATGAGGAGCAAAGTATATTTTTATCTAATTTAAGTTGTACAAGAAAGCGTAAAAAAAAATCAAATGTAATTTAATAAAAAAAATTTCAAAACAAAATGATGAAGGCATGTGTTCTAAAATATTTTTTTTTAACAAATGATTTTTCAAAATTGATATAGAATAGATATACAATGAGGATACAATGTTGTTTTTTCTTATGATGTTTTAATTAACATATCATATTCTTGAAGAAATTTGTATAACAAAGATAGAAAATTATATCCTCTTGGAAAAACGGCATTGGAAAAAGGAAAAAATGAATGAATGTTAATAATTTGAATGCATTCACATTCAAATGATCAAGTCCTTAAGATTTTTACATAATTAAAAAAGTAATATTTTTTTACTAGACATTATTATATTAAATATTAAATAATAAAGAAAACAACCTACAATTCCGATCCAACTTAATTTAGTTATGCTTTCCTTAAAGATTGGCCCAAATAATCTTGAAAAGCATTTCTTAAAAGATCAGCCACCCATAGAAAAAAGTATTGAAGAAATGTATGATTATTTGTATTTAATTATATTCAACTAAACAAAATTTGCACAAATTAAATTGACTAAAGTTAACTACTCAAAAAAATTGACTCATTCAACTTTCATATTCGAAACTCATTCGGGCGTCTTTCGCTATTCAGTTACGAGTGTTAAAATTCAACTGACTAGCGAAATTGTCGCATTAATAAATAGTTTTTAAATTTATTGCACATCAGCACTAAAGTATTTGTTTTGTTTTTTGGGTTTTTTGCAATATTTTTTTCACGTGGTGTAAAATTTGTATAAAAATTTTTAAGTAAATAAATATCTTTGTTGCGTTTGTGTGTGTGTTGGTTGTGTTTGTAGGTGTGTGTGTGTGTTTGTAGGTAAGTTATTAAGACCCGAAATTGGTAGCGAGCTTCAATCATTCTCCTCAGATATAAGCAGCTCATATTCCTGAGCAGCAAAGCGATCCCAATCGGAGTTCTATGCAATTAAATAGAAATAATTAAATATAATTAATTTCTGTTTCAACAGTGCTAATAATCAGTTGACGCCGGTCGTGATTTTTTGGACTTGTCGCATGGTCATATACTTACGGACTCATCCCGCTGTGCTGCGAATGGATCGCGCTGTTCGTGATCTAGATATTTCTCCAGATTGAAGAAGGTATCAAAGAACACGTGCGTCATTTTGCAGCGTTTCAAGTCGCCCAAAGTAATGGAATCACGGTTCGCAGGCTTTATCATGTCCAGCATCTGTGGAGGGAAGCATGGATCATGATATGATGATTGGCTAGTTGAAGGGATTCGAGTTGCGTTACTCACCTGACACAGGCAGTCCTCGAAGGGCAGACACTCGATGCCAATGCCCTCCATGCGCTGCTGCTGCTCCTCATAGAAGTACTCCAACTCGTACATGGACAGGGCGCCATCGCCATCGATGTCCATGCAGCGGAACCAGTACTCGATCGCTGTGGGCGTGCGCTTGTCCTCCTCGGAGAGTATGAACCACACGAAGTCCGTGTAGGACATTTTGGCCTCATCGTCCGGAGACTTTTTGTTGTCGGTGCGCGTCACACAGCCGGAGAAGATGCGCTCGACGATGCGCGTGGAGAGCGCATTGTCGCTGTGCTTGGCCAGATCGTCCTGGTTGATGAGCAGATCGTGATCCTTATCCAGTTCCCAGAATTTGCAGTAGATCACATAGAAGTGCTCGTAGCTAAAGAAGGCCATTATCTGATTGATATCCTCCTCTTCCTCCAGCAGGCTAATCATCTGCACAACAAATGCTACAGTTGTGGGCGACAACCAATCCTTTAGGACATATCAGTTCGACTCACCTCTAGTAGATCTGAGCGCTTCAGCTCCGATATGGTTATTTTGCCGCTCCAGCTGCGATTCACCGAATAGAAGATCCGTGCGATGACTGTGTGCACGTATCTGGAATGGAACTCGGTGGCTTCTTTCAGAAACGCCAGACCCGGATGCGTATCGACCACGTCCTGCACCATCGGCACCAAATCCTCCGGCACAATGTAGGAACGAAAGCGTTGCCCGCGCGACAGTATATAAACAAAGCGCGAGGCCGACTCATGACAGTAGACATTCATCCTAAATTAAGACAAATAAAGCACATCGATTTTTCAAATACAATTGTTTAAACTAAGTGAAACGGCGTGATTTAAGCTGAAGTACTTGAGAATATACATAAATTAATTAAATTTGCTATTCTACACGTCGAAGATTATCATTCAAAACTAGTTTTTACCAAATACTAAGTACTGGTTGATACTGATCCGTTATATATATATATATATCTGCTTCTATATACTTTGAATGGTTGAATGTTCTTTTTATATGCCTGTTATATACTTTTGCAAGTTTTTAGTGGGTTTAGGGTATAAAAACACTTGACAAAGTCGGGTCGTATAAGTATATAGTATCGAAGGGTATTTTTCACTACTTGCATTCAAGTCTTTCATATATTAACACATATTAATATGCGTGGATGGTTGGGATTTGAACCTGTTAACTTTCTTTTCGTAGCTACATCGTATCATTATCATCTTTTATTTCGGGATCTCGAACTTGGTATAAGTATTTTTAGACTTATGCGTTGTTTGCACTTGATTATAATCTTTAGGAATAAAAAGTATATTCATTTTGAACGCTTTCACAGTGTTGGCATAGGCATACAAATAGGAAATATATAAACTAGTTAAAAGAGAATAATATCTTCACCACGTCTTGTTTTCATCAAATATTAGTTGTGGAAAAGAAATTTTAGAAAAAAACCAGTGGGGAAGGTTTGTTTACGGTGTGCTCATAAACTAAGGAACTAGACAGACGAGCGAGCTAGATACATTTTGTTTGTATCATCCTGACCACACTAGATGTGCTATACTAGTACCATACTAGTCTTATATGCATTACAAGCTTCAGGACGATAGCTTCTTTGACAAGAGTAATCACTTCAAAATGGGTTTCTACAACTTAATTGAGAGGATGTGTTTTTGTAGACTTACTGCTTCCAGAACTCGACGAATCGCTGACGCTCGACCAGACCGGTGGTGCCCGCCTGGCAGAAGATCATGACGGGCATGCGCCAGTAGAAGGGCAGGCCGCACAGTTTCAGGATGCGCGGCAGCTCATCCTTGGTCACTTGGTTGTTGGGAAAGCTATCGAAGGCGGACAATATGCCGCGTATTACACGCTCCATGGCAATCGTTGGCTGTGGCTTGCCGTGTGGAAAGTAGAACCTGTCCAAGACGAAAGTGATACAGATCTTGAAGCAGTGCTTTAGCATTGGCTCACCTGGGTATATAGACACTCTTTGTTCCGCGTATCTGCTTCTGCAATAGATTCTCTTCCTGTGACTGTGGCGTCGGCGGAGTTGCGTGCAGCTTCACCTTAAACAAATGGCAGATGTAGTAACTGTATTTGATAATTGGCTAAAATCTTGAGCTCATATTCCAAATTTTATGTACACCTCAAAATGTTGGCTAAACAAATTAATTGCCCGACTTTCCACGGAACTAAATAAATTTCAAAATTTCCCAGTTTTTGCGAAATTTTGTTTACATTTGCGCACATTTTTCGTTGGGGCAACACAAACAAAATTTTCAACTGCCACGCCCCAGCACTTGACCCTTTAAATTGAGTGTAAAATATGTAAATCAATTTAAATAAACAAATTGTTTTTGTTTTGGTTCAAACACTATATTAATATTATGTGTTCTGCGTTACTGTTTCAAGCATAACTCAATAGATGCTTAAATTTCGTGGAAATTACACTGAAACTCAGAGAAAATCGGAAAAGTAATGAGCCAAAGATAAATTCACACAAATACACACAAACTTATTGTTGCTTTTGTGCTAAGTTCAGCAGCAAATTGAAACTAAATTTACAATATCTTAATTGCCGCCAATGAAAATAATCTATAGAAAGAGCTCTATAAAGCTGAAAAACGTTTTGCTTTTGTGGATTTTCTATGCCTGTTTGAGTGTTTGTGTGTGGCTCTTAAAAAGTGCTTAATTTAATTAAATTATGCGCGATTGGAACAGTCAATGTTAAAGGTTAGCAACGAATAATTCTAAATAAATTATTTATTACTGAATCATATAACGATCACTTATATGGAAAGTCTTGTGAATGATAAAATATTTTCATCTACAATCGAATATAACAGTTTAGACATGTATTAATTGGTATTTAATGCTTTATCAATTGTTTAAAGCTAAAAAACTAAAAAAAAAGGAAAATGTTTTCAAGAAAATAATATTTTTAAAGGTTGAGAACAGGTTTCTTCAAACTTCTTCGATAAATACCTCAAAAACCTTACTATAGGTAGGTTGAGAATACAAATATCTTTATTACATTTAATTATTCCCAAGCTATGAATTGAAAATAATAATAGCCTTATATTGATTAGATATACACCTAAATTATACTAAACAAAATTAAGCTGTTGATTAACTATACTAAAAAAAATACAATTTTAAGTAATTTATCAAAAATGATTTGCTATGGTATAAATAGTTTGTGTTGCCCATAGAACAGCCCACGTGCTAGAATTTAATTAGATTTCGTTGCCCCCACACGAAATTAACTTATTCCTTATTCTAAAATGTTCGCTTTTGTTGTAGCTGCTCTTTTGTGCGATGGCTTTGTTTTTGTGCTGATGCCACCCATATAAGCAGCATCATTTGCTTTTAGCCAAAGTTCTTTGTTTTGGTTCGGAATGGGAAGCTCCAAGTGAACTCGCATAAACCACGCACTAGTCACTCATGATTTTAAAACTGTCAACGGCAGCATTAATATTAATCTTAACTCTTCACACAGCAGAGAGAGAGAGAGAGAGAGAGAGAGCGATAGAGAACACACAAGAACAAGCAGGCAGTTATTGACGCTACATTACGTATACGCGCGGATGCGCTCGATAGCCTAGCAAAATATTACGCATACGCATAGTTGTTAAATAAATAAGACGGAAAGATATAGAAGAGTGCGAATTCATTTGCGTCTGCTAAAAGCAAATAGCACAAATAATTGTAGACAAAGTTCTGAATTATTTATAGCAATTATTTACTTCGCAACAACAACAAACGCTGGCATTTCAAAACGAAACGTAGTAATGGGTGGGCTGGGGAATCACTGAGTAATTAGCTACATTTTATGAAGTCAGACACCCGCTCATTCATGCTCATATGCAGCACACATTGTAATTAAATTACTAAACAAAAAACAAATATCTCTAAAAAAAAAGTCCCCAAAGAAAGAACAAAAAACACGAAAAAAGTGTATGCAATTCGCGCTGCTTAAATAATCATGTGCTTGTATTGTGATCGTATTCTACTCACCGCTGCGCTGTTTATATGTATGATCTTTCTTCTCAAATTTTTTGCCTATGCACGTTCGCGCTGATCGTAAATGCTTGATTTGATTGTTTGTATACGAGAATATGCATGCTCCGTAGGGGTGGTCAGTATATGATTAAAAAAAAAAACCGGAATTTTGCTGTGCTAGATAACTTCTAGTAAATGGGTTTTATTAAATTTATAACTTTCATACAAATAATACTAGATGGGGCCGAAATTAAAAGTAAAGTTTATTTAAGTTAGTCTAATAAGTTAAATGTCAAACAGTATAGCCATCTAAGATAGAATATTTCAATGTCAGCTCTGATTGATACTTCAAATTAACTCAGAAAAGTGTATGCCTAAAATCAGTGCTTGTTGTATTAGCCGAATAATAAGGGGAGAGATATACTCGCATAATAAATGTTAAAGGAGCCTGCAATTAGTACCTTGATATGAATTTCCCCCCAACAAGTAAGAAATATGTTTAAAATTTCAACTAAATTGCCAGATTGGCAAAATATATAAAGCATTTCGATATTCCATACATTGGAACAGCATATTCTTGAGACTTTATATAAAATTTGTTTGTCTATATAATCCATAGGAGGATGTAGGCTTGAAATAATTTTATAAAATTGACTTAACTGTGCTTCAAAATTATCTACACAACGATATCAGAGCGAATTTAGAGAATTTAGAGCGAATAGCCCAATCAGAATTAGTTAATTCTTTATTTAACGGGAGAGATAAAAAATAGCATTATATTAATAACAAGATAAACAAATTGGGGATTTAAGTCCTAGATCTGATTAAACTATCAAAATGAAGTTTTTCTGAAGACTGAATGAACTGACTGAAATATACATATATGAAACATTATACTCGGGGATCATAACGTTTGGCAACTAACTAGTTCGGTCCGAAATTATAAATCAAAAATTAAAATTTCCGCATTTCCAACAACTTAAGTTTGTGATTTTACAAATCTTAGCACAATTTTCACATATGAGCACAAAAAGACATTACAAATTAGAAAAACTATTATAAATAGTTAGTTTACCACAACAACAAAGAAAACACGTTCAGAAGCTATGACTATCTAAAAATTAGAAACACCCCTGATACTAGTGGCTTCTAATTTCCGAGCCTATTTATAAATAAGTAAATAATTTGACTTAGGATCTTTAAGTAATTGAACAAGTCTCAACATTTGCGCTTGACTCCAATAATCGCCACCTCATAGTAGTGCCCACACCTGAGATGAGTAACCCTAATGGCTTATTGGCAATTGTATCGCTCTATGCTCGTCTATGTCTATACACATGTCTCTCGTCGCATCTCTCTTGGCAAGCGATGGCAGCAGCAACATGGCGATGGCGTCTTGGGGTAACCTTAAATCAATCAATGATGCTAAAGCGGCCCGATAACAGCAACAACGAAACAGCCACGATATTTAGCAATTGCAATTGTTGGCGGCAGGGGGGGCGGCAGGGGAGGGGCGGGGCGACTATGTTGCTATTGTTGCTGCCGTGCGGCTGTGGTGATTTTTCACATGCTATTTGCAGTTGTTAGATAACAACTGAAACCTATACTGTGGCAATTTTCATAAATTTGGAGTGGAATGGGGATTGGGTGCTTCTCCTACCTTGAGCAGACTTTTGGGCGGCGCATCCGCTGGCCGTCTGATATCGAGAAACGGGCTGCGCGCATCCGGATGCTTCTCAAAGAGCATCACACGCTCCGCCACGGAGCCACGTGTCAGGATCGGTCTGCCCACTGCAATTAGAAATGTGAGCGTTAGTTGTGCTACTGTCACTGCTACAGTTATTGCTGCATTACAATTCTTGTCCTGGCCATTGGTAAGCGCTGCCCGGCTGCCGCTAGTCGGTTTGGTTTTATTCAACGTTGGCATCGTTGTGTCCGCCAATGTTGCTGGCGACTCAGCGGCTGCTGATGTTGCATTGGCTACAATGTTGCTGGCATTGCTGTTATCAGTGTTGCCGCCGCTGCTGCTGCTGCTGCTGCGGTTGCTGTTATTGACTATTTTGCGCCTGATTGCTGGCTTTTCTTTGGTTATTGCTGCCGGCTTCTGTTGCTCGCTGTTGCTCTCTTTGGTTTTGCTGGCTTTGCGTGCGGCTATTGACGGCTCTTTGGCTATCACACTGTCCAACACGGACACGCCCACACGTGGCGCATCCACAATATCGCTGCTGCTGCTGCTGCTGCTGCTGCTGTTGGCTTTGTTCAGCTTCTTTGTGGGCTGCTCGGCTGCTGTTGCTGTTAACTTATTGCTGTCGTTGCTTAAACTGTTGCTGCTCACGATCTTGCTGCTGCTCTGACGCGTTTTGGCTGGTGTAGTTGTTGTTGTTGCTGTTGCTGTCGCTGTTGCTGCCTCCTTGTGCAGCAGCTCGCTGATTTTGAGCAAGTGTTGCGTCTGTTGCTGCGACAAATTGTTCACTTCCAGCTGCAAATTAATGTCATAGTTGAGATTCTCATCGGGCAGCATTTTGGGCGCAACAGCGGACACTTTTTTCGGCGATTGCAGTTGCGGCGCCGCCACTTGACTCGCTTTGCCTGCTTTGTTGGTTGGTGTTGTTGCTGTTGCAATTATTGCGCTAGTTGCTGCTGCTGCTGCTGCTGTTGTTGTTGTTCTTCAGTTTGCTGCTGCCATTTGATTGCGCTGCTGCCGCGCCCACTTCCGACTTTTTGATGCCACTCTTGCCCCGCTGCTCTTTGTCTTTGTTCACAAAGCTGGTGACCATCTTCTGCAGGCCCTCGGCACTGCTCAGATCGGCTGCTGTTGCTGTTGCTGTCGCTGTTGCCGCGGCAACAGCAACATCGGCAAAGTCGCCGCTGGCCGCCGCATTTGTGTACATCTCGAGCAGCTGGGCGGGAGGCAGGCCGCGACTCTTCCACGTGTGGTAGATGGCATCGGCGTGCTCGTTGATCAGCTCTGCGATCTCTGCGTGTGCATCGCTGCTGATTGTTGCTTTTGCTGACTTGGCTCCCGCGGCAGCAGCAGCCGCAGCAGCAGGAGCAGCGGCAGCAGCAGCAGCTGTTGCCGGTTTACGCGTTGTCGTTGTTGTTGTTGTCGTTGTTTTGCTGGCACTCATTGCCGTTGTTGAGCTGCCGGCGCTGTTGCTGAGCTTTTTCGTTTTTGTGGTTGTTGTTGTTGTTGTCGAGGACGCCTGCATTTTGACAAATTGTCTGAGTTGAATTGGTTTTTATTTTGAGTTGTCCACGTCACTGTATTTCCTCACTCTTAAGCACGCACAATTTGTATGTTTTTCACCAAAATGTTCACATTTTCGATTTTATTATTTAATTGAATTCTGACGTTTTCTCAACAACGCTTCTTCTTGGGGCTTCATTTAGTCGCACATTTTACAATTCATTGGCCGCTGCTGAGTGGCCTGTAATTCTGTATGTGATTTTACACAAGTTTCCCGTGCGTTTCATTCACTTTTCACATTTTCCTCGTTTTAACTTTTCTCCGTATGGCGAAATCTATTTATATAAAGAAATACCAAAATTTCCTATTTCGTTGATTTCAGACAGCGCCGAAACACACACAGCCCGCAACGCAGACGGAGACGCACACACAAAAATATAACGGCGGCATTAGCATCGGGATCGGGGCATCATCTCAATACGTAAAACGCGCACACTGTGCACAGTGGGCACAGTGCATTACCATTGTAAAATAATTTAGCGCTGGAAATATGCCCCAACTTTTTTAGGGAGCTTATCGCTTTGGAATCAACTCAGTATTTGTTTGTTATATATTTGCATGTCATATTTTATTTTTATATTTATGAGAATCCAAAAAAAATGTTTAACAAATATTTAACTTTGATGAAGAAAATAAAAAACTTGTAATCATGTTCAAAAACATTTGGGTCCGCAACAAAAAATATGTAGTAATTATATAAAAAAATTGTTGAGTCAACATAATAAATTGACAAATGGTAGTTTACTTGTCAATTTGCATTTATATTATAATTAAAAAAAATCAAGCAGATCAGTTATCCGCATAAGCAAAAAATATTTTTGAATTGTTTTGAATTATTACAAGAGTAAAAAAAATATTTCAGACCACTATATTTTAAGTTCTTAATGAATTCAAAGTTTAATCAAGTGTTTAACATTTATACAATTCCATTTAAATTAGTATAAATATTTGTTTATGTTTCTTTATTTATTATTGGATTTATTTTTGTTGTAATATATTAAATAAATGGTTTTTATATGTGAATAGTATTGTGCGTTTTTTATTTTTATTTTTGATGAGCATATTTCTAGATACACATACCGTCCGTAACTTTTTACCAGAATTCATTTGTTTACATATTTTGTAGTTATTCAAAGTGAAGGGTAAGTTAATCAGTTAATACGCCATTGAAACTAAGTAATAAATTCATTTTCACACACAAGTGTCAAATATTTAGCATAACATCACTTAACGCACACCGCCAGCAAATGCCCTTTTGTTGCTGTGAGTGGCAATTAATTAATCAATTGTATTTGCATATTCTGCAATTGAGGCAGTGCAAATGGAGTGCAGGGCACTGTGCACGCGTAAGAAGAAAAAAAAAGAAGAGCCCGCCCCGTTGCGGCATTTTTGCCTTGTTTTTACGTTTAGCGGCGGCTGTTGCTGCTGCTTCTTCAACTTTGTACTATTTATTCGAAAATAAATTTCGAAGTAGTTGCCGCTGCTGCTGCTGAGACGGCTGAGGCTTCTGTTGCTGCTTCCGTGCTGCTGCTGCTGCTTGCCACACACTTTTCTATTGCACTTAACATATGTATAGCTATGTGTGTGTGTGTGTGTCTTGAAGTCGGCGCTATCGAGTATACTATTTGTGATGTTTGTCTGGCTTTATTAATGATTTAATTGCATTTATGCCCCAAAGGCGTGCGCTGACGCTGACGCTGACGACAGTCACGATGACGCGCGTTGGTTGGATTTCGTCATTAATTAATAAGCCAAACGAAGGGTTAGGCGAAATTTGCACTTTGCAATTTGCAATTTGACATTTCATTTGGGCTAGCCACAATGAAAACAAGTTAACACCGATCAAAGCTCATGCAAATAACAACAACACAAAAGCACACACAATTACACATTTGTAACGGTATTTACATAGAAGTACGCATCTGGCAAGTTGGCGGAAAAATCGTTGCTTTATTTTTTGTTTCTTTTTTTTTTGTTTGAATCTTTGACCGGGGCGCTAAATTTAACAGAATATTGCCGCCGTGTTGAACACAATTTTTACCGAGCGCACACTGCACGCGGACGCGAGCGCTGCTGATTAGCTTCGTGTTGTTACTGTAAATCTCTGGTCGCTCTGCTCGCGGCTGAAAATAACATCAGCCGCAGTCGCCGTCGACGTCGCTGTCGCTGCTGCTGGTGCTGCTGTTGCTGTCGCCATCGCAGTCGGCGAGTGCGAAGTGGAAATGATCTCAGCTGTTGCAGCAGCTAATGACACTGAGAACACACGATTAGGGCGCTCCCACACACAAACACTCATTCTCTCGCTCTTTCGCTCACTCATTCGCTGCAAATGAGAGCGCTGGCGTCGACGTTACTTTGGCGTTCTTTGAGCAACAGCAGCCTCTCACTCTCACTCTCTCTCTCGGTGCTCTCTCTTTTACCCCCACACAGCACGCACACTCAGACGCAGCCGTCGACGCAGACGCAGACGCAGACGCAGAACACTTGCTGTACCCACACACGACACGCTGTCGAACAAAAAGACAAAATATACTAAAAACTACAACAACAAAAGCAAACAGTACAAATCAAAGCAAAGGTGTTTGTTATTTGTACGCTATGCAACAGCATTGGGTATATGGACAATGTCAACATGCTTGAAACAGCTCTAAAAATTGGAAAGTAAATGTGAATTTAAAACTGCTACTTATTTTACAAGGCAATCCAAATAGTATTTCTTCTAATGATACAGCCCAGATAGGATTACTATCTCTGTTGAACAATATTTTTAAGGAATAAACAACATTTACAAAACATATCGAACATTATCGTATATAATTGCACTAAAAGATTTTAGCAAACTAAACTAAAAGTTAAGACTAGACTAAAATCAGATGTGTTTTGGAAAAGATTTGAGAGCTGAATCGGCTCATAATAGTTTTATGGGGTATACAAGCATCGGTATTTGCCTGTTGGATGTCCACTTGATTTTCTGTGTGTCTGACACACAAAGACGAATAAAACTTGAAACATTTATTTCGCTTCGCTAATGCTAAATAACTTATTTCTGTCGTGCCTTTTTTTTCACGATGTTTGTTGCAATATTGCTTTTTTCGATTTTTTCTCTCTCGCATTTTTTGGTGTTTTTGTCTATATAATTTGTTTATATTAATTTTGCAGGTGGGCGCCTTTGTTTGTTTAAGCAACTCGAAACGATGTTCGAATTCTGCGCCAATACTAGTCTGTCATATAAAATTGCCTGATGAGGCATCTTTGTTATTTACACGTTTGTTGCTAAATCTTACACATGCACACAAATCACAAATCCCACAGGGCGACAGGTGGGTGGGACGACAGGGCTTAACCGCAACCAAGTGTTGTAGCTACTGTGATGACGTTCATGATCACGACCACGATCACGATCACGATCATGATCACGATCGTGCTCATAATGAACGTGGAGCAGCGGAGCGCAGCTTCCGGTTGCGTTCTGTTTGATCTGCTGCTCGTTTCTATCTTTATTGCATGTTGCTGCTTCTTATTCGCCAGCTCGCTGTTTTGCGGTAATTGATTTTAACCAAAAGATCTCAACCTTTACACATGTTGATTGTCTCATAAATTGACAGCTATTTAGTTTAGCTGCCAGCATGCCAGACAGCGTTCCATTGCCATTTAAGGGATGCCCCCCAAGCCTGAAGAGCGCCCCGGAATTCGGATTAGCTCCACAGCTCTGACCCAATTTATGCGAATGTGTTGAGCTTTACTGTGTGCGCATAATACAAACAAAGAGATCTTTATGCTCCATAGAAGATTTGACAAAACACCAACACCCACACCCCCTAGTGGGCCACACACACAACACACACAACACACACCCATACACTCATTCTACACACATGTATGTAGTACATACGTATTTGACATGCGAGCTGACACGTAAACAATGCGAAACGAGCGCACATTTGAAGTGTGAATATATCTACTGATGGCACAATGCCTGAATAAGCAGCTTACATTTAATGCAGCAAATCTGATCTCTATATATATATAACTATATTTATGTATATAACTATGCAACTAATGTTTGATCAAAGTCAGGGTCATCAGTTGTGAATCACAATAGCTACAAAAGATTTATTTTGAGATGTTAGTCAAATAAAAACCTTTAAGCGAGCTCATTAAATTAAGTGAATGCTATTTGCTATAATATTAAATACTAAGTATATTATTTTATTATAAATAATATTTATAATATTTATTACTATTTGCTAAAATAATAATAATATATATATAAAAGTATTTCTAACAGACAAATAGTCGAACAAAAATTCATAAATTTAATTCAATAACACGATACCATAATTTACAAAAGAAAAAGTATATATACATATATACAGCACACTTACTATTAATTTATTCGGTTAAATCGGTCGCAGAGCTAATTAAAAAACGCTAGATTTACGATTTTAGAAAATTGTCAAACTTTTTAAATTCCGTTTGTTTATTTAAAACAAGTCTGGGAGCATTATCTTCGACTTGCCGAGGATTTTATGGTATTTTCGAGTCTGTGGATGGATTTCACTAGCTTATATTTTACGCATATTCATATGCGTTATAGTAGTTCACGACTTATCCTTTCAAAATTGCTTAAATAAACAAATGAATTAGAAGACAAAAAAAAATAAATATATAAATGATGTCGCAAGCGGGACTTGAGCCCGTGGACTTTAGCGCAGCGCATCAAAGTACCATTTATACCACCGAACCGTTTCGATGTTCGATGACAAGCTTGCTGAAAGAGCACACCTGTTCCTTCAAAACCGTTTTTTAATTTTAAACATTGATGAGTTATATGGATGTTCATTTGTACAAGGAAATTTAAGGCGATAGCTTTGAAAAGATCGGATTTATGACCAAAACCGACTTCAAGTTGTGTGGCTGCTATCCCTTTAAATAATAAGTCGATGTGCAAAGCTTCATAGCGATAGTTCAAGAACTGTGGGACTAGTACATATACATACAGACAGACAGACGGACATGACCAGATCAATTTGCACAATAGAAATATTCGTTTATGTGCTATCCATGATTGAACTGAAAATTTTGCACTAAAATTACACATTTTTAAAAGCATTCCAGATTTTAAAGAGAATTTACCCTAAAACGACATTCGATTTTATTTTGGAGCTAAAGTTTAATTTATTACAAACATACAGGTCCAATTCTGGAAGTTTCTTTAGCAGCTTCTAAAGATTATACTCTCAACATATAAGCCAACAATTGTTTCAAAAAATATTATAGTTTTAAATATTTATCATTAGAAATCTGTGATCTTAAGTAAAATTAATCAAGAACAGATCATATTTATATTATGATTAATTTGTTTGATATTGATAAATATTATTACCATCATATGCAAAACTTTTATTTTATTATTTGTACTACACCCATTAGCCTTACTATGATTATATGTTTGGTATATACCTTATCCTTAAAACATTAATTTTTATGAATATAAATGTAGTACATCTCATTAAGTAATCACATATTTAATAAGCCATAGTATGTACATATTTCTTTTAAGCCAAATAAAATATAAATAATGCTAAATGCGTATTCAAAGAAACACCTCATTAATCTATGTGACTCCAAATAAAAAATGTACGCCACAGTGCGTATGTGCAATTAAACAACATCTCAGATACGGATTACGCATACGCAGCGTAAAGTCAATGTGCTTTCAAGCTGTTTAACTTGTGTCATTCCTTTGCATGTTCTCTCTTTGTCTAGTGCACTTATTGATTGTTTATGGTCTTCATATTTGCACATTGCATTGACACATTAAATTGCTGACTTTCCACGCCCAATTTGTGGCACAATGTCAGCTCAAGTGTTGCAGCCGTTTGGCCTGTTGCCAGCTGGCAGAATCTGGAGCCGGGAAACCTTTAAAGTACAATAACTATAACTATTGACATTGGGCAGCGTTGTCGCGTCATCGCTGCAGGCGCATAATAATATTTTGTATTTTCTTATATGTTCTGTTTTGTTTTGTTTTGCGTTTATGTTATAAGCCCAAAGCTGTTAACGCCTTTATTTTTAGGCCTTTGAATGCGCCAACTAATTGAATTTGTATGTTAAACGTTGGCAAAACTATAAAAGCGCCCTTAGAGCCAGGCACAGACGCAGGTTTCCAACGACCAATCGCCGCGAACAGTCCGCTCCAGTGAAATATTCAGGGAAAATAGCAAAAAGAAACCACAACCAAATCTTATGTAAAAAGTGTTAGAAATTTAAAAATTATTTATTTGCTGCTTTTTATGTAAAACGCAGAAGTTAGTGAAATCTAAAGCCGGGATATAGTGCTAAGCCCACAACGAATTTCAAGATGGAGAGGTAGGCTACTGATAATGGTTAATAATGTGTATAGAACGCACTTCTTATATGATTGTCCCGCCCATGCAGCTTTGCAGCAGTAGCCACACAGCTGGGGCCACACTTTGCCCCACTGTCCAATGGATCAGTAGTAGACAAGGTAAGATGGTGATAAGGCGAAAGGTATCCTAGCTTTAACTGCAATTCTGTCACAGGTCACACCCGATATGGCGCACTTAATTAGCCCATATTGGAATCAGTTTCCCGCTATGGATCCCATCTGGGCTAAGATTCTTACCGCCTACATGATCATGATCGGCATGATCTCTTGGTGCGGAAATGGCGTGGTGATTTACATATTTGCCACCACAAAGTCATTGCGTACGCCTGCTAACCTGCTGGTCATCAATTTGGCCATATCCGATTTTGGCATCATGATCACCAATACGCCCATGATGGGCATCAATCTGTACTTCGAGACCTGGGTGCTCGGCCCCATGATGTGCGATATTTATGCCGGTCTGGGCTCCGCCTTCGGCTGCAGCTCCATCTGGTCCATGTGCATGATATCGCTGGATCGCTATCAAGTGATTGTCAAGGGCATGGCCGGCCGTCCAATGACAATTCCACTGGCATTGGGCAAGATTGCCTACATATGGTTCATGTCCAGCATTTGGTGTCTGGCGCCCGTCTTCGGCTGGAGCAGGTAAGCGCCCATTATGGCCAACTTTTGAACGGGACGAGTTATCGATAAAATGAAATAAACTTGTACCGTCCCGGGACTACGAGAACTTATATCCCAAATATGAAGTCTCTAGCTCTTATAGTCTCTGATATCTGCGTGTTCATACAGACAGCCAGACAGACGGCTGTTGATACTGACCAAAAATATATACTTTATATGGTCGGAGATGCTTCCTTATGCCTGTTACATTCTTTTGCACAAAACCATAATACCCATTTTTAATGGGTTCAGGGTATAAAAATATGATTAGCCCACACCTATTGCAAATTCCAGAAATTGTAATTACTAACTTTTCATGCGGTCAGCCTTAAACTTAACTTTAAGATAATGATAACATTTATTGCAGACTTAAATAACTAATTGAAAACAAATTAAACGCTCTTGGTTTTTTTTTTATAAGGTTTGTAATAAAACTATCTATAACTATAATCTAGACAAATATCGATAGGAAATTTTGAAAAGCTGCACAAAATTTCATAAAAACAAGTGGGGAAGGATTATCTTCGGCGTGCCGAAGATTTTATACTCTTTTCGAACCTATAGGCAATTTTCACTCTGCCAACTGCACCACTGAAATTTCATAAGCTGTACAAAAGAGTATAAGAATATTTTATTCATTTCCAGTTGTATAGCAGCTATAAGATATAGTAGTCCGATCCGGCCGGCTCCGACCAATGTGCTGTCCCCTTGAATAATAAGTGTCTGTGCAAAGTTTTATCGCGATAGCTCAAAAACTGAGGGACTAGTTTGCATACATACAGACAGACATACAGACAGACAGGCGGACATGGCTAGATTAATTTGTATTGTCATTCTAAGCATACTGGCAGTAACTTTTGGGGGTCTCCAACGTTTCCTTCTATGCGTTACAAACTTCAGCACAAACTTAATATACTATTTTCTTTGAAAAGAGTATAATTATTCGATTAATGATAAGAAATAGGCAATTTGACGGAAAATGACTTGCGTTTCTTTATTAAGTATACAAGTCCATAGAAAATCCACCCAATGGCGTAACGAGAGCAGCATTTTATAAAAGATTGATCCAGCAGCTAATAATGCTATATATTAATTTTCACATTGTTTGCTAAATGGTTTAGATATGTTCCCGAGGGTAATCTGACATCTTGCGGCATCGACTACTTGGAGCGCGACTGGAATCCACGCTCTTATCTGATCTTCTACTCCATCTTTGTCTACTATATTCCGCTGTTCTTGATCTGCTACTCCTACTGGTTCATCATTGCCGTAAGTAGCTTTGCTCAACAGTCGTTCTTCCAGATCTAACACTTGCCATTCCCTCACAGGCCGTCTCAGCCCACGAGAATGCCATGCGCGAGCAGGCCAAGAAGATGAATGTCAAGTCCCTGCGCTCGTCCGAGGATGCCGAGAAGAGCGCCGAGGGCAAACTGGCCAAGGTCGCTCTGGTCACCATCTCGCTGTGGTTCATGGCGTGGACACCCTATCTGGTTATCAACTGCATGGGACTGTTCAAATTCGAGGGCCTCACACCATTGAACACAATTTGGGGTGCTTGCTTCGCCAAGTCGGCTGCCTGCTACAACCCAATTGTATATGGCATCAGGTAGGATCGGCTGCATCCTTTGGGTACAACTAATCACTATAGGACGATCTTGCTTACAGTCATCCCAAGTACCGCTTGGCTCTGAAGGAGAAGTGCCCATGCTGTGTCTTTGGCAAGGTCGATGATGGCAAGTCCAGCGATGCTCAGTCCACAGCGACAGCTAGCGAGGCTGAGTCCAAGGCATAAGGAACCACAACAACTACAACAACTTAATACAACAGCAACAGCAACAAATAGAACATCAATAACAACAACAACAGCAAGAACAACTGCAGCAACAGAACGAAACGCTTTCGAATAACAATAACAATAATAATAACAGTAATTTGTTACAGAACAGAACAATGTTACCTTACATATGTCAAAGTCAAACTTCTGCAATGTCAATAAAGACTACAAAATCAATAAAAAAAATAAAGGCAAACGAACTAGAAAAGTCACAAAATTGTTTCTTGTATAAGAGTATACAAGTGAATTTAACAAACATCTATATGTTCGGTTAACTTGCTTGATTTATTGTATGGCAAATGGTAAATAGTATTAACAGAGCCATTTTAATATTTTCATCATACGATAAAAAGGTCCCTTTCAAATTCAAACAACAAATCTTTTTGTTAGCTCACTTCATTATGCATTAAACACTTCTAAAATGTATGCAAAACTTTTCACAATTGAATTCAGGTTTTAATTTAAAGGCACTTAAATTCCAGTTTATAAATTAACATGCAGATGAAAGGCAAAAACAATGCACACAGGCGCATATATATAATTTATGCACCTGTGCAAAATTCAGTTTAAGGCACTTATTTGAAAAAACTTTCAGCTTAACGTCTACGTTTTGCAACTGTTAGTAGTAGCACAAAAAAATACAACATTTACAATTAAACAGAATCAGTTAAAACAACAACAATCTCTCTCTTCTCTACTCTAAATCCACTTGGTTCATGGGGCGGCATAGTCATTCACTGCACGAAGCGTATTCGCTTTCGCTCTTCTTCATTTTCCCCTTGGCCAGGCTAATAATATCTGCATCAGTTGCATTCGCTGTGATGGTGTTGTTGTTGACCGGCTCGTGGTACGCGTCTTCCTGCGGACTGTCCACGCACACCGATGTGCATGCACGTTCCTGAATGATGAGCTTCCACAAGCGCACCTCGATGCCAACGCTGCAAGATTAACAATATGAGAAAGTCTAGTAATGCACAAGGGATTTATTTTGCATTTATTTTAATACCGTAGGCCCAGCCGCATTAAGTCCAGCTTCTCCATGTTGTAGATGAAATCCTCAAATGTGAAACCTTCATTCAGTATAAGCGTCTTTGAGAACTCATCAATTTCATGCTGGGCTAACCACTGCTCCAATTGCTCGTCTATCTCGTGCAGACCGAAATTGTGCTTGGTTAGTTGGCGGCGGGGATTAGCATTCTGGGTTTGGCGTGTGGCAACATTGCCAGCGCTGCTCGGACTCATTCTATGGCACTTCTTGTTGAAGCCGTTAAAAGTGCGTCTGGAATAGAGACCGAACGAGAAGAGTAAAATATCTACAGCTCCGAAAATTTGTTATATATGCACGATCAGTATAACTACCTAAATTTAAAAAAACAATTTGATTGTTGACCGAATGTAAGAAATAATTAAAATGATCAAGATATTCACGGGTTTCAAAGCTAATTCAGTGTTAACAGAGTGATGTGAGTTTAAAGCCTTGTAAGGGCATTTGAAATACATCATATATCATAGCTCCTAGCTTAATAAGAGTATAGTATTGCATTTATACAAGGGTATTTGTTCATTCGGAATCAACTCACTGCTCACCTTAAGCGCTTGCGACCGCCCATATAAATATGGGCCAGCTCTTGACTGATGTTGTGCAGCGCACGCAGACTCTGGCGGTTCTGCTCCATAATCTGCAGCTGCAGCTGTTTCTGATTGTCCCGTATGTCGCGCAGTATGCGCACGCACTCCACGGAGCTACCGACGCCATCGCATTGATCGGGGCCGGCGGTGCTGCCGGGCAGCAGCTTATCCAGCGAGTGCTGCTGCTGCTTCTCCTGGATATCTGTTAATGCTTGCGGTCCAGCGTTGTGCACGCTCTCATCATCGTTACCGGACAGATCCTTATCGGCCAGATTGGCTCCCAGTTCGGGTGAGAATATGGTGACAGCTGCTTGAACAGCGCGCTTCACCAGATTGTCCAGCGCAAACATCCAATGCGGCTTAATGCAATGCAGTCGGAGGGCACAGACTACCGCGTCCTGAAATGAGTACAGGGCCAAATGCAAATGATCCAGCGCGACGGCATCGTTATCGAGTCTTTGTTTCAGTTCATTGATGGTCGCCTCCAGATGCTTCTCATTCTCGTTCATAATGTAGTCGCGCAGTCCGCGTATCAGCAGCTCCAGATCGGTCCTGCGTATGGCTATAGAGTTCTGATCCGCGTTGATCTTCTTCTCCCAAATCTCGCAAATCTTTGACTCGTCCAGTGCCAGCACCTTGGACAGCGTTGTGCGACGCTGCGAGTCCTTCTTCAACCGATAGAAACCATCCGTTTCGCTCGTGTCGCTGATGCTGGTGCGCAGCGAGGGTGTCTGTGGTTCAATCTCTGGCGATAAGAGAAACCCAGATGAATTCCGTCGTTCGATTATGAAACTCTGAGTGCTGGTCATGTCCACCGACGAGGTGCCCAATGAGACGCTGGAATCAACAAAGGATATAAAATCAGTTTGGAGTTTTAGGCATTTGAAAGGCATTTTGTGGCTTGGTTTTGATAAAAAACCGAAATATAAATGCAGAATTCATTTTCACGTCAAAATATGATCAAATGATGTCTCGGGAACGAAAATCTGATCAGTTTTGACAAAGTTAAAGGAGGTTTAGGTGGTAGAAAGGCATTTCTAGAACCTTAGGTGCCTTATAAGAGAAAATCCAATTCTCGAAAGTTCTTCAGACTTAAATGCATACCGAATACAGATGCCAAACGGATTTAACTCGTTGTACTGATAGTGATAATACTGTATACTTCTCGTTTCACTTGAAACATACTTTTAACCTATTAATTATGTCTAAAGGGTAAACAAAACCTCACAAGAACTTACTCCAGTTCTGGTGTGGTCGGTGTATTCGATGTTGTATTGTAGGTCAACGGAGGGGTCGTTTTGTGCACCAAGCGATCAGCGGGCACTGATATGCTGCGTCCAAATTCCGATGTGTTGATGGGCAAAGCGGGTCGCAGCTTGCGTGGTTTGCTGTAAAAGAAAACCATAAAAGATTAGAACACAAAATCGGCCCCAAGCTGTAACTCTTACTTACTCTGTGAGGAAAGGATCGTCGAGCAGCTGCAGCGCAGAGGGTCTGTCCTGTACACTGATGGCAAAACAGCGCAGGATGAAATTCCTGGCATTCGCCGACATCTCCTCGGGGATGTTGGGATGCTTCTTGTAGAACCCGACTTTAAACATGGCCGCCTGCGGATTGCCCAGTTCGCTGAACGGTGGACTTCCTGTGGCCATTTCAACATTTGTGCAGCCAAATGACCAAATATCTGCTGGCGGTCCATAGCCACGCACGCCCTGATCTATCACCTCCGGCGCCATATATTGGAGCGTGCCTGCAAAGGTGTCTGTCATGGGGTTGATGCGCGCCAGGCGCTTCGAGGTGCCGAAATCGGAGATTTTGACGACGCCGCTGTACGTGTTGACCAGGACATTGTCGCCCTTGATGTCGCGATGGACAATGTCCTGCTCGTGTAGGTATTTGAGACCCTGCAGTATCTGCTTGGAGTAGAAGGCCATGGTGGACTCGTTATCCTTGAGCGGACCCCATTTGGTCTTCAAGAGATCGGATAGCGAGCCACCGGGCACCTGCTCCATGAAGATCTTGAAGAATCCATCCTCGGAACGGGATCCCAAATACTGTACAATATTGCGATGGCGCAGCTGCGAGTGCAGCTTGATCTCCTCATGCAGCGGCTGCACATCCTGTGAGTTCTTCTCCGGCACCTCCTTAATGGCAATGCGCACCTGCGTCTGCTTATCCCGCGCCGCATACACAGTGCCGTAGGTGCCCTTGCCCAGCGTAATCTTGCGATTCTGATCGTTGTAGTCGTATTCATACTGCAGAAAAGAAAGACAAGCTGTCAAGAGATTTCCAGCTAAGCCAGAACATATCAAACTCACCTCAATTTGCGCCTCGTCCGTCTCCAGATTGACAAATACCTCCTGATCAGCTGTCATTTCCAGTATGCGGTCGTAAAAGCTTTGCCGGCACTCGGTGGACGGAAAATAGATTTGAAAATCGTCCGAGTTGTGATGTACATAAAGATACGCACAGAGATCATCCCGCTTGTACAGGCTGACGGATTTGATCTTTGATGCAACAAATAGAAAATCGTGCAGCTTCTTGCAAGCATTCTTCGAGTGCGCCAAACAGATGTTCACAATTTGTATGGACTTCTCATCGGCATCCATATTCATGGTCACATAACTGGGCATATAAATCTTGTTGGGTTCGAGTATCTGCAAGGCAAAAGCAGTTAGAGATTAGCTAAATTACCGAAAACAACAGTCTTATCATTGAAGTGCTACAAAATTAAAGCAAAACAAAAAAAATAAAGGAATATATATTTTGATATTTTTTATGTTGATAAAATTTGATTTAGGTATTAAAAGCATAATTAAGCTCGTTATCATGTAGAAAGATTGATTAAAATATCTTTAAAAAAAACAAAGTTATTTACCAATATGGGAAAACGTATGCTATTAATCTCTTTAATATTGATAGCCTCTAGAAAGAAGTCCATCCAAAATTGGAAAGCCTGCTCCTCGATGGGCAGCTGGCGATCTTCGGGTTTGCGCCGAAAGCGATGTATCAGCGATATGTTGCCAATGGTCGATTTGAGCGACCAAATCGGAGGCTTCAGCTTGAACATGCACTCAGCTGCATGTATGGCCTTGGCATAGTCTTCGGCCAGAACGGAAATCTCAAAGAATGTGGCCACATCCCAGTAGCCGCTGAGCGTTGACAAGCTGCCTTTCTTTCCTATGAGATTGTTTAGCGTCATGCCAATATGCTGCAGCTCCACTGTGTTGCTGAACTCCTTGCCCTCGATCACGAGCAGTGTGGCCAAATTGATGCCCGCATATTCGTTTGGCTGCACCTCGAAGCTCTGGCGATACCACTTGAGGGCATTTTCCAGACTCTTCGTGTCCGTGCAGTCCGACTCGACGAACATGTCCTTGTAGATGCGGCCACACAGGCACAGCATGTCGGGGAAGTGATTCTCTTTCTTGTCGAGCGCCTTTAGCGAGGACTCCAACGCCTTCTCCCGATCACCCGGACGATTGCGTCGATTCAGTGCGAAGGCATATAAGAAACTCATGTTGCCTGTTTCCACATATTTGCGCGTATTTGGTATGTTCTTTAAATCGTTAATGAGACGCACCATCGCATCGTAGTCCTGCACATCCCGTAGCGAGCACATAAAACTGTGCAACACTTCGCCGGACAGCACGTGCGGATCATCCAGCCGCTTGCGCATCTAAAATTTTAATTATTTAAGTATTTAAAGAAAAAAATTCATTTATATTCAATTTCTGACACTGGGCTTTAAGCTATAATCTGTGACCGCGACACTAATCATATACAATGGCCGCTTGGAACGTAAAACTGTCATACACAAGAATTTTAATTACAATTTGCAATGCCTCTTGGATCTAACCCCCTTCCTTATATGCATATTATTTTTCACTAACTTCTGGTTTTAAAACCATTAAATTAAATTTACTAAGGTAATACAATCATTCATTTGCAATTTGTTGTTTATGAAAACAGTATTTATATGCGAAGAAAAGTCACAAACCAAAAGGTTTTTATTAGTTCTGGAATACTAAGTAATAATCCATTATTTACACTTTGATTTGGAATTTGGAAATTGATCGACCTCAATGAATTACACTAAGCGACACAACAAATTGCATCGAACTTAATTCGTGCTCCGCCTTTACTGCTTAACCATTCCACAAATATTAATCATTGCTTTATGTTAGGTCTTACAATAATAATAAGATGCCTACATATACATATAGACATAAGATAAATGCATAATCTCACCCCATGAAGAATGCTCTTTAACTTATCATCGCTGGGCGCGTAGGCGTCACGCGCCGCTCGCATATCACTGAGAAATTTTTCGCGCATAT
Organism: Drosophila flavopinicola; assembly: GCA_035042425.1. Lineage (NCBI taxonomy): Eukaryota > Metazoa > Arthropoda > Insecta > Diptera > Drosophilidae > Drosophila > Drosophila flavopinicola. Next base: position 550,217 of record JAWNLL010000471.1, on the reverse strand, counting down.
GTGCCCTGCGGGATGGAAAGGGGAGCGCATGTAAATTACAAATACAATTTAAGCACTGAGTGTGTGGCAAGAAACTCACTTTGATTGTATTTCAACATCTTGCAGCTTGCGCTTGAGACGGGACTGTAATGTGGCGGTCACGCGACCATCGGCGGGCGTCTCTTTGCTGCTCGCCTGGTTTGTTAGATTGCAGGTGTTGGTCTCCGCATTACGTTTGTAGCTGAGAAACAAGTAGTTGGCACAAGAGAGCTGCAAGGCATACGAGAGAAATTAGAGAGCTCGACCAGTATTTATGGACGCCACTGTAAAAAGATGGTAAGCACAGTGGCAGCCAAAGATGCTTGTATTTGTTTCTATGAATTCATTTAGTACACGTCGTAAAGAATAGAATCAAAATTATGGTAGGCATGTTTAAATGAACGCGACTGTTAAACTCAATGCTAACAATTTAACTACATATGTACATATTTATAGACGCAACTGTCAATGTCAATCGAATGTGAGAGCAGCACATACTTTATGCTAGACACATTTTGATGGACATTAGTGTAAGTTGAAAAGCAATCAAAGCGGCCAAAACTTAAGCAAAAAATGTTTTTTCAGACGGCACTGTAAGCGCTGCCTGGACAACCATAATTTAAGGTGTACATCTTTTTATGGACGTCGCTGTAATTGCAAGTAAGCGCTTGCATTGTTTATAACGTGCATATGCATGTGTGCTTGCTTGTGACTGTGTGTGTGCGGCGTGCGTGTTGTTTTGTGTTTTGCGTTGGCGTCCGTGCATTTCATGTTGTTTTTATTGCCTTTTGCTTTTTTTTGTTTTTGTGCTGCGGCGGCCAAAACAAAAATAACAAATTTTCTTGTTGGTTTCACAGAACGGAAGCACAATAAAAACTAACAAATGAAGCACCAGCAGCAACAACAACAGCAACAACAACATGACACAAGTGGCTGCTGCGTCTGCTGTTTTAGAAAAAAAACTTAAAGCAAATACTTATTGCCGAGACATTTATCTTATCGGCACAACAGTGTCGATTATGCTGTGTTGTGTCTGCTGTTTTTTGCTGCCCTGCAGTTGCTGTTTTATTTTCTGCATTGCCAACATCTTGGCTAATCGAGGCGCACACCTGTTTTTCTGTATGCGGATTAAACATACGCACCTTAAGGCTGAGCGTCTGTTTGGACTCCAGATCATTGTAGATCAAAATGTTTTCCTTCATGCCGAAGCTTTCGCGCACCCCGTAATGATACGAGAGCGGACGCTGTTGTGTTAATATGCTTAAATCTATGACGGCAACATCGGCATTGTAGAATGTTTCCAGCACATTCGTCTCACCAAAATCCAATCTCTCGAACTGCAAAAATCAATTCGAATTTTTGAAATATTATTGTATAACAGTTTTGTTGTTGTGTTTCAACGCACCTGCACACGCTGAAAGTTTGCGCCCGCCGATTGGACGGCCTGTTTGACCTCCTCGAGGGCGCAGAGGCGATCCTCCAGATGATCGCCCACAACGGTATCAATTACACAAACAACATCCATGGCTGCTGTTAGCCTATGGGGCTATTCCTGGCACTGTGAAACGCCCGGGGGACGGAAACGAAGCAGAGTTCGTACGGAGCTGCTAGCGTGCGTTTGGTTTGTTTGGCGCGTCTGTGCAAATCGTAAACAGCCTCATTACCACTTACTTGGTGCAATTGCAAAGCGCTAAATGTTTTATAACGTACAAATATCAATAAATACGCAGCTTTGTCGAAATGTGCGCAGAGTTGATGTTGACGCCGCTGTAAAATAGGCACGAGTGTGACCATCTTAGGAATGCACGATATACATGTATGTTCGATAATACTTCGATGTACGCCGTTGATCTATCGAGACAATTCGATGTGTCGATATTTTAAATATCGATGAATCGGTATTCAAATTTCGATTGCTGTGTGTCTTAAAAGTTTAGGTAAGTAAAAATTATGACTTTAAACTTTCCTAATTCGATATTTCTGTTACTCAAATTAAATCGAGATTTTTACGCCAAATCGAATTTATCTCGATCAAAAACTTTGTATTGCTTAATTTTTAAATATTATAAGAAATTGGTTAAGATATTCTATAAAACCAACCGATTTGTGTACTTAAAGATGCTCTAAGACTCGGAGTGCAAATGCAATATTTGGAGCCTTATTTTTTATTCCAAGACAATCCGGAAACATATAATCCACCTGGAAATAATACAAAATTGGAAATAAAGATTATAAAATATTATATCTTTTATTTAGTTGCTTAAATATAAGTATACCAATTTCATTTGAGTTTTGCAGTATTTATTAAAAAGTCTAAAAAAACAGACGACCATAAAAATATTCTCAACAAGAGATTGATGTATATAAACAATTTTAAATTTTATGGATAGACTATATGTTAATTGGCTCAAACAAGTATTGCAATTAGACTTTGTGCTTAATATTAAAAAAATTCGCAACGCAGCAGGATTAAATGGCGTATTCCTTGAGCACTGAACCCGCTATGACCAGGCGTTGAATTTCTGAAGTGCCTTCATAGATTTCCGTAATGCGGGCATCTCGATAGTGTCGCTCGGCTGACATATCAGTGACATAGCCCATGCCGCCCAAGACCTGGATGCACTGATGGGAGCACAGCGTAGCCGCCTCGGAAGCAGCCAGTTTGGCCATGGCCGCCTCTTTGGTATACGAGAGCTTCTGATCCTTCAGCCAGGCGGCGCGCCACGTCAGCAACCTTGCCGACTCTAGAGCCATGGACATGTCAGCGATCTTCTGCTGTATGGCCTGCAGCTTGGATATGGGCTTCCCAAAAGCCTGACGCTTCTGCGCATAGTCTACGGCAAGTTCCAGCGAGGCCTGCGCAATGCCCAACGCCTGGCCAGCAATACCGATGCGTCCGCCGTCCAGCGTCTGCATGGCTATCTTGAAGCCAAGGCCCCTCTCTCCAACTAGATTCTCCTTGGGTATTTCGCAGTCCTCGAATATCAGCTGGCACGTGGAGGAGCCACGGATGCCCAGCTTGTCCTCCTTCTTGCCCAGCGAGAAGCCCTTGACGCCCCTGGGTACTATGAAGGCGGAGATGCCTTTGTGCTTGAGCTGCTTGTTGGTAGTGGCAAACACTACAGTCGCCTCCGCCTCGAAACCGTTGGTTATCCACGCCTTTGTGCCGTTCAGCACAAAGTGATCGCTCTTCTCCGTTGCTACAGTGGAGGCGGCCCCCGCATCCGAGCCATTGCCCGGCTCGGACAACGCAAAGCATCCGACACGTTCGCCGGTCGTATACGGCGTAATGTAGGCGGCTTTCTGGGCGTCATTTGCAAAGTACAACAATGGACCCAGATACAGGGAATTATGGGCGGACATGATAACACCAGCTGAGGCGCAACCCCGCGATATTTCCTCCATTGCTATCGCATACGCCAGATAGTCTAGGCCGGTGCCGCCCAGTTCCTCCGGAATGGCCATGCCCATGAGGCCCAGTTCGCCCATTTGTTTGATTTGTTGCACAGGATACAGATGCTCCCGATCGAATTTCGCTGCATTTGGAACGAGCTCCGAGTTGGTAAAGTCGCGGCATGTTTTCTGCAGCATCTGATGAGTATCGGGCAGCGCAGCAATCGAGGCAATCTGCCGCAGATGCATCGTCCGACGGACTACAGGTGATAAGAAACCGAAATATACATATCAACAAGTCAAAGTCCATTTTAAATTGTAATTTACCGATGAGGCCTCCTCGCATAACGGACTGCATTATGAAGCTTACTTATTATTTTAATTATTATGTAACTAGTTGTCGTGTAAATGATTACTGTCTGTAAAATTAAACCGCTTTATAATGCAACCAGCGTCACCGTTTGTAGTGTTTTGGTTTTTGGTATTTTTTACTCAAAAATAATAATCTTTTTATTGAGTGATTTTGTTTTTCCCTATGGTATTTTTAAAGTAGTGTGGACACACTGAAAAATTTCCTAGAAAAGTACCCGTTAACAGACTGTTAAGCTGAAACTGCAAAAAGGCGCGCGAAATAATAATATTCAAACTATGTTAATTTTGTTTTTTATATTCCTAAAAGGTAGCTAAAAGTAAATAAACATAAAATGTAATTTTAAGTTTATTGTCTATTTTTTAATTACATCTTTAAAGGACTAGCCTGCATTGCTTTGTTATCGATAAGACTGCGCATGCGCTGCCTTAAATCGTAGATGAAGCAGACCAAGATTTGAGCTCGCACAAACTTGTTTAACGTTTTTTTATTGCACAATTACATTTAATTCTATAAAAACACGCACATAGGGCACCATATAATTTAAAGCGACAATAAGAACTAGGGTTTTTAAGTGAATTGCACGTGTTTCAATTGGCACAATAATTGTTTATTGATTTGCGGTAAAGTTCGGTTTTTCTTTACTTCTCTGTTTTCTCGATTTCATGTATTTATGTTTTGCTAATTTATTTGCGACGTCATAAATTGCTATTTAATACAGCGAGTGGTGAGCTACCAGGTAATAAACTCAAAACATGCAATTATTTACAAAAGCTCAGTTTGTTTATTTACAAATGCGGTCTCATACGAAAATTCAATAAAAAAAGATACAATAACAGCAACTCGAGCTTTCGTGTGGCAAGCCTGTGATAACAGGCAGCAGCTGTGGCAGCTGTGGCAGCTGTGGCAGCTGCGGCCATTCGGAGCTGCTCGTACATCCGACATCGTTTTAGCCCTACCGTTTACGTTACTTCAGAATTAGTTCGGCTGCTTATCTTGCGCTACGCTCTCGATCGCAACGTTAAAACAAAGTCGAAGGCTGATAACAGTATTCTCTCGCTGGCTATAAAAGTGCGTGTCGCATTTGGCCAAGAGCTAAGTTGCTGCTGGTTAACTGATCTGGACGCGACGCGCTGCTGCCAGCCGGTTCCATTTGTTTGTGAGTTAATCGCGCTTCATCCTTGCCGTTGGTGTAAAGTTACCTTACATACGGAATAAATTCAATTGACAGTGTGCTGAGTGTCTCGTTAAATAATGTGGCAAAATAAAATAAAATAATAAAGGAAAAACCAGAGCTCAAAGTATATAAAAACTGAAAACGAACTTACGAGCAAGCTGAAGTGAAAAATATTTATCACAATAGAAAAGGACTTACACTTAAGCTTTCAATAATTTGTCCACAACTTAAAAAGCAGTTTTCTTCTCGCATCAAATAAGAACCATAATCCGTTCAATTCCGTCAACTCACCATATAATGGCACATCTGCTAATAGTGTGTGTTTCAGCCTCCTGAAACAAGATAAGAGCTATTCGGTGACGCTTACGTTGATTGTGGAACACCTTTAACGAAATAATGCCTCAATGGGCTATATACAAGAAATCTTATCAGCTTACCAAGTTTTTGTGGTCCCATTGATAACTATGGGGCAAATGAATATGGCATTTGACTTTGACGAAGTAAAATGCATGTCAAATTAATGTTTACGTTTTCCCATTAATATTATAGCGGCGCTTGTTGTTGTCTGATAGAAACACTCAACAAATGACAAGTTATTGATACATTGACACGAACCGGATTGACAGAAATTTGCCAAAATGCAGTCCACGAACGCAGATCAGCTGCCGCCGAATCCGCGCGAGACTTCGAATCCGTTGTCAACGCTGATGTTTTGGTAAGTTCTTAAAACCGTAATCAATATAAGGAATAAAAAAAAAAAAAATTATTGTTGTTATATTTACTTTTTTGTGCAGCTATACTATGCCCACATTTTTCAAGGGACGCAAAAAGACTCTAGATGAAGGGGATCTTTATAAGGCTTTGAACGAACACAAGTCCGGTAAGTGAATGAATCACTTTAAATACCTATAAGAATTTCTTTATAAGTGTCCCCGATTATTATGATTAATTGCGTTTAGGCTGAAAATGTAGCCCACAGAGTCCAATGATTGTTTAAAATGTGATCTGCATACCAAATGAGGCTCCCTTAGGTAGATAATTATGTTCAAATATATTAACAAAAGCCGAAAAATACTCAATTTCAGAGCGCATCATTCAGGTTCAAAAAAATGGAATTTTTGAGTGAAATCAATTAATATTCAGCAAATGCAATCAATTTCGTAAAAGTTTCAAAATGACTAATAAAAACAGACAGCTGCACGTTCAGCAATAATTGCCAATATAGGAGATTTACTATAGGGTCCAATGTTCAATGAGTTTATATTTTCATTTTCAATAAGCTCTCTGCACTTTGCTCATCCCTTTAAGCTTACCTCATTCAATTAGTTATCTGTGACATAGCTGGACTTCCTTACAAACAGTTGTCATTGGGTTTTATATAATATGTATACATATATATATATATATACACTAGGTATTATCTATGGAAATATCAACTCTTCAGACATTTTTTACTTGGGCTTTGAAGTGGCCAAAGGAAAACGACGGCACTGGGACAGCACTTAATGATTAGATAGAATAGAGCATGTGCACAGGTTTTGGGTTCTTTTTCTTTTTTCTTTGGTTTGATGGATAAGCAATTTATTGTAGAACTTCTTGAAGCCTTGCAGACAGTGCAAAGCCCTTTCAATTGCTAGGGAACTACGTTCAATATACGCACATTGCAGTAACACTATCTATTTTAATACTATCTCTTAAATTTCCTGATAAATCATTTGCTAACTCATCTCTTGATAAGATTTCCGGAATATCATTTAAATTAATGACGCTTCAATGCCTTATAAAATATCTAGTTTATTATATCCAATAAGCTTCAAGTTTATTTAAAGCGCTTATCAGCGGGATTTTGTCTTTCATAGTAGGAAAAAAACTTAATTGAACTTTGGGTTTTATAGAACCATTAATAAAAATAAAAATCAGTTGCCAAAGTTTCACTGATAGCCTTCGATAGCTTTGACAATGCCCATAGCCGCAATTAATGAATTTCCTTTTGACCACTAAGTGATATATGAGATATAAAATTAAATATCGGGCGCTTATTTAGTTATAATAAATGAGCCCATAGAGACAAACAGAGCTGACATTAAGTGGCTTGCGGCCAATCTTATCTGGCAAAAGTCTTGAGTAAATATTTATGTAGGTAAACAATGGCAAATTGCTAATTTTTTGTCGTCAAATACTTATGTAGCATATGGTTTGCAATGCCACTTAAGATTGGCCAACGCCTCTGGTCAAACGTTACGGAAGTGTCGATGAATATACTATACGTACTTAGATCGATTATCTAGGGGCCTGAGCCCCACATGCAACTGGCCTGACCAGGTGAGATTAACAGTGCAACTGATAAGTGATAAGACAGCTGACTAGAACATGGGATGTTTTACGACCTCAAGAAGAGGCCATAACTCACAGCTAAGCTAGAGAGTATCGAAAATAAATATGAAATTGACGTTGTTATTAAAAAAATCATGGTCAATGCGATTTATTCGCAATGACGGTCAATAATTAATATAAAGGAATTTATATATGGCTTAGTAAGCCAATTTGATCGCTCTTCATTCAACAAATTGCTTTCATTTCTTATAAGCGATAAAGTCAGAGTAAATATATATATAAATAACTTTTATAAGTGACTCGATAAGACCTTGTCCAAAGATCATAGCTGCTAAAGTCTTAGAATAACATTGACAACTAAAATTTACCGAAGAGAAATATGTTTGGCTTTTAATTTTATAGAGCTGAAAAGATAATACATATTTTCTAACTATTCTTAATTTCCACTTTTATTATTGAGTTATGTTATCAATATCACATTTTAATCATATTTTCAAATTTAATTACCATATTATCTTTAGTATTTTTATACAAAGTTACGAAATAGAAACACAAACTAATCTTTCTTTGTTATATAAATTGCAATCGCAATTACCTAAATCCTTATATAGTCCAAACCAAGACTGATTTAATAATAATTTTTGCATCTTGATTTAATATCATCATAATTTTGTATCTTTCTATCATTAAAGTCATAATTCATTTGCGAGAACATATTTTTTGCTACGACTTAATAAAATCATTCTTAACATAACGGGTATCCATTTGAACTCACAGATAAGCTTGGCAAGAAGCTCAGCGATGCTTGGGAGAAGGAGGTGGAGGAGAAGCGCAAGAAGAAGAAGCAGCCCAGCCTGTTCATGGCATCAACTAGGGTCTTCGGCTGGAACTTTGGCATACTGGGCTTCGTTTTGTTTATATTGGAAATGGGCTTCCGGTAAGCAGCTACCACGCCCACACAGCGCGCAATTTATGATCAGCAATTATTTGTAAATACTATTTTCTCCTGCAGCGTCACACAGCCGCTGTGCTTGGGCGGCTTGGTGGCCTTCTACGCGGACACGGACAATCAGACCAGCGACGACCAGACCAAGGCATATCTGTATGCCGCCGGCGTGATCTTGTGCAGCGCATTCAATGTTATGTTTATGCACCCCTACATGCTCGGCATGTTCCACACGGGCATGAAGGTGCGCATTGCAATGTGCAGCATGATTTATCGCAAGGCGTTACGCCTCAGTCGTACAGCACTGGGCGACACGACAATCGGTCAGGTGGTTAATCTCATATCGAACGATGTCGGCCGCCTCGATGTATCAGTTATACACATGCACTATTTATGGCTCGGACCTGTCGAGATTGCTGTGGTCACTTGGCTCATGTACAGAGAGGTGAGTGAAACTGCTGCATACCCTTGCTTTCTTTTAATAGACCATTTGCAAACAGTCAAAAGCAAGTGGCGAACCATTATCTTCGACATGCCAAAGATCAAGCAGCTATATAAAAGTAAAGTCAGTACAAAACTATATTGCACTTGGCTTTAGTTACTTGTATACGCCTATTTCTTATGGCTCAATCGCTTTGGAATTTAAAGCATTGATGAGTAATAAGGGCTTGGGAAACAAGTGGGGAAGGATTATCTGCGGCGTGCCGAAGATTTTATACTCTTTTCGAACCTTTAGGCAATTTTCACTCTGCCAACCGCACCACCGAAATATTTAATGACGCATATCTTTGCTAATTATAGCTCAATCGATTTGAAATTTTAAACATTGATGAGTTATAAGGATGTTCAAGTGTTCACGGAAATTTAAGGCGATAGCTTTGAAAAGATCGGATATATGCCCAAAACCGACTTCCAGTTGTATGGCAGCAATAAGATATAGTGGTCCGATCAGGCCGGCTCCGACCAATGTGCTGTCCCCTTGAATAAGAAGTGTTTGTGCAAAGTTGCATCGCGATAGCTCGAAAACTGAGGGACTAGTTTGCATACATACAGACAGACATACAGACAGACAGACGGACATGGCTAGATCGATTTGTTTTGTCATTCTAAGCATACAGGCAGTAACTTCAGCACAAACTTAATATACATTTTCTTCGAAAAGAGTATAAATATATATATTACTCCCACTTATATAAATGTTTTTCTAGACGTATGTAAATCATTGGTTTTGATTCAATCTATTTATTTGTTTGTTATTGGAAAAATACATAATGCATTAAACATAAAATCTTCCATTTGAAAAATCAAAAAAAAATTATAAAACAATCGAACAATTTGTTATAATTAAAGATCATTTTCTTTTATTGAGCAGCCACTTTTATTGTGGCACTTCTCTTCCCGATTTTGCTGAACAAGTTCATTGTGCTGATTGCAATAGAGTTTTTCGGGGTATTCTATTCAGAGACCCTTTCTTTCTTTTTTTTTGTGCTTTCTTAGTCAACTAAACAGAAATTGTTCGTACTAATCTCTTCCTTTTTAATTTTGTGGTGTAATTGTGGTTTTCTGAAGTTTCCCCAACAAATGTTGGACCGATTTTCAATTGAAGTACCCCCAAATATATTTATTTATAGGCACCAAATTTGGTATAAAAAGTCTAAGAATATTTAATTCATTGCCAGTTGTATAGCAGCTATAAGATATAGTGATCCGATCCGGCCGGCTCCAACCAATGTGATGTCTCTTAGAATAATAAGTATCTGTGCAAAGTTGTATCGCGATAGCTTTAAAAACATGGGATATATGGCCAAACCCGACTTCGAGTTGTATGGCAGCTATAAGATATAGTAGTCCGATCCGGCCGGCTCCGACCAATGTGCTGTCCCCTGGAATAATAAGTGTCTGTGCAAAGTTTTATCGCGATAGCTCAAAAACTGAGGGACTAGTTTGCATACATACAGACAGACAGACAGATAGACGGACATGGCTAGATCAATTTGTATTGTCATTCTAAGCATACTGGCAGTAACTTTTGGGGGTCTCCGACGCTTCCTTCTATGCGTTACAAACTTCAGGACAAACTTAATATACTATTTACTTCGAAAAGAGTATAAATATTTCACTTTTTAGATACCGTACCCCTATCCCCCCAAATGTGAAAAAAATTCATTTTTCATGGTATGACCTTGTAATTTGGTTTGATCGCCAATTTTATAGCGAATTATATGTGCTGGAAATTCAACATAGATCGGAAAATAAACACAGATGTTACTTAAGATGTACCTTTCCATATTGTGGGGCCATGCGAAGTTAGCCTGCCTAAACTGCTTGCACTGCTTGCAGAATGTGTGTGGTGTTTGTATGGATGTGCATTGATAGGTAACTATGAATGGATGGAAGGACTGGGGTCAGGGATCAGGACAAGAGCACTCTCGCTTGTTTTAATTTCATTTGTTAGTTTATTAAAAGAATTGTTTTATATTTTAATTTATGCTTTGTTTATTGTTATTTTTATCATAATCATACGATCTCTAACATACTTCAACCCCTGCATAATAGATTGGCGTCTCAGCTTTCTTTGGAGTCGGTGTGATGCTGCTGTTCATTCCCCTGCAAGCCTATCTGGGCAAGAAGACATCGGTACTCCGCTTGAAGACTGCTCTGCGTACGGATGAGCGTGTGCGGATGATGAACGAGATCATATCGGGCATTCAGGTGATCAAAATGTACGCCTGGGAGAAACCATTCAGCAAGATGATCAACTATGTGCGCTTCAAGGAAATGAATGCCATACGAAAAGTGAACTACATTCGCGGCACACTTCAAAGCTTCATCATGTACGTGACTCGCATTTCGGTGTTTGTCAGCCTGGTGGGCTTTGTGCTCCTGGGCAAACTGTTGACTGCCGAAAAGGCTTTTGCGATTACAGCCTACTACAACATACTGCGCAACACAATGACCATCTATTTCCCCATGGGCATCTCGCAGGTAACTGAAGGTTCTTATATGCCTTGCTAACTTTACAAATGTTAGAGAAAAGCGAAGCGCAATATTTTAGAATATAACTAATTTATAATTTTAAAGCGTGTCCCTTTAAAAACAGAACGAACTATAATACAAACCACTTTCTTTTAAATTTTGAATCAAATTTCTCAAAGTTTCGATTTTTACGGAAGTAAAATAATAGTTGGTTTAAACTACAGTTTGTATTTTATGGTATTCAAATGAAACAATTACAGACATAAAACCTTAAGGACTTTGCCCTTCAGTGTTAAAATGGAGCTACAATTTCTTTTCACCAAATATTTTAAAATATTAATTAATTAATTCAAATATTGTTTGTTGCATGCGCAGTTTGCTGAGCTGCTGGTCTCCATACGCCGCATACAAAAGTTCATGATGCACGAGGAGACGAAAGTGCGCGACAAGTCTGACGATGTGGATGACCAGAAGCTGGGCAACAAGCCGGGCAGCACTCTGGTGCAGGAGTCCTCCGCCACGACCACTGGTGTGCTCAAGCCGATCAGTCGCCGTCCCAGCGAAGCTGAAGCGGCCGTGAACATCAGCAAGCTGAAGTGCAAATGGGACTCCAAGTCTACGGAGTACACTTTGGACAACGTTAGCCTGAAGTTCAAGCCGCGACAACTGGTGGCAGTCATTGGGCCAGTCGGTGCCGGCAAGTCCAGTCTCATTCAGACCATTCTCGGCGAGCTGCCGCCCGAGTCGGGCACAGTGCGTGTCAATGGCACCTTGTCGTACGCCTCACAGGAGCCCTGGCTCTTCACCGGCACAGTGCGTCAGAATATTCTGTTCGGGCTGCCCTTGGACAGGAGTCGCTACCGGCAGGTGGTGAAGAAGTGCGCGCTGGAGCGCGACTTTGAGTTGCTACCCTATGGGGACAAAACGATTGTGGGTGAGCGCGGAGCCTCCTTGTCGGGTGGACAGAAGGCACGCATCAGTCTGGCGCGCGCTGTGTACCGCAAGGCGGACATTTACCTGCTGGACGATCCGCTCAGCGCTGTGGACACACATGTGGGTCGCCATCTGTTCGATCAGTGCATGCGCGGCTTCCTGCGGGACGATATTGTGCTGCTGGTGACGCATCAGCTGCAGTTCCTGGAGCAGGCCGACATGATTGTCATTCTGGATAAGGGCAAGATCAGCGCCAAGGGCACCTACGAGTCCATGTGCAAGAGCGGCCTCGACTTTGCCCAAATGCTGACCGATCCCAGCAAGAAGGACGAGGGCGCCGGCGATGCGCCCGACAAGCGAAAGCTGTCCCAAGTCAGCAAGCTGCGCAGCCGGCAAAACAGTGTCTCATCCATGGGGTCGGCAGCCGAATCACTGGCCATGGAGTCGCCCATGCAGGTGCAGGAAACTCGCACCGAGGGACGCATTGGCATGAGCCTATACAAGAAATACTTTGCGGCCAACGGCTACTTCCTCTTTATTGTGTTCGCCTTCTTCTGCATTGGCGCCCAGGTGCTGGGTTCTGGAGGCGACATGTTCCTGTCGTACTGGTGAGTAATTATTTCTTTATTTATTGATTGTGTTCCTGGCACTACAAGTAACAGCTTGTAAATCACATAAACATATGCAATTCTATTTTTAAAGCATGGCAGTAATTTTTACAACAATTTTTATACTCTGATACCGAAGGTACTCATAGTATATTGGTTTTGTCGAATGTCCGTCAGGCCGTCCGTCTGTCCGTCTGTCCGTCTGTCTGTCTGGGATGAACGCGCGTATTTCCGAAACGATATTAGATAGACTCTTGAAATCTTTTGCGTTATGATTATAGCTATCTGCTTCAGATCAAGTTTATTCCAAATTTATGCCACGCCCACTGGGAGGCTGGCAAATCGATAACATGTCGATACACCTCAAATCACAAATCGATTAAACGTGAATAACTCCCACAATTTTGAAGCTAGAGTAATCAAATTTGGTAGGTATATTGCTGGTGACCTCCCGAAAAAATTGGATCCTAGGTTAATCGGCCACGCCCATTATTACGCCCACCAGCCCCCCTCCAAAATTAATTTGAAATGCTTATATCTCCTGCAGTTTTAGAGCTAAAGTCACCATATTTGGAATATATATTACTGGTGACGTCCTCTATAGATTACAGAAACAAAATTTTGACCACGCCCACTCCCGCCCCCGTAATCGCGAAAATCGATATACATGAATGCACAATTCGATAACACGTGTATATTTCCCGCAATTTTGAAGCTAGAGAGTCCCCAAATTTGGAATTTAGACTAGGGCTGACCAGCCCAAAAGATTGCGTCCTGGATTTTCCGGCCACGCCCACTAGAACGCCCCCCAGCCACCCCGCCCCCACGAAACACGGAAGCCTATATCTCGCACAGTTTAAGAGCTAGGGCCACCAAAATTGGAGGATAGACTTATTGTCAGCCCCCCTAAAGATCGGCAAAAAATTTTGGGGCCCCGCCCCGTCCCGCCCCCAAAAATCGCGAAAATGTATATCTTCCACAGTTTTAGAGCTAGAGTCACCAAAATTGGAGGATAGACTTATTGTCAGCCCCCCTAAAGATCGGCAAAAAATTTTGGGGCCCCGCCCCCTCCCGCCCCCAAAAATCGCGAAAATTTATATCTTCCACAGTTTCAGAGCTAGAGTCATTAAACTTGGAAGATAGAATTCTGGTCAGCCCCTCTAAATATCGGTAAAAAAAAATTTGGGGCCACGCCCCCTCCCGCCCCCAAAAATCGCGAAAATGTATATCTCTTCCACAGTTTTAGAGCTAGAGTCACCAAAATTGGAGGATAGACTTATTGTCAGCCCCTAAAGATCGGCAAAAAATTTTGGGGCCCCGCCCCCTCCCGCCCCCAAAATAGCGAAAATGTATATCTTCCACAGTTTCAGAGCTAGAGTCATTAAACTTGGAAGATAGAATTCTGGTCAGCCCCTCTAAATATCGGTAAAAAAAATTTGGGGCCACGCCCCCTCCCGCCCCCAAAAATCGCGAAAATGTATATCTTCCACAGTTTTAGAGCTAGAGTCACCAAAATTGGAGGATAGACTTCTGGTCACCCCCTCTTAAGATCGACCATGCCCCTCCCGTTCCCAAAAACTTGGAATGCCGATTTCGGGTCACCCAAACACCAGCAAAAATTTTCTGTTCACTTGCTTTCAGCTGTTCTTAAAATGGTATCAGAGTATTACGCAGTCGGCTCCGCCCGACTGCAACGTTCTCACTTGTTTTTCTACATTTTTCCTATATAATTGTCAATTATATAATAGAAGGGATTGAGTTAATTATTTTTTTGGTATATTTCAATCAGAAGAAAACTAAGTACTCATATTCTTAACCATAGATAAAACTAGGTAGCTGATAATGTTATGCAGGTGTATTAACTATGCATAGCTTTATTTCCGCTTATAGCGGTGCTCAATTAATAAAATAAGATGAAAATAATTCAAATTAATAGCCTAGCCATAATTCTGGTTGCAATCCGAACTTCAGACATGGTATTAACTAGGAATTCCCGTAGAAAACTAAAGTGCCTAACTTCATATATTGCTTAATCATCCTTAGGCAGTACTTAATAACTACTAATTATCAAATTAAAATTCATAATTTCCTACCATTTTTTCCACAGGGTAAATAAAAACGGCGAAACGAATACGGAAACATTTATGTCGCGTCTGCGTCGCTCCTTTATGCCAAGGATTAACAGCGACACTGATCCCATCGATATCTACTACTTTACGGCCATCAACGTTTTGGTGATTGTCTTTTCTCCCTGGTGCGCAGTGTGCTCTTCTTCTATCTGGCCGCGAAAAGTTCGACGACCCTGCACAATCGAATGTTCCAGGGTGTTACGCGTGCGGCGATGCATTTCTTCAACACGAATCCGTCGGGTCGTATTCTGAATCGGTTCTCCAAGGATCTAGGTCAGGTGGATGAGATCTTGCCCTCCGTTATGATGGATGTCATGCAAATTTTCCTCTCCATTGTGGGCATTATTGTTGTGCTGTGCATTGTGAATATCTGGTATCTGTTGGTCACGTTTATACTGGTCATTATCTTCTATCTGCTGCGCTCCTTCTATTTGACCACCTCACGAGATGTCAAGAGATTGGAGGCTGTGAGTAAGTATAGAACAGTGAACGCTCGAAATATCGAATGCTACTTTTCCAGAGATTATTCTTATTCGTAAACAACTTCATAATTATTGTTTGCTTTCTCTTTTCTAACCTTACAAGCTGTGAGCCTTACAGAAAAATCAACACATTTGACTTTACATATATTTTAGCTTAAGGGACTTTCTTAATGATAGAGACTAGTTTTTGAGCAAAAAAATAACTCAAAGTGCGATTATGACTTTTGCATAGGGAAATTTTAAAAGATAGATAAATTTATATCTTTATGTAGTGAACTTGACGAAACTTTTTACGCAAAACAAATAAATGTAGTTATTTATTTAATTTTATAAATTATAATTTTCGAATCTCAAGTCCATCAGCAACTATTTTGGGGGCAGACGAATATATGGACAACTTTTCTCTGTTCCAATGTACCATTATATTTATATTAACTTCAACTGTCTTGGTTGCAAGCAAGTTTACGTCAGCTATTCGGCATATACGTACATATATATATAAAATAATTTAATTTAATTTTTAATATATTGTTTTCGAAGAAAATAGTATATTAAGTGTAACGCATACAAGGAAGCGTCGGAGACCCAAAAAAGTTACTTAGAATGACAAAACAAATTGATCTAGCCATGTCCGTCTGTCTGTCTGTTCGTATGTATGCAAACTAGTCTCTCAGTTTTTAAGCTACCGTGATAAAACTTTGCACAGAAACTTATTATTCAAACGGACAGCACATTGATCGGAACCGGCCGGATCGGACCACTATATCTTATAGCTACCATACAACTCGAAGTCGGTTTGGCCATATATCCCATGTTTTCAAAGCTATCGCGATGAAACTTTGCACAGATGCATATTATTCAAACATACATAACATTGATCGGAGCCGGCTATATCTTATTGCTGTCATACAACTGGAAATAAATTTAATATTTCAATAGAAAATTTAAATTCATATATAAATTCGTACAGCTAATGAAAGTGCCGCAGTGAAATTTGTCTAAAGGTTCGAAAAAAGTATAAAATCTTCGGCACGTTGAAGATAATCCTTTCCCACTTGTTTTATATAAGCAAGTTAAAGAAATAAGTTTTCTATTCAATTGAAAATAACGAATATATGTCAAAACATTGCCTCGTACTCATGATCCTTCATTTCCTGCTCCCTTTCAGCTCGCTCGCCCATTTACTCTCACTTGAGTGCCTCGCTGAATGGTTTGCCCACGATACGTGCCTTTGGCGCACAAAAGGAGCTCATTGCGGAATTCGACAACTTCCAGGATATGCACAGCTCGGGCTTTTACATGTTCCTGGCGACCAGTCGTGCCTTTGGCTACTGGCTGGATTTAGTCTGTGTGGTTTATATTGCCATCGTTACGCTCAGCTTTTTCCTCTTCTCACCTGAGAATGGTGGCGAGGTTGGCTTGGCCATAACACAGGTGCGTCTGACTATGATGAGCTCTAAGTTGAATAAAACTAACTATACTCCTCGCATGCTTTTTAGGCCATGGGCATGACGGGCATGGTGCAGTGGGGCATGCGTCAGTCGGCCGAGCTGGAGAACACCATGACTTCTGTGGAGCGTGTCGTTGAGTACGAGGATCTGGAGCCGGAGGGCGAGTTTGAGTCCAAGCCGAACAAGAAACCACCAAAGGACTGGCCCGACGAGGGCAAGATTGTGTTTGATGATCTGAGCCTGCGTTACTTCCCCGAAAAGGATGCGGATTATGTGCTGCGTGGACTGAATATTGACATCAAGGCCTGCGAAAAGGTTGGCATCGTGGGACGTACTGGCGCCGGCAAATCCTCGTTGATCAACGCACTATTCCGACTGTCCTACAACGAGGGCTCCATCATCATCGATCGCCGTGACACCAACGACTTGGGACTGCACGACTTGCGCACCCAGATTTCGATTATACCGCAGGAGCCGGTGCTCTTTTCGGGCACCATGCGTTACAATCTGGACCCCTTCGAAGAGTATTCCGATGCAAAGCTCTGGGAGTCTCTGGAGGAGGTCAAACTGAAGGAGGTCGTTGCCGAGCTGCCCAGCGGCTTGTCGAGCAAAATCTCCGAGGGAGGCGCCAACTTCAGCGTGGGTCAGCGTCAGCTGGTTTGCCTGGCACGCGCCATTCTCCGCGAGAATCGTATACTCGTGATGGACGAGGCGACGGCCAATGTGGATCCGCAAACAGATGCGCTCATCCAGAATACGATTAGGAATAAGTTCAGGGAGTGCACAGTGCTCACCATTGCTCATCGATTGCACACGGTTATGGATTCGGACAAGGTTTTGGTTATGGATGCCGGCCGTGCAGTTGAATTTGGATCGCCCTTCGAGCTGCTGACGCTCAGTGAAAAGAAGGTGTTCCACAGCATGGTCAAGCAGACGGGCGACGCGACATTCGATGCCCTGCTCAAAGTGGCACAAAAGGTCAGTAATGAATATTTGTAAAAATGATATGAGAGTGTTCCTAAATAAGATTTGATTTCGACAGGCACATGATGACAACCTGCGTTTGAAGAAGGATTCTTGACATTTCGCTGTTCCGAAGGCTTTTAAAGACTACATACTTAAGATACTGGAACCAATAACGAACCACCCGGCTGCCAATGCGCGCATACAAAAGACCTTTCTATTTGCGGAGGCCTCCAAGCAGAAACTATTAGGGTAGCAGAAACAGTAATGCAACCACAAAAACTAAAGCAAAGAATTTTTACAATACACACCACGCACACACACACACACACACACACACAGACAAGCATGTACAAATCATTTATAAGTACATAACTAAATGTTAGTTGAATTGATAGTAGATCTAGATTACGAGATGATTGACAGACAATAAGCTCAGGTTTGGGCGTGTAAATCAAATGATAAAAATTCTAGCTCAACAGGCGCATGTGAAGCCTTTAGAAGGTTGCATTGCAAATGTATAAAATGTGTTCCGTAACGACAATAACGATTATAAAATACTATAAACTGTTACGTCTAGTATTAATGTATGTGTGTTTTTATAGTAATTTATTAATGTACAGGTATACATAATAAATGTAACAATTTATTAATTTTTTATTTGATTTTTTGTTCTCTACATATTTCTTATTTTTCACTTTTTAGTTTAACATACATATTTTGCGTATAATCCTAACTAGTATATAACTGCATTTAAATCATCTACAAAAAGAGATTCAGTGCATTTAAGAACAAAAATATATCTTCCATTTGCTGCAAAACGTAAACTGATAACAAGTTAAAGACAAAATGAATTTTTAAATTCAAGTGCTAGAGAACTCACATTTAAAACTAAGAGAACGCTTTTTAAAAGCCGTATAAATATACATATTATATATTTATATTTATAAAGCAGCTGCTGTACACACGTAACTTCATCTAGGCTTTAGCTTTAGTTGACTTTATAAATAGATAATTGTGTGCTATTTGTATTTAATGTACTCCCATATCATGTGACTATTAAATCTAAACCACCAGGGACAGCCAGGCGCCAATCAAACAGAAGCCTCCAATCGTGGCATAATGCTGGAGTCGCTTCTCGCCAGTCAGGGCACGATAATACATACAGCCCGAAAAGAGTACGGTACCCATGGTCATTAGTACGCCAGTCTGGAAACAAAGAATATAATATTATAAAGCATATGAAAAATTGTTTATATGAAGCGCTGCATTTAAGTGTTAGACAATAATGTTTAGCCTGCATATTTTGATGTTAGCTTTAGTTGTTGGCTTTGAAAAACAAGAAAAATCCGAAAGAAAGCTCTACGATTTACTTATCGAATAAGGCTGAAATCCAAATTAATGACAAAAAAAAAAAACAAATTTAAACAGCGTTATTGAAGCTGTCTTTTGGTACGTTTTTTAAACATGAAAAAGATGATACAAGAATTTAGTGT
Source organism: Drosophila flavopinicola (assembly GCA_035042425.1). Classification (NCBI taxonomy): domain Eukaryota; kingdom Metazoa; phylum Arthropoda; class Insecta; order Diptera; family Drosophilidae; genus Drosophila; species Drosophila flavopinicola. Next base: position 530,941 of record JAWNLL010000471.1, on the reverse strand, counting down.
TAAGTACAAGTACATATTTCCTATACCTGAAAAATCCTATACCATATCAGCTCTGAACCTCCCATATCATCCAAAACAAATGATATTTCGTGTTAGTAATTATCGTATACAATTTCGTAATGTGGTATTGAAATTACTTTTAAGCTGCAATTAGTGGTTGTTGAACATTTAGCTTTAGCTTTGAAAAACAAACAATTTCATATACAATCTGCACATCTTATAGAACGTAAATTGAGAAACGCTTAGCAAATACCAAAAGTACACTCATGGTTCAGTTATTATTTCTCTTTTTTAAGAATTTAACTAAGCGAGTGTGTCAATTACATATACATAAAAATACATATATATATATACATATATATATATATTAATGTTGAATATCGAATGCGAATTGTGCATAAATCATCAAATCATTCAAAGAGTAACGCGAGTTGTTGTAAATTCCGTTCAGAGATTTAACTTTACAAATGATAACTAACAGAAAAGCTTTATGATGCTCAATAAACGATAAATAAACAGAATTCTACAATTAATTGCCGATACAGCAGATTTCTTGTTATTATTAAAGGGGGACAGACAGTCCCCTAAACAAAAACAAGTAAGAGTGCTGTAGTCGGGAGTGCCCGACTACGAGATACCCTGAACCCAGTCCTTACAATCATTCATACTAATCTAAGCACACACATGCTGCAGTATAAGCAGTGCAAGCGGTTTAAGCAGTTAGCTTGCTTTTTCGCTGAGCCCCACACAATGGAAAGTTAAATCTTAAATAACTTCTATGTTTATTGTCCGATCTCATTGAAATTTTTGGGGCAAGCAATTGTCGATAATATGTGTTACCAAACCAAATCACAAGGTCGTACCTTCAAAAATGCGTTTTTTGAACTTTTGGGGGGTTTGGGAGGTGGTATCCAAAAAGTGAAATATTTGTTACATGTGTATGCTATTCGAGATTATACATGCCAAGTTTGGAGCCTCTATCTTTCTTTTATAACTTTGAAGTTATGTCCCAAAAACGCAAGTCTGAAATCGAAATTTATCGATAACTTTTAAACGGTATGAGTTATCGATAAAATGAAATAAACTTGATCTGTCCCGGGATTAGGGAGAACTTATGTTCCAAATATGAAGTCTCTAGCTCTTGTAGTCTCTGATATCTGTGTGTTCATACAGACAGACAGACGGACAGACGGACAGACGGACAGACGGACAGACAGACGGACATGGCTAAATCGACTCGGCTGTTGATACTGATCAAGAATATATATACTTTATATGGTCGGAGATGCTTCCTTATGCCTGTTACATACTTTTGCACAAAACCATAATACCCTTTTTACCCATTTTTAATGGGTTCAGGGTATAAAAACACCTCACATACTCATACTTACAAAAACGGGATAGTGAGCCAAGGGCATGCACATAAGTGCGAATGAGTGCAGAAAATGTATGCGATTTGCCACATCGGCGAATGCCTGCGACTCCAGCTGCTCCTTGGGATCGCGTACATCCTTAAGGAAGTACTTGCAGTAGGCGCCCATGAAAATAGCCGATGCGCCAACCCAAGCCGGCAATGCGCACAAAATTATAGCGGCAGCCGACAATGCTACGCATGGATATATTCATAGGTTCCAGCTGAGATTGCATTCCCATTGGCATATCGTTCATGGGCATCTTCTTGGGGCGCAGTCCCTGCAAAACATAACAAAATGGTTAAATGGCATGCAAAAACAAAGCTAGACAATTGTGTACTTACTATTGAGCGCATAATCGAAGACGATGAACTGATTAGCGCGCGGCTGATGGGATTGCCAAGGGTGACGTATTCCAAAGTATCAGAGATCGACATGGTTCTGTATAGATTGAATATGTGCAATACTTTGGCGCTGGAACCAGCTAGTGTGTAATTTAGACGCTCAGACTTGAGAAGAATGGCACAGCGTTGCCGGAGTGGTGTTGAGTGGACTAATAGCCAGTTATCGATATTCGAAATTGTAAGTGTGAATGTTAATTCCAGTGTTGTGTTGATAAGATTTTAAAATTTAAATATTTCAGGTAAAAGTGTATTTGGGTATCAAAACAAATTACGGAGCAACACAAATCCACGCTGATTTGATTTTGATTTCGTGGAAGAGCTGTTATGTTGGAAAGCTGTAACGAACAGGTTATGGTATGCAATTTTGCAAAAAATAAACATTAAAGAAGATTATTTTGATAGTGAAATGTAAATTATTTGTTTGAAATTCAGAAAGAAAAATCTGCAAAAACTGCACTAGCAGTCAATCGAAATCTGCCTCGGAGCTCATTTCATTATGGCTATGTGAGTGACCAGGGTTTTTCGGTAATCCTATTTAACGGACTGCGCCATTCTGGCGCATTGGTTTTGTTTCCTATGCAACAGCTGTTGTCAATGCAAATAAAATCAAGAGACGGAGTACCCTAAAGGTATTTTTGACCAGGTCAACTGTTTTCTTCAAATAAGTGTTAATAGCCCTTTATAAACTAATAATTATTTATTCATTTAACTATTAAAGCTTATTACGACTATGGAGGAGTTGCACCCTTAAAGCCGCGCGCCAACAAGAAATGCTCCGCCGAGTCACCTCGACTGGCGCGTGGTTTCACGCGTTTAACCTTCTCGTAGTGGCACAACATATCGCGCTCTAATTTGGGCACATCGCCATTATCCCAGATCTTGACCACCAAGTTGGCCTGTGGCGCAGACATGGCCAGGGCGAACCTCAGCACCTCATAGCACAGATTAGTGATGCTCTCCTGGTCGAGCATTCGCACACCCGTCGCATTGGGCGCCATGTCGGAGAGCACGCAGTTGACTTTCCGATCCGCCAGGGCCTCCCGCAGACGCTGTTGTGCTCGTGGCGCGGTGAAGTCCATGCCGCCGAATATGGTTGCGCCGGGAACTGCATGGAAGTGCAGCAGATCTATGCTACAGACGGCACCCCGCGGAGCACGCTCCACTGCGCCGGTTGCGTTGGTGCGCTCCACGGCCACTTGTGTCCAGCTGCCTGGCGCTGCACCACAATCCAATACCACATCACCCGGCTTTAGTATTTTGTATTTATCGTCCATTTCCAGCAGTTTGAAGGCGCTGCGACAGCGGTAATTTAACATGCGTGCCTTTTCTACATAGGGATCGGCCAGCTGACGGGTGAGCCACTCCTGGGAGCTCTTGCTTCTGCCTTTGAGGTTGTGTGGCTGTTGTTTGGCATGTTGAACAGTATTTTGTGTGTGCAGGAAGCGCTTAATCAAAGAATTACTTAAATTAGCGACCGGTCGCCGCATTGTGCAACACAAACAAATCAGCTGTTGAGTTGGATTGTTGGACTATTTTTAGCGAATTTATATAGTTTGGTATTTTTAACTGAACTAGTTCTATGAGCAGTGGCTTCAAACCAAAGAGACTGTTTCTGTTTTTGTAATATTTATTTGGGTAGCAAAAAATGCAAACCCATATTTTTTATTTTAATGATCCGGTTTATTTTAATTTGCATCTATTCCTAGAACTTTCATCTGCAGACAACGTTGTCAATATATAATAGTTACATTATCCATATTATTTAGAAATGGTTGCAAGTTGGTTTTATTGAATAACTCAAAGTCAGAAGCGAAGTCAGTTTCATTAACTGCAAATGCGACTGCATCTGTAATAAATAGCTTAACAGTGTCTGTTAAGTCCGGTGTAAGTAGCCTATTGGACGCTGGTATGGTATATTTCGATGAGCAAAGTGGTATATTTGTGCTTTCAAGAATTGGTCACACTGGTAAAACACAACGCAACAATGAACGGATGAAGGAAATACGCATTAAACGTAAACCAATGCAAAAGTGTGTGAAGTGTCAAATTAAAGCGAAAAATTAATGAAAAAACGTAAAAATATGATACATTCGACAAGCAGCAAGTAATTGCAAGTGCAACCACAATCAAACGCAAATCTAATTTTTTTTCGCAGTCCCTATGCGCAATAATGACAACAACAAAATCGTCGATTTCGTCGTACAGAATTCGCAAAATGAAATATTTCGTTCGCTGTTGCGCGTTAATCTTGCTGCTGAGCGGCGTGATTGCATCAGCAGCAAAACAAACGGCAGGTGTAAATATTGTTGACTCAGCAGAAGTTGTTAGCAGCGATGAGGAAAAGACGGTAGGAGGAGGAATACACACAATGCGGGTGCATTTTGCCCCAGAATTGACAGCCCTATCTAATGAATAGTTGATGACAATTAACAAATTGTTTTTGGGCTCTCTTCATATAGGATTGTACGGACCTTGCCCGCGACGAGGAGGCGCTGATGGTGTTCTCCACGCTGGGCGGCGGGCTAACGGCAATCGATCCAATTACCAGTGAAATACGCTGGACAATAGCAGATGGTAATTAAACGCACACACATCCACACACTTACACAAACACACACGCATACATAGGTTTTAAGTGTAGTGTTTGTAATGCAATCGAATCAAGTAAGGTAACCCCATTTTACACCGCGTGCCACTCTCTTTCAAAGTGAGTAACAAAGCATATGACAGCTCTTCGCACTCTCACTCCCTCTGACCGACCGACCGACCGACCGGCAACGTCAGCGACCCCAAAAACAAACAGAAAGCAAAAAAAAAAAAACTGTTGCATCAAAACACATTTCGCTATAATTGCTAAAGAGTACAGCATATGTGTATACGGCGAAGCGCACTTCGATGAGCTCATCGCACAAAACAATAAAAGCATAGCATGTGGAATATGTAAATGTATGCAATATATAATAGATGTAGAGAGCAGCAGCGGCCGGCGGAGATGCCGTTGCTTTATTCTGAACTCTCACCAGCTCTCCTGTTATTGTTTTTTTTTTCTTCTGTTTCGCTGATAACAGAGCGCACGTACAGAACATGTTCAAATACAGATTCATATATGTATGTGTGTGTGTGTGTGTGTTTGTTGGCATATACATACATACATATGTATGTATGTATGTATGTATTTGTATACATGCGCAATCTTGACGCGCCACGCTCGCAGCATAGAAGTAAAGTTCTTTCAATTAAATTGCCAACACAACGAGATATCGCCGTCTGACGCTAAGTTGTTGTTGTTGTTGTGGTTGCTGTTATTAATTTTCCTTTATTTAAACGTATTTGATTTTGCGGGCTTTTTTTATGGCTTGTCACCAGGTGGTAGTGGGCTATTTAGATGGCTATTTAGAGCGATTAAATTCAAATTACACAGCACATGGCTATAACCAGTCTGATTGTTGTTTTTACTCAAAATGACATTAGTTCCCATCTGTATACTTATTCTCCATATGTGTATGAGTCAGTCTGAATGGCCGTAATGGAACTGAACTCAATTTGTTCTTCACTTAAAAATAATACAATTTAAATTGTATTGAATTTCCATTATTATGCAGTAGTTGGTCAGAAAGTAGAAATTTTAGAATTTTATTGGCTATTTTTAAGTATTTTTGAATATATATGATTAGAAATATGATTAGTTAGTTAGATATGTACATTGTGCATGTTATAAATAAATATACATTTATTTTGATAAATATGTAGTAAAATACGAAATTAAACTGTGTTTCGTTGTCATTTTCGAGTTTCACCTGTTGTTTCCGCGAATCATTCAAAATGAATGCGATCAAAGACAAATGGAAAATAGGTCAATTCATAATGGTAGTCCCTGACACTAAGACAAATACAACATTCAGTGTGGGCTATGAATGTTTAACTGCGTTTTTAAGCTGACTGGCTAAGGGTCAGTTTTTCTTATTTATTCATTCGTAACACAAAACTAAATGTTTACTAACAACAGAGTTATGTATTGGTGTAAGCCGAATAAACTTTTTATAATTAATTACAGGGTATATTTATGACCCATGATTAATTTATTGCTTGGCATTGTTAAAGGAAAAATACATATCGTTGTAGTTGAGTTTTATTTTTTATGTTTTCGCTCGCTAAATGCTTGCTATAAATAGTGTTATTTTTCTTGTTTTTCTATTGATTGCGTGCTAGAATTTGCATTATCAACTTATAATAATATATACATATGTATACTGTTCAAGTGTCGCGTTTCTATCTTGAAAATCCAGGCAATTGTTTATTACACCCTGATTTTTATGATGTACTCTATAATCATCATCCGGTACAGCACAAAATGCTACGCCCCCTAAAAAAAGATGGCTTGTTGCGATAAATGCACATGTACTATACATATGTTTGTTATATATAGCGTAGTATATACTATGTATTACAAATTGAATATTAGACGCCTTTTTTTCTGTTTGGTCATTTTCATATTTCCTAGAATTCATAATTTCAATGGAAAAAAACACATGTGTTGAGCATCTGAGCTTGATTTTCTAAGCAAGTGCAGGTATTTCAAATAATTTAATGCTTGAATATAAATGGAACTACGTACATTAACATCAAGGTATATAACAGGGTTACAAATAATGTTCTGCTTGAAATTATAAACGCTTAAATATGATTAGTCTTGCATTATTTTATTCAGCCAGCCATAGCTAATTTGTATATGTATTAACATATACACATATGTCATATTATTTATATTGATTTATCAGTCTAGATATGGCCACTAGCTATTACCTCATCACATGTTCAAATGGAGCGCTCTCTGGCGATATTCGTTTAGAATCCAGATGCTAATTAAAGTGGCCGGTGAGACGAGTTAAATGACCTGGCTTGGAGAAATTGCCTGCCCCAAAACACTCTCCATATTTGTACCCTTTGTTTCTCTCTCTCTCTCTCTCGCTCTCTCTCTCACTCTCTCGCTCTCTGTCTGTCTAATTAACACCAGGCTGTTGTGGGTTAATTATGTGATAAGGCTCAGCACGAGAAATGCGCGCGCTCAGCCAAGTGTTGATAAAGTCAACGAGAAATTGTTGTTCAGTTAGTTCTTGTTGCCGACTACCCGCAACAAATATAATTCTACTTACAACGACATATACACCGTAATAGCCTATTTGGCTGTTGTTGTTGCTGCCTGCATTTTATGATATCCCAGTGTTGAAGTGCCAGCCATTTTGTTGCTGTCAGTGACAAATGGTATATATGGTATATATAATGTTATGTCGCCCGGTAATAAGTCACACTCTGACATGCGTTTACCAATTCTATAATGGAAATTCTATGATAATGTCTACTCTTCTTACACTCCTGCTAAAAATATTGAGCTTTAAGTGTGGGTGTTTTCTTTAGAATCATATCTTAATTTTTTGGACATATTTGGGGCTTTTCAAAAATTTAGCTCTTCTGTCTTGAGATGTAAACTAGAATAATATATTTGTAACATTAAATATCAAACTTATTTTGGACTTCGCATTCAATATCCTTTGTAGACTTTCGAACTCCCATAACAGTGCCAAAAGTAGAACGACTTTCATGAATATACCATTTGCATAAAGTTATATATTGCAATTACTCATATTGTAAATATAGAACTTTTTCATTTAATCAATTGATGGTACAAAAATTAGTATGGTATCTCTTGCTTAAGTGTATGAATATTTGAAATCTTTATTGTATAGATAATAGCACAGGCACATGCACTTGCCATAGCAAATATGTGCTCAAGTGTGTCGAGACACCCAGTATCAATAAAGTATTCGTGCCTTTTATCTTTGAATTTGCTGTTGACTTTGCGTTTGCTCTTTAATTTATTTTAATTTATAATTATATTCCATTTCAGATCCGCCCATTGTCGCGGAACCACAGCAAAATGTACAGGTTCCACATTATCTGCCCGATCCCAGGGACGGCAGCATTTATCAGCTCGGTCAAATGGGAAGCCTGAAAAAGCTGCCTTATACCATACCCCAGTTGGTGGCCAATGCGCCCTGTCGCTCCTCCGATGGCATTCTGTACTCGGGCAAGAAGAGCGACACCTGGTACATGGTTGATCCGAAGACGGGTCGGCGGGAGAAGGTCATGGGCTTTGGTGATGCCAACATGGATGGCCAGGATGGCGAGCAAATTGGCTGGGCCACCTCACGAGCCATCTACTTGGGACGCACGCAATACACGGTCATGATGTATGACAGCCAGGCCAAGGATAAGAATGTTAAGCCCTGGAACATTACCTTCTATGATTACAATGCGCTCAGCGCACCGCCAGAGTTGGCCAAGGAATATGGTAAGCAAACAGTGGTTGCTCAATAACTATAACGATTTGCTTTTAGATTCATCCCAATTTTCTAATAATTTAAATTTAATTTAGTCTTACGATTTCTATAGATTTGTTTTTAGAGGCGAATCCAATTATTTCAGAAAGTATTTTTACATTAAAAAATCTTCAATATTTTATATATATTCATTGAAAAAGACAAATTGCATATATTAAATTGCATTCAATTATTGACAATTCGAAGCTACTACTTGTTATTTATTTGTTATTTGTTTTGCAAGCTCAAGCTTTTGAGTTATGGCCCTAGTCATAAAATAGTCTGAAATATAAGTTTTTTAAATGAGGTAAAATAGATTACTACTTAGTTTTAATTTAAAAAATTGCATAAAATTTACCATTTGTTATAATTGAATATTTTATTTATTTATTTACTTTCTTTGTATTTCTTAACTATTTTTATACCCTGAACCCATTAAAAATGGGTAAAAAGGGTATTATGGAGTTGTGCAAAAGTATGTAACAGGCATAAGGAAGCATCTCCGACCATATAAAGTATATATATTATTGATCAGTATCAACAGCCGAGTCGATCTAGCCATGTCCGTCTGTCTGTCCGTCTGTCTGTCTGTATGAACACACAGATATCAGAGACTACAAGAGCTAGAGAGTTCATATTTGGAACATAAGTTCTCCTAATCCCGGGACAGATCAAGTTTATTTCATTTGATCGATAACTCGTCGCATTCAAAAGTTATCGATAAATTTTGATTTTAGACTAGCGTTTTTGGGACATAACTTCAAAGTTATAAGAGCTAGAGACCCCAAATTTGGCACATGTATAATCTCGAATAGCATACACATGTAACAAATATTTCACTTTTTGGATACCACCCCCCAAACCCCCAAAAGTTAAAAAAACGCATTTTTGAAGGTACGACCTTGCAATTTGGTTTGGTCACACATATTATCGACAATTGTTTGCCCCAAAAATTTCAATAAGATCGGACAATAAACATAGAAGTTATTTAAGATTTAACTTTCCATTGTGTGGGGCTCAGCGAAAGAGCAAGCTAACTGCTTAAACCGCTTGCACTGCTTGTACTGCTTGTACTGCAGCATGTGTGTGTTTAGAGTAGTACGAATGATTGTAAGGACTGGGTTCAGGGTATCTCGTAGTCGGGCACTCCCGACTAGAGCACTCTTACTTGTTGTATGTTGCCTGATCTGATTTCTTCCTCTCGTTACAGAATACATTCACTTGACCACCACAAGCAATGGCCAGATAGTAACGCTGGATCGCAAACAGGGTAAATTTTTGTGGCAACGCGATCTGAACAGTCCCGTGGTGGCGGCCTTTCTGCTGGGTCCCGATGGACTGCTTAGTGTGCCCTTTACGACAGTCTCGGATGAGGCCTATCAGGCCATACTTGAGGAGTCGAAGACTGGCAATGTGAACACTGTCAAACTATTGTAAGCATTTACCTAATTTGTATTCAAATCAAGCGCTATAACTTTTCCCTGCCCCACAGTCAATCCCTTTACGTAGGTGAGCATCAGCGTGGTCTCTACGCGCTGCCTTCGCTGGTGGATAAGAATACGCCCCGCATTTCCACAACGCCGCCCATTAAGTTGCTCGACGGACCCGGTGACCAAAAAGACAGCGACCGAAAAGACAGCGATCCACGCACCATTTATATCAATGACGTCCTGCAAGAAAATGCCGGCATTATTTTGGGCCACTATAATATGCCCAATGAGGTTAAACAGGGCAATTTGCATTTGTCGCCAACGCCGTTGGCCAACAAGGATGTGCACAGCTTGGCCACAATACACAACTATAACGATGGCTACGGCCTGTTGGCTAACAATGAAAAGAACGCCGCAGATATTGGCGTGCAAACGGAGCCAGAGGTGGTGGAGATTACTATAGAAACCGGCCGCTCCAACACCATAAACCGCACCAAGACCATTATTCTCGCCAACAGCAACAAGGTGCAGGCCTTCATAAACGAGTGGTTCATGGACCATCCCAGTGGCAAGGTGCATCAAATACTGATTGTCATCGTTATGGGCATGATTGCCCTGTTCTGGTACACGTGCAGCACTATGCGAGAGCTGCAGAAGCAGAGCGAAAATGGCTCAAAGACGATGGCACAGCAGGCGGCAACGGGGGGCAGTGGAAACGGCAGCAGTGGCAGCAATGGCAGCAACATCAGCGCTCAGGATCTGCAGGATCTAGGCAACGGGCATGTGCGCGTGGGCAAGATAAGCTTTAACTCCAACGAGGTGCTCGGCAAGGGCTGCGAGGGCACCTTTGTCTTCAAGGGCAACTTCGAGGAGCGCTTTGTGGCCGTGAAGCGACTGCTGCCGGAGTGCTTCACCTTTGCCGATCGTGAGGTGGCTCTGCTTCGCGAGTCCGATGCCCACGAGAATGTTGTGCGTTATTTCTGCACCGAACAGGATCGACAGTTCCGCTATATAGCCGTGGAACTGTGCGCGGCCACGCTGCAGGATTACACCGAGGGCGATCGTTCGTTGGAGCTGCGCCAGAACATTGATATTTGGCAGGTGCTCGTCCAATCAGCCGCTGGACTCAGTCATCTGCATTCACTGGATATTGGTAAGTGGGATCTCGACCTATTTTTATACCCTGAACCCATTAAAAATGGGTAAAAAGGGTATTATGGGTTTGTGCAAATGTATGTAACAGGCATAAGGAAGCATCTCCGACCATATAAAGTATATATATTATTGATCAGTATCAATAGCCGAGTCGATCTGGCCATGTCCGTCTGTCTGTCCGTCTGTCCGTCTGTCCGTCTGTCCGTCTGTCCGTCTGTCTGTCTGTATGAACACACAGATATCAGAGACTACAAGAGCTAGAGACTTCATATTTGGAACATAAGTTCTCCTAATCCCGGGACAGATCAAGTTTATTAAAATTTATCGATAGCTCGTCCCGTTCAAAAGTTATCGATAAATTTCGATTTTAGACCAGCGTTTTTTGGATATAACTTACAAGTTATAAGAGCTAGAGGCCCCTAATTTGACATGTATAATCTCGAATAGCATACACATGAACAAATTTTTCACTTTTTGGATACCACCCCCAAACCCCCCAAAAGTTAAAAAAACGCATTTTTGAAGGTACGACCTTGCAATTTGGTTTGGTCACACATATTATTGACAATTGTTTGCCCCAAAAATTTCAATAAGATCGGACGATAAACACAGAAGTTATTTAAGATTTAACTTTCCATTATGTGGTGCTCAGCGAAAAGCAAGCTAACTGCTTAGACCGCTTGCACTGCTTGTACTGCTTGTACTGCAGCATGTGTGTGTTTAGATTAATATGAATGATTGTAAGGACTGGGTTCAGGGTATCTCGTAGTCGGGCACTCCCGACTAGAGCACTCTTACTTGTTCATATTACGATCGGATATTAGAGTTAACTTCTAATTTCTGAATAGTTATAGTTTCTTAAATGTTTTTTGGGTGTTGATATTGATATTGGTCTAGTCTTCTGTTTTAAATCTGAATATAATTTAATATACGATCCTCCTATACTCTAAAATTTCTTGTCCAAACTGATAAATTAAATAATAATCCCAACATTTTGACAAATTCACATCAAGATAAAACTAGTATAACGTATACCTCGTAGACCTTCGTGTTATTTATAAATTTTTGTTTATACACTTTTTCATCAAATTCCATTTGCAATAAAAGTTGTATTTTTAAAAGTTATAATATTATTTTATTGATGATTTTTTTTGAATGTGTGCAACTGTTAATTTAATTTTCTGTATCATTGAATATATATGATAAATAAATAATCAACATAATTGTCTTCTGCTGCAGTTCATCGCGATATAAAGCCACAGAATGTGCTGCTCTCACTGCCAGACCCAAAGGGCAAGGTGCGTGTGATGATCTCAGACTTTGGTTTGTGCAAGAAACTCAACTTTGGACGCACCAGTTTCTCTCGTCGTTCCGGCGTCACGGGCACCGATGGCTGGATAGCGCCTGAAATGATGCGAGCTCAGAGAACTGTAAGTGTTAAACATACAAATTATTTGCAATTGTAACTCATTCTGGTGTTGTTTGCAGACGACCGCTGTGGACATATTCTCACTCGGATGCGTTTACTACTACGTGTTGAGCGGTGGTCATCATGCCTTTGGGGACACTCTCAAGCGCCAGGCGAACATACTCTCGCATGAATACAATCTGGCCAAGCTGCGCGCCGAGGATGACAGCGAACATAGTAAAATTGTATGCATGAGATATTATAATATACCATTCGAGATTACTATATGTGTACATAATTCCTTAGGTACTGGCGGAGCAGCTTATATCCGACATGATACACAGGGATCCGCAGTCGCGTCCTCCGGCGCGCTGCATTGGCAATCATCCGCTCTTCTGGGAAGAGCCCAAAATGCTCGGCTTTCTGCAGGACGTCAGCGATCGTGTGGAGAAGCTGCAATTTCACATCGAGCCACTCAAGTCGCTAGAAAAGAATGGTCGCATTGTGGTCCTCGACGACTGGAACATGCATCTGGATCCATTGATAACAGATGATCTGAGAAAATATCGCGGCTACATGGGCGCCAGTGTGCGAGATCTACTGCGCGCCTTGCGCAACAAGAAGCACCATTATCATGAGCTCACTTCAGAGGCACAGGAACTGCTCGGCTGCATACCGCACGAGTTCACCAACTACTGGGTGGATCGGTTTCCGCAACTCATCTCACATGCGTATCATGCGTTCAGTATTTGCTCGAATGAGCCCATCTTTAAGCCTTACTACAGCACCGGCTACCATTTTTCGCGACCCTGGTACTTTGATGCTGACGATGCGCTGTTTCCCATGCTGATGCGGGATCCCAAGCCGTTGGCCAAAACGGGCAGTCCCAAGAAGACGCCTCCGCCGTCGCAGTCCTCGTTGTCGCTGGCGCAGCAGCAGCAGCTAAAGCAGCGCAAGGGAGTTTACAACTTTCGCAAGCCCATCGAGGATCTAACGCCCGGCGTGGGACTGCAACGCAATCTGGATCCGGATGCGCAGGGCCTGGATTCCGATGTGGGCAAACGCGATGTTTTTGCCAATTTTAAATTTCGCCGCTCTAAACCGAGTAATCGCAACTATGCAGCTGGCGCCAAGGAGCAGGAGAAGGAGAAGTTTGTCAGCTGGACGCTGCCGACGGCCACGATGGATTAGCAGTAGAGTCCAATAACTACAAACAGCACTTTAATAGTTGTAAATCGTTTATTACATTTAATATTATTATTTTTATTATAAATAGTATAATTTTTATAATTTAAACTGTGCAATTTTTCTATGCAACTATTCCAAAACAATTCCCATGCAATTTTCATGTTCTTAGCTAAATCTATCAAAAACGGACTGACCGAAATTCAAGCGAGAGAAAAGCTAAACCTATTTTCATATAAATATATATATGTATGTATAAAAAAAGTCTAGGCATGTGAAAAGATATGAAAAGTGTGTCTATCGAATGCACGCAATTTAACTGTGATAATTTGATGTAGTTCTGTTTAATGCCCAAGTGCAAATTTATATAGAAAATAGTGCAAGTTTTATATACCTATATTGTATGTATTGGTTAAGTGACCCAAGAATGAAGAAAGTACGAAAGAGAGATGAAGAGTATTCTCTGGAGCGTAACTTAAAGCTTAGTTATAATTATTATTCAAATAATGCACTTAGTATTAAACATTTCGTATCAGCAAAACAAAACTTTTGACCTATGCATAATTCTATCCCTTTCAACAGCCACATTTGCATTTGATAAATTAAATAAAAAAGTAATATAATTATAATAAATTGATTCTATTTATTTATTTCGTACAAATAACTGCATTTTCGGTTTGAAATGCTATAACAATGTAAAATCAAATAACGAAATTTGGCATTATGGGTTTTGTTTAACAGATTCATAAATAGATTTTTGTTTAAAAATTAACAATCATAAATACATTTTGATAGTACTTTCAGCTAACACAAGAGATTTTGTTTCTTTAGAAGAAAATGATTTTTAACTAGAATTTGTTTACGTAATTTTTTGTTTCACTTTGGCGTAGTTTTTTTGTTTCTTCATCATATCAACAGAGTCTGTCTGGTTAAATCCTTCTGTCTAATAGGAAGGCTTCTTTAGCGCAATCATTTCGTGGTGCAGGCAATGCTTGAAGGCATCCCAGCCCTCCGACTTGGCTATGGACTGTAAAACAATAGTTTCGGTTATTATTTAATGCTAAGGATAGACAAACAGAGTTTCAAGATTCAGTGCGAAATATTTGGAGATACGGCAAGTTTATGAGAGAAAGTGAAATTGATTGGGGCTCACACTGATACAAACCAACCTTATATTGGTCATCGGTGAATTTTACTTTCTTAAAGCGCATCTCTATGATATCATCATCTTGCTAAAGTATAATAAGAAAGCACGAGTGTTTGCTAATCATGCCACAATGACTAAATTGTAACTTTGGACTTGGGTTGATCGGTGTGGGCATACATATGAGTCATATTCTTCAAAAGCAATAACAAAAATATTTGATTAGCTGATCAACAAAAACGAGATAATTAAGAAATGAAGGCAATGACTTTTAAGACTATGAAAGGCGCGAAAAAAAAACAAACTCTTAAATTGATTGAGGTATTCCTGCAAATCGGTGCACTAATTTAACTTAAAAACAACAAATGATAATAAACATTAAACAATTTAACTTTTTGTGTAGAACATAAGCCGAACCGAAAGATTAATTGCAGGAATATCTCTAATATATAATAATGCAAGGCAAATTGATGAATGGAAAACACTTTTTAAACTGAAACAGAAAATAAAAAGCCAATTTATTGTGCATATAGAATTTTTAATATGTTTATGGCCAATTAAGAACTAAAATAATATGAATAAATGTATAAAATGAGTTTCTTTTTAACCAATTGAGTCGTTAAACAACTGGTCACAATACAAAACAAACAAGTGTGTGTAATTAAAGTTAATTAAATATTAAAGCTTAAGCGCAAACAGAGATTAAGGCTTACAAACAAAACACATACGCAAATGAGGCACATACAAAAATACACACACATTAGCGATAACAACAAAAACAAAAGCTGGTTTAGTTAATGCCACAGCGCATCGCTGTCAATGTAGAAATCCAAATGGCGACAGACGCTATGTCGCCAGGCTTGGAACATGGGATACTCGGGATCGTCGTATGCATCCAGTGCCTCATTGTAATCAAAGAAACGACCACTTACTCTGAACCCACGATGCAAGCGATCCTTCATAATGGCTATGAACTCCTTATAGTGCAACAGACCATCGCCATCCGCATCGAATATGGCAAACACTGTATCAATCATATGCTGGCTGAGACTATAGCCAGTGCAGATCTTTGCAGCGCGCGCGAATTCATCTGTGAACGGAAAGTACATTGATGATTAATCTGAATGAGAAATTGTAGATCTGAATGTAGTTCGCAAACTATATGGATCTAATTTAATTATACTCTTTTCGAAGAAAATAGTATATTAAGTTTGTGCTGAAGTTTGTAACGCATAGAAGGAAGCGACGGAGACCCCCAAAAGTTACTGCCAGTATGCTTGGAATGACAAAACAAATTGATCTAGCCATGTCCGTCTGTCTGTCTGTCTGTTTGTATGCAAACTAGTCCCACAGTTTTTGAGCTATCGGTATAAAGCTTTGCACAGAGACTTATTATTCAAAGGGACAGCACATTGGTCGGAACCGGCCGGATTGGATCACTATATCTTATAGCTGCCATACAACTGGAAGTCGGTTTTGGCCATAAATCCCATGTTTTCAAAGCTATCGCGATAAAACTTTGCACAGATTCATATTATTCAAACATACATAACATTGATCGGAGCCGGCTGGATCGGATCACTATATCTTAAAACTGCCATACAACTGTAAATAAATTGAATATTTCAATTCAAATTGATATGATATGCAGAGTAAAAATTGTCTAAACGTTCGAAAAGAGTATAAAATCTTTGGCACGCCGAAGATAATCCTTTCCCACTTGTTTTTAATAGCCTTGTTCTTTCTATGCGAAAGAATAACAATTCAAATGAAAATTAAATTTCTATATATCATATATTGTCGCATCTATATATGTTATATAATATTTGCTTACCCTTAGATATAGCACGATCGGCCAGAGTGTACATGCGCATAGCTATAGTAAAGTCATCCAGATTATTGAGAAAATGACAAAAGTCACGAAAATCATTGAACGAAATGCCCTTCTCATCCTTGACGCGCTGCAGCAAACGCTCCAGGAAGACATCATACTCATCCGTGGCCAGATATGTATATCGCAACAGAATCTTGGCAAAGTCTAGCTCCGTTATGAAGGTCTGGCCCTTGGAGAACTCATTGAACTCCAGTTCGAGCACCTCCGTCTGCAGGTTGTCCATGAAGCGATAGAAGTTATCATAGTTGATGACACCAGTGCCACGCTTGCCGAACAGATGCAGCTGCAGGGTGGTGGACACCACATGACGCCGCTGCAACCCCTCACCATCGTTCACATAATCACGCTGGAAAGTTGGCATGCAAAAGAGATATATTGGATATATTGGATTTAGATGTAATGCGCTCATACATTAGTCACACCGTAAGTCGCAGGCACATGCTCAACCTTACCTCGAGTGGAGTTTCATCTATTTCCTCTGCACTTTGTGGCAGGTGGTCTCCATGTTTCTCTTTCCAAGCGCCGCTGAATATGCGCTCCATCTGGGATTTTTAATATGTACAATACGAAGGGATGGGGCATTGTAGGATAGTTTGGAGGGTAGTTAGATTGGGAGAGAAGAATAGTTAGGTTGGGTTTAGTAAGGGCCACAGTTTGGTTTGTTTTTCGGTTTTGATTATGAGGGTTTTGTAAAGAACGTAAAGAACAAAACGTAATGTCATTGCATAACGTAACAGAATTTAAAAAAAGCATACAAAATTTACAAGCTTATATAAAATACCAGGCAAGTGTACAGCTTTGTACGTAACGGAATACATAATATAACATAACGCAACGAAACATAACGTAACGTAAAGTAAACGAAACTAAGCTAAGCTTCTACGTATGCTTCTTACGCATATTTTACAACGTTGAGCGCAATTTTTGCCGAAAGCAAAGCTGAATGGCTTATATTGGTTCAATTTCTCGTTGACTTACAAGACCCTTGGGTCGTACAGTTGGTAGGGTTTTAACTTGTGGCTGCTCTTCATAGTGTACTAAACGTCGCAGCTGAATTATATTATTAAATAAATTATATTATCAACAAAATATACATAAATAAAGAAATTATTTATAGAATAAAGCTATGCTTGAATAGTGCTTACTTCCTGTCGCTAATGCTGGCTATTTATATTTGAAAAGAATTTTTTACTATTAAAAAAAAAAACCTAACAAAAAATCAAATATAGCTTACAATTTCCTTAGTTTTTGGTTCCACATCTTGTATGGATTTGAATGCGCCGGCCAAAATGGAAATAATCTATTAAATCAAGGAAATAAATGTATATGTAAAAAACAAAAATTAAAGAAATAATTTAAAATAAACAAGTAAGAGTGCTCTAGTCGGGAGTGCCCGACTAGGAGATACCCTGAACCCAGTTCTGACATCCATTCATACTTGCCTAATAGTGTGCATACATACAAGCACACACATACTGCAAGCAGTGCAAGCGGTTTAAGCAGTTAGCTTGCTTTTCGCTGAGCCCCATACAATGGAAAGTTAAATCTCAAATAACTTCTGTGTCTATTGTCCGATATTACTGAAATTTTTGGGACACACAATTGTCCATAATATGTGTGACCAAAACAAATTGCAGGGTCGTACCTTCAAAAATGAGTTTTTTGCACTTTTGGGGGGATTGGGGGTTGGTATCCAAAAAGTTAAATATTTGTTACGTGTGTATGCTATTCGAGATTATACATGCCAAATTTGGGGCCTCTAGCTGTTATAACTTTTAAGTTAAGGCCCAACAGCGCTAGTCTGAAATCGAAATTTATCGATAACATTTAAACGGGACGAGTTATCGATAAAATGAAATAAACTTGATCTGTCCCGGGATTACGAGAACTTATATTCCAAATATGAAGTCTCTAGCTCTTGTAGTCTCTGATATCCGCGTGTTCATACAGACAGACGGACGGACGGACGGACAGACAGACAGACGGACATGGCCAGATCGACTCGGCTGTTGATACTGATCAATAATATATATACTTTATATGGTCGGAGATGCTTCCTTATGCCTGTTACATACATTTGCACAAAACCATAATACCCTTTTTACCCATTTTTAATGGGTTCAGGGTATAAATAGTACAAATTATAAAGGTTACACATCGAGCAGACACACGTTCTACATTTATAATTAACTTTACTTACGACCAGAAATTCGGCCTTATCAACGCGTTGATTACCATCCGTGTCGAACATATTGAAGGCAATGCGAAAGCCTGATTTGGGTTCTGTAAAAATATGATATAGTATTAAGGTAATGCCAAAGCTACTCCAATAATATAGTTATCATCGAAACCTAGTTACAAAAACACAGAAGGTGAACTTAAATTATCCTCTTTTTTTCATTTAAGGTGAAATAGCTTTACGAACCGAGCTATTTGTGTTTTTTCACTACACTAACACTACTTTACACTAAAACACTGGTCATCTAATACAGTAGATAGTTTTCATTTACAAATTTCAAATCTCTGACACCGATTTTTATAGAATATTTGTATACACATTTTGAAAAACTAATATTCAAGCCCATAATATATTTTTTCCCATTTACAGGGATGTCAAAGATGTAGTATTATCCCATTTTAAAGTCAAAGCTCCTCTAAAATTTGCATATATCTATTCTGTATTGGGCCTGGAATGGTTTCGCTACTTACTCGTCAAGATGGAGAGCAAAAACAAATACTCCGTATAGGAAACAATGCCTGTCAAGAATATATAAACAGATATTAATAAACTTTAAGACTGACAATAATTTTGTACACACACCTTTATCTCTGAGATTGCGAAAGAGGCGAGAGGAACCCTTTTTGACAGCGGGCGTATTATCCCGGTATTTGTCAACCTCATCGCCGCTGAGTACTCGGCGCTTCAAACGAGCTGAAAGATATTCGATTAGGTAAATTATTTAAATATCTTATATACTTACGTCTGGGCTCCTGTTCCACCACAGACTCCAAGAAATCCTGTGGCGTCATATATAGCTGATCGTCGTACTCCACGGAGGCGAACTTAATAAAGCGCCTCTCCCGCGCCGTTAGTTTGATATTCTCCAAGTCGATCTCATCGCGGTGCTTTATTGATAGACAATAAGAGATGAATCGTTGGGTAATTTGATATGCTGCGTACACATATGGCGTATGGAATATATAATTGGCATAAATCAGCGACTGATTCGATCGCCTTAATTTCCGCCGCTTGCGCACAAAGGCTGAGACGACAATAACCGATCGATATCGGAACACTGACTGAGCGTCTGGTGACGTTTTGATTAATGTTTAAGCGGTACTTGAACTGCATGCGAAAACCCCTTTATACATATCCGAGTATTTCACATTTGCAGTCTGTTGTGTGTGGCTTTAAACTGTGATATTGACGAGCGGTCTGCAGCCTGGACAGCCTGGACAGGATTCCCACGTTAAGCATGGCTAATCAGGCGGAGCCAATAAAGTGCCAAATTGATTTGGCCACAAGACTTTTTTGGGGGTGGGCGGCGCACATATAATAAATTGGCTTAAGCTACATAAATCTGACATTTAATGCCACACACACGAAATGTAGTCAGTGGCCGCCCCCAAAACGAATGACTCAATTTTCAGTCTGGGGCAAATGTCCCAAAAAGCAAATAAATAAAACAAGAACAACATTTTTAACTTTAGAGTTGAGCGCAGACGACGGCCATATACTCTGTTTTCAGTTGTGTATTTTACAAACAAATTGTGAAGAGACTAATTTTTTACCATATTCATTTCAACTACTAGACATTTTCCCAATTAATCAACCTTTAAAGAATGGCTTTAGCAATAAAAACATAATTAAAACATGTACTGGGGCTTATTTATTAAATTTCAAGTAACAGTCGACGCATAAGTTAAAAAATATAAAACATGTTTTTAAAAATTACATTTAATTAATGAAGATTGGTTGAATTGTCAGACGAAAGAAATCAATTTTAAGGGTACAATTAAATAAAAATAAAATAAAATAATTAACAATAAAAGTGGAGTGAGTTGATAAAGAGGGTAAACATATAAACATATTATTTAAAAGACGAAGGAGTAAAACAAGAAAGTGGTGAAAGCGAAAATGCAAAAAAGAGACTCAAGTGGAGATTTCAGATAAAAGAGATGGATCTTTGCTTTAAGCACAGAATTCTTAATTTGTTTTTACTGTAGCTCTAAAACGTTGGGAAATATAGTCTTACTTAAGATAGTCTTATAGGTTATTATCATAAAAATGTCCACTCTCATTGGCTGTGACAAAAAATCCAAATACTTGGATTGATGCAAGTTGTAAGTCTGTACCGTCGGTAAAAATGGATAGACAACCAGATAGGAATTGCACAACAACCACAACATACGCTTTCTAACTATTTGGGAACAGTGTATAATAATCATAATAAGACAAAGGCCGGTGCGCAATTTGAATGTTAGACATGTGCAACAGTCGCAGTGGCAACAGAAACAGCAGCAGCAGCAGCAGCAGCAGCAGCGGGGCAACTTGACGCCCACGCTTCGCAATTGTTTGGTGTGTTAATTCTTCATAACTGGGCTGACATCATCCAGACCAGGCAGGAGCAGAGACGCTGCCGCAGGCGCTGTCTGTTTATAGGCAACAATTAAAAGCCATTCATCATCATCAGACGCAGTCGTCGGCGTCGTTTCGCTGTCATAACTTGGCTCAGGGACTTGGCACATGTCAGGGACGCTGTGGCCCAAAAGAAACCACGCCTGCGTCTGGCATTGGGCCATTGGTGGGCGTATCCGAATCAAAAATCCACAATCCAGCATCCAACATCCAACATCCAACTCCACACCAGCCAGATCGATTGATAGATAAATTTCTGTGGTAACTGGCACTCTCGCGTGTCAGCAGCGTTCCGCTTACAAATGTTGTCAGGTGCGTGGGCGGAGTTCGCAGCTACTATTTGGCCACTTCATCATCTAACCAAATGCACTTTTCATTCTTCATGTTGCTGTTGTTGTTATTGTTGTTGTTTCGCTTTTCGAGGTGTGTGGCAAGCAACAAACACAACTCAAATTCATAAAGAATTTTTGTGTTGCATTCATGATGAAATTAATGCAAAGCCAATCATATATTCAGGGGCATTGCGATTGTGCGATATGGGCATGTAAAATAAGCTTCAAAATGTCGCTTAGAAGAGTAGTGCTCAGAGCTAGAGATGCCCCGGTATCCACAACCAAAAAGTGACAAGATAAGGGCTAGACATAAGAAAAGGCAACCTTGAAAACAGATCTTTATACCCTGAACCCATTAAAAATGGGTAAAAAAGGTATAATGGTTTTGTGCAAAAGTATGTAACAGACATAAAGAAGCAGCTCCGACCAAATAAAGTATATATATATTCTGGACCAGTGTCAACAGCCAAGTCGATCTAGCCATGTCCGTCTGTCTGTCCGTCCGTCTGTCTGTCTGTATGAACACGGGATATCAGAGACTACATGAGCTAGAGACTTCATATTTGGAATATAAGTTCTCGTAGTCCTGGAGCAGATGAAGTTTATTTAATTTTATTGATAGCTCGATAGCTCGTCCCGTTCAAAAGCTATCCATAAATTTCATACCATCGTTTTTGGGCCATCACTTAAAAGTTATAATAGCTGTAGGCCCCAAATTTAGCATGTCTAATCTCAAATAGCATACACATGTATCAAATCACTTTTTTTATAATACCCCCAATCCACGCATTCTTGATGTTATGACAATTAGATTTAATAACACATTTTATTGCCAATTGTATGCCCAAAAGATTTCCATATTGTGGGGCTCAGTAAAGAAGCATGTCAACTGCTTGCTTGAAGAAGCAAGGTAACTGCTTAAGCTGCTTGCAGGATATGAATGTTTGTATATACATATGTGATAGGTAAGTATGAATGAATGTAAGAGATGGGTTCGAGAGCAGTCTTACTTATTTTGGTTCGGCAATACCTAAATAGATGAGCTCGTCAGCGCTGTGCGTGAAACAACAAGAACTTTCCATTGAAAATATGAGCTTGAATAGAATTGTCTTAGCATACTGCAATTTGCCTTTGCAACTCTCCATATCTTCAAGCAACTAAGCCGGTTTAAATTCTACCCCACATGCTGATGCCGATGCTTTTGCAAGATGCCAAGGTACACTACGTACTTTGATTTTGAAACAAAATGGGTTTTTTATACGGTTTTGCTAGGAGTAGGACCTTGATCTTTGTTTTTTCTTTTATCACGTAGTTAACACTTAATTTTGAGCTAAATGCAAGATTCATCAGATTTTTTGACGGGGCATAATTAGCACGTTTTTTTGAGACATAAGGATCGGATGAGTCCGGGTGTACAAATTGTATGTGCTCAATTTTTTTTTCTTATTGAAATCAATTAAAAGTAGCTATATCGACTTGGTTATTAAGATTTTATATTCTTCAATAATACACAATTTAAATTGTTTGCCTATATAAAATTTCTAATATCAAAGCAAACAACGAAAACCATGTCAACTAAAAATACAGCCTATCCCTAACAAGGGTTGATGAAATCATTTCATCAAAAAAACACCAAAAATAAATATTTCGAATTTGAAAAATGTTATAAAAACGCATTTTAAAACGGTCAATAAAAAAAACTTACATGTTAGAGAAAACAAAAAAGAGTTTTTAAAATGTGCACTAATTCATATTTTTGTATGCAATCGCTGCTGCTGCTACTAAAACTAAACGCCAAGATTTGCACACGGAGTAAGTCTGCTGCCGACTTACAAAACACGACATAAATGATACGCCTAGGAGGATTGGTCAATGGTGCTTGCAGTTGCCGATGAATCTTTTTGTATTGCCCATCAAGTAGTGGGCCACAGAAAGGACCACACGTTAAAGCAAACCACACACGGAGGGATCTCTTCGCTGGAGATCATTGCAAGAATCGACCAAGCGATGGCAGTCTCGTACATATGCAACGATCGTTAATCAGCATTTCCATATAATGCACAACCAACTGGACACATGGATGTGAGGCACTAGACATTTGGAAAAGTGTCCCGCGCATTTTCAACAGAGGAAATGGCATCCTACAATATAAGTTCGTCAATCTTCGATCGCCCGTTGGTCATCTAATAAAATATTTGTTCTTGCAAATAAACTCAACGTGATATCTTTGTAGGCCACAAGCCCCAGAGTATAAAATATTTATCAGATTCTGTTTAAACTCTGTTCGAAGAAAATAGTATATTAAGTTTGTGCTGAAGTTTGGAACGCATAGAAGGAAGCGTCGGAGACCCCCAAAAGTTACTGCCAGTATGCTTAGAATGACAATACAAATTGATCTAGCCATGTCCGTCTGCCTGTATGCAAACTTATTATTTAAAGGGACAGCACATTGGTCGGAACCGGACGGATCGGACCACTATATCTTATAGCTGCCATACAACTGGAGATAAATTGTTCACTAGAAAATTTAAATTCATATGATATAAATTTTTACAGCTTATGAAAGTGCTGCAGTTGGCAGAGTGAAAATTGCCTAAAGGTTCGAAAAGAGTATAAAATCTTCGGCACGCCGAAGATAATCCTTTCCCACTTGGTTTTCTATGATTCAGTTTTCAGACGGGGCAATATCAGCCCGTTATGAATATGTAGACGGACAATTTCAATACTTTGGACTTTGCAGTAATACAGACAACTATATTTTTACCTTCTACTCGGTTAATGGGAATCTAAAATCTGGAAATCCATTTCTGTGTACTTCGTAGACTTATCATGTCTTGTTATACCCTGAACCCATAAGAAATGGGTAAAAAGGGTATAATGAAGTTGTGCAAAAGTATGTAACAGGTATAAGGAAGCACCTCCGACCGTATAAAGTGTATATATTCTTGATCAGTATCAACAGCCGAGTCGATCTAGCCATGACAGTCTGTCCGTCCGTCTGTATATACACGCGGATATCAAGAGCTAGAGACTTCATATTTGGAAAATAAGTTCTCGTAGTGCCGGGACAGGACAAGTTTATTTCATTTTATCGATAACTCATCTCGTTCAAAAGTTATTGATAAATTTCGATTTCAAACTAGCGTTTTTGGGCTATAACTTACAAGTTATAACAGCTTGAGGCGTCAAATTCGGCATGTATAATCTCAAATAGCATACAATTGTAAGAAATTTTCCAATCCCCCTAAAAGTTAAAAAAACGCGATGACCTTGCGGTTTGATTTGGTCACCTATTTCGTTGCCAAAGTGATGCTCAAAAATTTCTCAATAAGATCGGACAATAAACACAGAAGCTGTTTAAGATTTTACTTTCCATTACGTGGGGCTCAGTGAAAAAGCAATCTAACTGCTTGAACTGCTTGCAGCATGTGTGTGCTTGCATGTATGTACACTGATAGGTTAGTATGAATGAATGTGATGACTGCTTTCAGGGTATCTGCTAGTCGGGCACTCCCGACTAGAACACTATTACTTGTTTTTCAATAGAAAATTTTTAATTTTGAATGCTTCCGAGAGATTTACATATTATCTGACATAAGAGAGGAGATACCCTGAACCCAGTACTTCCATCCATTCACACTTACTTATCAGTGCCCATAGATACAAACACACACATCCTGAAAGCAGTACAATTAGTGCAAGCAGTTTATGCAAATTTGGTGATTGGTAACTTTTTAGTTTTATCGATAACCTTTGAACGGGTCGCGTTATCGATTAAATGAAACAAACTTGATTTGTCCCGGGACTACGAGAACTTATATTCCAAATATGAAGTCTCTAGCTTTTATTGTCTGTGATACCCATATCATACCTATTTTGAATGGGTTCAGAGTATAATTACTTGTTCAGCAATGGTTTACCAAGAAAAGGCATGATTAAACACAAAACGACAATAAAGAGCTTTTTGGAACGAGTGTAACACACATTGCACAAGCTTTGATAGCTGAGTAATTCCCAAAACACTTTATGTAAATATTTGTTCTTCACACCCCAGAAAAAAAGAATGCTTATCAGACCGCCGGCACGCAATGCACGTTTACCATTTTGAGGCTTAGGCCTACTCGAAAAAAAGCTGACAATGTCAACAGGTTTGTTGACAACTGGATGTTGTTGTTTTTATTGTTGTTCAATGAACTTGAGCCACTTCTCAAGCTAGAAGCTAAGCCAAACTCAGGCGGGGAGTGGGGCGCTTATTTTATTAAAACCCAATCTAAGCAACACAACTAAAAAGCGCAGCGAATACGCTAAGCAAAACAAAAGACAAGACAAACAGCTGATTGGCGTTACGTTATGGCAAACGCAACAGCTGACCACGCAACGTAACGTAAGCTGCCCCAAGCTAAAAATAACTGCGCGAGTCTTTTACGGTCATTTATTGACTTTTCCACTGCACGCACACATATGAACTCTTATCACAATTATTATGCATGTTCTTGCTTTTTGCTGCTGTTTACCAGGCTTTTCTTTCGCATTGCATTCACTGTGTTGCCGGAACCGCGCAATTTGATAAACGCTGCTAGCGCCGCCAATGAAACAACACTGCCGCCCACCAGCGCCAGCAGTCGGCGTGTGTTTCTCGGTGGCAATTTATTGGCGACGCCATTGCTGGCATTTCTGCATACTGATTTGTACACGAGCGCACTCTGTCGTT
Source organism: Drosophila flavopinicola (assembly GCA_035042425.1). NCBI lineage: Eukaryota > Metazoa > Arthropoda > Insecta > Diptera > Drosophilidae > Drosophila > Drosophila flavopinicola. The sequence goes on along the minus strand of JAWNLL010000471.1, from coordinate 504,850 downwards.
GTGGGAAAATGGCGCTTGTTTTAACCGTTAAACGCGCTACTACGTTTGCCATTGCGAAGGCCTGTGCGCGATGCTCGCAAAAGAAAACTTAGCGAAGTGACAAATAGAAAAGACGTAAGGGCCGCAGCTTGTCACGTAAGAAGCGTGAGCGTTGCCACCTAGGCAAAATAGTGCACAGTGTTGTATGCGTCATGGGGGCAATTGGCGCGTGTTTGAAATTTGAGAAAGATAAATATTCCAAATATATTTATACAGATGAAAAGTAGTTAATTATTGCTAGTATTATTAAAATTCTAATATAACAATAATGAATGGTCAGATGGCATACCTAATATAATTCCTGAAAGTCAAATTAAATATAAAGCTTTAATAAAGCAAAAATAAAAGTGCTATTTACTTTAGAGCAATTTGTAAGAAAATTATATTCTTTAAAGTAAGAACCTCACTTACATTACGGTTATAGCTTCAGTAACTTTTTTGTTTTTATATACTATTATAAAAAAACGATGCATGCAATTTCCTGTAAAAATGTATCTTAAAATATTTTAAACAGCTTTTTAAATGAAAAATTATTGACTCTGGTGAATACTTTTAATTATTTTTATTTGTCAGCAAAAAATAATCTTTTCGTATTCTCTGGGGGACTACGTGCCAAAAATCACACAATTCACACATTTACGCAATTCCAAAAACTATTTCCAAATCCTGCCAACGTATATAGCTGCGGTTTTTCGCCGAAAACACATGCATTCCGCAAACATTTGACGCATTTTTGCTAATCTTAAATGTTTATTGGGCATGTCCAAAAAAACCATTTGCTGATGACGCGCTCTCACCTAAAATCGCTGCTGCGTCAGTTCCAAGTCCGAAGCTCAAATGACTCACAGGCAGTGACGAAAATGCGCCTAGAGATATGTACATATGTAGATATCAATAAAAATGTCGAAGTGTGTACATATTTGAAAGGAAAACAAATGTACCCCAATGTAATCGGATTCAAATTAAAACCGGTTCGGACCATTAAATTCAATAGAAATGTTCTCTTGCACGCAAAAAAACAGAAAACAGAAAACAAGAAAAATATCGATTTCAACAGATTTGTTCTGTTGCCGGCACTTGTTTTTAAGGGGTAACCCAAGCTGCGCCCTTTTGGCCGCACAGATCCACAGGTGAAGTGGCTCTGTTGCAAGCAGATCAGTTGACACTTTAAGCCACATGCACCACATGATCTAAAACTGGTATCATGAGCTCTATGAAACGCTGGGCATTGTTTCAATCTCGGAATACGATTTGCTGCGGTTTCGTTTTGCTCTGGCCAGTTATGAGCTCGTAAATTATTGAATTCCGCTTTATTTTAATCTCGTTGGCTGTAGTTTGTGTTTTGGTGGCTCGTATTTACGTTAAGGATTGTGTTTCCTTTCGGCTCGCCTGCATTTCCTGCGAAAGTTGTAAAACTGAAAGCGCCAGTCTGCAACTTGGTAAATTCAATTCGAGCGTATAAATATCCATTGGCACATAAAAGAAAAAAGCAAAACTTCTGTTGACGCCTTCGCCACAGTCGACGTTGTAAATATCCTGCGGCTAAAAACAGTTAATACTCGGGCCCAAACAGATACAACAAAGCCAAATAAACGTTCAATTTTTGGTAATAATAAAGTCGTTTCAATTAGCTTTTGACTTGCAGCCGCTGCTACGTTTCTTTTTATTGCAAAGCACCAAAAACAAACCAAAAACAAAAATACAAAACGTGAACATATTGTTTTAACTTGGCCCTAAACTTAGCGCCAGCCCTGAGGGCAAACACATGCATTCGCATACCTCGTATCGATTCATAATGGGTATATTGAGTACTATGAAAGTGCGAAGAGTGGCATGTGCGAACCTGTAAATTATGACGAACATATTGTAGTATAGTCTAGCGAATTGCATATCAATCGCGCAATAAATCTAGAATTTATTGAATGAAACTATTTTTTTTTAAAAAGAAACTTGGCTATGAAAACATGCCACATTATACTTTATTTGAATGTTAATTGGTGGTAATAAATAAAAATAAGTACGAAATAAACAAATAAGAAGAAGATATTGCAAGCAGTTTAAGCAGCTAACTTTCTTCACTGAGCAACTATTGAAAGTTAAATCTTAAACAACTTATGTGTTTATTCTCCGATCTTATTGAATTTTTGTGGACATAAAATTGACAATAAGTGAGTGACCAAACCAAATTGCGAGGTCATATATTCTATAATGGGATTTTATCTGTTGCAATTTGTGCACAACTTCATTATACACTTTTTACCCATTTTTAATGAGTTCAGGGTATACAAATAATTTAAATACAATATGTCATTGGAAATATCAGGCAAACGCATATTTTATTTTACTAACTTTTTAATATCTACTTGAAAAGTCAACACATCTTCTTTGTATATTTTGGAATCTTAAAATCCACAGAAGTCAACAAAAATAAGAAAAAACTTTTTAAAAAAGAGCTTTTTTGATGGTTAAATTTCTGTATAAAATTGAACATAACACTTCATGGCTATTAACTTTAAAACAATCCCTGCAGAAGCACATTCTAAAAAACCCATTTTTGATGGTTCAGTTTCTGTTTAAAATAGAATCTAATGCAATTGTGTACAGGGTATTTCCCAGTCGGGCACTCACGACAAGAGCACTTGCGTGTTTTTCTTTTTTCGTTCAACCCTGACTGTTCGTAAGTTAATTAGTTTGGCTTTTAAGAGTTACAAACATAACTTCCCCACAACTATTCCGTTTATTAGGAAATATTAAGCTGAAAATGCAAGCGATTAACGCATCATCTAACGGTAAACTTATGAGATTGATATATGAGCTGATGCTGTAAGCACTTCTGACATTTATGCGCAAGCCTTCTTTTTTTATTAAAACAGATTATTGAGATATGTCAACGTCTGGGACATTCTCACGAACTCGCTGCGATGCTGATCAGACTTGACTGCGATCGTTTCTGATAACACTTGAACGAGAAAAAGATGAAGTAAAAAAGTTCAATGTCAATGCTCAATCAGTTAAAGAGCATTTTGTGTCAAGTGATTTGATGCATCATTCTTTTTGGGGTTTTGGGCCATATTGGGGAAGCCACCTGTTGGGCGAGTTCCGTCGAACTCATTGAGTTGTAATTAAAAATGAGGACCACACGCGCTCTTTAGAAGCCAAGCCTCGTAAATCTTAACGGCACATATGCGGGGATGCATCATAATGCATTCAAAGAAAAATACCAAAAAGGGTGTCAAGCGCACTATCGCATTACCTAAGGACGAGTGAGGTTCTCTCCATGTTGCTGTGTAGCCGGTTTGTTGTTGGCCTGGTCAAGAGCAAGTTGCCGGCAGTCGGCATCTAACATGTTGCATGCAACATTGATTTATGCCGCTGAACGGGCTGGTCAACAATGCTCGGTGGCCGCTCCAATTACATCAGTCAAAACTACAGTTAAAAGCGACCAAGCATCCGCAACGTCGCTTGGCTGTCACATTAGGCCACACTAATCAGACGCAGAGCCAAGTTTATCGCCCAGCAAGATCTCCAAAGGATTACAGTCTAGACTCTAGACAACACTCTCTAGTTTGCTTGTCCTAACGGTTTAGTTTGGCCGGTTTGCAGCGCTTTACGACTGGCGCTAGACGCAACCAGCAACAACAACAACAACAACAACAACAACAACAACAATAACAACAATATTATATATATATTCTCAATTCTCATTGCCTCTCTTTTGTTGCTGCTCTCAGATTTGATTAAGTCTCGATACCGAAGTAACCCGAGCTCCAGTGCCCCATTGGCCACCAGAGAGCTGTTGCTCTTCTTGTTGTTGTTCTTGCTTTTGGTTGTTTTTGTTTTCTTCTAATTTTATTAATTGTTATTGCCAGCAAGTTCCATAAATTGTTGTCAATCGGGAGATAGGCCGTTCCAGTGATTTGGTTAATAGCCGCGATATTGATATCGATTTCGTTACCAGCCACAATCAAAATTGCTCACATTAAAGCTTCAAGGCAAACGCTAGAGATTTTCACATTCTCTCTCCCTCAAACTCTATATATGTATATGTCTCTTTGCAGCATGCACCATTAGACAGGTGTATTTCCATGGGAATCGACTCCAATACAAGGAGCTATCAAAGATAAGCTGATGGCCAAAGAACGCTATGGGTCCAAAGCATTGAAAGATTTGTGGAATGCTGTGGCAAAAGTAATTTAAGAGCATCAACTTATTAATTGATTTAAATATTTCAATAGATTTAACGTAAGAATTCGTAATATTCAAATATGTATATTTTTGCCTCACCTTTTTTTTGGATTCTTCAAGCATTCCATTTGAACTCAAATTCTTAAGATTTTTCATACATATAATTTTCTAAATATTTCCAATATGAAATTTGTAATTCTTATATTACAAAATATATCCAATATGAAATTTGAAATATTTATCAGAAGTCTTACAAATGTTCAACGAGTTGGGAAATTCTCAAAAACAGAAACACTACAAAATGATGTATCAAAAATTAAAAAAACAAAACAAAACTGCGGCATATTTATACATATATATATAAGCTTCAAAAAAATATGAACATGCTGCTTTTTGGAAATAATTTTAAATATTAGTCTATATTTTATACTCAAATATATAGAAACAAGCAGCATAACAAAATCTTTTTATACCCTGAACCCATTAAAAATGGGTAAAAAGGGTATTATGGTTTTGTGCAAAGGTATGTAACAGGCATAAGGAAGCATCTCCGACCATATAAAGTATATATATTCCTTGATCATTATCAACAGCCGAGTCGATTTAGCCATGTCCGTCTGTCTGTATGAACACTTGGATATCAGAGACTATATGAGCTAGAGACTTCATATTTGGAATATAAGTTCTCGTAGTTCCGGGGCAGATCAAGTTTATTTCATTTTACCGATAACTCGACCCATTCAAAAGTTATCGATAAATTTCGATGTCAGACTAGCGTTTTTGGGACATAACTTCAAAGTTATAAGAGCTAGAGGCCCCAAATTTGGCATGTATAGTTTCGAATAGCATACACATGCAACAAATATTCGATACCACCCCCCAAACCCCCCAAAAGTTCAAAAAACGCATTTTTGAAGGTACGACCTTGCAATTTGGTTTGGTCACACATATTATTGACAATTGTTTGCCCCAAATTTCAATTAGATCGGTCAATAAACACAGAAGTTACTTAAGATTTAACTTTCCATTGTGTGAGGCTAAGCAAAAAACCAAGCTAACTGCTTAAACCGCTTGCACTGATTGTAAGGACTGGGTTCAGGGTATCTCGTAGTCGGGCACTCCCGACTAGAGCACTCTTACTTGTTTTTTTTTAATTTCTTGTAATTCAATTTAAAATTTAAAAGTTTTTGTTTGAGAAATTGTGTCACAGTCAAATTTAAACATGCAGTCAATTGTCCCAACGATTTCAATGATTTCCTTAGTATAAATGCATGCCACAATTTTATGTATGCACTTCAAATGTAGCAATTTTCTAAAAATTCATTTATAAATTATTAATTAATTATAATATAAAATGTTATAATTTGTAAACATTGATGAATTGTTATAAAGCTGAAAACAAAATATTTTATCTGATATTTCAAATCGAACCAATTGTTCATAAGCTGACGAATTGCTGTAAAATAAAAGTGAATTTGTTTTAGTAACAACTGATATTGAAATCAATAGTTAAAAAAGGAATATATGCAAATAAACTATTGAGTTAAGAAAACGTTATTAATTAAATAAAGAACCAGTTCGAAAATGTATCTTTTAATTAACTAAGTTACCCTTGCATGTTAATCTTCATATTTAGGGTATCCATGGTTCAAGGTTCCCATTTACAAAATGTGAAGGTGCCCTTCAATTGACGCCCATCAATTGCTCAACACTGAATCAACTATGCGATCCCATTAAATTCAAGCGCTTAATTTATTAAGTCGCCATCGATGGCTGCCAAATTAAAATGTCAGCGGCGTGGACAAAAAGAATGAAGAGAAGAAGGCAACAAGCTAACGAAAAAAGTGCCATAAAGTTGTGTGACAGATTTCTTTGATTCATAAGCCTCATAAATTAGAGGGCACATTTTGGGCGTGCCGCAGCTGCAGCCGCAGTAGAAATTGGTAGCCCAAGTTAAAGAAATCAATGCCAATGTGGAATGCATAAATATTTTGGCAAATTAAATGAGATTCATTTAGCTGTCGTCATGTGGGAAGCACCCGCGCCATGGAATGCAGCGAATGGGTTCGCATTCAGCTCTTGCCATGTTGCATGTGTCGAACGCATAATTCTGATTCTGATTCTGGCCAGTTGATGATGACATTCATGTGGTCGGGAGGAGCTGGCGACAGGCGCCAGTTTGCCTCATCAAGTGAATCATTGCTCAACTGCTGAGCGAAATGGGTCAAAGTCGTATCAAGTTTGCTCCATGGCAGCTGCAGTTCTATGGCACCTGTTGTGTGCATAGAAATATAGTTTTAATGGCACCATAAATATTCACACAGAAGGAGCCAAGTTTGTCCAAGGCAAAGCTAACTTTGTCTGCAACTGGTTGAAAACACTTTCAGGCGGTGATTCCATCGATCAATTGGCGGCGTCTTCAACTTGGCAATCTTGATTTTAGCCAACTGCCTATTTTATGCGCAGTTTATGGACTAGGAAACTCCCAGGGGCGTGAAAAGTGCACTAAATTCGAATTAGTTTAGCTATTCGAGTGTAACAAGAATAGACGAGTTGAAGCTGCTAAATTTTGGTTTATTGCATTAGTTCTAACAACACGACAAGTACAGAAAAGGAGTACGACATTCTTTTTATTGATTCTTAAATTAGGCCAAGTTGAGTTAGGAGTCTGTCGACACATTTTCCACATCAAAGTTAACCAAATGGTCAATGAGCACAGAGTTCAATTGTTCAGATATCGTATTAAAATTCATTACCTCCGTTGCCTCCGATGTATGCGAATATCTGGGCGTAGGACCCACATGGATCAGGGCTAATTCCAATTTCGTTGAGATCTTTAAGGGGGAGAAAGTAGAATAAATGTTGTTATGACCTTGCAGAGGGTATTACAATTTTAGTGTAAAGTGTGTAACGCATTGGTTAGCATCAAGAGCCGACTCGGTATACATAGCCATGTCCATATGTCCGTCTGTTTCTCTTTCTATGCCAAGTACACAGTCACGGTTTTTACGCTATCTGGATGAAACTTGGCAAACTTGATAGTACACTAGTCAGTGAAGGTCAGATTGGACTATAGGTGCCATATTAAGTATTGGGTGAAAACACAAATTTTTTTTTGGTTTTTTCCTAGTTTTGTACAGTAAACATTTTTTTCATATTTTTTCTTACATTTTCTAACGGACTAAGATGAGATTTACGGTATGTAAAATGCCGAATTGTTTTTGAATAATTATATTATACCTTTACATATATGCTCTAAAATTAGGATACGAGTATAAATATTATTGCATCAACTATTGTCTTTATTATTCCAGCCTCATTCAATATTTGTCTAATCTATAATCATATATATTAGATTAAAATTAAAATCAATCGATCCTTAAAACCATTCTTATGATTGAAGTATTTTATTAAAATTATATACTATATGTACTATACTCTCTAGAAAGAAATAAAATATAAAAATGAAATAAAATATTTATATAGAATTTCCTTATTGGCATGTAGCAATCTCTCTTTCTATTATTATTCAAAATGTGAGTATTTTATAATAATAACTTAATGATTGTTTTAATAAAATGTTACTATTTTAAACTATTTGTATGGTTTTAAGGTCGACTAAAAACTATAAATTTTAATAAATAAAATGATTATAAATTTAAAGATAAGGAAATATTAAAAATACATTGGTAAATTACATTTTCAAAGAAATACGAATTTAGCATGTAACTGTTTTCTTTAGAATAATGCCATTATATAGTATGATGCATTTTTTGAATAGTTAAGAATTGTGGCGAATAATTGTAAAATGACTTTATCATCTTGTGACTATCGATATTTCATCGATTGTGACATCATTTTAGAGCATATTCTACACAAAGTAGGCTCCTGTGAGTAATTATATAAAACATCATACCGACTTAAAGTGCTTGACAAAGCTCTGTAGCCAACTTCCAGACCTGCTCGAAACAACAGCCGCCTGACTGCCTTTCCCAGCTTGGGTTGCAGTCCCTGCGACCGCTGGTGTGGGCAGGATCCTGCTGCAGAAACTGTTCCAGTGCACTGCGACGACCTGGCGCAGGTTCTGCAGCAAAGGACGCTGCTGCAGTCGACGGCGTCGCAGGTAACGCTGCCGACTGATGGCCGTGGAGCCGGAAGAGTTGGCGTTGAGATGCAGCCAAATGTGAAGCAGGGGGACAATGCAGTTGCTGCCCACCGGGAGGCCAGCCTGCCTGTTGCGGGCCTCCGTTTGCGATTGGCGGCTTGTGGCTTGCTGTGGATCCTGGCCGCCAGGACTGCGCTCGCAGTGCCAGCGATAGCGACATCTCCGAGAATAGACATGGCTTCTGCTAACCGATGTTCGCAATCAAGCTGGTTATATATGTATAAAGATGACTATGAAGTATTTACCGGCTCTTCTGGAGCTGTCGCAACTGCTGGCAAAGATGCTCAACGGTCAGAGACATTTCGACGAGCAATTTTCGATTTCAATTAGGTTTAAAACTAAAGTCACTTACAATTTTGTTGTTCTACTGAATAGACAGGCATGTGTGCAATGCCTTAGACTAAAACGCATTGTGAATTTGATTATTTGCCCTATATTCGCAATAGTTCAGTATGGCAATATCTTCACAAGTTAAGCAAATTAAATTGATATGATTTCGTTTTTTTGAACTGAATTAGGCATATGAAACGCAGCATGTTGAGTAGTTTTCAACTGGAATTCCAGTTTTGATTTATGCATATGAAAACTGTCAGGAAACTGCACAGCAGACCGCCTTGATCTCGTGGCTATATTATTTATGGCTGTGATGCATTTTAATTAGCACTGCAATCTAAATCAAAATATTTACAAATCAATTATTATTTTGATTAGCAAATGCCGCAATCACTTCCAGCATAATCCATCACCCAGCTGGGGCAGCACTCCGAGTGGTCCAAGTGGCGACCAAATGGCGATCGGCGGAACGCGACGACAGATCCGCAGAGTCCATTGAAATTTGCATATTGTTCAGAAGTAGCACACTCGAATGTTTATCCCACAGTTGCCGTTGACGCATTTTCCTACATCAAGGAAATAGACTTATTTTTGTTCAAAAACTTTTAAGAAATCTAGAAAATATTTATTTTAATGTTTGAAATTTGACGGAAATCACTTGTCTCATCATCAACACAGATCTTAAAAATAGGCCATTAATCTAGTTTGAAGCATAAATCCTAAAGAAGACAGCTTTTTATACTGATCAATCGGCCAGTTGTATCATCTTAACATATATGTATGCTAGAAACTGAACAGTATAACTGGAATATTGGGTAAACACATTTATACAAAATATATATATATCTATTATTTATTGAAACAATAACAATAATATTGATTGTATACTTATTTAAACTTTTTATTAATATTCATTATTAACTTATGTTCCTCAAAGGCTATTTTGACAATAACAATAATAATGATATTATAGTTATTATTACTATTCATTGTTATACTCTTTTCGAAGAAAATAGTATATTAAGTTTGTGCTGAAGCTTGTAACGCATAGAAGAAAGCGTCGGAGACCCCCAAAAGTTACTGCCAGTATGCTTAGAATGACAAAGCAAATTGATCTAGCCATGTCCGTCTGTCTGTCTGTATGTATGTATGTATGTATGCAAACTAGTCCCGCAGTTTTTGAGCTCTCGCGATAAAACTTTGCACAGACACTGATTATTCAACGGGACAGCACATTGGTCGGAGCCGGACGGATCGTACCACTATATCTTATAGCTGCCATACAACTCGAAGTCGGTTTTGGACATATATCCCATGTTTTTTAATCTATCGCGATGAAACTTTGTACTGATACTTATAATTCAAAGAGACATCACATTAGTCGAAGCCGGCCGGATCGGATCACTATATCTTATAGCTGCCATACAACTGGCACTGAATTAAATATTCTTAGAGCAAACCAAAAAAAATGTTACGCGACAAAACGATTTTGTACAGCCTATGAAATTTTAGTGGTGCAGTTGGCAGAGTGAAAATTGCCTAAAGGTTCAAAAAGAGTATAAAATCTTCGGCACGCCGAAGATAATCCTTCCCCACTTGTTTTAAATTGTTATCTAGTGTTTCTCACAGTTTGTTTAACAATATTTAACAATTATACTTGTTATTATTATTTATTAAATATCTAGTGCTGTTGTAAGTTTATTTTATACTATAAATATTATTAATATAAAATCTTATAAATTATTATTTGGTGTTGTTCAGAGTTTACTTTTAGAATTACATTTATTAACATTAATAATGAAAATTATATAATTATTAATAACAATATTAACTATACAATACTACTAGCAAGCTTTGAACCTGATCGGTCGAAGCCAGTGGGTTAAAGCCTATTTTGCCTGGCGCAAAGTTATTTATCTTGCAACTTGTTCGTATTAATCAGTCAGATAGTTGGTTAAAAACAAAAGACAGCTTTGGATAATACATTAGCGGTACAAGTTGTAATTGATTCGATTCGATTCGATTCGGTTTGAAGTGCCTGCCTTCTGGTTAAATGTTGGTTGTCTTTGTCGCCATTCGCTGACAGGCGGCGGTTACAATTTTATTAACATAAATTATCTCAGCTGCCATATGCTGATATATATGCTGATGGAAAATTAATATCGGCTAATGCATTGTGGCGAAATGGTTTCATATAAAACAGTTAATTGCCAGAATGCGCATTTGATCGAAACAGCGAATGGCGACAAAGTTATCAATTGATATCGAGGTTTAACTAGTACAGAAAACAAAGAACAAATAAACAACTTGAAATGCAATAGATAAGACTGCATGACTATAGATACTCTGTAAAAAAGCATGAGCTAACTACATAATTTCTTGAATTACTTCAGTATTTGTAATATGATCGTTATGAATAATTCAAGACATATTAAAGAATAGTTAAAGGCGTAAGAATAAATTATAATACATATGGAGGAATAACCAGACTAGCCGATATATGTATATATCAAAATATAATACCCTCAAAGCCCCCCTTTCATTCACTTTTAAAGGGTAAAAAAGCAGCAACTTCGTCGAAGACATTTAACATATAGTATGTAAGTATCATATCATGACAATGAACATGACAATATATTTTGTAATTTAATCTGGGACAATCAGAAAGATGCGGATTGCAATCTGGGCAACAGGCAAGCTGCATAGCAATCAACAAATCGACAGCTTACAAGTAGGAAACGCAACCTTGAATGTGCTATGAATGCGCGCGTTTTAAGACGCGACCGAAACGCGTGCGCTCTAAAACAAGGTGTAAAATGGGCAGTCACGTTTGTCAGGATCAGCCAGCGAAGCGTTTAATAATGTGACAGTAAGGGGAAGGGGGGCGTACCGTAGCAGCTGCCTGGCAGCAGCTCATTTAGTCTTAAGCGCTGTGCGAACACCTTAGCATAAGGAAGCCGAAGCAGCAGCAGCAGCAGCGGGATGGGGACGGGGATGGAGATCAGGATTGGCTGAAGAATGCCTTTGCCACTTGCTCGGGCTACGCTTTAATTAATCTAACATCTAGACAAGCGGACTGCAGTTACACGGAAAAAGGGTCAAAGGTCGGCGGCTGTTGAGGCGAGCACATTAAGCCGAAAACACTCAGCGGCGCACCGAGGCTTAATTAAGTCATTAGCTCTAAAATGTCCTGCTGCTCTGCGCCTTAATTAATCATTTTAATTGTGTGCGTGCGAGCTAAAGTCAAGGACAATGGAAGTGCAACAGTCGCCGCTCTGCCCAAAAAAAAGAGGAACAAAACTGCGGGGGAGCGCATTTTGTCTATGGTTATTTATAGGTCAACCCTTGGGTAGAGTTCTTCGCATTTGGCATGTGCTGGAACGGGAAATAGAACAGCTCTGAATTGTTGGGCACAAATGTGGTTTTAAAGGGGCTGCACTTAGACTACTACAGAATGGAATGTGTGTTTGGAAAAACAATGTTTACAGAACAGAGCAGAGCTTAAGGGAGTGTCCCTAGGGACCAATAGAGGAGTGATTCACTTAGAACAAGAATGTTTGGGTTTGGTATGTAGGTAGTATACAAATGCTAGCAAAATTACAATTACTAAATTAAAACAATGATTATTTAAAAAGAAAATAAACATATTTTGAAAGATAGTGCCTCGATGAAGCAGAAGTTAACTATTAAATAATCTATCACTCTGAAGTGATAAATATCTTCAATTATCTGATTTAAGGTTTCTCCCTCGGGCCAGGAGTTGTGATATTCCCAAGACACCAAATTCATACTTTTGCACAAAGACTTTCAGAACGTAAAAGAAAAATTTGGGCAAGACTTTTTAGCGAGTAAAAGAAAAAGGTTTTTTGCTAATACTCTAAAGCCTACGCATATAAATTCTCCTTTGATTTTGTAAGAGTTTCTTAAATTTCGTAAAGATCGTATACACCTTTATATTAATATCAAAACATTACTTATCGTAAATGTATCTGGTTTTGTTGAACTATTCATCTACCTAATAAATAGGCAACAAATATGTAAGTAATATCAAATTTTCCATCATCTAAGGTATTTATACCCTGAACCCATTAAAAATGGGTAAAAAGGGTATTATGGTTTTGTGCAAATGTATGTAACAGGCATAAGGAAGCATCTCCGACCATATAAAGTATATATATTATTGATCAGTATCAACAGCCGAGTCGATCTAGCCATGTCCGTCTGTCTGTCCGTCTGTCCGTCCGTCCGTCTGTCCGTCTGTCCGTCTGTATGAACACACAGATATCAGAGACTACAAGAGCTAGAGACTTCATATTTGGAACATAAGTTCTCCTAATCCCGGGACAGATCAAGTTTATTTCATTTGATCGATAACTCGTCGCATTCAAAAGTTATCGATAAATTTTGATTTTAGACTTGCGTTTTTGGGACATAACTTCAAAGTTATAAGAGCTAGAGACCCCAAATTTGGCATGTATAATCTCGAATAGCATACACATGTAACAAATATTTCACTTTTTGGATACCACCCCCAAACCCCCCAAAATACGCATTTTTGAAGGTACGACCTTGCAATTTGGTTTGGTAACACATATTATCGACAATTGCTTGCCCCAAAAATTTCAATAAGATCGGACAATAAACACAGAAGTTTTTTAAGATTTAACTTTCCATTGTGTGGGGCTCAGCGAAAGAGCAAGCTAACTGCTTAAACCGCTTGCACTGCTTGTACTGCTTGTACTGCAGCATGTGTGAGTTTAGAGTAGTGCGAATGATTGTAAGGACTGGGTTCAGGGTATCTCGTAGTCGGGCACTCCCGACTAGAGCACTCTTACTTGTTTTGCTTTACACTGGCTTGAAACTAAAAGTCGGGATACTGTTCAAAAAAAATATAATGATATTCTACGACTTTCGAATTAATCTATGCTTCTTTTAGATACTTAGAATTTTTCTTCAATTATACTCTCTTCAATTATAATCAATAAATCTACGATCTCTCGATGTCTTATCAAAAGATCTCCACATAGTTCTTATCAGCTGCTATGACGTAGACGTCTACCCCCAAGGAAATAGCTTGTGATACTTTTGGCCAAATCAACAGTCAAGTTCATTGTACAAAGCGCTTATGTGGGGCATGTGATTTTTATAAGCTCCCGCACTCAGAAAGATAAGATATAAAATGTGTTTGGCTGAAAACTTAGGATATCTCAAAAATATCAGGCTTGGACTGCATTAACAGCTGGCAGTTTGGCAGCTGCTGTTGGCCCAAACGTAAATTGACCAATATTTTATAATTAGAACGCATTTTGATTGCCAAAAATAAACTTAATGGTTTATCGTTTAGTTTCGAGTGCGGAGCATATATGTATACGTAATGGGATCGTTAAATATTTATATGGCCCGACGTCACAGTCCGTCGAGTGGAAACGCCCACGCACTCATTTGCTTATCAGAGACAATACGAACAGGTCCGCGTTAGCCAAGTCAACTAATCTGCTATTATTGCTAACCAAAGTTTTCCCCTTTTCCACTGTATCCCTAAAGCGTACTGTGCGTCATTGGCAATTTTGTTTTCATGTCAGCTGCACTTTGGGCAAATGTTAATTGGTATTCGCGCACTTGTGAAATAGGCAACAAAAAACTGTCTACGCGCCAAAAGGCACAAACGCCAGCCACAACGCTGTAATCGCTGAAAACGCTATAAAAACGCGGGCGAAACGCGCATCGCGTTGTTCACGTGTCGTTGAAAATAAAAACGTCAGAAGGAAAGTCCGCATATAATCTAGATTGGTTGTAACTCCTTGGGGTATTACAGCCACTAAATTAAATTATTGGTACTGTTTTTTGTTTGAATTTTGAATACTGCTATTCTATATTAACATTACTTGAATATATATTATACAAATTTACTAAAACTAATATTTATTAAAAATAAAAAAATTTATTTAATTTTTGAGCGATGAAGCAAATTTTGTATGATGTAAATGAAATACGAAAACAAGGCTTTTCCAGGATGGTTCTAGGACTCAGTTTAGTTTAGATTATACAAGTGCACTAATGGATTGTATTTTTCATGAAACAAACCACAATAACCCTAAAAATTTAATTATGAGTTTCTTGTTACTAAGCATATTCTAAAGAACTGCAATAATATAAAATCCTAAGAAAAGGGCAATCACTGCAAACCAAGTCAACCGAGCTAACAACACTACGAAAATTTGAATAGTAGTAACTTCGGCTGTATATAAATAATGGAGTTCTCTAATGTACGTCACGAATGGTAGCTATCAGATTCTTTCGATATGTTTCCTAGCTAGCGCCTGGATACACTCTACGGCTATAGAGCAAACGGTGAGTCAAAAACTACCATCTACCACTGCATCAAACCTCAAGCCCATAGAAACCCGAACTGCGGCACGAAGCACGCACGAAGCAGCGACTGAGCAGAACCGAGTGGTTCCGCGTACGTTTGAATGAAATTTTATTTTAGTCACTCGCTGGCAAACGATTTGACAACACACGCTGAGCGGAGGGTCCGCTGACTGCGCCGCCGGCAGCATTTTCATTTTTTCGAAATCGAACTGTTTTTCTTTGGTAGCTGAAAGAGGACGTTGTCGTCTTTGTCTTCGTCTTCGTCTCCGTAGTCGCGTCGCGTCGATCGTGTTTTCTGAAATCGTAGTTCCGGTTTATTTCACATAGTTTTCACCCACGAAACATTGTGAAAAAGAGTTTAAAAGCGAAAAAGAAATAATTGTGCAAATGGTGCTAACATTAAGCAACAACTAAATATTATCTACAGAGCATCTTAAGAGCGGGCCTCGCCGGTCAATGCTCGTCATTAGTTTCGAAATCGGCACCGTTGACGTCGTTGCTCACGCAATTCTACACATTTTCGAATTTGTCACACAAGTTTTTGTGTGCCGCAAAAAAGTCGTTACAAATTGAATTGGCAAGAAAAGTGTCAAACCATTACAAGGAATTGCCACAAATAATTGAAAATCATACAAAAAAATAAATAAATAAATATTTTGTGTTGTGCTAAAGTGTAAAAAAGAAATTGTTGCTGCAATAAATTTGTGCAAAGTTTTTTAAAGTGTACAAAAGTGCAGTCCAAATGCAATATTAAAAACGCGTCTAAAAAAACAACTTAAGCGTCTACAGGAAAATATAAAAAATTAGGAAATAGGTGCGTAAATTTTAGTTCAATGCTAAACAAACTCACAAAAAAATTGGCGTTACATAAGATTTATGGTAGCTTTTTCACTCATGAAAAATTGTTGAAGAAATGAAAAATATTGTTTGTGCTTGTGTTTATCTAAATTATTATTTAGGAAGTTTGCCTTTGCTTCGATATGTTAAAAATTGCCTTAAAATTTTTCATTGTTGCTGACGTTTGACTTAATTTTAAGAACCCAATTAGTGGTTAAATGGTTTAAATAAAATTGGACTGGATTAAGTTGAATGCCGCAATGCATTTAAAATATATTCAGACATATGTATTTTTATATATGCTATACAAATTTGGCATTTTAACAAATTGAAATACTTTGAACTTGGCAGCCAGCCGACAGCAAACAAAAAGTTTTTAAAAATATCTTCTAAGAATCTAAAAAATTATAAAAATCTAATGAATATTTGATGGCATGGCATTAATTATAATTTCATATTTCATCACTAAAACGCCAAAACAATCATTCACCAAGTCAATCGCTACCGCTAAACAAATAATAATATTGTAGTTCTAAATTGGCGAAGGCACACATTCTATTAGCTAGCTGCTAATTGCAATAAATTTCATTTCATATTTGGATTATATTTCAACGCCTGCCTAGAAGAAAACAAAAACAACAAATATTTGTATGGAAAAAACAAACAAAAACAAAACTAAATAAAGGCTTGATCGTTAGTTTAATTCTAGTTAAAATGCAGTCGTTTGTAATTAATCTAATTTTTTTTTGTCTTTATCAAAAGTCAGCATCTATTTGCAAGCCCAGTAATTTTCCGTTTATTCCGATATTATTCAACCTTCTGACAAGGTAGTCGCATCCATGAAAGTGAAACGTGTATAAAATTAAATTTTATGTGCGTTGCGCAAATCTCATTCACTTATTTATACTTTTTTATAGTTTCTGAATTTTTGCAAATTTTTACTGTATCTGTATCTGTGTGCCGGCATGCGTATCTCATAGTACGCACAACACACGCGATTCTAATCTCAAATGATTTCAAACCTTTATTTTTTTTCCTCTTCATTCTGGTGTCCTATAAATTGCCGGCTGCTGTTATCTAACAGTTCAGTTATCCACTGTCGCTATACGTATTTGTGTATTTCTATCTGTGTATGTTTTTGCATTTGCATCTGTATGCGTGCGTATGTGCGCGTCCACATGCGAATTTGCGTACTTGTTACGTCAAGTTAGCTGCGGCTGTGTGCGTTGGGTTCAACAACTGCTAATCACGTGACGTGCGCAGAAATGAGCCAAATATCGATAACGATCACCTTATCGGTATTTTTGAAAGCCAAAAACTTTGCATTGAAGGTTTGCAAATTTAAAGACATTTGTTTCAAATACCTAAATCGAGTACACCATTAATTATGCAATCATTATCATTGAAAACTCGCCAATGCTGCATTTTGTGTATAAATAAAAATTATTTACGACAATTACGTCAGTGCAAGGTGATTGAGCCAAAAGGGCAAACAATAAAACTGAAACTGTAAATAATTGTTGGAGTTGTATCAAATATTTAAAAAATTGTGTTTGACTTTTAATATTGATAGTCGCTGCCATTAATTAATTCGAATTCCATTTAGTTGATCGTAAAACCCCATTCATTGGACCCCAGAGAGTGGCATGCTTTTTTTATACTCTGATACCGAAGGTACTCATAGTATATTGGTTTTGTCGAATGTCCGTCAGGCCGTCCGTCTGTCCGTCTGTCCGTCTGTCCGTCTGTCCGTCTGTCCGTCTGTCCGTCCGTCCGTCTGTCTGTCTGGATGAACGCGCGTATTTCCGAAACGATATTAGATAGACTCTTGAAATCTTTTGCGTTATGATTATAGCTATCTGCTTCAGATCAAGTTTATTCCAAATTTATGCCACGCCCACTGGGAGGCTGGCAAATCGATAACATGTCGATACACCTCAAATCACAAATCGATTAAACGTGAATAACTCCCACAATTTTGAAGCTAGAGTAATCAAATTTGGTAGGTATATTGCTGGTGACCTCCCGAAAAAATTGGATCCTAGGTTAATCGGCCACGCCCATTATTACGCCCACCAGCCCCCCTCCAAAATTAATTTGAAATGCTTATATCTCCCGCAGTTTTAGAGCTAAAGTCACCATATTTGGAATATATATTACTGGTGACGTCCTCTACAGATTACAGAAACAAAATTTTGACCACGCCCACTCCCGCCCCCGTAATCGCGAAAATCGATATACATGAATGCACAATTCGATAACACGTGTATATTTCCCGCAATTTTGAAGCTAGAGTCCCCAAATTTGGAATTTAGACTAGGGCTGACCAGCCCAAAAGATTGCGTCCTGGATTTTCCGGCCACGCCCACTAGAACGCCCCCAGCCACCCCGCCCCCACGAAACACGGAAGCCCATATCTCGCACAGTTTAAGAGCTAGGGCCACCAAAATTGGAGGATAGACTTATTGTCAGCCCCCCTAAAGATCGGCAAAAAATTTTGGGGCCCCGCCCCTCCCGCCCCCAAAAATCGCGAAAACTAATATCTTCCACAGTTTTAGAGCTAGAGTCATTAAACTTGGAAGATAGAATTCTGGTCAGCCCCTCTAAATATCGGTAAAAAAAAATTTGGGGCCACGCCCCCTCCCGCCCCCAAAAATCGCGAAAATGTATATCTTCCACAGTTTTAGAGCTAGAGTCACCAAAATTGGAGGATAGACTTATTGTCAGCCCCCCTAAAGATCGGCAAAAAATTTTGGGGCCCCGCCCCCTCCCGCCCCCAAAAATAGCGAAAATTTATATCTTCCACAGTTTCAGAGCTAGAGTCATTAAACTTGGAAGATAGAATTCTGGTCAGCCCCTCTAAATATCGGTAAAAAAAATTTGGGGCCACGCCCCTCCCGCCCCCAAAAATCGCGAAAATGTATATCTTCCACAGTTTTAGAGCTAGAGTCACCAAAATTGGAGGATAGACTTCTGGTCACCCCCTCTTAAGATCGACCATGCCCCTCCCGTTCCCAAAAACTTGGAATGCCGATTTCGGGTCACCCAAACACCAGCAAAAATTTTCTGTTCACTTGCTTTCAGCTGTTCTTAAAATGGTATCAGAGTATTACGCAGTCGGCTCCGCCCGACTGCAACGTTCTCACTTGTTTTAGTTTTTTTTTGTAGACTGCTGTCATAAAAGTTGCACGATTATCAGGCCGAACTATTTATACTACTATTGGAATATCAATGTTTCTAAACTGATGTTTTGTTGGTCATTTTCATTATTCGGTTAGGCAATGTTCTCAACTGCACTTTGGCACATTTCGTGTTCGCTTTATACTTGATTAATTGGCCTAACGCGTTATGCAAAAAAAAACAATAACTATTTGAAATACAACCATCATATACCATTAAAGAAAGGGGGTGGAGCCGAGGTGGCAGTGGAGTAGATAATGCTTATCGCACGCAAAGTTTTTATGGCCATACGTAAATAGTGTAAAGTACTTAGTTGAAAGTGGCGCAAAAACTGTCGCCCCTTGGCAGCAGCAGCAGCAGCAGCAACACAGTTGGAAGAGTGGGCCAACTGCCACAAAACATTGCAGCAAAAAAATGCAGTGTTTTTTATTAACGAAGCGTGAACACTAGACCACATAATGTGCGGCACACATTTGGCAACACCAATACACATTCACATACACACGCACATACACGCACAGACAATTGCAAGACTTTAGGTACACTTCGTAGCCCCTAAAAAGAAAAGTCAAAATAAAAGAAGACAACAGAAAGCTGAGAAAATTGTCGCGCATTTTCTTCACATTTTTTGGGCTTGTTGTTGTTTTGTTTTTGGTTGTTTGACGCATTTTAAAAATATCCTAGACGTAATTGTTGCTGTTGTTGCTGTCTCTTTTCACATTACTAATACGTCGCGTTGTCTTTGATTCGTTTTCTTTTTTGGGTGCTTTATTCGTTTTTTAATTTCGCGCCTAAAGTGCGTGACTTTTAATGAGACTACAATAAATGTGCGAAATTGTGTGGGAGTCTGAATATTTCTAATTTAAATTTATGTAAATTGCTGTTTCTTATGGAGATGCGTAAATTTTGTTGACAGCTTCAGAGCTTGCAGATAATTTAAAAAAGAAATGCAGACACTTTTTGCATGTCTGTTTCTGAATGCTTTATTAAGTTGAAGATGTTTCTGCTGTCAGTCTGGATACATTTAGACGTTTTTATAGAGTTACATATACGTTTTTTTTTTTGGCAGCAAAAGGGTTTACAGATACTTTTAGTAGATTTGTTGAGCTAAATTACAAAATACTTTACATATAGCTGTAGGGATTTCTGTTGACAGCTTGACAACATTTATATAGCTTTCGAAAATATAAATACTTTTATTATTTATATTTCGAATACTTTAGATAATTATGAGCTTTAGAAGAATTTTTGCTTGCTGATTAAGACACTGCAGATACACTTCTGTTAAGGGCTTGAGAAGGAAAGATAATATTTGCCACACATTGTCAATTTAAAGCTGTTAATACATCTGTTGACAGCTTTCGAGCTAACAGAGACTTTCAGAAGGTGCAGCTACTATTTCTGGCACGTTAATTTGCATTTGGAAAGCATTTAGCAATGCATTCATTTAGCGCATTAGCTTCAACTGCACGCGCACAAATCAAAAAGTATCTTACAGATACACTTGTCAATAGCTGAGGCACTGATATTTGCTTTGTAGTTAGCAGCGATCGACGCATGTGATCCGTTTGCCTCTGACTGCTGCCTGTATCTGTGGCTTTGCCCTCGCTTGTCTAGTGCACTAAATATTTGAAATAGTTGCGTCTTGAGAGGATTGCGGCGTCGCCAGCAGCATCAGCAGCAGCATCAGCATCAGCAGCAGCAGCAGCAGCAGTAGCAAAAGCAGAAGCGTCGGCCCAATTGCTTCCGGTTCAAATCGATTACACAAAAGCGCGCTGCACTTTTTCTTCATCTGTGTGCTGTTGTGTGTTTTCAGTTTGGTTCCGATGCTTTCTAAAATACTCAGTAGTATCTTACAGTATGCGCTCAAGTATCTGATGCTCTTGTAGTTGCTCTTGTTGTTGTTGTTGTTGTGGTTGTTTCTACACAAATGAAGTGCACATCGATTAGTGCCGTTTTGTGCTGCTGCCTTTGTTTGAGTTATGTTTCGGTATCTTTTTCATTTTTTTCTCTCTAGCTTCTGCGCCCCCCACTTTCAGTGTTTTTCCAAATAAAATTAATTGTTTTGTAAACACGTGAGTTTTTGACAATTGCCGTGAGACTGAACAGAACAGAGCTCCTTCTATACACACACACACACACACATATATATATATATATATATATATATACAGATATAGTTCATATTGTTCACTTGACAAATGCATCTTAATATCGTGTTGTTTGCATTCAAATATACATTTATCTATGGGCAGTTGGCTGTCAGCAAAAGCCGCCGCACATCAATCACGCGCTAAGCACTTTATATCTTATATAAATACTTTCAACTATATATGTATATATATATATATATATATATATCACATGCAGTCTTGTGACTTTTGTGACGAAGACACAGATCACACGCTAACTAAATGCAATGCATAAATTATTCTAAATTCACTTGAGATATTTATTATATATTTGTAATATATGGATTTCGCTTTCATTTAGATAGTAAACTAAATGCAGCAGTGAAAGTGCTCGACTGTGAAATACCCACTTCTAAAAGTTAACAACTTTTGTGTTTATTTTATGACATTTCTTAAATTAATTTTGTTTTCTTTTTAAATCTGTTATTTATTTGTTTTTATCAAGTTGAGTTCATATACAAAACAAACAATAGTTATTACCTTACCAAAGCAACTTTAAATACAGGGTATTTATCCCCGCATCATTTGCTTGGCATTGAATTGCCTAAAATGGAAAGGGTTTTAAATAAATATTGCCCCGAAAAATTCTTACAACACACTATTAACATGACTTTGTTTGTTTGTTCTTCGAGTTTTGTTTAGGCAATTTATTTTTATTGCCTTCGCATAGTAGTCGAAATACAAAGAACTATCCAAGTGCCAAGCGAGTGTTAAGCAAAAAGTGTAACCACAATAATAAGGAGAAGCTCAAGAAAAATGAATAATTTGCACATAAAGCATACTGTAAGTGGGTTCTGCGGTTTTTTTGTGTGTTTTGAATGCAGTGCATTACCAAATTGAAATTGTGGTGAGTGAAGGCAATGAATAGATGGATATGGATGTGGAATTTGTGGGCATATATGTGGATAGAAATCTTAAGACTTAGTACTTTGCTTAAAGAGGCAAAAGTGAAGTAATATCTGCCCAAAATGAAGAAGGCCATTGGTTATAAACAATGTCAAGACCAATTTTTATTTATTGAAGGATTCTACAAAATATATGTATAAGTTAAAAATGTTGCAATAATATGACTTTTTTATATTTTTTTAAAATTGGGTTTTGTAAAATTATTGAGGGGTTCAATATTCGCATTTTAAAATACTTGTTATCAGTTTGAAAAAATCAATAAAATAATTATCAGTGACCAGAAATAAATTGAATTTATAAAAACAAAATGTAGATGTTATATTGTTTTTTATTGGACAGGAATTGTTGCAAGCCGAACTTGTTTTCTGTTATGTGCATTTAAAATAAATATAAAATAAATTAAATTAATGATGCCAAATGAGATGAAAACAAGCTAAAAAACCAAAACTAATACGCATTTGAACAACAAATAGAAATATAATGAATATAATAAAAAAACAAAAGCATAACTTTCAAAACAGGCTTTCCGTTTGTTCGTTTTTTTATGCAAATAGCTTTGCATATTTATATTAATAGACTATAATAAATATATATATATGTGTATAAAGCAGTTATATTAATTTAATGTCACAGTTTTCTAAACAGCGTCGAAACTAAGTAGGTATGTACAAATTTGCATATAACCAACACAAACAAACATGCAAAACAAAAACAATAGCAGTCGCATCTAAATTTCAAATGTTGTTCAGGTGATAAATGTTCAAGAGAGGGGCTCGATCTGCCTCTGATATGGCCAGTGTTGTTGTATTGTTGTCTAAGCTTCTGACGTGAACTAATTAAGTTGCGCAGTTTGATCAGATTTACTGCCCACCACTGTTGCCTCAGCGATCCGTGGCGATACTTTCCCAAAACTGCCAGACCTAGACCCATCTGTCAGCGCAAAACCCTATAAAAAACGGCCAAACTAAATAAAACCAAATGTCAAATCCATTTGAGGCGCATAAATTTTGGGGTGCTATGAAAAACGTATAATCGTAATAATCGGTATACAGTTCAATGACTAGGTTGGGCAACAACTTGGCAAAAAAATAACTCTGCTATACGATCTTTCAGTAATCAAATGCAAAACCTCTAAATGCCCTGCAAGGATATATTTAATAAAGCATAAAGAGGCATACACTTAACGAAATTGAAATTGTCACTTCATGCAATAGAAAGTTTTCATTTATAATTTGTCAATAGATTATTTATTCTTAATTTATTAATAGTTTTTAATTTGTCAATAGATTATTTATTCTTAATTTATCAATAGTTTTTAATTTGTCAAAAGATTTTTTATTCTTAATTTATCAATAGTTTTCTTTTATTTTTAATGCACCTTTAAATTTAATTTTCTTAGTTAGACTCTTTACAGTCGACATAAATTAATAAATTTTTTTTTATTTTTTAAAATTTCACTCAGTTTTTTTTTGGGTTTGATTCTTTATAGTACAATTTTGCTTGAGCATACCTATTTCAAATCTGAATAATGGTATGTGGGGTACATCCTAGTCGATCATAGTGAGTATATTAGATTTTTGTATTTCTCTGGGTACATGTGTTGGGATGCGATTTGTTTTCAAGTAAGAAACTAGTTGAATTAGCTTAATTTATTAAACGAATTGCCGCAAAGTAAACGAGAGCTAGCCAAAATTCATGAAATAACTTGACTAAACTTAGGGAAATTTAAAACAAATTATCAAGAGTACTTGAATGCAAAAAAAAAAATGTAAATTAACACTTACAAATGTTTTTGTTGTTGTCGTATTTGCGAAATAAAAGCCGCCGGCACACTTTTCTTGTTATTCAAATTTTCGCTTGTCAGACTTTTAAATTGGCCTCTGAATTTTTGTGTCGCCTTTTTATTGAAATTCGTTTTTATTTGAACATTAATTTGATTAAAGCTGCCGCAAAACTAACGCTCAGAATTTGGGTTATGTGACTTTGGTTTTTGAAGGCAGTAGGTGGGTAGTTGGGTGTATGGCAATAAATGCGATAAGATTTGCCGTTGCTTATCAAAACTTTCGCTTTCTCAGTTGGGCAACTCTTGTATGGGGGCTCGGAGTGGGTAATTTGGTGGCCCGAACAATAACTGTTATTAAGTTGCCACACAAGTTGGCAGCTCCTTGGCATCGATATCACATGATACGGCCTGCCCATCACATCACGCAATACTTACTTATATGGCGCATTATATTTTATGTTCTTCATAATTTGTTGATTGTGCGCCTCGGGGCTTATGAATGACAGACAGCCGAGCTGAAATGAAACGCGCATCATTAAAAGATTTGTCTGCTGTGGCCGCCGACTAGGTGTTAGTTTTTATATACAATCTACATACTATTTTTGGCTATTTTTGGTCATTTGCTTTTTTATAACTTGGCACATGTGTCGCTTGTCCCTAAATAGTTTTCTTCAGGCTTTATTTTGTGTGTGTGTGTGTGTGTTTTTTTTCTTTTATTTTTATTATGTTGTACCTTTACTGTTGTTGCAGTTGTGGCTGTGGTCGCTGCGGCTGTGGCCGGGGCCTTTTGATGCCCTTACAGAATGTTTAACATGAATTCTACCAACTGCCGGCACAAGCAACAACAAAAACAATAAGAATGAATCTTTTGGCGTCGCTTGGCCCACATTTTGGCCTGCTGCTGTTGTTCTTTCTTTTTTGTTGGGTGAAAGGCATATAAAAGTCAAGCCGAGATGCCAAAGGGTTATGCATATTTTAAATGCCCATAAGGTTTTTATTTACAAGCTCGCAGTCACATTTTTGGCTTGGTGTCAAGCTCCACATTTTATTGATCAAATAATTCTAGATTGGTAAGAGAAAGGCATATTTCTGGCTATCTAAATCGCAATTAATTTAACTTGTATTTATTAGATGTTTCGGTTTGCACTGACATTATTTGCAAGTATATTTATATATATATATATATATAAATATTTATGATAATGCTTAAGCCACATTCATTCTATTTAATTATGTAATCTTGAAATATGTACATGCTATATAGAATATTAAAATATCAACAAATATGATGAACATAACAACATTTACTTTGGTACAATCTTTCTGTTCGATGAAGTTTTCAAAGCGGCACCTAAGAACAAGATATTGGCCATAAATTTGTTATGTAGCCAAGGTTTTTTATAAGCCCACATCAGAGCTGGCTGTATGCCACATTGCTTTGGCATGTGTCTTTTACTTCTTTGGCATGCAAATTCCGTTTGTTTTCTTTCGGGCAGTTGTTTCAAGCGCTCGTAACTGTGCGCGTTTTATGTGCGTTTTTAAGCGCGCGCGCGTGGCAGTGACGACAAATTCGAATTTGGACGCCTTTGGCATTGCATAAGCGTCGCAAGGAGGGGCGGAGCGGAGTTCGTTTGAGAGTGTGTGAGTGTGCTGATTATCTGCAGTGCAATGACGCCGCAGCAGAAAGCAATTAACATTTTGATGCCTCGAAATTTGGCCCGCAGCAGACAGTCTGACAAATTTGGCGGCCAGACGGACGGACGGACGGTCAACTTATGAGTTAGTGTGTTATTTATTATACTCTTTTCGAAGAAAATAGTATATTAAGTTTGTCCTGAAGTTTGTAACGCATAGAAGGAAGCGTCTGAGACCCCCAAAAGTTACTGCCAATATGCTTATAAAAACAAAACAAATTGATCTAGCCATGTCCGTCTGTCTGTCTGTCTGTCTGTCTGTCTGTCTGTCTGTCTGTCTGTATGTATGCAAACTAGTCCCTCAGTTTTTGAGCTATCGCGCTTAAACTTTGCACAGACACTTATTATTCCAGGGGACAGCACATTGGTCGGAGCCGGCCGGATCGGACCACTATATCTTATAGCTGCCATACAACTCGAAGTCGGTTTTGGCCGTATATCCCATGTTTTTGAATCTATCGCAATGAAACTTTGCACTGATACCTATTATTCAAAGAGACATCACATTGGCTGGAGCCGGCCGGATCGGATCACTATATCTTATAGCTGCTATACAACTGGCAATAATTAAATATTCTTGTATAGCATATGAAATTTCAGTGGTGCAGTTGGCAGAGTGAAATTTGCCTATAGGTTCGAAAAGAGTATAAAATCTTCGGCACGCCGAAGATAATCCTTCCCCACTTGTTTTTAGTTGAATTGTTGTTGTTTATAGTAATTAAAACGGGGTGCACTTAAATGTTGCATAAAAAATGCAGCAGCTACTGTTTGCATCTCTGTTGTTGTTGCTTGTCTGCTGCGTAGGCATCTGAACACGTGCCAAGAAGTCAGCCTACAGGCAGCAGCGCCTAAGTGCAACGACAACGTCACTCAGCCGCCCCCTTGCACGCCCTGCGTGCCACTTCCTGATCGCGTATCTCATAGATACACTTGTCGCCGCTGCTGCCGCTGCAGTTAGTGTGTGATTATTTTCAAATTCGACACAGTTTTATGCGCGAATTGCTTTTGTTGCCACATTTATTTTTAAACAATTTGCCAGTCAGAGGCAGCGTGCCTCTTGAGTTTTTCCCTTGCTTGGCTTCATTTTGCGAGTTGTTTTCATTTGGGCTTTGCCATCTCTTTCTCTCTCACTTAGTTGGCCAATTTGTGCACTTCTGTTTTGTTGTCCCCCATTTTGGGTGGGGGAAAGTCATCTTCGATGTTTCGATGTGTTCACCGAGTTTTTTGCATAACTGTCTGAGGCACTCGGACTCCCTTCGTGAGGTATTTATGCAATCCGCTGACCACTTGACGCGCCCATAGATACAATTGTATCTTTTTGTGGTATCGCTGGCTGCGTTTGCCGTGTGTTCGCTGATAGTCGCTGCTAAAAATAAGCTGTGCCACTTTGTCGCCGTCGTCGGGCGATCGCTTAATATAGACGAGCACTAATTAAATGTCAAAATTGCGCATAAAAACGCTTCGAATGAAGAATTTATACACAATTCGACTAATCTTAAATGCTGCCGTTGGAATTTTCAAAGCCAATTCGAATATGCAATAACTTCTGAGTGTTAAGCGCTCTACGCACCACATTCAGAATGTCATATGACAGACAGTTGGACTACATACACATGTCCGGAGCAGGTGCTTAAACCGATGATAATACAGTTGCTAGAATATAGTATATAGTAGATAAATAGATGTAAAATGGAAGATTAATGGAAGATCGCTGAAAAATATATGGCAGATATGTAGGATAAATGATAGATATTAGAAACATTAAGGATTGGTCGGTAAGATAAGTGCAAATGAAATGGAAATGAAAATGTCAGATTAATTTAAGTATACAATTAATATTATCTATTTAAATGTTACAACATGATGAACATTTTTGTGCAATTAACATTGTATTTTATAACCTCTAAATATTTCCTAATGAATTATTGGCATTTTGCAACATTTTTATCAAAAATCAAACTGCAAATCAATTATTTGAACACTTTGCTTTTCTCTTTTTACAGCTTTCAAACTGCAACATGTTGGCGTTGCAACCCCAAACATAAGCATCCAGCAACAACCACAAGATATCAGTTTGCGTTGTTCGATTTCCAGGCTTGAAAGACTTCTGTTAACTGCTCTGATATGACGAGGAAGTCATTAGAGTTGATAAAATGCAATATCAGCGGGGAAGACGAAGATGAAGATCCGCCACAGCAACAGCAACAGCAACATGAACAGAAGGAAGGGCATGCTTTGAAATTGAAAAGTGTTAAACAAGTCTACGATATGATAACCTAATTTCCTGCCAGAAAGCGGCGAATTTTTTAACTGGAACAGAGAACTCAAAAAACGAATACAAAACCAACAAAAAAACAAAACATAAAATACCCACAACGAAACGAAAGTAAAGAGATTTTTTTTGTATTATTGAAACTGGGCGTTCATATGTTTCAACGATATTTAAGGGCGTGGCACACGCCCAGCAACAACTGACAAACTGAGGGGGCAGTGCCCAACAGCAGCAGCAACAGTGCAACAGCAACGACTTTATAAAGAACAACAACAACAACAACATCAAGCGCAACAAGTACTTGAAAATAACAAAAAGACTCTTGTGAAACTGCAGCTGTAATCTTTCATGCGAAGAAACCTGCGATTGGATTGGAGGGCCCTGGCGCTGCTGGGCGCCCTCCTTTCGTTTATCATAGCCTGGCCGGGTCTGGTGTTTGCCATGCCAGCGCTAACGACGATGTCGAACCAAGCCACAAACAATATAAGCATAAACATAAACAAACATAAACATTAATAGTAATATCAATAACAGTAACAGTAACAGTAACAGTAACAGTAACAGTAACAGCAACTATAGCAGTAATCAATATAGTAGTAATAGTTCCATACAAAGTGATCATAGTCGTAATAGTCGTCTCTTAGTGCTGAAGAGTGAACATAGTTTAGATCAAAATCAAAGTATTAGCGCTGAATTTAACATGCGAACGTTAAACACAACAATTCAACTAGCTGCCATAAACACAAATACCACAATAACACAAACAACAACACCAACAAGAGCAACACCCAGCTACAGCAGCATTAGCAGCAGCAGCACAACAGCAGCAACAGTTGCTGATTCGATTGAGCAGTCGGATCCTTTGGGCTTCGTCCTCTCGGTGGCGCCTCGTGAACATTTAGCAATACTCTCACGCACAGAGCGCAGCATACGACATCAGCACCAGCATCTGCATCACAAGCAGCAACAATCGCCTGCTGCTGCTGCTACTGCAACTGCAACTGCTACTGCAACTGCAAGTGCAACTGCTGCTGGCAACAGCAGTTTCATTGGTTCGAAATCGAAAAGACTGAATAACTCTAGAAATAATCTACACATAAATAGCAGTAACAACATCAACAGCAACAGCAACATCAACAACAACAATCCCAGCAATTTGGATCGCAACGAACGCTCCACCATCTCCCATCTGGCGGGACCATCGCGCAAGATACAGTTATATATCAAGAATCGTATACTTCAGCTGCTGCCAGATGGCACCGTAAATGGCACGCAGGACGAGCAAAGTGAATACAGTAAGTACTTCTTTTTATTCAACACGAACCTTCGTTTAATCTGCGGGTGGTTCTAACTGATGGACTGTGATTGGTCAGCTAGCTTGGGGTTGATGAAAAGAGAAAGACAGACAGATAGAGAGGGAGAAGGACACCATATATCAGCTCATAAACCATTTTCAAGAACTACTTTGAAATATCCATACAAAAGTTTCTAAAAATAAAAATAACTAAAAAACAAGTAAGAGTGCTCTAGTCGGGAGTGCCCGACTACGAGATACCCTGAACCCAGTCCTTACAATCATTCATATTAATCTAAACACACACATGCTGCAGTACAATCAGTACAAGCAGTGCAAGCGGTCTAAGCAGTTAGCTTGCTTTTCGCTGAGCCCCACATAATGGAAAGTTAAATCTTAAATAACTTCTGTGTTTATTGTCCGATCATATTGAAATTTTTGGGGCAAACAATTGTCGATAATATGTGTTACCAAACCAAATTGCAAGGTCGTACCTTCAAAAATGGGGTTTTTAACTTTTGGGGGGTTTGGGGGGTGGTATCCAAAAGTGAAATATTTGTTACATGTGTATGCTATTCGAGATTATACATGTCAAATTAGGGGCCTCTAGCTCTTATAACTTGTAAGTTATATCCAAAAAACGCTGGTCTAAAATCGAAATTTATCGATAACTTTTGAACGGGACGAGCTATCGATAAATTTTAATAAACTTGATCTGTCCCGGGATTAGGAGAACTTATGTTCCAAATATGAAGTCTCTAGCTCTTGTAGTCTCTGATATCTGTGTGTTCATACAGACAGACAGACGGACAGACGGACAGACAGACGGACATGGCCAGATCGACTCGGCTACTGATACTGATCAATAATATATATACTTTATATGGTCGGAGATGCTTCCTTATGCCTGTTACATACATTTGCACAAAACCATAATACCCTTTTTACCCATTTTTAATGGGTTCAGGGTATAATAAATAAATAAAAGCTTTAAGCATCGAATTAGAATAGCAATATTTATTTACCATA
Source organism: Drosophila flavopinicola (assembly GCA_035042425.1). NCBI lineage: Eukaryota > Metazoa > Arthropoda > Insecta > Diptera > Drosophilidae > Drosophila > Drosophila flavopinicola. The sequence continues at coordinate 474,569 of JAWNLL010000471.1, read as the reverse complement.
ATATTAAATCAATTCTAAATAAATAAATAAAAAGCTTTAAGCATCGAATTAGAATAGCAATATTTATTTACCATAATATTTAATCAATTCTAAATGATCGAAGGAATAAAATATCGCAATAATCCTAAAAAAAATATAACTTCAATGTAACAATTATCTCATAATTTACTTAAAGACGAACATAAAGGGATATTTGATATAGGATTTCAATCAACAATATGATACAAATTCCTTTTACACTTTAAGAATAATGTTTAATTTTAGTATTTATATAGTAGTATATTTTCCCAAATTGATATTTCTATAATTGAAACGAAAATACATTACAACTTATTCATGGTAATTAGGTTATGTTGCTGTACAAATTCAAAAATTTAGTTTAGCCAAGTTTGTTTTGTATTTTAGATTGTAACTTTGACCTTATGTGTTACAGGCTGTCTAGATGAACTTCAAAGACGACGCCCCATTGCTCAAATTTCCCTTCAATCAACTATTCGAAAATGTTGTTTAGTTTTTTGTTCGACATAAACAAGCAAATAAACTAATGCGCATACACCATACATAATATTTGAAATATCAGCGGCAATATGTAGCAAACATATGTATATATAGATCACTTCATATACGCACACGCCCACTCACGCAGTAGCGCCCACAAGTTGAAAGTTCTCATAAAAAAGATGATGTTGTGTGAGGGTGTGAGTGTGTGTGCGTTTTTTGCTTCTGCTTTTCAAACGCAGAAAAGCTGCGTAAGTTTTGTATAAATGGGGTGCTGCCAACAAAAAAATTTAACAAAAATATTTGTAGCCTGTTTATGTTGAGCATCATTAAGTCAGACACTTGATTTGGCAATCTGCTGCTGTGTTGGGCGCCCAGAAGGAGAATCTATTGTATTATTTGCCATATAAATTTATGTTGGATGTGTGCGTGTGTGCGTGTGTGTGTGTGTGTGTGTGTGTGTGTGCTTAGGCTGAATTGCTGGCATAAATCTTGTTTTAATGTACTGAGCGACCTGATTAGCTGCCGGCCCATGAGTCAGAGCCCAAAGCCCATCAGCTGGCCATTTGCATAACCTGGCGGGCAGTGTTTTTCATCGTTTTATTTTGGCCAACAGCAATCAGCGATAAGCACCAATCGCAACTTGTTGGCCAAATTAATTTACAGCTTCAGCTTCATTCAGTTTTTTGCATTTATTTTGGCTTCCTTTTTCTGCGGCAATTTGCAAGGCTGATAACAAAAGTCGAGCCGAAAAAACTTGTTGTACAAAGCGGTTTGCGCGCGTTCACTGCGTCCATTGCGCGTTTTTTATCGCGCGCAGCCATCGTCATTGAGACATCAGCCCCAGCGATGCCGCAAAGATAATGTAGATAAGTTCATATATGTATGAGTGTTGTTTTTCTTGCTGTACTGATACAAAATGTATATTGTTGTTGCTTGCCTGCAGTTTCGAGTGTTAATTTGATTTCAAGCGCCTGCCTCAGGCGATAATGCTGCGATAAGATTTTTTTTGGTTTTTTTTTGGGAGAGCTTTTATAAGGCGTCCAGAAAATGATTTTTATAGCAGTTGCCCAATATTTAGATGGCAGCCAGCACCACTCAACCACTTTCCCAAGAGCAAATGCTGAGTTTATTAGGTGAAGTTGCTGAGTTTTTTATGAGCTTTCGAACAGAAATCACGCACTTGTCGGACTCTTAGCTTCTGTGGAGCAAGTTTATCAGCAATTATAACTGTTCTCGCGCCTTGATAAGACCGGTCACAACACACACACACTTTTTGGAAAGCTTGCTAAATGCTGGCCACATTTGTAAGCCTCAAATTAAAGATGACTAAATTGAAGAAAACTGTTGGGGTTTTCTCGCGTTTTCCACAAGTTCAGCAAGCAGTTGACCTCCAAAAGTCTACACTTAAACTCAACTACACTCAACTTGACTCGAGTTGCAGTTGCAGTTGCAAATCGCTGAGGCCGCTAACGGTGCAGCGAGCACAGAGACCGGATCCTCGAAGCTCTGACCCGAAACCCTTTGCAATATGCTGGGGCGTGCATATTTTCATAATGATATATGAGAGTACCAGTACCAGTACTTGCCTGGCTGTATATATACATATATATATTTTTTTTCCCTCAGACTGCGTCTGGGGGCAATTATGCGACTGATTTAGTGCGTGGTGCGAGCGAGGTGTGAAGTTAACTGAAGTGGGCTCTCGACTACATAAGCTGAGGCTGTTTTCTTTTGTGCAGCGTAGATGCTAAAAGCTTCCGACAGATTTTTTGATAACTTAATTTACGGCACGTCTTCAGCGAGTTGATGAAGTTGTTTGCTGGCCGACACTTGCATCGATTTGAGTTGTGGACTTGAGTTACTTTCACTGTCACTGGCCTTTTTAACCGCTGTGTTAATTGCTTTTAGCACAAGCCAGATTTTTTAAAACATTTTTTTAGTCATATCAGAGAGACTGTCTCAAAGACCCTGGTCTATAAATGTCAAATAGGAGAGAGCAAACAAACGTTTGCTTTGTTCTCATTCGATTATTTTGTATTTTTAGTGCCCTCAAAGCATAAAACATTTAAGTTATAGCTCTGAGAACTTTCCAAACCTGCTGGACATCAAAAATGTACACATTCCAGGGCAGACAAATTGCGTAAACAGCGTAAATCCCCACCAGAGAGCATTATCATGATTAATATTGTAATCATTTGCTTAAGGGCTATTCAAGGCAATTTCAACACCACATCACACACACACACATTATACACACACCACACACCAAAGAACGCAATGTAGTATGTCCAAAAGGGATGGCTATTATATCATTTTCAGCACATAATACAATAAATTAAGTTTCACAAAAGCCTGTGAGCTGCTGCTTTATTAGATACATAGCCAGTCGTATCTAGATACAGCTGAATAAATTAAGAAAGTGCTCAAAATAGTTCAGCTAGCTATTATATCATTTTCAGCACATCATAAAATTACCTAATTATTACAACAGCTTTTGAGCTTTTACATCACAAGATAAACATCTATATTTACAGCCTTAAAATGATAAATTGTACCTTTTGAAGATAGTTGGACTCTGCTTTTATATGATCTCCCAAAGCATAATAAATTAATCCAAGCTACTTTCGATATAATTAGAACATATTTAAATTAGTCTAAATGATAAAGTCCTAATATATGTATTAAATAGTTTCAAACATTTTAAAATATTTCAGTCAGCCATTTTAATCGGATTCAATTAAATGTATCCAACATTTGAATAGAGTTAATAAATCTTAAAATTTCTTTAATGAAACTTTTCTTTGACAGCAGTGAGCGCTATTCTATCATTTTCAGCACATAATACAATAAATTAAATTTGTACAACAAAATATCCAGATGCTATATATGTATATATATATATATCTAGATACATTTGTTTGAAATTTCATAGAAAACTGCTTGAAAATGAAACTTTTTCGGTAGATAGTTCCCACATTTTTAGATGGTCTAATGAGCTGGTTGCCACTGGCAGCTTACGTGGGTGGTGCTGAGGCTGCACCACTTGATGGGCCATTGTCAGCGAGTCAGCTCATCACGACGTATGCGTATTGTATCTTGTATCTTGTATCTTGCGTCTTGTGTGTGATTTATGCGGCGTACGGGCAATATGGAAATGCCGCGAAAGTGTTTTGTTTTAGATAAGATTATGTAGTGTATATATGGCAGAAACTGAATACTGAGAGCGGACAACGCAATGTGTCACATGGATTTATAGTTGGCGTTGGCGTTGTCGTTCACGTTTGCTGTGCTGCCAGGCGCTGTGCAAAAGTTTTCCGGCAAACGCTATTTTTAGTATTGATGGCAATGAACTGTACGCTTTGAAATTGCTCAAGTGCTTTGGCTTTTCGATTATGTAAAAGGTCTAGGCCATTAAAACACCAATCTGGAAAGAGGCAGCGCATGCGGTCACCCACAATTCGTTGGGCTTCGAGTGGCTTCTTTTTATGGCCCAGTGGTTGCTTAAAAAAGCACAACAGTAACAACAAACAGCATTGACAAGAATTTTAAGTTATGCGTAAAGTTCGGGCAAATTTGTAAGCCTACCAGGTTGGATCGTAATATTTATGAAGCTGACCAGCCTATATAAATTATCATGATTAATGTTATTTTGCACGCAGTTGTTGCCAAGCTGCTGGCTGCTGTCGCTCTCGTTGTTGCTGTTGCTGTGCCTGTTGTTGCCGTTGTTTTACAAGCATTTTTACGAGCAATTCATTTTCAGCCCAGTCCAAAAAACCAGCAGCCAGTCACATATTGACCGCTGGCCAGTGGCAAAAACATTGACACAGAAACCGAAACTACAAGAAAATCGAACAGCAACAACAACTACTGAAATCGAAAATTTATTGTATACACATTAAGTGTTTAACAGCATGCTAAATAAGTTTTTGTTTAGTAAGTTGAAGTGGCTTATGAGACGTATGCGTAATTTTTAATTTGAGTAAACTATCTCGAGAGACCTAGATAGCAAAACGAGTAAATTGTAGATAGTTGGAGACTATTTCATAGATTTTGCTTAGTAGAAGTATTGAATGCATAAGTTTCCTTGAAGGTTTCTTAGTAAAAAACATATTGACTCAGTCCAACTTCGCTTGAATTTCTAGAGCAGCTGACATCTTATCAGTGATATGGTTATACCCTTCTATAAATATATATTAATACTCTGTTGACTCTTTTAAGACATTGATTAAATGTCCTAAAAAAATTTAGCTGTAAGCATTTGCTTAGTTGTTTTTTTTATCTTAAACAATATTCTATAAAGATATATTATCTTTCTACATAAATTCTAAATCGAGAAATAAATTCTAATCTCTAATATTTCATCGATATATCCATATATCGATACTGATTAAATCAGTAATTGACTATAAGTAATCGTTTAATGCAACTTTGCTCTCCAAACCGTGAACTTTTTTGGAAAATATAAAAGTGATCGCATACAACGTTGGCTTACCTTATCTGGAAGGCATCCAAAGTTCGATGTGCCGAGGAGAGATCATTAAGTGCTCGATTCTTTTTAGATTTACGATAGCGCACACGATTGCCAATTAGAGTGCAATTAATTTATAATCCCCAGCACTAGCTGGAGCCCCACATACGATCGTTTGACACAGTTTCGACTACAATGTAGTATGTGGTGCAATATGAACGATAATGTGATTGCCTCCCTCTATGCCCGATATGATATTTATGATAGGGCAGGTACACATTTACACATACATGCGTATAAATGGGGAAATACTAGGCGCCAGTGCATGAAATGAAATTTCGTTGGCTTCAGCTGAAGTATTGGGCAATGAGTCATAAATAAGTCAAGCATGCCAAAAAGCTGAGTAATATTTTTGTTAGATAGTGCCGTCTTATCGATTGATCAAATTTGTCGAAACACTTGCATTTCGATTAATTTTGGCAGTTTAGCGACGGCCACTCGGATCCAATCGACATGCAAATTAATCACATAATTTGCACGAATTTCAAAACACGTTGAAGTGCGGCCTCTCAATTACCGAAACGAAAGAAGAGGAAAACGTGAACAGCTTTTAGCTGCCCCATGCAAATTGGCTTAATAAATTGATCCAGTTATTTCTGTGTGTGTAATGCACACAGTACGACTTGTAGGTGGTCATGTTTTGGCTGTTTTACCACTTGTTGCTCTCTGATGTTGGCCGATTTCCTACTCGAGTTTCATGAGCTCCCACTCGCCGCGGCTAACCCAAATTTTCCCGGGCTTCAGTTTCAGTTTTCTTTTATTTTGGCTGTAACGAGACGCGTGTCTCGGCCACTGAGATTTACGACTCGAATGACCATGAACGTGCTGGTATGAGGAGAACATATATGTACATATGTATGTACATACATATGATGTGGGCAGTACACTCAATCGTATGGTAAAAATTATCACGCTGGTATGCGAACCAAATGAAACGAAACGAAACGAAAAATGAGAGAAAAATGAAGTAAACGGTGTGCGCAAAGTATCTCAATGCTGCTGCTGTGTATGTGTGTGTGTGTGTGTGTTTGTGTGTGCGAGTGTGTATAGAAAGTGTTTGCCTAGTGGATTGTTTGCAAAGACGTTAGAAAGGTGTAGGGAGCTGGGTTATACGACTCTGTGCTTTGTGTTTGGGTGGGTCGTGAACAAATATGTGAGACTCAAATGCCTTTTCCGGGAATAGGTGAACTTTTGAGTTGAACGGATTTAAATTGCACTGGCCATACATTTAATCTATGGCAATTAATAACTTGTAGGTTGAACTGGCTTATTCATAACAATTATGAGTATTTACTTTCGCCTGATGGAGTTTCGTCTTAAATTTACTTCGCAAAATCTTATTAAAAGCTATTACGATTTTGTAGAATTTAGTTGATTTGAATGTTATCGATAGTTCGCCATTGCCGCGATATTTTTTCAATTTCTGAAGTCACAAAATTAAGTGTGTGAAATATATTTGCCAAATATTTTCTATTGCTGAGACCAATTCACTTCCGCAAAATCTTATCGAATAACAAGCCGGTTCGATAATGATCTTTATATTGATTATTTAGAAGCTGTTTGATAAAGACACCTTTTCCACTTGAAGGCTTCCTTCTAGCGTGCCCACCTCGAGTTTTCCTTTGCATTTCCCATACGCATACCACACAGAGGCAGCCTGTTGGGAATTAGTTGCATACATATCTCTCACAAGTCGAAACAATTTATTAGCGACAATTCGTCGGCATGTAAATGATATATTAATGACCGTTTCACGACAAAAACAACAACAACAACAATAACAACAACAACAACAACAGTTGGAGTTGCAAGCCGCACACGCGCACAAAATAACAAATTTCAATTACTGCGCGTACTATGAATCCGGTTTTAAAATGAAAGCCGGAGCGTAGACAACAACAACAACAACGACAACAACAACAGCCACCCAGGCAAAGAGCACAAGCTCTATCGTATACCCACCTAGGCATCCGAAACGCCTCTTAGCAAGTGCAGCTTACGCATAGATATGTTCGCACTTAATAGCTCAAGTTTACGGCAATCGACAATTGGCGCGTTAATCTATGCTCTGCGAAAAAAGATACATTTCTCATTTGACTTTTTGTTGGTTTTTGGCTTTGAGACTTCAGTCTGTCTTGAGTCTTGAGTCTTGAGATGTTTGTGATGCATGAGGCGTAGGACACAGGCGGCTCTTAATATGCGTTGCACCACATGCCGCCGGCAATAAACATCACTCGCGGCCCCGAGAGACAACTTTGGGCTTGGGTTGGAAAACCCGCTCCACATACAACGACGACGCTACTGGAAGCGGGTTAAGTGCGTGCAATTTGCGCTGATAAAAACTTCGGCTTTAAAATGGGCGACGCAAGGCGGAAGGGGGGTGGCGCAAAATTAACTGAAGCGGCCAAATGACTTCCGTTGGAAAAGTGAAAAGTCGCGCAATCGACGAAAAAATAAAAGAAAAACGATAGAAGTTTCAAGCGCTCGCCTAATGGCACTGCTGCTCTTGTATCTTTGCAGATACATTTGTATCTTACAAGTAGGAAGTGTACCCAATTGAGGTGATGACACACACAGTGTCGTCGCTCGTCTGTGTGTGCAGTGTATACAAAAATTCTAATGGCATGCCTGCCACGAGACGCGACGAGACGTGCGTCTGGTATCGGGTCTGGCTGAGTATCTGAGTATCCACAAACTACACAGTAAACAATTTGAGTGTTCAATTCAATTTCTTGCAATATTCATTTTGCAATATCCTTAAATCTTTAGTTGCATACAGCAACTTTGTAAGCAAGTATGTTAACATACCTTAGGTCTTATAAATTAAACTCAAAATACTGTACTGTTATTGTACTATCTATATTATTTTAATTGGAAAGATAATTGCCGCCATAGAAATCCTTTAAATGAACATCATCGGAAATTTGATTGCTCCCTCACGCTCTCAGTTTAAATTCACCAAAAACAGTTTATCAAAAAAAATTCTAACAAATATGAAAATTGCACGTAATTTTTTGCAGCTTTTAGCTGTTTAATTTAGAAATGAATAAAACTAAAACGAACGATTAAGAGTGCTCTATTCGGGAGTGCCCGACTAGGAGCTACCCTGAACCCAGTCCTTACATCCATTTATACTTACCTATCAATGCAATCCATACAAACAAAAAATACTGCAAGCAGTGCGAGCAGTTTAAGCAGGCTAACTTCTTCGCAAGGCCCCATACTATGGCAAGGTAAATCTTAAATAACTTCTGTGTTTAGTGTCCGATCATTGTAGGACATAAAATGGGCTATAAAATGAGCGATCAAACCAAATTGCAAGGTCATACCATGGAAAATTAGTGTTTTTCACTTTTTGGGGGATTTGGGATTTGGGTACGGTATCCAAAAGGTGAAATATTTTTTAGATTGTATAACAAATTTTCTGCCTTTAGCTCTTATAACTTTCAAGAGTATGGCCAAAAAACACTGGTCTGATATCGAAATTTATCGATTACTTTTCAACGGGTCGAGTTATCGATAAAATGAAACAAACTTGATCTATCCCGGGACTAAAAGAACTTATATTCCAAATATGAAGTCTCTAGCTCTTGTGGTCTGTAGTTCATACAGACGGATGGACAGACGGACGGACGAACATACAGACGGATACGGCTAGATCAACTCGGCTGTTGATACTGATCAAGAAAATATATTCTTTATATGGTCGATGCCTGTTACATACTTTTACTCAAAACCATTGTACCCTTTTTAACCATTTTCAGGGAATAGAAATTCTAATTATCGCACATTTAGGTTTTCATTTGGTTTCTGAAGTACATAAACTAGAATTTCTTACAGTGTATACTCGTGCTATCTCCATACGCCTGGGCCATTGACTCGCAGCTGTAGCCGCTTTATTTAAACTAATTGACGCCCGCCGCATAACGCAAACCATATGAAAGGTGTGTGCGGGCTCTCTCCCTCTCTCTTTCTCTCTATTTATCTATCCCTTCTTCTCTCTGCTCCAGCTACAATGTGGAGGTGCAATTGGAAAAGTGTCAATTGCTTGGGGTCTCCAGGAACTATATATCTGGCAGGGATCGGGGGGCACTGGGGGATAACTGGGCAATTGATGCGCGTCAAAATGAACAATGAGTTTCAATTAGTTGGCATGTTGGATTCTCCCAAATGGACATTAGTGATATGCTATGCAATGAGGAAGTCTGAATGGTTTGCTGATTGAGCTGAACGGGTTAACCCGAGAAAGGGAGAAGGCTTGCCAACTGTGGCTGCTTGAACTTGCAACGGCATATTCACTCACACAAAGCATTCTAAGAGTGTGTGTGTGTGCGTGTGTGTGTTCACACAAACTGAACTTGAGTTATTAATTTGCACAAATGTTTGCATACAAATTAATTAATTGTTAATTGTTTTGACACTGATCACAATAAATCATAATGTTGTGACTGCAAATATATCTTGAGTTATAGTGTAAGTTTTTCCCGCAAACACTTCTAAAACATGGGTAAATCTATGATTAGAATGAAACATATTTATTTAAATATGTTACGCACATTTCCAAAGCTTTTTCAATAAATTGAAAGATTTGTACTTAAATTGTACAAGTTTTGTCTATTTACTTTAAACATAATAAAGAAAATATAAATATCACACGAAAGCTAGGATATCAATTCAACCGAAATTCTTATCATATATATACATTTTTAATATATTTTCTGTTTCTAAGAATTTGGTGGAAACAGAAATATATGCATGATTATGTACTATATCATATAGCTGCCATACAACTGGACGTCGGTTTTGGCCATACATCCGATATTTTCATAGCTTTCTGCTTCGAATTGTACACTTGAACATCCTTGTAACTCATCAATGTTTAAAATTGCAAAACGATTGAGTCATAAATAGCGAAGATATGCGTCATTAAATATTTTGAAAAAACAGGTGCATACGAGCAGACTGCTCTTTAAGCGAGATTAACATCGATCATTAAAACAGTTCGGTGGCGTAAGTGGTAAAAAGATGCGCTGACAAACGCGTGGTCGGTTATTCCAATCCCGCTAGCGGCCTTTTTCATTTTCATTTTTTTTTAAATTATCTTTTTCAAATATAAAATTGCTGGAATTTCAGAAGAACAATTTAGATTCATATGATACCAATTCTTTACAAAAAAGACACGCGAAAAAACGATTTTTAAAACATTAGAAATATCGGTGGTGCACTTGCAGAGTGAAAATTACCTAAAGGTTCGAAAAGAATATAAAATCTTCGGCACGCCAAATATAATCTTTCCCCGGTTGTTTTATATATAAATATATATATATATATTTTCAAATGGAGGATTTTTAATATATGATACTAAAATACAACTCTTCTATATTTTTCGAAATTAATTTGACAAAAAGTTATATATATTTATTGTATTTTAAATCGATATGAATGCATTTCATAGCTCGTTAAAACCCCTTTTAGGCTTGTAGTTTATAAATATATAATGATTATTACGTTTTTAATCGTACTAATCCTTGAAGTCAGTGTGGAACAAAGTGTTGCAGGCATTCTTGGCCACATTGTGGCGTGCAATCTTCTTCGAACTGCCTGTGGCCTGAAAGTCCTTATAGTCCACAAGGATGTTAGCGCGATGAATAATATTGTTGCCATCTTCTTTTGTCGTGATATATTCATACTTGATATTAGGGCGCATAATGTTCAACAAAGAAGCCGGATGCATTGCCCGCCATCCTGAAGGTAGTTCGTTACGGATGACAGTGGATATCTCCTCATCGGGCTCTTCAGCGATAATTTTGTGCAATACAAACGAGGCTAAATTTTGCATTGTGTAGTCATCGACGTCATCTAAATGGATCCCATTTATTTTGTTAGTGAAGTAGTCACGGAGAGCCCGCTCGCAGACCATAGTCTTGGCTTTTCTCTTAGAACGTCCCTCGGCCGAGTACGTTTTTGAATTTAAAGACATGCTGGCGACAAAGCCACACTCCGGGTCGTTATTTATGATAAGCTTACTCATCTCAACATCCTTGCAATGACGAATAGCTTGCATTGCGGTTCTAGGTAGTATATATCTGCTTGAACGACGCTTAGCTGTGTGGGCGGTGTTCAGATTATAATGGGATATAAATATACCTACATTACGCACCCAGTGATTTCTTGATCTTGGAGAAATCTTTCCTTATAGCTAATTTCGGATCCGTAGCTGTATTTCTCATCTTTACCAACTGTGTTGCCTGCTCCTCGAAATGCCAGGATTCAGGCTTAATGCTTATTAAAGTGGAGCGTTTCATTTAAGCTGTGATTTCTCTTAAATTCCTCGAAATCCTACGAATCTATTAGTTCCCCTTGAAAACAAAAAACAATTTCAAGTGACAGAAGTTGACAGCTCCGTAAAAGAAACAGTTGTGGATTACAGAAATCAACAATGAATTTATAAATCGGATAAAATTATCGATGCATCAAAGTATCGAAAGTTTGTCATAGAAAAATCGATTTTGTATACAAGTAAGAGTGCTCTAGTCGGGAGTGTCCGACTAGGAGATACCCTGAACCCAGTCCTTACATCCATTCATACTTACCAATCAATGCACATCCATACAAGCACACACATACTGCAAGCAGTGCAAGCAGTTTAGGCAGGCTAACTTCAGACTATCGATAAAAGAAAATTTTCAAAATTACATACATTTATAAATGGAAATATCCATTTGAAATAACATAAAACATTTCCCACCAAGTAATTTTGTTTTGTGTCGTCCCAACACTCAGTGTATGAAATTCCTGAAGTTTTTCACTGAGCAAATTTCCGCATTGCCAAAATGCCGCATTTAATTAACGTTTGTTGCTGTTGGTTCATTCATAAATCGCATATGAATTAACACGTTTTATGAACTGACTAAAAGTGAGACTTTTAAATGCCTGGCAAATGAACGACTCGACTCATTTTCAGCACAATTCTAACTCAAAGGCTTTATGAGCCGAGTACTTAGTACACACATATATACACCCATGATACCGTCCATTAAGATCAAACACTTTCGCCAGACAGCGGCAAAATGCTTCCGTGGGGCTGTGTGGCAGCAAGGCATTTTATGAGCTAAGAAGATGCCCTGCGCCAGAAGGAGGCAAATTGACTGGCACTTAATTGCAACGTGCAACGTGCAACGTGCAACGTGCAGCGGATTTCAACTTGTTTGTTTTCAATGGCATCTTTTGGTCATTGGAAAAACCGCGGGGCTAATATATAGGGAGTCGGACAGACAGGCGAACGGACATAGACGCCCAGTGGATATGACCATGCTATGGTTTTTAACGAGCTCGCTAATTTGCCAAACACCAAATGCGGCCTTTTATTATTTACACCGGCTAAACACACACACACACACACACACACACACACACACTATGCAGTCAAGTCAAGTGTGTGTAGGCGATCCAGCCATGGATGTCTAGCCAGTCAATTGCCAGGGCAAACATCTTTAATTGAAGTGCAGATAAACTGCTCGAGCTGCGGACCAGTTCGATTTTAATGGCCAGCTTTTATGTGAGTGGAGCAATTGCATAATGAGCTGCTTGATGAACCCAGGCAAAACCACTGACCCACTAAGCAACACAAATAATAATAAAGAACATACATACATATAACTGAGAATTGGCGAATTTGAAATGCCCTTTCAGAACTATTAACTATTATGAGTTTTTCATTTAATTCAGCTTCGACATGTATTTAATATTTGCTAGGTTGCCTTATTTGAAAATAAATACTATTCTAGTTATATTATATGAATTTCAAATAATATAAATCAATTACACAAATATTTTAATGTAGAAAAAGTAAAATTGAAAAATGGGTTTCACGTATAGAACTGCAATATATCTGCAGGCTAAAGAATACAAAGTGATCAATGCAGTATCCTAATAGTATTTGCATGCATTTTCCTTTATAATATAGTCAATAACAAACTTTCACTGAGAATACAGTTCGGTTATGTCAAGTATGAGTAGAGCTCAATAATGCAGCTGCTTTAATACGAAACCTTTTTAAAGGGTATTTTCTTGAGACAAGTCAACAAACTCTCAAAATGCAGCCCAACTGCAGTTTTGGGGCCCAGTCAAGGGAAAAGTGGCCCACCCACGTGGACTGTGGACAATCAATTTAAGAAACGTCCAATTTGGTCGCATCAAAAATTGCTGACTCTGCGGATCGCTGCGTCCGTTCTGGATTGTCCTGTCCCGCTGTGCGACAATTGAAAGTGGGGCCCTGGGGCCGAACAACTTGTTAACTTGTACTTGCTGCCTCTCTTTCTTTCTTTCTTTCTTTTCGCCAACAATTTTGCAACTTGTTTCGATTACTTCATTGGGCTTTGGGTTTACGTGCCACAGAGTTCTCTGTGTGGCGTGTGACCCAGTTTACTGCCAGCTGAAAGTTCACAATTTGTTGTTGCACAAAAGATGTAATAAAGACTTTACAAATATATACAACTATATACGAAATGCCCACTGAAATCGTGCGCCACTAATTGACCACTCGTTGGTTGCAGCGCTCTGATGTCGCAGATCGCATATCGCATATCACTTTAGCTGCGTTCCATAAGCCATTGTAAATATGGCCATTTAATATTAGCCACACGGCAACTGCCATTGTATAGTATTGTGGCCCCCATAGACATCACAATTTATGGCCAGGCACCGAGATCCGAGAGTTGCGCATTTCGCTTGGACAGATTGTTGACAAATGTCACGGGAGTTCGCATTGTGTCCCGTCCCCAAACGTGGGGTGCTATGCTAATTACCTTTGCAACGACTCTGACAGCTCTCTGACAGTTTGTTCGACTACTGCACCCGCCCACACAATCAAACAACCAAACAGCCAAACAACCAAACAAACAAACAACCACACAAACAGACGACAGACGACAATGTGATCTATGGGTGCTCCAAGAAAATACAACAACTACATTGCAGTTGCCAGTTTGAACGTTACAAATATCACATTCGAATATTTCGAAGCGTTTTTTGACCGTGAACATAGGCGAATTGATCAAAAATGCTAATTTATGACTGCATATACTATAAGCCCAATCGAACTGTTACTGCAGTTGATAGCAGAGACAATAACTTATTGCTGAAGCTTAATCTCTACACTTAAAACCAGTCAAGTCAAATAAAGAATTTAGCTCGAAAATTTAATAGTCTACCCCACAATAACTTTTATTCATTCAAATTTATTTATTCTAAAATTTTGTAAATAGTTGGGTTTTCAAAAATATGTAAGGCAAGAGAACAGGGCATATTTGAAAATTTCAGATAATCTAGTACTAGTTTAAAATAATAACTATTTCGATTTTAGCTATAGTTTGCTTTTAGCGTTGTTCTGCACTATTAACTTCTTCATCTAGAAACAAAAACTTTTTTGAACGACCACAACAATATGTAACTCATTTTATTAAATTGTTTATTTTAATTGATGCTTGGGTGTCAAAACTTCAGGTTTGCTGTAAATGCTCTGGATAGACATCCAACTTTCAGAACGAAGTTGTTTTCTATTACCATTTTGACTTTGGTATTTAGATTGAATATGATTCTTTTTTAAGAGAATATATTGAGATGCCATGCATGCATCAACACTTTGATGTTGGAAGTGATAATGTGAGATCAGCGAGGCTTCTGTTCGTAATCTTCAACACAATTTCAATTCCAACACTAATCGCCCATCAACGCTGCTTGACACTGGAACGCGCTGCGACAAGCACCCGCATTTCCCATTCAATTGAGAGCATACCTAAGGGTTAATCGTGTTAGACTCTAAAAGAGAAAAGTGAGGAAAACGTAGTCTTCATCGCTGCGATAATCAGCGAGTGCTTAACTCAAGTCATTTACATGCACAACTTGCATTTTATTTGTATCCAACCGTGGGTGTTCCTCGGAAGTGCCAGCTGCAGTTTCATTTCGGGATCTAACATCTAAAGCGATGTACTTAGAGGCCCGCCCCAATTATGCTCCATTAAAGTATTAACGGCACTGTCCGCAGTGGGTGCCCGAGCAGCTGCTGCCCAGTCTTCTATACCAGTACCTGCAGACGACACTTCAGTCTGTCGGTCTGCTGACTGGCTGTAATCGATGACTGAGAGCGTTTGTAGCGTCTGAAAAGCTAGAGGATTTTCGCTCAAACAGGCGCTGAAAGCTGAACATCAATCAACGCCAGGCTGTGTTTACATGCCAGCTTCTCTAGTCTTCTAGTTGTGTTTGCGACGCAGACAAAGTTTTAATTGCTTTGAAATTCTTCGACAAGCTGACAAGCATTACAGATACTGATCTCCAAATGTTCGCTCACCTGTGTCTAACGGTGTTTTGATTAAATTCAATTCAATGCGACTGGCTAAGATAAGCCCCTCCGCCCCTCCGCCCATCTCGATTTCAATTCAATTGATTTCGTTACGATTTTATTTGGATTGAATCTCTGAGCGCTTGGCTACCAGTTTTTCCAGCGGCGCCTGTTGAACCTGTTGATTTGCCTATCAGCACTTGTCGATGTCGTTAATGTCTTGTTGTCGTGGCTGCTGTTGTTGTTTTGGGCTGGCTTGCCACACACTTGGCAACAGAAATCAATGCCTATCTGTGGCATTGCATCAGGCCTGGCCAATCGATACTCACATTTGTCTCTGGCCAACTCGAGAGACTCTCGCGTTGCTGCTGCATTTTGATTTGGCAGATTGATTTGTATCTCGGCCAGGCCTAATGAAGACAAATGTCTGCAGCGACTGGGCGGTCTTTGGCTCTCTCGCTGCTCAATTGACAGTAAGGCGGACGCATGGCCACAAAATTAATTCCATTAATTGAACATTTTGTTAAATCAATGAACAATCGCACAGAGCTTTCTTTTGGCCTGGGCGCTCTCTTGACATGTTTATGGTCTCATACGACAGTTGTGAGATGTGGTTTACTTTTCCCTCCGGGCGCTCGCGGCGTATGCGCAATTTGTAATCGTATACCTTTTGGGTCATTGCAGCGAGCTATTTTCAGCTATTTTAAAGAAGGAAAATAATGCTGCAGTAAAATTTTATTTGATTTTAAATATTAATAAATAACTTGATAAATAATAAAAATAAAATATAATTGTGTCTGAGCATTTTACAAAAAACCTTTGTAGTATACAAATGCTGACTTTACGTATTTAATTTATAGCATTATTTAAAATGTATACACATATTAATATATTATAATTTTATTAAATATAATGACATGTATAAATGCAAAAAACAATCATATATACAGACAAACATATATGAATAAATAAGAGCTAAGTGGACAAATATAAAAAATAAGGCATTTTCAACATAACATTTATAATATATGACAATTTTATTTTTAAATGTTGGGCTAATGTTTATTTTAAATGTATGTTAACGACATCTGAATGGATATGAAAATAAAAAAAGAGAATGTAAAAACATATTTTGTTGACTTTTTAGGGGCTTAAAATGTCGGAATTTATTATTTCGTTTCTTATAACATTAACATTTCATATCACTAAGCGGACTTAATGTCTGACATATCTTTCACTTTTTTTGTAAAGCTCTTAATTACAAGTTAATTAATTTTTTATTTCGATTTTATTCAAGTGCCTCAATCACTTAAAACTTTTATGCGCCTATATCTAAAGGTATAAATGGTCAATTAGTTTAAAAAACGTTTGTTTTCAATAAGTCTAAAACTTGATTATAATATGCAACAAACTCTTGCTGTCGGAGCTGAGTTAAGTTCGAACTTGAAGCATTTTAAGCTTGGCAATATATCAAAAATAATTGTTTTATTTGCCTGAAATCAGCGGGGAATCGCTGTGAGAACTAACCGTTATCACGTTGAACACAAATCAAAAAGATAGCTGGCCTCTCTCACATAGTACTAGTATGTGGGCTGCCACATGC
Organism: Drosophila flavopinicola; assembly: GCA_035042425.1. NCBI lineage: Eukaryota > Metazoa > Arthropoda > Insecta > Diptera > Drosophilidae > Drosophila > Drosophila flavopinicola. Next base: position 457,598 of record JAWNLL010000471.1, on the reverse strand, counting down.
TAATAGAAAAGCACTTTGAGAGTGCAAAAAGCGTTACAGTTTAGGTGTGAAAAAAGGTCGGAAAGAGCCAAGAGTGCCAGATGGAAGAAGATGTCTTAAGCGCTAGCAGCTGCCGAACAAGAAATGGCAATTTAAATGCGATAAATTAAAGTGGAAGAGGCAAAGACAAAGCGCGAATTGAATTGGGGAACAAGAATCTGTAATCGCAAGCATAAATAATGCGCGATTCTAGCCAAATTGACGCGGCGTGCAAATGAAATGAAATGAAATTGAAAATTGAAATCGCGAGCGGCCTAGTCAAGTGATAAATCTTTCTAATAGCCAAAGTGCGCACGTAGACCAACAACTGCAACTGCAACAACTGCAACAACTGCAGCAGCAGCAGCAGCAGCAGCAGCTTTGTTAGCGCCGCCGCCAACGCAACTGCAGCGAGGCGATTTTAATCGCGCCGTCGCGTCGCTGCCGCAGACTGCATAATTTATAAAATCCATTTTAATCAGCGCGCGCGCTGCGCAAGAAATTACTTTGTCTGCATTTAAATGGCAAAAACAGGGCCAAGACCTGAACTTGGCCCAGCGGCAGGTGTCTCGAGCCAGCCTTTTCGAGTCTGAGTTTGAGTCTGAGTCTGAGTCTGGCTACGATTCTCCTCTACGTGCCATAGGTGTGTTAATTCCAGCTGCTCATTGAGTTGTCAGTGCGTTGTCTCCGCCTTGCCAACTGCCCCCATGATAAATGGCCCACAATTATGTCTGATGCGTCTACATCTACAGCCATCGATGTTGTTGTTCTTCTCGCTGTTGCTGTTGCTGTTGCTTGGTTCAAAGCCAGCACTGCCGGCAAACAACTACAACAACAACAACAACAGCAAAATATGCTAATTGAATAGACACGCCGAAACGGCAACAGCACATAAAAAACGCGCGAGAAAGCAACGCATAGGAAGCTTTTTTATCTATGCTTCTAAGTAGCTACAGCTACTTATTTAAATGTATCTATGTGTGTGCAGTTATGCTATACACAAATTGGCACAAGTGGCAGCCAAACAATTCGCAAACACACAAAACCCAAGCAATCACTTCTTTGAAGCGTCTTAAATCGCGCGCGTTTTCAAAATGCTCTTGAATCAATTTTGCCTAATTTTGCTCTCTAATAAATTGGCCTCACATTTTTGACACAGTATTCGTCATAGGTTGTGATATAAAAAAAAGTATGTCCAATTATTTGCTTTGATGCAAAATAGGTGCAATGTAAAAAATATTCAAATTACCTAATAAAACATACTTGAATAAAAAACTGCATGAACATTTATTGATGAAATGAAATATGGCCTATAAATTGCGAACTGTAAATACAGTTACTTGTAATAACCTAATATATATTATACAAATTAAAATATAATTTTTTATTAAATACTTTTACAGGGAAACAAAATATCTAAAAAGCCATCGAAATATACACATTTCAACATTTACAACTCTTTTAATTTTATTTTATTTCCTAACTAGTTGGTAGATATCTTATCTGTAGACACAAGTGTATCAGTTTTAACTACTAAACCTTTAAACCGGAAATAGTTATGGGTAGCTGGCCTCAAGATAACATTTTAACTTAAGTACTTCTATGGCTGAAGTGATAAATGCGCTCCGGCTTCTCAATTAAGCGTTCGTTCACATGACCTGCCTTAAAGCAATGATCTGCTTAAGTCAGCGGAAACACTGAACAGGCGTGTCAGCTGACAATTTCCAATTTGGCACATCATTAGCACATCATTTGGCACGAATTCTTATCAAAATCGCTGGGCCAATAACCGATAAGCGTTGACATATTTAGCAGGGCTAGTTTTATTTTTATGGCAATTATAAAAGTGAATGCGGCGCGCTTTGACTCAGTACTCGAAATACGTAATACGACTATTTTGGGGTAGAACGGCGGCCCAGAGATTGAAAGACTATTAATCAATATAATTGATGACAATTGGCGAGCTAGTTTTCGACTGGGTAACAAAACGCTTATCGGCAGTGCGCGAATCTAACACTATTAGTCAATGGATCTTGTTCTTGAAGTCGACCAGCTGCGCCCGCCCAAATCATCAATTTATCTGCAACTTGGACTGTGCAGCGATCTATCTTAAGAGCTGCGAGTGCATTCCTGCTCAATTGGCTGGTGTGTGTGTGGTGTGTGTGGTGTGTGTGTGTGTGGTGTGTGGTGTGTGTGGTGTGTGTGTGGTGTTTGGTGGGCGGAGGCAGGGGTCACATAGTTGGAGGGCAGCTGATTTATGAATTTGACCGTTGAAGTTGCCAGTTAATGACCCTGTGCCACGGAATTTTGCATAATGATCGCTGAATTTGTGGAGCACACACAATTGCCTATCACTTGGCGCTGATTCGCTGATTTGCTGATTCACTGATTCGCTTGATTGCCCATCAAATGGCCACTAAGTTAGTAAGGCAAAAGTAAATCAACTCCTACCGAGAGTCGCATTCTCTGGATGGCAACACGCATTGATTGCAGGCACTCCTAACACACAAATGCGTGCTGAACTCGTCGCTGATTGCTCCACAGATTGACAAACTGACCCACAGTCTGTGACAGCAGCGACAAGATCAATAGCTGCTGCTCTTCAATTGTCACAGAGAAGCACTGCGAAGCAGAGAACATCAACATCAACATCAACAAACATTGCAATTTGCTCAAGTCGCAACGTCATTTCTACATGCATACATATATTCGAGGTTATTACGTGTTAAGAAAGGAATGTATTTGCATTCAAACAAATTTGTACTCGCTTTTTAAGTCCTGTCAGAATGGGGCTAGGGCATAGGCATTTCAGTTTTGGGTTTCAAAATTAGGGCTTAGATCTTTAGTGGAAAAAGTTAGGTTAGTTCAGAAAAATATAAATCTGCTTATATAACTATGCAATTGCCCTTACTTAATCTTACCCATTTTAAGAGTCTTTAAGCTGGCCCATTAAATTATGTCATATTGAATCTATTTATCATTTTCAATCAAAGTTCAACTCAAATACATTTTGAATATTTTTATAAAATAAAAAAAAAATGATTCACAATTTGAATCAATTTAAAATATATAAAATATTTATTTTATTTAGTAATTGTTTTCGTGATTAACATAGTTTATTTTTAAAAATTACAAATAAATCAATCACAGAATTTAAAATCTAGAATATAATTTTGGATTCGATAACTTATGCAACTGATCACTGCAGCAAATAATTGCAGCTGCATTACCAATAAAATTTCATAGGCAAATAAAACATAAATAATGTATGGAATGTTGTTGATGCACAAGTGTGGAGCACACGCACACACTCACACACAGACAGACAGAGTGAGAGAGAGAGAGAGAGGGAGTTTTTGGCATAAACAAAAGGCAAAAAGCGGAAGGCGGCATAATAAATGTGGCACTTGAGATCGCTGCAGTTGGCTTTTATGTGCCTCTGTACAATATGAGTGGTAATCCAAGTGCGCCACTTAATGATTGCCCAGATACAAAAGTATCTACAAGTTGTACTTATTATATACTTTATGCCCTGACAGGCTACAGTAGTCCCTCGTTTCGCAGCCACTGTCAGCGTATTTGTCGTCAGCGTCTTGTTGCTTCTGCTTCTGCTTTTCTGCTGTTTCTGTCCCACTCAAGTGCATTTTTATGATCGCTCATTAAATTTATGGCTTTTAATTTGTCGGCCTTTGTGCGTGCTGCATTGATAAGCGCCCATCTCAATACAAAATCCAAATCTCGATCCCACACACACATCACTTGGACTCAAGTACTTGCAGCTTGTTAGCTAGACATAGAAAATGATTGATTGGGTATTTTAACTTTTTCAGACATTTAAAACACGCTTTAGAAATGTACATATGTATATGCATTTAGATCGCTTACAGCCGAAGAAAGCGTGTGAAAAACGTAGCTTGTATCTTTAATTTCCATTGTTAGTGGGTGGTCGGAAAATTTGAGATTAGAAATTTTATCAATAATCAAACCATATGCGTGTATTTATTATATTTATTAGTATTAATTAAATTGAGTTGCATATTATTTTTACTCACTCTAAGGTTTTAGTGCAACCCATCTGTTCCAAGTAATAAGTAGTAAGTTCTCGTAGTCCCGGGACAGTACAAGTTTCATTTTATCGATAACTCGTCCCGTTCAAAAGTTATCGATCAATTTCGATTTCAGACCAGTGTTTTTTGGCCATAACTTGAAAGTTATAAGAGCTAGAGGCACAAAATTTGATATGTATAGGCTCGAATAGCAATTATTCAAGGTATGACCTTGCAATTTGGTTTGATGACCCATTTTATAACCAATGATATGTCCTTAAGATTTCACAAAGATCAGACACTAAATACAGAAGTTATTTAAGATTTAGGCCTTGCGAAGAAGTTAGCCTGCTTAAACTGCTTACACTGCTTGCAGTATGTGTGTGCTTATATGGATGTGCATTGATTGGTAAGTATGAATGGATGTAAGGACTGAGTTCTGGGTATCTCCTAGTCGGGCACTCCCGACTAGAGCACTCTTACTTGTTTTAAATGCATAGGGGAAGACGAGTTGTGAAAAGAAGTTTTATGTTAATTGTAAATCTGTTTTAATTTAAATTTAATCTAATTTTAGTTATATATATATTTTAGATATTTGCATGTTTCAAGACTTCTGGTCTAAGAGAATGTAAATAGAGGAGACTGAAAAATAAAGATACTGTGCAAGTAAACAACACAAGTCAAGCTGGTAAAGCAAAACAAATAAATAAAATGCGAGTTGATTGTGTTTATGGTAAAAACAAATGGCAAGATATATGTTTGCCCTAGGGTCTACAGCTTCAACTTACTTGTAGTCCGCTAACAAGCTCAAGCTACGAACTTTATGTGCTGTTTCGGGCAAGCTTGAAACTTGGTCTCAGGCATTGATTTGCCTCCTTACCGTAGTAGACTGCTCTTAATAAACCTTCCCTGCTTATTTGGCGTATCTTTGCTTGGCGTAATGTTCGTAGTTAAATTACTAACCGGTGAAATCGACTCTTCTATGTTGATGAGCGAAATTAACTTATATCTCTTAATAGAAACCGTTGTACTAACAACTATTCCTTGCATGAATCCTTTCGAGTACTCTGTGCTGACTATTATCGACTTTGTTGGGTTTTCAGTCCCCTCTTTCCAGAATAAAACCTCTATTTTACATTCTAATACACATAATTTACATTCTAAATTTACATTTTATAAGCGTACACATTTTATTATTTAAAAATGAATTTTAATTAATTTTAGTTTTCATTATTTTTGAACAAATACACAAATAACAGATTTCACTGCACTGACAAGCGTATAATATTATCGATTCGTTTTCTATTCGATGCACTCAATGCTTATCATTTGAATATGCACTAACCAAGTACTTTTTGGAATTTACGCACTTGCTCCATTGACCGACAAACACAAGTAGCTTCAGCTCATGCCTCGATCGCATAACTTAGTATAACGGAGTGGGGCCCTGCCCCCACAGCCCCCACTCATGAGAAGTCCGTTGGCCAATCCTTGCCAAAACACGTATCGCACAATTAGCTGATTGGATGTGCGTTTTTTGGTGTCGTCGCAGTTTTTGTAGCTTTCATTAGCATTTTTTGCTGGTCGCACCCATAAGCGATCTTTAATGGGCAGTACGTGTTGCGGATTTCTGTAATTAATGTGCTCCGCGGTGACCTTAACAGAGTGTTGTCAGACTGATTAAAAAGTGTTGGGAAACAAGTTGTAAGAGCATACGCAAATGAAACGGAAAACGGAAAACAACGAGATGCGTAAAGCGACAACCGACCGAAGAGACAAGCCCGAAGAATTTTGAAAAATCCATTGAAAGGTTTTTGTTTCGATTTTTGTCATTTTTAATGGACGAGACTGCGGTTGGGGGCTGTCAGTCTAATTAAAGCGAACATGTGCCAAGATCAATGTCGATGGCGCCGCACCGAACCCAACCGAACCGAGCCAAGCCGATCCAATCCATTCCGATCTGCTCCCGCGTGCGTATCTGACAGATACTTTAGCGAATGTAAAAGTTTTGTAGCTGCGCTACTGAAAATTAATTTATGCCAGATTCATATATGACTCGTTTGCGGCTTAATTGCGTTTTTAAAAATATTAACTGACAAATTGCTGTCTGCAGCGAATTATGCGCGTTTTGCATGCGATTTATGCGCGGCATGCGAATTTCGATTGTTGTCGTTTATAATGCGACACAATGGCATTGAACTCTGGGGCTGTGCTGCTTGACGCAACTTTAGGACTGAGATATACTTATGAAATCTAATCGCAGGCTGCGCACTCAACTTCATCTTCATCGGAGTCAGGAAACAACATGCATGCAGGCCCCACCTATTTGTTATGCTAATGAAATGACTGCAAAGGAAAGAAAAACGCTGCTTTCTCGTGTAGGATGTCTGTCAGAGTCGTGAGTGGCTCATAACAGTGAAAGAGCCGCTTGATGAGAGCCCAAAATAATGTCAACGCTTTGCATGCAAATGGCAGGAAAGCTGCTCAACTTGAGCCAGTTGCGCTAACAAGGCCGTTAAGGCCAATAAACTTGGCCAGGCACCCAGGCAGCCAGGCACCCACACGGGTGGCAATCTGGCAGTCAAAGTGCAAATATGTGACCCGACTGCCTTCAGGCGACGCCTCCACATTACTCAAACTCACGCCCAGACGCGATCTACAATTCAATTCAAAAAGCTTGCGTTGCCCTTTTAACCGCAGCCTAATGAAGCTGAAGCTGAAGCTCAAGCTGCAGATACTCGCGAGTATCTTCGGGATGCTGCTCTTGCTGCTGCTGCATTCTGAGCTGAGCTGAGCTAAATTTAGCGGCAACGCTGCCGCCGCCTACGATAAATCAAAGTTAATCAGATCTAGTTTCGATTGGGTTTTTATGGCCGCTTTGCAGGCCCGCATTGGCCACGCCATTTAAATTAGCTGCCGGGTTATTTATCGCATTGTTGCCGCTCGCAGGTTTCGTTTAGCGCCAGGATGCCAAACCGACAGACAGTCAGACAGACAGACAGACAGGCAGACAGATACACCAACAGTCGGACAGACAGCCCGCGACGGCTCAGACACAAAGGCCCAGACTCCGAGCCCAACTCCGACTCCAAGTCGGACTCCGACTCCGAGTCGAAGTCTGGCTCGAACGGCAGCCCAACTAAATGTTTGTATCGTTTTAGCCTGAAACTGAAACGGAACTGCATGCTGCCAATGTTGGCAGTGGCTAGCCGATAATTACGCATATTTTGTTGCCTGTTTTGATGGCGCTCTTTATTTTTATTCAATTTTTCATGCCCTCACACCCAGAGGGTATTATAAACTTGTCAGACAACAAGACAATTTACCTTCGAGCACTCTACGCAGATGCAGGACAATAATAATAATATCAGTAACAACTCAGTTTATTAAGGATTTGATTCAGATATCTATTGCATAAATAACGATACACATATTTGTGATATAGCTGAAATTAGGAATATATTCTGGAATATTTATAGTATATGATGAAAGAAAATTTGAATATGTTGCTCAATAATTTTGACAGCGAAAAAATAAATTATATACTTACTTCTGAAGGCAACAACTATCTTCAATATCAGCATCCCTAAAGATGAGTCAAAACAAGCATTGGAATATCATAATGCAGATGCTTTTTAAGAAAATAAAATATATTTTGATTCTAGAGCAAAACAACTTCGGCGTGTCAAAAATAAGCGTCATCAGAAAAGTGCTTTAAGTTCAATTTCTTACATGTGAGTGGCCATCGTTGGGTTTTTAGTAGCTGTTAAATGGCCACAGACACAGTCGGTGGTCCCTTGAGTCGATCTAGTGCCTGGCTTGTTTTTAACACCCAGGCAGGCGATGCAGCAAGTCCGCAAGTCCAAGTCGCAGATGCAGATGCAGTCAAATGGGTTTCAATTTACACACTTGTCGCCTGCTAGCCCACATATATACTCTGTATATTTGTGAAGCTTGTGAGGACTGAGAATGGCCAGGCGTTGTCATCGCCTTGGCTAAGGCGCTTATTTATTTGCTGAAGACAAAGACAGAGACAGACAGAGACAGAGACAGAGAGAGAGAGAGAGAGTGCGAAAAGAATGTATCGTATCGCAATTATAAATCAGTTTAAGTCGCTTGTGGAGCCCCTGACATTAAGCAATGAAACCTTTGAGCTTTGTTTAGCTTTGTCAAGTGGGCTGACTGTCCGGCTGTCCAGACTGTCCGACTGTCTGTTTGCTGTCAATCCTGCGGCGGCTTTCCACGCTCCGTGTGGCACCTTTGTTTGCGCAACGCTGCCGGCTGCCTGCTGCCTGCTGCTGATTGCCAAACATTGGCCAATGAATGAACAAATGACTGATTGCCGACGGCTGCTGCCAACATGCCAGCAGTAACTATCAGATCTCAGATCTCAGATCTGAGATCGCGCACAGAACTCACAGATCTCGCAGATATGTCTGTGTTTGCTAATAACTCAACAGCTAATCAGCGCACTCAACTTGGCTGAAGGAGGGGGAGCGCAGCATGAAGTCCGCAATTAAACGAGCAGAAATGTATCTATGTATCTTTTATCTGCCAACTGCATCTACGAACAAAAACAAACAACACTGCGGCGACCCCCAAGTGTAATTGCCAAGCGAAGCAAATGCGGAGTTTCTTTCGGTCCGCCATTAGACAAATCAATTATGCTGGCTACAATCTTCTTGCCTTTCTCCTCCTCCTCCTCCTCCTCTTATATTTTCTTTTTTTATTGGGTGTGGCAAAGTCGTGCAAACACGAATCACTGAGCCTATCTAATGATTGTTGTCGCTAAATCTGTGGGAATCTGATTATAACTATTTACACCTCATAAGATATTTGTTCGTTTGTTGTACCCTGTACTTAAACTGGATACAAAGAGCATTATGAAATTGTGCAAATGCATATATCGCCATGAATGATATATAACAACAGCCAGACAATCTAGCCATATCTGTCTGTCAGTTATATTCACCAGTGAAATCATATTTACTAAATATTATTATCCCATTATAAAGAAAAATCCATACATTTCTAAATTTTATTGAGTAATCATTTAACAAATAAAATGACTTGTAATATTTTAAGATATCAATTATCAGATGATTAATTTAAAACTTTTTAAAATGCTCAATAATTTAGTTAAGCTTTTGATGATTTTCTGAGAAAAAGAAAATGTGTTTCGAAAATTAGCAAATCAGATGAAATTTTCTGTGTTATTTTAAATTTATTATGATTTTTATTTATTAAAAAATCTTACTTAAGCGGAATCTGATAATGTGTAGCCAGCAAATTTTTCACTTTTAAAATGTAATTGCGTTTTTAAATGAGTCAAGAAAACCCTTTGTAAAATATCTAATCTAGTGATCATTCAAATAAGTCATAGATCAGTTAATGACAATCATATCGAAATGTTTTGTGTTTCTAAACTGTTTGTATGAATATCTATTTTAAATTTAAATATAATTCCTAGAGTTGTGCACAAACAAAGTACTTGTTTATTAAAAATAGACTTTGGTATGCAAGCGCTTTTTTTTATTAGCTCACGCTTAGTTATCAGAAAATCGCGAGACACATAAACATTTGAACACATATCAATGGCGACGAGTTGAGAGCAGCTAAAGTGACCAGAAAAGTGGCTCGATAGCCGAGATAGAGATAAGCCGCAAATCGTCTTGAGTTACATTCAGCTATATTCGCTATCAGATGGGAGCGCACTCATGACTGACTAAATTATGAGTGCGAATATCGTAAGTGATTGGAAAAGGATTTCTCGCATAGTCTTTGGAAAATGGGGTTATTGACGCATGTTTTGGCCTCTCGGCTTGTTTGGCTGGTATTTTTTGTTGTATTGTATTGCTTCGCTGTTGTATTCATTTTGGCGTCTGCTCGCAGGCCTATAAATAACAATAAAAGAGAGAAAAAACGTTTTGTTAGAAATCAGAACAGAACATAACAGAAACTACTTCAGATGGCTGGCAAAGCAATGCGGATTTTGGCATGTGATTAATGCCTGTCCGTGCTGCTCAGTTGTTGATGCTACACACAAATACATACACACACACACACACACACACACACATATATATATGTGGTGTGCGAAAGTTTTATGGGGTGCAAGAATAATTTTCCAATGAAAATATTAATAGAAAGGAAAACAATCGAATTGTTAGGCTAAGTTTTGTGTATTTGTGGGCTGCATTCATATCCCAACTGTCTCGACTTTATTTTCCTTCCACCGCCCAAGTCAATAAACAGAGCCAAGCAAAACACACACGGCCCAACAGCAGAATCAGAAGAAAGTCCAAATCGCAACAAAAAATTCATTTTCATTCATACCATAGTTATGTATTTTGTTTTTCTTTTGCCTCGTCGCATAGGTGTCGAGCTGTAATTTGCATAAATCACAATTACCTGCCAATCGATAAACGATCTCAAAACACGCGCGCGCAGCAAAAGTGTGAACATAACGTGGCCAATACCAAAGTGCAGTTATGGCCATAACAGCAACAACTTGGTGGCAAGTGCTGAATGTTGTCCGCAATGCATGACAAATGTTCAATGTTCAATGTTGCACTGGACAACGTGTGCCACTACAGTGGGGCGGAGAGTGGTGCGCAGAGTGGTGCGCAGAGTGGTGCGGAGAGGAGGAGAGCTGGTTAGCTGGCATTGCGCCAGACCTCAAGCATTGTTAAACGTTTTCCAAATGGGCGGCTCTTATTGTGGCCCGAACAAAAGACAGCAACTGCGACTGATTGCACAGTAGGCGAAATTGTTGTTGTTGCTGTTGCTATTGTTGTTGTTGGTGCTGTTGCTGTTGCTGTTGTCGCGTGTCTAGTTGGAAATGCGCCTGCTAGGTGGTCCTGACATTAGCTGACAATGCAATGGACAACTGGTTAACAAGCCACAGATAGGGTCGCTATCTTGGAGCTAACATATAACAATTTCAAGCACGAAAATTATGGCGACTAGAAAAGCGCTTATTTAATTTCTTTCAATTTATTGGCATGAGAAAAAAATTTTAAATTAAAGTATTAATATATGCAGCTAAAACTTGAAACTAAAATAAAGACTGTTTTTATACCGGTAGAGTATTTAAGAACGAGCGCTTTAGTTTTGATGTTACAATGTTTTTGTTGTATATGTTCTAAATAAATATATATTTATTATTCCCATCAAAATTCATAAGATCAATCTTAAAAAGTTTAATTTCTTGAGATTCATTTCATTCTCAAATCGATTTTAAATTCAAAAACTCTTAACACTTTGTAAGTAAGTTAGCAACAAGTGTATTTGTCCAAGTTTCAAGTTCTTAAACACCAGAGCATTAAAATATCTCCATCTTCGGTTGCTGTTCCCACAATTTCCCAGCTGGCACTCTCGTCGAGCTCCAGATCCCAAGCACTCGAAACAATATTCATTTAGTCGAGCACTCATTCAATCAAGTGTGCAAAACATTCTGCTTATGGACTCAAGTGTATAGCACAATTTCATGGCGCATTATGAGGTCAATTAAATCAAACATTTAAATAATAATTAAGCTGGAGGCGTAACCAAAATAGCCCAAATCACCCCCAGAGAACACAGTAATAATGGGAAAACCAAATTATAGAAATCAATTTTATAATAGCTTAACACATCGTAAAGATTTTCTCAGCCCAATAAAATAATGGCTGGGCACATAATACCATATAACGTAAAAATTGTACAGATGGTCTCGATGAAAGCTAAAATGTTCCTCATTTATGATGCATGGCGGCGACAATAAAGCTAAAAGATACATCGATACTTAGATAGATATAAGATATAACTGGGGTGGGGGCTCTTATCGAAATTTTCGTATTTGTTTATTTTGTTTTTTGTGTTTAACAATTTTGATGTGCATTTTTGGAATTGGAGCAAATACTTTCACTCTTCATTCCACGCATCAAGTCTTTTGATAGCCCATACATACATATATGCATATATATTTATATTTATTTTTATATCTTTGTTTATTATCTGTTGCGTGTTTTAAACAAGTTCCGTTTTACAGGCATTGCCAGATATCTTAATTATAGAGATATAATGAGCTCTTAAATTTTGTAGACATTTTTTTCAGTTTTAAATGTTTTTTCCTACTTTGTGTTTTCTTAATTTCAAATCAATTGCTAAGGAATCTAGAAATTTGTAGTAATATTTATGGGACTTAGCTTTTATTAAGACTGACAGCGGTCGGCCAATAAAATAGAAAATAATTATAGCAGAAATGGTTCTTTTAACTACAAACACTTTCAAATGCAGCTTGAATTTGAAATACGATAGTTTTCGTATAGGGGCATTTGTAACCTTATATGAAATGGTCAGACTTTGTGCTCACGAGATATGAAGAGCAACAACGAGAGAGATTATAATATAGATATTGTATTTGCCATCAGCAGATGCATCTGTATCTGTATCTGCATCTGTATGTGCATGTGCATCTGCAACTGTTTCTTTAACTGATGAGGTAACACATAAAAAGTTTTGCGGCTTTGGTATTTGTTTTAAATTTTAACTGCTAGCCAAGGCGGGCGTTAAGTTTGTTTATCACATTGTGTCAGCTACTTGCAGTTTGTATCTTGCACACACACACACACACACACACACACGCGTATTCACGTTCACTGCTCGTGTTTTGGCTGTGGTGTGAAGTGCGAATTACCAACAACAACAATTTGCATTTGCGTTCAATGAGCCACTGACCTAAGTCAATATATTTTGCATTGTGCTTTCCATACAAGTCTGTATCTGTATCTGTAAATGTATCTGTATCTGTAAATGTATCTGCGTGACGCGCCGTTCATTTGCGCCGATAATTATGACGTGTGCGCGCAATAACAACAACAACAATTTAAAATTGCTGACGTTGCAGTGTTCGTTGTTGTTGTTGTTGGCCCCACGATAAGCGACAACGTAGCACTTTTCATTTTTTTTGTTTTTGGTTTTTTTTTTGCCTGCCCGGCTTCGATGGCAGTGCACAGTTCGTTTTACAGATACTTTTGTATTTTGTTTTGCCACGTTACAATTACACACAAAATGCAGTTGTTGTTGTTGTTGGCCTGCTAATTTATTTGCAACATTTGCTATTTGCTGTGAATTAATTGCGAATGTAACTAAGCGCGCTCTGCGCTATTTACGCGCGCCAGCTACGAAATGTATCTGCTAGATACATGTTGGATTACACGTGCAAGCCGGCAAGTGGCAAGTGGCAAATGGAGCGCATGAATTGGCCAATGCATCTGTGTGTGTGCGTGTATGTGTGTGTGTGTATCTATTGCTGTTGCCTTCTTGTAGCTGAGGAAGCATTAGCTGACGCTAACAACTTTGGCCACAGCAATTCAACTTTGACTAATTGAAATATGTGCTTTTTGTTTTTGGTGAGGGGAACATGTCAAATGCCTGTCGGGTTGACAGCTAAAAATATATACATACTTGCCCCTTGACGTTGACAGGCGACAATTTGGCTGCACGCACAATAGCAGCAACAATATCAGCTGCAATTCGTTGCGGTCCAGATTCCAAGTATTTGAATGTTTTACAATTTTACATCTTTGGATATATATTTGTGGCCCGGGGCGTGTAATATGTGTGTCAGCGCCAATGCCAACTCTATTTCGAACAGACCAAAGCCAATCCAGTCCCAGTCCCAGTCCCAGTCCCATGACATGGCTAAATCATGTCCAACTGACGCAAATGAGCCGCCAAGTTCTGCACTACAAATGGAAGCGCTTTGAACTTTGACTGCAGTTCGAATTTAAACATGCGACCCAAAAGCGCACAAATCAATGGAGTGCTGCTGTTTGGGGAGCTATTAGCAGCTGTCTGGACTAATTTTTTGGGGCTGCACGGCCTGTTGATTATGCTTATGAGTGGGGGATACTACAGAGTTCATAAAGCAAATAGAGCTGTAAATTTCAGTTGTGGGAACGTTTTCAAAAGGATTGCATTGATATGCTTTTATTCGAACATTGCTTATAGGTTTTTTCTTTGGGGTGAATAAGATAGTATTTAGAAAATTGGAATATATATATATATACCAACCGCCAAAAAGATCCAGCAACATGTCCGAGCCGAGCCACATTATAGGTAATGGTCGCAGCGGTCCGAAATAATATAATAATAGTAATCATTTAGTGGGCAAATTTGTTGGCTGTTTACGCGCCCGAAAATTCCCAGGCACACACACACACATATATATATATATAATGGTATTGTGTGAGCTTATTAAATGTTTGAGCGTTTTTGAAGTGCTGTTTTATGTTTAGTACACATACACACACACACATACACACACACACGTGTCACGAGCTGTGACTATTGAAATACAAATATTCACTCTCAACTTAGAAAATATATCGAGAGGAACAAGTCCGACGGCCAGCCCTGCGACGATTGAACGCGGTCGCGGCGCTCCTGCTCCACCATGGCCATGTAGTCGCGCATATCCTGGCGACTGCGCTCATCGCGGCCCAAGTACGACTCCTGGATGATGACCCAATGGCGCAGGCGCACCTCCAGCTGCTGCGGCCGGAAGTTGGCGCTGTACACCAGCAGATAGCGCACGTGCACCCGGTTGGCCCACTCGCGATGCATCTCGCAGACGGCCACGCAGCGCAGCAGCGAGCCGCCCACGAAGTAGCCCCAGCCGTGGCACAGCTCGGCCAGGCGGTAGGCGCACTCCAGATCGTCGTGGAAGCGCAGCGAGGCGTCGCCGATGTCGTGGCGGTCGCAGGACATCAGCGAGAACAGCTCCTCCATGGCGCCGCTGTAGTAGACGAAGTGGCACGTGTCCGTGGCGTGGAAGAAGTGGTGGCGCTGTATGCGGAACACCTGACTGGGCGCCACTTGCGGCTCGTGGCGCAGGAGGCGCCACAGCTGGCTGCGCTCGGCCGGCTGCAGGTGGTGCAGCTGGGGCGCGCGGCTTTCCCGGAAGAGCCAGTAGAGCAGATTGACCTGCTCGCGCGGCAGCTGATAGTGCACCAGGCGATGCTGGAAGTCGCTGCTCATCTCGGGCAGCTGGCCGGCGACGTAGCTGGCCGCATTGATGTTGAAGCCGGCGGTGGTGAGATAGTCCGGCGGACAGGGCACCAGGAGGTCGGGGTAGCGCGGACTGCGCAGCGCCATGCCGAAGAGCAGCCACTTGCAGTCGGCTCCTTGGATGTCCTGGGCGAACGAATTGCGCAGCCGCTCGCTCAGCAGCAGGCGGCGGAATTCCATCAAATTGCAACGGTTGCAAACGCGATCCGCAGTGCAGAGACAAATTCCATTGGGGAGATTCATTCTTATCTTCTTCTAATAGTACCTGCAAACGGAACTTTCTCTTCTCCTCTTAGCTCAGGTTATATATATATATCTGTCAAAGAAATTTTGTATATACACTTGAAATATCTCGAAATTTGGTTAAAACACAAAAATTGTATTTATTCACACTACTAATATAATATCGGGGGTCTTAAAATATATTTTTACTTTTCCCGTTTCGTATTCTTGTCGATTCAGAGACCGGAAATCAACGGTGTGTGAGGCCATAAGTAAAAGCTCCAACCGGTATCGCGCACGTTTGTTAGACCACTCTAACCGCCTGGCTAGACAACTCGCAAGACCGGCGAGACATAGGCGTCTAAAGCGCAAGCACCCGTCGGACCTCTGGATCCTTGGCCGGTCGCGGAACGGCCGGCTTCTTTAGAAAATTATAGCAATATAAATTATAGCATACCCGTGCTGACAACAGCGTCATCTCCCCACTGAGGATTGGGTTTTAAAGTTTAAAGTTATACCGGCCTGGAAATAGGGTAAACACCCTATGTAGCTTGCCAAATAAAAAAATAAAAAAAAAAAAAAAAAAAAAGAAAGGAATATAATTTAAAGTGTTTTATAAGCCATCGTTTTTATACAGGTGTAACAATCAATTAATCAAAAAATTATAAATCGCAAAACTTCAACAAGCTTGAAGTAAAGAAAACATGCATTTCTGATTTACTTTACTGTTACTTTGTTGAAATTTCAAAAAATTAAACAGCAGATACTTTTAAGTTTCTTAGGCTCACAGATTAAAGATTATCTATTCGCCGACCTTTTCAGGGTCGGAGACAAATTTCAGCGGCTGCCTTTAGAAGCTGCCTACCAGAACATCTGCAGTTGCAACTTCTCAAGAATCACCACAAATATTTGCATAAGGCATTAAACTGATCTCGCCGAGTGCTAAAGCGACTAGGGAGCTGGGGAGATGGGTTTACTATCGCCGCATCGTCGTTATCGTTATGTGACACATTAATGCTGTCATTAAATTTACAACAAAGTATGAAAAACAGTCAACAAGGCGATAAGAAGACCAGTTTCCGTTACAAGTGCTCTATTTGTGGGCGGGCCCCTCTCAGAATAACAGAATAACTCCCGACTCATTGTACTCCCCAGTTGGCCTTAGGTCTTTGACTGCAACTAGTTTGTCCAACTTAGCAGCCAGTCGAGACTGGGTTAACTGTGGAGGCTGGCCGATTGGACGATTGGCCGATTGGCCTAATAGGCCATCATTTGATTTGTCACAAATCAATTAGCAATCTGCCACTTGTTTGATTTATGCAGCAAAAATATCCAAGACATATGATATATACTATAATATAATATGCATATATATCTTTTAATTATATGCTCGACACGCGGACAGCGGCCAAAATGAACGGTTATAAGCCGCATGTTTTGCACGCATCGCTGTCAAAGCCAAAAGCTGTCAATGGCCATTTGGTAGACCCGTTCGCTCCCCCCCCCCCTTCCACCTAAGCCAAGTGCCACCCCCTGCCGCCCCTTGGGCCTGCTGCCTGTCAACGAGTGCTGCTCCAATGTCTGGTTAGACGGCATTTTTTATGCCACAAAAAAAGTGCAAAGAAAGAACCGCTATCTTGGGCAAGACGAATATTGCATGCCCTTGTAGATCATATTATATTCATCGAATATCTACAATAAATCGAAAATTAAATCTTCTGATTTACCACAAATTAAATGTTTCCATGAAAGTTACATGATATAATTCATTTATTTTAGTTTTTGTAAGAAGAATTATACTTGAAAGTTAGTAGATTGGTTAAGATAACTTGTTAAACAGTAATGTTCTTGCCCGATCTGGCTGAATACGACATATATATGTTGTCTGCTATCTTAGTATTATCTAAATAAACGTATACTTTCTAACAAAATCATAATACCATTTGCGAGTGTATAAAAACGACACACAAAAATAGTCGCTATATAGAATCCATAAAACATTTTTAGCATTTGCAGACGTGCAGCTTTTAAAATGGTTTTTTTTTCTCTTTTTTTTTGTCTGGGATACAGATTCTGTTCTCATATGCGGGCAGAAGACTGTCGTCGAGAGGAAGTCTGCACTCGGGCGCACTTCTGGTGTCAACTGATCGCAGTTGGCCCATTATATGGGTTAAGCGAATGATCAATGATCAATGGTCTGTTGTGGTTGTGCTTCTTGTGGCTTGAGTGACATTTGCCGTAGGTTGAAGTTGTTCCTGGAAACGTACAGGATCGGTAGCCGCAATAAGATTAGCTCAACTGACAGCTCAAGTTGACTTAGAATTATGGGCTGCAAAGAGTTAGCAAAGATTAGCATTTAATAGGGGAAATCTTTTAGAAATTAGAAACTATAATGCTTTTGCTACTTCGCTTTATCTAATGGATGCTGACGTTCTCTAAATTTTCAATATGCAAGATCATTACTCATTTTTCCTTAGATATAGTACATTTTAATTTTCTTTGAACTACTATTGCCCAAAAATGTTTTCAAAACTGCCAACTTATACATAATGGACTGGGAATTTAAATGGTTATATATTTTAGCTTATTTACGCATTCATATAAATTGTATACTATTTACAGATTCATTCAAATTATATACTATTTACGGATTCATATAAATTCTATACTATGTTGCACTTAACTTTTGATCAGCTCCTTGGTAGCTGATTTCGAAAAACTTGTGATTTACGATCTGTTAAATGCGAATTCTTTTTAATAAGTCATTAATCACTCTGAAGGAGATGTCCACAAATTCTTTTTATCAATTACAACTATTAATCAATTGATGGCCTCGTCAACAAGCAAAAGTTTTTGTTTTTGAATCGGCAAAGTTTTAACGGAGCTAAACTAAAAGTTTTACAACAATCAGTTTGTTTTACTCTCATTGCTGATGTGAGTTTCTATAATCTGATTGTCTGTCTTATTCACCTGTTCATTCACATATTCTTTTGCATAGATCAATAAAAGCATCATAGATCATAAAATGATTCGACGATTAACGCTCACTTTAAAATACAAAGCTCTCCTAACCAAAAAAGCTTTAATATTAATATCAACATGAGAACATTTTATCTTTACGATTCGAAGGGATTAATCTTATTCCCATGCAGAGTTTGCAGCTGGAATCAAAAGACGCTTGCTTTTGATCACCTGTTGATCACTGCAGCTTATCAGAATTGATCGCGCGATCAAATAATTGAAATAAACATGATTCTAATAGCTAACACACTGAGCAGCCGGCAATTGTGTAGGAATCGATATGATCAATGGGCGCACTTAAGACCGATTGAAGATTCTAATGGCCAGTCATCCAAATGAGTCAACACCTGCCCTGCACAGCTGTCGAGCTGGACCTAAACCAGCCTCTTGGCCTCAAAAGCTGGAGCTGCTGGCCAAAACGGCAGGAGGCAGTCGCCGGTTGCCGTTGGCCGTTTGCCGTTGGCCGTTGCTGCCACAGACGCAGCCACAGACGACGCCACTTGTCTTGTCGTGTCTCAAATTAATTAAAGACTCATCTACATATTTCATTTCCACTCCAACTGGTTGCCTGCCGCCGATACACGTACGAGAAAATGCGGAAAACCAAAACTTGCCGCTGACCGCAAACGTTGACAACGCCGACGCCGACAGCGACGCCGACGCCGACAGCGACGCCGACAGCGACGTCGGCAGCGGCGGCACGCAGCGGGCGCCTTCAAATTGGCCTGTCTTGTGGCGTGCTGGGCGGCAGCGTTAAATGGGCGTGGCATGTTTTTCGAAATGCGCTTACAAAGTCTTCTTTTTCCTTTTTGCTTCTAACAACTTCTTTAGGAGTTTTTTTTGTTGACATTTTTTTCGACATGTTTTTTACGTTGTTTCCACATTTTTACAACAGTTACAAATTGATTTTGTACATTTACATTTTCATATTTGTTTGTCTCGCTTGTATTAATTTGTAAGAACACATTTCTGGTATATTTATATTTAAATATACATTTCACGAACTTTCACTGGCAACTTTTACCCAAAAGCCGCTTAGAGCAGCTCCTTTGGTGGGCCCCATACTTTACACATTATTAGTCTAATTTAATCAAATCAAGGCCCGCTCAATATCTAAGTTCATTTTTCATTAATGAATTGGGCTACGGCTTTGGGCTTTTGTTTAAGATTCGTTTCGAGATATGCCATTGGAGATTTTTTTGTTCTTTGAAAACGGTAGCGTTTCAGGCATTACAGCCCATAAATTCGTTTGGAAATAGTGAAAGCTCTTAAGAGTCTTCTATTAGATAAATAGCTAGATAGAACTGTGCTCAGATGGGGCTCTCAGGAATGTCGCTTGTGATTGTCTCAGCCTGACAAATCCCATCAATGCTTACATTTTATCAACACAATAGATCTGAAACTTGTGGAACTTGTAAGACTTGCACATATGTATGCATTTCCATATTTTGGGCTCTATTACAATTTTGTGGGCGTTCTTAGATTGACAACAACTATGCCAATATTCTGTATAGCAACCCCTAAGTGTCAGCTGTCAACTGTGTTTTGTAATTTATATTTATGCGCAGTTGCCTAATCGGATATTGGCCAAACTTGCAGGAAATCCGTTCGCCAACCCTCGTAAGATATAAAAATGCAATTCGATTATTGCCAAACTGAACAAAAGATGAAAACACACAAACATGATAATAATAATTGCGGAGCGACGCGAGGGGTAACAAAAAAAAGGTAGCCAACTGTTTTTTGCACTCAAACGATTATATTGAATGGGTGTTAATATGAGTGCACAGATACGATTACTTATGTGATTTTCCATCTCGTTTAAGGGTGAGTAAAGCATTTTCAGCTTTGCCACAGCTACAGCCACAGCCCACATTTACATAAGAAGTTTTCACTTTCATAAAAACTCTCAATTCTTCTTCAAAAATGTTTTATAAGACGCTTATCTAAACGCCCACAGCTGCATGTTCTGCAAAACTCTGCTCTTAACTCAAAGATTTATTGCCTCTGAGCAGACAACTCAATAAGTTGCCACTAATTGGTATTTAATAGCTTTAACTTTGTATCTCTGAGTTCAGCTGGGCGGCAGATGTATCCAAAAGATACAATTGACTTGATTGATATGCGCTGATTTCGTAAATGCCATTAAATTGTCAAAATACGCTTCCCACACACATAAATTATAAAAAATAGAAAAGAAAGACAACTCGATCATAAAACCGGCGTGGCACAGTAGTAGAAATCCATTGTGGTTTAAACTATAGGCCGTCTGTCAAATTATGTTAAATAAGCCCAAAGCGGTTCATAAATTTTATTAAATGTCACACGGTTTTTTCTGTGTGAGTATAATTAAAAATATAAAAAAATTGCATTTTAATATTTATGCATGCATTTTATGTGTGCTTGACTCTTATGAACCTAACATATTTTAAAAATGTTTAAAAATTGTTGTCAACTTTTATTGAAGTATTGAAGTAGATCGTAAATTTAAACATTATCGACTGTCGAGTCGGCGACAAAGTCTCCGAAATAAAGGCCTCATTAGCATAAATTGTGCGCCTTCAACGGTGATTAACCGTAGAGTTTTAACCACAAGGGGAAAAATATTTCAGTTTGTCACATAAGTCAATCGTACACCTTCCAGAACTCCGCATTTTGACAGTCATATTTTGACATTTTAATTATTGGGAGTGCGTGCCTTTTCAGCCTTTTCTGCCTTTTCTGCGTGTTCAATAATGTGGCCAATTTAAAGCAGCTCAAATGCGTGCCTGGAATTTGGTATTTTGAATTTTGAATTTTGAATTTGGTTACTCTTAACGATCAATTTTTGATTCTGCATACGCTTCCTGTTCCCAAAGAAAAAAGAATATAAAATTTCACAGCTAGTTCAATGAACTGCTGATCAATTTGTGTGCTGCCAGCTCATTTATTGTTCAATAAATGATCATTGGAAATTGTTATTGTGTATTTATTTCACACCTCTATCGAGTGGAAAGCATTTAAAGCTTATTGCATTTTTCCGCCTTGTGTTCGTTCGACTTAATACATATTGGAGCACATTTTAAAAATTATTAAGTCTTTTTATTTAATTAATAAAACTATTTGTAGAGTTTATCATATAGGTTTTAGAGTACATTCATATTTTTTAAATTCATAGGTCCCATTTATATATCAAAAAAAAAAAAAAAAAACTTACGCACACACGATTTCTGTATGCTAGGCCCCGGCGAGATTCGAACTCACGATCTCCTGTTTACTAGACAGGCGCTTTAACCAACTAAGCCACGGCGCCGCACGCAAGCAGTGCGCACAAAGTTCCACTACAAGCAACGCTGAGAGCGCACCACTTTACTCAATTGGCATGTGAGCGACGCGCTCTCGCTCAATATTTGCCTCTCTGTCTGACACATGAAATACAGCCGCGGCTCTGTTGTTGGCTCTGTCACTGAGGGTTAAATTTAGCACATCAACTACAACTGACAAATCGAACAGCAAGCAGAGCATAAATGCTTAGAAATCTTTATTCTGAGCAATTCGTTATGCGAACCATACACATTGAATTACATATGTCCATGTATCCAAGTAAAAAGATAAAGACAAGAAAAATTACTTATGTTAACTCGAGCTAAACAAATGGTTTTTAAAACGGGGCGAACCGAAGTGAAATGCAACACCAAAAGCGCCATTTGGACACACACAAAGTGAAAGGCTGTCACTAGCTACTAGCAACTGTTCCCTTCTACCCATCAATAGATTTAAAACAAATGAACTGAAGCGCTTAGCATGTCATTTATTTAGTTTTTATACCCTGAACCCATTCAAAATGGGTAAAAAGGGTATTATGGTTTTGTGCAAAAGTATGTAACAGGCATAAGGAAGCATCTCCGACCATATAAAGTATATATATTATTGATCAGTATCAACAGTCGAGTCGATTTAGCCATATCCGTCTGTCTGTCTGTTCGACCGTCCGTCCGTCTGTCTGTATGAACACGCGGATATCAGAGACTACAAGAGCTGGAGACTTCATATTTGGAATATAAGTTCTCGTAGTCCCGGGACAGATCAAGTTTATTTCATTTTATCGATAACTCGTACCGTTTAAAAGTTATCGATAAATTTCGATTTCAGACTAGAGTTTTTGGGACATAACTTCAAAGGTTTAAGAGCTAGAGGCCCCAAATTTGGCATGTATAATCTCGAATAGCATACACATGTAACAAATATTTCACTTTTTGGATACCATCCCCCAAACCCCCCAAAAGTTCAAAAAACGCATTTTTGAAGGTACGACCTTGCAATTTCGTTTGGTCACACGTATTATCGACAATTGCTTGCCCCAAAAATTTCAATAAGATCGGACAATAAACAGAAGTTACTTAAGATATAACTTTCCATTGTGTGGGGCTCAGCGAAAAAGCAAGCTAGCCGCTTGCACTGCTTGTACTGCTTGTAGTGAAGCATATGTGTGTTTAGATTAGGATGAATGATTGTAAGGACTGGGTTCAGGCTATCTCGTAGTCGGGCACTCCCGACTAGAGCACTCTTACTTGTTCTCTTCGTCATTATCTTCAGGGGCCAAAATTACTTCATATTGTAGCGAATTGGAACTAAATTGTATAAAAGTGTTAACAGTTTAGTTCTTGACTGGCAGCGTATGTAATATTCGGTGTGGTCTCGGTTCTTTCTTCCTCATTCTTTTGGAGGGAGCTTAAACAATTGCATACAAACTGTAGCAATTAGTCATGGGTTCCGTGTTTGGTGGAAATTATAAATCAAGCAAAAGCAGCAAACTTTACTTTTATCCGGCTGCAACTTTATAATTTCCGTGTTGTAAATAAGCCACAAAATGCCTTTCAAACATGCCTCAACTTTGTTGTTGTTATTATGGTTGCCGTTTGTTTAGCTTAGCTGTAGATACAGATACAGATACGGATACATAGATACAGATAGAGCTACAGCTACGGATACGCCTGATTGTAAATCCCAGAGAGCTATTGACAGCACTTTTTATTGTATAATATTTATTTTTTGCGCCGCCATGGCGTCTGCTTATCTTTGACACAGTTCTTGCAAAAGTTCTGCAAAGCGATTGTCAAAGCCGACATTTTTTATGCACTTACCAATGCCCAAAGTTTACGCCTACTAAAATTTTGATACAATTTCATCTTTTTGCACTTTACATTTGCCATAGCTCATCATCTTATGTTTACAGAAAAGTTGGCCTATTTTCCTTACTAGCACCCTCTGCTGATTTCCACTCAAATTTTCAATTACTTTTCCTCAAACATTCCATGCCAACTTTTTCCAATTTCCATTTGACATAGCTCATAAAATGCTCACATAAAGAAAAATTCGAACTTTGTTTTTTTTTGCTAGCGCCATCTTCTGGCTGCCAGCGAAATCAGCTGCCCTTTTAAGCGTGTAATTCATAGTGGATCATTACCGTAACGTAAACAACTCTTGAAAGAAAACGAAAACACAAACACTTTCAATTTTCTTCTTTTTTTTTTTGGGAGTCAAAAATCAATTTTTCCATTACTCAAGTGGGCACTCAATGGTTTTTGGCAGCAGCCAAAAGTCTACAAATTGGAAGCGTGTTCCGGCATCAACTGCTGCACTAATAATCTGATTTGTGTTTTTGAAATTGAAGGAGTTTAGGTTTAGGGGATGGGTGGGGGGAGGCTGCTTTGATGATCTCCGCGGCAGCTGCTAAGAATTCAATTGGTTCATAACAAGCAGCAGTTCAAGTATTTATGAAAATCTTGTTTATTTTGCAGCAAGTGCAGAAGGTTCATTGAACGTGTGTTTGTGTGTGTGTGCGAGTGTGCGAGTGTGTGTTTGGTTGTGCCGGCAACAAAGTGCTGACACACTTTGGCCAGGCAACGAGCAGGCAGGCAGCAGAGACCGGGGAACTGGGGAATTGACAGGCGGGTGCTGGGCGGGGGGTCCCTGGGGCCACACAAGTGGTTTGACCTTAAGAGAGCGCCTGAACTTGAAATTTACACGCAAACTCAAGTGCGGCAATTTCAATTAACCTCCAAGAAGCGCCATTTATAACCTCACTTTATGACAAATTTCGCACAGCAGTTTGTACCAGGTAAGCTCTATGATTAAATGCGAGTTCGATTGCCCAGCTGGATGGAGAGAGGGCGTATTTGTCTTGTCTGATTAAATGCGGTTTTTTATGGGCTCGTAATAGCTTTTAGATGTACATACACTTTTTTTTCAACTTTAATCATAAGCTGCAATTTCTTGTATTCCTGACAGCATTCAAAAGTGTCGGACATTTAATTAACAGCTTCGCTTGGGTCTGGGTTTGGTCTTGGGCGCTGGGCTCTGGGCTCTGGGTGCTCGACTGACATCCTGACACACTGGTTCTGGGTCGGCTAATCAAGCGGCTTTTGTGCGGCTGATTGATAATTAATTAATACTTATGCCCTGCTTTCTTTTCTCTTTTAGCCATACTGCAGCGCTCAACTGTGGATGTGGGTCGCATTAAGATACAAAGTGTGGCAACCTGCTTGTATCTCTGTATGGATGCCTGTGGCACAGTCTATGCCTCGGTAAGTAAACAACCCTAAAATCGAATACTCCAGACTACATTTTACTAGCGTAATACATACAGCAGTTTCTCGATTTTTCCTAGCTGTTCCTTAAGTTGCAGTGTAATTTGCTTGAAACTAGAGTTTAGACTAGATTCACTTACTTACTAGACAATGAAGTCCTCAAAACAGATGTTCTTTTCGAATCCAGCTTATTCATAATACTTCCTAGGCATTGATATATTGTATTTAGTCTATCCAAATGCTTTTCTTAACTATGAATTCGTGAAAAACATCGAAATGCTTTATTCGCAAGCGGAAAATTGCAAGTTTTGGAAAATATACACAAAAACCATATATACGCATTTTATTCGTAAAATTAGACAAATAGTTTGCACGTGTCGAGTTCTTTGTTATTAAAAAATATAAATGTTGATCGATTGTTTTCATTGTATTCCAAATTGTTATTTCAATTACAATTATGCGGCCTTATCTACAACTGGAGCGGCAAATGTTCGATTGTGCCCAATAACAAAAGCAAACAAACAAAACAAAAGGCCCTAAAGAAAATTTCGAAAACGCAAGGCGATAAATAACAAAATTAAGTGCGGCGAGTGAAGTGAACAAAAACAAAAAGCGCAACGAGTATCAACAACAACAACAACAAAGCCCAAGTTACACTCAAAGATATCCTGAGGCGAACCCTTGTCCTTTTTTTTGGGTTACGGTTACGGTTACGGTTTTCTGGGTGCGTCCTCAAGTGGCAAGTGAGGACGGTCCTGGCATGTCCTGTCGATAATTAATGTGACACTTTCTGGCCGCGCGTTGCATTTCTCACCGCCTCTTTTGGCTGGCGCCAAGCAGATTTGGTTGTTGCTGATGTTTGCTGTTTGCTGTTTGCCATTGGGCATTTTGGTTGTTGTCGCCGCACTTTGACCTTTCGCATGCATAGCCAAAATAGATGCATTCGTGCCAATTCTGTCAGGCGCTGCGGCGTTCGAGTTTTGTATCTGACAGCTGCAGATACGTGTTCCCAGCCAGGCCGTTTGCCCCTCGCTGTTGATTGATGCGCTTCAACAGCGGCAAGTTTGTAGCCGTCTCTTAGCAGTCTCTTGGCCGTCTCTACACGCTGGCCCTTTGAAGGCGCCGCCACAGAGCGCATTTCACCAAGGCAGGCATTTCCCGAAGTTGGTCAAGTGGGCGTTGCTCGTTGGGCGGCTTTTGTTTATTTTGGCGACCGTCCGTAAAGAATCTGAAACGCCTGCACAAGCACTTACGGCAAAGAACCAACGTGTTGGACTTGTCGGTCGAAATTCAAGTGGTCGAATCTAAACTTCATGATTTCCGCAGACTTTTCGGAATATGGAAATTGTTTTGAGTTTGGGTTATGTTGCGCAACGGAAGTGGCAACAATTTGTTTTGGCTGACATCTCAATTTCCGTTTCTAATATTTTAAATTAGGGTGTTTTTGCTATTTAATATTTATTTTATCTTGACCACATGGTGGCTAAAGAATTGATAAATATTTAATAAAGCACACTTTTAAATAAATATTTATTAATATTTGTTCTGAAGTCCTGAATAAACAATTAATTTCAAATTTGTTGTAATATTAGAGCTTGTGCATATTAAGATTTATAAAATATTATAAAATATTCAATTACTTATGTAAGTTTTATGCATTTAATTGTGCTGAAGTTTGTAACGCATAGATGGAAGCGTCGGAGACCCCCAAAAGTTACTGCTTATAATGATAAAACAAATTGATCTAGCCATGTCCGTCTGTCTGTCTGTCTGTCTGTATGTATGCAAACTAGTCCCTCAGTTTTTGAGCTATCGTCATCAAACTTTTCACAGTGACTTACTATTTAAAGGCACAGCATATTTGTCGGAACCGGCCGGATCGGACCACCATATCTTATAGCTGCCATACAACTGGAAATAAATTTAATATTTCTAAAGAAAATTTAAATTCATATATCAATTTTTTCATCTAATGAAAGTTGCTGCAGTTAGCAGACTGGAAATTGTCTAAAGGTTCGAAGAGAGTATAAAGTCTTCGGCACGCCGAAGATAATCCTATCCCACTTGTTTTTATTCTCATAGTGCACGTGATAGGCAATGAAAAAAGTTCCCTGCATTTGTTTTAATTTTTTCACTTGAATATATTTCCATTAGATTTGTCTTCTCAGCAGTCTTAAAATAGATTTGCTTGCACTTGGGAATTGTTTGCTTATTTTCCCTCCCGTCTTTCATCGCATTTTGAAATGCGAACGACGTCGCGATCTTGTGACCGTGTGGCAGCTGATTTGATTAGCAGCCTAATGGTGCAGCTAATTGAAATCCCAAAGCGGTTGCCAATTCATAAAACAGTTTAGGCCCAATGTAAGCACGAGTGAGTCAGCGACGTTGGCCATTTCAAATGTTTTAGCCATATATGTGATAATTAATTTGCATAATTTGTACACAGCTTGGCGTCTCCACTCAGGCAACTAAACCAAGAAAAGGGGACCGCCCGCAGCGATCAATTAATGTGCAGTCATGTCTCGTAAGACCAATGAATATGTTGCAGCATGCATTATCATTGTTATGGTCCTGTTCCGACTGATAAAGCGCCCGAAAGAATGTTCGTGATCAATAATTTGTTTTCTAAGTGGTGCCCTGCTTTGGGTTTGTTGTAGGCGTGTGTTCTGAAACGATAACCTTTGACCCTTTCCACCTGGCGCCAGCCTGATAAGAGCTGAGACCTCAGCTAATGGCTTTGATAGCAGTAGGGCGGCTGCATTTACAGCTAATTGCGTACAACTTCATTTCCTTTGAGGTAATGCAGCGATTTGCACTTGATTTCGACTATAAATAGCGGAGAATGCTAGGAAAAATCATAAAAGAGGGAGAGGGAGAGGGAGAGATTGCAGACGAGTCGAGACACTGCCACATTGTGTTGTCAGATATGTCAAAAATGGGTCTGCCCTTTGAAATGGCGTCAAGATTTGAGCGCACTCCCCATTTGATGGCTCATTTCATATCAAATTGCCTTAGCCGGCAGTTGGCGCGACATTTGGCTGATTAATTTCTAAATTTAAGCGGCGACATTTGCACGGCTTTTGCTCTGCGAGTGTTTTTTGCGCTTTCGGCAAACAGCAATTTTAATTGCCTGACAAGCGAATTAATTCAGTGCTGTTAATTGAATTTGATCTGGCCGATGGGGCAGGCAGCACAGCGCTGCCGGCTCATCTAAAGGCCAGACGCAGCCAGTCGCGCCAAATCCTTTGTGGCTGATTTACAAATTTGATTTCTACCTAAAGCCAAAACACTTGAAGTCAGCGACTTGTTTGTTGTCCTTTTGTGCGGCTGTCAGTGGCATTCATAAACTACGCAACTTTATGACCAGCGTCAGGGTCAGGCTCAGGGTCAGGGTCGGGGTCGGGGTCAGTGTGAGGAGCAAAGTGCCGGAGGCGTCTATCGATCACAAACGCCGATAGTGTGCACATCCTGTGATAATGAGCACATTTATCTAACAGATACGCATTCTATGAGATACAAAAGGCAGCCGACGGACGACAGCAGCTCTCAACTTTAGGTAGCCCCAAGCATTTTGTCTTCTCTTCTTGTCAGCGCAAATGGATAGCGTTCTCGAGGGATTCTTGCTGAAGTTGGCCCACTTGTTTGTTATGCATATGAGAAGCCATCAACGCGGTCATCAGATACTTGTTGCTCTCTATGAGTTGGCAATGGAACAAAAACAGCATGTGACTTTTATTGAGAATTTAGGCAGTACTTTAGCTTGGGAAGTCGTTTTTGTATTGACTTATCTGACATAAGAGTTTATGGAATTCTTCACTGGACTCCATCAAATATCCAATTATCGAATTCAAATTAATGTTTAATGTTAATAAAAAAGTCTTGCGGTTAGTTATGTCAGCGAGCTGTTAACCGAAAGGCAAATGTAAGTTTTGTCTTTGCGCTGTTAACTAGCATTTCGTCTAACAGAAACATATCTATTATAAAAACTGCAATGTTAGTTAAAGGCACCCGCTGTTAAGTTACATTTTCACTTAATTTAGTAAGAGAGCGCGAAATGTTTTTGAATTTCACTTGATTTAACATTAACAATTAATGTGTTTCCTATTTTATAGCAAAATATTTTAATTCTAGTTCTCGCACTGTTACAGAAAGACTTCACCGACGACTGTGTGTTCAACGAGAACATGGAGCTGCATAACTACAACACATACTCCTCCACATACAACTCGAATGCGAGGCGGGTCTTCTATCTGGCCCTGAATCGTCATGGCGCTCCGAGGCGCACGCAAATTCCGGCCAGCCGAAAACTGGGCAAGCTATCCACGTACACCAATGCGATAACGGAGACAGTGCCGCAGCAGCGCGTGGAGCAGCTGATAGCCAAGAACTTTGGGGCCAATCGCGTCAAGCATGGCGTGCGCCAACTCTGTGATACCGGCAAGCCGCTGATCGAACTAATCGATGCGGCGCACTTCAAGCCGCGCCCGAAATGCAGCAGCAGTAGCAGCAGCAGCAGTAGTAATAGTAGCAGTAACGTTCCTGTGCCTGCGGAGAGCGCCAGCAGCCTGATTAGTATTAGTAACAGTAGTCAAAGCGACAGCGGCCATATTAGCAGTAGCGTTAACACTAGCAGTAGCAGTAGCAGTAGCATTAGCAGTAACACTAGCAGTAACAGTAACAGTAACAGTAACAATAGCAGTAACAGTAGCAGTAGCAGTAACAGTAGAAGCAACAGCGGTAACATTAGCCTGCACAAAAAGAAGAAGAAGCTGCGCAAGTGCCGGCCACACGAGAACGAGGAGCAGCACAATTGCCAGAAGCGACCAGGAGCTCGAGGTGGACAGGGACAGGGAGCGGGACCGGGACCGGGAGCGGGTGCTCTGCGCAAGCGTGGTCCCAAGGCACAGCTGTGCAAGGAGAAGCGTGACGAGGCGGCCAAACGGGGCTTGCCAGCGCCCGATTGTGGCAAGAAGCCGCATGCGGCTGGAGCAGAAGGAGCTGCTGTAAGGCGCCCGGGTGGCGTCACCAAAGGCGCACAGCAGAAGCCGCGGGCGGGCAAAAAGAAGACGCCCAAAGCCAGCAAGCAGCGTCCCAATGCAGGTGGCAAGAAGCAGCAGCGAGCTGGCAGCGCTATCAAACGCAATGCGGCCAAGCGACTGCAGCGCCTGCTCGAGCTCAGCAGCACAACCACATCAACATCAACAACAAGAACAACAACGTCGACGACGACGACGACGACGACAACAATGGCCAGCAGTCTGGCTACGCCCGGCGACAGCAGCAGCTGGGAGAGCAGCTCGCCAATGCCGGCCTTGGCGTTCAGCGAGACCAGCGATCGAGTGGAGCGCAATGTGCGCATGATGCCCGCTGCCAGCGAGGAGCAGCAGGAGGACGAGGAAGAGGATGAGGACGAACACGAGCACGAACACGAACCGGACCTGGACTCGCAGGAGGAGGGCAGCTACGAGGATGCACGCGGCTCCGCTGGCGAAGATTCGCTCTACTACGATCAGCTTGATTTGTGAGTTTGCCCAAAAAAAAAAACAAAATAATAAATACAAACAAAAAACAATAAATTCTAACTATTCAAAATTTACCTAAACAATATCTTCAATTATTGATAATTTGAATTGGCATTAACTTTTTGACATTTACATTTCTCACATTTTGTACTGTTGCAAAATTATTTTGACTTCTAATTTATTTTCTGGTTGTTGTGTTTTTTTTTATCATTAATCAAGTTTTCTAAATTTCTTGACATTTTTTATTTGGTTTTTATATATTTTATTTTATTGGTTTTTCCAAACGTACAAAGTGTGGCAAGTTGTTTAATTGATACATTTTTCTTTTTGAAGGCATTTAAATGTAATTGCAATAATATATATTGGGCCCATGTGGAAACCCACCATATAATAAGAAATCGATCAAGATCTTGTAAAAAGTTTGCCTTGAGTATGCGATATTGTAATTTGCAAGTTTTCAAACACACACATACACCAACACACCGTCACACACACACACACACACACACACACACACACATACACCAGCATAATACTTCAGAGCACATACTTACACCACATCACTCTACACTTATGTATATTCATATATAATATACTATATACCCAACGACTGTGGTTCAAAAAAGTATTTTTGATGCAGTACACATGTATCGATAGCTATCGATAACTCTTTTGTGGCTGCCTAAATCAATGCAAACTATAAAGAAGCAGAATATCATACAACTATGTATTACAACGGAGTCTCGAGTATTTTTTAAGAATTTCCAAACGGCACCAAACCATCACGCAAAATTTCTATAAAAAGAAAAAACCTAATTGCACGCTCATATTATATTTTATTGTTTATTTTAATGAACAAATAACCTAATTAGCCAAATATTTATTACTGACTATTTATAGTTGTTTACAGGCTATGTGAAATACTTGAGTCTCTGATAAAACTTTTCAACCGATAACATAAATAATACTCAAAAATACGACCACTCAAAAACTCTACAACAAAACAATGCAAACTTGCAAAAGTATGAAATATGTTTTCCTTATGACATAATATTATAATATATAGTCTATTATATATATTATAGTATTATACAATACTTATAAATATCAAGAGTCTAAATGTATGTGTAAAATGTGACAATTCGAATAGTTCGCATGCGAAATTTGTTTTGTAAATAGATTAACGATTAAGATTCGTCCGCTGATTATTATATATATTCAAATACATATATACATTTATTTGTGGCATTGTCGAAGTCGAACCTCGCTGCCTCTCAGTGCGTAGTTTAAGCTGTAAGCTGTAAACCTATCTAAAATGCGGCAAAAATAATAAAATGAAGTCAACGACAAACGAACATTTAAAACACAAATATAAAACAAAACTCACAAATCAAAAAATTGTATTTTAATAATTAATATTTATATATTTATTTAATACGAAATCGAAAAATATGTGTGAAATTATTTGATATACATTTAATTTACTTAAAATATATATTTCTGTAGGATATTTATTTATTATATTTTAAAATTTTGTAGACTAACAAATTTTAATTATACTTCAATTTTATGCATTGAAAATTCTACAAATTAAGCGCTGCAAAGCGACGAAAACAGCATGAAAAATACAAAATATTAAAACTAAAAAAAAAATAAAATCTTAATTACAAAAAAAATAATATAAACAGTGCGTTTTTGCAAGTGGATTAAAATTAAATAAGATATACTGTTAACGGTAAGCGTGGCGTAGTTATAACAGTAGTTTGAAAAACATGGAAAATCATTTTTTTCCGATGGGTTTTTATTTTTATTTGCATGGTTTTTAAAATTTATAAAAAATTTAATTTGCTTGGCATTTTTCACATACAAAAACAAAAACAAAAATTAAATGCAAATTACAAAGTTGCATATTAAAATTCTACTGATTGTTTTTTTATTTTTTGGCATGGCTTAATGGCATGCAATTCATTTTGATGCCCAAACTCTTAATTAACCTTAATCCCCTATCCCAAACGGTTACCTAATTCTGATTTATGCACTTTCCAGTCTCCAATTATTGTTGCTGCAACTGCTGACTGTGCTCTGGCTGAAGTGTAGTACCGCCCTCTGAGCACCACCTAATGGATGTACTACCATCGAACCGCACAAGCTATAGTTCCTGATCTTATAGCCATAAGTTTCTTTTATAATTGTACATAGTCTATACATTAATGATAGCACTTAGACATAGGCCCTATTTTGTTTAGATTAAACAAATTTCTATAATTTAAGACTGAAGAACACAAAAAAATGAAGGAAAAATCAAATTGCATGAAATAAATTATACTATGCTTAAAACATTCTACAAATATTAATGTTTTTTTTCTTTCATTTTGCTCTTTCGATGGTTTTTTAAACGATCTATAGATATTTCAGGGCAGCACCACTTAATTTGCTAAAAAATGTATGCGATTGGTTTTTGTTGGCATTAGTAAATCGCTCGACAGCCCCAAAGAGCGACGCTCAGTCATTCTATAAACAAGCAGCGGGCGGTGGGCGTTCTGTTTGTTGTTTGTTGCTCTAATCGATCCTAAGCTCTTCAGGCTAGCTCGTGCTGCAGTTTTCTAGGCACTGTTTATTGTTTTTGCGGGCCATCTTTCTGTGATTTATGTATGTGCTTTGTGGCACAGATACAGATACAGACACAGACACAGATAACTAGCCTGCCTACCTGTGAGCACTATCACTATCAGCTGAGAGCATATCTCTACCTATCTCGCTCTCCCTGTCGACCGTCAAACAGTCAAAGACCTCACGGCTCGGGTAGCACGTGTGGCAAACGTCAAGATCATGTGGTGCAAAAATGTTACGCATACGTAGCGTGCGCTATAATTGAATAAATAGCTGGTGGAGAATATAATAACGAATTGCGCTCAAATTACGACAAACAAAAATGTCGAGCGAGCACGGCGAGTATTGTGAGCAGAACGAGGAGACTCTGCACCCCAGACCCAGACAGAGACCCAGTTCCATTTCCATGTGTGAGACAAGTCACGTAGGCCTTGAATTGGCGAAATTATGACGACTGTCGCTGTTTGCTGCTGCCGCTTGTTGTTGTTGCTGTTGCTGTTGCTGTTGTTGCTGTTGCTGTTGCTGTTGTTGCCGATCGTTCACGTTCCCACATTCGCATTCATTCATTCATTCAACGCTGCTGAAATTTTCGCATGAATAGGCGAAATACAAAACATGAGGCAACTCAAACGGCAAACGCAGCAGCCGACACAGAAGCTCTTCAGCACTTGGCAACAAACCACAAGAACAGACAATTCTGAACTTACGATGATGCGATTATGTGCTAGAGGTGGCCGCGTGACACGAACGTGCAGGACTCAAAACCAAAACCTTTTCTCAATTGTTTTGGCAGGCAAAACAAACAGGGAACAAACTAAGATATTATTTTGTAATATTTGTATTACTTACGAAAAGTTGAAAGTTCTTAGACAATCATGTGAATCAACAGTATATTCAAAAATGAACTGTTAGGCAGATATAGCTAAAAGATTTATGCAATATCTTTATATAGTTATACGAAGAACTAGCTAATTTTAATAAATCTTGCATACGGTCGAGCTTCTCTAATTTGAACCAGCATTTACCAAAAAATAAATTGACTTATACACACAATCGGACAAACATTTACTTATTTGCAAATATATTTACTCAAAAAAATGTCCGTTAAAAAAGTAATTCAATTTATAGTGATTTGAGGTTTGATCAATTTATTTATTACTATTATTTATTATTTAATTAACGATGTTGGAGTCACACTAATGCTGGTTTTAAATTTTAAAAATATATGCTCTGTGCCATCAAATTTTGTGACTGTTGCCTAAAAAAACACAGTGTAAAGTATTTTTCTTATTCGATACAAAATCTCTCGACTTCCACAACTAAAGAGCACAAACATAAGCATAAAGCTGGAAACATAAAGCATGATGACGCCGCTGTTGACGACACGCGCATTTTCTCGAGCTTGTCAAAAAACTTGCCGCTGCTTATCAGCGGGATTCTGAAGATCACTATGACACGGCTAAGGTGCTGGCGCTTCCTCACTCTCTCCCTCTCTCTCTCTCTCTCTCCGCCATCTGCCGCTCTGCATCTCTCTCTCCGTCGCACTGCGCGCTGATATCAGAGCCGTCAGCTTGAATTGCGCTGGCTGATTAGAGAAGCCTGTGGTAGTTCATATAAGAATCGCCGGCTGGCGCTTCTGTCGTTGACGTCGACGTCGCAGTTGGTTTGTTTACCTTTCACTTTTGCAGCGTAATCGCGTCAGCTGATCGTTGGCGTTCTCGATTCTAATTAGAATTTAGCTGAGAAGCACTTTTGTGCGTGAATTCAACTCGGAAACTTTGGATATGGGGTTCGGCTTAAATGAGCTTTGCAACGGTTATAAATGTCATTATCAGAATTTACTTATAGTCGCGTGGCCATTGTACTCATATAGGAACTGGCTTAATTTCTGATTAGATAATTATTGCACACCATATTCATCAGCCTATCGATCGATCAGTCTACACATGAAAGTGTGAAATCGAAATCTCGAAGGTCATGTCACCGAATTGGTTTTCTTCTGTAAGTTACTTAAAATAATTCTAAGGTGATTGCAATTTTCAAGTTATTCCTTTATGGTTAGCAAAATTTTTAATTTTACAGGAAATTTTGTGAGGCTTATAGGGAATTTTTCGGGATTTTTATTTTTTAGTACAATTTATATTATATACGTTATAATATTAAAATATCCTGAACTGATAAATTTGTGTTGTAATACAGAATGTACTTTTCCACATGTTGCTGATTTACTTTTCTATAGTCTTTTAGCACATTTTAAATAGGGTATTTTCTGTTTCGATATTTCAAGATTACTTTTTGTTGCATACGTTTTCGGTCGACGTCTGCAATTGATCGTTTATTTTGTTTTGTCGAGTTTTTTTCCGTTTTGCTCAAATTTATGGTCATTCGAGTATGACATACAGTTTTTGATTTCCAGTTCATGCATCGCTGCCTCGGCTGTCTACGTGACGTATAGAGAATACACCGTTCCGACTGAATCACAAGCAAGCAGCCCGCATTGCCCCCACTGCAGTTATTGAATGCCATTGATAGAAGGCGAATCTGAAGTGGATGCCAGAGATTAGATACTAAATATAGAAATAACACGGCGGCAACTGGTTAATTCCCGGTTCAGTATGCACATTTTGATTGAACAACGGATCATCAACCTGTTCTCATTCGCTGAATGAATAAACTGAATAACTTTCGATTTTACGTATTTTTTTCGAATTTACATTTTAAGACCGTTTAGATAGCAATGCTAAATTTGTTTAAAACATTAAATGGACTATCGACAACTGTGAATAATTGTTAAATATTAAAAAGAAATAAATGATTAGTTGCATTTCATGAAAATAATAAGAAATTCTTGAAAATATGCAGTGAAATAAATCTCTGAGTAATTTCGAAATATTTCTCTGACTGTAAAGTTAATTAAATTATTATTTTGACAAGACGTCTTGTAAAATATTATGAAAAGTGTTGAAAATTGAGAGTTAACTTGACAGCACTCTAGTTAAATTCAATTAAATAGATTTTAATCAACGCAACATGACGGAAATGTCAGAATTTTTCACAATATACCCAAAGACCCCCTCGATGGCAACTGTTTTGGTTGTGTTTCTAGTTCATGGCCTGCATTTGCGTGAATATGATGAATAAGCTTAATTGGATTAGCGGCTGTGACTTCTACTCGGGCTTCTTTTACTCTTCCTGCTCGGAGCAATGGGCGCACTGCCTGGAAACGAACTGAAGCTGAAGCTCAAAACCCGATTGCATAATATGTCTGTTCTGGTTTTTGGATGGCAGCAGTGGGAAAATCGCATTTGAGGCGCATTTAACTGAGCTTAGCTAACCAGCAGAAATTCTAAACATTATAATTTGACAGTGTCATTGAAAACGTGTCGCACATACTTATTTTATTGTCAGTTAAAACTTAACCTAAACCAATTGGGTATTTCGCAACAAAATAAGTACACAACAAAATCAGTTGCAGCTATCAAATAAAAAAAAAAATTGAAAATAAAAAACGATTTGGAGATGCGGGGCATCGATCCCCGTACCTCTCACATGCTAAGCGAGCGCTCTACCATCTGAGCTACATCCCCTCGTGAACGAGCGCAAGTTGAGTTGCTACTTAAATACTTTTTAACTATACGCAATCGGTTTGAAAGAGAATCAGTGGACGAGCCCTTTATTGCCATTGACGCAACGAAAAGCTTTTTGAAAAAGCTTAATACATACTGAGCTTTTATGCAGAATATATTTAGTGCTTCCGAGAATAAGCCACAGCATGAATTTTATTTTTGGATCTAAATTATTTTTATTAAATAAATTAAAATTAATTTTTAAATAAACAACAAAAATAAAGAAAAAATACATTTAAAATAGACGAAAGAAAAAAAATGTATAAAAAAAAGAGTTGTTCCCGCCCGGGTTCGAACCGGGGACCTTGTGCGTGTGAAGCACACGTGATAACCACTACACTACGGAAACCGACATGAGGCAGCCAACCAAATGGCGTTTAATTTGTACAGGGTACAAAATACATTTCTTGTGGTATATATACGAAAGCACTGCACTTTTAAATATATGGCTATGTCTGTTAGTACTTTATTTAGTTAATTTGAATGCGGCATCCGTCAGCAAGGTCTATTAAATTTTAAAACGTACTTTCTTCAAGCATACAACAATGCAACAGGCATTCCACTTCCGCTATGGGTGGCATGCGTTGAGCAGGCAGTCCAATAAACGGCACAGGGTCAATAAATGGAGACCATTAAAGTGTCAGGACTGGGAGTCATGCAGGGGCTGACATTGGCGGGTCGTTAAACAGTTGAAACTGGTGCGTGCCGAGGGTTGTATGTTTATACATATATAGCGCAGACAGACACACACACACACACCTTCATGATCGTAAAACGCGGCTCATTAAAAGCGTATAAAACTAGCTAAAGAGGTGCAAGCATAGGTAGTATGTACACACATAAAAATGTGAATATTGCATGAAACCTGGTCGCCGCACGCATGAACTTGATCCTTAGCTATGCAAAAAAAATTACACATGTGAGTACCTAAATATAACTATAAAATAGCGTGCAAATAAAATTTAAATAAATGAACGAAAAAAAAAACTTGTTCCCGCCCGGGTTCGAACCGGGGACCTTGTGCGTGTGAAGCACACGTGATAACCGCTACACTACGGAAACACCTGAAGATCGTGCGGCCTAACAGAAAAACTCAACTCAACTCTCGCAACTCAACTCAACTCGACTCTCGCAACTTGCCGCAAGGCATTGCATTAGATAGGGAAAACGATTCACTTTTCCCTGCCAGCAATTAATCAGCGTTTAATTTGCATATTTTCCAAATAGGAAAATTAATGACATCGCTAATAGACGCGAGCTTTATTTATGGGCATTGCGATAAGCGGAGTAAAAGTGTTTTACGTTTGCCTGGCAGACAAGCAGGCAGCAAGCAAGCCGCAAAGACCATTAGTTTTAGGTCTTGTTGCTTGTAGGGTCTTTGAACTTGAACCAGTAAATACCAATGCGTCTTTCCAGTTGAGTGCAACATGCAGAAGCACAAAAGTAAGTATGTCTGAATGCAACAAGTCGGTCTGCTGCTAATTCGGCCATAAATTCGATTCCCGCCTTTTTGTGCATTGCACATCGATAAACAGATGAATTTAGTTAGAACTTATGTAACTTATTAAAACAAAACGCAAAATCACATCAACAAATTTAGTTTTATACATATGGCGTTTTATCCATTGGTCCTAATACAATTTAATTTCTTTGACATTATCTTCTCTTAAACTCATTTTTTATTTCTGCGGATGCCTTGCCTTAAAAATGGAAGAAAACATTTTTATATTTATCTATGGAAGTTCTGTTTCTTACCATATAAACGCTTTTCCACTGCTCGCAGATATTTCGGCCAGTCGACGTAGTTGTAAACATAGAATCCAATAAGAAGAGGCGCATGGAAAACTGTGGAATTCAGACAGGTCTTTAAATGGGTAATACATTTTTGATAAAAATTAGCCATGACTTATTTTAACATTTTGTTACATAATAAACATTACACTGACATTTAAAACTTGGTAATGATGAAAGACTTGCAATGGTGACCTGCCCCTATAAGAATTATCCTAGTTAGCTGAACCAATTAGCCAGTTGTTTGCGTTACCGTATTTACATTTATCAATACGCGCCATCGCAAAGGACCACCCAAAATTCAAGGGCACTGAGCCGCTTACTTCCCAAAAAGGGCAGTCTCTCTATCAATGATCGTTGATATGAGTGCCGCACCAGTAGATACCCTGTATACACAGTAGCTTTTGTTCAACAGCGACTTGTCTTTCATACACAACTGCTTTTTAACAACTGCTAGGTTTCTTCTTCGCAATCTTCTCCATAAGATGTTAAATTAATTGTATATTATTATACATTTTATAGGGCTGCCTTTTTTACATATACTATTCGAATAATCTAGGCCAAATTCAAGAATCAAATACTTTGACTACTCTAACAGATATTTTATACTTTCTATGTAATGAGATGCCAACAACTCCTTAAACTACTAGTATATCTTTATTCGTGATCGGTTATCTTACTCAAACGTATGTTTGTAATGTAATATGTAATAAATAAAATTACGGTGAAAATCGGTCGCAAAAAGAAGTTCTTACATACATAAATTTTTTTTCTCGACTTATTATTTATTTAAATTCTGTCACATAGGGATAATTATTAAATGATCTGGTTTTCCTTGGCAACCTTATAATAGTATTGTATGATGAATAGTTATAGCTGAGGCTATTTTTGTTGATGCTTGTCTAGAAGTTCTAAGGGTGGGGGCAGTGATGGGAGTACGAGTGGGATAAGAATTTTTATCCTGGAGGAGGTCTCTGGAGCCTTCTTACCCAATGCCAATGACTAGGTTGTTGGTATTCTTAGGTATCTGGAGCTGCTTTTGCCTATCTCTTCAGTAACCCAAGGGATTCTTAAAGCTCTGTGGATGGAGGCGTTATCGTGGTATATGTGAGCATTAGTCATAATTCGCAGTACATTGTTCTGGAATCTTTGAATTATCTTTGGTTGCGTCGTCAACTTAGGATTATAATTATGCTTCCATAGGAACAATCGATCAGCGATAGCACATCAATAAATTTATAAGTTAGTAAGCTAAGTCTGCGTTTCCTTTGGCCTGTTACATTTGCACTACTTTATTATGCGACTTGTAAACAGGGTATAACAAATTGTCAATTAGTTAGGGCTGCAGGCCAAATTTGCTTGCAAATTCAGTTGGCCAAGCACTTCGGCTGATAAGCCCAATCATTCGGCAGTGCACTTCTAAATGTGGCTGTGGACACCCGCAAGCCAAACGCGTTGCTGCAGCGATACTAGTGACAAGTGAACATGGAAAACTAATTTATGTGTGTGGCGCAAGGCGACAGGAAGTTGCAAGCAGCTGGTAAACAGCATAATATATCTTCTAGGTAGAATTGGTATGCAGTGCCAATGTCTCAATGAAAGTTACAGCGACACTTGTGGAAGACGAAGACCTTGACCGCCTCTGATTCTCATTCGGAATCTGATGCTGATTCTGATTTGGACTTGGGTTCTGGTGCCGAGCAACGGTAATACGAAACCGCTAAAAAATTGTACTTTATAACAGGCGCGAAGTGATTGCAGCAACGCTAACAACATTTTGCTCTTAACAAGTTCCTTTTTTTTTGTTTTTCTTTTTTTTTTTGAGCTGGCCTGCGGGCTTGGAACGTGTTAAGGAATTGGTGTCTATCGCAGCATCTGCGATATGAGCAACAACTTGGCCGGTTTCATCTTGGGCCAGCGGCCATAAGCCATATCACTCGCTGTTGCTGCTTATTACTGACCAAGTTATGCTACAGCAATGTGTCATGTTGGCCCGCTGGCGACTACAACTTGCCAATCTGCTGCCTGCTGCCATTCACCCTGCCTCCCTCTTTATGTCTCTCCACAGATTTCACACCTCCCACAACGGGAGGCGAGAGGCCGCTGCAGGCGCCAGGCGAATCAAAACAGCTGGGCCACAAAACAGCCAGTTGGCCACATCAGCAGCCACATCGATCTTCATTCACTCTACCTCTATCTCTCTCTCTCTCTCTCTCTCTCTTTGTACACCCATTTACAAATAGGTAAATGGGGTATATTAATCATGTCTTCAGCCTTCGGGCATAGTCAAGTCCAGAAAGAAAGTTGTTATATAATGAAAATTAAGTACCATATTAATAATCCGTTTTTTTCTATGCTTTATTTTTGATTAACTCTTTGGCCTCTGATTTGGAATTAATAAATTCATTAATAAATATGTTATTGTAACATATTTGTGTTTTTCTTATGGGAACTTTTGGGTTTGATATGGAAACATATCAAGTGAATTTAAGAATATTTTGTTCCTATAAAAATGTACAAAATAAAACGTTTTTACTTATAATTTATATTTTATATTGTACATATAGGAAATAGATTCCTCAAGTTTCTAATATATTATTCAATGACTTTTCCTTTTGCCTGAAATCAATAAATATCGATTTCAAACTGTTTTGTGTATATAGTATTGGTTTGTAGAATATCGTATAGCACAAGTACTTAATTTAAATTGTAGGATACCTTCAGTCGTTTTAACCTAATTCAAAAAATAGTGAGAGATAATGACTTGATTACCTATATACCGTTATGCATTTCGAATACAAGTATAAATTATAAGAAAGAATTGACACATGCTCTGTGTAAGTAACTAACTGTTGAGGTCAGTCAGAGCTGTGCACAGGGTATTCACAAGTCGAGTATTATAGACTCCAGCACCCGTACTTGTTGTGTATGTGTGTGTGTGTGTTGGTCTTGTCTCTGGCCTTCTTGACTAGCATCTTCATCTTTATTAATCGCTACATTTATTTGATTATCTTTGCCGAAGCGAACTCCTTGCCTAGAGTCGGCATCTCTGCTACGATTTATGCCTTGGCCGTGTTATTTACGCGCTAATCATGCAACACTTTTCATTTTGACACGTTCGGGGCGGCTCTCTTGAAAGGAATACCAGTGGAAATTATGTAAATTTCATAGGTGTTGTTGTTGCTCTTGTTTCCTTACATTGACCATGGCCGGGGGTAAGGATTTTATGATCTATGCTGGTCGATTCGTGCTTAGAAATGAACACAAATTGATACAAACAACAGCAGCAACGAGTTTCGAACTCTATTTTTATAGTCCAGCACGATCGAACATTTCATTCGCGATCGCCCCGGTTTGTTTTCACTGGCAAACACGTCGCTAACATAAATTAACCAACTCGCCGGAGTCGAGTCGAGTCGAGTCGGAGTCGGAGTCAAAGACGAAGACCGGGCTGGTGGCATAAGGATCCGCAGACCGCAGTTAACGCTCTGAAATTCCACTTAAAATACGCTGCGTGTTTTGACACCAAACATCCGCCTAAAGCCGATCTCGCATTAGTAGCTCCCAGAAG
Organism: Drosophila flavopinicola; assembly: GCA_035042425.1. Lineage (NCBI taxonomy): Eukaryota > Metazoa > Arthropoda > Insecta > Diptera > Drosophilidae > Drosophila > Drosophila flavopinicola. Next base: position 415,547 of record JAWNLL010000471.1, on the reverse strand, counting down.
GGGCTGCATAATGTTGGGAGGGGGGGAGGGGAGGAGGAGGTGCTTCCTTAAGGGACAGGGGTTATAGTAGCAGGGAGAGGAGACGTTGATCTTGTTAGCCGTTGCCGCTCTTGCGCATGACTGCAATTTAAGCGCCATAAATTGTGTGTTCTCAAACGATCAAACTCCCATGTCGTTGGCAATGTGTCAAAGTTGTTATGCCATTCGATATATACAGGGTATTCAAAGAAGGGCATATCTATTTTTATACTCTTTTCGAAGAAATAGTATATTAAGTTTGTCCTAAAGTTTGTAACGCATAGAAGGAAGCGTCGGAGACCCCCAAAAGTTACTGCCAGTATGCTTAGATTGGCATTACAAATTGATCTAGCCATGTCCGCTCCTGTGTCTGTCTGTCTGTCTGTCTGTCTGTATGTATGCAAACTAGTCCCTCAGTTTTTGAGCTATCGCGATAAAACTTTGCACGGACACTTATTATTCTAGGGGACAGCACATTGGTCGGAGCCGGCCGGATCGGATCACTATATCTTATAGCTGCCATACAACTCGAAGTCGGTTTTGGCCATATATCCCATGTTTTTGAATCTATCGCGATGAAACTTTGCACAGATACTTATTACTCAAAGAGACATCACATTGGTTGGAGCCGGCCGGATCAGATAACTATATCTTATAGCTGCTATACAACTGGCAATGAATTAAATATTCTTAGAAAAAAAACGATTGTGTACAGCTTATGAAATTTCAGTGGTGCAGTTGGCAGAGTGAAAATTGCCTATAGGTTAGAAAAGAGTATAAAATCTTCGGCACGCCGAAGATAATCCTTCCCCACTTGTTATACTCTTTTCGAAGAAAATAGTATATTAAGTTTGTCCTGAAGTTTGTAACGCATAGAAGGAAGCGTCTGAGACCCCCAAAAGTTACTGCCAGTATGCTTAGAAAAACAAAACAAATTGATCTAGCCATGTCCGTCTGTCTGTCTGTCTGTCTGTCTGTCTGTCTGTCTGTCTGTCTGTATGTATGCAAACTAGTCCCTCAGTTTTTGAGCTATCGCGATGCAACTTTGCACAGACACTTATTATTCAAGGGGACAGCACATTGGTCGGAGCCGGCCGGATCGGACCACTATATCTTATAGCTGCCATACACCTCAAAGTCGGTTTTGGCCATAAATCCGATGTTTTCAAAGCAATTGCCTTAAATTTCCTTGTACACTTGAACATCCTTATAACTCATCAATGGGTAAAATCGCAAATCGATTGAGTCATAAACAGCGAAGATATGCGTCATTAAATATTTTGAAAAAACAGGTGCATATGAGCAAACAAAGTCAAGCGCAAGAAAGCTTTTGATAGTCTGCTCTTCAAGGTATTTTGTCATCGATCATCAAAACGGTTTGTGGCGTAAGGCGTAAAGAGCCGCGCTAACGAACGCAGGTTTCGCAAGTTCGAGCCTAGGCGGCGACTGATTGTTAATTTAACACTTTTTTCTTTTTCTTCCTTTAAAATATATAAATGTAATCAAATTAATTTGCTTCCAATGGCTTAGAACAAAAACAATGCCACGCGAAAAAACAAATGCTGTCAAACGCGAGTTGCAGGTTGCAGGAAAACAAAACAAGGAAATTTGTAACAGTCGGCTCTTCAAGGGATTTTGTCAGCGATCATCAAAACGGCTTGTGGCTTAAGGGGTAGAGTTGCGAACTGATGAGCGAGAGGTCCTGGGTTCAAGACCAGCGGCGACTGGTCATTTATTTTCATTTTTATACCCTGAACCCATAAAAATGGGTAAAAAGGGTATTATGGTTTTGTGCAAAAGTATGTAACAGGCATAAGGAAGCATCTCCGACCATATAAAGTATATATATTCTTGATCAGTATCAACAGTCGAGTCGATTTAGCCATGTCCGTCTGTCTGTCTGTCCGTCCGTCCGTCCGTCCGTCCGTCCGTCCGTCCGTCTGTCTGTATGAACACGCGGATATCAGAGACTACAAGAGCTAGAGACTTCATATTTGGAATATAAGTTCTCGTAGGCCCGGGACAGATCAAGTTTATTTCATTTTATCGATAACTCGTACCGTTTAAAAGTAATCGATAAATTTCGATTTCAGACTTGCGTTTTTGGGACATAACTTCAAAGTTATAAAAGCTAGAGGCCCCAAATTTGGCATGTATAATCTCGAATAACATACACATGTAACAAATATTTCACTTTTTGGATACCACCCCCCAAACCCCCCAAAAGTTCAAAAAACCCATTTTTGAAGGTACGACCTTGCAATTTGGTGTGGTCACACATATTACTGACAATTGTTTGCCCCAAAAATTTCAATAAGATCGGACAATAAACATAGAAGTTATTTAAGATTTAACTTTCCATTGTGTGGGGCTCAGCGAAAAAGCAAGCTAACTGCTTAAACCGCTTGCACTGCTTGCACTGCTTATACTGCAGCATGTGTGTGCTTAGATTAGTATGAATGATTGTAAGGACTGGGTTCAGGGTATCTCGTAGTCGGGCACTCCCGACTAGAGCACTCCTACTTGTTTCTTATTCTTCTTTTCAAATATATAATAGCTGTAATCAAATTCATTTATTTTCAATTTCCTAAATTGTTTCTAATTTTTTTTTCATACATAAAGTAGCTTTAATAGAATAATTCAAAAGAAAAATTTAAATTCATTGGCAAAACCAATGCCACGCGAAAAAATATATGGATCAGATTAAGTTTTATGACAATTCAATTTCCGACAGCGGCCTTGAAAGGTATAAGAGCAACAGGCACCAAATTTGGTATGTATATTGTAGTATACATATGTAATGTAGTTTTGACTTTTTGGAAAAACTGATACTTGTTTATTCTTCAATTCGGTAGCACTTATGAATGCTAAGGGACGCGTCCACGAGCTGCGGATAGTGAAACGTCCCTGTTTACATGAATACCTTTATACATTTTATTATATATGTAGGGGTATATGCATGCGACATTAATATCTGCGAATTAAATAAGCAGTCTCGGAAAAATAGTGAAAATTGCTTAAAGGTTCGAAAAGAGTATTTAATCTTCGGCACGCCGAAGATAATCCTTCTCCACTTGTTTTAAATTGAGTTTAATCCCTTTTTCATTACATGCATTGTTAGCTAGATGATTTGTAGCTCTCCTAATAATGATTTCATTGTACTCTTTGGATTTGGTAATTACAACAATGACTTGGAATATTAAGTGCTTCATTTACTGTTTTCTAATGATATATATCTTGCTTAGATATTTACTTTACTTACTTGATATTTTTGTTCAATGCTAATTTTGACTATATACAAATATTCTTTTATTTATGTTGTATTCATAATTATTTAATACTATACAAAAATTGTGGTTTTGTTTAGCATTATTTTCTGCTAAAATGAATTTTTCAATGAAAATGAAAGGGATTTTTTTTTGTGTTTCACATAAGACAATTGTTGTTTCAATAAGACAATAAGAATCCAATAAGAGGATAATTTAACAGCTCTTGCTATTATTATACTGATATATTATTATTATATTACAAACATGCTACAAACTTGGAAAGGGTATTTTCAATGCGTTCTTTCTTCAGATTTCCAGTCCATTCCTCTCTCTCTCTCTCTCTCTGCTGCCCTCTTCCAACAATTGACTGTTGGCTGTTATTGCTGCCCTGCACTTTCAATAATGAGACGCTGCATTTGATGCCTTAATAGGATTTTCCCCAGTGAGCTATGTCGGCTTTTAAGTGGCTGGTTGAGCAGAAGGGTGGGGTTTGAGCACTGCGGGGGTACTTTGGTTGACATATGCAAATGGTAAGACTAATTAAACAATCCTTCAGACAGCACAGACGACAGGCATGAATAAATGATTGCCATAACAATTTTTCTATAATGCTCGCCAGGGCTAAACACATTTTCTACACGATTAAAACCGTTAATTATATATGGTAAAAAGTGAACCAGCAGCCGTTGTTGTCATATGTGTAAATGACAATCTGGTCGACAGTTCCTAATGAATTAATCAGCATCAGTGAGAAGTCAGAGCTGAGATCTGATATATGCGATCGTTGATTGCACTGATCACTGATCACTGACCACTGATCGTAGATTGCAGATTGTGGATTGCTGATCAGACATCATTCACAGCCATTTAATTATACATACACATATTATATTAAGTGGCGTTACTGACAAATGATAATGATAATGGCTATTTGCATGACAATTAGAATCGCTGTCGCACTCTGGCTAAGATCAGTCAAGCTTAGAGCCAAGTTAGCCAAGTTAAGCAGGCGCCAGGCGGCTTGCAAATGTTGTTGGCTTACCGAGACCGAGACTAATGCAATTGACTACGCCTTGCACTTCCTGCATATTTTATACGCCTGAGCAGGCAGGCCGCATACCGCGATCATCAACAACAACAACAACAACAACAACACCAATACCAACAACCAAACAGGAAAGCATGATCGTGGCCATGATCAATGACAAATATACCTTAATGCCCGAAAAAGATGTGAAGCGATCACATTTCATGAACTTGACATTGAAAACAGCAACAAAAACGCTCGTCTGTCAATCAGCTTAAGAGAGCACGATCATTATCAGCGATCCTTTGCGATCCGAAAATGAAATCAATTTTTGGTCTTAAGTGCCTGTTTAATTGTTGCTTCTGCCGCTCGCTCAGTTTATTTTTAGGGCTTGCAGGGGCAAAAGTATCCAATTGCAATGCTGACAAGATCACGTACAAAGTGCATCTTGGCTTAACTGTCAATCAAATATTACATACGATCAATTTACATCAAATGTTCACCCCCTCCCATTCAGGGGTGAACGGTTTGTTGAACTGGAATGCGACTAATGACCAGAGCTATGAATTTATATGTCAAAGGGGGCACAACCAGTTCATTCAGTAAAACTACTATCTAAATTAAGGAACTGACACTTAAAGATCTTAAATGTGAGTCTTAGTGTCTTTTAATCGATTGTGGATCACTGTGGTATAAAACGCCACCTCAAAAGTCATTCCGAAGTACTCCATTTTTCTGTCAAGCCACTGGATATGATTATAAAATTTTTTATTATTCAGGACATTTTGGGCTTTGCATGTCCTCTAGATTAATTCAACATCTTAAGTGTATGTTTTTAATATAAAGGAAACTCTGTAAAAAATAATGACAACAATTTCGATACGAAAAGCCTAAAGTGCTAGGAAGTGATTATAGAAGAATTTTAGATTTTATTACTTTTTCATTGTTCATCTTCATTTATTTTAAAACTTCACCTGAATATGATTTCAATTTGTTTATAGTCCGTATTTGTAGTCTTTTTGTGTAGTAAGTCAGATATGTATATGTAGCTATGCTTTGATATCTTTACCCAATATTTATCTAATTCTGATAAGATTACATAGTGCGAACTCAAGTTTGCTTACGTATTCCTTTTATTGTCATTATACAAATCTTTTGAGTTATAAGAGTGTAGTTGTTGAAAATTTTGCATAAGTTTAACATGATTGCAAACTAACACAAACTTATCTTAAGATGTTTACCAGACTGTGTTAGTAAGGGAACATTCATATTCTAAAAATTGTTATAACATAAGCAGTTAACATCAACTTTAACAGTCTGTTAAATGGCTTACCAGTAGGTGTTAGTGGGAAATTGAATGGGATCTGCTTAAATCTTTGCAATTATGTTAAACTGCTTGAGAGCTTTGCATATCGGTAACGGTATTTCAATTATAGCCGTCTGTTAAACTGCTTATAGCACGCTTTTGAAAATGTAATCTAAATATGGCTAGTTTCTTGTTCTACCCTCGTTGGTATGCGCGCTTATGTGCTAACATATCGAAAACTGGCAGCTAATCAATTGCAGATAAGCATGCGATAATGCCAAAAACAAAGGCCAAAATGAATACTTTCGACTATCCAAAAACAATGTTTGCGCCCAGAAAGTATTTCCGATGCCTTTCGCCTCTTTTCGGTAGTTAGCTGAATAGGCCCACAATCAAACAACAGCAGCAACAACAATGATTGAATACTGGAATGTGTGAATCATCTAATAAATAAAATGCCTTAGAACGTGAACAACGTTAAATACATAATTAATGGCCATTGCGACAGTCGTTCCACTCTTTGCCCAGCGCCTGATCTCGAGCCTGCTGGCGCAGAACCTTCCCGCTGCCCGTCTTGGGCAGCTCGCTCAGGAAGAAAACGCCACAGTGAAGCTGCTTGTGGGTGACCACGAGACGCTTCGCCACGTACTCGACGATATCCATTTCGCTGAGGCGACTGCCGGGCACCTTGACCACGGCGGCAGCAGCCGGATCGCCGTCCACATCGTTCCACAGGCCAAAGACGCAGGCCTCAATCACGTCTGGCAGCTCGGCGATGACCTGCTCCAGCTCGTGGGGACAGTACTGGGCGCCATGGAAGCGCAGCATGTCCCGCTTACGCTCCACAATGTGCAGAAAGTTCTCGTTGTCAAAGTAGCCCATGTCACCGGTGTGGAACCAGCCTTGATAGTCCTGCAGGCGCTTCGATTCATTCGGATTGCCATAGTAGCCATTCCACACTTTTCCATTGTGCACCAGAATCTCTCCGGTCTCGCCATGTCCCAAACTACGACCGGCATCATCCAATATTTTCAGCTTAACGCCGGGCACAATCCGGCCCACCGACGAAGGCTTGGCCACGCCCATATTGGCCGCCACTCCCCCGCATTCGGTTAGCGCATAACCATACGAGATTTGACCTTTCAGCAGAAATTCCTGCAGCTTGAGCAGATTCGCCACGTAGCAGTTGCCACCTCCAATGCTGATGAATCTCACTGTGCCCAATCTGTGCTTGCTGAGAGTAGGCGCCTTCACCAGCGAAGCCACCTGCTGTGGCGCCAGCGTCAACAGCGTCACCTTGTACTTCTCCACCAGCTGCAGCAGATACTCGGGCGTATAGGCGCGATCAGTGATGCAGCGCGTCGAGCCGTGGCAGCAGCTGAAGAGCATGTTGAACAGACCGGGCGCCCAGTCAATCGTGCTGAACGACAGCAGCACATCCTGGCCGGTGACGAAGCTTAAACAATAGAGCATCAATTAGTTGCTGTGCATCGTTCGTTGATCGTGCACACTCTTACCCAAAATCGAAGAGACATGCGGAGTTCGATATGCAGACCGCTTTGGGTGGGCCCGTGGTGCCGGAGGTACAGAGTATGGCGACAGTTTGGTCGCCACCCAGCATCAGTGGTTCAGGGCTGCAAAGGTTGACAATTGGGTAAAATTTTGTTACAAATTTAAGTAACACACATACAAAAACATTTTTAAGAACGTACACAAACTGAGAAATAGTTTTTACTAAGCGAAAATATCGAATCTGTATTTATTCATACTGATAGTTGTATATTGTTATAGTTATTGAGTTTATAGAATCTAACATATGCAATAAGCTTATAGAACACGAAAAATGCATTGTAAACGTGTCTTAATATTTTTAGAAAACAAGTGGGGAATGATTATCTTCGGCGTGCCGAAGATTTTATACTCTTTTCGAACCTATAGGCAATTCACTCTGCCAACTGCACCACTAAAATTTCATATACTGTACAAAATCGTTTTGTAGCGTAACATTTTTTTTTTTTGTTCTAAGAATATTTAGATCGTTGCCAGTTGTATAGCAGCTATAAGATATAGTGGTCCGATCCGGCCGGCTCCGACCAAATGTGCTGTCCCCTTGAATAATAAGTCTCTGTGCAAAGTTTTATCACGATAGCTCAAAAACTGAGGGACTAGTTTCCATACATACAGACAGACAGACAGACGGACATGGCTAGATCAATTTGTATTGTCATTCTTAGCATACTGGCAGTAACTTTTGATGGTCTCCGACGCTTCCTTCTATGCGTTACAAACTTCAGCACAAACTTAATTACTATTTTCTTCGAAAAGAGTATAATTATAGAAATAACCTTCATTTAGTATAGTTTTGTATGCTTTGTAGAAAATGTAGAAAATTATTTACAAGAAAACTGCATTTAAATTTACATAATGAATTTTTTGTTGTTGTTGTGCATCATCTTTAATTACTTACATGTAGTACACCTCCTGTTTAGTAGGCTCGAGCAGATCCTCAATGCGCGGCAGCTGAAGTCGATGATCCTTGAGCGTGTAGACGGGCGCCTTTAGCATTTTGGCAATGGCACTCAGACGCTCGTAGACCAAGCCATCGCAGAAGATAATGCGCGGTCGGGTGATGCAAAACAAATGCTTGAAGGTGGCTTCATCGTGCCAGGGACTGACGGCATGGAAGGGCGTGCCGTTGAGCAGACAGCCGAGCACCACCGGCATTAGATAAGTGGTGTTGGTGCCCGCAATGCCAACCACATCGTCCTGGCGCAGATTCATCGCCTTCAGCTGTTGGGCAATGCGTATGGCAAAACTAATTGCCTCGCCATTAGTCAGGGCAGTGCCCTCCGTATCGGAGATCTGACGTAAAGTAACGCAACTATTTCGATGAGAATTTCAGATTTAGTAAGCAACATCGCACCTGACATAAGTTCGCCGGATGATTTCGCATAAAGGCAAACAGAATTTTGCCAATGGAGCAGTCGGCATCAAAGAAATGCGCCGGCCTTGGTCCACTCCAAATTTTTGTATATTTATCGAACTGTGTGCTAGGGCCGCCTTCCATGGTCGCTGATAACAGATAAGAGCCGTCGATAGATGTGCGGTCCTCCAAGCGCCGCGCAAGTCGTTCCACAACTGGCGACCCATGCGTGGCCAGGCACCTGGGCCAAAGCTTGTCTAAGTTATCAGCTTATCAGCTAACCGCTTGCCCTATCAATCGGTTAACAAACGTCACCTATCTAACAGGCCACACAAAAAAGCTCTGCAGATAAGCTATGTTCGTGATAAGCCCAGCCAAAAAGCTGCAGATTGTCCAGCTGATAGCAAGTCCACTAATTGTATGATATGTTTTGGCCTTGACTTCGATTTGGTCAGAGTTATCTGACTTCTGAGCAGAAGAGCTGTAAAAGAACGATTAGTTTTGAAGTTAATCTTAAAGTCATTTAACGATTAAATTGATCATTTCAATAATTAGACTAAAAAGATGAATTCATCAGTATCGGCTATCAGAGCTACAGACTTCATATTTGTATGCATATTAGTTTTCGTGTTCCCTGCTCAGATCAAGTTTATTCATTATTATGTATTAATCTTATCAACAACTCGTCCTGTTCAAACGTTATCGATCGAGTCTGCAGGGCTTTTTATACTCTCAACTCAACTTTTTTTTTTGGATTATTATTTATTTAAAATCTGTCTATAACAGACAATGATGTTCCTTGACAATTCAACTATTGTATGAGAATGTATGTGATGGAATGGGTAAAAATTAGCCTGGGTTTCGGAAAGGAAGGTCGAGAGGGTGGAATCGCTAAGAAGTCTTGTTGTTTGAGTGTTGTCCAGCAGATTTATGGCCAGGTTATTCATGTGGTCTGACAACCTATCTATATATTTTTGGCTAAATCGCTTTATTTCGTCCACCACAAAAAGATAAGTGAGCTTCCTATCCTATCCTATCCTATCCTATCATAAAAGTCTTGCTCTGGAAGCTAAGTAATTAAATGCTTGTTTCTAATCAATTCACCAACTTTAACCGTAGAAATGTGCAACTATGTGTTATAATATTTCAATAAGCTAAACATACTTTTAATTGTTTGCTATTAATAAGCATATGAAAACAGATGGAAGCACATTTGATTCCATATATAATATTAATGTATATTATTCATTAGAATCCACATTCAATTTAATCTGACAATTTCCTTCTTTCTGTCAGTATAAGCGTTTCGATCCATCAAATTATACGTTCCAATGTTCCAATGCAACACAAGTATTTATTGTATATCCATTATTATTTTTTACAGAAATCAAGTTATTTCATCTTTAAATCGCATCTGACAGCCTTTGTGTTTGTTACACTGCCCAAATGTAGCTGCAAATAACATGCTATGGTACATGGCTGGTTAGAAGCATTTTGTTTATTATTTTATGGTCTGCATATTATTTGTCAGACTTTGTATAGCTTTCAACTAAAAACAAGTAGGAGTGCTCTAGTCGGGAGTGCCCGACTACGAGATACCCTGAACCCAGTCCTTACAATCATTCATACTAATCTAAGCACACACATGCTGCAGTATAAGCAGTGCAAGCGGTTTAAGCAGTTAGCTTGCTTTTCGCTGAGCCCCACACAATGGAAAGTTAAATCTTAAATAACTTCTATGTTTATTGTCCGATCTTATTGAAATTTTTGGGGCAAACAATTGTCAATAATATGTGTGACCAAACCAAATTGCAAGGTCGTACCTTCAAAAATGGGTTTTTTGAACTTTTTGGGGGTTTGGGGGGTGGTATCCAAAAAGTGAAATATTTGTTACATGTGTATGTTATTCGAGATTATACATGCCAAATTTGGGGCCTCTAGCTTTTATAACTTTGAAGTTATGTCCCCAAAACGCAAGTCTGAAATCGAAATTTATCGATAACTTTTAAACGGTACGAGTTATCGATAAAATGAAATAAACTTGATCTGTCCCGGGATTAGGAGAACTTATGTTCCAAATATGAAGTCTCTAGCTCTTGTAGTCTCTGATATCCGCGTGTTCATACAGACAGACGGACGGACGGACGGACGGACGACGGACGGACGGACGGACGGACGGACGGACGGACGGACGGACAGACAGACAGACGGACATGGCTAAATCGACTCGACTGTTGATACTGATCAAGAATATATATACTTTATATGGTCGGAGATGCTTCCTTATGCCTGTTACATACTTTTGCACAAAACCATAATACTCCTTTTTACCCATTTTTAATGGGTTCAGGGTATAATTAGTGCAAAAATGCGTACATATTCTGAGTTGGTAATTTCGAAAATACCACATTCACCTTCTGGAAGATAGTGGCTTAGGTGCCATTATCAAAACCTTAACATCCATTTGATTGATCAATAGTACCATTATTCATTGGTACATTGAGATTACGCATTGACAGAAGCTACTAAAACACAGTAACAAAATACTAATAGGAATTTTAACAATAAATGAAATACAACAAAAAAAACCCGGTTATTCATTACAACTGATTGCTTAAAGAAACTGGTTATGATATTAAACTTGTATGGTTTAAATTCAAATGATTTAAATGAGGGTGCGGTATCCCTAGCACCCAGGGGCCGAACACCCCGAAGGATGGCTCTATGGGGCGAAAATTTTTAACATTGATGAGTAATAAGTGTGTTCAAGTGTACAAGGAATTTGAAGGCGGTAGCTTTGAAAAGATCGGATGGCCAAAAACCGACTTCCAGCTATAGATATAGTAGTCCGATCTAGCTGGTTTCGACCAATGTGCTGTCCCTTTGTATAATAAGTCTATGTGCAAAGTATTATTGCGATAGCTCAAAAACTGAGGTACTAGTTTGCATACATACAGACAGACAGACGGACATGGCTAGATCAATTTGTTTTGTCATTCTAAGCATAGTGGCAGTAACTTTTGGGGGTCTCCGACGCTTCCTTCTATGCATTACAAACTTCAGCACAAACTTAATATACTATCTTATTCGAAAAGAGTATAAAAAGTTTGAGTGCTCTAAAATGTTATCACTTTTTAGCTATGGCCCAAAAACGCTGGTCTGAAATCGAAATTGATCAATAACTTTTGAACGGACGAGTTATCGATAAAATGAAATAAACTTGATTTGACAAAGGACTATGAGAATTTATATTCTAGCTCTTATAGTCTCTGATATCTGCGTGCTTATACAGACAAACAGACAGATAGACGGCTAGATAATCTCGCATGTTAATACTGATTAATAATATATTTACTTCATAATGGCAAGCGATTAACCAATACAGTTACAATTGTAAGCGCTCTGTGGTTTGAGTCCTTTAAATGTTGCTTGTGTACAAATTTTGATAATTTTAAATATTAATTGAGAACAAAATGGTTTGTATATAAAACAGTGTTTTTATATTCTGAACCCATTAAAAATGGGTAAAAAGGGTATTATGGTTTTGTGCAAAAGTATGTAACAGGCATAAGGAAGCATCTCCGACCATATAAAGTATATATATTCTTGATCAGTATCAACAGCCAAGTCGATTTAGCCATGTCCGTCTGTCTGTCTGTCCGTCCGTCCGTCCGTCCGTCCGTCCGTCCGTCTGTCTGTATGAACACGCGGATATCAGAGACTACAAGAGCTAGAGACTTCATATTTGGAATATAAGTTCTCGTAGTGCCGGGACAGATCAAGTTTATTTCATTTTATCGATAACTCGACCCATTCAAAAGTTATCGATAAATTTCGATTTCAGACTAGCGTTTTTGGGCTATAACTTACAAGTTATAAGAGCTAGAGGCCCCTAATTTGGCATGTATAATCTCGAATAGCATACACATGTAGCAAATTTTTCACTTTTTGGATACCACCCCCAATCCCCCAAAAATTCAAAAAACTCATTTTTGAAGGTATGACCTTGCAATTTGGTTTGGTCACACATTTTATAGCCAATGTTATGTCCTACAAATTTTAAAAAGATCGGACAATAAACACAGAAGTTATTTAAGATTTTACTTTCCATTGTGTGGGACTCAGTGAAAAAGCAAGATAACTGCTTAAACCGCAGGCACTGCTTGCAGTATGTGTGTGCTTGTATGTATGCACACTATTAGGCAAGTATGAATGGATGTCAGAACTGGGTTCAGGGTATCTCCTAGTCGGGCAGTCCCGACTAGAGCACTCTTACTTGTTTTGGATACTGTCTTGTAAAAATATATATGACAATTAACATTAGATACAATTTCAGGCTTGTAAGACATTCTGAATTAATCGGGTAAATTTCTCTAATGACGGCGCAAACCCGAACCCGAACGACAACAGTTATATAACTAAAAGCAAAATGTCTTTTTGTTTCAAAATATTTAAGTATACTTTGTATAAAATGCACGTATAAACGTCTATACATTTACTAAAATCTTTCTCGATAAGAAACACAATTTTATTTGAACATTATAATAAAAATATTAATATTATATGCACTCTCCATATGATGATTCAAAAGCTATCTCAAACCAACTTTCAATCTCATCTCAATGTTACTAAACACTAAATATATTAATAATTTGGAGTGAGTTATAGAATTTAAATTATTATCAGGATGTAAGAAGTCTCAAAATTCCCTATTAGCACCAATAATTTTAACATTGTACCATCTACTTGCCTGTCTCCATATCTTATGGTCATGAATTGGGATAAATCGTCCCACTACAGACTAACAATTAGATTCTGTTGATTGCTTTTCTAAATAGAGCAAGCAGAGCATAAAAGCAGTTTCTCAAGCAGCATAAATTTGTTGTTATAGTTCCAGAAACTGACGTTGCATGTAAATGGCGGTATAAGCAATGGCAACATTTATACCCACATTACTTTGTCAAATCGAGTATGATGGAATTTCTTATAATCTTGCATATATATTTGCATCTATCTTATATATTATGTTTTTTCTTTACAATCTGTCCGTGTCTGAACAATCATTATTTTATACAAGGCTTACATTGACTCATGGACTTGGCTTTTCAATAGATCAAAAAGTTAATTTTTCAGAATAAGTTTATAATTACAAATATATTTGTCTTATTCATGAATTATTTTTTTTTATATTCATAACGCTCTTCACGGCTTTACTCCACCTTCCGAGAGGTTTAGCTGATTTTGTAGCATTTCTTTCATTTAGTACCCATTCGATGCTGTTGCAGCAATGCGGTGAGCAGAAAACGTGTAAAAAGTAAATGGGCAGTTGAGCCACTTACGGCTGAAGAAAACATAAATTGGCAAGTACCTTGTACATACTGAGCTGTGTACCCCAGCCAGAGAAGTACTTTACTATCTGATGTCAAATATATATTTCTATTCTGATATCGACAACAATAAGCAATGCATTTTTTTTATTATGAATTAGGTCAGCTTCATTATATATTCAAAAATGTATACTTTTCAATTGAGCCCAATAATTGCCAATCCTTAACCTCTAGAAAATGGGCCTTTGTGGCTGGACGATTTGCTTTGACGATGACAGAACACTTCAGATCATTGACAATGATGGTACCTGTATGTAAATATTGAAATATTTTCAACATGTTGATTTATTAATTAAAGGAATATCTTTCGATCGATATAGAACTCTATCTGATCGGACTTTCGTAGATTTTGCAGAACAAGAGTTTATTCTGCTTGTTGCTTGTCTGAATAGAACAAGCAGTAACTGAAAGCAGTACAAAACAGTTCCTCAAGCAGCTTGCAACTTTTCAAAATAGTTCCGCAAAATTACGCTGTATTTTAATGGCGGTATAAGCAATGCTTATATTTTCTGCCTTTATTATACTCTTTTTGAAGAAGATAGTATTTTACGTTAGTGCTGAAGTGTATAACGCATAGAAGGAAGCGTCGGAGACCCTTAAAAGTAACTGCCAGTATGCTTATAAAAAAAAAACAAATTGATCTAGCCATGTCCGTCTGTCTTTCTGTCTGTATGTATGCAAACTAGTCCCTCAGTTTTATCGTGATAAAACTTTGCGCTGCGACTTATTATTCAAAGGGACAGCACATTGGTCGGAGCCGGTCGGATCAGACCACTATATCTTATAGCTGCCATACAATTGGATGTCGGTATTGGTCATATATCCGATATTTTCAAAGCAATCGCCTTCCATTTCCTTGCACACTTGAACATTAGCGGTGGTATCCAAAAAGGAACATTTATTATGCGTTTTCATACAGACAGACAGAGTTGACAAGCCATATGATTAGTTGTAACATAATGTCGTCAACTTAATGTCTTTAATTAAGCATTGTCGACTCATTAGATTTTTAAAAATCAATTTTAAATCAAGGACCGTTTACTTGGTTTACCTCTTGGAAATAGGCCTTTGTTGCCTGGCGATTTGTTTTGCCATTTGGACTTCGCTTGAGGTCATCCATAATAATGACACCTCCATGTAGTTGTTTATACTTGGCATTAATATGCTTCTGCACAAAGTCCACTACATCCTGTGCTTTTATTTGAGAGCCGATCTTCCTCACAACAGCAGCGGCGGCTTCATCGCCGTTGAACTGATTCCAGACTCCAAAGACACAAACCTCTGCCACCCCTGGCATCTGGGAAATTACCTCTTCGATTTCGTGAGGATAATACATGATGTTCTGGTACTTAAGCATATCTTTCTGCCTATCCACTATATAGAGAAAGCAGTCGTCATCCATATAGCCCAAATCGCCACTGTGAAGCCACAGCTCTGAGTCACGTACGATCTGCGTCTCCTCGGGATTGCCATAATATCCTGCCCAATACTGACCATTATTTACATATATCTCGCCAACTTGGTTGGGTTCCAGGGCCTCGCCCTGCTCGTTGACTATCTTCAGCTGGTAGTCGGCCCCCAAAAGACCAGCTGAATTTGGCTTTTCATCAAAGTTCCGATTCATGGCCACCACACTGCCAGCCTCTGTGAATGCGTACACCATATGCAGACAGTCGGTCTGCAGACGACTTCTAATTCGCTGTTGTACCTCCAAAGAGCAGCGACCACCTGCGTACAGATAGAACCGAATGCTGCGAAGGTTTGCTTTCTCAAACTCCGGGCAGTTAATCATCATCGCCATGTGGGAGGGCGCCTGAAGCAGCCAGGTGACTTTGTGTTCCTCTATGATACGCAGAAGACGCGCAGGGTCGAAGGGATTGTCGGCTATAATGCGTTTGGTGCTATAAACACCTGACGAAATTGTCGTTACAAGTCCTGTAACCCAGTCCAGAGTGCTCAGGCAGACCTGAACATCATCGGTAGTCAGATCACTGAGAGTGTTAATTAATTTAGCTATTAAAGTATTTTACAATACCATAAACTATTGTTGACTTACTTGCATGAGTTAAAAATCTTGTGACTGTTTGTTATTGTAACTGCTTTTGGTGTACCCGTTGTTCCAGAAGAGCACATAATAGCTATGGTTTGGTCATTTCCCTGCTCGAGACGAGCAGGTTGAAAATCCGATTCTACAGGCGTAACTAGGACCTCCTCAATGCTAATGGAACCATTCTGATGGTTACGCATTGTAATAATCTTTACATTTAACTTTTTAGTAGCCGATTTTACTTTTTCGTACTCGTCACCATCACAAAAAATCAGACGTGGCTTCGTTATATCGAAGAACTTCTCGATTGTCGATTGCTCATAGTTTATGTTCAGTGAGTGGAAGGCAATCCCATTGAAGAAGCATGCATAAGCCACGGCTGAAATGTGAGTAGTGTTTCTTGCAATAACACCCACAATATCCGATTGCTTCAATCCCAAAGATCTCATATAGCTGGCAACACGAATCGAGTTCGAATGAAGCTCCTCTCTGGTTAATATAGTGTTTTCAGTATCCGAGATCTGTCCGAGAAATACAATGTTACTACTTATGACATGCATCGAGACAAGGCCACTTTGTACTTACTTGAGCTATCAGTTTTGGGTGACGTCGCATCTCATGGAAAATTATCTCGCCTATGGATAATTCGGGTGCAAAGTATAAACGATCCTGGGGACCACTCCAAATCCTGCGCTCCTTATTGTAGCTATTTTTGGGCTTGTAAGACATTCTGAATCAATCGAGCCAGGTTTCTCTAGTGACAGCGCAAAACACGAATCTGGTTCTTTTTATGCTTACTGATAACACTTGATGGATTAGATAATAATAATACACGAACACAGAGGCAAATGTTCCTTTATTGCAAAACATTGAAGTATACATTGTCCAACATTCACATATAAACGTACACCTTTAACTAGGCATACGAAACCAACCATACAAGCATAAATACAAACATTCATACTATTTCGTGGGTTTACAGCTGTTGTTTTCCTTATCGCTTATTATCGCTCTCAAAGTTTTGGTGCTGCTGCATTAATAGTTGCCTGTGTGTGCTTTGCTGTTTTCTTTTATACCCTGAACCCATTAAAATTTGGTAAAAAGGGTATAATGAAGTTGTGCAAAAGTATGTAACAAGCAAAAGGAAGCATCTCCGACCATATAAAGTATATATATTCTTGATCAGTATCAACAGCCGAGTCGATCTAGCCATGTCCATCTGTCTTTATGAACACGCGGATATCAGAGCCTATAAAAGCTAGATACTTCACATTTGGAATATAAGTTCCGGAGATCCCTGGCCAGATCCAGTTTGTTTAATTTTATCAAGAACTCATCCCGTTCAAAAGCTATCGATAAATTTGGATTACACAACAGCATTTTTGGGCCACAGCTTAAAGATTATTAGAGCTAGAGACCCCAAATTGTATTTGCGCATTTCCACGGCAAGGTCCACCGAGACAAAAAATTAAAAGTTATTGAAAACACTTTGTGTTATCATATTTTCCTAGTGAAGCAATCAAATTCAACTAGTTTAAAAAAAATGTGCATTTATTTAAAACGCACTTCGTTCAGGGTTCAGGGTATCTCGTAGTCGGGCACTCCCGACTAGAGCATTCTTACTTGTTTTTTTTCAAATTATTGAATACAAGCAATTTGAGATATATTTGAAATAAAGATTTAGAAAAAAAAATGAAAAACGATAAGTCGCGTGAACCGTGTTCTCCCGTTTATTAGCGCAGCACTCTAATACTTACGCCACCAAGCAGTATTGAAATGCGCTGACAAACTCAATTATACTGATCGTTTTTTCGCGTTGTATATTATTTGTTCTTTGTTCATTGGTAGCAAATGAATTTGATTATAGTATTTTATATTTGAAAAGAAGAATAAGAACAAGTAAGAGTGCTCTAGTCGGGAGTGCCCGACCAGGAGATACCCTGAACCCAGTCTTTACAAAAATTCATACGGTTCGCTGGTACTTAATCAACCCGGTCTGTCTGGCTGCTGGCCTTTTATAGCTGCGGCCGGGTTGTAACGGGACTATGGCATGATGCCTCACACCTCGTAACGGCGTTTTGTCCCGTTACAACGGTACCCGTGCTCTCGGCTGACTGCAGCTATTCACCAGGATGTTCAAGTGTACAAGGAAATTAAAGACAATTGCTTAGAAAACCTCGGATTTATGGCCAAAACCGACTTTAAGTTGTATGGCAGCTATAAGATATAGTGATCCGATCCGGCCGGTTCCGACCAATGCGCTGTACATTTGAATAATAAGTGTCTATGCAAAGTGGCAAAAACTGAGGAACATTTCTAATAGCCTAGAGCAGTCTTACTTGTTTTTTTTTTTCATTAATACGACTAAGTTTTCTTTTCAACAATGACACAGCCGATAACTTTTGAACATTAGTTGTTTATAAGTAAACTTTTTGTAACACTAGTATATGATAGGTCGATTAAATTTCTATTTTTGATATTTTAACGAAGTAGTCCCGGAATCATGTGTCTGTAAAAAAAAAAGTTCTTCTGCATTGTTGAAGTTGTGCTTGCTACTTCCAATAGGGCATCAAATCACATAGAGGCAAACAGGAAAAGTGAACAAACGAAAAATCCGTGAGTTTTTTAAATAATAAATAAACATGGATATAAAACTGCTCGACTTGACTGACAGATTTGAAATAGTATGCAAGTAAATTTATCCTTTCTCCGCCACAAGCTGAAACCCATCCTTTTGTTTAACGAAAATCATTTAAATATATATATATTTTTATACCCTGAACCCATTAAAAATGGGTAAAAAGGGTATTATGGTTTTGTGCAAAAGTATGTAACAGGCATAAGGAAGCATCTCCGACCATATAAAGTATATATATTCTTGATCAGTATCAACAGCCAAGTCGATTTAGCCATGTCCGTCTGTCTGTCTGTCCGTCCGTCCGTCCGTCCGTCCGTCCGTCCGTCCGTCCGTCCGTCCGTCCGTCTGTCTGTATGAACACGCGGATATCAGAGACTACAAGAGCTAGAGACTTCATATTTGGAATATAAGTTCTCGTAGTGCCGGGACAGATCAAGTTTATTTCATTTTATCGATAACTCGACCCATTCAAAAGTTATCGATAAATTTCGATTTCAGACTAGCGTTTTTGGGCTATAACTTACAAGTTATAAGAGCTAGAGGCCCCTAATTTGGCATGTATAATCTCGAATAGCATACACATGTAACAAATATTTCACTTTTTGGATACCACCCCCCAAACCCCCAAAAGTTCAAAAAACCCATTTTTGAAGGTACGACCTTGCAATTTGGTTTGGTAACACATATTATCGACAATTGTTATGCCCCACAAATTTCAATATGATCGGACAATAAACACAGAAGTTATTTAAGATTTAACTTTCCATTGTGTGGGGCTCAGCGAAAGAGCAAGCTAACTGCTTAAACCGCTGGCACTGCTTGTACTGCTGTGTACTGCATGCATGTGTGCACGCTATTAGAGTAAGTACGAATGGATTGTAAGGACTGGGTTCAGGGTATCTCGTAGTCGGGCACTCCCGACTAGAGCACTCTTACTTGTTTTTGATAAGTTTGTACATTTTAAATTTGTTTTTATTTTTATTTTTAAAATTTAAACTCCTAAATGCTTGAAAAATTCAACACAAAGTCAGTGGTTTGTTAAGCATTAGGATCGAATGGATACGTTCAATTGGTGTCATGCAATTTATAGGTAATACAGTGGTTCAGAATAGTTTTGAGTTGGACAACAGTCTGCAATTGAT
Organism: Drosophila flavopinicola; assembly: GCA_035042425.1. NCBI lineage: Eukaryota > Metazoa > Arthropoda > Insecta > Diptera > Drosophilidae > Drosophila > Drosophila flavopinicola. Next base: position 395,790 of record JAWNLL010000471.1, on the reverse strand, counting down.
TTTCCCAAGATCTTTTTCATTAACTGATTGGGAATTGCCTATTGAAAAAATAAAAATTTGATTGAAATCGATATCGTCAAAGTCAACATTTCACAATAAGTTATACCTGTCACACATTAAGTTAAGATGCGGATTTTATTTCAGCATTAATAAATTTTGATACTCTGATAGATTAATAATATATGGAGATATATATTCGCTTTGTTTTGAAATTGTTTTGATAGCAAACAAAAGTTGAGAAACAGCTAAGTTTCAAACATTTCTCAAAATGCATAAGCCAATTGTCGACTGCCAATAAATAAATATTTTCCTCTAAGAGAGGTAACAAAGAAGAAGAGCATGGATTCTATTGGATATTTGCTGTGAACACAAAAGCGGATCCACAATCACTCGAGATTTTCCAGACAAAACAGCAAAACGTATTCACTTCAAGAAAGGTAGCTCTGGAATACGACTCCAGGGTCAGTTTGCCGACGTTGTAGTATTGGGCTGTGCCTTGGTGCGGCTAATGGAGACAACTACAGATCCAACTGGTGGCTGGACGGGCAGCGAAGTAACTTTCCCCAATCCCCAGTACACTCAGTACCAATCAAACGTTAATTATAGTACAAGCCTAACGGATGCCACTTCTGTAATCATTTATCCCGTGTTCAAATTTACACACTACTTCTTCGATTATCTAGTTCCGTATGGTAATGCAATACCGCCAGGTGAGCAATACCCAAATATTAATACAAGCAATTGGCAAGTTAATATTTATATATGTAGGCTACGTTGTGGTTCATGGTGACTCCAACATCGCTCTAGGGCCCAAAGTGGAAGCAAATGACTGGGCAGATCTTTTGCATAACTACCTGCTGGTACTCTTTTGTGTATTTTTTCTCCTTGTGCTCATAATCATCATTCCCTTTTTCGCGTGAGTTAGCCAGGGTCTAACCTTTCTTATTGCATTTTCCGGTTTAAGCTTTGTTTTTCCATTTTCATTGCGCAGAGTATATTACTGTTGCGAAGGAAAATGCAACAAAGGATGTCCTCCGTGTGATATTCAAAAGGACGCTCGCAAACGCTGCTGCTTGGGCTATCTTCTCGTCTGGCTCATTATTGGAATTCTGTAGGTCTCACAATGCTCTCGTCAAGATGCAACAGTATAATTATGTTGTTCACAGCTTTGGTGTACTTATCGCTCTTATGAGCAATGAATTGATGAATAATGGTCTTGAGAGCACAGGATCCAGAATGCAAACAGCCAGCAGAGACACCTGCGCCTATCTGAAGGATGTTTCCGACCACATACACAACTTGTATATAAATAACTATGAAGAGTTGGCTTCCCATCTAACCCATGTCCTACAAAGTATGATCTCTCTGCCATAATAGTATACAGTCCCAAATGTTAACCATTATTTTTTGGCTACCAGATATACATCACGCAGCTTACCAAGTACTTTACATTAAAGGTAGAGGAGATTTAATTGATATTTTAATACGGATGCTAAATAGTATGGATCAAGCACTGCTGCTAATGAGGGAAGTATCCGAATTGGTGAAGGAATTACGTTTTTATGGCGCCCAATATCGAGATGGTAAATAAGTTAAAAGCGTTTCTGTTTCTGTTTATTACACCTATAAGGGCTGTCATCGCCTGTTAGGCATGCGAGCCGTAAAACGAGATGTGACTTACGCCTGTGCTGTGCTGTGTGGCAATGCAGAGTGTCTTCGCTTTTTGAGGGAATCGGGCATTGAGTTCCTAGATACCTCCGTATGTCTTCACTTCGACGCGGTAAGTCTTCTGATATAAAAGCAGCAGCTTCAAAAATGAAAGTACTATGTTGCTTTGCAGTTACCCGACGCAGCTATATTCGCACGTGGCATTGAAAGAGTTATTGAAAGCGGTATTGCTGCAAGTGTTGACAGACACATTGCCAAACTACGACGTTACTTTAAAGGTGTGCGCGAAATTAAACGGTACAAGCCCATTGTGGATTCCTTAATCGGCGATATACGTAGAGGACAAGATTTATTTCGCGTACGGGCAGATTCCGCACGGAGCATGATCGATACCTTAATCAGCGACATTCATTTGAACGCTACACGAGCCACCGAGACGTTTGACTTTGTATACAACAAGTTCGGTCCTAGTCGTTCTGCCGTCAGTGTTGCGGTCTGTGTTCTCTTCTTGATTGTAAGTACTTGGGCAAAACGAAAACCTAGAGGAAATATCACGATATGTATTCCATTTTAGATTGTATGCCTGCTAGTTATTGGGCTCCTTTTCGGATGCTGTGGACGGCGCCGGCGAGGCATTCGTGATGGCTTCTGCAGCCAGCGCAGTGGGGCAGCTGTTCTATTATTGTAAGTGGGTAGAGAAATCGTTATTTATACCTTGAACCCATTAACAATGCGTAAAAAGGGTATAATAAAGTTATTGCTTAGTATCAACAATCAGTCTGTCTATCCGTCTGTATGAACACAGAGACTACAAGAGCTAGAGACTTAATGTCAAGTTTGATTCATTTTATCGATAACTCGTCCCATTAAAAAGTTATTGATAAATTTCGATTTTAGAACATCGTTTTTGATTCATAACTTAAAAGTTATAAGACAAAGGGTCACCAAATTTGGCATGTATAAACTCGAATATCAAGCAGATGCAGAAAATATTTCATTTTTTGTATACCACGCCCGAATCCCCCCACAAGTTCGCAAAACGCATTTTTGAAGGTATGACCATGCAATTTGGGTTGGTCACAACACAATGTGTTGCCAATTTTATGCATATCCAATTTCAATAAGATCTGACAATAAATACGGAAGTTGAAGATTTGAGTGGGGCTCAGTGAAGAAGCAAGCTAACTGCTTGAACTGCTTGTAGTATGTTTGTATATATGTGCACTGATAAGTAACTATAATGCATGTTTGAACTGGGTTCAGGGTATCACCTAGTCAGGCACGCCCGATTAGAGTGCTTTTACATATTTATACTCTTCGAAGAAAATAGTATACTAAGTTTATGCTGAAGTTTTTAATGCGTCGGAGACCCTCAAAACTTACTGCCAGTATGCTTAGAATGACAAAGCAAATTGATCTAGCCATGTCCGTCTGTCTGTCTGTCTGCCTGTATGTATGTCTGTCTATCTGTCTGTATGTATGGATCTAGTCCTTCAGTTTTTGAGCTATCGCGATGAAACTTTAAAAGGACACCTATTATTAGAATGTGCAGCACGGATAGGACCACTATATCTTATAGCTGCCATACAACTCAAAGACAGGTTTGCCCATGTTTTCCATATTTTTAAAGCTACCACGATGAAACTTTGCACAGATACTTATTATTCAAAGCGACAGCACATTGGTCAGAGCCGACCAAAGTGGAGCTCTACATATTACAGCTGCCATACATCGGGAAAATAATTTAATATTTAAAAAGACAAATTTTAATTCATATGATTCCAGTTCTTAGAACAACAAAAATAAATGTTACTCAGTGGTGCAGTTGGCAGAGTGAAAATTGCCTAAAGATTCGAAAAGAGTATTAAATCTTCGGCACGCCGAAGATAATAGTTTCCACTTGTTTTTCCTCATATTAATCAACTTTTGCATTTTCTTTGTAGCGCCATATTGTTCATATATTGCATATTGTCATTTGTAATTCTGATTGTGCTTTTGAACTTTGTTATAGGCTTTGTTGCCTACCAAGGTGGCTGTGCACCGCTTAGAGATCGGGAGAATAATGCGCTTTTCCGCCAGATAGATTCAGCTATTGACCTCAATAAGTTTCGGTCAAAAAGCGATTATGAATCGGAGACATTGTTGCCTAGTCTACGCATATCGAATGTAATTCAGGCGATGCAGGCCAATCAGTCCATATTTCAACTACTTAAAGGATCCGATATTTATGATGTTAATGAGATATCGCAGTTGCAACCTATAGGCGAATATAAGCCGCCGACAGATAGCTTCTATTCCTATAATTATTCAGGATCTCGATTCGATTTTTATTTGAGAAAGGATGCAAATCTTTCGAGGTGCAGAGCTTTGTTTCCTTACCACAGTAATCTATTTACACCGTTTCTGTGCACCAAGCTGACTCCCATTGATTTGCCTAATTTGGTCAATAGTATGCATTTGTTGCGGTCCAGTCTGTGGACTCAATGGGGTATTTATGACTGGGCAAGAATCTCCTTACTTAACGAGGCTTTCAACATTCAGAAATACCAGAGTGCTTTCGCACAAAAAATCGTATCCTGCATTGAACGCATAAGACAGAATGTATTGAAGATTGATGAACTTATTTTATGCCATGGCAAAAATTTTGGGACATCCCTTGACGATACGATGCATTTAGTAGGGGACCATGACGCTGTTTTTTTCCATCATCGAGAAGAATGTTATAATAAAGTACGCTTAAGTTTACCAATGGATACAAGGGAACAGGTTGAGAAATTTAAAAGAATGGTGATAGCGGAGAGTCTCTCAAAAATCGGAGTTGGTGCTCCTATTGCCAGTATTTATTACCGTAGTGTAGGATTGATTTGCGATGAACTGGTTGATCCGCTGGTGAGTTGCGAAAGAGTATCTTACAGCCAGGTGCTCCCTACTGCGATAGTAATACTTTTGCCTTATTAAATTTATTGCTATTTATTGAGTAACTGTAGAATGGATTCTGGGTGGGCGTGATTATCAGCAGCTTTATCCTATTTCCCGTGCTTTTTGTGGCCAAGCGATTGGTGTGTCTGTACAGAAGGATTGCTCCCAACTTGCCTCCAGATGTCACATCTATTGAAGACGGGTAAGCTAGCTGGTTTACTGTCTTATTTCAGTCATATTTCAATATTTTAATTGCACTAGCCCAAACTGTCCCATCTGCACAGGCCGAAGTGGGTCTTTCAGACAAATCTCGTCCCACTGTTTCTGTATTGGCATGATTGATAGACGGAATGACGGTGGCGGTACCGTCATTGAGCAGGAAACGATCATGGATGAAACTAAAGCAGATCCCACATTACCAAGCATTATCAGTAAACACAAACAAGAATAGCAAATGGTGTTTAAATAAATTTTAAAAACAAAACAAAACTATTAAAATGCGAATATTTAAATTATATAATGCTGCAGAATATACCATTCCTACAGTAAATTTATACCAATTAAAAGTAAAACAAGTAAGAATGCTCTAGTTGGGATTGCCCGACTAGGAGATACCCTGAGCCCAGTCCCAGCATACAATCCTACTTACTTATCAGTGTGCATGCATACAAACATAAACATGCTGCAAACAGTACAAGCAGTTTCAGCAGTTAGCTTCCTTCTTCACTGTTTATACCCTGAACCCATTAAAAATGGGTAAAAAGGGTATTATGGTTTTGTGCAAATGTATGTAACAGGCATAAGGAAGCATCTCCGACCATATAAAGTATATATATTATTGATCAGTATCAATAGCCGAGTCGATCTGGCCATGTCCGTCTGTCTGTCCGTCTGTCCGTCTGTCCGTCTGTCCGTCTGTCTGTCTGTATGAACACACAGATATCAGAGACTACAAGAGCTAGAGACTTCATATTTGGAACATAAGTTCTCCTAATCCCGGGACAGATCAAGTTTATTAAAATTTATCGATAGCTCGTCCCGTTCAAAAGTTATCGATAAATTTCGATTTTAGACCAGCGTTTTTTGGATATAACTTACAAGTTATAAGAGCTAGAGGCCCCTAATTTGACATGTATAATCTCGAATAGCATACACATGAACAAATTTTTCACTTTTTGGATACCACCCCCCAAACCCCCCAAAAGTTAAAAAAACGCATTTTTGAAGGTACGACCTTGCAATTTGGTTTGGTCACACATATTATTGACAATTGTTTGCCCCAAAAATTTCAATAAGATCGGACGATAAACACAGAAGTTATTTAAGATTTAACTTTCCATTATGTGGGGCTCAGCGAAAAGCAAGCTAACTGCTTAGACCGCTTGCACTGCTTGTACTGCTTGTACTGCAGCATGTGTGTGTTTAGATTAATATGAATGATTGTAAGGACTGGGTTCAGGGTATCTCGTAGTCGGGCACTCCCGACTAGAGCACTCTTACTTGTTATTGACCGATCTTGTTGACATTTTTATACCCTGAACCCATTAAAAATGGGTAAAAAGGGTATTATGGTTTTGTGCAAATGTATGTAACAGGCATAAGGAAGCATCTCCGACCATATAAAGTACATATATTATTGATCAGTATCAACAGCCGAGTCGATCTAGCCATGTCCGTCTGTCTGTCCGTCTGTCCGTCTGTCTGTATGAGCACGCGGATATCAGAGACGACAAGAGCTAGAGACTTCATATTTGGAACATAAGTTCTCGTAGTCCCGGGACAGATGAAGTTTATTTCATTTGATCGATAACTCGTCACATTCAAAAGTTATCGATATATTTCGATTTCAGACTAGTGCTTTTTGGGCCATACCTTCAAAGGTTATAAGAGCTAGAGGCACTCACATTTGGTATGTATAATCTCGAATAGCATATACATGTAAAAAATATTTAACTTTTTGGATACCACTCTCCAATCCCCCCAAAAGTCCAAAAAACGTTTGGTCACACATTTTATTGGCAATAAACAAATAACAATAAACACAGAACCTGTTTAAGATTTAACTTTCCATTGTGTGGATCTCAGGGAAGGAAGCTAACTGCTTAAACTGCTTGCAGTATGTTTGTATGTATGTACACTGCATGCATGTTCAGATTGGGTTCATGCTATCTCCTAGTCGGGTCGGGTAGTCCCGACTAGAGCACTCTTGTTTTAAATTTGAAGTTCGCGAATTAAATACTTTTTATTTGGAACTTTGAGTTTTTTTATATTTTCCAATCTTATGGTTCAAATTTTCCGAAATCCCGCCTTAGTATGCACTTATCAGCTTCCAGCTCTTATGGCTTGGGCCCTGTATTGATCAACTTCGCCAATCAGTACGCACTCCTTCATATATGTATATAAATAGATAAAGAACAACATAGGTTGTATTGCTTTCTTTGTTGGCTTCAAGCTATGGTTTATTTTGGATAACATTATTTCTATGGGTTCTTGGAAGCTTCTATGAGCTGTAAGTATATACGCATGTGGGACAACATTTAGAAACGATTTGGATAACAAACGTCAGACAAGTAACGTCTAGGTCTACAATAATGTCCAAACTAGTATAACCAAAACACGAAAACTCTCATCAGGACAGTTAACGTTAATATGCCAAATTCAAGTATTGGGTTTTTTAATGGAACAACATGTTGCCCTTTTTGGCCGCAATTGGCAGACGATCGCCAGGACCGACTTGGAGGAATGGATTGGGCAGTCCTGGCAAATGGCCAGCCTTCTTCACAACGCCATTGGCATTGTCCAAAACATTATCGTTGCCGAACTGGTTCATGAGGAACTTCTCGACAGCGGAGTTTATATCGCTGTCGCCAACTCCAGCGCCAGCGGCATTCTCTTGGTCGGCACAGTCAAACATATGCTCGCTGTCGCATGTGCAGTCCTGGGCCGCCTGGAATTCGCGGCTGTAGATAGCCGTATTATCGAAGTCACTGATGCAATTGCCAGCCTGTAGCTCCATGTCGTAGCCCTCGGGACAGGGATTGGGCGGATTGCAGTAGGCGGGTAAGCTGGCGTCGGTCTTCACAATGGTATTGTAGCGATTTGGCACCTCGCCCATGCCACCCGACACGTAATGGTGGCCCCACAGCGAGCTGTGCTGCAGGAACTCCTGATCCCGCAGCGACGGATTCGCATTAGCCGACTGGAGCAGACAGTCGCTGCCACCATCCGAGCAGAGTCTGGCAAATTCCGAGCGAGACACCAGATCCACATTGTCCTTGGCGGCGGCAGCGCCAGCTGCTGCTGCTGCTGCTGCTGCCAAGTCGCCCTCGTTGTCCACATCGTAGTAGCCCACCTGCATGTCGTTGTCCATGCGATTGAGCAGCTCGGTCAGCAGCACATCCGCAAAGATGCTATCCTTGGAGTCGAATGCTCTCGCCTGATTAGTGCTGCCCACCAGCAAAAGGAAGCAGCCAAGCAGCATTCCAAAAGCTAAACAAATAGGAAAATAATTGCCATCTCAACTGCATACGTATCGAAAACCAATTTGAATTAACTCACTTCGCTTTGGCTGGACTAGCATATTGCGCATTTGCACTACGACCTCTTATCGCTGCTTACGTAGGAGTTTTGTGTTCTAGTTATTGATTTTTTGATTTTTCCGTTGCTGCAGTTGTAATTCCGTAGCTGCTCACTGTGATGTATGATGTGCTGGCAACCAGTTGAATACACTGAATACACACAAAATTCCTTTGACGAGCATTTAAGTTGCAGGCATATGAGAATAACGTTCAAGGCGCAGGCGCAAGTTTAACTTGCCCAAAGCTTTTCCAAGTTGATGTTATGTTAGGCAAAGCTGTTTTTAATCGATTCACTGTTATCCACGCATAGCGGCATTTACACAGATGTCTCCTACCGTCATCATAATAATAATTAATACAACTTATAATTTGTTTAGCTTATCAAATAATGATTAATTTCAAGCAAAAAACTCTTTAATTAATGATTATTCGTTGAGTTTTCCTTTTTTAATAACGATAATTATTTAAAAAAATATATTTGTTTTATTGTTTTTTATTTTTAGATTAATTATGTTTTAGAATTTACAATTAAGTCTGTCAACATCAAGCAGCTTGGCTAAAAATTGTATCTTTTGCTTTGTTAAGATGATTAACAGTTGATTACATTGTAGTTTATGAGGGGATGTAATAGTGGAATATTGAAAGAGGATGATTTAGTTAAGATTGCTAACCGCTTCAAACGTCTTGTGGTTAGATTGTTGTCAGAAGGCAAACCACCCTAGCAAGCTCTGTAGGTGTTTTTGACTGTTCAGCAGCTCTACATTAGTGGTTAAGTAGGGTGTTCCAGCCGCTACCCTATTGGCTTTGCTCTGGAAGAGAAAGCCATGCCCTGCTGGATGCAGTAAAGAGTCGCTGGCTGTAAGTCGCCATGTGAGTCCTCAGACAGTTTGCTTTCTTTGTAAATGTTGTTTGGGAGGACTTGTCTGCGTTCTTTTGGTCAACCATCCGCCAAAAGAGTCAAGCTACCCATTTATAATACTTAGATGGGCATTGAGAGACTGCCATAAATGCAATGTCATCTGCGTATGTGGCACCTGTAAGCTTCTGATCGACGATGACAGGCAGGTCAGCAGCAAATATGGTATAAAGGATTGCACGCCTTGGGGATCGCCTGTCCTTATGTCAATCGTCTGATTCCTCGACTCTTCATCGAACTTATAACCTCCTGCTGTGAAGGAACGATTTAAAGAACAGGTAGTAGGTGGCCGCGTCTGAAGCCCCATTGGTGCCCAGGAATCAAGCAGATATCTATTGTTGGCAGTAATTAACGTATTCTTTTAAGTATTTTGGAGAACATTGTCAATACTTCTTTGTGGGGCGGCTTTTCCTGCGAGATAACCTATGATGTCGTGTCCAAGGTTATTATATCTTTCAGGAGAGCAACTTCTTCCGAGTTTTCCTGGGTGCTTATCTCAAGAATCCATCTGACAGGGATTGTCTAGAAATTGCGTGGTTACTTATATTTCCCTGTACCTGCTTTGAGCTATCGCCTTCAATTTCCTAGTACCGTACAGTCGCGGACAATTCTATTGCATAAACATTATGTAAAATATTTGCTTGTTTCTATCCTAAGATTCGAAAAGAGTACAGAATCTGCAACAGTTCCCACTACACACAGCTCTAAATGTAAAAAGATCTTGACTTTTTGGACTGGGTTCAGGGTATCTCCTAGTCGGGCACTCCGGAATAGAGAACTCTTACTTGTTTTAAAATAGTGTTGAGTATTCACGTTTTATTGATTTGAGATGTATTTACAAGCTATCGATTTGCCAGCCTTAACATTTCTTAACACTTTGTTTAAAGCAAATAACTAAGGGTATAATATTCAAGCTTCCAGTCTCCAAAGTTCGTTCTGCAGATTTAATTATTTTTTACACTGATTAGGAAACGAATATCTTTTGAATTTTGTTTTCATAATGTAAAACAATATGAATTTAATCACCAAGTCATAAAAAACAACAGAACCTGTAAGTCATTGATTTATCATTTTTAAAATTATAACTTTTTAAAGTCACCAAAAAAACAAGGTGCTATAATTTCCGAACGTTCACTGTAATATGTCACATCGTCACATACAAAACCACTAAACTCTGCTATCTTTGGAATCAGAGAACATACAAAACAAATGCAATAGGAATCAGCTTATCATAGTTGTTGTTCTGTGTAGATTCTTACGATTGTTACATAGTAATGAAAGTGCCAAAAATCTATTTAAATACTGCCAATATTAACAACGTCAGCGTTGCTCCTGCTCCTGCTCCTGCTCTTCACCACAGAGCATGTTAAATTCATCCTGAATTTGGAGTATCGGGAGTTTGTCTGAATGTATATTCGAATGCAAGACAAGATGCTTGCGTGTGGCAAAGACTTCATTGCAGGGGTCGCATCTGCACGGACAAGAGTGGGCTTAGCGTGATTTGGAAACTGTTATTTATCTCTTACCTAAATGCAGGCCTGTGAGTAGCTAAATGTGTGCGCAGCGCTGAAACGCTAGCGAAGGTCTTGTCACATTCCAGGCAAGGGTACGGTCGCTCATTGACGTGCGCACTGCAAAGGAATTCATGTGTGATTGGTGTTTTGTGTTACGGATATGCTCATTGGCTACTTACATTTCATGACGTTGCTTGGCGCTATGTTCGAGAAAAGTCTCGCCACAAGTGGCACATTTGAAGAGGCGCCCTCCGGCATGTATCTGCCGTCGATGAAGTTTAAGCGCAGCGCTAGTATTAAAGGTCGCTGGACACTGATAGCATGGAAAGAAGTCTTTGGATTCCCTACGCTCCACGTGACCCTCCAAATGCTCATTGTAGTCGTGTTCGCTGTTGAAGTACCCACCACACTCTTCGCATATGAAGAAGTTCCGCGTACGCTTTGTGGGTCGGCTGCCCTGCAACATCACAATATTTCGTTTCTCTCCTCTCGACTGATGCGACAGGTCGTCTATTTTCACAAATCCCATGTCGAATCCCGATGGATCATCTGCAGCTGACTTTTCACTGCCATGATCGGGCACATCTTCGATTATATGGACATCTTGATCAATATACTGTAACTGCTCCTCATCGATCAGATCCTCGTATAGCTCCTGTTCCACAATTTCTTGGCGCTTCTTTTGCAGAATTTCATCCAGGTATTGTTGCGAAAAGATGCAGCGCTCCCGAAACTTAATGGCCAAATCCAGCTCAGAGTGACAGCGTCCGCAAATAAATTCTGGCAATCCGTCATCTATAGACAACTACAAAAAAGAGGAATGAATACTGCCAGTGTAATATGAGCTAATAATTGGTTATTGAACCTGATTCAAAATATATTTGGTAGCCACTTTTCTTTGACTCATAAAAGTAATCGAATAAGTTATATATAGCTTCAGTGCCATCAATAAACATTTGCGTTCATACAGATTGCACAGACACACTATACATACAAAATTCTTGTTGGGTTTGCGTTCTTTCTTAGACTCACCTCAACTCCAGTTATGAGTTTCAGACTGTGCAGCAACTTGCCGCGCATATAGTTAAACAAATGCAGCTGCCGCTTCTTTTCCTTTATTTTGTTTGCGCACACACGGCAAACCTCGTATAAACTGTCTGTTTCTTTGTCCATGTCGGCAGAAATGTCAAAATGCTTGTGTTTATGTTTCTTCTTTCCCCGCCTTTCTCATCAGCGTGACCGTTTATACACTTTTTGGCATATTTTGACGCATTTATTCAAAAACGGCCAACCTAAAGTAGTGTGGACACACTTTTTTGATTAGTGATTTTACTGCTCACAGCTAATTTTATAGTGTGGACACAGTGACTATTCGGAAAAAAAATCTTGTTCTTCGCGTTGCAGGTAAATTTAGAGAAGTAAAGTTTCGAAAAAGACGTTTTAAATTAAAAATTATGAGAGTACAGCAAGGATTGCTGTCTGTAGTCCATGAAATCGGAAATTAGGAGCAACAGGCGGGTTTTCAGCATTTAATTTAGCAGCGCCAAACCACAACGAAGCGAAAAACATTCGAAAATATTTATGTACATATTTCAGAACGCTTTTCCACTCTTAACGATCGATGTCTTAAGGGCGAAGACAAATTCCTTAATAATATCTTCACAATGTACTGAAAGTTATGAAGAGTGATGTTAACTACATACTGTCAAATTATAAATTTATACAATATAATAGGTACGCAATATTAATTTAAAAATCATTCGCAAAATAGCTCTAAGCAGTACTGTCGCTTCTTTATTCAATTTCGTTACGATTTGAATTTACATACAAATAATAAGCAAAAATCAGCTGTTGTGCATTTCAATATATTGAAAAGCAGACACAATTATCGGAAACACTAAGAAGACTGATATGTCAAGACTAATCAAAATACAACCATGGCAATATTTTAGCAGTGGTGGTCACTACATAACATCAGTCCCTTGACACACACACAAACTCCGTGTGTTTCTCGTGAGGCCACTGCAACAGTAGCTAAGTCCCACTGCAACTGCAGGTATGCACCAAACGGCCTATAGATATTCAAATTGAGCGAAATGGATGAAGTGCAGAAAAGGAAGCGTAAGTGGTTGGAGCAATGGGAAGTGGCATTCCTCGCCGTGTGGGAAGAAAACTTGGAGAACCTACGAGGACCGGGTAGGAACACGCATGTGCACCGGGAAATGGCCCTGAAGCTAGAAAAATACGGTGTGCAGGTGCTGCCAACTGAAGTACGCTCAAAAATAGACACATTCAAAAGGAAATACTAGTATGCATAATCTTTACGGATTAAGTAAGCAAAACAATTACACTTTTTCTACACATAGTCAAGAAAAAGCTAAAATTGGTCCATCTGGCGTAACGTCATCAAAGTGGAAGCACTTTGAAAAAATGGCTGAAATTTGCGGCGACTCAAAGTTATCAAACTACGAAAAGTATTTTTTTGAGAGCTCTGTGTCGGGTGAGTATTTATTATATTATACATATATATATATAAATAATTATCAACATACATATTTATAATGCAGCTGGATGCAGTTCACAAGATGCCGATATCAAGTGGAGATGAACTGTCGCTTGATATGGAACCAAGCTGCTCAACTGAACATCCCGCTAAAAGAGTAAAGACAGCCTATATGGAGGCCATACTGGATGAGCTGAAGGAGTCGAATATTATAGCTCGTCAGACTGCCGATTCCTTGTTGACCATGGCGCAGCAATCGGCAGAATCCATTGCGCTTTTGACCGAGCAGTCGACTCAACGCACAATAAGTTTAACCGAGTTTCACAGCCGCTTTCTCGACTTGTACGAGCAGCAAGTAATAAATAATAGAAATTAAATAAATAATATTAATATATATATATGTATATACAAACTAATATGAGCAGTGAGCATATGATTTTTTCCGTGTCTGAATATGTTTTTGGAACAGTAGATTCTCCTGTTGGTTAGTTGTGCAGCACAAGGATGATATGCAATAACAAACATTTCACCTTATAATTTAATTGCAATTGATTGCTAAAAAAAAGGAACTTTGCTGCAAGAGCAACCAACCGACTTCTGTATCTGCTGTGGCGAAGAAAATTAGAAATTTCATTTGGAATTTATTCATTTGAAGTATTATTTGTGACTTGTTGCTTGTACAGGACAAGAAGGCGGTTGTGAAACTCAGTTAAACTTATTGTACGTTGAGTCGACAGCTCAGCCAGAAGCGCCAGCGACTCTGCCGATTGCTTCACCATTGTCAACAAGGCACCAGCAGCCTGGCGAGCAATCGCGTTCGTTTCCTTGAGCTCATGCAGTATATTTTCCTCATAATTCGTTTGTCTTCTCAGTCGCTCAGTCGAAGTGCTCGCATCCCTTTCAGGAGACGGCCTGTCGGCACTCACGAAATCCTTGAAGAACATGTCATCGTCGTTGAAGATATCCTTCTGCCAGAACTGTTGAAAGCAGTATTTTTATTATGATTCTCTATGTGTATAAACTCATTTAATTACAGCCTCTGCAAACATGACCGCAATTAAATTATGCAGCTTTACTGTGCTTTGATGCTGCAGAAGTAAGTGCTGCACAATCGTAAGCTCCTCTTCATCTTGGATTACTTGGGCATCAGCCAGCAGATGCACGGTTTGATATTCTACTCTTACATCCATATATATCTAAAACTGTTTGTTTTTTATTTTGTTGAAGACACAGCGCCATAAGCAATCAGCTGTTCACTGACTGCAGATATTTTGCAATGTAACTGTAACTGTATCAACTAACAGCTGCTATAGTTGGCTGCAAAAGCGCATATACAGCTGCTAATCTGTTTTACATTAGAGATGGACTTAACATTTTGAATATCGACCACTTGAGTTCGGACCACCTCTTGCAATCAAAAACACAACAATAACACTTATATTTTGCGCGGGATCTTTAGCAAATGTTAACGCAGACTACTTTTAAGTTATTTTAACGCTTCCATCATGTCCAGCGAAGCGAGTTTGAGCTCCAAGTGGACACGGCCCGATGATGTATTCACGCTAACCGAAATTACATTTTAAAGGGTATTAATAATTTTGTAATTTGCAGTTTATTAAACTTCAGCGACTGAAGCAGAAGAAGAAACAACTAGCGGCACGTGTGACCAGCAATAACAACAATAGGCGACTCGAATTGGATGAGACTGATAAGTGCAGACTGCTTGAAGCGAAAATAGCTCAAAAACGCAAAAATCCATTTGCCAAGTGAGTCTACCAAAGTGTATCTTCGTTTTGTCTCGTATAATGTGTGTAAGACATTCAGGTTGACATATTTGAGTTATGGTATAGTTATGTATGTATGTACATGCTGGCCGGATTGCACCACTACAGCCCAATTTCTGAAACTCAAAGTTCTCTATAACACGTACACTTTTGTGACAGATGAGATAGATAGAGAAGTTGAACCGTCAATAATATTGCTATGGGAATAACCTATTTAGCCGGCGTACTTTTGTCGCCGAACAATTATGTGCTATTTTCTTAGCGAGGCTAGGATGGAAGCAAAAGGTTTTGTTAGATCTTGAAGAGTGTCTGTTGATTCTTTCAAAACCTGTTGCAATACCCAAAAACAAAAGGTCATCAAAATCAAACCCAGGAATACCCTATAAATCTGCAGTACCACAACTAATGAATCCTCTACAGATCCATAGATGACGCCAAGAAGCCAAAAACCGAAGATCCGCAGGAAACAACCACTTGTGAAACGGAAATCACATCGGTTACCAATTTGGTGCGCGAGACAGCGACGCGTCCGCCGCCTGCGAAGCTGGTGCTGCAGAAGTTCGATGCCCAGGCCTTTGCCCGGCTGCTGCAGCAGGCACAGGTGACGCAAGCGGACGAGGAGGACGATGCCGCAGTGGCCGCACTGCAGCAACATACGCCCCACTTGCCCGTCGACTGGTGCCTGAAGACGCGGGTGCGCCTCTTCTGTCCCAGCGAGCTACCCGCCACGCAGCTGAAGACCTCGCAGCTGGCCAGCGGGCTGACCAGCTTTGTGCGCTGCCTCGACTCGCAGAACACGGACAGCACGCTGGACATTTCGGATGCGACGCGCCTCAACCAGTGCACCTACTACTGGCAGCATCCGCATCTGCCGTGGCTGACATTGTTTCCGCGCAACGCCAAGGAGAACAACGGCATCGTCATTGGCGAGCGGGAACGCAAGTCACTGGCCGAGGAGTGGGACTATAGCTATCGCGGACTCTTCCAACTGTTGCGCGCCCGTCAGTGTCCGTATTTCTACTTGTGCGCCAACACGTTTACAGTGCTCTTTCGGGCCGCCGGCTGCGGCGGTCGGGCAGAAACGCATGCTCTGGTCACACCGTCCACGCGGGGCATGCGAAACGCACTACGGCAGGAGGGCATCGAGTACAGCATGCCGCTGAAGAGAGAGGCGATGGGTGAGCCGAACAGCAGCCTGACAGATGAGTCAGAGGAGCAACTCAATGCCGAGACTGATAAGCAGCAGGGCGACAACGATGCTGATGAAGACGATGCTGATGACGACGACTGGCTGGAGAGCCTGGGCGTGGACGAGCGCGAGCTGCGGCGCATACAGACAACGCACGCCCGCCGCCTGCAGGCGGCGGAAATGAGCGAGGATTTCAGCGACAATTCACTGCTGCTCATCGAGGGCGTTGAATGCCAGGGCTTCTTCAGCTATCTGCTGAATGCTAAGAGTACCATCAGTAGCGTCGGTCGGTTGGCGGGCGTTCCGCCCACTCTCATCGCGCCCGTTGCCTTCCCCAAGGCGACCATGCAGCACCTGGTGCCGCGCTCGAAGAAGGTCCGTCTGGACGGCACCGACTACTATAGCATCGATGTCAAAGGACTGCTGCTGCCCACGTTCCTGCTCAGCGTAGCCATGCTGCTCTGCGAGTCGCGCGAGACGTTCAGCGCCACGTTGGCGAGCAGCAATAATACCCTCTCCTTCAGCAAGGCCACGCAGAAGCTGCTGGAGACTGCGCCCGCTGAGGACTCGAAGGGAGCGGATCAGGAGCAGCAGCATGCGGGCTCTGGTCAAGTGTTTGGCGAGCAGAACCTGTCCGAGTGCGGTCTGCTGCCCGCTGTGGTGGGCGCCATATGTCGCACGGGACCACATGCCGTCGGGTTGCTGGAGCGCGTCTGCTACCAGCGAGGCGAAGGATATGCCTGGAGTTGATTTATGTTTTTCTTTCCAAATAGTTTTTAATCTTACAGTATTTGTGGGGAGCTTATTGTTATTAGCATGTATGTTTTCTTGTCACAATCAATAAATTTCTATTAGCTATTCCTGCAGTTGCACATTATTATATTCTTATCTAGCTCAGTTATCCACCATGATCAACTCGTCTATGCTCCAATCCTCGTAGGAATGATCGGGCAGAAAGCGCCGTATGATAATTGGAATTTTCTTCTGCTTTAGCTCCTTCATCGCTATCTGCAGCGGATCCGTCTCGCCATCCAGCTCCACCATTATGGGCGCGCACATTGCAATCTGCAAAGCTCGTGTACCCAGAACACGCGCACGCTCGTATTTTGTCATATATTTGGTCGTAATGCGTTTCGATTTGGGCACACCGCCGCCGCCGGCAGTCACGCCGGTCGTAATGATCTCAATGTTGTCCACCTCCTCCTCTTGAGCAATGTCCTCGTCCACGTCGTCGTCGACGTCGTCGAAATCATCACCGCCGACGCTATAAGGTTGAAATCAATTAATACAGCGCAAACTTATGTGCATTTGCATCAGTTAACACATACTCATCGCCATCATATTCAGCATCATCCATAACTTAGATTTTGAAATGTTTTCTATTTCTTAAAATTCTATAGCACGCACGCCGCGTGCTTCTTCTATCGTTATGGTGACTGTTGTGGTGAATGGTCGATAGCAGGCAGACCGATAGTTTGTCAGACCGATAACATTTTCGGTTAGCTGAAATTATCAAATTTACAACAGATTAGCTTAATTATCAATTTGTATAATAATCTCCATCACATTTGGTTTTTAAAAATTTTTTGATGTGACGATTGTTGTGGTCCCCTGACGCTAGATTGTCGTGCAATTTCGCGTGGTATGTTTATTGCACGGTATTTTTTTATCACGAATTTATCATCGCTCATCGACGGTAGTGACATGGAGTATAATTGTAGTCAGCGTTTCCCGGTGGCGGATAGCGTGGAGGTGGAGGGTAGCGTGTAGGTGGAGGATAGCGTGGAGGTGGAGTGGAGGGATTACGTTGCGTCTGTCCAAACTGAGGATAATGACCATACTGTCGCGAATAGGTATATGGCGGAGGGCGATTCGGATACGGATAGGGCTGTGGCCTCTGTTGGTACGGCTGGTTAGCTGCCTGATTTCCCGGTTCATAATCATAGTCGACACACGTTCGAATGCTGACATTTCTGCGCCGACCACAGCCAGCATCACGTCCAGTTTGATCGCGATCGAAACGGTTCAAGTCAAAATTCGCCAACGGATTTGTTACCTGATTTGAATTTGGCTGATTGCGCTGGTAGTTGTAATAGGGATCGCTCGGTTCTTCGAGGGACTCGTTTAATTCCTGGACCGGAGGTGCATAGGGAGCACTCTGGCTTGGCAGAGCCCAATGCGCAGGCATAGCGGGCGTCATCTGTGTCACTGGAACACGATGTCGCTGAGGATCATACATGCTGCTCCTGGGCACACAGCACAGTGCTTTCTCCGGCGGCGGGGGCTCTGGTGGCGGACAGCAGCAGTTGATGGTGCTGGAGGAGCACGTTGGCCGGTACTGGGGCCGCGGAGCTGGCTCCGGAGGAGGCGGACAGCAGCAGTCGACATCGTTACTGTGGGACTGCACCTGGCGGCAGGCGGGTCGCGGCGGTGCACAACAGCAGGCACTCTCTGTGCTCGGGGATCGCAGCTGCCGGCAGTCAGTTCTCGGTGGCGTCGGGCAGTCGAGTTCAGTGCTTGAGCAGCAAGATTGCCGGTAGGATCGCTGTCGCTGTTTGGCCACCGGCGGAGTGCGGAAGACGAAACAGTGCCGGCTGCGATTTCTGCACATGTCGCGATGGGTTCCGTGCCAGACATCACTTTCCGGCTGACATCGCTGTCGGTTAGGGCACGCGCGTCGTGGATAGCAGGACGCTGCGCCGCAGCTCGGGCGATTGCCTGCGTGGAGGAGTATGTGTAAAACTTAAGCGCTTAGTTCAGTTCGACTTGCCCATTAGCAATCACATTTGTGAAAAGTGCAGAGATCCTAAAGCTTGCGACTGCTCTAAAAGAAAACTGAGAATTTTGTTAACATTTTAGAAGCTGCCCTTCACTGTTCGAACCATTTTTTGTGGTTTGTTGTTTCTCCATTTGTAAAGCCTGCTTTGCGAAAAGAAAAGCCGAAAATGTTTCCAGTTGTAAGTGTTAACATTTTACAATCTCTCCAACTAGTCCACCACTCCATTGCTCAGTTTGAAACGCCCGCCATTGCTGACTTTTCGATAACATCATTATTGAATGCTGCATTTCGATTTCTTTCTTTGCGTCTGATGGCGACAACCATATGTCCGGCCGTCCACTGCTGAGGATGGTCCGGAGCCGCACGGGATTCGTATGATCTCCGGCTGCATAGCCCGAGCTCGTTCTTCTTGCTGTCTTTGCTGTTGTATATGCAGCGGTGTACAACGGCAATTTGGTTGAAGTGCAGACCCGCTCTTGGGTAAACTAGATTTGGACATCCTGTTTCCTTTTTGATGAACTTGAGGACAGCTTTGGAGCTGATTTTCGGTCTTTCTCACTGGCCTCAATTTTGTGTTCAAATTTCGAAATGATTTGTGAAAGGCTGAAAATTTTTATGTATTCCTAATGTGATGATAGCGCCAGCTAAGATTTCTTGAAACTAGTTGAATTTTATAAGCTGTTGTAAACTATTGTATGCTGCATCTCTTCTTCCTACCCTTACTTCTGCAATGGCTGCACTGTGCCTGATTCCGGGGTCTGTTGTACACAGGTCCCGCTGGGCCATAGCGTACGTCACAGTACTGGCCCTGTGGGCCGCCGCACGGCATTTGACTCGCAACGGGCTGTGGAGCCGCTATAGCCGTTGTACTGGGGGAGCAGGCACAGCCCCCTCCGGTACTGACTGGAGTGTTTTGCATTCTTGACCTGGACATCCTGAGAAAAGCAGCGTTTTCATTTACCTTTAATATGTGCTTGAACAAATTTTGGTATTTTTCGAAATGAATGTTGATTGCCGACTCAATCTCCTACTGTGATGTGTTCCTTTATGTTCATTTGTATACCCTGAACCCATTAAAAATGGGTAAAAAGGGTATTATGGTTTTGTGCAAAAGTATGTAACAGGCATAAGGAAGCATCTCCGACCATATAAAGTATATATATTCTTGATCAGTATCAACAGTCGAGTCGATTTAGCCATGTCCGTCTGTCTGTCTGTCCGTCCGTCCGTCCGTCCGTCCGTCCGTCCGTCCGTCCGTCCGTCCGTCCGTCTGTCTGTATGAACACGCGGATATCAGAGACTACAAGAGCTAGAGACTTCATATTTGGAATATAAGTTCTCGTAATGCCGGGACAGATCAAGTTTATTAAAATTTATCGATAACTCGTCCCGTTCAAAAGTTATCGATAAATTTCGATTTCAGACCAGCGTTTTTGGGCTATAACTTACAAGTTATAAGAGCTAGAGGCCCCTAATTTGGCATGTATAATCTCGAATAGCATACACATGTAACAAATTTTTCACTTTTTGGATACCACCCCCAATCCCCCCAAAAATTCAAAAAACTCATTTTTGAAGGTATGACCTTGCAATTTGGTTTGGTCACACATTTTATAGCCAATGTTATGTCTTACAAATTTCAAAAAGATCGGACAATAAACACAGAAGTTATTTAAGATTTAACTTTCCATTGTGTGGGGCTCAGTGAAAAAGCAAGATAACTGCTTAAACCGTTTTCACAGCTTGCAGTAATGTGTGGTGTGTTTGTTGGTATACACACTATTAGGCAAGTATGAATGGATGTCAGAACTGGGTTCAGGGTATCTCCTAGTCGGGCAGTCCCGACTAGAGCACTCTTACTTGTTAAAATACCTTTTTCTTATTTAGTACCTGTAGACAATTACATTTGCTTGCTTTTTTTTAAGATTACTAAGAGCAAATTATGAAATTTGAAAAAATTGTTATATTGCCGGCTCAGTGTTATGCTCTCGGTTCATTAGTGTTCATTGTGAAATGGACTCTTTTTTTTTTTTGGTGCCTGTCGAGGAAGTATGGATGCTGTTGGGAATTACATTAGCTAGCTTTTTATTGTGGATTATCCAAGAGAAAATTTTGAAATTTTTAGAAAAGCATTGTGTTAATTTGCCGTTTCAGTTCCAGTGACGCCTATGGTGCTGTGTCCATGGCATCGTTTTGTGCGCGACTTGACAGTGTCCTCACCAACAGGTTAATATGGATGATCTCTCAGATTAGTTATACATATTTGGCTTTTTTTCAAATTATCCACCTGCATAATGGCAGAGCGAGCGAATTCAGATATATACAACTACCCAGCCGCCGTTCATTGTATGACACACTTCTTTTTTGTTCTGTTCGTCGACTGACAATGCCCACATTTAGATGCATCCTGCTTGGTCTTAATTTGTCGGGTCTGTTGGGTCTGTTGGGTCTGTTGTTGGGTGCGATAGCCGATTGGCTGGCCGCATGTAATGTGCGCATGTGTCGGAGTTGCAGCCTGTTCCTGTTGCACTACCTCTTCCTCGGTTAACGGTGTGGGTGCCATGGGCGGAGCACACTCGCACTGTGGTGGAGCCGATTTCGCTTTGCAATTGCAGAGCTGCTCCATGGGCACCGGCTCAGGGCGTGCCTGTTGTCGTGGGCGGGAGCAGGTGTAGTTATCTGCCAGCGGTGCCTGCAATGCGTTTGTGATTGTTTTGGTTTTTTGCCGATTGCCCGCACAGAGGCACTCAACGCGCGGGCTCTTCGCATTGCTATGGCCGGCGACCTGTGTTGTTCCTTTTTGTCGTACACATGATGCTTGTGGCTGCTCTGTTGGTTGCTGGCCTGTTGGTTGCTGGCCAGCTGTTAATGGTCGCGGTGACTGAGCATTTGTGGTTTGTCGCTGTGACTGATCATGTTGGGTTGGTCGCTGTGACTGATCATGTTGGGTTTGTCGCTGTGACTGATCATGTGGGGATGGTCGCTGTGATGGATCATTATTAGTTTGTCGCTGTGACTGATCATAAGCGGTTGGTCGCGTTGATTCTGCAGATGGGGATTGTCGCGTGGATTGGTCATATGGGGTTTGTCGCCCTGACTGATCATAAGCGGTAGGTCGCGTTGATTGCTCATATGGGGTTTGTCGCTGTGACTGTTCATAAGCGGTAGGTCGCGTTGATTGTTCATATGGGGTTTGTCGCCCTGACTGATCATAAGCGGTAGGTCGCGTTGATTGCTCATATGGAGTTTGTCGCTGTGACTGATCATAAGCGGTAGGTCGCGTTGATTGTTCATATGGGGTTTGTCGCCCTGACTGTTCATAAGCGGTAGGTCGCGTTGATTGTTCATATGGGGTTTGTCGCTGTGACTGATCATAAGCGGTTGGTCGCGTTGATTGTTCATATGTGGTTTGTCGCTGTGACTGATCATATGCGGTTGGTCGCGTTGATTGTTCAGATGTGGTTTGTCGCTGTGACTGATCATACGGGGTTTGCCGGGCTGCTGTTTGTCGCTGGGATGCTAGCTGTTGCTCACTTGGTCGAGTCGAAGTTGGTCGAGTTGCGTTATTTGATTCATTAGCGGGAGCTGCCTGATTTCCTCTAGCCTTACCACAAGGACACGTGTTACATTTACCACAGGGCGTACCTGACGCAAAAATGCCATATTAACGGAAACCCCCGCAACAAGTTAATCGCAAATAGTACTTACTCATATTGAGGCGGCAAAAAAAACACAATAATTTAGGAAGTATCTGACATATTTACAACTGTTTTAAATTTGTTCATTTTTATTTTAAAGGATAACGACTTTTTCTGTCTGACAGTCTACAAACTCAAAAATGTATCTTTTTATTAAGGTATTTCATTAGCGGACAGTATTCAAAAACCGTAAATAGTATTTACGGTATTTTAGGTCTAAGCTTTTTTGGTGCTAGACGACTGCCGAAGACTGGCCACACTGAAACACATATACTTCGTTTAGTATTTTGTTTGTTTTTTGTTGTGTGAGTCGTGTCGCGGTTCTTCGCAATTTAACGGCTTGATTGCTCTTGCCTTTCGGTTCTATATTTACGTTACCAATATCTTATAGTGTTGCATTTGCAGTGACGAAATTGTGTTGCATAATTCACTTGTAATTGGAGAACGTCTTGTCTAAGTGCCGTTAATACGACTTGCATTCGCGTGCATGTGTACTCACGCGTGTGTGTGCGAAATTGCAATGCATATCGAATTTTCTTGATTTCCTAACAACATAACTGCAAACGCGAAAAACGTAACTGCAGTTGATGCATGTATGTGCACCTGTGATTGCATGGATATACGGATATTCAAGACATGTTCAAGGTAATTTCTACAATTTCTACAATCAACTGCCGGCAAAAGCATCGGAATTAGTACAGATGAACTAAATGACATACACACGCACACAAGCACACTCACATTAGATATTGGAATTTAGGCAGACAATGCGTACGCAAATCAAGAGGGAGAAAATTTATGTACATACATATTGCTATATTGTTGTTGTGCTCACAGCTGTGCTCTGATAACGGTGCTTGGCGTAATGTGTGAGTGTGTGTGTGTGTGCGTGTACCCGACTTCGCCTCCTCCTCGTTCTCCTGCTACGTAGTCCGTACGAGTAACGTTTTATTTATGTTTTGGCTGTGTATTTGTAATCGTTTTTTCTCTAACACTACCGCAAAGAGAGCGAGGGGCATCTACATACATATATGTACATATATTTCCTGCTCTTTAATCGAGTTATTTATCTTAACACTAATTCTAAATGGAGAATAAATGTTATTAACAGAACTCTTAGTTTTATTATGACAAATAACAAAACGAATGGCCCTGGTTTCTGTTAATATTTAATTTATAATAAAGTTATACATACATATATATTAAAAATAAAAATGATTTGGTTTTTTATCGCACCATTTGACCAATTTAATATTGTGTTTTAATTAAATATATATGAAAACACAAACAATTAAAAATTAAATTTGTAAATTCCAAGCGCATAATGCATTAAAAATTGAGAGCTTATTTTTTTCGTGCAACTGTATTCGGTTTGTTTTATTCCAGCACGCACACATTTCTCAAGTAGCTCTGGTTAATGTCTCAGTGCATTTCTGGGCAGCTACTTTTACGTAGAATGATGTCTGTTTTGAGAGTATTTATGGGTTGCGTGTGAGCCTAAAAGGTCAGCTATAAATATGTTACCCCGGTCAAGTATTCTCTTGAAGAGTTTTTAACATCGGTATTCCAGGCAGTGGATTTAATAAAATACATAACAATGTTTAATTAATTAGTTTAAAGGCATCCGATGGAAAATCCTAACAGTGAACAGGGCCTCTTTCCACATAAAAAAGTTTAGTTAGAAACCTTCTCTTAGATACTGTTTCTTCCCATTTATAGAGACAATATGTATGTACGTATGTCAAAAAGATGGCAATGCACAAGATATATCAGCAGATAAGATCAGCAAGTCGTAAGAATATGTTGTAAAGAATAAGTCTGAAGGATCGGAAACAAAGTCGTCAGTAATCAGTTGTAAAGTTGTTAATTGTTGTATGTGCAGATGTGCAGATGTGCTGTCAAAACAGACGCCAACAGTTTAAAGCGTTCATTTAAAGTTGTCTTATATTGTCTAATCTACTAATGTATCAAAATATAATAAGTGCAATATATTACATATAGCATTTTGTCACTAAATAATCATTCATTGGTAGTATAGTCTATTTATCTATAATAACTACCGAGTTACAATCGCATTACTTCAAATGCAAAAGCATCTCAAACGTTCGTAAATATTTTTGTGTTTGTCTGCATTTTAGATAACTTGTAAGTCTATGATCATTAGTCACAATAATCACATTAGACACCGGCTAATTGAAGTCGGTTAATGTTATGTCTGTGGGTTCAACTACTCTATGTAGCGTATGAAATCGATTGCTAATTGGATCACGCTGCAACCTTATCATCCACGGCTGCCTCAAAGCTCCTCATTAAATTTACTATCACTTGCCATATCTAATCAGCCATTTATAATACAGCAAGCAAGATTAAACTGAGTGCGAAGGAACTTTAATGTTTTTATTTAGAGGCGATACGATTGCAAACAATTTGACATACATACATACGTATATATATTTGCAAAGAATTCTACAATCGAGCGACTTGCTTACAGGTCGTTAACGAATCGTGCTAAGATTTTATCAAATAAATTATATTGCGTGCTCCATTAGCAACAAAACTGTGGGATTTATCTAAACAAATGGCTCGATTTGTTTCAGCTTGTTGAATACAGAAAATTAACAAAGAATTATATGTAACAATGATTGAAATATTGAATATAAAACAGTGATTGCTCGAAATTTAAACCGCATCGGTAACAAAAGGTGTTAAAGTAATATATTCCACTCACAAAAACTAAAAAAAGGTTTTATTGTCATTTCGAAGAAAATAGTAATATCATTGTGTCCCGAAGGAAGCTTCGGAAACCCCCAAAAGTTACCTCTTGTACACGTAACCCATCCATAGTTCATCAAAGATCGCTAAATTTATACAGGCATCCTTCCCTCCTAAAGAAAACATGAGATCCTGCTATCGATAGCTATCGCGATGCAACTGTGCACAGAGACTTATTATTAAAAGATACTGGTACCACTCAGTTGAAATTCGGTTTGTACATTGTTTTTCTAAAACATGACTGTATTTGGAATTCCGATTCTTATTTCTAGATTTTCTGGTTACCATCTAACCACTGTAGATATTATTTCATTAAATATCAATGATTCACATGACTTGCGATAAGAACTTTGCGACACCGTCTTCATTGTCCGAAATTTCGCTTCGATTTTCGGGCGAATAACATTTTGATAACTTATTGAACTTGAACTGTTAAATCACAATTCTTTAAAAAAGGATTTTCTGCTTTTATGTTTTTAAGTCACCGAACACTAAGTAAACATTACCATCTTTCATTGAGTTGCTTCAAAAATATAAAAATATTTGTGCTCTTCATAGAAAGTATAATGAAATACTCAACCAATTTAAAACATTTTAAAGAGAAATTAAAAACTGATTTGAACATTGTAAGTGAAAAGGGTATTAACAGCCTTGACAGACAGTGACTGAAAGCATTTTAAAACTGAGTTGAGACTGGCTTACAGGGAAAGAATTCGTGCCTTTACACTAGATCAATATTTAAATGATTATTTACCGGGCCTTAAAAATAAAAATTAAAACAAAGACATTCAAATATGTGACACTAATTTGATTTAAAAGTATTAATAACTTTAGCGTTAGGAAATCAAATTTAAAAGTAAATTAAACAAAATAAATAAACGGTAAAATGAAATAACCACAAACATCTGAGTTTGCGGCAAATATTTGAAATATGAATATCTAGAATAATATGACTTTAAATTACTAATAACAAGTGGAGAAGGATTATCTTCGGCGTGCCGAAGATTAAATACTCTTTTCGAACCTTAAAGCAATTTTTACTATTTTTCCGTGACTGCTTATTTAATTCGCAGATATTAATGTCGCATACATATACCCCTACATATAAAATAAAATATATAAAGGTATTCATGTAAACAGGGACGTTTCACTATCCGCAGCTCGTGGACGCGTCCCTTAGCATTCATAAGTGCTACCGAATTGAACAATATACAAGTTTCAGTTTTTCCAAAAAGTCAAAACTACATTACATATGTATACAACAATATACATACCAAATTTTGTGCCTGTTGCTCTTACACCTTTCAAGGCTGCTGTCGGAAATTGAATTGTCATAAAACTTAATCTGAACATACGAGAGCTTATATTCAGAATTTGAGATCCATATTTTTTTTCGCGTGGCATTGGTTTTGCCAATGAATTTAAATTTTTCTTTTGAATTATTCTATTAAAGCTACTTTATGTATGAAAAAAAAAATTAGAAACAATTTAGGAAATTGAAAATAAATGAATTTGACTACAGCTATTATATATTTGAAAAGAAGAATAAGAAAAAATGAAAATAAATGACCAGTCGCCGCTGGTCTTGAACCCGGGACCTCTCGCTCACCAGTTCGCAACTCTACCCCTTACGCCACAAGCCGTTTTGATGATCGCTGACAAAATCCCTTGAAGAGCAGACTGTCAAAAGCTTTCTTGGTTTGCTTTGTACTGCTTACACCAAGCAGTTTTAAGAATCGCTAACAAACTCGATTTATACTGAGCTTT
The DNA here is from genome assembly GCA_035042425.1 of Drosophila flavopinicola. Taxonomy (NCBI): domain Eukaryota; kingdom Metazoa; phylum Arthropoda; class Insecta; order Diptera; family Drosophilidae; genus Drosophila; species Drosophila flavopinicola. The sequence goes on along the minus strand of JAWNLL010000471.1, from coordinate 368,703 downwards.
TGTTTTTTCGCGTGGCATTGTTTTTGTTCTAAGCCATTGAAAGCAAATGAATTTGATTACAGTTATTATATATTTGAAAAGAAGAATAAGAAAAAATTAAAATAAATGACCAGTCGCCGCTGGTCTTGAACCAGGGACCTCTCGCTCACCAGTTCGCAACTCTACCCCTTACGCCACAAGCCGTTTTGATGATCGCTGACAAAATTGCTTGAAGAGCAGACTATCAAAAGCTTTCTTGCGCTTGACTTTGTTTGCTCAGACTATCAAAAGCTTTCTTGCGCTTGACTTTGTTTGCTCATATGCACCTGTTTTTTCAAAATATTTAATGACGCATATCTTCGCTGTTTATGACTCAATCGATTTGCGATTTTACCCATTGATGAGTTATAAGGATGTTCAAGTGTACAAGGAAATTTAAGGCAATTGCTTTGAAAACATCGGATTTATGGCCAAAACCGACTTTGAGGTGTATGGCAGCTATAAGATATAGTGGTCCGATCCGGCCGGCTCCGACCAATGTGCTGTCCCCTTGAATAATAAGTGTCTGTGCAAAGTTGCATTACGATAGCTCAAAAACTGAGGGACTAGTTTGCATACATACAGACAGACAGACAGACAGACAGACGGACATGGCTAGATCAATTTGTTTTGTTTTTATAAGCATATTGGCAGTAACTTTTGGGGGTCTCAGACGCTTCCTTCTATGCGTTACAAACTTCAGGACAAACTTAATATACTATTTTCTTCGAAAAGAGTATAAATATGTTGCTATAACATTTGACATATTTGTATAGAAGCAATAGCACGCTACGTGACGTTATGTCTGTTACGTGACATATTTATTTTGAATGTTTCATAAACACTGTTTTACATGTATTAAACCTATAAGTTTATATTGTTCATAAAATGTTAATGTTAATGTTAATGCATCAGCATCATAATGTGTCAGCTCTTAATTTCCAGGCGGAAATGCGCACAAGAATTGGCAACTGCTTGTCAAAAAGAAAAAAGTAATTTGCATGACAACTTGTTTCCATAAACAAGACCAGATACCAGATACCAGATGCAAACGCGGCAATAATTAAGGCTTGAAAGACCTTCGGGTCGGCCAACACTACAGAGCAGTAGACGCTAGTTTTACTCGGTCAGGCGAATCGAGGCAGTTCAAATTCAAGTGTACAACAAAACTGGCTGCAATTCAAGGCGAAGGTCAAAAGAGCTGCACGCAACTGAGCCACTACTGAGAGGAGAGCAACTCGTTTTGTAGCGACACTCAAAAAAAAAGGTTGCTGTTGCTGCTGTTGTTGTTGTTGTTGCGGCTGCTACGCAGCTTCCTCAGCGCTTCGATTCTAAAACAGAGTTTTGACGTCGCTTCGGGTGCTGCTCATAACCTTGAGCGTTGCGCATACGACGAGTAAAACGTGCTACGCTTGTGTGGGTTGAAGCTGTGCGAGTTCTGGTTTTAATACCCTGCGAATCTATTAGATGCCTACAAATGTCTATCATTAGCTTATGCGTTTCGATATATGCACATAGTTTAGCATGTGGTTTTACGATACAGAAAAAAAGCAAAAATCGTATTTATATATATGTACGTATTGTGTACAGTAGTCGCTCGGTATTTATAACATTTTGGCTTTTTATACTCTGATACCGAAGGTACTCATATTGGTTTTGTCGAATGTCCGTCAGGCCGTCCGTCTGTCCGTCTGTCTGTCTGGATGAACGCACGTATTTCCGAAACGATATTAGATAGACTCTTGAAATCTTTTGCGTTATGATTATAGCTATCTGCTTCAGATCAAGTTTATTCCAAATTTATGCCACGCCCACTGGGAGGCTGGCAAATCGATAACATGTCGATACACCTCAAATCACAAATCGATTAAACGTGAATAACTCCCACAATTTTGAAGCTAGAGTAATCAAATTTGGTAGGTATATTGCTGGTGACCTCCCGAAAAAATTGGATTATAGGTTAATCGGCCACGCCCATTATTACGCCCACCAGCCCCCTCCAAAATTAATTTGAAATGCTTATATCTCCCGCAGTTTTAGAGCTAAAGCCACCATATTTGGAATATATATTACTGGTGACGTCCTATACAGATTACAGAAACAAAATTTCGACCACGCCCACTCCCGCCCCCGTAATCGCGAAAATCGATATACATGAATGCACAATTCGATAACACGTGTATATTTCCCGCAATTTTGAAGCTAGAATCCCCAAATTTGGAATTTAGACTAGGGCTGACCAGCCCAAAAGATTGCGTCCTGGATTTTCCGGCCACGCCCACTAGAACGCCCCCCAGCCACCCCGCCCCCGCGAAACATGGAAGCCTATATCTCGCACAGTTCAAGAGCTAGGGCCACCAAACTTTAAGGGTAGACTTCTGGCCAAGTCCTCTAAAGATCGGCAAACAATTTTGGGGCCCCGCCCCCTCCCGACCCCAAAAATCGCGAAAATTTATATCTTCCACAGTTTCAGAGCTAGACTCATTAAACTTGGAAGATAGAATTCTGCTCAGCCCCTCTAAATATCGGTAAAAAAAATTTGGGCCACGCCCCCTCCCGCCCCCAAAAATCGCGAAAATGTATATCTTCCACAGTTTTAGAGCTAGAGTCAAGAAATTTGTAAGATAGACTTCTTGTCACTCCCTCTAAAGATCGGCCAAATTTTTGGGGCCACGCCCCTTCCCGCCCCCAAAAATCGCGAAAGCTTATATCTTCCACAGTTTTAGAGCTAGAGTCACCAAAATTGGTAGATAGACTTCTGGTCACTCCCTCTTAAGATCGACCATGCCCCTCCCGTTCCCAAAATCTTGGAATGCCGATTTCGGGTCACCCAAACACAAGCAAAAATTTTCTGTTCACTTGCTTTCAGCAGTTCTTAAAATGGTATCAGAGTATTACGCAGTCGGCTCCGCCCGACTGCAACGTTCTCACTTGTTTCTGCTTGTGCTTTCCTTATATTAACAGTTCTAAGTTTGCACCCTGTCATGGTTATTATAAATGTGTCTTAAACTATAATTAAATATTAAATGAAAAGCTTTTACACTGCAGTCTTATAAATTAATGCTAAATAATATATTATTTAAACTATATATTTAAGTTGATTTTAAATTAAAAGTAAAAATACTCTGGATTATTTAAAATATAAAATATCCAGAAGTTTTTGCAAGTATAGAATAAAACCCAACCAGAGCAAACAAATTATGTTTCGAATCTCGTACATTGTATAAATCTAGTAAATAAAAAACTAGATGAAACAAGTAAGAGTGCTCTAGTCGGGACTGCCCGACTAGGAGATACCCTGAACCCAGTTCTGACATCCATTCATACTTGCCTAATAGTGTGCATACATACAAACATACATATACTGCTAGCAGTGCATGCGGTTTAAGCAGTTATCTTGCTTTTTCACTGAGCCTCACACAATGGAAAGTAAAATCTTAAATAACTTCTGTGTTTATTGTCCGATCTTTTTAAAATTTGTAGGACATAACATTGGCTATAAAATGTGTGACCAAACCAAATTGCAAGGTCATACCTTCAAAAATGAGTTTTTTGAATTTTTGGGGGGCTTGGGGGGTGGTATCCAAAAAGTGAAAAATTTGTTACATGTGTATGCTATTCGAGATTATACATGCCAAATTAGGGGCCTCTAGCTCGTATAACTTGTAAGTTATAGCCCAAAAACGCAAGTCTGAAATCGAAATTTATCGATAACTTTTGAATGGGTCGAGTTATCGATAAAATGAAATAAACTTGATCTGTCCCGGCACTACGAGAACTTATATTCCAAATATGAAGTCTCTAGCTCTTGTAGTCTCTGATATCCGCGTGTTCATACAGACAGACGGACGGACGGACGGACGGACGGACGGACGGACGGACAGACAGACAGACGGACATGGCTAAATCGACTTGGCTGTTGATACTGATCAAGAATATATATACTTTATATGGTCGGAGATGCTTCCTTATGCCTGTTACATACTTTTGCACAAAACCATAATACCCTTTTTACCCATTTTTAATGGGTTCAGGGTATAAAAAACAATAAAAACTAAAAAATGAGGAACAAAAGATCATACAAATAATATTTCCATAATATTCATAAATGAGAATGGAGATTGTAGCTTCTGTAAGTTATAATTTGACACACCATGATTCTAAATGCCGGAAGTCACATTTGTATTCGAGAAAATTCGTAATTGCATTATACCAAATCGATGTCGGGGCATTTTTGAAAAAGTGTTGCAATCTTTTTCATGCCATTTTCGAACAAAGAATTATTTTGCTATGCATGCACATATGAACTTCGGTTACGCTAAGGTATGTTCTCGTCCATCATTCTCAGCTCTTTGCTCTCTGCCCTGTTGTAGACGGCAACGTGTACTAAAGTGTGCGTATCTAATTAGCAACAGCGAATGTTAGTCATATTTGAAGTACTTGTGCCTTTTTGTTTTGCACACCAGAGTGGAGGCCAAAGTCGCGTTTAACAATGAATAGGTATTTTTGTTTAGCTCGTTGCATATTTGTGACACAATTTGTTCTTCAAGATGGAAATAGGCGAAGCTGAGGCTTGCAAACTTTAAGATTTGCTTTAATGGAGATATCTTTTGTGTGGCATGAGTCAGAAACGAGTTTTCAATTCTTTTTATCTCCACTTCGGTGCTATTTTAATAAAAACATGTAGGGAAGAATTATCTTTGACGCACCGAAGCTTTTATACTCTTTTCTTTTTGTTTGTTCTCCTAGCCATTATATTGATAACTTGTAGTCATCACAAACTTCAGGACAAAATGAATATACAATTTTGTTCAAAAGAGTATAAATAGCAATCCGTTGACTTTGTGAACTAGATGGCACATTAAAAACTCATTTTAAATTTTACTTCGGTTGGTTGCTTATCAGCGGCTAAAAATGGGAATTGCGCTTTCTGTCGTGGCAAAAAAAATGACGGCGATTTGCTTTTGTGGCTCATTGAACATGATACAGTAGTCGCTCGTAAAATAGAACTAATAGAAATTAACGAGTTTTTCATATATAAGTAAACATAAAGAAATCTACCACGAAATGTACAAATAAGTTTTACAAAATAGTATTATATATGTAATTGAAAGCAAAATAAATATTGTTTTTATTAAATTAATTATAACTATCTTTTAATACTTATTTAAAATAAATTATGCGAACTCTCTTAAGTGGTTTATGTTTTATATATATTTTTTTAGTTATATAAACATTAAACTTAAAAATATAATAGATTGTCATCTTGACTGCTACACGTTTTCTTCTTTTAGTAAATTGAAATTCCGTATCTAATATTATAATGATAATATCTTATTATATATGCTTATGACCTTAATGTCCCCTTTAAGGTTACCCAAGTCGCAAGTATTTGAATTGCAATTAACGACTGCATGCGAACGACATTTAAAACAAGTAGGAGTGCTCTAGTCGGGAGTGCCCGACTACGAGATACCCTGAACCCAGTCCTTACAATCATTCATACTAAGCACACACATGCTGCAGTATAAGCAGTATAAGCAGTGCAAGCGGTTTAAGTATTTAGCTTGCTTTTTCGCTGAGCCCCACACAATGGAAAGTTAAATCTTAAATAACTTCTGTGTTTATTGTCCGATCTTATTGAAATTTTTGGGGCAAGCAATTGTCGATAATATGTGTTACCAAACCAAATTGCAAGGTCGTACCTTCAAAAATGCGTTTTTTAACTTTTGGGGGGTTTGGGGGGTGGTATCCAAAAAGTGAAATATTTGTTACATGTGTATGCTATTCGAGATTATACATGTCAAATTAGGGGCCTCTAGCTCTTATAACTTGTAAGTTATATCCAAAAAACGCTGGTCTAAAATCGAAATTTATCGATAACTTTTGAACGGGACGAGCTATCGATAAATTTTAATAAACTTGATCTGTCCCGGGATTAGGAGAACTTATGTTCCAAATATGAAGTCTCTAGCTCTTGTAGTCTCTGATATCTGTGTGTTCATACAGACAGACAGACGGACAGACGGACAGACGGACAGACAGACGGACATGGCCAGATCGACTCGGCTATTGATACTGATCAATAATATATATACTTTATATGGTCGGAGATGCTTCCTTATGCCTGTTACATACATTTGCACAAAACCATAATACCCTTTTTACCCATTTTTAATGGGTTCAGGGTATAAAAACAAAGGCGATTGTGTTGCTGCGGTTTTATGAAGCTTTTGTCAGTACTCATATCTCACAAACGTTGAAAGGTTCATTATTATATGTGTACATATACATTACATATACATTACATATACATATATATAGTAAGAAAAACCCATACCACTATAGTTGTTGCTTTGTAACTCAAGTATAAGACCACGCTGTATACCCTGTATGTATGTACGTACCTCCTTATAGCTGTGAAATCCCTCTAAAAGAAAGTATGGCCATAAATGAGTATTTATCGATAAACAAACTGTTTGTATCGATCTCGTGTATAGAACATAAGCCTCATCTGCGTATAAGAGGAACAAATTGTAAATCGGATTTCCACACCTTGATTATACCCGTTTCGTTAACCATTTGCAATGGGTATGAAAAAGAGAATGTAACTGCTGATTTACTGCAATGAGTCGCTGACTCCAAAAGCCACGCCACACTGAGTGCGCAATTCTAATGGAAACCCGTTTTCTTTGTTTGCTTGCAGAGACAAAGCGATGCCGAGATGACGCCCGGCGACAGCACTGAGTTTGCCAAGACGACAGCTGCTGCCGTCGCCGCCTGCTCCACGGATGTGCTGCTGAACAACTTTCAGCTGAAGAAGAAGAGCTATCGAGTGCTGCTGCATGGGGAGCGACTCGTCTGGGAGCGGATGCAGCAACCGGCCAGGCGGCCAGAGATGCAAAAGCAGCCGCTGCCCGATGAACCGAGCAGCTATGGACCGCACAGTCACATCCTGCACATGGAGGACATAATCAGCGTGCGCTCAGGCCACAGCAAGCAGGAGAGCCTCAAGCCGCCAGTCAGCGAGGAGGAGCAGCTGGACTTGGCCAAGCCGACAGCCCAGTTCCTGACCATCAACTATGCGCAGCGCTTGACCAAATCCAAGACGGACTGCAATCGCTGGCAGCTGCGCCGCCTGAGCTTCTACAATGCGGACGCGTACATTGTGCGCCAGTGGCAGCTGGGATTGCAGTCGCACCTCACCGCCGCGCAGCGCGTGCAGCGCCTGCTGGTGTTCATCAATCCGTACGGGGGGCGCAAGGCGGGCAGCAACACGTACGAGCGCCTGGTGCGTCCGCTCTTCCAGCTGGCGGGCATAGACGCCACCTGCATAACCACGCAGCGAGCCAACCAGATACGCGACATCCTGCTCAGCCACGACCTCGGCTGCTACGACGCCGTCTGCTGCGTGGGAGGCGATGGCACCGTCGCGGAGGTCATCAACGGCCTGGTGTTCCGGCGCATGCGCGAACTGGGCCTGGACGAGCAGCGGCCGGCCTACATACCGCGTCCCAGTCTGCCCGTCGGGGTCATACCCGCCGGCAGCACGGACACCATTGTCTACAGCATGCACGGCACGGCGGACGTGCGCACGGCAGCGATTCACGTGCTGCTGGGCCAGCGGCGCGGTCTGGACGTCTGCAGCGTGAGCAACAGTCGCACCCTGCTGCGCTTCTGCGCCAGCGTCCTGAGCTACGGCTATCTGGGCGATGTGGCGGCGGAGAGCGAGCAGTACCGGTGGATGGGCACCAAGCGCTACGAGTATAGCGGCATCAAGGCGTTTCTCAATAATCGGGGCTACGATGCCGAGCTGCAGCTGATCGAGGAGCCCGTCGAGCCGGAGACGCCGCAGAGTCCGGTTAGTCCGCTGTGCGAGGAAGCTCGCTCGGTTTGCTATGCCAACTGCCAGCGGTGCAGCATTGCCAGCTCGCTGCAGGAGCAGCGTTCCACACTCTTTGACATTGACGAACAGACGCAAGAAGAGCAGCAGCAGGAGCCCCCATTGGAGCAACTGCAGCAACCAGCAACCAATCCTGAGCTACTGTTGACTGCAAGCGAGACAGCTTTGTTGCGGCCTCGACTGCAGCGTCCTTTCAGTCTGCCCCTGCAGCCGGGCGGCTCTTATGGCTCCAGCTTGAGTCTGCGCAGTGGCCTCCAGTGGAAAATCATTCGTGGCAATTTCTTCATGATCTGCGGCGCCAACATCACGTGTGCCTGCGCCCGCAGTCCCAACGGCATCTCGCGCTACAGTCACCTGGGCGATGGCTGCTTGGATCTGATTTTGGTGCGCAAAACCTCGCTGGTCAACAATCTGCGCTTTCTGTTGAGTACAGCAGGAAGAGGCGGCGATATTGTAAGTCCATATGCATATACTATGTTAGGCGATTATAAGCATTATGGAATTAAAAGTCAATTAGGAATGCTCCCATTTCGGGATGGGTATTTCCATATGATATTTGGATTCGTTTTTCTTCGTAGGGTATACGAATATTTAGTAAAACCAAGTACAGCAAAACATTTTTCAAATATTAGAGAATATATAATGAAGCTGTGCAAAAGTATGTACTAGGTATAATAAAGCATCTTCGACCACCTAAAGTATATATAGATACTTATTCAGCATCAACAGCCAAGTCGATCTAGCCATGTCTGTCTGTCTGTTTGAACAAGCAGACATCAGAGACTATAAGAGCTAGAGCCATATTTCCATATTTGAAATATATGCTCTCGTAGTCCTTGGTCAGATCAAGTTTATTTCATTTTATCGATAACTCGTTCAGAAACTATCGATCAATTTCGAATTCAGACCGGTGTTTTTGGGCCATAACTTAAAAGTTATAGAAGCTAGATGCACCAAATATGGTATGTAAAATCTATATATATATGGAGCTCATTGAAGAAGCAAGCTAACTGCTTAAACTGCTTGCACTGCTTGCAGCATTTGTGTGTTTGTATGTATGTATACCGGTAGGTTTTTATGAATGAATGAAAGGACTGGGATCAGGGTATTTCCTAGAGGCACACCCGACTAGAGCACTCTTCCCGGTTTTTAATGGATTGCTGTATTATTATAGGAGTCTAACAAAAGATATTGAGAAGAGGCACAGCCTCTGATTGTCTGTCTTATTTCAGGCAGTGGGATAGAACTAGAGTCAACTAGTTATCCAGTCAGCACACAAACTGCTTTATGTACTACTTTCGATAAAAATGTAATATATATTTTTTATATTTGCAGCGCAATTTGCCTTTCGTGGAGGTCTACCGGACACGCAAGTTTATTTTCCGTACGTTGACAGCGGCCACGGCGGAAGAGAACCTGAGCATTGCCGGTTCCTGTCAGCCAATTGCTCAAAGCGGCAGCGATGCGATCAGTTCGGAATATTCCAGCTGGAACTGTGATGGCGAGGTTGTCACCGATCTGGACATAACCATGAGGCAAGCGAAGGCTATTCCCATCTGTTACGAATTCGGTATATTTACTTTGTTTTATTTTTCCAATTCACAGCTCCCATTGCCAGCTAATAGACGTCTTCATGCGTGGTCCACATTCCTATAGTAAGCCTGAGAAGGGACCTGGGGCCAGTGCGCCCACGACTCCAGCTAGCTCAAGCGATAACGTGTATTGTTGCTGCAAGGATTAGCAGCTAAAATTGGAAAGCTTTAATTTAAGTATGAAACTAAAAGATTGGCCGTGACAGTAGCTTGTATTAATGTAGGGTAATGTGGAAAAGCAAATTGTTATTTATAGATATATATATATTTATGTATGTTAAATGCTTTTTAGTACGTAGCATAACGGAACTCCCGACTTCATTTGCTTTTCATCTGTATTATGCGATCTGTAAGATGCAAACAAAATTATCAAACATTCCCCTCAAAGGTGTGCATTAAAACTACATATATATATATATATTTGTATATTCTATTGAATTATACAACCTCTAAAAAATAAAGGTGAGAATGAATTGTACTCAAAAATAACGAAACTCTATTTGATATTCTTTTCTACAGTATAGTGTGATCTGTAAGATTTTACATATTATATATTTAAATTATACTACCTCTAAGAATAAAATGTATTTTTTAATCAATATTTCAAAAGTTGTTTTAGACGAAAATTCAAAAAATTAAATTTCTTAAATTGGGCGCCTTTTTCGTTATCGTAGTGACAGAGCTGACAGCCAACCTGTGTAGCCCTGGTCTATCATATCGATATCGTTGCGCATATCGATAAGCACAACTTGCGGCGCTGCAAAGCTGAACAACTTAGTCGCTATCTAACACTGCTCAGCTATTATTTGTGCCTGTCATTCTGCGAACGCTGCTGCTTTTCCAAGTACCATATTTATATTGTATATTATGATGATGAACACCGCTTTCGCACAGCCTATGTGGCTCAATGGACCAGCGCCTGGCCAGTTCTACAATTTCATGGGCGGCAACACACAAACGGAGCTGCCGCGCGAACTAACCACTGCCGGTCCCTTTGGCACCAAGCACAGCACGTAAGTAAAAATAGGGATTCTTGCAGCAGTTGTTGTAAATTGCTGTGCATTTTGCAGGGCTGCCATCACCACCGGGTCCTCGGTGCTGGGCATTAAGTACGATGGCGGCGTCCTGGTTGCCGCCGACACACTCGTCTCCTACGGCTCCCTGGCCCGCTACCAGAACATCGATCGCGTCTTCAAGATCAACGACAAGATCCTGCTGGGCGGCAGCGGCGACTTTGCGGACATACAGTTTATCAAGCGCAGCATCGACCAGAAGATGATCGAGGACCAGTGCTGCAACGACGGCGTTATCATGAAGCCCAAGGCTCTGGCCAGCTGGATGACACGAGTCCTCTACAACCGTCGCTCGCGCATGAATCCGCTCTACATCGACGTCGTCATCGCCGGCGTTGACGAGGGCGGCCTGCCGTTCCTGGGCAATGTGGATCTGCGCGGACGCGCCTACAATGACTATGTGGTGGCCACTGGCTTTGCCCGGCACTTGGCCTTGCCGCTGGTGCGCGAACGCAAGCCTAAGGATCGCGATTTCACGTTTGAGGAGGCAACCAATTTGGTAGGCAAAGCAGACGCCTCATTTATAGCACACATATTAATCCATGCTCTTTTATTAGATTCGTGAATCCATGAAGGTACTGTACTATCGCGATACGCGCAGCATTCCACAGTACACGGTGGGCATTTGCACCGCCAACGATTGCAGCATAAAAGGACCTTTCAAGGTCGAGGAGAACTGGACATTTGCCGAAACCGTTAAGGGCTACTAGGCTGCATTTCTCTGTAGCAATGTAATTTAAGATACACATACACACGATTTAATAAAGCTTGTGGTTCTTTTGGCAAATTATATACATAAATAATAAGTGGAGTTTCAACAAATCAGTTTTCATTATCTCTTTTTGCTCAAGGGGACATTTCCGGTCGTTTAAGTATTAACAGAAAACTGGTCTCTTAGTTTTAAATCAATCTTCTTTAACTTAAGCACTGTTTTTAGGAATACGATAACCAAACGGAGTCATTTTTTCTACTAGGATCCCAAATTGTTTGCTACTGCTGCTTCCAGTCCGTTGCCTGAGACTGCCAGTTAAGCAGCTTCAATTCAATTACTGTTTTAGTTTATATTTATAATTTGGTTAGATGATTTTATTAAAATTATATAAATTGTGGCTAATTTAATATTAAGATAATTTTGATCCAATTGATGAGACAATATGTAATTGCTGCCGGAATACATGTCTTTAAGTCGCCAACGCCAATCGCTGCACTCCTTTAATTTAGCATGGTGTGCCTATCGTAGATGTGACGTCGCTGCTCTCGTACCTGGCGCTTCCACTTGTCCTGCTGGTGGCCGACACGATTCAGGACATTAGCACGTGCGCTCAGCTCCTGATTGTTGCTGCCGATGGGCGGTGGCGGTGCGGGTTCGTCCTGGCAGCCGAAAGCAGCAGAAAAAGAAGGGAAAATTAATAAGCGAATTAGTTGAGGCCGTTGGAGTGTTAAATGCATAAACAAAAAGCTTTGGTTAGAACGTGATCATGCGTGTGTTAGAAAACAACAAATAACATAAAATAAAACAATAAAGTATTTCTATATAAATCGTTTGGCAAAACGGCGTCAAACGTTGTGTGCCTCTTTATTGCCAACTAGCTGCGCATCATCATCGTCATCGTCATCGTCATTATCAATATCATCATGACTGATTTCATCGACGGCAGGATTAGCAGCTAGTCGGCTATATTTAATGCCTGAATATTTAGTTAATTTCATATGTACATCTTCATTGGTGTGCTCCTGGTAATTGTTGGCCTTGACGCGTTTATTAAGCAGCGGATCCAAGCACATTAGGAAGAGCATATATATCACAAGTATGGATATGATCCAAATCACAATGATGACAACGACCTGCAAAATATAGACAAAATACAGTACATTATGTGAACGAGCATATGCATATGTAAGTACAGTGATCACTCGCAAATTACAGCTTTCAGCATTGAGTCTTGGCATTTGACGCCTTAAAAATATTTTGTTATCTTATTTGTAAAAATTCAACAAAATTTCTTTAAGTCTATTACATTTTGAGTGTACAATTTTAATTTCATACATTTCTTATTATTTTAATTTTAATGAGATTTAAAAGAAAGTTTGCAGAAACTGAAATTTGTAGATTTTTAGTACATTAAAATTGAAATTCCTATTTTTATCTGTTAATTTGTTTGGTTTAGAAATCATAAAAGATAAAAGCCATTCATATTCACCAGCGACCACTGTATACACACATACATACAAATATAAAAGTTTAATACCTTTATAAGCGTTGTGTTGCGCGCTACGTGGGAGCATTTGCATTCGGCGCAAATGGGAAGCTCCTTGCCATTGGCATCCACCTGCGGCAGCAGAGCCCCAGCACAGGCACTAAATATTTGCGTATATGATATACATCCCATGCATTTTAGATTTTTATTTCAAATACAAACCATTCAGTTGTACTGCTGTTGCTTTTGCTGCCGCTGGTTGCTGTGCTGCTAATGACTTTTGGGGCGGCCATTGTGGGCGCTGGAGTTACCGCTACTTTGACGGCTGGAATCGGTTGACTGCCATTGTTGTTGTTGCTGCTTGGCAGTGTTTGTGTTGCTGTCTCAGCCTTTGTTGGCAAACATAACAGAGGTATTACTTGAGAAGTTACGACGTAGTTGTTTCGTTTGCCATGCTTACCCATGTCACGCCAAGTAAATAACATATCGCCAATAGTGCAGCGTAGATAAATAGTCGCTTGTGTGCCATTAATTTTTGCCTTAGTGAAATTTTACTAATTTTTCACAGAAAACTTGCTAAAGCATTTGCAGTGCTGCAAAACGAATATATAAACGCTTATCGCATATCGATAGTTGCGAATATCGCTTACAATTCGACCACATAATGTTAAGCCACAGATGTTCTTATCGTTTAACCAGTCATTTTTATCCAGTTGACAGCTGTTTATTATTAGCCTACGAGAACACTTAAAACTGCACTGTTAAGCATAGCCATTTGGTTATAGTTAACATAGTTAGATTTTTTAATTAAATTCGTATCCTAGTTCGCCGTTTTTATTTAAACTAAACTAAACAAGTCATTATTGAACTGTTTCAAAACAATCCAATTAGAGAGCGCTTTTTATAACATTGCAGAAAATGTTGGGTTTTGGGTGCCCACAGCGATGCATTTGTAGCTGTTAGCGTCAGTGTTGATTAACTCATTTGCTCAGTTTAGTGAGCTGTCAAAACCATTTGTTTGCGTGGTGCTTCATTTCGCCGCACACCGCTTTTCAAGCATTTCAGCATTATTAATATTAGACTAAGTACTTAATTGTTAACCTCAGAGATAAAGACAGAATGCTACACACACTACTGTCTATTGCATTAGCACTGATCAGCCTGGCCGACAGCAACAATGGTGCGTATATTTTGCATAAGCGGCATTGCCGTTTATGTGGTTGGCTGTGATTGGCCCACGCCCCCAAAAAGAGCAATTACACGATTGCCTATCAATAACAAGTAAATTTTGATCACTCAGCTGCCCAGGGCAACTTTGTGACGTGTGGCTCCATCCTGAAACTGCTCAACTCGGATTACTCGTTTCGCCTGCACTCGCACGATGTGAAATACGGCTCTGGATCTGGGCAGCAGTCGGTGACGGGCGTGGAACAAAAGGAGGACGTGAACAGCCACTGGATGATCAAGGCGCAGACCAATAAAATGTGCGATCGCGGCGAGCCCATCGCCTGTGCCTCGACCATTCGACTGGAGCACTTGACCACAAAAAGAATCTGCACTCGCATCATTTCTCGTCACCGTTGTCCGGCGAACAGGAAGTGTCCGCATACGGCGTCGATGGCGTTGGCGACACCGGTGACAACTGGGAGGTCGTCTGCTCCAACGACAGCTGGATGCGGATGCCCATGTGCGACTGCGTCACGTAGACACTGGCATGTATCTGGGCATGTCTGGCCGCTCCTACGGTCGACCCATTTCCGGACAAATGGAGATTGTGGGTCTGCACAGTCCGCAGCATGGCACTCGTTGGACCACTTCGGAGGGGCTGTACATAGTGCCGAAGGACAAGGACTCCATGCACGAGGAATACGCTCACCAGGAGCTGTAGTTAGCCGTGGATCTTTGTACAATTAGATGATTAAATTATAATTTAGATGAATTTATGTAAAGCGAGTGGCTCAACAACTTGTTGGCAACATTAAAAAGCAAGTAAATTGAATTGGCAGACTGTGCAATACTCTTTTCATAGTGTTGTAATAGTGGAGAAGTAACTAAAACAGTGACAGTAAACTTGGCCTCAACGGCAATACCTTCCAAACTGTAAGCGATAGGGTTCAGTGATCAACCAAATAATATTTTGAGTCAAGTATTGAACCTATGATTAGTCACACTGTATCTAATGCGGGTATACAGCATTATATATTTGTATGCATATGCCTTTTCTTGTTCTTAACAGAGTATACAAAGCAATAATTACTTGAGTGCAAATTTGAAGCGGCTTGTACGTTTTGCAACACTGTCGCAGCAGGCGTTGCTTGGCTTAGTACGTATCTTAGTCTCGTGGCGTTGGGCGTGCGTTTGCAGCTTCTCTCGTGATAGTAAGAAAAGCTAGCTCATTAATTTGTTGACAACTTACATATGCAGTGCAACATTCGGTTTCGCGAGTGACGGTCGTAATTAAAACGAATTAACTAACTGAATTCATCATGTACGTCTGCTCTCTACATCCAAATATATGTATGTACGTCATTTTGTGCGTTAGCGCGCGCTTTTATACCCATACTATGATATTTCTGTTTCAACAGCTGCAAACCCTTTATTTTTATTTTTTGTCGATTCTTTTTTTATGTAAGTCAACAGCTGTTTGCCTACTGACGCAGTAAACACTTAATTATATTCGTATAATAATATACACATGTAGGTACATTATACATACATACATGAATATTGTTCTTAAAAGCGTAAATGACAGGCGACTTTGTTAAATACCCTGTAGCGTTGTTTTGTTTTTGAATATCGCATAAGAATATCATAAGAGAAAAGATAATTTTATTATATTTTAGAAAGATGTTTACTTTTAATATGCATGGAAGTATATACATATGTAAATATATTCTTGATCAGGTAGTCGAGAATGCCCAATAAGTATGAAGGCATCGATCTCTATTTAACTTTTTTACTAACTTTAATAATTATATGTATATGTTACATGAAGGTAACAAGGTATATTCTAGCCGACCTCTTATGACTAGAGCACTCTATCTTGTTTTTTTCCCGTGTGCTCTATTTAATTAATTTAGTTTTGGTATTGTACTTTGCAAAAAAGCGAGGAATAAAACCGCAAGAGCGTAGTGCTTGTAGAGCGAAAGAGAAAGTCAACTATATATACATATAAGTTAAATTAGAATGTGAATTGAGGTTTGTTAATTCTACAATGTGTTGAGGCTTGTTGACCGTTGTATTGTTGTGATTATAACAGAAACAATGGATAGTTATTTCTGTCAATGTATGAGTATGGAAATTTCTGCTCATTAACTGGCTATTTATATTTATATTTCTATTCTATTTCTATATCTATTTTGTTGTTTCTTTTGTTTAAAGAGCTTAGTGGGTGCTCTGTGTGCACATCCTGCTTACAGACTAGCTTGGTAAGGTCAAATGGCAGATGGAAGATGGCAGCCACAGCCACAGCCCCAAGCTACAAACACACATTCACAGATTTAGCATAATCGCGTTGTCCTTGTAACCATTTAAGCATAAATTGCGGGCTAGAAGAATGCATTTTGTTATCTTTGTTTCTTTGTGGATATGTGGAAGATGCAGGCTTAGCCTAATTAAGATGTGTATTTATCGCATATTAATAACAAAAACACATAGGGATTTTAAGATAAATGATAATGTCTTCATATAAGCTTATACGATTTGGTTCCAGAAGTAATTCAAATTTTAATATAGTTCGTAGTTAGTTTGTAAGCTAGTGAAGTTTATAGCTACATAAACGGCTTAATAGTTTTTGTTCAATTGTTAACCAGATATTTAACCAACAAGTTAAACGGATATCATGAACTTACTTAAATTTTTGCCACTAGTCAATATTTAATATACATAAAACTTCACCAATATAGACAATTTTAATATTATTTGTTGCAATCTTTTTAGTATAAAGTATAAATATTCTTGATCGGCAATAGTCGAATCAATCGAGCTATTTCTGCCAATCGGAATGAATACGCTGATAACAGAGACTATAATTATCGATACTTATAAATATATAAAAGCTTGAGGCACAAAGTTTGCTACTTATATTATCGCACATATAGCATACATCTGTATGTAGATCAAGAATTTCTCACATTTTATAGCCTGAACCCATTAAAAATGGGTAAAAAGGGTATAAAATACATATATTCTTGATCAGTACCACCAGACGAGTCCATCTAGCCATTTTGGTCTGTTTGTCCGTCCGTCTGTCTGTTTGGATGAACACGCGGATATCAGAGACTATAAGAGCTAGAGACTTCATATTTGGAATATAGTTCGCGCATATGTCCCGTGACAGATCAAGTTTGGTAAATTTTATCGATAATTCGACCCGTTCAAAAGTTATCGATAAATTTCGATTTCAGACCAGCGCTTTTGGGACATAGCTTAAAAGTTATAAGAGCTAGAGGCACCTAATTTGGTATGTACAATCTCGAATAGCATACACATGTAACAAATAATGAAAAAAGTTATGACCTTGCAATTTAGTTTGGTCACACATTTTATAGTCAAGCTTGTTCCCAAAAAATGTCATTAAGATCGGGTAATAAACACAGAAGTTCTTTAAGACTTAACTTTCCATTGTGTGTAGCTCAGTGAAGAAGCAAGCCAACTGCTTAAACTGCTTGTACTGATTGTACTGCTTGCAGCATGTGTGTGTTTGTATGCATGCACACTGATAGGTTTATTTGAATGAATGTAAGAACTTTGCTTAGGATATCACCTAGTCGGTCACTCCCGACTAAAGCACTCTTACTTGTTTTGCTTATATTTTTGAGAAAAAGAACACTTTGAATTTCTGAAATCGTACAGTTCTAATATCCGAGCGACTAGTGTAGTGTATTGGAATTAACAAATTTCCCATGCAAGTGCTGATAAAATCTACTGTTGTTGTGTCCAATACCATTTCATTATTGTATAGATATGAGGGAGTGTGCTTTTATTACTACTGTTGCTGCTATTGTTGTTGTTTTTTTATTGTTGATATTGTTGTTGTGGCTTGTGTTGTGTACAAAGCCACGATGGCCAAAACATCTCGTTTGGTTTTATCGATTCTTGTTTATCAAGGGGTCGACCAACCTTCACAACTCGGCGCTGAATGCCGACGAGCAGCTAAGGACTCACTGACTGAATGACTGACTGACTGACTGACTGCCTCAGCGACAGATTGACGAACGCTTTGTTTGAATGTTTGTGGTTTTGTGTATGCGCTACAAAATTGTATAATATTATGCACATGTGTGGGCGTGACTCGCGCTATCCATCTCTTTTCATTTTCTCTCTTGCTCTCTCTCTCTCTCTCTCTCACACACACACACACACACACACACACACACAAGGTTCGTTCATACGCACGACTGCTTGGCTGGCAAATAAAAAAAGTGTTGCCTCCTTTTGAGCGTTCGAGCGTTTTTAAAGCATAAATAATATGCTCGCGGATCAATAATATGCCAGCGAAATTTAAAAGGAATTAAACATTAATTTAAGCTAGAGTTTGGCATGAACATGGACAGTTGAGTGCACTATATAAAGTTAGTAATTGTTATATTAAGATATTAGTTTGATTTAGTTTCGTGTTGTGAGCTAACACGTTAGGGAAAATTCAAATTGTAATCAAATCATATGCATATATACATAAATATATATTTATTAGCTTTTGTTCGTATGATTATAAATATTATTGTTAGTATTCTTGGAATATTATTATTATTAATGTTATTATTAATATTAAGGCCAATCCACTTGACTTTCCTTGCCTAAGGCCAAAATGATTTGAGTAAAAAGGCATAAAGATACAGATATATGTGGGTCTCATATCTGTATCTTTATGCCTTTTTACTCAAATCTACGTCCATAACTCACTCACAACTAAGCGAACAGAAGGCTCCCTTCAATCCCGCAGACTACCCCCACCAGCAATACTAATTTTAATTAACGCGGCCACGCGCCCTAACAATAGCAACAACAACATAAACAATGGCTGCTACAAGAATAAATAACTGTACACATTCAACAAGGTCAAAGCGAGAAATTCTATCATAAAAGTAACCAAACGATTACAAAACAAACTCGCAACGCTCAATCACACATATACACATACACACACACACACACAAATGCCCACAAACACACACACACACGCACGCATACAGACACTTTTCAGAGTTTGTTTCATGTCAGTCAACTTGTCTGTTGAACATTACGAATCGAAATTGTACTGATTAAATATTAAAATAAAAAAGAATTCCAGAATATTAACTATATTCGGCTTACTTATCATACATATATTTGGATTACTTAGTAGTCCGATTTTGCATAGCTACGCACGGAAAATTCCTTATCTTTATAGTATACGGCTATACAATTTTGTTCAGGCTGGGATCTGTCGCAAGTAGGGTTTTAAGACATTAATGAAAGAAATACACATGATGTTACAGAAATTTAATAATTTTTAAGATTTACCGCCTGGAGCTAAGCTTCAGTTAGCAGCGAAATAAAGTTAACTCTCTCTTTTAAATTTGTAATATGAGAGAATATAAAGACACACAACTAACACATTCGATTAGTAACAGCTTGCAGAGAAAACTTTATACAAAGCGATCAAATATAATTATTTTACTTTTACATACAATTTTTCCGTATACACATATTTTCGTTGGGAACAACTGTTACTAAATCAATTTCAGGCCATGTTGAGCTAAACCTTAAGACATATGTATAATAAATAATTGCGCTGCGCTGATTGTGTGTCATAGTACGTAGAGACATACATATATACATACATACATACATACATACATACATATATGTATATGTATATGTGGGTGTCAGGTTCTACGACTTACCAACGATTTGTGTAGGCGGCCCCGGAGAATGCATGCGCTTGGCCTTCCCTTTCATGCCTCTGTCCTTTTGACTGTCGTCGTTGACGCAGCTCCGCTCATCGCACTTAACATTGAAAACCGAAAACAAGCCCCTAAGTGGGCCAAAAAGGCCTGTCAACAACACCAACACCAGCAGGAACAACAATAACTGCTGACGCCGCTCTCAGCGAGTGTGCGCAGCTCGCTACAACCATTCCAAAGCTAAGAGTTACAGAGAGAGAGAGAGAGAGAGAGATGAAAGAGAGATAAATAGATACACAGAGGTATAATGTGCACATGTCGAATGTTGATAGTGAAAGTTTGTCAATAGCCACAACAAAAAGCTGTGTGTGGTTTTGAAGTTTACAGGACACTGTTGCCGACAGCTACAGCTGTTAATAAAGTGGCAAATTAACAGTAGGAATCATTTATTTAACATGCTTACAACTATTGTGAAAACGTATACTGTATTAAATAATTTTCGTTTATTAAAATTTCTTCATGCATCAGCCTTATTTTCTTTACTTTACAGTATTAGCATACGTATTTATACTCTTTTCGAAGAAAATAGTATATTAAGTTTGTCCTGAAGTTTGTAACGCATAGAAGGAAGCGTCGGAGAACCCCAAAAGTTACTGCCAGTATGCTTAGAATGACAATACAAATTGATCTAGCCATGTCCGTCTGTCTGTCTGTCTGTCTGTCTGTCTGTCTGTCTGTATGTATGCAAACTAGTCCCTCAGTTTTTGAGCTATCGCGATAAAACTTTGCACAGACACTTATTATTCCAGGGGACAGCACATTGGTCGGAGCCGGCCGGATCGGACCACTATATCTTATAGCTGCCATACAACTCGAAGTCGGTTTTGGCCATATATCCCATGTTTTTTAATCTATCGCGATGAAACTTTGCACAGATACTTATTATTCAAAGAGACATCACATTGGTTGGAGCCGGCCGGATCGGATTACTATATCTTATAGCTGCCATACAACTCGAAGTCGGTTTTGGCCATATATCCCATGTTTTTTAATCTATCGCGATGAAACTTTGCACAGATACTTATTATTCAATGAGACATCTCATTGGTTGGAGCCGGCCGGATCAGATCACTATATCTTATAGCTGCTATACAACTGGCAATAAATTAAATATTCTTAGAACAAAAGAAAAAAAATGTTACGCGACAAAACGATTTTGTACAGCTTATGAAATTTCAGTGGTGCAGTTGGCAGAGTGAAAATTGCCTATAGGTTCGAAAAGAGTATAAAATCTTCGGCACGCCGAAGATAATCCTTCCCCACTTGTTTTTACTTGAAACCTCCAGCAAATTAATATTAAACAAGAGTGCTCTAGTCGGGAGTGCCCGACTAGGAGATACCCTGAACCCAGTCCTTACATTCATACTAATCTATCATTACATACATGTAATGGAATGAAAAATCTTAAATAACTTCTGTGTTTATTGTCCGATCTTTCTGAAATTTTTAGGACATAACATTGGCTATAAAATGTGGGACCAAACCAAATTGCAAGGTCATTAATATTCAAAAATTTGGGGGGATTGGGGGGTGGTATCCAAAAAGTGAAATATTTGTAATATGTGTATGATATTCGAGATTATACATGCCCAATTTCGGGCCAAAAAACCAATTGAAATTGAAATTGAAATTTATCGATAACTTTTGAACGGGATGAGTTATCGATAAAATGAAAGAAACTTGTACTGTCCCGGAACAACGAGAACTTATATTCCAAATATAAAGTCTCTAGCTTTTATAGTCTCTGAAATCTGCGTGACATGGCTAGATCGACTCGGCTGTTTATACTGATCGAGAATATATATACTTTATATGGTCGGAGATGCTTCCTTATGCCTGTTACATACTTTTGCACAAAACCATTATACTCTTTCACCCATTTTTAATGGGTTCAGGGTATAAAAATTAAATAAACACGAAAAGTTCCCATAGTAAAAGAAATGCTTTTTCCATATTTGTTGATCTTGAAATTTTGACAGAATGAGTCGTCATTAATATCATTAATATATGTAATATTTTATTACATTTTTGGAAAAAAATCACGAATCTTACAAACATACATATTTTATTAATTTAAATAAATTATTTCATTGATTGCAACTGTTGAAATTATCATAAAACGGTGTTACATTACATTTTATGTTTATTTTTATTTATTCAACCTCTTCATATGTCTAATGTCTTAATTTAAATCAAATCAAACTATTTTACAGTGTAAGCCTTCCGAAATACAGCATATTTGTAACATACAGCATACGTAACAGCAGCTGTTGCGGTTAACAGCAACAGCAACTGTAACAGTAACAGTAACAGCCAGCGAGTGCGCTTGCCCCTCTCAAGCAAAGTGCCCGTCCAACTTGTCCATCCTTTTTGGACTCTCATTCGGCTTGGCTCTCTTTTTAGCTGGCACGTAAATACCGTTAGCACAGTACTTCGTGAACAGTAGAGTGTGCAGGTTTAGCCCAACAAGAAACGTGCAAAATACAAAAAGCGAAGAAGCAACCGAGAAAATGAAAGCAACATCAATTTGAAGAAAAAAAGAAAAGGAAAATGCCATAAAAATGGCTGACACAAATGCATAAAAATTTTGCATTTTCTTACACATATTTTCCAATGTAATTAAACATTTCGCATACATATCGACGCTAGCGTTTGCTTTGTGTTATATAAATCACGGCGTATATGTAAGGGCGTGTGTATTTGTGAGTGTGTGCGTATGACGCGTGACTATGTGTATGTGTATGTGTGTGCGTGTAAAAAGAATAACTACAAATAGATATATTGTTCGGCTCAATTTGTAGTGTCAATTAAGACAGATTAGGAATATTACGCATACGCAGCGTAGCCAACATTAACCGAGCATTAAAAACGACACCAATAACAACCGCAACAACAATACCCACAACAACAAACAAAACAATGTAAGTGAGAATACAAAAGCCATGTTTTTATTAATAATAATTAATATTAGAAATGGAAATATGATATTTATAAATTCGGAAATATTTCTATTAGCATCGCCCAACTTAAATATTATTCTCCCACAGCGTGACATTGAAATTGGCGCTTTAGCTCCATTTACATTTCAGTTGATTTCGCATTATCAGCTGCAGCATATGTAGCAATTTCCCAGTGTAACATTTTCCGCAACATTTATTGATTATCGGCTCGTAAAACGTTGTCCACTTGGAATCAAATATACCTAACCTTCCCTCTTATTATTGCCCATTTTTGCTGTTCAGCGTTTGAGTTGAGTCAATTGCTTGTTAAATTCAATAATCGCATACTTTGTGTCTAAATTTTGGCTAGGTTTTTATGTACACTGTACATATAACATACTTTTTTTTTAAAAGTCTTAAAATATATATCCAAAAAACATCAAGTATTGGAACGATTTGATTTATTTGCCAATTTACATACATCAATTCTGAATATCTTGGATATTGTAATATTGTTAAGCCTTTTGTTCTAATTGGTGACTTATACTCACTAATAATTATAATTTCTTTAAGACATATTTCTTTAATATACTGTATTTTCAGTTTAATGGTCTCCTTAAATTAAATTTAAGTTTTAGATAATTTATTAGTTGAATGTGTTAATATGAACTGAATACAAACCAACAGAAGGTAAAGTTTGATTCAGCTCTCAACTGGATTAATATTCTTTTATGTTCGATAATAAAGCCTGATGATTCAGTCAATATATAGATTTCTTTATTGCTAGTTTTTACAAATATATAGTATATGTCTGTTAGGTATTAATAAATAAATCACTAACATTATTTGCAAAGAATACATTATGGGACAGCTTTAAAATCCGAGCTACCACAGTTTATATACATACATACTAATTTAAATGCATAATATGTATTATTATGCTTAAATTGCAAGAATTTGATAAATTTGAGAAAGATTTAATTAATAATATTCACTAACATACATACAAATTTTGTTGTGCCAGTTGTAAAATATGATATGTTTATACTCTTTTCGAAGAAAATAGTATATTCAGTTTGTGCTGAAGTTTGTAACACATAGAAGGAAGCTTCGGAGACCGCAAAAAGTTACTGCCAGTATGCCAATACAAATTGATCTAGCCATGTCCGTCTGTCTGTCTGTCTGTCTGTCTGTATGTATGCAAACTAGTCCCTCAGTTTTTGAGCTATCACGATAAAACTTTGCACAGACACTTATTATTCAACGGGACAGCAAATTGGTCGGAACCGTCCGGATCGGACCACTATATCTTATAGCTGCCATACAACTCAAACTCGGTTTTGGCCATATATCCCATGTTGTTGAATCTATCGCGATGAAACTTTGCACTGATACTTATTATTCAAAGAGACATCACATTGGTCGAAGACGGCCGGATCGGATCACTTTATCTTATAGCTGCCATACAACTGGCAATGAATTAAATATTCTTAGAACAAACAAAAAAAATGTTACGCGACAAAACGATTTTGTACAGCATATGAATTTTAAGTAGTTGGCAGAGTGAAAATTGCCTAAAGGTTCGAAAAGAGTATAAAATCTTCGGCACGCCGAAGATAATCCTTCCCCACTTGTTTTTCCTAGATTTTGTAATGTGTAGACTCTGCTGTGGGAATTCCGCAATTATCGAAGCTTCCAAATATACTGTTTCAATTTAATTTAGCTTCGGTTTGGCACAACATTTTTCTAATTTAATGTTCTTTAAGTTCTATGTGACTTTACACTCGTCTATGCAATATCTGGCCCAAAAAATTGAGTACCTACTATGTTCCCTTCCCTGCAATAGCCAGTTTTGCCATCGCCACTGATGGATTTTCTGTTGTTTCTTTTATTTCCGATTAGAAGCAGCTGCTTATTATTTTTTCAACTACATAATGCTTTCTTGTTGTCATCTCTGCCTCCCTTTGCCGCAGCCATATTTCTTGGCAGAACGCATGTCCTTCTGGCCTGTTTTCCTGCTACATGCTTTGTTGGCCAGCCATTGTTGTAACGTGTATTGTTTGTATGTCTGTTGGTGTGTGTGTGTGTATGTGTGTGTGTATGTGTGTGTGTTGGTGTGTGTGTATTCGGGCACCCACGAGTGAAGGCAAAGTCGCCGTCATTTCCAGGACATTTTGCCTGGCTGCCGTTTTATTTGTTGTGCCGCTTATTGCTTTTGGCTTTGCTGATTTCTGCTTGTTGCTGTTGTTGTTGCCGTTTTAGAGGATTTCAACTTGAAGTGCTTTAGCCATTTGCTGGTCAGCCATCATCAGTTAGAGAAAACACAAAGAAAGAGAAAACAAAAAACGTAAAATATAGAGATGAAGTGAAGGAAAATGGCATTCGCTAAAATGCTTCTCAATACGACCGACAGTGTTGTTTCATAGCTTTTCTAAGGATCTGTTAGCGAATGCCAAATTTGTATGTAGTATTGTACCCTGAAACCATTAAATATGGGTAAAGAAGGTATGTTGAAGTTGTGCAATGTTTTTAGCAGGCATTAGAAAGCATCTCCGACCATAGAAGGTATTTATATTATTGATCAGTTCCAAAAACCGAATCGTTTTAGCCATGTCTGTCTGCATGTACACGTATTGTATTCCCTGGTATTATCCAGTTTGTTTCTTTTCATCAATTACTCGTCCCGCTATAAAGTTATTGATAAATTTCGATTTCAGACCAGGGTTTTTTGGCACAAACTTGAAAGTTATAAGCACTAAATTTGAATATATGTATATATATTATATATATAAATTATTTGACTTTTTTAGTGTAAATGTAAATGTAAAATGTAAATTGTAGAGAGTATTATAATTTTTTCGTAATGATTGTAGCGCATTGAACGAGACATCTCCGCCTTTATGTGTACTATATGTTATTTATTAGTCTCAGTAGTGTTTCTTGCCGTCTCCCAATTTTAAAGATATTTTAATGAAACTAGGCAAGAATTCGTTTTTTTTCTGCAGGCAGTACATATGACTCAGTCGATCGGATCCGACAACTATATCATATAGTGGCCATACGTACTGTCGGTCGAAAGATGAGTTGTTGCATAAAAAACATTTTTGATTCTTAAATATCCCAACCACAAGTATTATGTTTATATTTGTGAGCAGCTGGACGGCGGTCTTAAAGGTTCTCCTCGTTATTGTGTACTTCGTTCTATTTTTCTTTAAGTTTCTCGATCTTATAGATAGTATTGCATTTTTTCAATAATATAATTTTCATACATTTAAATATGTTCAATTTGTTGTGATGATGAAAAATTAAATATTTAAAAACATTTAAATTTGTTTTTATTTGCTTGTTTTGCCTAAAAGCTTACATATATATTCGGTTATACTATTGGGTCCAACATCTGTGGTTGGCAAATAATAAAAAAATTTAAAGAAAATTTAAATATAAAGGGATGCGTGCATTTAAGTTGCCAAATCTAATACAAAGTTTCTTGATATGCCCCCAATAAACTTTTTGTTCGCATTTTGCGTATTTCGAACTCAATTATATTGCACAAGTTTGTTTTCGTTAATGTTTGCTTTGTGAAGAAACCCAATTATCAATTTCTGCTGGCATGTTTACCTTAGCTAACAGCGCGTTAACATAGCCAACAGACAGCTAACAGCGCGCTTAGTTAACAGTGAGCGGCATTAACAGTGTGCGCAGGTACGGAGAAACAAAAAAGATGAGAAAAGAGAACGCAATAACAGCAGCTAGTGCAAACGGCTGCTCAGCTGATTCTGGCTGCGTTGCGTGCTTTGTCCTTGACAAGGTTTTGTTTTATTTTTACTTTTTACTTTTTCTTTTCGTTGTGTGGTGAGAGAGAGAGAGAGAGAGAGCGCAGACTAGAACTGAGCAACTGAGAGATTGAGCGCTTGGGAGCGGCGTAGCTTGGCCATTTTATGCGCGGCATTCATTCAGCAAAAGAAAAAAGCAAAAGTATTTTTTGCTGCCCAGGCGGAAACAGGCGTGGGTGTTTTCTATGTATATATATCTTTGTAAGTGTGTGTGTGTGTGTGTGTGTGTGTGTGTGTGTGTGTGTGTGTATCTGTGTATCTTAGTGTGTCTTCTATTCGCGTGCCAATCGCGCATACGTTTTGTGAGCCATCCCAATTGCTTGATAGTAGTTTTGAGACGGCCCACAGAACTTTCACTCTTGGCCATTAATTGGGGCTTTGGGGCTGCCTCGTTTATGGCACTGTGGGAATTCCAATTGAAATATCTTCAGCCGCAGATCGCAGCTTTAATTGTCGCCATTTTGTGCTGCCAATTTTCATTTGGACTGCCGCGGCACGTGTCCTCACAATCCCGCTATCTTAGCTTAGCACTCTCCACATCCACAACTCCATCAAATTTAACGCCGCTCCTTCAGGTATTTGTTTTAAGTGCTAACACTGCGTGTATGTTAATTAAAACGTTGATAAATTGTCGACTTGGACGCTTTGACAACCCAGTTGCCACTGACACGTGTTTGTATGCGTGCGCCTGTATATGTATGTGTTTCTGGGTGTCTGTGTCTGTGTCTATGTACGTGTGTGCTGAAAGAGTCCTGATTAACTTTCCTGTACTTATCGCTGACCATTAGCTTGCGCTAAAAGCTTTAAATATGTATAGTCCAGCAGCAAAAGTACATTTCAACGATATCATAATGGGTACACACAAAAAAAAGGCTTATTTTTAATTAATATTTCAAATACATGCATTTTTAGTATGAAATACAATTTATTTATCTTTTGACATAAATAAAATAAATCAGTCATAATAATAGGTTAGTTTGAATATGTTTTGGTATTGATTTGATTTATAAATTAATTCACTTTCGTGCAGAAAAAGTTTACTAGACTCCAGACAACAATTGTGAGCATTTTGGTTTAGAAATAACATTTTTAAAAATTTAAATCATTCAACATGAGATCTAGGTGCTTTAAAATGGGAATAGTTTCATTTCAAACAAGTAAGAGTGCACTAGTCGGGACTGCCCGACTAGGAGATACCCTGAACCCAGTTCTGACATCCATTCATACTTGCCTAATAGTGTGCATACATACAAACACACCACACATTACTGCAAGCTGTGAAAACGGTTTAAGCAGTTATCTTGCTTTTTCACTGAGCCCCACACAACGGAAAGTAAAATCTTAAATAACTTCTGTGTTTATTGTCCGATCTTTTTAAAATTTGTAGGACATAACATTGGCTATAAAATGTGTGACCAAACCAAATTGCAAGGTCATACCTTCAAAAATGAGTATTTTCAATTTTTGGGGGAATTTGGGGTGGTATCCAAAAAGTGAAAAATTTGTTACATGTGTATGCTATTCGAGATTATACATGCTAAAATAGGGGCCTCTAGCTCTTATAACTTGTAAGTTATAGCCCAAAAACGCTGGTCTGAAATCGAAATTTATCGATAACTTTTGAACGGGAGGAGTTATCGATAGAATTTTAATAAACTTGATCTGTCCCGGGATTACGAGAACTTATATTCCAAATATGAAGTCTCTAGCTCTTGTAGTCTCTGATATCTGCGTGTTCATACAGACAGACGGACGGACGGACGGACGGACGGACAGACAGACAGACGGACATGGCTAAATCGACTCGACTGTTGATACTGATCAAGAATATATATACTTTATATGGTCGGAGATGCTTCCTTATGCCTGTTACATACTTTTGCACAAAACCATAATACCCATTTTTACCCATTTTTAATGGGTTCAGGGTATAACAAGTAAGAGTGCTCTAGTCGGGAGTGCCACGACTACGAGATACGCCTGAACCCAGTCCTTACAATCATTCATATTAATCTAAACACACACATGCTGCAGTACAAGCAGTACAAGCAGTGCAAGCGGTCTAAGCAGTTAGCTTGCTTTTCGCTGAGCCCCACATAATGGAAAGTTAAATCTTAAATAACTTCTGTGTTTATCGTCCGATCTTATTGAAATTTTTGGGGCAAACAATTGTCGATAATATGTGTGACCAAACCAAATTGCAAGGTCGTACCTTCAAAAATGCGTTTTTTTAACTTTTGGGGGGTTTGGGGGGTGGTATCCAAAAAGTGAAAAATTTGTTCATGTGTATGCTATTCGAGATTATACATGTCAAATTAGGGGCCTCTAGCTCTTATAACTTGTAAGTTATATCCAAAAAACGCTGGTCTGAAATCGAAATTTATCGATAACTTTTGAACGGGACGAGCTATCAATAAATTTTAATAAACTTGATCTGTCCTGGGATTAGGAGAACTTATGTTCCAAATATGAAGTCTCTAGCTCTTGTAGTCTCTGATATCTGTGTGTTCATACAGACAGACAGACGGACAGACGGACAGACAGACGGACATGGCTAGATCGACTCGGCTGTTGATACTGATCAATAATATATATACTTTATATGGTCGGAGATGCTTCCTTATGCCTGTTACATACTTTTGCACAACTTCATTATACCCTTTTTACCCATTTTTAATGGGTTCAGGGTATAACAAGTAAGAGTGCTCTAGTCGGGAGTGCCCGACTACGAGATACCCTGAACCCAGTCCTTACAATCATTCATATTAATCTAAACACACACATGCTGCAGTACAAGCAGTACAAGCAGTGCAAGCGGTCTAAGCAGTTAGCTTGCTTTTCGCTGAGCCCCACATAATGGAAAGTTAAATCTTAAATAACTTCTGTGTTTATCATCCGATCTTATTGAAATTTTTGGGGCAAACAATTGTCGATAATATGTGTGACCAAACCAAATTGCAAGGTCGTACCTTCAAAAATGCGTTTTTTTAACTTTTGGGGAGTTTGGGGGCTGGTATCCAAAAAGTGAAAAATTTGTTCATGTGTATGCTATTCGAGATTATACATGTCAAATTAGGGGCCTCTAGCTCTTATAACTTGTAAGTTATATCCAAAAAACGCTGGTCTGAAATCGAAATTTATCGATAACTTTTGAACGGGACGAGCTATCGATAAATTTTAATAAACTTGATCTGTCCCGGGATTAGGAGAACTTATGTTCCAAATATGAAGTCTCTAGCTCTTGTAGTCTCTGATATCTGTGTGTTCATACAGACAGACAGACGGACAGACGGACAGACGGACAGACGGACAGACGGTCAGACGGACAGACGGACAGACGGACAGACAGACGGACATGGCTAGATCGACTCGGCTGTTGATACTGATCAATAATATATATACTTTATATGGTCGGAGATGCTTCCTTATGCCTGTTACATACTTTTGCACAACTTCATTATACCCTTTTTACCCATTTTTAATGGGTTCAGGGTATAAAAAGGTTTAGCTTTTAAAAATTGATCCATATTTGCCTTTTTCCTGTTTAAGAATTTAATAAATTATTACATATAATCAATATGGTTTTTTTTAGTTTATTTATCATTGTATATATTGCTAATACTACTACTAACGTTATCCTCACATTTACATAGTTATTTTGTGCCTTTTCGATTGTAATTGAAATAATAAGCAGCATTTATAATGTAAAGTTTTTGAAGTGCGTCATGTTTTTCGAGTGTATTTTTAAGTTTTGATTCAATCTAAACACTTTCGCAGTCATATTCAAAAAAGAATAGTAGTAAGTAGGTTTTATGTATGTGAAACGATTAGATAGATTACAAATGTATAGTTACCTGATTGCCTAAATGGAGTGCACTCATGCTTGCTGTTCGTACTTCGGAATGCTTTAGATATTCAGTGCATAAGTAACTACTGACTCACTGCCTAAGGACTCACGCACACACACACACACACACACACACACACACACATAGACGTACTCAAGCTCTTGTCGGCGAACAGCAACAAGGGCAACATCAACAGCAACAGCAACTGCGCGTATACGTAATATGGTGCAAGCACTGCACAGAAACCTAAGCCTGGCATTAAAACCGCTCGTAATTTGCTTTTGTTATTGCTTAATCTGTATGTGCATGGGCTTTGCTTTGCTGCTTGCTGTGACTACTGCCAGCCCTTTGAGTGCACAAATTGCAATTACGAATGCACGGAATAATTGACAAAAGCCACAAAACGCAAATGCAAATTCCGAGTGCAAATAGCAAGCTATGTCCACATTGACAGTCATTCAGTTCGCCATTCATTCGTCTACTACTCAAGTATCCTTGCAATCTGTGTGACTATACTAATGCCTTTGTCTCTGCAGGCATCTGAATAATTTCTAAATAATGCGCATCGGCCTAAATAACCCCCAAGCCAAATGACTTATGTTTCGCTTGATGACAACTCAATTTCAAAAAGTCAAGCAGCAAGTTTTGTTGTCCACAAATGAGTAAAAATATTATGTGAAGTCGATTTATTGTTTGTAATTGTTCAGTAGGGCTAAAAAGTGTTGAGTGAATTCAATTTATAAAACTAAGTACGGCTAAACATATTTAAGACATTACACAATAAATAGGAAATAACTTTTGATATAAAATAGTTGGTTTTTCATTATAATTTTACCAATAACTTTTCAATTTCCAATTCAGTACGAATCCACAAAATGTGTTTGGATTCAGAAATGCCTGAATAATACACATTTTATTATTAAATTTACTGATTTTCGATAAAACGAAATTGCAAGTCTCGTTTAGCTATCACCATTTAATATATCAAATTGATCGGATTCTTGTTAATTTATCACGTAAACAAACAATTCAACATTTCAACTATTCAAAAATTCCAATTTCAATTACAGAACTATTTTTATTTTTTAAAACTATAATTTTCAAACGACAACTGTATTTTGAATATTGCGAGATATTTGGACTGACAGTCAGATTTTTAATTGCCTTTCGTCTTTGGTTATCTCTTATAGGTCAATTGACTGTGTCATGCAACCAAGATCAAATAATCTTTACCAATCCCTCCACACTCATTCGTCAACTCAAAGCATTGATATTTTGATATTTCCAAATAGTTTGTGGAAGCCATAGAACACTTGCCTTTCGTGCTCAGAGCCAATTGTAATGTAGTGGCATCTGTTGCCAAGTTGACTGTGATTCTAGTTCTGCTGTGTGTACGTCATTTTCATACCCTGAACCCATTACAAATGGGTAAAAAGGTATGATGAAGTTATGCTAATGTATGTAGCATATAAAGTATAATATATTCTTGATCAGTATCAAGATCCGAGTAGTTCTAACCGTGTCCGTCCGTGTGAACACACGGTTCTCAGAGACTTAAGAGCTAGAGACCTCACATTTGGCATATTAGACCCTGGTCAGATCAAGTTTTTATGAATATACAAACAAATAAATAATAAAACTCACAAAAATATTTGAGTTACAAATTCCTTAATTATGAAATAATTCGTATAAAGGTTTGTCTTTTGCTTTAAAATAGATGGCTGACGAAATTCACCGATCATTGTTAGGGCTATTCTTGAACACGGATCCTATTGTTGGTCTCTTCAACTTGAAGCTTTTAAAAAAAAGTCCAGTGTCTTTTTTAAGACAACTTTCGTTGTAATAAAGTTAGCTGCGTGTTATTAATTTCCCTCTTTAAATAGACATAGAATAAGCCATGGAATTTATTTTCTTCATTAGTCAGCCTTTTCAAAATCTTTGACCCATCCAGCCTGACTAGTCTTTATATACCTCTTCGACTTCAGTTCTGTCATACCAACTATGCTCAACATGAATATTTCCATAATTACACTAAATACCATCACTTTTTATACTCTGATACCGAAGGTATTCATTGCAAATGGGTTTGTGCAATGCCCGTCTGTCTGTATGATGCCAAATTGTTTCGACACTATTGCAGATAGACAGTTGACGCTTTGATTATTATACTTTTAGTTATCTGCTTTAGAATAAGTGTTAAGATTTGTGTGCCACGCCCATTGTGAGGCTGGCATATCGATAACATAACGACACACCTGAAATCTCAAGTCGATAAAACATAAGTATTTTCCACAGTTTTCGAGCTAGAGTCACCATATATGGTATAAATATTACCTGGAGCCTCCCCTAGATCACAGATGTGCCTACCATAACCCATAAGTCCTTTGCCACCAGCTCTAAGATGTTCTTCTAATGGTATCAGAGTATTACGCAGTCAGTTACGTCCGACTGCAAAGTTCTTAATTGCTTTCTTGTCCTGAATAATTTAAATTAAAAGTATGGCCTTAGTCGAATTCCTGTTTAATATGTCTGTTTATATTTTTATATACTTATTTCTATATTACCCCAGAGAACTTTAATCGATGTAGTTTCTATGTTTACAGGCATCGGAAACTGACTGCCCACTAAGGTTTATTGAACCCCAACTGGCTAATCACTAATTTCCATCCACAGTCTAATGTCTTGTGTCCATATTTTATGTGCCCAGGAACAAAAGCTGCCTGATGTGTGAAATTGACTCTATTTTATGCATAAATTACATTTACACTGGCCAAGGCAGCAGAATGGGGACGCATTCATTTTATGCCTTTTGGCAGTAGCTAGATTTTCCGATTTTCCGATTTACTGCGCTGTCAGTTCTGCATTAGCCCCTTTGGTCCTTGTCAACTAGGCTGGGTTATGCAAAATATGTGAACGTAATTTGCATTTCACCATGCACAAGGATAATACAGTAGAAACGCTAGGATGCCCGAATACACAGAACAAAATTGCATACACAATTTATAAAATGGCGTTAAGCAGAAATACATTTGAATTTTCAGTAACAGTTTGTGAATGCATGAACAAAAATTTCTTAGAAGTTGAAGCGATTATTCCAAAAGTATTTTCTACTTTTCAGATATATATATTTAATTGCATTCGTCCTAAACTCCACAAAAATCGACCCTGATATTGAGTAATTATGTTACTTAAATTCCAAATAAAGCTCATTGAAATAATAGATATTACAATAATAAATACATTTACGAAATGTTACTTTTACATTTTAGAAATTTTCTTTCTGTTAACAAGCGAGCTGGCTTTGACACTGGACGTATAAGCGTTTTCTAAAATCTAGTGCATAACCGTTTTTCTCAGTGTGGCGCAACTATATTTTAGCCCTAATGGTCACCGCCTGCCAATTTGGCAACTAATGCATTTCCCCTCGCTCCCCACAAATGCGAAGCACATATGCAAACGGAACTTAATTACAGCTAATGAGTTGAATATTTATGTGCTCAAGGCTCAAGCAGCTTTAAAGCTTTACTCAGCTTTGGCTGGCGAAAAGTGCACGCAGTGTAAATATTTTTTCACTGCCAGCTCAAGGATATCCTTGATGTTTGCACAGCAGAAAGTTGCTGCAAAAAGCCAGAGAGAAAAAATGAAAGAGAGACTTAAATAAATGCATCCTGCAATTATGAATGAAAAGGGCAAAATTGCGACAGGGCAACAAGCGAGGTGTCAGGAAACATTACAAAAGCTCGGCGGAAACGGAAATTATGCAGGGCTCTGTAAGTGTGTGTGTTTCTGTTTGTGTGGGAGTGTGAGTGTGTGTGTGTGTGTGTGTGTGTGAGACCGCAGTATGACCAAAAACGAAATGCCGGCAATGCTGCGACTCAAAGGCTTAAAGTTCGCCGTCATTTTGTATCTTTGTCTCTCTCTCTCCTCTCCTCTCCCT
This sequence comes from Drosophila flavopinicola, assembly GCA_035042425.1. NCBI lineage: Eukaryota > Metazoa > Arthropoda > Insecta > Diptera > Drosophilidae > Drosophila > Drosophila flavopinicola. The sequence continues at coordinate 334,415 of JAWNLL010000471.1, read as the reverse complement.
CTCCCTCTCTCCTTTCTTCCTCTTTGGCTTGCTCTACTGTATAATAATGTTTTCTCTCTTTGCCGCACTTCTGTATTTACGACCTCGCTTAAGTGCATAGCCTTCAAAGTTTTTGTGGGCGTAGATGCGTGTAAGGACATTGGATCTCGCTTTCAGTGCTTTGGCAGGCGGCATTCATTACTCAACACTGTCGAGACATTAATACAAGCGCACATATTAAAAGCACACACACACACACACACACACACACACACACACACACACACACACACACACACAACAAACACACTTGCACATACAGTTTCAAGTTCGTCGCACATGGCAACACATTTACTTCGGCTAAAGGCTGCAGCTACAGTTACAGTGGTTTGAATACCTCAGATCTCAGAACATAAATAACAATAATAATAATAATAATAATGTATGGTGTATTTTCACAGAAATGCACACTGGGATTAAACTTCAAATTGAATTGTTTTCAGACCTCTAATAGTTGTAAGCTTTGGCAGTGAACTTAATGTTTATGGTTTCAACTACGGATATGTTATCACAGCTTTGCACCTCAAGACTTGAAATCTTAAGGTTTTTCAACACTTTTTTCCTATCTATGCTTCACAATATCAACAAATATCAATTAATAATAATTTAATGATTGTTCCAAAATATGTCACATCTGAATATATATTCAGTGCACTAACATTAAGTGATATTATTACAGATCGTATAAGAATAAGTTACGCTATAAAGTTCGAACGTATTTTGCAGATTTTGTTATTTTCAATATGTATACAGAAACAACTTTTATTTTCTTCTAGTTTTCTTATATTATATAACTATATTTTCTGTTTTTTATTATATCCAGAGTTTTGGTTTTTTTTTATCATGTTGAAACTGTAACATACCATCCATATAAGTTTGATTATAAGCGTAATTTAAGCTAATAAATTTTTTGTTCACTTTATAAGTTTTTGCAATAATTTATTGTGTTTTGTGTTTATACTCTTTTCGAAGAAAATAGTATATTAAGTTTGTGCTGAAGTTTGTAACGCATAGAAGGAAGCGTCGGAGACCCCCAAAAGTTACTGCCAGTATGCTTAGAATGACAAAACAAATTGATCTAGCCATGTCCGTCTGTCTGTCTGTCTGTCTGTCTGTATGTATGCAAACTAGTCCCTCAGTTTTTTAGCTATCGTTATAAAACTTTGCACAGATACATATTATTAAAACATACATCACATTGATCGGAGCCGGCCGGATCGGATCACTATATCTTATAGCTGCCATACAACTGGAAGTCGGTTTTGGCCATAAATCCCATGTTTTCAAAGCTATCGCGATGAAACTTTGCACAGATGCATATTATTCAAACATATATAACATTGATCGGAGCCGGCTGGATCGGATCACTATATCTCAAAACTGCCATACAACTGGAAATAAATTTAATATTTCAATTCAAATTGATATGATATGATATCAATTTTTACAGATGAAAGTGCTGCAGTTAGTAGAGTGAAAATTCTCTAAAGGTTCAAAATGAGTATAAAATCTTCGGCACGCCGAAGATAATCCTTTCCCACTTGTTTTTCTTTGTTTTCTAAATTGATGTTTTTCTTGCTTTTGAATTTCCATGTTCATACTGTTGTAAAACAAGACTTAAGCTATGAACCTATTGTATATAACATAACTGCTAATACATAAGTGCTCATCTTTTGGGGCAATTATTATGAAACTCTTACCATAGTGCTTCATTAAATATGCCTCGCTGGCTGGCTGCCTGTCGACTTTGAAGACTGCGACTGCGACTGCTGCTCATTTTCATTTGATAGTTTTCCGAGCAAACAAATGCAGTGGCAGCAGCAACATTGTAGGCAAAGGAAAAGACTGCGCCAAAGCAGCACGGGCAATTCAGGTTGACGCCTAGGAGAGCAGTGGGAAAGGACGATTGAGAGCAGCAGACAGCGCGTAAATGTTGGGGCATTAACTACAGCAACAACTACTCATATTAATAATGAGCTACATACATATGTTGACATGAAGTGCTTTCTCTTCTTCTGTATGGGAGAATATGCGCTACTTAATTCACAGCATGGCGCTTTACGCCAATAGCTTCTGCTTAATTACATCGCAAGGATTTGAAAGACAGGCAAAAGTGCTCGACTATCAAATACCCTCGAACCAGCTCTAAATAGTCTGCGTGATTTTGAAAGTATTTGCAAACAACTATTATAATATTCATTTCAAGTTTATAAAACTTTAAATATTCAGTTCATTTTATAAAATTGAAAATTGAAAATTAGAAATTACATTCCAAAATCGACGATCTCTTAATCGTATTAACTGTCAGAAATGTTTTCTGCTGCATATTAACTTTTTACAACTTTATCAAACCCATTTGAACGAGTACAGGGTATAAAAATTCCAATGAATTGGAGCAGCTAATGAAATATTATCACTTAAGATGTCAACTCTAAGTATATCCCAAGAATAGCAATAAATTCGGGAAGCTAAAGAACCATTGCTTCAATCAAAATCGCCTTTAAATTATTGCATACTTTTGGGCTGCTGTTGAAAATGTCTCAAAATGTGCGTTTGTGAAATGTTTTCTTCCTGTCGATAAATGCATTGCAAGAACTTTCTTTTCATGCTGTTAAGCACGTAACTTTCAGCTATGCATTACGAATATTTTGACAAGTTTTCTCATTGCCCATCAAAAATGGATTCTGTTCTGTGAATACAAGTACTTGTGTACACAGTTTATACTATACACACAATCTAATCCAATAGTTTTCATTGTACTCGTACTTTTCCTTCTCTGCTTCTTCCACTGCAATTTTGACATGAATAATTCATTTGGGACTTTGGTTATTTGAGGGGATACATTATAAATGCAACTTGGCATTGGACTTAGTGTCGAACACATGAATGGCAAACGGGCCCTTTTCAAGGTTTGTCAACAATGTTAAAGGCGTGGCATGGGCGTAGGGCGATGGGCGTGGACGTAGGTCACGACATTTGTCAGTGCATATCCTGTTGAACAGTTTTCCCTGATTTTAAACGGGGCGTGTATATATTGTGCATTTTTATTGACATATGTACCTAAACATATTGTGACATTGAATGCAGCTTATTTATTTACAGTTTAATATTCATTTATTTATTTATTAGATTCGATATTTATAAACGTTCTTGATTTTTTTCAATCTTCGACACTGAAAGTTCTACTGTTACCAGATTAAAAATGGAAGAAATGTGCTGTTTCTTTGAATAATAAGTATTTGTGCAAAGTTTCAGCGCAATAGCTTTGAAAACATGGGATATATGGCCAAAACCGACTTCAAGTTGTATGGCAGCTATAAGATATAGTGGGCGGATCCGGCTGGTTCCAACTAATGTGCTGTACATTTAAATAATAAGTATCTGTGCAAAGATTCATCGTGATAGCTCAAAAACTGAGGGACTAGATCCAATACATACAGACAGACGGACAGTGAATAAAAAGAAAAAAAGTTTTTTATCTGATAAGATCAACCAATATAGGGTGAACTATTTTTACGTATTAACCTTCAATCGCATTTGTAGATGTGTTCATTTTGTTATGACAAAAACATTAGAAAGTTTTAATTAATTTATAATAATGAAAAAAATAATTACTTATAATTTCCCAATTTCTAATCCCCAAAATATGAAGTTAGTGTCAATAAAGGTTTTCATAAAATGCCTTGTACTTAACGCGCAATAAAAGTTGTTTCTTTTTCCTATATTTTTTTATTTTGATCGAAAGGTGTTGTGAACAAAAAAATAATTCCAAAGTTTTTTATATTCAATGTAAGATACCTATGCACATTTTTTTATTATATACATATGTATGTACATGTGTAAAAAAACGAAAATATCTTTTACTTAATGTGCCGTCATCTCCAATAGTTTATTGAGACTTACATAATTAACGACGTAATTTCGACAGGAAAAAGTCCGAATCAAATGAGGAAACAAATTAAAAAAGTTTTCTCCTTATCTTGAAGAAGTACTAGCGTTATTCGAGTGATCCTGGAGGTGTCACTTAAATGTTTTGCATTTGGAGATTATTTTGAAGTGAACTCTTTCGATAATTAAACTAATAAAATCTTTCTCTATTTGCTTGCAGGTTCGTTGCCCACTACTTCAACCACTTACTCAATCTACTTACCAATAATAATAAAACTAAAATCTCAAACACACACAGCGACAACACAAGAGAAACAAACACATGCATACACTGGACCGTTATGGTCCAACAATTTCAATTAGCAACAATAATACGAAAACAAAATAATGACAATTGCAAGCACTAAACAAACACAGACAACACACTAAAACAAAAACAACAAGAACAACAACACACCAATATCAAATACGAAGAATATGCATATTGCTAATTAAATTATGTATTCGCAAAACAAATTAAACAACAATACTCGTATAACAGCTATGCCCACACATATACCTTAATATCCAGCTATACCAATAGATACATATATGTACATATAACCGTATACGTATACCTAGCCATAGATGTATGTCAATATTTGTGCAACAGTTGGCAGCAAAAGAGAAAAAAATAAATACGATAAGCCGAATACCAAATATCAAATATAATCAAAATATATTCAATATATAGATTGTTTGCCCTATTACAAATGTCTGCCTAAATGTACACATAATTTGCTGTTTACTGAACGTTTTAATACTCGTAATACCTATAACAATATCGTTTTATGTATATACATGCATATATATATATATATATATATATATAAATAGCGAAACACTTGAATGTGCCTTCATCTACTAGTACATATATTATAAACAATTGCGACTGATATGCACTCGAACAGCCAAATCCGACTATAACTATCCCAAAACCGTTCAGTGTACTTAAACCCATATATGTTAATAGATATACATGTGTGTGTGTAAATGCCGTTATGCAGCTACCTATAACCATAACTATAACCATAGCTATAACTATGTACAGCAAGGTGGATCGTACTCGTATGATTTTCCATTTAAATTTGGACACGCTCAGGGATCCTGAGCCATTGGATATAGTACGAGTGCCACCCAGCCGCTAAAAGCAATAAACACAAAACCAAAAAAAAAATGTGCGTTTTTCTTTGCTATCGAATTCTATATACATATAAAAATCGTAAACGCTTTTCTGCTTATGTAAATATACGTGAAAAAATACCTTTGTAAGATTCATCAAAAAAAAAAAGTGCATGCTGCTTGTGAACGCTTCGACTTATTTATGCTCTTACTTTTTTGCCAATATTTTGAACTCTTATACTCTTATATCGACTTATATGCTACTCTATAACTCAACTACTACTTAGATTAGCTGTCAAATGTGCAGATCTTCTACTTGGAATTACAAATTTACTTTTGCCTATCTACTCGATCCACGGTACTCCATATACATTTTTACACACAGTTCCCACACACACACACACACACATTAAACTGCACTCCCACTACTTATACAAATCCAGAATAATTTCTTCAATATTTTCGCGTATGATAAACATAATTTTCGAATTTTTTTATTCTCTAAATATGTGTTTAAAATAAGTTTTTCAAAGCCTCTTTGTTCAACTAATTTGTTTTTGTATATGCCTATCCTCCCTCGAATAGCAAACTTTTACACAACATTTTTGGCTCTATGTGCAATTAATAAATAAAACTCACCAAAAAGAACTACTACAAGTTAAAGCAAGTTCAGCTCGCTCGTTTTCTTCATCTATAAAATCAAAAACCAAAACAAAAAACAAGCATTATCTACAAACAATTGGCTGCAATTGAACTAATTATTTTACGCTTCTAATTATTTTATGCAAATTTTTGTTACAAAAAAAAAAAATAAATAAACAAACAAACAACAAAATTAACCAACAAACGAAACGCAACCAATTTCTCCCCCGAAAAACCCAAAACCAAAACCAAAACCAAAACCAAAACCAAAAAAAAAAACATTTATAATATATAATTAAATAATGTCACGTGAAAACTCACCACGCCACGGCTCGATCCGTCGGCACTTGAACAACAGAGACTCGCCATCGGGGTCGCCGGGGTCACCACATCAAACGAACCATCCCCATCCGCATTACCATCTGCAACAACAACCACCGATAATGGAGCATGCCGGGTCATCCATTTCCACGTCCGCATCGAATATCGCCACGGTGCTGGAGGATGGCGAGAACACGATATTGCCGCCCTTGAGCGGATCAGGACCAAGTCGCCAGCGTTCGCTGCGCGATCGGCTCAAGGATGGCATCACCGGCAGCTTCTCCTGGCAGTAAGTGTCGCTTTCGAGTTTCAAGTTCTTACAGCTTTTTCCAGCAATTTTCGTTATTTGTTTTTCGTTTTGCCCTACGTTCTTATATATGTTTTACTTGAAAATTGCATTTCTAGTAGAGTTTTTAAATTATTTGATTAAATCGTATCTAAGAATTTTAATAGTTTCGTATTTGTATTTTTAAAAAACTTACTTAAATCTTAACGAAAACCAACAGACATCACTACAAACTTTGAAGCAGCACGTAGCAAATGTAATCTTATACAAATTTCTATACTACAAAAACACAATTTTGAGCTCCACTTTTTCTAGTTGCACACAGTTTTAGACCCAAAATGGTTGAGAATAATACCAACTTTGGCGATTCCCCCATGTAAATGATGCACCTTCTCAAAGGCACTGTAGACAGCACCTTTTACGTTTATACTTAGGTATTATTACTAAGCTAAATTATTACATAATTCAAATTTCAAGTGATCTTCAGGCCAGTTGCCAGGGTAAGTGAACCATTATCAAAGTGTATTAGAACTTTTGTTATATACATAAATAACATTTCAACTGATTTCATCATATCATCATTGTAAAATGGATGATTCTAGAATTAAGTCTGCCTTCAAAAATTGAATGAATTTCATTTAATTATGAAGACTTACATTTTTTTTTAAAGTAATTGAAAAATGCAAGTTTGTTTTATATAAGCTTGTTTCCAACTACCACTTTCCTAGATGTTTGTTGAATTTTAGACTGATTGTCGAATATTTACATCATATTATAGAACAAACAGATGGAAAAGCTAATTAAAATATGAAAATAAATTAGATTTTCTTATAATATATATTAATTATGTATCCAATGTAAAAAAATTGTGTATAAAACAGAGGAAAATCTACACTAGAAAAGGATCATTTTCATTGAAGCAAATACAATTTTCGTCAATCCGAATGCGTATTTAATGCAAATCGAAAAAACAAGTGGGGAAGGATCTCTTTTCGAATCTGTGGACAGAATTCACTGACTTTCAAAATATCTTAAATTAAAAACCGTTGTCCAAACCGCTGACAAACTTGATTAAAGTGAAGTCAGCTCAAAAGTAATTTGTACTTGGCTTTATTTGCTCGTATTCAAATGTCCCTTAAAAATATTTAATGACGCATATCTTCGCTATTTATGACTCAATCGATTTGCTATTTTATACATTTATGAGTAATAGGGATGTCCAAGAGTAGGAGGAAATAGATTGAGGCGATAACTTCGCCAACATGGGATATATGGTAAAATCCGACTTCTAGTTGTATGGCAGCTATAATATATAGTGGCCCGATCTTGCCATTTCCGACCAATGTGCTGTCCCTTTGTAAAATAAGCTTCTGTGCAAAGTTTCATCGCGATAGCACAAAAGCTGAGGGACTAGTTTCTATACATACAAACAGACAGACAGACGGACATGTCTAAAACAATTTTTTTTTTGTCATCTTAAGCATACTGTCGGTAACTTTTGGGGGTATCCGACGCTTCCTTCTATGCATTACAAACTTCAGGACAAAATGAATATACTATTTTGTTCGAAAGGTCTTTAAAAAGTAATTGAAATGGTGAAAATGAACAGAAAACATGAATTACTGTATCTTAAAAAAATATGAATTGTGCGCATTAAAATAAGAAAATAAATTTGATATCTCATTCAAATAAAATATGCATCAATTGTTCACTCAAAATGTGTGTTTTTCGGGCTAACTTGTGTCCCTTTCGTTGAAATAAAGTGATTGACATTGAATGCTTGCGCATTAAGCGTGCGAGAAGAATGGAAAAACGAAAGCGAAAGCGGGAACACAAATCGCTGACGGGGCGAAACAAAAAATAACAAAATGTACGCAGACAGGCGAAAACACAAGAAAACAATTGTGCAATATAAATGGTAACAGACAAATGAATCTCTGACCATAAATCAATTCAATTTGACACTTTAATTTCGCACATCCTGCGTCTGTGTAAAAGCCTACATACAAATCGCATGAAAGGGTCTTCAATTCCGTAATCAGGAAACAGGTATTATAGTCAGTTGGCAAACTGATAAAGTAACAACTTCTAAAAGCGTCGATTTTCAACATTTATCTGGTGTCCTGCGTAATTTAACTGATTCAATTTCCGAAAAATAGTAAATAGTGATAAATACTATATTTAATTTTGTTAATTAAGTTTGCCAAAACTAGAACTTCCAGAATGAAGAATTTTTGTGAATCGATGTGGCGAGGCCATAAATTTTGAGTTAAATCTAAAATATTTGGTTTTTTTTTAAATTTGTTCGTATGCTCTTAAATATAAGGTTATCATAAGTCTTCTGTGCCTAACATATCTGTGAATTTTAAAATACACACATAGTACCTGAGTTATTCATATTTCAAACTTATTTAGCGCTATTTTCTAAAATATTGAAAATCAGAAGCATTTATGTGCACTTTTTTGTTGCCTTAAACAAATAATTGAAAACTATTAAATATTAAAATTTTTAAGTTTAATTATTTAATTAATTACATATGTCATAAATGAATATTGTGAAAACGGGACTTTAAAAAATTGGAATTAATCGGTGTATATAGCAAAAGTAATTATTAGCTATTTTCTACTAGGCATTTCTCGATCTATTAAATGCCGTGTGCTAAAAGACTTTCATTTTCAGTTTTAGTATACTTATTATATCAGTCACTAGTTGCCCCACATTTTCATGATGGAATGTGAGAGCTGTAAAAATACCCTGTACATGCATTGCTGCCTTTTGTTATCGTATAGCTGTTTCAGCCTCCAAAATGTCCACATAATGAGGTAAATGCCACTGGCAGCGAATGGGAGCTGCTTTTTATTTAGTTGTGCATCAGAGCCGGTTTTTCAGATGTGTATCAGCAGGATTCAGTGAACAAAAAAGACTGCAGCTGCGCATCTTTATGTGTTGCTTCCTGGCTGTGCCAGGTAATTTGTAACCTTGAAACCCTTTAAGTTTGGCCTTGATCGCTGTTTTTTTGTTGTTGTTTTCGGTGTGTTCGTAGTCTGTCACTTTGGCTACCTCACTTATGGCCAGACAGCCTCCTTCTCCTTGAACACGTTTTATTGATTATATAAGTAATGAATGTATGGAGTGTATACAATTCAAACAATTTATCACGAGCTCTGTAAGTAGCTGAAGATGTTTTTCTCAAAGGTTTGTGAAACACAAGTTTTTGAGATAACGCCAAAAACAACTAAGGATCGTGATGTAACCTAAAATATAAGTGATATTTGTTTACATCTAGTAAAGCACAAAAAACCACCTATTTTGAAATATTAGTTAAATTGTAACTATTTCAAATCGGCTATTCATTTTTCATTTCATTTACATAAGCCAATATTTACTTGACAAAAAATTAAGCATTTAATTTCCATTTTGCTCAAAGCATATTATATATTATATAATATAAGGTTTATCAAAAATTAAAACGACCGTTAAGCGCTTAGTTCCTTAGTTTTAAGGACTTTACATTTAGAAGGCAGCAATTATTTAAGAGAAAATGTTTCTAAAAGCACCAAAAACTTGGTTCAATTTCGAAAGAAAAAAAAATGTTTCGATCCGAAATATTATTATTATGTATTTTTGATATATTATTGATTTCAAATTTGTTGTATTTATTTTTTCAAGAATTTTATAAATAAAAAGTTTAAAATAAAAAAACTCTGGTAAACCAATTTTTAATATAAACTTAAACTTATAGCAGTTATTAAGCTATTTCATTGAGACACATTCAAAATTGAAGCCCACACACAATTAATCTGTCGAATTGTTAATTGAAACGCGATTCGACATCAACAAAACAATAAAAAACACGTCAACCAAAACAAAGATAATACCCGAAAATTATATACATATGCGTGATTATATATGATATATACAAATAGAAACAGGCCCTTCCCAAGTTGGGTGGCTTTCAAGCACATGTGATGTGTGAATCATTTTATAGAGTTGATAATTATAAGATGGCCATAGTCATGCCAAACACGTCTTGAACAGCGTCTCTCTGGAGCCGAATTGATGGCCCGATAATAACGACGATGATAATGAGATTGAGAATGATAATGATAATGATAATGAACAATTCAAGTGTGAGCGTCTGCTAATCCTTTGGGCCATTTCGCATAGTGCCGCGTTTCGCATTAATAGCGCCCCCGCACACAGACAGTGCCTGCAAATAGTTGTTGACCTTGAAACGCTGCACACATACACATTATGACCGTCATCAGCTGCCTGCCTGCTGACCCTCGCCCTCCTTGTATCTATCCCCCCGACATGCTAACTATCTGCTATGTTGTGTGTGCATGTGTGTGTAAGTGTGTGTGTGTGTGTGTGTGTGTATGTGTGTGCGTTTCGTGTTTGACTTTCACTTGCAGCTGTGATGAGCTCTGCTGCGCCTGTCAACATCAGCTCGAACAGCGACAACAACAGCAATTTCGCAGTTCTAGTTCTAGCCTAGAGTGATGAGCCGGTAGATATCCTATAGCAACTTCAATTTTTGATTTTGGTATTAACTAAACAATGTCTTATGGAATAAAATTACAAAATAAATGCAGTTTTGTTACCAAAAGGGTACATTTCAATATCTAGTGATGGTATTATTTTTAAATAAAAACTGCAATTATTCATCCTGCCTGTGATGACCTACATACGCACAACTTTAATATTCCCCTTTTAAGCAATTTGATGTGCACAGGGTATAATAATTGCAACAACAAGCTTGTCGTTCGTCGCTGCTTCTGTTCCTGGCATTGTTTTTGGCTATAATTTGCATCGATTGCCTTTGCCTGCACAGTGGTTCAAGATGACTGGAAAAAGTCCTTAAAATAAAAAAAAAATCTAACTTAACTAATTAATATTTTCAAAAAAAAGAACTGTTATTAAATATTTTATTACGAACTTGTGTTTTGTCCAAATGATAAGTTGTATTTTAGACGGCTTGAGTTATATATTCTGTTATTTGCGATATATATTAGTTGTCAACTGGACAGCACTTCAACAATTTATGTAACTGCAAAGTCCAGAAGATGTTGATGTAGTTAAGGAAGTCCGTAGATTATAGGTGGTAGTATTGGCAATATGTTTCTTTTGGCATAATTTCAAGTTTGAAGAATTTGTCTACTATATTGTTTTGTTATTGTGTAGGTTTAAGGATGGGTCCTGCCTTGGAATTCTGTAGGTACACATATCTTCTAATATGTATGTCCATAAAAATTGTCCTATAGTCATCACTGCCATCACACCCATTGCAATCGTTTAATTTGCCATATCCGATGCTAATATGATATAATTTTCTCTTATAAATTTATGAGTCTATTTCACTTCGTCCAATTTTGCACTATCAATTCCATATTCTTTGCTTCTTCTTGCTCTCTTTTATCAAAGTGTTTTTGAGCATCTGCAATGTATATTGAAAAGAATTAACCGTTTTACAGAAACTTCACTTTCGATTTCTTTTAGTCCATCTTTGGCTGTGTTTTTCGTTGACTTTCGCTTTTTCGTTCTTTTCGTTTGTCTGAGTATTGTTGTTAGTTTTTCTGAGACGCTCTCTTCGCTCTCAAAAAATGCTATTGAGTCATCGCTTTTAAGCAGCTGTTCGGGATTTCGTTAGACACTCGTTCGTTTTTTTTTTATATGTACGAATATAATATTTGTATGAATATAATATTTATACTCTTTTCGAAGAAAATAGTATATTAAGTTTGTCCTGAAGTTTGTAACGCATAGAAGGAAGCGTCTGAGACCCCCAAAAGTTACTGCCAATATGCTTATAAAAAAAAAACAAATTGATCTAGCCATGTCCGTCTGTCTGTCTGTCTGTCTGTCTGTCTGTCTGTCTGTCTGTATGTATGCAAACTAGTCCCTCAGTTTTTGAGCTATCGCGATGCAACTTTGCACAGACACTTATTATTCAAGGGGACAGCACATTGGTCGGAGCCGGCCGGATCGGACCACTATATCTTATAGCTGCCATACACCTCAAAGTCGGTTTTGGCCATAAATCCGATGTTTTCAAAGCAATTGCCTTAAATTTCCTTGTACACTTGAACATCCATATAACTCATCGATGGGTAAAATCGCAAATCGATTGAGTCATAAACAGCGAAGATATGCGTCATTAAATATTTTGAAAAAACAGGTGCATATGAGCAAACAAAGTCAAGCGCAAGAAAGCTTTTGATAGTCTGAGCAAACAAAGTCAAGCGCAAGATAGCTTTTGATAGTCTGCTCTTCAAGGTATTTTGTCACCGATCATCAAAACGGTTTGTGGCGTAAGGCTTTAAGAGCCGCGCTAACGAACGCATGTTTCGCAAGTTCAAGTTCGAGCCTCGGCGGCGACTGATTGTTAATTTAATACTTTTTCTTTTTCTTCCTTCCAAATATATAACTGTAATCAAATTAATTTGCTTCCAATAGCTTAGAACAAAAACAATGCCACGCGAAAAAACAAATGCTGACAAACGCGAGTTGCAGGTTGCAGGAAAACAAAAGAAGGAAATTTGTAACAGTCGGCTCTTCAAGCAATTTTGTCAGCGATCATCGAAACGGCTTGTGGCGTAGTGGGTAAAGTTGCGAACTGGTGAGCGAGAGGACCCGGGTTCGAAACCAGCGGCGACTGGTCATTTATTTTCATTTTTTCTTATTCTTCTTTTCAAATATATAATAACTGTAATCAAATTCATTTGCTTTCAATGGCTTAGAACAAAAACAATGCCACGCGAAAAAACAAAAGCTCAGTATAAATCGAGTTTGTTAGCGATTCTTAAAACTGCTTGGTGTAAGCAGTACAAAGCAAAACAAGAAAGCTTTTGACAGTCTGCTCTTCAAGGGATTTTGTCAGCGATCATCAAAACGGCTTGTGGCGTAGTGGGTAAAGTTGCGAACTGGTGAGCGAGAGGACCCGGGTTCGAAACCAGCGGCGACTGGTCATTTATTTTCATTTTTTATACTCTGATACCGAAGGTACTCATAGTATATTGGTTTTGTCGAATGTCCGTCAGGCCGTCCGTCTGTCCGTCTGTCCGTCTGTCCGTCTGTCCGTCCGTCCGTCTGTCTGTCTGGATGAACGCGCGTATTTCCGAAACGATATTAGATAGACTCTTGAAATCTTTTGCGTTATGATTATAGCTATCTGCTTCAGATCAAGTTTATTCCAAATTTATGCCACGCCCACTGGGAGGCTGGCAAATCGATAACATGTCGATACACCTCAAATCACAAATCGATTAAACGTGAATAACTCCCACAATTTTGAAGCTAGAGTAATCAAATTTGGTAGGTATATTGCTGGTGACCTCCCGAAAAAATTGGATCCTAGGTTAATCGGCCACGCCCATTATTACGCCCACCAGCCCCCCTCCAAAATTAATTTGAAATGCTTATATCTCCCGCAGTTTTAGAGCTAAAGTCACCATATTTGGAATATATATTACTGGTGACGTCCTCTACAGATTACAGAAACAAAATTTTGACCACGCCCACTCCCGCCCCCGTAATCGCGAAAATCGATATACATGAATGCACAATTCGATAACACGTGTATATTTCCCGCAATTTTGAAGCTAGAGTCCCCAAATTTGGAATTTAGACTAGGGCTGACCAGCCCAAAAGATTGCGTCCTGGATTTTCCGGCCACGCCCACTAGAACGCCCCCCAGCCACCCCGCCCCCACGAAACACGGAAGCCTATATCTCGCACAGTTTAAGAGCTAGGGCCACCAAAATTGGAGGATAGACTTATTGTCAGCCCCCCTAAAGATCGGCAAAAAATTTTGGGGCCCCGCCCCCTCCCGCCCCCAAAAATCGCGAAAATTTATATCTTCCACAGTTTCAGAGCTAGAGTCATTAAACTTGGAAGATAGAATTCTGGTCAGCCCCTCTAAATATCGGTAAAAAAAAATTTGGGGCCACGCCCCCTCCCGCCCCCAAAAATCGCGAAAATGTATATCTTCCACAGTTTTAGAGCTAGAGTCACCAAAATTGGAGGATGGACTTATTGTCAGCCCCCCTAAAGATCGGCAAAAAATTTTGGGGCCCCGCCCCCTCCCGCCCCCAAAAATCGCGAAAATTTATATCTTCCACAGTTTCAGAGCTAGAGTCATTAAACTTGGAAGATAGAATTCTGGTCAGCCCTCTAAATATCGGTAAAAAAAAATTTTGGGCCACGCCCCCTCCCGCCCCCAAAAATCGCGAAAATGTATATCTTCCACAGTTTTAGAGCTAGAGTCAAGAAATTTGTAAAAAAGACTTCTTGTCACTCCCTCTAAAGATCGGCCAAATTTTTGGGGCCACGCCCCTTTCCGCCCCCAAAAATCGCGAAAGCTTATATCTTCCACAGTTTTAGAGCTAGAGTCACCAAAATTGGTAGATAGACTTCTGGTCACCCCCTCTTAAGATCGACCATGCCCCTCCCGTTCCCAAAAACTTGGAATGCCGATTTCGGGTCACCCAAACACCAGCAAAAATTTTCTGTTCACTTGCTTTCAGCTGTTCTTAAAATGGTATCAGAGTATTACGCAGTCGGCTCCGCCCGACTGCAACGTTCTCACTTGTTCTTATTCTTCTTTTCAAATATATAATAGCTGTAGTCAAATTCATTTATTTTCAATTTCCTAAATTGTTTCTAATTTTTTTTTCATACATAAAGTAGCTTTAATAGAATAATTCAAAAGAAAAATTTAAATTCATTGGCAAAACCAATGACACGCGAAAAAAAATATGGATCTCAAATTCTGAATATAAGCTCTCGTATGTTCAGATTAAGTTTTATGACAATTCAATTTCCGACAGCGGCCTTGAAAGGTATAAGAGCAACAGGCACAAAATTTGGTATGTATATTGTAGTATACATATGTAATGTAGTTTTGACTTTTTGGAAAAACTGAAACTTGTATATTGTTCAATTCGGTAGCACTTATGAATGCTAAGGGACGCGTCCACGAGCTGCGGATAGTGAAACGTCCCTGTTTACATGAATACCTTTATATATTTTATTTTATATGTAGGGGTATATGTATGCGACATTAATATCTGCGAATTAAATAAGCAGTCACGGAAAAATAGTAAAAATTGCTTTAAGGTTCGAAAAGAGTATTTAATCTTCGGCACGCCGAAGATAATCCTTCTCCACTTGTTTTGTTTAATATGTAAGTTTAGTAATTTGCTATGGAATATGTTTGTATATCTTGTAAGCGTATTGTATATGTTCATGGTTATATTGCTATCATTTTTATATGCAAATACTATGTATCCTATTCATTTATATTTTCGGTATTTTCCGAAACATATCGGAAATAACAAAACGAAATTAATTATTTCACTTGACCTCAAGTCATTTATTGAACAGAACTAAATCTGGGAACTTAACTATATAATAATACCAGTGTACCCAAAAGTATCATAATAGTAGAAGTCCACAAACAAAATTATACATATTTTCCATTATCTTGAAACATCAAGTAGAGTAATGAGAATATTCTAGCAATTTCTTCTATAGTTTTCATGTCAAAATTATAACATTCTTGTATTATGTAGCATACATGCGGTAATAATAAACATTGAGAGAGGCTTACATTGATTTTCTCTAGAGCAGTACCAGGACCACAGTGCACTAGGATCGCATCCACTCGAATGGAGGCTGGAAGTGGCAGTTGGGCGTGGCTGTTGTCAATGTTGTGGCCAATGTTGTTGCCAATGTTGATGCTCTTGTTGCGGTCTCTGTCACAGAGGGGATAAAATGCAACTTTATTGTGTGTCCGCTGCAACGGCTCACAAATTGTGATTAGTGTTATATGTTTGTGTTTGTGTTTGTGTTTGTCAGCGTGAATGTGGATGTCGTTTGGGAATGTTTTGCATGTGGCTGTCAGCTGCACAGTGGTTGTTTTGCGCTTCAAATCGATTACATAACACAGCCTATGAAATGCATTAATTTGTCGAGTGTAGCTTTTACGAAAGCGAAGAGTAAGGCACTTAATTGAGAGGCATTGAGAAATTCTCGATAGACAAAAGCGGTTCGATTTTATGAGTGTGAATTAATTGCGACAATTTAGTGCTTTTTTTTGCATGCAAATAGCAATATGAACTAGTCTGTGTGTTTGTTTTTTCTAACAAAAAAAAAAAAGTAGTTGATTTTGTTTTTATACTCTTCGAAGAAAATAGTAAATTAAGTTTGTGCTGAAGTGTGTAACGCATAGAAGGAAGCGTCGGAGACCCCCAAAAGTTACTGCCAGTATGATTAGAATGAGAAAACCAATTGATTTAGCCATGTCCGTCTGTCTGTCTGTCTGTCACTATGTGTGTATGCAAACTAGTCATCTAGTTTTTGAGCTATCGTGATAAAACTTTGCACAGAGACTTATTATTCAAAGGGACAGCACATTGGTCGGAGCCGGCCGGATCGGACAACTATATCTTATACATGCCATACAACTGGAAGTCGGTTTTGGCCATAAATCCCATGTTTTCAAAGCTATCGCGATAAAACTTTGCACATATACTTCTTATTTAAAATTACAGCAAATTGATCGCAGCCAGGCAGATCGGATGGATACATATTATAGCTGCCATACAACTGGAAATAAATTTCATGTCTCAAAAAAAATTTTGTAATTCATATGATATCAATTCTTATAACAAAAAAAAAAATGCCCCGCGATAAAACGAATTTTTACATAGTGCCAGAGTGCTAATTGTCAAAGGTTCGAAAAGAGTATAAGATCTTCGGCACGCCGAAGATAATCCTTTCCCACTTGCTTTTTTTTCATTTCCGCAAACAATACCAGGAAGTTCGAAATGAACGATTACCGAACTAGTTCCAAACGGTGCAAATTATCAGCTGAAGGATTTATCTAGAGCTTATGATGATATCACATTATATATACTCCCTGCATAGGGACTTTACTCTGTTCGTAGAACTTTGTTTGCTACTAGATAATGTCTTTTGGTTTCATTTGCTCTTGACTTACTCACTATAAGCATTATTAGCATATAAATCAAGTGTTTCTCAGTCATAATTCCTTGGCTCGTGGCATTTTAATCACACTCATAAGCTCGGATCAGCGTATCCAAACACAATATGATTGTGTTTTTAGTGCTAATTTATGAAGTCCTACAGTCACATGCGATCAATTATAGCAGCCACTTTAATTTATTGCATTTCATTTCATATTTCACAATGCAGTTAGGCATTTTTTCAAGCTTATAGTTTCGTAATTTCTTAATTTAGCTGTACATATTCAGTGTATTTAGTTCCTTCGTTGTCTGCGCACTTTGGACACAATGTCATTGTCACTGTTAGCTGCTAGCTGGCAGTTTGTAAACAATTATTAAATGCGACGAAAAATATATATTTGTTATCTAAGCAGCAGCGCTAGATAAATATATATAAATATGTACAGTGGCGTGCGCAGGGGCAAGAATACCCCAACCCTGATTTATGGAAGTAGAGGAACTCACTCAATGTCAACATTCAGAAGAGAATTTTTATCATTGATTACTTATTCAAGATCACTGATCGATCTTACAAGCTAAATGCTGGAATTTCAATTTAGATAATAAGAATATTTTCAAAGATCTCGCATTTTTTTTATTTTAAAAATAAATTTTTAGCTTAACGCCCCCATTGAACGAAATCCTGAGTACGCCTCTGATACTACAAGCATATTTGTATATTCTTTCTTTTGTAAATTTGTATATGATTTAGGCAATTTAGCAACAAAATGCACTTAGCCAAGTTGTCTGAATTCATTTTGAATATGACGAAGAAATCTCGCTAGCTTTTCTGAAAAACTGTACTGAGCAAGGTCACAAATGTTTTCTTTCTATCTAACTCTGTATATTTATTCTTTCCTCATCCTAACCCTATTTTAATTACAAAATGTAATATATTCTACCAATAAATATTCGTACTCCTCTTTCTTTCTATAAATCATGGATTTAATCTGCCTAAAAGTAATGCATAGAGAATATCCCTGAATATCTCTTTCCTGACCCTATTTAAGTAGCTCAACCTTATTTTGTATCAAAAATTATAGGTTTAGATACATTCTATAAATATTCGCTATGTTTACTGACCCACAGACGACTTACAATTGATTTGTTAACACCCTTGAATCTGCATTCTCAATGTTTAAGTGCTTGACATTCAATTTAACAATACCGTATAATATATAATACTTAAAGTTATGCATTTACTATATCAATATAATTACCTATCATTATTGTTTATTAGAACATATGAACGTGTGCGCATTTCAAAGCAACAAATATCGATAAATATGCATTAACTATTATTATTATTTGTTGTTGTCCTTGCGAGCAATCTACAATCGACAACTGCAATATGATTTGTTTTACAAATTTATCACTTTCGAAACGAAATGAAATGAGGTGGAAAAGTGCAAGCAGCTTTAGATTCGATTCGATATGTTAACAAGGATATGACAAACAGCTGACAACGACAACGACAACGACTCGGGGGACTGTCATCGACTTCATCCCTATATGGTATCTATATCGAATAGCTCAATTAGATTGAGATGAGGCAAGGCGTGGCCGTAGTTAAACAATAAACAATAAACCGCTGACAGCTGACCTCAGTGTTTGATTGCTGGGGTCAGTTCGGCTGTTGTTGCCAATGTATCCTTTAAAAATGTGTATAGACATTAGCTATGTGGCTATTAAATATTCTTACTTACTGCTTTCGACTGGTTGTTTTGCGCTATTCGATGGAAATTGGGTGGCTTTCCCTTATCTAAATTAATTATATATTCAACGCATTCTTATCACGGTTACCTGATATTTGCTCTGAATATTATTTACCCAGTTCTTCAAATATGCCGCCGATAAGAGTCGTAACGCATTCAAAACAAATTATATACTACAACATGCATGGAATGCAAATAAAACGACACCAAAATTTTCCACATACTCTGGAAAAGATCGTAAAATTTCCTTCAGCTCGGTGGGCGTTAAATCAACAAACAAGTCAACAAATATCTTTTTGTTATTAATAACAGACGACAAAACAATTAATGGGATTAGTATACCCTGTAATACAATTTAATCGAATATCTTATCTTGTTGGTTATATTTCCTGCATTTTCTAAGAATAAACTTATAGAGACAAGATTTTAGTAATTTAGATCTTAGACCAGAATAGAAGCTATTCTTATTTAGCAATACATCTTTTATACTAATAAATTATTAAATATTTCTACATCTTACAACTTTGGATATGCCTTTTTTATTTATATACTTTTATATATTGAATTTTCGAAAACTCTTTTAGATAGACTAAAAAAATCATTACATTTACAATATAGTGTTTAAATAAACAGTTTTAGGAAAATGATTAGGTTTTAGGTCGGTTTTCCAAAAGAATAAAAGAAAACCTTCAGATCCATATTTTACATCGATTTTAAATTGATTTTGCTTATTATTTTCCGGTATTTTAAGCTTTGGCAATAGTCACAACTTATTTATTCAATCACATTATGTTCTAAAATCGAATTAAATTAGAATATATTTATATATGTACATATATATGTATTTATTGGGTTCTTTACATATTGATAGAAGCCATATGAGCTACTTAGTCTATGGTATTAAGCACAGCAGGCTGAAATTTAAAAGTGGGTGGAAACTTGGTGACATTTTCATGTTGTTTGTTGGAATGTTTTTAGAGACATGACTGCAGGCTAAGTGGACAAGATTGTGAGACAGCTGGACAGCATGGTGTTGTCTAGATTGGTTGACCTTCGCTAATGGAAAGTTTCAATTGAGCATGGGAAACTTAGAAAGTAGCATACTTTTGCTGTTTTCAATAATTAAAAGTGGGCATTACTCACAGCGATTATTTGATATTTCAATTTATCAACTCGCTTACGAACATTCCTTTTAATCAGATAGTCAACTGCTTCTGCACACAAATATCGGCATTATAATTGAGTGGCTTTCTATGAGTTGTAGCATTGGTCGAGTTTAAAGGGGCCCATATATCTTTTAAGTCTTGTGATACAATGATGGGCCAATATAATTAATAATAATAATTCGATTGCACGATTGCACAAATCTACTTATAATTGATGTAGCCCAACTGTCTTGCTCTTGGCTCGTAAATAAAATATTATCTTAGCTTCAATAAACAATAAGTATGGCTCTTGCCATTTCAATATCAACAACAGCAAGAATTATTGTACAACTGACATTGACCTCAATATTTCTACTTTTTTCCTTCGCTTCGTTGGCGGCAACAAAGAAAATAGGCAAATTGGTAACTAAATGCGCAAAATGTTGAAATATTGATAAAAAAAAAAAAGAAAAAATACTTTTGATTATTTTACTATTTGCCATGTAAATAAAAAATGTATGATAATGTCGCGTGTGTATAAAAGTTTCAAACATTTATTTAAAAGCGTTGACTGATATTGAAATTGATGGAATTGTTCAGTGAGCAATATTTATAAATATTAGTGTGCCATGACAAATGCTTTGGCCCCCAACTGTCACACAATATTAATATCGGGAAAGTATCTTATTCTATTTGAAGCCAGTGTTATCTCGAGACTTAGTTCACAAAATGATATTTTTATATTCATTGTAAATGTTTTGTAAAATTCATTTGTGCAAACAAGATTCGGTAAAAAAATTAATATTTTAGTAAAATATAAATAACAAAATAAAGACCATTTAAACGCGCATTAAAACCATTTTACAGTGTTTTAGTGGAGATGGAAAATAACCTCATTACGGATATTTTGGCGCATTGGCTGTCAATTTGTCAGCTGGCCAAATAAGGCACACAACAAGGTCCAAACAAGTCTAAAATCTTATGGATATAGCCGAACAATAAAACAGCTGCAAATCCAACCAAGCCAAATATTTGTTGTTCGCTATATGATGGCAATTAAATACCCTATCCAAAATAACAGTACAAGCTAATACAAATATTTTCGTTTGCAAATGTCTTACGACAGTTAAATAAAACTTTAAAATATATTTAAAAATACTTAACGTCATTATACGTTCATATTATTTGTAAGATCAGGTCCCAGAATTTTCGGTTCGCAGACAACAAAAATGACTTTAAAGTATTAAATGGATGAATACCCCACAAAAAAGGAACACATTTTTTTGTAATTTAAAATAACTTATAAGAGTCTTAAAATATTTATGCTGTTTTAACAAAATTAATATAACGAACCCATTTTTAGATTCTGCTTAAAATCTATAAATTTATTCGAAGACTTATTAAACACTGTTGCACTATTCTAGGGTATCTGACAACAAAAATTTAACTCAAGTTATTTCAGCTTTGTATAAATCTATAAAGGTATTCGAAGACCACTCATTAAACCCTGTTGCATAATTATAGGGTATCCGACAACAAAAATAGCTTTGCACTTCCAGACAGCCGGCGACGCTGGCAGCGCAGCCGACGTCAGCAGCGACGTCGAGTTGCAAAAATGTTATGCATTTTTTCCTTATTTAAACGAAAATTGTGTTTTCCTGTCAAGCCGGTTTTTCTTTTCATTATTGGACCACACCAGCGTCGTCGTCGTCTTCTTCTTCTTCGCCGACTTCGCTGCCAAGCATAAAAGCAAAACTCAAACAACTCTGATGTTGTTGTTGTTGTTGTTGTTGTTGTTGTTGCTGCTTTTTCTGTTGCCTTTTGCTATTTTTAGTTGGCTGCACAAAATACAACAAATACACACACTAACAAAAGTTGTCGAAACTCTGCTGCAAAAATATTCGCACACCTTCCGTTATATGACAGACAAAAATGCCAGCAACAATAACAACAATAACAACAAAACAGCATAACAGCAAAATAAATGAAGTTTCCAGCTTTGCATTTTGAGCAGAGTAATATTGAAGGATCTGGGAATTGCATCAGCTGGCAGCAGAAATGTAATTTGGTATTTTAATTAAGAAGCTTAACTATTTTGTGACTACTTATTGTCACAGCTGAATTTAAAGGACTATTTATGCCCTGAACCCATTAAAAATGAGTAAAAAGCATATAATGTAGTTGTGCCAAAGGATGTAACAGGCTTAAGAAAGCATCTCCGATCATATAAAGTATATATATTCTTGATCGATCCAGCCATGTCTGTTTGTCTGTCTGTTTGAACAAGTAGATATCAGAGACTATAAGAGCTAGCGTAATTCCATTATAAGTTCTAGTAGTCCCGGGACAGATTAAGTTTATTTCATTTAATCGATAGCTCGTCACCTTCAAAAGTTATCGATAAGTTTAGATATCAAACCAGCGCTTTTGGGCCATAAGTTGAAAGTTATAAGAGCTAGAGGCACCAAATTTGGTATGTATAATCTCGAATGGCATCACATATAACACATACTATCCCCTATTTCCCCAAAAGTGCATATTTGAAGATATGACCTGGCAATTTGGTTTGGTCAAACATTTTATCGGGAAATAAGATCGGGCAATAAACACAGAAGTTGCTTACGACTTAAGTGGGACTCAGAGAAAAGCAAGCTAACTGCTTTAACTGCTTGCACTGCTTGCACTGCTTGCAGCATGTGTGTGTTTGTATGTATGTACACTGACTGGTTAGTATGAATGGTATCTCAGGGTATCTCCTAGTCGGGCAATCCCGACTAGAGCACTCCCTACTTGTTTCTTTTCAACTAGATTGCAGACTTGTGTTCATTTCCTTGGGTTTATTTATTATACTTATTTTCTTACACTTGTAAACAAGTGAATTGTTTGTATGCAGCTGCAATTTGAGAGCAAATATAAATAAATGCAAATATTAGAGAAATACATACATACAACGAATACGAATGCGAATACGAATACGAATTACAAGTATAAATAAACATATTCGGAAAGCAAAAACTGCAAAAAATACCCGCAAATATGTCTGTGATATGTATATATATGTATGTATGTGTGTGTGTTTATCTGTTTATTTTGTTGTGTGTATCTTGTGTTTATGTCAAGGAACCACAAATTGATTTTAAATATATGTATATACAGACATACATCGATTGGTAGCTAATTGCAGTCAGTATTTATTCCTATTCTGGCCAATCAAAGCAATAATATCATCAACAGTTGAGGTGCCGACTTGTTGGGGCATTTAAATTAGCAGAGATTTTTATGAGTCGCAGCCAATTAGCATTTAAATCAACACTAATTATGCCGATGTCGTAAATGAAGTAAATATGTACATATGTATACTTATAGCCTAAGCGCCATTAAGTCAAGAATTGTATTTTGTGAAAGGTATTTAATATAATTTACACATTCCCGAGGGTATCGAGTCCAAAATAAGCAGCGAATGCAAGAGTCGAATGATAAAGCATATTTTGTGATTTCATTTTGTGTGAAGGTAGAAAAAGAAATAAGTTCATTGCATAATTTGCAATTCGAGTCGAGTCATGAGTTTTAACTGCCAAAGTCAAAGGAAATTCTCATGCAACATGCAACATGCAACATGCAACATTTCAGTTGAAGCTCGAAGGCTGACAAATAAACAATCATTCCGAGTATCTATCGAAGTTAGCAACCTTGCTCCTTGCAGCGAAGGTCAAATGGGCGGGAATTCACCTGACTTTCACCCTCACAGTGACCTATTTTCAGTTACGGCCGGAAATGATTTGGCTTCGTTTAGACGCTTAGACGTTTAGACGTTCAGTTTAAGCAGTGAGCAGCGAGCAACACATTCTGAGTAATTTAAATGCAATTACAAAGTCAGCGACTAGCCTCCAAAAAACAAAAATATATACAATGTGTACAAAAATACAAATACTGACACTTGCGCAAAAGCAAAGTAAATAAGCATTGACAAAAACAACAAAACCGCAGCAGTCGCAGCTTGTATCAATTGATATACGAAACTCACTCCCGATTTAAAACAAGTTTCAGTGCACATGTGCATTAGAAGCTGTTGCGAGTAAACAAAAACAAAACAAATTATAACCCATCAGCAAAATGTTAGCAATAACGCTGATTGTCAGCAACATGTCTTGGCAACATTTCGTGTATGCCAGCAGCATTTGGTCTTAGCAACATGCTGAAACGTTTGATTTATCAGAATAGTTTTGTTATTTAAGCTTAACATTTGAAAAGTAAATGAGCAGCTCAAATAGTTGTTAAATTAAGTTTAATATTTAAAATACAACAAATATAAAAAGTGTGTATAAACAATCTGTAAGCTGTGCTCAAACCTGCCAACAAAAACAAGTTTATGTTTATTGAAGCACATGGCGACGCGCCCAGAGAGAGAAAGAGAGAGAGAGAGAGCGAGAGCGTCAAAGACTGAGAGAGCGTGGAAGAGCGTGAGAGGCAAAGCAGCGCTGCCCTACAAGCAAACAGACTGCGCACAGTGGATCACATGCCATTAATAGCAATAATAATAACTATTGTTAAAAAACTATTGCTGCCAAACAGAATCTGAAGATAAATCAATTTAGCGTTCTGAAGCTTATTGTTAAACTGTCAAAAGTGATTGTTTTTACAAAAATACGTTTCGAATCAGCTCCATACTTTATTTGGTGCTCCACTGTGCGACGGTAATAAATAGCATAATTTACACAAGAGCGTCGACAGCGACAGCGACTGCGACAACGTCGGCAGCGACGTCAGCGTCAGCCAAAGATCGTATTCGTATTCGTTGGTGTTCGGTTATTTTTGTTTTTGTGATATTTTTTTCCCCCTGAGGTTTGTCGCATGCACGTTCGTTCGGTTTACGGTAGAAATTTTCGATCAGTTTAAGTTTTTCACTTGCAGCGAACGCAAGCAAATCGCTCCGAAGCGCGCGAAAACGAAATAGAAAAGTGTCAGCAAACTCTTATTTTGTATAGCTCGGCTCAAGCAAAAAACGCGCGCGCGCGAACTTGGAAAAAAAAACAACACAATACCGTACGTGCTAAATTAAGCACAGAAATACATAAATGCAAATACGGGTTTAAATGTGCAGCGACAGCGCAAAATATTGTAAATTGTTTAAAACAATAAACAAGGGAACAAAAAAAAATGAAATACTCTAAGCACAACACACAGCCCATGTTTTGTTAAATTGTTAAATTATCTGTTTGCCAGCGCGAGTGTGTGTGTGTGTGTGTGTGTGTGTGTGTGTGTGTGTGGGTGAGTGTGCCAAAGAGAGTGTGGTTTTTAATTTGTTGTACCCACAAGCAGTAATTGTTATTGTTGTTGTTGTCCGATGTTGTCTGTGCTCATTTTGTGGTTGGTGTTTTGTTTGATTGCAAATAATCGCTGAGGAAATATAGTAAATGCATTTTTGTCTCCATTTTGCAACTCGATTTTTCATGGGTGCCGTTAGATTAAAAAAAAAAAAAAACATTAACCAACACAGCAAATACTTTTCAAAAATTGTACGTTCAATTTACAGAAACTTCAAGTATAAAGGGGTTTGTGTTATGTGTTATTATTTTATTAACAAATTTACATATCAAATTATACTAATTGAAAAAATTACAGAGTGCATAAATTTCAAACTCTTTGCGCGGTGCCAAAGAGCAGCAATAAAAGTACTTGAATAAAATAATTTTAGACGCGTGCGTATTTGTGCATACAATTAAAAATCATTTTTAATGTTTTAGCGAGAGTGATACAAAAGTGAAATGTGACTAAAACAACAAAACGAATTTACTTGTTACTAAAAAAAAAAAAGAGAAAAGAATTAACAAAAGAAGCAGCATACAAAAAGGAAACCGCAACAGTGCAGTTAAGAGCTCGAGCTCAGAAGGCAAAGCAGCAAAGCGATCGAGCTATAAAACAGGTGTGTGTGTGTGTGTGTGTGAGTGTGTGTGTGTGTGTGTGTGTATGATGTAAGAAACTGAAAAATAGGAATCAAATCTGTGCATAGATAAATGCCATCTCTTACACACCCACTCTCTCTCTCTCTCTCTTTCTATCTAGCTTTTATTCAATTGCTTTTAGTCTTCAGATTCTGTTCGTTTTCGTTTTCCTTGTGTCATTCAACGGTTTTTCTTTGTTCGCTGCCCTCTTTGGTCTGTCGCAAACACATTCAAAGCCAAACTCTACAACTGGAATTGTTATTGTCCTCTCATTTTGGTATTTTTTTTTTGGCGTTTACTGCCTTACATTCACTTTTATATGTATTCGCATTAGGCGCTGTGCTAATCCAAGCTAACCAACAAAATTATTTGCCATTATTCTCTCGGCTCGGTTCGGCTCTTTGCCTGCAGGTCAAGGCATTTTGGAGCTTTGTGGGTTGCATGCCCTGTTGTTATTTCTTATGAGTGTGTAATATTTTCTTGTTGTTATTTATTACAACTTGAGGCCAAAGCGCACAAAACAGCTGACCAAAAAAAAATAACAAAAAAAAAAAAACCAATAAAAACTAAGCAAACCACCAAACTTGGCCAACAACGACGAATGCGCGAGCGAGTGAGAGAGGCAGAGAAAAACTGAAGACCTACGCCTAATTTAAGGTCATCAGCACAATAAAACGAAGCAACCCCGGCAACAACAACAACAACAACAACAATAACAAGTTCAACACGCAAGTTTTAGTGTCTTCTGTGCTTCTGAATTGGCTGCCACTTTTGTCTAAGGCCCTGCGATGCCATTTTTGTAGAGAAATAAATGGCAACGGTATTTCAAAGTAATGAACTTACACACACACATACATGTATGTATGAAAGTCCACATTAAGCCTGTGCATACTGATCAAAATATTAAATACCGTTGCTTCTAACTTCCCCTCGAGTCGCGTTCCATTATTTGAGTATTTGGCAAACCTTGCAAGCTACCAGCTACAGTGATCGCTCGAAAATGAGCGAAAATTGCTATTAAAACAAATAATAATGATTGTAATATATTTTTATTTAAAATATGAATTTTATTATGTGCTTCAAGTTCTCAAAATACAAAAAATATAAAAAAAGCGTTTTTAAATAAAATTGACTTCAAGTTAAGGCCTTTCATTATGCATATTGTCTGAAATAAATAAGAAATTTGCATTTATTAAATGTAGAATTGCTAATTCTGGAACTTCTTTCTTTTCGACCATATCAAATTATAGTCACGCTTTTGAGGGCTGTCCGAAAAACTGCATTCTCAATTTCTAACTGTTGTTCGTTTTCTACCACTTATGCTAATCCGCAAACAAACTGCTTTGGTTCCGATTTTGTAGACTCGCTGGCGACTGTTTCTGTTTCTGATTCTGTTTTTCTCTTTTGGGCTCTTTGCATTGGTCTGCAAGAGCATAGAGTAGAGAGCAAAGAGATTGCGGCCGTAAGCGCCGTTATGTTGTTGCTTTTATAAATAGGCGACATTCTTTCAAATTGTTGACACCACAAAAATAGACAACAGAAAAGAGCTGACTTTGAAGTTGAAATGGAAATGCGTTTGTTGTTGCCATTCCTCTAGACGCAATCGATCAAGCATTTAAAAAGACTTATGCGTATTTTTATATTTAAAATAAATCATTTACATACTATTTGGAGACGGAGCTAATATTATAATTGCGACTAATATTGTGTAGTAATTTGTTATCTAGCTGTCAGTATGTTTTTAGGCGATAAGATATGTTGTCATAAAATCATTTCGATTTTGCTTTCAATTGAAATCTTTGACACAATTTCCATTGACGATTGTTAATATCATTTAACACCCCGACTTCCAAAGTCTAAAGTAATTTTAAGAGCCTGTCGCGATACGTAAATAATCAAGAAATAGTTAAAAACAAATATGAATTTGAATTCTGAAGTCAGGTGTTGCAAAAGATGCCATAATAAGTTGAAATTATGCAAATCAATTACAAGCGGCAAGCAACTGTAAAATGAAAATTAATTCTGAACGCGGAAATGCAAAAAAATATAATGTAAAAGATGCGTCGCGGCGCGTAGATACTTTTGTATATTTTTATTGATTTTGAGCGACAGGCGCTTGCATTAATTTCCATTCCACATTTAAAGCGAGCTCACATGAGGAAGCAATGCTGTCAAATGGAATCGCATCGTTATCTTTCCGCCTTTGTTGTTGCTGCGATTTGTGCCCAAAAGTTGTATATTATTTATTTATTTATGCAAAATAGCTCGCGAGAGAAGGCTTGTCCCCAGAGAGAAGGCACAGAGAACGCATCTTACATCTGACATCTTACAGGCCTAGTCATGTTTAATGATTTTTATTTTACATTTTTACTTAATTTATTTATGAGTTTTATCTTCGTTTTCTTTACTTTGTGCGCCTTGTCGCTGACAAAGAGGCTTATTGTGGCTATTTACTTGTTAGCTCTTTTGTTGGCTTATTTGTTTGCTTAAGTTGGCGTGAACAAAATGTCATAATTACACAAATAAATACACGAGTTGAGTTCATACATATGCCAAAAATCAAAAATCAAAAATCAATCGGCGCTCAACAAAGGCACTTCATATGCTTCTTAAGTTGAAAGTATCTTACGGCTTTTGTATCTTTTGTGTAAAGAGCACCTTTGAGTCGCGACTGTTTGTTATTTTGGTGTGTGATTTATTGACAATGTCGATGATTTAATAAGCGCACTCTTATTATAGACATTATTGACAAATATGCTAAGAGATATCCTGTTTGCCGTCAATTTCCCATTAATTCTTATATGTATCTCAAAAACCTTCAGAGCAAATTCTATATTACCCAAAAATGTAGCTAGCAAATGAATTCTCAAATATATTTTACCAAATATAATATATTTTTTCCAAATATATATTTTTATTGGCTTGGAATATTGTGTTAATTGAAATGCGCATTACAAAATCGACAACAAATTGAACAAATTGTGTTGGCTAATTCGTATGGAAATGCATAATGCCAAATGCCAAAAGCTTGGTGTACTTTGAATGCTATTAAGCTATAAATAAAATATATTTCGAATATATTATTTATTGACGGTTATTTCCTACTCACTAGAGAAAAACGCGCTTTTAAATACCAATTTTAAATAAATTATTTCCAAATTTGATAGCAGCTATTTTCTTAAATACCAGTGCATATAAGTTATTCTATTTATTTTGTCCACTTCCTAACTTTTATTTTTATTTTTTCAGTATCACTCTCCTTAGCTCTAATCTTAAAATCTCATCCTATAATTGAAAAACTTTTCCAAGTATTTAAAATAAGTTTGTCTTAAACTAAAATTGAGAAATTTAAATAATAATATCCATCATTATTATTTATAGCTTTGCTCAGCTGTACTGAATAAATGTCATTATGTTTTATAGGAAGCATTTCCTATTTCGTTTTGCATATTTAATCATTTGCTCGCCCCCAGCGGAACTTGTGGGAACGGAACGGAACGGAACGTTAACCGTTAAAACCGTTCTAGGAGGGGTCGCCAAGCATTGAATTTTTATACCCTGAACCCATTAAAAATGGGTAAAAAGGGTATTATGGTTTTGTGCAAAAGTATGTAACAGGCATAAGGAAGCATCTCCGACCATATAAAGTATATATATTCTTGATCAGTATCAACAGCCGAGTCGATTTAGCCATGTCCGTCTGTCTGTCCGTCTGTCCGTCTGTCCGTCTGTCCGTCTGACCGTCTGTCCGTCTGTCCGTCTGTCCGTCTGTCTGTCTGTATGAACACACAGATATCAGAGACTACAAGAGCTAGAGACTTCATATTTGGAACATAAGTTCTCCTAATCCCGGGACAGATCAAGTTTATTTCATTTTATCGATAACTCATACCGTTTAAAAGTTATCGATAAATTTCGATTTCAGACTTGCGTTTTTGGGACATAACTTCAAAGTTATAAAAGCTAGAGGCTCCAAACTTGGCATGTATAATCTCGAATAGCATACACATGTAACAAATATTTCACTTTTTGGATACCACCCCCAAACCCCCCAAAAGTTCAAAAAATGCATTTTTGAAGGTACGACCTTGCAATTTGGTTTGGTCACACATATTATTGACAATTGTTTGCCCCAAAAATTTCAATAAGATCGGACAATAAACATAGAAGTTATTTAAGATTTAACTTTCCATTGTGTGGGGCTCAGCGAAAGAGCAAGCTAACTGCTTAAACCGCTTGCACTGCTTATACTGCTTATACTGCAGCATGTGTGTGCTTAGATTAGTATGAATGATTGTAAGGACTGGGTTCAGGGTATCTCGTAGTCGGGCACTCCCGACTACAGCACTCTTACTTGTTTTTTGATTTGGTTCCGTCTTGCGGTCGATGTTTGTTGTTATTCTTGTTGCTGTTGCTGTTGCTGTTGTCGCACTTGTAAGCAAAATTGTTGATTTTTTTGCGGAACAAATAACTTGACGATTGATTGAGTTTGATTAAGCACACACTGATACATTTACACATACAGATACCGATACAGATACAGATACAAAGACACATAGTTATGAAAGTAGTAGCAAAACCCCGAACTGGTTTCGCAAACAAAAGGCGCCTACTTCCGCCATAGTAAAAAGTAGTGATTTAATTTTGTGTTTCTATTTATTTGACGCTTACAAAATCGACGCTCTGTTGATTGACCACTTGCAAATAACATTAATTATTATTGACAAGCAGCACAGCGGCAATAAGTTGACTTTAATTGTGCAGGCGCAGTGCTTAGAAACACAGATACATTTACATTTACAGACACAGATACAGATACATTTTACAGCGACAGATACAGATATAGATACATTTGCCGACTCGGTCAGCATTCTTGCAGGTTCACACACAAAATCGGCTCAAGTGTCACGGCTATGGATTATGTCATTTTATTGCCACACCAACAGACAACTGACAAACAACACAATATAACCCCCCTCCCCTCCCCTTCCCCCACCCCATTCTCCACCTCTGCCCACCTGAGTCAGTTTAGCCGCCTTCCTGTTAACGTTGGCTTTTGGCTGTCATGTGCTTGAATTTGATTCTAATGCGGATTTGTCTCGCAGCTCGGAGCCTGCTGCTTTATTAATACCATTTATTCCACAAACAAACATATCATCTAGCATATAGTATACGATTTATATACATTTATGTTTATTTATTGGAAATTCGAATTTATCAACAAAAGCCTTCTTATGAAAAAATTCGCGATAAGCAGTTTCTTATTTTTATACCCTGAACCCATTAAAAATGGGTCGGAGATGCTTCCTTATGCCTGTTACATACTTTTGCACAAAACCATAATATAAAGTATATATATTATTGATCAGTATCAACAGCCGAGTCGATCTAGCCATGTCCGTCTGTCTGTCTGTATGAACACGCGGATATCAGAGACTACAAGAGCTAGAGACTTCATATTTGGAGCATAACTTCTCCTAATCCCGGGACAGATCAACTTTATTTCATTTGATCGATAACTCGTACCGTTTAAAAGTTATCGATAAATTTAGATTTCAGACTAGAGTTTTTGGGACATAACTTCAAAGTTATAAGAGCTAGAGGCCCCAAATTTGGCATGTATAATCTCGAATAGCATACACATGTAAAAATATTTCACTTTTGGATACCACCCCCAAACCCCCAAAAGTTCAAAAAACGCATTTTTGAAGGTACGACCTTGCAATTTGGTTTGGTCACACATATTATTGACAATTGTTTGCCCCAAAAATTTTAATAAGATCGGACAATAAACATAGAAGTTATTTAAGATTTAACTTTCCATTGTGTGGGGCTCAGCGAAAAAGCAAGCTAACTGCTTAAACCGCTTGCACTGCTTGTACTGCTTGTACTGCAGCATGTGTGTGTTTAGATAAATATGAATGATTGTAAGGACTGGGTTCAGGGTATCTCGTAGTCGGGCACTCCCGACTAGAGCACTCTTACTTGTTTAATTTTAAAATATTAATTTAGTATTTCTCAATACAAACATTGTTTTGGTATTGATACTGGCATCTAAATATATATATTGCGTGGAAATATACGTTAGCCGCCTGATCTGAAGTTGGTTCCCACAAGTGCAAATACCATTATAAGCGGCACTCAGTTCACAGATCTTATGCTGCAGCCACTCCCACCAGATGGCCCAACCCATAACTAGCGTGTTCAGGTTCTAATACAAAGCGAAAGCAGAGCAGGAACTATGTTCAACTATTTAGATTACGGTTACAAAGTCAGGCTTGAGGGGTAACATAATAATATATACTATGTTAAATGTAGTAGAAACGTAAAAGTAATTAAAAAATTAACATATCAAAGTTAAGGTTTAACAATCATTTTTCAAATACCGCATGTTGTGTTTTTGCAAGCATTTGCACAACTTTGTGATACGCTGTTTACCATTTTATGGAAATGATAAAATGATTAAATCAATTAAAATTGTAAACAGATCGTTACTGCTTTAATCGCTGTAAGTATTGCCGCTTGACTCGTTTGCCAATGGAAAACGCACAGCAAAACAGTTGCAGATACATTTGTATCTATGTGTTTCTGCACACATGCTCACGCCCTCAGTTCAATGACTCGAAGCGAATAGTTTCTTTGTATGGCATATAGCATAAGTACAAATACTTTTGATTGGCATAGTTCATTTATTGCGACTTTATGATTCATGATCTTAACTTGTGGGCGTTGACAATTTGGAAATTCCTTTGGCATTTGGAATGTGTGCATATTCTGCTGCTTATATTGTATATTTATGAATATAAGTCGCTTATTAGCGAATTGTTTGTGCAACCGGTTTTCGCATTACTGCAAATGGATGGGAAGGGGTAAAGTTTAGAAGGATAGGAGGCTAGGGGCATAGGGGTAGCATTACCAGCTGCTGACGTAGATTCGAAAAAAATTAAATATTTGAAGAGAGATTGTCAGAGACAAACAGATATTAAGTATACGAGACTTCTTTAACAATTTTATATTCTGTGAGTGAAGTTAGCTATCTGCCAGCAGATATGTATATAGTTAGAAAAGAATTACTTAAATTGTAATATATGTTACTTATAATTGCCATGATACTCTTGTAGATGGCCAGGACTTTTATATTTGATACGTTAACTGAAAGTAAATAAATGCATTTTTCTAGCTATTTTTTTTGTTTTTATATTTATTTAATGTTGACCAATAACAGTCGGCACACGGAAAATAGTTCAAATTATTAATAACAAATTTTTTAAAAATGATGAAATTTTGAAAATTTATTGACAATTAAATGTTTGTTATATATAATATCTTATTTTCTTTATACTTTCGATGGACGCTCTCACGATCTCATTCTTAAAAAGCTGCTTAATACACTACAAAAAAGAAGCACAAACAAATTAATGTACATATGTATGTTCAGATATGTGTATATTTATGTTGTTGTTTTTTTTTTTTCGGCCACCCGATGTTTATAGTAGTTGTCGTATAGTGCCAGATAAATTTGTATCTTTTGGCTCTGCTCGCTGATATTGTTATGACGTATGTGTGTATATATGTTTATGTTTGTTTTAATACGCTAAGCCCAAAAATTCAGCAGCACATAAAATATGTATGTGTTAATATCTACATGTTTATTTGTAATCTTAATTGATGGTCGAAGAGATCTAAGACTTTAGACTAGTAAAGCAAAATCATTGAATTGAATTGTTTCAGTGTTCCCTACATTTGGCTGTACAGGGTATCATTTAGCAGGGCACTCTATCGGCTCTAGGCTATTTGTTAATTCTTTCTATTGCGTTTCATTTCATTTGGCAGCACGCACCGTTTTGTATCTTTGAAATACATTGAAAGTGCAGTTTTGTAACTGTAAATGTAATTGTAATTGTAATTGAAATGGCCCCGTTTGGTGTTTGTGTCAAACACATTTGACTCTGAGTTGCCCCGCGTCGCGTCTCTGCCATAAAAAGCTGCTTCTTGCCGTTTAGTACTCAGCAGCTTAGCTTATCAGCGATAATATAATTTTAGCCGCGAGATTAGTCGTTTGTGGTTGCCATAAATAATCTAGGGGCAATTTTTGAGTAGTGTGGCAAGAATCAAAGGGCACATTTCGGAAGATTCCAAATGAGCGGGTTGTGTTTTAGCCAAGCATCTGAAAATTAAGAAACTCTTGGGTATTTGAAGTCTCTAAAAAACGGATGTTCAAGACTTTTTCAATTAAAACTCAATCAGATACTTTCATTTAATGAAGATACAAAATGCAAAAAAATACTTAAATATTAAATCAAAGTATTTTTCGTAAATCTATGCTAGACTATAATAAGAATCAAAAAATCATACAGAAAACTACCTGTTTAAATTGATTTCTATAAATAAGACTCTTCAGATATCTTCTAAGGTTTCTTCAGCTTATGTGTCAATTGTTTATTTAGTCTACAGCACATCTGTAAAATACAGATGTGTAACTTGAAACTGTGATTTGTTTTTCATTTGCACTGTTGATGACGCATTTTATCACTTCCAACACGTTAAGCTAAGCTAGTTTGCTCAACAAATTTCACAATCAAGAGAAATATAAATTTACATTTAAATTTTAGTTTATCATTGGTAAAGGGGGAGGAAAAAAGTGTAAATAAAGTATTCAAAACTTGTAAATAAATAAAAAACAATTGATTAAACATTTGAAATTAATATTACCTACTGATGTTTTCTTTTGAAGAATTGAGAAACTTCGGAAACAAATCCCAAAAAAAGCTATATATATATCAGATTAAATAGTTGAACGGCTAAATATAGAAATGTTGGCAAAAATGTTAGCTACATTCTACAAAATGTAAAATCGAGTACTTGATGATGGGAAGAGAGGAATTTCAATTGAATGAATTGAGTCTACAAAGTCTGTTGTAATCAGCACAAATAGGTTTAAAAACATAAAGAACAGAAAACTCCACTTTTTACTCTAAGGCTAACAAAATTCTTAACATCTATTTTTAAATTCGTTTTTAATGTTTTCCCTGTGGCAGTCCAAGAGTTTATCAGTCCTTGGCATGGGCCTTGCCTTGCAGCTGCAAAATGCATTGCGAGACTTTGAATGGAACTCAGCCTCTGGCTCAGTTCATTTATCTGTCAAGCAGCTCCTAGAGCCTTGAGTCGGTTTGTCATCGCGATTTGTATAGCGACTTGTTTGTTGCATTGCCATTTGAGTGTGAAAAGCAGCAGACATGCAAAAAGGCAAAATGCAAACTGAATCGATCGTCCAAATATGCATACAGTATAAATAGGCATACAGTGAACCCCAAGTTGGACTCGTGGCTGGGCTTATCAGCGAACGCAGCTTATCACGTGCTGTAGTTTTCCACTTGTTTTTCCTTTGCTGTGGAAAATTCTGTTGTCACACATTCCCCTGGGCTATACATATGCGTTCGTTGTGAGAGGGAGAAAATGAATGCTTTGAGCTCGGCTTGGATGACAATAGCAATAGCAATAGCAATAGCGATAGCAATAGACGACCAGAGACAAGTTTTCGGTTGGCTGGCCGTGACATTGACACAGTAAGATTTTGTTTATCCAATCTCGATTTCTATTCATTTATGCGCATTGCACAATTGTTGAGCCGGCATGGATGCATAATGGATGCTGTTGACTCCTCAATCGCTAAATATATTATTAACCGAATTTGACCAAAGAGTGCCCTAGACCCAGACCCAGACCGAGACCGAGACAGAGACCCCAGAGCCCAGAGATATGAGCTCGCCCGGCTTTCAAGCGTGAACTTCACTTCAGCTTAGTTCACTTCGCCTCAGTTCACTTCACCTCACCTCACCTCAGTTCGCTTCGCTTCTCAGTTGGCAATGTAAACGCCTTGAGACTGACCGGTTGTGGTCAGTTTCAGTTGCGCACTGAACGTATACAAGGTTAAATTCGTGTATGTTCATAAGTATTATACGGGGCCTTATTCAAATTGCTCGTTTCCTACAGACCGTTGTTATTATTGCTGCTGCTTCTGCTGCTGTTGTTGTTGTTGTGCATCTGTTTTTAGAAGAGGGTACTCGATGATGGATCTTAGGTGTTTATAGACACTTGAAGTGTACCAAACACTCCACAATTTTAGCACTCTACATAAATGCATAGATAGTAATGTCGTAACTCTCTCACTTGAGCGGGCTGCAATCTTAATTCTATCTAATCTTCGTCTAAGCACCTTTATCTTGCATTTTAGACACTTTCACAGAAACCAAAATCGATCGAACTTGCTGACAGCTGATATTAAATATGAGAAAAGTGGCTGCAAAATATAATTTGTTTTTTTTTTTGTTGTTGTTTGTCAGCTGATTAAAAGTTCAAGTTGCGTTTTCTCTGAAGTGGCTGGCAACTCTTTCAACAATATTTAATAGTTTTTTTGTATATAGACTTTGAAATAATAAGATTAATTTACTTATTCAACATTTATTACTTGTAAGTTTGAAAACATAGGAAAAAAAATTTTAAAATTATTTAATAGAAGACAATCATTTTGATTTAAATTCAGTTTTTGGGCATGTTGAAATTATTTATTTTAATTTTGTAATTATAAATTTAGATGTTATATGTTTGTCAAAATGAGTTGCGATTTTAATAGTTTTTAAAGTCGTTCAATAAATTGTTTTACGCAATCAGATAGTCTGTGTCTTATGCTTACAATATTGTTTGTTCGACTGAAAGCAAAACAAGTAATTTTCTATTAAATGTCCCAATGCCAAAAGGAGCACATATATAAATAACTCAGCCTAGCAGAGTCGTTCATGATTTGAGTATCTATTTACTCTGTACACTTTAGAGTCATTCGTCTTGAGCTCTAATTGATTGTGCGAGTTTCGCAACATTTACTGTCCATTATTTTGAATAAACTAGAAACAATTATAGCCCTGCTGTGATCTATTACCAGCGAATTGACGTGAGAATCGCAAGCGACACTCTAACACGAATACGAACACGAACTGAGAACTCAACCAGGCGTTTAACTATCACAGCTGACAGTTTACAGGCCCCAGATATGTACATTCTACATACATACATACATATAGTATGTGCTGCGATGAATGCAATTAGAGTACTATAATTGCATTCAACTGGCGCCCATATTGATGTTCCATTGTTCTATCTATCTAAGTCTATCTACACTTGTATCTGGGCACTTTCGATTTCGCAGCCAGGCACCGTGGCTTGAACACGCCCCTAAACTCGTCCAAATTGGCATCGTCATCATCATCATCATCATCGTCATCATCAGCATCATCATCAGCATCGTCTATTCATTGAAGCATTTTTAATATCGCATTCGTTTTTGCTTTGTTCTACTATTTTATGGTAGCTAATGTTATGTTGTTGTCGTAGGTTGGGCTCTATTGTCATGATGTCATGAAGTTATCAGCTAATTTGCATTATTAGCAGTTTCCATTTGTCCACTTAACACAGTCAAGAGCTTGGGGTATATGCGCTTAGCTTGTTGAGAATGGTAGCTGATATTCATCCAATCATGTTGCCTCAAGAGCCAAGAAGTGCTGATCACACTTTGCGTCTAGGTTTTATTCAAATATTTTCAAATTAACATAAGCTCTAGATTGTAAAAGAGTAGCATTTTGATTGACAACATATAACACAAAACACATAGCACACGAAAAAGAATATAGTTTATAAAACTAATGATAATGAACTGTGTTCTTTTTTGTTTTGTTTGTGATTCCATAGATTCTATTTAGCCTAGAGACTTATGTTGAGCTATTGCAGCTTTTTGAATCTTAAGTTTAGAGAAACGTTTCAGCTCAATTCATTCATATGCTAATCAATATTTGGCAATTGCTTTTGTTGAATTCCAATTGAGCTAAACATAAAATATTTACACCTATCATTTTTAGAATACAAAAACAGGCAAATAAATACTTAAAAAAAATTATTTCCACACATTCCAAAGAACAGATGGTCTACAAAATGTTCCTTAAATTAAAAAGCTGATAATATTTTTTGTAAACATTTCGAAAATAAAATAACCATTCAGTGAACTAAATTAATATCGTTCGGTATTTAAAATAAAACAATTTTCAAAATAAACTAAATTAAGCTCAAAAGAAAAATATACTAATTATATCATTGTAAATTGACTTTATTTATTTATTTTTTTACGCACCAAAAAAGTATAGCTGTAATTAAATTCCATGTGATATTTAAAGAAAAGTGTTGAATAATATTATTGTTGAACTGAGTTTAATTTCGTAAAGTAACACTTATGCCAAAAACGGTTTTACTATATATAAAGTAAATACAATTTAAGTCACATTTAGCATCCGATAGGTGTTGGACGTTTCAAGTTATACTGTATTAGGGTTTAATACCACAAATTAGATTTGGTTGCGATATAAAGGACATAATTTAAAACCAGAACCTAG
Source organism: Drosophila flavopinicola (assembly GCA_035042425.1). NCBI lineage: Eukaryota > Metazoa > Arthropoda > Insecta > Diptera > Drosophilidae > Drosophila > Drosophila flavopinicola. The sequence continues at coordinate 295,811 of JAWNLL010000471.1, read as the reverse complement.
CATATTAATTGTCTCTTTACATTTCAAAAGCAGTCACATTAAATGACATAAATTAGAATTTAGCTTGTATTCAAAACTGTTGCTGAGGGAAATGTTGAACTCAACTTGTTGTTGTGCTGCAGGTGATCAATGCAATTGCTCTAACTGCACTCCGACTATTGCAACTCATTCTCGTAATGAACGCGCCCTATTCAGTCGTCCCCCCAGATTCCCTCACCACCTGGCCAACTTTGCCTCCACTTCCCACAGATGTTAATTGAGTTGTGCACTTAGATACTATTCATATGCATTCATATACATTCATATACATTCATATACGCGATAGCATCGTTGACGTTGACGTTCCAGGCGACCGACAATGGCCTGCTAATTACCGTGCTAATGTCGGTTCAATGGAGTTCATTGAAAGTAAAAGTTAGCCGATGAGAGCTACGATGAGAGTAAGAGCGTGAGAGAGCGAGAGAGTGCAAGTGTGAGAGAGATGGGTAGTGTGCAGTTTGGCCCAGCTGCAATTAGCAAATGCCTTAAACGCTTGATTAATATTGAACGTAAATACATTGCAGTGCTTTAACCGTTAACTGAGTTGACTCGAGTAGAGGATCGAGCTTAACCAACAAAACAAAACACAACCCGACGACACAACACAAGGAGAGACAACAATCACAGCAATCATGAGCATCATCGATAGCGGCAAGTATCGGCTGCGCAAAGATTGGGCCAGCGCCTCCATACCGTCATTGGTCAACATCGACGAGCACGTGGACGGCGATCAGGCGGAGCCGGAGAATGGCATGAACACCACAGCACCTCAGCTGCCGCCACAGAAGCCACCTCGTCGCAGTTCCCTCGCCCTCGGCCTCTTCTCCAGCAAGACGGACAAGAGCCAAAAGCGACGCAGCTCGATTGCCGTCTCCTTCCTGCGCCGTGATAGCAATAAGGTAAGCATCGCACATTGAGTATATCTATATATTCCCGATCGGGACGGCAGTCTATTCGTCTGTCAGCAAATTTATTTGGGGTGAGGGAAATCAAGTTCCCCAACTTTCCTCCATGAAGTGATCAATTCTTCAAAACGTTGACTTTCACTTAGGTCCATACCTTTTTTAAGTTCTCCTGGAATTCTGTACGCCAAAGTCAAAAACATTGCTTTGTGGAGCCATATTGAATGTTACCAGCTCTCGAGTATTTAGTTCGTAAAATACTTAAGATTGGTAGCTCAAACTCTAAAGCCATACTCGACCTACTAAAAGTGATTTCTTGGACCCAGTAAATAAGTTGACCATCTTGAACTAGGCACATATTTGTCTTTTTCTGCAGGCAGAACTTATAGCTAGATTGGACCAAAATTATATAGAGCCTTAACAAAACAAGAACTCGTTTTGTTTTTCTAAATATTTTAACCACTAAACACGATGTCAGGAGGCTCTAAAAAGTTTTCGGATGAAAATTAGTGTTATCAATAAGAGCAACTAAACCTTTAACAGGCCCACAAGCATAAATATTACACTTAAAATTTCGTCACAACTACTATTTTCATAATTTGCTTTTCAAAAAGAACAATAAAACTGATTAAATATTGAACAAAATTGGTTTTGGCATGAAACAACACTATTATTGAGCTAAAAAGCAAACCATTATCCCCATTTGTAATCCCAAGAAAAAATAATCCGAAAACGGAAACTCTAGATTCTTTTCTATAGATAACTAAATTATCCGTTGATCTGAAGAGATTTCTGTGTCACTGCTGAACATTATTAAATTCCTAACTAGCGTTCACCCACTTAGCTTAGCTTACCATAAAGTGTTTTATTGAACATTTACATTAAAAGAAACAAACCAACGGACTAAAAAAATTCCATTATTAAATAGCATAGTTAAATACTTGTTTTTTCCTTTAATGACGATGCATCGAGTTTCCATAGAAATTGATGATAATTAAAAAAAAAACATTTTTAAAAACTCTAGTTTTCTTTGATAAATATTCAATAGTCTGTGGGATGTCCGTGGGATCGAAATCTTCGGGAAACGAAAATCAAGTTAAGATCGGAAAACAGCGATCATTCGATTTGTTTTTCCATTACTAACCCAATCCCCCCTAACAATACCTATTTAACGCAAATCGTTATCCTTTCGATTGCAGAACTCTACCAAAGACTCCTACGAATCGGCTGTGCGCAGCGAGAAGTCCGATGGATCAGCGACGCCGACAAACAGTCCCGATATAGTCTACAGCTCGGAGGAGAACATCCGCGCCAGCTCACCCAACGAGCCCGGCAAACTGACCTACTTCGAGGACGGAACACAGTCGCGTGCCGTTGTCCAGGGCATGAATCCGAACGATACGCCCAACGATCGCCAGAGGCGCCGTCGCAGCTCGCTGCAGACGAAGCTGGATCGGCACAGGCGCAAGAAGATGGACTACATCAACCAGCGGAGCCTGGACTCCAATCTGACACACAGCGAGTCGCAGAGCGACCTGACCAATGACAGTATGGCGGCGAATGCAACCAATGCCAGCGATATGGGCAGCTATGCGAATGACGATGATGAGGACGACATTGTCGATCCCAACCATGTTGAGTATTTTCCGCGTGAGAAGCGACACTCCTGGTGGAACATATTTGTGCCCGATAACTTCAAGAACAGGTTCGCCAACCAATACCAAATCCAAACAACAAATCAAATCGTAAATCGTACTATTATCATGTGATTGCGCTCTAACCAATTTATGTTTAACAAACGCCTGGCAAGTGACTAAAATGCATCGTGTTCAATTAGTTTCCTTTTAATAGCCCGATTCCCCTTTGCAACAAAGTAACTAATCTGTGCGTATACCCTGTGATTAATTGCCCTCCAGGCATATTTACATTTCCGCCTTTCGCTAAAAACTCACGAGACTCCGTCTTAGGGATCGTCGTTAACTTTGACGTTAACGTTACCGTTACCGTTAACGTTAACGCAGCTCATTTTCCAATTTACCATAATGAATTCACTGCAATCATTCATTCATTATATATGTACATATTTATATACGTATATATGTATATGTATGTATCGGATCCATTTGCTTAATGGATTATTGTTGATTTTGTTGCGTCATTTTTTTTTGCACAAATTCTTAAGCGTGAAGGCCTTGACTTTTGCTTTGTAAGCCGCTGTGAAAAAAACAAAAAAAAAGGCTTTAAGCTGTCTTTTATGGTTAATTATCACATAGCCATTAATATCGATCAGGTGTGCAAAAGTCAGCTATATCTGAAGCCTTTCAATTTATTATGAAATTTTGTGTAAGTACACAAAAAGTTCAATGTTGGGAAGAATTTTAACATATTTTATTTCCCTAAAATATATATTTTACATCATTTTTTGAAGGAATTTTTTTTTCAATTTTGGCGGCTTTTTTGAGTTGGCAGTAAGAGCAAAATAGCTACAAAATTTAATTGGCCTTTTTATTTTTAAATATTTAAAGGCTAACTCTGTCTATGGCTTAATTTTTTTAAAAGCAAACTAAGAATTAAACTAAGGTATATAGCTTGTATTTTCTATTTACTTCGTTTACAAACATATAGAAATTCCACAATCATAATGTAAAAGAAAGTGAGTCAAAAAGGTTTTAATGTTATTTTAAGGAGATTGAGCACTAGATAAGATATTACGACGACCTGATTATTCAATTTAGGTAATTCCTGATAATTCACTTTTAATTTGTGTCACATCACGTATCAATATTGGTGGTCAATATTTTTCCAGATTGTGTTAATAAAATAAATTGAAAAATTTCAAAAATTGAATGTTGGTTTTTCATAGAGTTTTTCCTACTATTCCAATCGATTTCGAGATATCCTAAAAAAAAACCCCAAATGTCTGGCACTGTTTTTAGTTAGTTGCTCAGTTTTTATGGTATTGTATTTAGTTTCAAAAGTAATTTAGTCTTTTTCTTCATATTGTGGTTTATTTCAAATGAATACTTCTTATCGAAGCTAGTCCCATCGACTGACCATGATCTGAACCCAGTCAAAAGCTGAGCACCAATGCTATGCTAGAGCTTCTATCCAAAATCTGACCTGAACTGAACCCAAAACTGAAAACTGGCCCGCCTTTTGCAGTGTTTTTGTCTATTAAGCTCAAAATAAGCCTCATTATGATAATTATTTCTTTTGAGTGAATCGCCCGCGGGCAAAGCAATAAGCAAAAAGGCAAAAAGCAATTAGAGTCGCACTCGAATAAGTATCGAATGCGTCCTAAACTAAACACTTGGTCAGCTCATTAAAAAAAACAATCGAATGTTGCATGTTGTGAACTGTTATCTGTTATTTTAATTATGTATGTATGTATGTGGTGTGCTCTGCTTTATACATATAATTTTAATACTTTTGTTTTGTTGTCTTTGTTGTTTCGGTTTTTTGCGCTTCCTTGAAATGACTTTTTTGTTTGTTTCATTTCGAATGCATTTATTTTTATGCACATTTCATTTTCTTGAAATGTTTTCGTTTCTTTTCACTTGTCACACTTTACATTGTTCAGTTGTGTGATTGTGATTGTGATTGGGCGATTGTGGAATTTCGTATTTTTCGTATTTTAATTACAGCACAGCCGTTGATTGCTTCTTGTTGTTGTTGTTTACTCATCGGCGGCAACATAAGCCCCATCAATTCAATCCAACCTGGAAATGAGCGCTTCTTGATACTAATTACGGCATCGATCAAATGCAATCAAAGCAATGAAAGGCTCTTAGATAAACTTACCATTCAACCCACAACAATTTTCTAATTTCGCAATGCAAATCGGTTATTGCAATGAGTTCACTTATAAGGTTATTGCCTAGATCGTGAATATATTCGCCTTTGTATATATGTATATAAATATATATCTTCATCAATCGCATTTGCTGCATTTTTTGCTTCCATTCCGTTCTCCCTGGGAAAACTGTAGAGCCCCGGGGCAATCAACTGCGCAACTTACAATTCAATGTCAATTGAACTTGTAATAAATTAATAAAGCAAACGAACATATGTAGTATGTATGTACATACATACATATGTACATATTCAATTGCCAAATTAAATGTAAACAACAATAACTGACCGACTTGCATCGCAGTTCAGGTCTGCAATAAAAAGCAGCACGTTTTTATGGCACGCGATAGCGAATCGAATAATATTTAAGAGATACCGAATCAAAATAGTACATCAAATAGGTGCACATAAATTTTTAAATTGTCCAGAGGGACCTTAAAAAATAAATATATATATGCCTAAACTATTGGTAGATTTATAACGCCAAGATAAGAGCAGAAAATAATTTCTAGAAAGTATACAGAAACTTGGATTAAAAATTAATCTTATTTAAGATTGAAGTAATTTAAAAATGGTTTATGCGAAATACTATATATAGGTTATTTTATTTTTAGAAAAGATAAGATTAGAAAAAGCTACTCGACAATTTTTATTTCTTTTTTTAATTGCAAATAAAATATTGTTAGCCGAAACTTTAATTTATCATACTCGTTATTACATCATCAATACCAAGAAAACTTTCATATTTAACAAAAGTCTCGAGTGACTTAAAGATAATTATCAATTATACTTGATACCCAGTTCTTATAAATATTTGTGTAATTATACCGTAATAAGTGTGCCAACTTTTGTCTAACATGAATTTTCGGTTTAGAAAACACTTTAATGGCATTTCATTTGCACCAAAATTGTGCACTGTGTAGTGCTGAGTGCCCAAACAGTTTTTGTGCTAATTGACGCTTCTATTACGCTGCCACACAATTTACAATTACAATTTCCATACCAGGATGTCCCTCCCCCTTCCCATCTCCCCCCAAAACTCACTTGAAGCTCTTAATTAAACGTTGCTGCCATTCTGTCAAACAGCCTCCAGAGCGTAATCTCACGTGCCTCTAAATGTTTGCACAGTTTGAGGGCTTTGGAAGGTTTCGATACAGCTCCACGCACTTGTATTCATACTATTTGTATTCGTATTCATGTTTGTCGCGTTCTCAATAAGAATGCCTGAGCATAGGCCTAGCATATACTAAATTTAAAGCCACTTTAGTTGCTTAGTTGCTTAGTGTCCATGCGGTAGTTAGTTAAATACCACCGGAATTTTGGCAAATATTTGCATTACGCAAATACATAAGGCCGTACTCATAAGCTACTCGAGTACACATACTTGAGGAATTCCAAACAAACTGCGGAATTGAAGGTAATGCCTAAACACTTGTGCAAACTGTAGAGCGGGCTATTGGGAAGGATTGCGAGTGCAGCTGCATTGCAAACGTGAATTGCAAGTACTTTTCGCTCAGCTTCTACAAAGTTGTCTACGAATTTTTGAAATCGAATGACCATGGAGCTTAATATGTGTATTCAAGTGTAATCAAGGAATCTTAAGGAAACGAACTTCTCAACTGAACAGAAAATATACATCAGATTGTGGGAAATTCACATCAGTTTATGTTCGAGGATACCTTTTTTTTCTCTGGCACAGACATTTTTCTTGACTTTGTAGAAATTAATATTCTATCCTATTCTAGAACGCTACATTTTGCTTACCATCTTGCTAACCTCAATTGGTAATCCATATTTATTGCCTTATAAGATAAACATATATTTGTTTTCTACAAATTGTTTACATTCTAAATCTTTTTGTGACATGTTTCTATTATAATCTTTATATTCAAAATAATCCAAAAATTTATTAAAATTAAAACTTGTAATTGAAAGATATTATAAAAAATTAAATTTTTCTTTTAAGTGAAGTTATTTTAAAATATATCTTTAGGTGTTAAAATTAGATTTATAATCAGATTCAATAATTGCTAAACCATTTTTAAACGTCATTCTACTTGTGAATTAAATTTCATATACTTTTGATAAATTTGGTTTGATGTTTAATAAAATTCGCACCCAATGGATTTAAAATTTCAATAACATAATGTTGCTTGAAATAAACCTGTGTTGAAAAATTCAATTGATTTTGCTTCCTCGCTTTACACCACTCTGGTCAAGTAGTGACTCATTGGGTCCCCTTTAAACTGACAATTATGACTCACTTCTATTGTAGGAAACACTTTAGCTGGCATATCAATATGCATAGTGTTTATAGCTGTCAGAGTGCACTTGAAAATGTCTTAATGGCAAGTGCAAAAGACGATAGTTAGCTGCTTTATGTGTGCATACATATATTTATGTTATGTACTATATGTTTGTACTCGACATTGACTGGCTGACTATCAGCACTTTTATTTTTGCAAAAACCATACTTATCACATTAGCCACAACACAACACAATACAAGGCATTAGTTTGGGTAATATTCCCCGACAGGTTAAAATTTGCGATAGCCACTTGGCGATTGCTTATTGCTTATGAGTATTCTTAATATATATTGTTTTTATAATCATACGATTTATGGACCCTGGCGTGAGTTTCATAATAAATACTAACACTCGCACAGCATTTAATTGGTCTCTGCTCTGGCTTAATACTGTGTTTGCCGAAACTGGGACCCGAATTGGGGACGCACGACTCGTTTTGACTGGGTTGACGTCTATCTCGTTATGGCCAGTCAATATAAACAATTTGGGCCATATTTCAAATTTAGACATGCCCTCAGCACGTCCGCGACTGAGTGGCGTTTACAACATTGTATTTTAAAAAATATTTCTATAGTACTCGTCCAGCTGCTTGTCGCTTTTATTTTGTTGTATTATGTATTATATACAATATTTAGTATATACCAACTTTTAATATCCAGCTCAGCGAGTTTTACTGCAGGCAGCTCTATAGATGTTATTCTTATCAGATGTTTATCATCAATCACTGCTCAGATACAGATTGTTTACTTCACAAATTGCCTGTTTGGCTTGCTGAAAATTATTGAATATGCATGCCATTTAAATTGTTTGCAATTGGAAAATGCAAAAAAAAAATTAAAATGTTAAATTAGCAATTAAGCTTTTGTTTTGCAATACTGTTGACGATCACAAATTATTCTGATTGTGAATAGTTTGAGTATGCGAAAAATAGTGTAAAAACGCAAGATTATAACCAACAAAATTCGAAAAATTGAGATTCTTCGAATTAGTATATGAATTAAGTTAAATATAATTCAAATTTTTTCTTTGAAATTGTAAAGTTGATTGTGGTGGTTGCTTATTGTAAAAACCAAATAAATCTGAAGATCTTAACTAGCTTTTAGCTTTCTACAATCAAACACAAATTATTTGAAACCAGTTTGTTTGACAGATTGAATGGGGCTCGAGTATACAGAGGAAGACTCTTAAATAGCTGAAGGTAATCGCATTGTGTTGCAAGTATCGGGGTTGTCCAACCCGTAAAGTGTCCGGTCAATCACTATTCCGCTCAATGATTACGTGCGTGTTTACACGGAGTCCAAAAAGGCGTTTTGGCTGCGCTTGGCTGGCTGCTGATTCGATAAATTCATATGTACACTTCTATATACATAAATGCCATTCACAAGGCCCGGCAACACAACTACAGTCAAAATTCTTTAACGGGAACGTCCATTAGAAACATATTTGTGAAACTCGTGAAAATTCTATACAATTTTGTCTTCACGACTTGAACATCTTGTCTCTCTATTACTATTTTCAGCTGATATTTCCGATTGGTTTTGCAACTTCTCTTGGGGCTGATGAAGGTACGCGTTAGTGAAGCTTCACTGTTTATAGATCAGCGGTGTGAAGGGTACAACAACAACAATAGCAACAAAAATATTTGTGTCTTCAATTTGTCTTCATTTCCAAATTCGCTATGGGCAGTTTAAATGTGTACACTGTAAGAAATGAAAAGTAAAAAAACCATGTGCACGAATGCAATCATTTGTTATATTTTGCATCTATTACATATATGTACATGTAATGTATGTATGTACATGAACATATGTACATACATACGTTCTTCGTTGATTTCTTTTCTTCAAGTGTGTTTTTCTTCGCACTTCGCACTGCGTCGCCGTTAATTTGCTTGTGCGCTGTTTTCGAGTGTCCCTTTTCGTCTGTACTTTCGTTTCAGCACCGAATAACGGGTAGTGCATAGCGGGCACGGGTTAAAGGGCCACTTGCTGATACAGAGACTAAACGAATTGTGAGTGTGTGTGTGAGTGTATGTATGTGAATATGAGGGTGTATCCAGCAGTTACGAGTATGATAACACCACATCCAATCTCATCAAGCATAACGAGCGACCGACATTGCTCTTGCTCTCTCGCACTGCCCCCTTAAAAACGGGAGCTGTTTTCAGTGTTCAGTCAGTGTTCAGTTTGTGACGGAACACGGGTAGCGACAAACCGCAGCAAACTGATCGAAAAAGTTGCGGGACACAAAAAAAAACCGAGCAACAGTAATTCGTAAAAAAAACAGTGGACAAATTGTTATTTTATGCAAATGCAAAGTGCAAAGCATCAAAACTGGATTGTCTGTATGCAAGTGTGTGTGTGTGTGTGTGTAAAGACAATTATAATTTATATTTTATTCGCAAAACAAATTGCTTGAATATTAATTGCAAAAAGTGTGAGCTTTTCATATCACAAATGATGAAATTAAAATAAATATCAATTGAACATTTTGGATAGTATCTGACAGATGCCAAATACACTGGTTTTATGAAACCATTTTCACCAGATTGTTTTGTGCTCATAATCTCTTGCAAAGAAGATATAATTTATTGCGCTCATATATTATTCCCATTCAACATTTGCAAGTACTTGACAATTATTTACGAATTTGCTCAAAATATACATATATACAGAGTGTTGTTCTTATTGTTATTTGCATCCGCTGAAACATTGTTTATCTTAATTAAGGCGTCACAAGTTATCAAATTAATGAAAAATATATATTTATTTATTTTTGTCAGCATTGCTAATGTGCACTTTGCGTAAATGTTTTCCATTCAGTTGCCGTTGCATTAATGCAACTGACTAATAAATTGTATCGATATCATTTAATAATGCTCCTTATCTGCTGTCCCTAAGGGGCTCGTCTTAAATGCTGCCTGGCAACATTCCAAATTCGTTGGGCCAACAGATGCGTCCATCCCACTAGGCGCTAATCAGCCAAGTTGACAATTTGGCACCCATCTCAAAATATGTTCCAAACAAATTATAGGCCAACTGCTAAATGTTTTGCACAAAAGCCAAACTAGATTTTATGTAAATTTCAATTAGGCCCACAACAATATGTGTTGTTCTTTTTCAAGACCGGTTCGCTGATGTTTTCATTTTACCGGCGCCGAATAAAGGCATGTTTATTAAAAATTACTGGCGACAAGCTGGCCACATTAAAATTTACGATCCCACCAAAAATGATTACAAAACTCATTTACAAACCGCATGCGATTAATTTATATTAATAAAATGGATTAATTTTGTTTTTGTGCGCACTGTTTGTTTACAAATATGAGGCCAGCCCATGACTAAGGAATTGCCATTTTAAAATATTTACAAATGACTTAATAACTTCCCATTACCAAGACAAAAAAAGAAAAACAAAAAAGATAACGGTAGCGTATTTGCTTTCTTTGCGCACACACAAAAACAACAACAACAACAACAATGAAAGAAAAAGTTGCCGCAAAGCTGAAACTTTAGCCTTAACCTAAATTTGCAATTGTTGTTCTTATTGTTGTTGCTGCCAGGAGATTACTTTCAAGTGCAAGTTGATTTATGATAAACTTAAAAAAAAAAGAAGGCAAAAGAAAACATCTGACCTTGTGTATTTTTATGTGCAAAACGTGAAGAGTTTTGTGTGATAAATTATGTGCAAGTTGGCGAAATTTCATTAATATTATGGAATATTTGACGATATTAAAGTTACACGATAGTCTTGTATTTAATCTTGTTCAAGATGTGAAATATAATAAATATTCTTCGATGGATATTGTATTTGCTTTTTTCATTAGCTATCATGTTTCAAAGGTGACTCGACGACGCTCACATTCAATTAACCCTTTCAACCTGCTACGCTGAGTAATCAGCCGAAAAGCAAACACAACCAGAACAACATTGCGACGCTCCGACTAGAAATGAAAGATAACAATGCGGCACTAAAAACTTCTAATTATATCCGAACAACAACTCAAATGAAACGTGAGTTACAAAACTGGATTCGGTTATCAAAAAATACGCAAAACATGAAACCAAAGAGCAAGTGCCGCCCACTCTCCTGAAGGCTGATGCTGCTGTTTTCTTTGCCACTGACTACAAACTGCTGACTACTGACTACTGACTACAGACTGCTGTTATCACTGCTGCACAAAGCACGTGACAGTTTGAGTTGAGCAGACGCTGCTGCTGCAGTTGGGAATCATTGATAAGAGCTGCTTCCGTGACTGTGAGGCTGCTGCTGCCTGCTGCTGCTGTTTGCTTATGCTTATTAATTGGTATTTCGCTCGTTTCGTGCACATTTGACAAGCTAATTAATTTCGTAATCAATATTGCCAGCAAATACAACAAGTGACAGCTAAATTGAGTCATTACAAGTCAACACAGTGTCAGCTGAATTTGTCGTCCAACAATATTTCGGTTTCTATTCCTACAGCTCAGCTCAGCTCAGCTCATCTGTCGCCATCTGCCTGTGTTGCTGCTTAGCTGGGGCTGACAGTGCGTATGATTGATGGCCAATTCGTATTATCAATGGCTTTTGTCAAGTTTTGCTTAGACAAAACATGCATCAATTTCCTTTTTTTCGTTGTTGTCAGTATTGGGCTGATGTGTGCTAAATGAAATGTTCAGACAAATATTGATTTCAAATGCAATTTTTTTTAGAGTGTGCGTGAAATGTGTGTGAATATATATAATTAACAATTGATTAATACAATTGGCTTGCAAAATGGAAAGCGTTATGATAACATCACAACAATACTGGTGGTAAGGTGGTAAATCGTTAGAAAATTAGATTTTAATTCACATATAATTATTTGTTTGAATGACATATACCTCAATTTTCCATAGATGTATAAAATATCTAAAAATTACAGATTTATTTCAATTTTGATTTTGAAGGTAATAAATTGGAAACTTAAAATATAATGACTATGATAAATATAATAAGGACTTTTAAAGATATAATATTTTAGAGTATTTAAAAAAGCTTTAGATGCGTGGCGTCTTCGACTTCAAACAGTTTTAAATATAAGTTTCCGTAAGTTTTCATTATCAAGCGATCATTTAGTTCTTCTCTAAAAAAAATGAGTGCGAAGCCGTAAACCTGTTCAGACGGGAGTGCCCGACTAGGAGTCCTACATCCATTCATACTTACCTATCAATGTACATATGTACATACAAACATTTTAAGTAAAAGTGAATCTTAAATAGCTTCTGAGTTTATTGTCCGATATTTGTGAGATATTTAGGACATAACATCGGCTATCATGGGTTATCAAACCAAATTGCAAAATGAGTGTTTTTCACTTTTGGGGGATGGAGGAAAGGTATCCAAAAAGTGAAATATTTTGTACATGTGTATGCTATTCGAGACTATACATACTAAATTTGATGCCTTTAGCTCTTAGAACTTTCCAGTTATGGCCAAAAGCTCTGGTCTGAAATCGAAATATGTCGATCATTTTAAACGGGTCAAGCTATCGATAAAATTAAACAAACTTTATCTGTCACGGGACTGTGAGAACTTATATTCCAAAGTCTTTTGTAGTCTTGTGTAGACATATCTAAATCGACTCAACTGTTGATACTGATCAAGAATATATATACTTAATATGGTCGGAGATGCTTCCTTATGCCTCTTACATGCTTTTGCACAAAACCATTATACCCTTTTTACCCATATTTAATCGGTTCAGGGTATAAAAAGATGGAAGTTCTTATAAGCATCCGGCAGAGGCTGACCCTAAAACTAAAATTACACAAGCCCCTGTAGCAAAAGTAGAGCTTCTGCACGCATGTCGAAAAGCACGTACGCCGGAACAGCTGAGAAGCGCCTCTCTCCTCTTCTTTCCCCTCCCCCTGTCACTTTATAACAATGCTTAACGATCGGAGCTTTGTTTGCACCATAAAAGGTCAGTTTTGTGATTCTTTGTCTTCTTACGTTCCTCTCTCGATCTGTTTTGTATTTGTGTTAAGCAGAGTAAAGTTCAGAAAAACATACGATAAACTTTTGTTGGCTTTACTTTGTTGATTGAGAGTGCTAAGTACCAGTAATATCCATTAAGAAAAAAACCACCGATATTTGATGTCATTAAGTCCAGTCGAGATATATTTTTAGAAACTGAGAGAAGTGCTCTCGCTAATTGATTGTAAAATGTGTTAATCAATTGTAAATTTCAATTTATGACTCCACATATCAACAAAGAAATATGCGTTCAAGTATTGCTTATTGAAGATCATATTGATTGAGCTGGCTGAATTGTATTAGTGTTCCTAACTTTATTTGTTTGTTCTCGGAACTATTCCATTTATTCTTTATTGTCATGTTTGATTTCTCATAAACGATCGAAATGTTTGATTCCAAGAACATTTGATTTTGTACAATGTACAAAAGCACCTGAATTTCACTTCGTGTTGCTTTCGGCTATGAGGCGCCATAAAGATAACGACGACTTTGTGATCCATACCTGACCAAAGTATTGCTACCGAATCTTCAAACAAGAGTTAGGGAGGATTTAAAATTAGCAATGCTTTAATACAATTATTAGCGGTCAGCTTAGAATAAGAATCTTACCTAAAATAATTTTATAACTACAAGTTATTATCGTGTAGAATTGCCTTCTTGCTAGAACTAACCGACATACTTAACTAAAGTAATAAGAATAAAGAATAAAATAATAATTTCAATAGCGAAAATTTAGAAGTTAAAAAATCTTTTTTAATATAAGTATTACATAAATAAATCTTTAAATAAAATTATGTGCAAATAACTAAATTAGAGCATAAGTAAACAAGTTCAATTTAAATTGTACTTATCTTTTGTTTAATTTTTAAGAAGCTCACCTAAAATACAACTTTGAAGTAGAGTTCTTTAATAGAATTGTCCCAACTTAGAAATAAAATATTTAGCTAAAAATAATAATTACTCAAAACAGCACTATGTTATTAGAAAGAAGCTTACCTAAGAAAAAACCCACTCACGTCTACTTTAAACCATATATATAATGGTTTGGGAACGTGACAATTCTATGGTAATAAACTTAAAGTAATGCGCGTGCTTCCATTATCCATTATCGCCACGTGCTCCATTGATATGCCTGGGCACTTGGATACATACTGAGTTAATATATCATATGGTGATCTAGCCTAGTTGAAGGACGGAAGGGATAGGGGTAGGATTAAGGGAAGGGAATAGTTAAGTAACGTGTGCATTTTAAAATTGGCGTTTGTTAAACTATACAAATTTGCAGCGATTTGCAAAACAATAGATATTATTAAGAAATTATTTTAAACGTTTTTACAGTGATTTGTCTTTTGTTTTGATTCAATTGTTCTATTGATTTTTATGATTTTCTCATTTATTTTTTGGCACAATTTCGTTTGCTCCTTAAAAATATGTACAATGTGCCAGGTCACGTAGGGCTAGTCAAGATGTTTCCAGTTTGTCACGCAGCGTTGACAACTTGGCGATTCCCGTGCGCAGGTAAGTGCCCCCCACATAACTAACCCCTAATCCAGTCAATTATAATTCCCATCTCACCCACACATGCACACATACCAAAACAATACACACTACATTGGCTAATCAAGTATACGCTAGTTGTACAATATGCTTTATCTAGATACAGATGTTAATATCTCAGTCGTTAATAGCATGTCGCATGGCAATTCTTGAATGTCTATCTGCATGTTGTATCTAACTAGTTAAAGCATGAATTTCCATTACAACATTCTATATATGTATATATATAAACATACATACATATATCTCTAATCTAATTACATTTTATTCCAGCCAAATTGTGTCCATAACTAAGCTCACAATACAAATACAATAACAATCAAGTGCTATATATATAAAAACAAAGGAAAGTAAATCAATAATTGAATCGAATTTATAAAGTTACATAAATAAAAAGCCAGTTGGTTTATGATTATTTATAGATTGCCAGATAATCTTAATGTGCTATGTCTTCATATTAACGAATTGATAATTTATGAGGGCCACAAAACTGTTAACAACAATAAGCACTAAATAAACGGCTGATATTAAAATGATTAAAAGACTAACGGCTGCTAGCTGAAAAGTATATATTTCAACAACAACAACAACAAGATACATTTTGGGATAAGGAAAAGTACAGAGTTGCTCAGATTAGCAAAGATTAGATTAAAGAGCAAATAGCTTCAAATTTTGAGGAGACTTCTGCACAAGTACCAAAAACATACATTATCTGTAAGTGCGTCATATCAATCAGAGTTGCGTTGAAGTTGGCAAATATACAAATATATTTGGTGTGTGCTATTAGAAAACAAAAGTCAAACAGGGTCGACAAAATATAAGGTGCATATATATTTCTCATTCAAGCAAATCTTAAACTTAAAACAAACTTATTACGATTTCACAACAACAAAGTTATAACTCCTATTATTCCAAATCAAATTATACGAATATTACAAACTTATTCTGTCGCATTACGTATACGCATTTGACACTTATAACTAGAGTTTACTTCCGAGACCAATTTGAACTGTCGAAACGTAGTTTTAATTCTCTTGAACTTCTTCAAGTCAATGCCAAAATTGCATGTACTACAGATAGAGATTATCAGTTTCAATGGCTTATATATACATAGATATCAAATACGCACCTATGTAATGCCAGACATTAATTGTGAAGTGCAACTCGACACACATATGTATGTAAGTTATAAATAGTCACAACAGCAACAAGAATATATATACTCTGCTTTCGGTTTGAAGTGCGGTAGTCAGTTGTTGACATTTGTCAGCTGTCGCGTTGGTCGACGGTCTTTGGACGAATAGTGGAATGGTGTCAGTGAGGCAACAACTGCATCCAACCTTCTTCCATATTCCTCGCTTGGCAGCTTGTCATTAGCAAAGTCAAAGGGCTTAACACTATGTGTCTGTCTGTCTGTCTGTCTATGTGTTTGCTTGCCCCTGGGGGCCGAAATATCAACAAAAGCAAACAGTATTGCAACTGATAAGATAGAAGTTTGAGTGCCCGATTTCTAGTAAATAAATAAACATGTCTTGCTACCATTTTCTTCTATTAGTCAGCCTTTGGGTTCATAGATCGAATAGTTAATTTAATAAATGCATATTTCCATTTATTCAGTTTAAAAAGAGTTGCTAACTTGGGCAAACTTCTAATTTTTATAGGGTTTTTATTTAATGTGGCTTTAAGTAAATACAACTAAATTTTGATTCTAATTGTTGAATCTAAGTTTTGTCCATAAGTTTTTTATATCTAGTGATAGCAGTCCTCAATAGCCCTCAAATTTGGTGCCAGCCTAACCAAAGTTATGCGCAAAATAAATACTGACCTCAAAAAACGGAGGTGTATAAATAAATATCATTTATGTTTACAATTTGCACAAAAAAATGTATATACATATGTATGTATAAATATATATTTTTCCATGTGATCGCATTTTCGCTGGAATTGAAACAACTGTTTAAACGAAATTCCTTGCTCATTGTGAACTTAATAAATAAAATAAATAATTTATGTCGCCGTCATAAATTGTCGCAACTTACAAATCAAACACAGTTGTTTCTCTGCCTCGCGTCCAGTTTGGATACTTTTGCTATTACCTTCCAAATGGCAAATTTCCAAATAGCCAATCGAGTTAAGACATCCACAATCCACATTCGAGTAAGTCAAATGGACCTAGGCCTTTATTTGATTTGTCGCACTTTCCAGCTGCGCAATTAATTAATAAATATATGATTAAAAAAAATAAAAAATAAATAGCAAAGCGCAACTCAATGGCAATCGGTATGGAAATTGCGATAAATAATATACATAGAATAAATACAAATACAAAGCGCGACAAATATGAGCTAAGTAATTATTTACTATTTATCTGTTTAACTGTTTAACTGGGAACAAAAGGCTTTTTGCATTTGCTCGAAGCGAAACGAAACGAAAGTCAGCTGCCTCAACGAACGCATAAATACTAGAATTGAATAAATAATTTCATTTTGTTTATCGTTGATATTCAATTACGGTTATCGCAGCTGGTTTCTCTAATTGCTATCGCAGCCCCAAATAAAATTCATTTGACTTAAATTAAACTATTTATGACATTGCTGTAGCAAAGGGAAACACAGTTATCAAAAATCAAAGTATTCAACTAAAAAATAAAAATGCAAAACTCAAGCAAAAGGAATAAGTTATTATTTGACTACAATATTCAAACATGTAAAATAGCAAAAGAAAGAACAAATAGTCTATAGTATTTGTTATTTATCAGACGCCTGATTGAAATTATCTGCTATTTTTAAATTGGCATTCAATTTCATTCTTTCTTATCAATAAGTTAATAAATACTATTAAATGCCCCAACAGAATATCTTCTATACATAATATATGTATGCGGACAGTTTCTAAAAATATCTTTTACTTAGCAGTACAGAAATATTCATGTGTGCAGAGTATTTTGACAGTTATGCTGTATGCAATTTAACAAGCTGTCAATCAGTCAGTTATTCAATTTCTGACACCCGAAACGGACGAAGATTGCTTCCATTTCAACGGATGACAGTCTGCTGAGGCGGAAATTAATATTTTTCAATCAGAATGATACAAGAAAAGTGTTAAGAGAAACCAAACGACATGAGTCGAAAGATAAATAGTTATATGATTTCCGTAACTATTTTCCTTATTATTGTTGCCCGCCAGATTCCTTTATTTATTGAACATCAACCAGCATTTAAATACGTATATTTTACACATGATATGATACGTTATAGGCAAGCGTTATTAATCAGCCCAACATATTAATTTTTTTGTGTAGGAAACTGATTGCTAAACAATATCATACATCGAAGCGGTAGTTCAAATATGTGCACATCGCACTTTATAAGGCGGACTTGGACAAACTTGGTAGCTAGGAAGCACACGCGTCTATAATAAATATGTATATCTATAAAATCAACGTCGTCACCCATCAGGCATCAAAAATTCAGCGACATCGAAATGCTAAGAATATTCTAAAAACAAAAAAACAACTTGAATTTGCACGGCAAATGAATTTTAATGAAACTGAATGCGAATGTGCCAGCAATTGTTTGATTTTCTATACAATTTCGAGGCATTTTGATGCATGCCTCACCGTAGTACAGTGAAAAAGTCAAAAGCGTATAAACTGATTTTGTATGCGATGTGTGTTTCTTGGCTTCTATCGATGACGCAGCAGTTTTATCTAAGCCGACAACGAGTTGATCTGTAAAACGCAAACAATAATAGTACAAACTGCATACACAACAACCAATGTTGCCATACTCTGTTCCCAGTGCGATTAGAGCTGATTAGTTATTATTAGATGGGTTAAAGAGCCGAAAACTATACGATTCAGTGCATAACATTCTAATATGCATACATATGTATACAGTGGCGTAGTTAGATGATTCTAGGGGGAAACTAAAACAAGATATATACTGTGTAACCCTTATCTGAATCCTACCTACGCCACTCTATTATCATATGTTCCAATATAAGAAAACATATGTATACAGTGGCGTAGTTAGATGATTCTAGGGGGAAACTAAAACAAGATATATACTGTGTAGCCCTTATCTGAATCCGACCTACGCCACTCTATTAACATATGTTCATATATACCAAGACAGTAGTGTTATTTTGAAAAAGACAAAGTAATCGACTCGTTTCAACTTTGGGAACAGAGTACACAAGTGGAATGCATTCAATTCTCTCCACTCTCCAAATATCTCAAAGACTCGCCTCATTTGGCTCCGCATAGAAACTGGCGATCGGCTGCTGCGACTGCTGATGTTGTTGCTGTTGTTGCTGTTGTTGCATGTGAAGCTCATTGTAATGCTGCATGCGTTCCGCCACGGATAACTGGCGATAAGTATCGGCCGTATAGTGCGATATGGCAATGCCGGCGCCTTCGATCAGAGCCAGGAGCACTCCGCCCACCAAAGCGCTGCTCAGCATTGATCTGATACCTAAACGGAGTGATAGCAATAGATTTGTCTAATTGGCTCGAATCCAGTTTAATCATATTGTTGTACAGTCGAAAGTCTCCAACTAGAAACAAATTTGCTTATCTTTCGAACATTCCAAGAGTCGAATTTCGAACCAAAAATTTTGATTGACTTTATCCCAATTTTCTATGGCAAACAAATAAATGTTAGTTAATTTTAATTTGTTATGGATTTTGATTTTTTATTTCATTTAGTAGAGAAGTATAATTAAAAGTGAAAGCGAGAGAATAGAGTACGAAAACGAAAAGGAATCTTCGGATGAAAGTATTTATTTAGGCGCACAGAGTGAAAACCCGTAGATGCAAAGGAGAACAAAATTGTATCAGAGAGTTGTGCCGAGAACTCTAAAATGTCTGAATGCGTCTATTGTTTTTCGAAATTGGACAAGTTCGACTGTATTTATGCGTCTATAAGCGTTTACTTACCGCCACGTGCAGCGAGAACGCCGCCAGTTGCCGCTCCGCTGACTATCGAGTTCCAAGGATCCTCCTTGCCGCGACTGTAGACCAGCGAGCAGTCGATGGCGCTGAAGGTGCCGCCCCATACGGCAAAGCTGCCACCCACCAGGCCGGAGCGGGCGCGGATCGCCGAGAGGCCGCCTAGGAAGCGGCGCTGCAGGCCGTGCGGGGCATTGCGGTATCCTTTGATCGCCTGGAAGAGGGCGCCACCCACGGCGCCCATGGTGAAGGCGCCGCCGCAGTCCTCCACAATGCGAAAGGGGCACGGCTCGCGTGTGTACTCCTCCATTGTTGTGAAATGCTCTCGAACAGACTACAAACGATTGTGAACCCTTCGACTTGTACTAGTCAATGCTAGCCTGCTTTGATTGCCGTTATGTTTGACATCGCATATAGGGTATAGCGTCCTCTGATTTAGATTTGATTTCGACTATACACAAATACATACAAATAAAATAATATAAATACTATACTCAAAATCATGAGAAATATTACTTGAAACGAATTAATTCTTAAGTGTATATATAAACTTTCTTACTTGACTTTTACCTTTGTGCAAAAAGGTTACAATTTATAATTTAAAAAATTATTCACCATTTTATTTGTTCAAGCAATTCAGGTTTACGACAAATACCTTAAGAAATTTATTTAGTGTGCATTTAATCGCATTTAATTTAGCCCCAATTCGCAAAAAATTCTATAAAATTCCATACTAAATTCTGAGGACATGTAACAACAACAACATCGGCAACAACATCAACATCAATAAGTAGTAACAGTAGCTCGTGACGTGCAACATGAATCGAAAGCATTTAAAGGTTAAGTCGGCTAGAATAAAAAACTCATTTTCAAATGCGTCGTTGACCATTTTTGGTCAGTTAATCGTTTGTTGATTGCCAGATAAAAACCAAATAACATTACAACAACAAAAATATATAGCAACATACAAATAGTAAACACATAAATAAATAAATTGTTATTAGCTGGTTATGGCCACAATTTAAGCTGGAAAAATTTGTAAGTGATAAAGATCGCAGCAACAAGTTGCTATCGCTTTATAATCGCAATTAATTTAACAACCATTTTGTGCTTTGGCACGTGTTTTTTTTTCTTGTTTGTTTCTATTACAGGAGCAAGTCGCGCAGTGTTGATCATGGCCTTGCGGCGCCTTTCGATTTGGATTCGTTGCGCTCGAAAGTTGAGCAGCGCTTTGAGAGCGTCGACAAATTGTCAAGTGAGTATATTTTTAATAGAATTGAAATTTTAAAAATCGCGCGCGATACGCGGACGCCAACGCCATCTATCGCTTTTGCGCGCTTAGCTTGACTCACACAAAGTTGGCTGCGCATTGCATGCTGTAATCTTGCTGCTGTTAACTAACAGCGTGCACAACTGTTATCACTATTAGTGATAACCATCCAAATAAGTGGCTAGACTTTGGTATTAGTTCTTGGTTAACTGTTAAATAGTATAATTTACAAATAAGTTATTATTTCGCTCGTTCGCCTGATCCATTTGAAATTTAACTGCTGCTAGCTGAGCTAACATGGTCGCATTCAACAGCAAGCAAAACAGCTGTTCTGTTATTGCGGTTGTGTGCACAAGAAAATATATTTTGGCGGGATAACGGTTCTTGTAGCAGTTTAATACCCCGAAAAACAAATTTTACGTTTCGACAGACTGTAAAAAAAGTAACAGTATTAATACAAGTATTTTTTCTGTGACTAGGCTAGGCGAAGTCGGTTTAATTAAAAAAGGGTTGTTGCCTAACCGAAAATAATTTGACGTTTAATAAACTTCAAATTATCCAATCAATCACTTTTTAACTATTTGTGTCTCAGGCACGAGTATTAACGGTATCTAGCAACAGTTACTGAGTCATCAAATACGCTCAAAGTTGCGGCACGTTGATAAAACTGAGCCCTACACAATAACGTTATTATCAAATTTGAACACACACACACACACACACAGGCGTACTAAACGATATCCACCATATTTGTTTACTTCAAATTTGCCGGCGTCCGCTCTGCAGTCGGTTTTTTTTCCACGCGAAAACGGTCAAGTCGGCAAAAAAGAATTTTGTTGTCTGCAGCGTCTTTTGCTGCTGTCAACGGAGATGTTGCTGTTGTTGTTTTAAAAATTCTGCTGGCTGAAGCTTAGACGAAAGCGAAGCCAAAAGAAAACAAGCGAAGGACGTGCGATAAAGTGTGTAAAGCGTGTTTCATTTTTCTTTTTGTTGTTATTGATTCCGTTCTCTTTTACATTCGCGACGCGCAATTCGTAAATAAACGGCCGCACATTGAGTATTAAATAATAAATAAACAGAATGATGGAAATTATTGAGATCTATGTGAAGCCAGCAACAACGTCACAAATGGCCGCCAACGAATTTGTTGTCATCTATTTGTGTCGCCAGATCGCGCAAGCTGCCCAGGATGCGTCCACAAAGGACGTCACCTACTCGCGCCTTCGTCCCGACAAGGCACAGTTTGTGCTGTTCGATCAGCTACCCAAGCCACCGAAAAGTAAGCGTGGTTCACGCACTTGTTTGGCAAGTGTACGACTACAGAATACCCTGTACCAGTCACAAACTTCTACAATAGAGATACGCACAAATGGCACATGTTGTACAGTTGTACCAAAAGTGGTACCTTAATTATTCGTTGGTACATTGGGTCACTTTTACAAAAAGAGAATTTAATATTAAAATATTTTATTGAAGTATTTTTGCAAGTATAAAATAATAAAAAAAAACTATATATAAAATTATATTAAAATAACACTTATAAACATTAGAAAAGCCTTGTGAAGCTTAAAACTTAAATATACAATTTTTGCATATGAAAAAACGATTTAAGTGAAATGAAGTATAAAAACAAATAATCTGTTTTCGGGTAAACTTTTTTCTTTTATAAGTAAAATCCAATGTAGAAAGGTCCAAATTTTGGTACACTTTATTTTTAATATATTATGCACAACAGCAAGCAAGCAGTGCATTTTCGGCAAAAATTGTCGTTTAAATAACAATGTGCAAATAATTGAAACATACTTGTTCTGTCTGTATAACTAAATATCACTTATAATATTTAAGTTTGAAGTGATTAACCTTAAATAAGTGGGCTTCACAGATTGCCTGCCTCTTGTGTGAATCAACTTGTACCAAAAATGTACCATTTAAATCTACCATGTACTTAATAATGTACACATGCATAAATATTGTTGCGATGTTTTGGCACAACATTTCAATAAAAACAATTTATATAACAATATAAAGACGACCCAAGTGTACCAGAAGTAGATGTTGAAGATGGAGCATTTATATGCGATACATAAAACACATGCATTACACTACACTACATAACATAAAATTGCATTACACTATTTAACTGACAGTACATAATCCAAACATGTTAATTAAAAGGCGACGTTTTCTTAATTCACAGAGCAAAAGTCTTCATTGCCCACCATACCCACCATTTCCTACACTGTGGGAAATCGCGACACACTGACCTCAGTGGCGGCCCGTTTCGATACGACACCATCGGAGCTTACGCATTTGAATCGGCTGAACAGCTCTTTCATATATCCGGGCCAGCAGCTGCTGGTGCCAGATAAGAGTGCCAAAGATGATGCCTCGACCAGTTCGTCTGGCACGATTGAAGGCGGAGGGGGCGGCGGCGGCGGCAGTATCTCCGGCAAGTCCAGTCCCATTGAGCGCAAGTTGTCTAGCGACGAGAGCAAGCAGGAGAAAGGTAAGCGACGCTGCTGGAAATGGTGCAATTGGTGCGATGATATTGAAGATAACTCTTTGCTAACCCATTTAAGCTTTTTCAAAAACAACGCTACTCACAATTCAAATTGCTTGCGCGATGGTTGGCAACGCTGTGTAGTGCCGCTTTGCAACACTTGCCCAGTTTGTTACGCAGCCCTGTGCCAACAGCTGTTGCAGCTGTGCAGCCCTTGCTTCGCAAGAGAGTTCGTGACAGTTGCGCTGTTGTATTTGTTTTTGTGTGGCAAAGATAAAACGAAGAACTTCTGAATAATACTTTTAAGCCACGCACGTTGCAAAACTGAAGTGCAAGCAAGTGTTGTAAAGAGCACGGACACGCGTTAGCCTCAGCCTCAGCCTCAACATGCACACGGCTGTCTTTTGGCGTAACGGAGGTCACTCACAAAAATTCATATTTGCTATTGTTTTGTTGTTGCTGCTGGTGCTCTTGCTGTTGTTGTTTTTATATTTGGGATACATTAAAAGTGCTAATTGCGGTCGGCTGTCAAAAAAGTGGCCTTGAGTGCCTGCTGCAAAACTTGCAGCGCATTTACCCAAGCTATTTACTGTCACATGGCGCGCATTTATAGAGATTTACTTTTAAACTAAATATCACATAAATCAATTTGGGCCCCAGCGCACTCGCTATCTTATCAGCCAGATAATAATCATAGCGCGTGTTTCGCAACTGGCTCACAAGATATACTTAACACCAAATACTATATGCATATACAAGTCGTATACTCACGTGGAGTCCTTGCCTTACAGATATACTCGAGGGCCTGCGCCCAGGCTCACCCAAGCCGGGGCACATTGAGCGCGTCGTGGGCAGCAGCGGCGCAAGGAACAGCCAGGCGGAGGAGCAGGCGGACAGGAGCGACGATCCGGTGATCACGCAGCGTTTCCTCAAGATCAATGTGCGCCACATCACCGACGGCCAGGGCGTCGTTGGCGGCGTCCTTTTGGTCACTCGCAATGCCGTCATGTTCGATCCGAACGTCAGCGATCCGCTGGTCATCGAGCACGGCCCCGAGAGCTACGGCGTCATTGCGCCCATGGATCTGGTCGTGAACGCAGCCATTTTCCACGATATTGCGCACATGCGGGTCGCCGGTGGCGCCGGACCAAGTGTGGCCGCTGCCTCGGCAAACGCCGGCATCGATGCCGAGAAGCCGGAGATATATTACCCCAAACCAGTATTAGTTGAGGAAGACTCCAAGGAACTGTCCGAGCAGCAGGCCGATTTGGAAGCCAACAAGCAGCGCTTGGAGGGTATGTTCGAGTCGAACGCACTATGAATAACAAATATGCATAAGGTTTTTTTATCAGTCTCACTTGGCATCTGAGACAGTAAGTTGTCTCTTAAATATTGCTACTAGATATGTGAATGTTGCTCTAATATCCTAGAATCCTTATTAGGACATAAGTTCAATACACGAAATTGGAAAAAAAGATATATTTAAGGGCACAAAGTAATATCAATTTTATATCTAGTAGAGAATTTTTATAAAGCTAGATTTTCTATTTTTTGTCTTCATTTATATTTATCATTTATAAAGAACTAATGGCGTTTATTGTTAGGTAATTTTGTTTTTATTAATCTTGCATTCAAAATACCCCAGAAGATTATGAATACATTTATAAATTGGATCTTTCCTAATTTTAAAATTTTTTTTGCTATTTCTCGAAATATAGTGTTGCCCAAGAAACCAATCTTGAAATTGGTCTTTCCTTGTATTCTTATTGGAGTCAGAGGAATGCTTAAGAGCCATTTATTCGAAATATATTGAAAATAATTTAAACATATTTTATAATTGCAGCCGAAATTGGTTCACTGGAGATCACCGATGACCAGGAGTCACTTTGTTCCAGCACTGGTCGCGAGGGCGATGCCTTTCCCAAGGCCTTTGATCGTGAACTTGTCGAGGTGAGCACAAAACAAAAACTTCAATATTTATTCAGTTGCTAATTGTGTTTCTCCACCCTCCAAGGATACATCAACGGATGCCAAAGATAGCGCTAAGACTGACGCTCACGATGACGACGAGGATAAGAAAACGCTGGGCCTGACAAACACACGCAGCACGCTGGAAGAGCGACGCAAGAGTCTATTGGATCATCACTGGGCCATTCCGAGCAAAGATCGGTTAGTGCTTAAACAGATGTGTCTTGTCGAGAGTATTTTCACGAATTGTAAAAGACATCAGAAAGGATACATATTGAGTTAATAGTGCCTTGTCCGAATGTATTATTGTAAGCGAACTAGTCCTTCAGTTGTTTCTTTAATCTAGTTTTGCAAATGTAAAGTAATAGGTGTATATAATACATATATCAAATTAACTACAATATTCAGTTAAAGTATGTTAGAAGTGTTTGTTCAGCTCAACTTTTACAACTGTTATGCATCCCACATTTTGACAAATAGGATCTACTTTTTCTAATAATTTAGAAATTTGAATGCCTTAGGTTTTTTAATATACCCCTGTTTTCTATATTAATTGTTATTGTCCTTCGAACAGAAAAGTTAAGACAAACCCATATAGCTATGTTCTTTAAAGATATATTTACCAAACTAAGTAATCAGATTTTGTTTCTAACATTTGTTCAAAATCTTATCAATGAAACATCTTTATCATAAAGGTTAACCATTTGTTTATAGAGACATCTCAACAAAACGTACCAACTATAAGCTCTTTTTACCATTACATTTAGGTTCTTAACCCAAATTAAAAACATTACATTTATTATTTATTGTTAATAATTATTTGTTCCACCTTTATTTTTGTGTTTTTACTTTCATATTTCAAACCGCAACGTACACAAAAACAAAAACACACACATACCCATATATGTAAAATGTGCTTTAAACCACACACACACGCAAAACACACACACACACGACCCACACTCTTGTAATTGTAACTGTAAATACCAACTCACTGCACACGCCAAAATACTCAGCTATTGTTTGTCTAATTCCCGAAGATCATCGGAAGACGAGGCCGACAACGAATCCAACATAACCGTCGACAGTGGCGCTCGCGTCCACGAACCACAATCAACAACCAGTTCGATGAGCGGTAAAACAGGTGTCGCTGCCTCCGGTTCCACTGCTGGTGCTGCTGCTGGTCCTGGTCCTGGTCCAGCAGCAGGAGCAGGCGCTGCTGGAGGCATGCTGCCACCGTCGGGCATCGATGCGGAGCATCTAGAGCAGCTGTCGAAGCAGTCGTGCTACGACTCGGGTATCGACATACGCGAGCCCATACCCACACTACAACCGATACCAAAGAAGACCGTCTACAGCGACGCTGACATCGTGC
The DNA here is from genome assembly GCA_035042425.1 of Drosophila flavopinicola. NCBI lineage: Eukaryota > Metazoa > Arthropoda > Insecta > Diptera > Drosophilidae > Drosophila > Drosophila flavopinicola. The sequence goes on along the minus strand of JAWNLL010000471.1, from coordinate 269,095 downwards.
TCAGCTCCGACTGGGTGCCACCGAGGACAATTGTGCCCACGCACTTCAGCGAGTCGCCGCCACGCAGCACCATCCTCGGCCAGAGCCTCGACGCCGGAGGCGCACGCAAGAAAACCTCCAGCGTCAGTTTCAGCGTCGACGACGAGGCAGCTCAGCAGGCACAGGCAGTCGCAGCGGCAGCTGCGTCCAGTGCTGACAAGCAGACGGACAAGAAGAACAAGGTGAGAGAAGCAACAGTTTTCTTACTCAGAATCGCAACTATCCAATTAATATAAACACATATATAAATACCTTTTCGAAAGTATCGTAATGATTTCTATCGAAAAATATCGGATTGTTTTGGAAAATGCTTCGTACCTAAAAGTGGTGAAGAACAGGAGATAAGAAACAAATATAGTCATATTTTTCATTTTGTATTTAAGTCAATGCCATATGGCATTAAAACTGAACTATTTCGGTATATACTTTAACACAAGCTACTATATTTATTGTGTATATACTATTTTTATATTCTTCGAAGAAAATATAATATTCACTGTGTGCTGCAGTGAGTAATGCATAGAAGGAAATGTTGGAGACCTCCAAAGGTTACCTCCAGTATGCTTAGAATGACAAAACAAATTGATGTAGTCATGTCCGTCTGTCTGTATGTATGCAAACTAGTCCCTCAGTTTTTGAGCTATCGCGATGAAACTTTGCACAGAGACTTATTATTCAAATGGGCAACACATTGGGCGAAGCCGTCCGGATCGGACCACTATATCTTCTAACTGCCATACAACTCGATGTCGGGTTTGACCATATGTCCAATCTTTTCAAAGTTATCGCCTTCAATTTCCTTGTACACTGGAACATCCTTATAATTCATCAATGTTTAAAATTTCAAAATGATTTAGTCATAAATAGCGAAGATATGCGTCATTAAATATTTTCAAGAACAGGTGTAAACGATCAAACAAAGCCAAGCGCAAGTAAGTTTTTAACAGACTGCTCTTTAAGTGAGTTTGTCATCGATCATCAAAACGGTGGCGTAATTGGTAAAGTGATTTTTTTTCAAATTCATGTTTTCAAATATAAAATAATTGTAATCAAAAGATAAATTCATGTGATACCAATGTCATAGAACATATAAAATTTAGGTGGTAGAGTAAAATTGCCCAAAGGTTCGAAAAGATTATAAGATCTTCGGCACGCCGAAGATAATCCTTCCCCACTTGTATTTATTAATTTCATATGGTTTTAGATAACTTGTATACCGAATAGTGTTGGAGTGTGTTTCCTGAAAATATCAAGTTTCTTAAAGCAAAGTGTTTTAGATTTAAGGCTTCTTTCTAAATGATTTCGACACAATAAAAATTAAAATATATTTGTTGATTTCATAAAAATGCTTGCAATAGGGCTTAGATGATAATTATTGTAATTTCATAGATAATTACAATTGCCAGAATTCACTTTTATCACGGCTATTTGATTTGATTACACAATATTTGTTATTGTTTTGCAGATGCTTAAACGTCTGTCATATCCATTGACCTGGGTGGAGGGCCTCACAGGCGAGGGCGGAGCACCGCCGGCAGCTGGCGGCAGCCTGAACAAGTCATCGGACACGGATTCGGCGCCCAATACGGGCGACTCCAATCAGAGTGTATTTTCGAAAGTATTCTCAAGGTGCGCTAACAAATCTGAGCTGAAAGCTGATCGACTTATTAACTGCTATATAATTGGTGACACAAATTTGTTTATTTCGTTGAAAAAAAAAAAACTGAAATATGCTTACCTTCGGTTAATGCGGATCGGCTGCTTTTGCAAAACACACATTTTTAACTTATGCTTTTCACACTCATACACACCCACACACACCCACACACGTACACACAACAATTGTACACATTGTAAACGTTATGAATATGGTACCCAAAACAAAACCAAAACCAAAATCAAATACTCAGCTCACCCATCACTCTGGTCTCAGAGCTGGGCGGCAATCTATTTTCGAAAACACCGTCCGAAGAATCTGGTGGGTCGCCAGTGCCGCCATTAACTCCACATTCGACACATTCCGAGGGTCACATGACCTATGGGTAAGGACGGATTTGGATGCTGTACGCTCTGATCATCATGTTGCTGTTGTCGTTGTAGTGTTGTTGTGTAAACTCATTCAGCGAAAGTACATCCCTTTTGTAGTTCAGTTCACACTTTTGTTCCATCTGCTAATTTTTGTTCAATTCTCAAAATCATCCTAGTCAAAGTTTCGTTTTGAAGCATACTCAATACTCTTCGCACTTGTTATGTATTGTATTATGTGAATTGTGAATTCATCAGCTTGGATAAGCCCTATTCTGCACTACTAATATCTAGCCCACTTGGCACCCACAGGCGCTCCTCGATTGGCACCTTTATACGGCCGCACTCCTCGGAGGGCACCTCGTCGAGCACGAAGCTGAAGGAGGCCAAGCAGCAAGCGCCCAAACTGGACTATCGCTCCATGGTCTCAATGGATGACAAGCCGGAATTGTTTATTAGCGTGGACAGTAAGTAGTTCCTATCATTTGTACATATGCGGTTACGCACGTGACGTGCGACTGTCACGTGCGTAACAGAACAGCATCTGAACAGAAACAGAATGTTTTCAAATTTATTTCGATTAACTTAATACCATTTAGTGGCAATATTTTGAGTGCAAAAGCTTACAGTATAGTAATAAAGTATATAGCAGATAATAATGGACACGCGACCTACAAAAATATAGAAATGCGAAAATGCCTTAAAACTAAATACAACAATTATGTGAGCAGAATTAAAATAATAACTGAGTTGCTGTTAAATTGTTCAATATAATAATTGGTCAATTGCTTATTGTATTTAAGGAGTGTATATGAAATAATACGAATCATACAAGAAGCCCATCTCACTTTCTAATATATATATTTATTTCAATCGACTGTTTTCTTGCTTGAATACAAATAAATTGATTATATTGATTAAACTTACCAAATGTGTGAAATTGAAAAATACATAAATAAATTTGAATATAGACAATTGAGACAAGACTTAAATTATAAGTATATATATTTTTTTGATAAGCTATCAGATGCGCACTTTACTATATACATATGTATGTATCTTTAATGAACAGCCCTTCTAAGATTATTGCTTTCGTTTTGCTTGCAGAGCTTATACCGCGTCCCGCCCGAGCCAGTTCTGACCCACCTTTGTATTTCCGCCTGCGCATGGGCAAACCCATTGGCAAGGCAATACCGCAGGGCACCACAGTCATGTCCTATGGCAAGAACAAGCTGCGCGCCGAGTATTGGTTCAGTGTGCCCAAAAATCGGTGAGTACTAGTTGCTGAACTGTGATGGTGAACGAAAGTAAACGAATGAACGCCCTCTTTTCTGTTTTGTTAGCGTTGATGAGCTCTATCGTTTCATAAACACCTGGGTTAAGCACCTGTACGGTGAGCTGGACGAAGAGCAAATAAAGGCGCGCGGCTTTGAGCTGATCCAAGAGGACACCGAGTGGACGAAGAGTGGCACCACCAAGTCCGGTGGCTACAGCGAAAGCCAGGATGGCGAGGAAATCGGCGATCTCACCCGCGAATCTTGGGAGGTGAGTTCCATTTGTATATATCTATATTGTCTTCAACGCTGCAGAGATCGCGTTATGCGTCTTTTCATATACATATTATACATATATATATTTATATATATAAATATATAATTTTTAACCTATTACTCTTTTATATGCGCTGAGTTTTTCTATCGAATTTTTTCTACCAAGTATACTTATAAATAAAAAGCATTCTCAAAATTTCAAATCCAAAACAAAATAAAAAATATATACAATTATTTTAGGATATGCCTCCAAATTGTTGCAAAAAATAACATTTAATATATCTCTTGTATACTTTTTCTTACATTTATTGTACACGCGTTTTCATCCTTCTGTTTCTTATTGTGTCTCTTTTGTGTTTCAAATTGAATTTGTTTATAAACCAAACACAAAATCTGCCTATGAAATCTATGAAATGGTCGCACAAATCGAATCGAATCGAAAACTAAAACTAAAACAAACCGAAAACTGAAACAATTATTGTGATAAATCTCTATACGACAGCTTCTAAAGGCGCCCTTCGCCAAGACCTACAAGATCATAAAAACGGCTTCGCATGCCGCATCGCATGATTTGGAATTGTTGGGCGGCGAGGTTAGGACTTAAAACCTTTTAATACGAACTCAATATTCTTCCACCTAAGCTAAACTGTGTCGTTAAAGCACACAACTAAAAACGATACCAAAAACACCCCACCTTTAAAACTTATGTGAAAACTATGTACTTGTGTATTCCTTTTAACTCAAGAACAATTGATTTTTGTTCTTCTTCCCTTTACGTTCTTATTTGTTGGCTCGCTCGTTCTTTGGTTTTGTAGTTACCCCAGTTACACTTTATGCATAATGTTTTATGGCTTATGGTTTTCTTCGTCTATTTTTATTATGTAACCATTTCTTGGCACACTTTTAAGCACTGTTCTATGTGTGAGTGTTTGTGAGGCACACGAAACTAAAATCTTAAGCATTAAAAGCAAAACATAAAATTTTTATATTTCTTTTTGATGTATATGGCACTGGTTGTTTCATTAGTTCATTTACCATTGGCTCATCCCACAGCGAGCATTAAAACTCATTCTTTGGTGTTTCTTTTTTGTTTGTTTTTTGTATGCAACATACTTTTTATATTGGCAACATCTGTAGTTTCATTCTAAAATTATTGCGATTCAAACATTTTCATTGATTTCACATAAGTGAAAAGAATACAAAACATTTGGGACCTTACAATTAATTCGAAATCAATATAAAATAAGTACACTAACAATCAAATCAAGAACTGCGAACTCAAATTGTTTTCAATAAATTCGAATATTCATAGTCTCGTAAAATCGGCTTTATTTAAGCTGAGCATTAAAGGATTACAGGATAAAATCAAACACTGCATAACTTAAATACTAAAGCATTGAATTGTTTATTTCGTTTTGTATACTTACATTTATTAAATTTTAGCTCGAGTCATCTTGACTGCACTTTTTGGGCTTCTATAAACCAAATTGCTGCAATCATTGAAAAAAGGTTTTCTCAACTCTCATTGCAATAATAAAAACCAGGCTGGCATAACAATCATGATTATATATATATATTGATATCACTTGCATATCTCGCCATATATTCTTCATGTAGCAAAACAAATCAAATTGATATAACAATTATCACCTGTATAATTAAATTTCCACGTATTTAATCGACTTCGTCGTGGTCAAATAGGGTCTTTAAAAAAGTTGTTATATATACACACACATACATTTATACTCTATGCCAGTTTATTTTTAATAGTCTGCATACCAGATTTTGATTCATTCGACAATTAGCGCTTTTCAAACAATTTCGCAATATTTGTTGGACACGTTTTTCTCACCCAAAAAGCGTGCCTATGGATATATGCACATACGTACAAGCGTCGTATGAGTAATTTATTCCGTCTGGCGAGCCACTTGGATTGGATTGTGAATTGCCAAAATTATGATTATGACTAGGAGCAATCTTTCGCATAAGTCTCAACAGCCTGTTAATCAATTGCCCCTAACTGATTGTCTGTTATCATCTGTACGACTAGCATTTCCCACAACAGCTGTAAATGTGGCGGAATCGCAACAAATTGTTTCCTCATTAGCGAAAGCATCAAAACATGCACTGAATATGCATATACATATACATATATGTATATGTATATATAGTATGAAGATAACCTATACAATGCAAGCCGGCATAAGCCTAACAGCAACTCAACTCAACTCAAGAGGTTATCAAACCAAGTATAAATAGCTTTCGGTTGAATTCTGTTTCAGTTTTCCTTATTCGAATATAATATGTAATATGTAACTAATCGAAATTTGCGCTAATCATTTGCCGTCTATACATCCTTTTATTTAATGAGATTGTGCAATCGTTTACCGTTTGATGGAACGCATCAACCTTACTTTTTCACGTGTAGGGCATTCAACAGTTGAGGCCTTCCGAATTGCGTAATTGATTTTTGTGCTCTTATCGTTGACAGCGCTCAAAAATAAATCCCAGCATATGGGTCAAGCGGGAACATATAAAATTGTGTTGGGGCTTGTAATATATACATGGGTTAACTGACCAGAGAATATGCATAAATAAGGTTGACCTGCGCTTATATTAATTGGTTAAATATAAACGAGAAAACAAGTTCTACATTAAGAGAATAGTTGTAGTCGACTTGACAAAATTAAACGTTTTGGTTTTAGTAGTTAATGACTTAAATGTATTATATTTGTAATTAAATTATTTTGTAAACTCTAAATATATTACAAAAATATAAATTAGATAAATGGCGTTGCATTTAAAGAGATTTTTCAATTTCAAGACATGTTTTCACATCTGAATAATCATAGTTTTAGAGAGATTAAAAGATTAGAAGAAATAACCAAACGAGTTTCTCATAATCAAGCGGGAGTGAAACCCGTTTAATAGGCACACTTTGAAAATGAATTCTAATAAAACATCACGTATGCAGGTAATTTAAAAGGGGCAGCTAAAAATCAAATCATATACGAATACATACATTCGTTTTAAATAAATAAGTAGTGTAGTCGCATATTGCTGGTATGTGTTGAGTGTGTGTAAAGTGGACAAGCTTTTTGTTGCTCTCAATGCAGCATCAGCAACCGGTTCCGTTTTGTTCAATTTTCTGTTGATGTTGATGTTTTGTTCAATTTTCTGTTGATGTTGATGTTGATGTGGTTTCATTCCGGACGGAATTGAGAGTGTGCCTAACATAACTGCCTTAATGCCTCTTTCATTCAACAAAAGGAAATTTGCATATAAAGAACGGCTTGAGGATGAGTCCAAACAAAAAGAAACAATGGTGCTGCTGGAGTTGATCTTGAACATGATCGAGATAAATTTATTTTTTATTTATTTTATTTATTGTCGACTACTGACAGTCGACACAAAAGAATTTATATAAAATTATAAAACATTTTAATGTATATACAAAATTTTCAAAAATTTAAAATAGTAAATATATTAAATTAAAGATATAAAGTTAAAATTACGTTAGGTTCTGGGGATATCAATAGCAAAATTAAATCATTGGTCCAACATTTGTTGCAAGGATTGGGAAAACCCAGAAAAACCCAATCAAACCAAAAATCAATAGAAATTTAAATAAATAAATTTAAATATATGCATAAATACCCATATATGATGTATGTAAGTACATCTTATTCGAATTTCCAACATATTATACAAAGTAAACAAACGGGCTTAAATGAATAACGTTTTATTTAATTACATAGCTCTTGTCATTTAGCCGGTTATTGTTCAACATCGGTACTTTCATCATCGAGTCTATTTGATTTAGTTGTTTAGTTGTTTGTATGTCACATCCGGTTTTTCAGTTCGCTTTCAGTTGCCTCCGATTGCAGGCAGTTCTTTAGCTTTGCCTAATTTTCCGATTTGCCCATTTGCCACGCCCCCCACGTGTGCAGCAAAGTCCCAGTAAAGACCCAGTTTGTTGTTTTTATTTACTGTCATTAATTGCCAAGTGTTTTATACATGGCATATACATACATATGTATGTATACATGTGCATGTGTATATGCTACTATAACGCGTTCTGTACTTGTACAATCAATTAGTTTCAATGAATTCTTACGGCATCCAAACAAAGTCGCGACGTCTGTGAACAATTGATGAAAGTGCGATTCCCAGTTGAAAATTTAGCGTCGCTTTGAGTACCCAAATATTTGCATATTGCAGTATCAACAAAAAGTTCTTGCACTTTTTGGATTCTGATCAGCGAAATATTTTAGCATTTAAAAGCACACACATTTTTAAAACAATCCCGAATCCGTATCGGAATTGTATAAATAAATACACACACACATACCTCATTTTTGTTTTAACGACTTCTGAATCTGGTCACAAGGTGTGGATAAGGTGTGGCTGACACTCTTCAAAAAGCCATAACAGGCAAAATAAGATCAGCTGAAATCTTGTTCACCAGCGCCGAGATTATTTTCAGCATGCCAATTTAAATATGCAAGTTCAATCTAATATTTTGAGATGGTTTGATGATGTGCAACAGCTGGACTTATGTTCTGTTGGAATCACAGCTGATTTCCTGGCCTTCTTTATCAGCTCTGCAACAGAGTTCCTGGACTTGTCCATTGATTGAATATGTACATATGTTTATATTAAATACAAATATGTACACAAGATGTATGCAAACATGTTTCTACTCTTTTTTCTAGAAGTTCTACTCTCTCTCTCTCTCTACTTGTGCAACTTATATTTTTGCACATACTATCGTATTTACAAGAAAATTAGTTTTATTTTTGGTAAGATCTTAGTAGCATGAACTCAATATTCAACTTTAAAGTCTTCGCAAAATCAAACATTATTTAAACTGTAAGAAATAATACGGATTTATAATATTAAACATTTTGAAAGCGACACAAAAAATTAAAAAATTATAATTAATTTCATTTATTTTTCTTTAATTGTCAAGGAACACCAGAACATTTAATGATTGTCTTTATAGACAGATCTTAAATAAAAATAAATAAAAATAAATAATAAAAAAATTGATTTTTCTCTTATTGACAATTTAAATAAGCTGTCAAAAGGTTCAAGTCAAACCCGCATACATTGCCTTTAGTGTTGGCATATAAGAAATACTATGAATACTATTTTGGTCATGTTTTGTTCTTTCTAGAATTATGCACATTACGCTTTCAAAAGCAAATCTACTAACGTATGCACATAATAAAAAGTTCATAGTTCTTTAGCAACCAGTTTTTGCTTTGCGTGTATTCTGAGCACTCTCTTTTCGCTGCAATTCTAATTGAAATGCAGAGCACAACAAATTCGTTGTTGTTGGTGCGTGGACGGCATAGAGCAAAAGAGCAAAGCAAAACAAAATAAAACAAAACAAAAGCTCAAAGCTGCACACTCGCTGCATAGTAGCTGAAAAAAAAGGCGGCTTAGGCTAGACGGCGTACACTGGCGTCCAAAATATGGTGCCACATTGCAAGTGTAAGCTGCTGCTGCTGCTGCTAGAGTAGTTATCAGTGAGCATCGCTGCTGTTGAGCCACGCTTGCTTATTGTTGTTGCTGGCAGAGTGACAGCGACGACGCACCAGCGACAACAGCAGCAACAGCGGCTTCGACCGTTGCTTGGGCTTGTTAGTGGGCTGTTTCTGTTTCTGTTTTAGTTTTCGCAACACATTCAAGCCGCACAGTCGTCGTCGTCGTCGTCGTTGCCATCGCCATCGCTATCGTCATCGCCATCGGAATCGCAATCGCCGTCGGCGTCCGTCGCTGTCATCGTCTCCGATCAGAGCGTTGTTTCTTCTGTGTGCATAAATATTCAAATTCAAATACGAATTTCAAATACATGTGAAAAAGTGTTAAATTCTGATTATGTGTAGTTTCAATGTGACTGCATTATTATTTGTATTATTGGCGTCGGCTGCATAAGTATATATGTATGTATATGCAAATCAACATACATAAGTGTATAAGAAATATTTATATATATTTCAATTTCCACATATGTACATACATATGTATGTATGTAGCTCATTGTTGGTGATATTATTACGCTCTCTTGGCCTGAGGCTGCCGCTGCTGCCAATCAAAGAGCGTATCCGAAATTAGCAACGCCTGCGCAACAAGAAGCCGAAGACGAAGACGACGGAAAACAGATATTCAGATAAACGAAGAATGAACGAAACCAAAATGATGGCCAAGCCAATCAAATTCTCAAAAATAGCCAAATATATTAGGAAAAAGGTAAATAGAAAACAATTACAAAGACCGAGAAAGAACGCAAACGTTCATTTAGTTGAATATTGCGCAGCGTGTTGCGCAAAGCACATTTCTCAATTTTTGTATATTTTTACTCGCGCTGATTTGTTTTTGTAAGGGAAAGTTTGGCAAAAATACAAAGATAAATGAAAAAACGTTTATACAATTTAAGCAAAAACATACAAGTTAAATGCACGGCATTTTGTAATCGTCACGCGTTTCGCAAAAACAAAGACATATTTATATATTCAATGCCTTGGCCATAAATGGCGATACAAAAACAAAAAACAAGTGTCCATATTGAATAGTGCAAAACCTGGCAAATTCCAAATACCATCGATAAGGTTTGCCCCCTTTGAATGCAAATTTATTTGCACCATGTCCGACAGCAACAGCAACAACAACAGCAACAACAATGTAAATGTTATTTTAAACAAAACGATGAGCTATAATTAGTGCCTTATAAAAGATCGGGCAATGCTCGCTGCCATAAGTTGTCTTATTGCCCAATTAAATGCTGCCCATTGCCCACTGCGCATTGCAAATGCGAAATTGCTTTCAATTGGCTTTATAGCGCTGTAATATCCCCATCAACTGTAATACACTTGAGCTCCGAGCTCAGGGTCTTTAAAGTGATATATATTCTATCTATATATGAAAGCTTTTCATTTGCATTTATGCAATCGGTTCTTAAAAATATGTTAAAACTTAGACATTTTTTTGATTAAACTGCACACTGTAAATACTATTCGAAAGTAAGTTGCAAACTTATTTAAATAGTTAGCTTAAGATGCAAAACTCGTGACTGATTCGGCAAGCTTTTGTTTTACACTACCAAAGAAAATCAAATTACAAAAGCAATTAATTCTCCAGGTAGTCAGCAAAATTGCCATTGTCTTCTTTGTTTACCAAAGCTCTTGTTACCCTTGAAAATATGTAAGTGTATATTATTGAAGAAAGTTGCTCTACATTTTGGCAAATGTTTTCTCTTCATTTCAATCACTTTCCACTTGTTTAAAATGTTATCTTCGTTATCATATCTCAATCGGAGAGATGCAAAGTATTTTATAAAATTTCAATGTGTGTTGGGTGAAACTTGCCTTCGAAATGAAAAAAAGAAATATAAATTTGTGAAATCGGGTATACACGACTAAAGCATACACTCTAAATTGAACTAAAAATCTGGGATAACAAAAAAACTTTAGAAAAATGCAATAAACAGTATCTTTTTTATTATTAAACGTAATTTTACGAATCTCTTAGCATTGTAGTAAAGTTTTTGGAAATTGAAAATTTTATAAAAATATATATTTTTGAAAAATTTTTAACAGTATTAATTTTTATTATCCATGAGTGATTTTTAATAATGGCCTTTAAATCGAAAGTGAATTGTAATACATATTTCTGAGTTTTATAAATATAAATTTCATATATTATAAATGCTCAAAAAAAAAATATAATTTCAAAATTATTTTTAAAAATAAAAATCCAAATTATTACAAATGATTTTTATAATTATTACTTCATTGCTCATAGCTGTATTGATGATATTTTCGATGTCAACTTGTAAATAATGTAGGCAATCAGCAAGTCGATTAACTCTTCTGGTCTACATAGCTCCATAAATTAGGCCATTTTATTGTCATAACTAGAGGCTTCGGTAGATCTCTCATCATTAAGAGCTGGACTTGAGCAGCTGGTTCTACTGGTTGGGGTTTTCTCAATCCCCAAATGCCTTTGACAAAACGTAAGCTTTCTGAATTTCGGCTTACGGAAAGTGTACACATATGTATGTATATATAAACCTGAGCACATTTGACATTTCTTTCACCTTTAACTAGACAAAACGCGAACAGGTCTACAATTAACTTATTTTAAATGAAAATTCGGGCTGTAATTAAGCCGAATTGTGATTGTAATTCTATAGGAATCACTTGTGTACACATCCACCAAATTCAATAGCGCCTTTTAAACAGTGTAAGCCATTTGTAAAGAGTGCAATATAATATATATTAATAACGTTGTACATTGTACATATACTATATATTTATATTATGTATTCGGCTAAGATTTCAAATGGTTACCTCGCAAGTACATATGTATGTATGTGTATAGATATGTATATCCACAAGTTATATATGAGGAAGGTGCGGCAAATGACGACATCTGTTATTGTTGCTGTTTACTATTGTTGTTGTTGCTTATGTGAAAGCGCCACCTGTTGATTAAAACATATATGAGAGCATTTGAAAGCTGTATGCGAAGTTGGCCGATTATGAAACATGGAACTATTTCTTTCTGGAAATTAAAAAAAATACAGAACTAATCTAGAAGTTAATTCTTTTTATGAAACTGGTTAAGTTTTGACAAAGCTTATAAGCTATTTTTGTATGTACTCGGAGACCTTAGGAGTTAAATTTTATATATTTTACATAAATCTTTAAAAATTGGATGGAAACCGAAACATATTTCCGTCTTAGGGATTGCAATATCCAAACCGTCGTCTTACTTCTCGTTTACGTTACGTTAAAGGGAAAATGGTTTTGTAAATGAATCAGATTCAGGCGCAGTCTCTGAACTTTACCTATCAAAACTCACTGCATGAGCCAAAGCTCTCCGATTTAGATGCGGAACCACACAAACAGAAAGACAATGGAGCAAATAACCGGATAATATAAACACGTGATTACTTCATCAAAAATCGTATTTGTTTAATGTCTCGCTGACAGAATATGCCAAAAATAAATATCAATTATTTAGCATTAGATTTCAACACAAAAGAGGTCGCGAGGATTACGAGGGGTCAAGTTATCTGCCAGCCATGTTTTTTTAAATGCGATTAGTGATTATTGTGGCCAATTGTTGTTATTGTCACTGCAATTGATTTGGCCCGCTATGTGATAAGACGACCAGTTCATTTAAGCAGCAACCACTATGTGGCAATACTAAAAACAGAAACCTGTTCAAACAGCACTTAAAACAATCAAATTAACCCACAAAAATCAGCCTTGGCCCAACGAAAAAATCAAAAAGTTTATATATTTGGTTTTTTGGGGCCAAAGCAAAGCACGTGATGCGATGTTTAGCAAAACGTAATATGTGACCAAATAAAAAATGCCGCCAACTCATGCCCCAATTGTTTGGCAGCTAATTTGCAGCCCTTTTGACGAACAATTTGCACTATATTTATGTATTCAAAGTAATTACACGCGAAAGCAGCAACAAAAATTGCGTATACGTATCGCTAGCAACATGTTGCTGGCAACAAAATCTCGGAGCGCTTTTAAACGGCAGCCACAAACAAAATAACCATCACCATGCCGTAATGAAATGTTTACTGCAAGTATTCAACAAGCTCGGAAGTTAAAAAAGCTTTAATTAAGAGCAGCAGCATTTAAGAGTGTGCTTTGCCACCTCTCTCTCATCGCGCGCGCTCTCTGCTCAACTTCTTTTTTGGGCCACTGTGTGCGCCTGTTCTTTTATGTTGCCTCATGTTCGTCAGTCGGCAGTCGTTCAGTCAGTCAGCAACTTGTTTTTCAATCACGCACACAGCAATAGCTGAAAGCGTCTAACGCACGGCTTGAAATAATATGATATATACATATTAGAAACAATATTGCACAAATGTTCAACAAAGTTCATGATGTGTTGTTGTGGCGAAAGTAAACAACATTAACATTTTGCTGTTAACGTGTAACAAAATATTGGAAAAGCAATTGAAAGGCACAGAGCGTGATAAAAGCTGCGGCAACAACACAGAAGCACACAAACAACAAGGCGCAAAAGAAAAAACGAAAAAAATAAACCTGCAGTCTCGTGGGTCACAAGACCAAAGCAGCTGTGCGACAGAGAGAGAGAGACTGCCAGCCAGCCAGCGAGAGCGCCAACGTAAGAGGAGCGCATGCAATGTGGCTGAGTGTGATAGAGCTTTCACGCACACTGCTGGCCATACAAATTGAGCAACGTGAGCTTTAACTCGAAACAAGTTAGCTGTGCTTCCCGCTTCCCGTTTCCCGATTGCCGTTGTTTTGTTTTTTTTTTCTTTTCTTCTTTGCTGTGTTATTGTTTACAAACATGTGGTTTGTTGTCGCACTGTTTGCAATTGTCGCCGTCTGCGGCGTTGCTGGTCGCAAATGGGGTCGATATCTCTATCTGCACTATGGACGCCACTTGCTGCCGCGCTCAATGCTTGCGGCCAAGAATCGCTCCCCCACGCCGCCCCTCTCGCCTACCAAAGATGATCAGAGCTTGGAGGCGTTGCTGGACGAAAGCGGCGAAATGCATGAAACGGTGAGTGGCAAGCAGAAGATAGAGAGCAGAACTTTGTTAGAACCAATTGCGAATCATTGTGCAATTACCCATATTCGATTTCTTATGCTATTGTTGCCGACTATGATTCTAGTTCGCAATTAATTATTGTATTGAAAATGACGATTCTATTTTCTGTACAATTCTCGGCTGTATGTTCATTAACTTATTAAGTAAGCCACATTTAGATCAGCTGCAAAAACATCTGTTTATATAACATATTTCAATGAAAATTGCAACGTTTTGGTTCCAGATGCTACAATGATACAATGTTTTAAGCTTAATGACTTACTCTTACCACTTTAAAAGTGTTCAATATAAGAAATTGCAATTTGTGGGCGACTTTTCGAGCGACCACTGTACTCAAGACATATGTATTTATCTAATTTATTACAAGCCATTTAACTTTTCAAATCACATTCTCCTGCAAGTTAATTGCTTGCAGTGATAGGCAACTATTATGGCATCATCATTACGTATACTTAATATTACACGTGTATATTTCGTATATAGTACTTGGTGCTAATAGTGAATGGGAGTCGAGCCGAATGAACCCCATTTGTCAGACTGTCAAATGTCAAGCCAGCACTTTAATTGCTCCCTGAGCTGAGTTGGGTCAACGTGCTAAATACCTTTCCATAATTGACTGCGTCTCGAAAACCTGTCGCCTGTTTATGAGCGTAATACTTTAGCATACAGATGTCATCTGATTTTGTTGAAGTCATTGGGTTATTGGGCTTTGGCAAACAGAGCCAACAGACCCAACAGGGCCAACAAATAAACATAGTCCATAACTAACCTAACGCACCCAAACAACTAGAGCTAATTAAATATTAGCCTAGCCAGCAAACACTAGTGGGGCAAAACAAATGTAACGCCCGTGTGCCGGAAAACTGCGCACCACAACAAAATTCAAATTTCACGCCCTCTTTAAGCACTCAAGCAGAAACAACAACAACAACAACAACAACAATGAGTGCCGATAACTGAAAGAATGAGGGAATTATATTCTGCATGTTTTCTTTTTCGGTATATTTGCTGCGCCAATCAGCTCGTTCCGATAAGAAATTAGGAACAGAGCGAATAAAGGCTAAAAACGGAAACAGTATTTAAATATAGCACAATCGGAACAGTTTTTTGCTTTGCGTTTTCTTAGGCACAGAAAAGGTTTCAAGCTTTGCTTCTACAAATAGATCAACAAGATTAATGCATATGCTTAAAAGTCGTACTAAGGTTCTGGAGGTCGATTAAAAATCCAATTAAATTTTCATTGTTTTGATCTTTGAATGGCATTGTAATATCACAATTTGTAGTATACCGAAAGTGTGGCTGTTATATTTAATCAGTCAAATGGGGTAAGTTAAACCATCATAAAATATATGTAAGTCGGTTTCAACAGCATCTTTAGGATCTCGAATAGCTTGACTTTAAATTAATAGTTTTATCTTCTTTAGATTAGTGATCCAAGCAATAATATGTTTCTGCAATGATTTACTTGAGATTTTGTTACGTTGCTTTTATTAGGCATCCAAATATCTATAACATGATCTCTTGTATTCAATTGTTGCTGCTATTTCCATCTAATATACATACTATAATGGGCTGCTTCTCAAACACTCTCAGACAGGCATCTACCAAGAACAACAGGTTGTCAAAGCTAACGAAACAGCTTGCAGACTCTGACTTGACACAAGAGTAGCCGTACAAACCTATATATTTATATATGTATACTGTATACTGCATATAAATAGATGTAAATATTTGTATAGATACATTTAGTTGCAAACAGAGTTTGTGGCCAAGAGTAGGAACGCTACGCTTAACCCTTCGCTAGCCCCAATGCGGATGGCTTCGCATTGCTTTTTGTCTTCGTTTCGTTTCGCTTCGTTTCGTTTCGCTTTGTTGCTTCTTTCTCGCAGGCAGAGAGTGCTATCAAATTACCAAAAGTAAAGACTAAAGACCCAGCTCAATACTCGTTTGGCCGGCCGGTTTGGCCACAATTTGACTCTTATCGTTGTTGTTGTTCTTGTTCTTGTTGTTGTTGGTATAAGTATTAGCGACTCGGCTCTAGGGTTGAGTTCTACTTTGGCACACAATTTGCGCTGGCTGCTATTCGACTCAGACACAGACTCAACTCAATAACCAGTTGATGCACAACCGTTGTAGAGCATGTTTGCCGCGGCACCAAAAGCCAAGCAAAAGGTGCAGAATGCAGTTCTTCTCCCAAGTGCTTCCCAAAAATGTTTTATAGTGTATCAAATAATTCGCACCGTCGTCAGTTTGAAGCTGCAAGCTGCATGGTTTTTCAATCAATTAAAATTGTGCTTTAAGTTAACTATTGGTAAAAGACACTGGCTAAGATAACATCGACTATCTTATCAGTCAAGCGCCGACAAAAATATTTGGGTTTTTTGGAGTAGCAAATTTCAATTGTGTTTTCGTACATTTTAGTCGGTTTTTGTTTTGGTTGAATTTCGCCGATGATAACTTCAAATTATTGTCTATCTTTCTTTGTTTGATTATGCCTTCAAGTGCCTGAAAACATCTTCTTAAAGCATCTCTCAATTGTGATTGCCTTGAATAGGAAAAAACAAATGTATTTTGTGCTGTGTAAACTTTGAAATGTTGAACAATATGAACTAATCGTACATGAAGATAAAATCAAGTTAATAGTTGACTAACAAAACTTATAAGTGAAATATATTAATTTGTTATTTATGTTTAGCCTTTAAATACATCCCATTGGCCTATCAGTCGCATTAGAACTACCTTTAAAGCAGCTACCCTTTTAATCGAGGTGTATAGTATATATAGTATATATGTAAACATAAACTTTTATTCGAATAAAGAGACAAAACAACAGGCATGCATGTATCTGCGATTGCAGTTTTCTTCACTGCTAATTGACGTCATTTAACCAACACTCTAAAACTAAACAGGGAAAATGTTAAACAATGCATGCTATTATTTAAATAGTAGTAAACAAATTAAACAATGTTTAACTTAAAGACAATAAAAACCTCGGCTGTAAAATGCCCTGCAAGCATTAGTAAAAGTGATCACATAGCCTTAAAACTAATTTTTAAAAATCATTAGCATTATGGTATAACAGATGACCCTTGTTATAGTTAAATCTTAAGGTCAATTGTATTTTAAAAACCAACAAAAAACCCAAAACTGATCTTTGACCGCTGTTAAGCTGCGAAGGGCAAAAGTTCTTAGCCTATCAGCTCAGTCATAAAAGAAACTACTATTGCATACAAGCACACATAAAGTTAGCTTCGTGTGAAGCTTTTGAATTGCCAAAGAGTTTAAGCTACGAACATAAAGTCGGAAAGATGATCCATTTCATCAGATGAGCTAAAATAATTCAGCTATTATTATAAATATTTCTCAACGATTGATATTCTGAATTTGGGACCTAACCTTAACGTTAACTACTAGTTTATTTTGATTAAGTATACATGTAGAACATACCCCTTTGCTGTCTCAATTTGACGATAGGGTATTGAACAACTCAAAGCGGCCAGCAGGCAATTTTCTTGATCAATTTTGTATTTTATTACTTTTGCAAGCCATTCAACTCAATTCAGCTCAAAACAAACTCAAACTCAAACTCAACTGCGTCGCTCTCACAAAATAAATACACATAAAAATACATATAATAATTTGTTGAGTTTGTGTTAATTGAGAAACGACGACAACGACAACCAATAAAAGGCCCGAACCAAAGTGGCTGCCAGCTAACAGTTGGCTTTTGAACGCGTTACGATATAGTCGGAGTACCGTGCAGCGATATTCATACTAAACCCAAGCGGGAAGAGTTTAAAGTTGCTAGATACGATCAAGAACTATTACGCTCTAATGTACCACGTGTCGCGGCTGCGTATACTTAATATTCTGCGCTTATGCTTCAATAGAAGTAAATGAGAATGTGCGAATTGATAGTCAATCATACGCTCAATCGTGAGGTAAATCATATATACCACATGATTCATATGAATACGAAGCTCAAACAGTGTCAACCGGAGTGTGTGTGTGTGTGTGTGTGTGTGTGTGTTTGCGAGTGTGTGTTGACAAAAACCTTACACACAACGACGTATCTCAGTGGCAATGCAAACAGAAACTGGTTGCCAGATTAGAGATCTCCGATCCGAGATCGCAGCCACCTTTCTACCAATAGCTGTCTGTCATTGACGTTTGACTTTTATGCGGTGCAAAACTTCATTTATGTATGTGTGTGCATAAACATTTTGAGCTGCAATCATACATAAATGTCGGACGTATTTCAGTAATAGATGTACTATATACTATATAGTATTTGTGTGTATGTTTGATTGTGTGCATATTCCAGAACTTGTCACGCTTCAATTCGCTGCTTTGTTGCCATTGCTGTTCTGCTGATTGTCTGCTGATTGTCATGTGTATAATTATATCTGCTAGACTACTCTTGACGAAATAAATGAGTTTCGTATTATACTCTAATTGGGCTGTAGTGGCCTATTTCGGCAGATCAGCATGTATTTAAAATTTATTAAATAATTTGCTGACTCAAATAGTGAACACCTTCAACCTTGCATTTCAAAATGTGACTCTAAAGCTGTGAATCTACTGTGATTCGAAAACCCTATCAGATGTGGACTTCATACGCAAATTTATTTTGTGGATAGTGTTGAACAGGCAAAAGTGGGCGTGTGCGTAGCATTCCCAAAATACAAGATTCTCCATAAAGAATACCTTAAAAAGGAGGAGGCATTGAAGCCTGAATGGCAGAATATCCCATCAAAACAATCTCTAAAGCTGACAAAATCAACTAACTTCCCTAACTTACAGTGACTTAACATTTGACAGTACTTTTCGCTTTTCTACTCTTTACTATATTAATGACTTATATGGTTGATAATGAATATTGTTCCTTAAGAAAGTTCACGTCTTTTAATCTTTGAAATCGAAGTATGCAGTGCATAAAATAAGCTATAAGCCATTGTATTTTGATCAAACCAATATACGTTTGTTCCTTCCCGAAATAGAGCATAAATAATAAATATATATGTGTTGACTAAAGAAGCATTCGCGAGTTTCTTCCAACTAAATATAAGAAGAATTCAAAAATTTTAAAAAAGTAGACGACCATTTTATATTGGTCCGAATTCGGGCAATCAACATATGGAGAGCTCACTCGCCTGCAGCTAAGTGAATGAATCATGGAAAATGATTTGCCACAGATATTTAGGCAGTCGAGAGTTAACTCTCACTCTCTGAGTTTATTTATTTCAGAGCCAATTGCAAGCGAGGTCGATGTCAGAACTACAAAAGCCAATTGCATAAGTTTATGCAATTCATGCACAATAATAAGTAAGCACGCATAATTGAATAATGCTGAATGTGCTGTGCTAAGCCTCTTTAGTGCCAAATTTAAAGTCAAGGCGCACTCAAATGGAGTGATTTACCAATCGATAGATGAAGTCAAGTCTCATCGAGTGCTCAACAAGCTCTCTTATCGATTGCAAATTTATCGCTATCGAATTGAATACGCTAATGGCAGAAGATGCTAATGATTGAAGCACGTTCGAATTAAAAATCCCAATTCCAATATAACTCGTTGAGTTCATGGAAATCGAATGAGTGGGTTGTGAAATATCTTCAAGGCGCGCCACAAAGCTGCAAACAAAGCTTAAAGTGGGATATTAGTTTTCCGGCGTAAAGAAGAAACCGGGTTTCATTAGCAACTCGTATGTAGACCGTTTTTGTTTTCATATTGACACCATAATCATTTAGCTCTTTTGGGGGGTTTGTCTTTCGCTGATAACTTGTTCTCTGTTATCACGCATATGCTTCAATTGACTTTCAATAACAATAATGTGACGACATACACTTAGCATCAATTCTCGTAGTCCCATTGACATCCAAATTACATTCTTCACACGTTCTCCACAAAGTCCACAAGAACAGTAACAGAACAGCCTTCTCTTTACATCTAACTTTATGTGTCATTAGTCAGAGTTGCTGTTGCTTGTTGATTTGCCTTGCACATCTTCTTCAGCACTTTGCTATCTTGCTTAGTTTGTTAATTGATAATTACTGCTTGAGTCAATAGGCAGATGTCTTCGATGATAAGTTTGTTTTGACCAACACAAAGTTTAGACAACTTTAAATTGGCAATTGTGTTTTGCGCAGTTTGCATTTTAGTCGTTATTGTTGCTTGGCCCGTTTCGTTTCGTTACGGTTAAATTTTGGAGTGCAAAATGGGTTTTCGCTATGCGGTAAATAAGACTAAATGTACAAATATTAGCTGATCGACTTTGTCCTTGTTTAATATAAACTATTGAATGTGAAGTTACATTTGTGGATTTCCGAACAGAATCAAATTCGATTACATAAATCTGAATAAATAAAAAATGAAATACTTGAATGAAAAAAAAACAAGTGGGAAGATTTTATACTCTTTTCGAACCTTTAGACAATTTTCACTCTGCCAACTGCAGCACTTTCATTAGCTGTAAAAATTGATATCATATGAATTTAAATTTTCTATTGAAATATTAAATTTATTTCCAGTTGTATGGCAGCTATAAGATATAGTGGTCCGATCCGGCCATCTCCGATTAATGTGATGTATTTTTGAATAATAAGTATCTGTGCAAAGTTTCATCGCCATAGCTTTGAAAATATGGGATTTATTGTCAATACCGACTTCCAGTTGTATGACAGCTATAAGATATAGTGGTCCGATCCGGCCGGTTCCGACCAATGTGCTGTTCCTTTAAATAATAAGTCTCTGTGCAAAGTTTGATCACGATAGCTCAAAAACTGAGGGACTAGTTTGCATACATACAGACAGACAGACGGACATGGCTAGATTTTTCTTCGAAAAGAGTATAAACAGGAATGTCTGAGAGTAGCCGACTAGAGATATCCTCTATTCATAGTTACTTGCACAAAAACACACATACAAAATCAAAGACACATTATGTATATATGTTCGTCTTGGCTTACTTAATCTATCAATGATTTTTGAGCAAAAAATAAAACTCAACTAATACGAATATTTTTATAGATTTTTTTACTCCAAAGTAGTAATTATGCCTGGATAATAAAAGTTATTTCTCATATATATAGTTTATGGGGTTTGTGCTCTTTTCTGACTTTTGCCAAAGTGATAATGATACCCTTTTTCTGCCATATTTTAAATAAAGGTACAGAGTATAATTATTGGCTCATTTTCTGAAAGTGTATTGGCAAATTTCCTAAATTGGCGTCAAGGGTATTAATTAATTTTGCAGTGTGTCAAATTAATCGAATGACAGCAAAACGTTCTCCCATTTTTTCATGGATTTTGCGCGGTAAATGAAAATAATACTTATATTTTCGCATAAATAATTTTTAAAATATTGTAGCAGTGATGGATGATGGTGACATAAAATGAGTGAAAAATGTGTTGAATTTTCGTATGCATAGCAACGTAAATACAATCATATTTGTGCTTGAATAAAGATGCATAAAACAGTTTTCAGACCAAGTTCCGCTCATGTAAAAACTAAATTTGTTGTTTGCTTTAGCTTTCAGAAATTTTGAAAATGTTCAAAAACAAAGGCAAAGCGAAGCAGCCTTTGCTTTAGCGACATACAGCTGTCAATGATTGTTTCGTACATTACATTCAGTTTTATAGTTCGCTCCAATGAGCATCATTCCGAAAAAAAACACCTTTATTTGTTCATATTTTTTGTGTACGTTATTGTTTAGTGTGTCCAAAAAGATCCATAAAACATTAAACAGCTTTGGAATCTTCGGTGTCAAAATTCAACGTAAATATAAATAAACAACAAAAATATACACGTACGCACACGCGATTTGGCTGCGCCGAACAAGTAAAGAACACAATGAGTAACCCAAAGAAGTTCGGCCTCAGCCAACTGGCTCTGCAGGGCACCAGTGCACAAAACGCACTCAACTCGGTGAGGAGCTTCTACCAGGCGAATGCGGCTGCCACAATGACCATGCCACGCCACCACCAACAACAACAGCAGCAGCAGCAGCAACAACAACTGGCCATATCCTTCAAGGGGGCACGCTATGTGGGTGCTGTGAGCAAGGTGATCGGCGTGAAGAAGACGCTGGTGAACCAAATGCAGGGCATGGTGCAGACGATGCCACCCTGTCGGCTCAAGCAGGGCCTGCAGTCGGGCAGCAAGTACCGCATCTACGGCCAGACCAAGCTCTTCTCCTCGATGAGCAGCAGCAGCGGCTCCTTGCCGCAGCGTCGCTGCCTCAGCAGCACCAGTCGCCGCAAGTCGGAGCCGCTGCTCATCGCTAACTCGGTGTCGCAGCAGCGCTACAACCAGATGGGCGATGTGCACATGAAGCGCAACGAGGAGTTCGCGCGCGACATCAGTCGCTCCATCCAGGACGAGCTGATGCAGATCGATCCGAACACGAAGCGACTCATCAGCTTGGCGCGCACCAAGAGCGCACCCGAGCACGCCGGCTTCGATCCCTCAGGCAGCACCGATGAGGCGCAACCCAGCCAGCAGCACCAGCACCACCACCGCCATCAGCAGCCAATGCGCTACGATCCCATGGAGGGCTGGAAGCATCCACGCCCCGTCAAGTCCCAGGACAGCCCTGATGCGATGATCACTATGCAACGCAAGCCACTGCGCCGCAAGCAGCCCAACATTCGCTACAAGGACGACGCCCTGGTGCCCAAGCTCAGCCAGCAGCTCGGCCAGGCCCATGGATACACCAGTCGCAGCCTGAAGACCCAGCTCGGCGACCTCTATACCAGCTCGCTCAAGATGCGCGGCAACAAGCAGCAGCCCCTGGCCACCGCATCGTCCACCTCGTCCGTGCTAGCGGTCGACGAACGCTACAATCAGACCCCATCCGAGCGCGACTATCTCGAGCGCAACATCTTCCAGACGGAACGCGACGAGGCCAAAACGGCCAAGACGTCGGCCACTGCCTCAGCCTTTGCGGAGACTTCTAACGCGGAGGGCGGTCGCATGGACGAGCTGCACTACCAGTCGAAGATGTCGGCCAATCTGATGAGCGCCTCGCAGCGCGTGATCAATAAGCAGTTCGAGGGCTACCACAGCCACCTGGCCAGCAAGCGCAACATCTCGAAGCGGATGGCGCTGGCCAAGCAGATCGTGCAGAGCGTGAGTCCCACGCCGCTGTCCAAGGCCGCCGGCAAGCCGCCGTCGCCAAAGACCCGTCTGATGACCATGGGTCAGTCCAACTCCAGCTCCAAATCCAAGTCCAAGTCCAAGACGCTGCCCAAGAATGTGGCGCAGAATGCTTACAGCAGCGGAGCAGGAGGCAGCAATCAACTGGAGATGGCCAAGAAACTTGAGCAGTCGATGCGCTCGAACAGCAGCAAACCCAACTGGAGCAACAACGCTGTACAGCAGCAGCAGCAGCAGCAGCAACAGCACAAACAGCAGCAGCAGCAGCAGCTGCAGCTTCAAAAGCAGAAGCAGCAGCAGCAATTGTACCAGACGACTCACGTCTCCCAGCTGCAGCTGGGCGAGATGCGCAACTTGTCCAAGTCTGGCCAAGAGGAGCGGCGAGGGGACAGCTTGCAAGAGGAGGTTCTGATGCCATCGAAGTACACCAAGGAATCGGCTCTGCAGCGTTTGGGCAATGTCTACGAGAAGCGCACCAGCCACGCCTACCACGCCCAGCAGCAGCGTGTGCAACAATAGACAAATCCAAACAGTGGACCACTATTCCACACTAATCCACACATGAAGCGTTCAACGACTTCGTTTGTCCGCGCATATAGCCATAAAGCCATATAACCATATAGCCACTAAATTCTAAACAAATTCACTAAATTCACTGCAATTTCTAAGCTTTGTATATAATCGTTAAACCATGTCTGTCAAAATTGTGTCTCGGTCCATGTTCCTTCAAATATATATTGTCCAGGCAAAGATATTGATGAATTTTCATTTTAGTTCAGTGTCAATTGAGAAACTGCTCCAATGTCAAATTGCATTTATATTATTTATATTGCTATGATCATCATATTTGAAATGTATTTTAAAATTGCTGTATGATTTTATCTAGCGAATAAGTTGCATTGGCAATATTGTGCAGAGAAAGTGACTTTGGTCTATATAAACTAAGCGACTATTTACCCCAGTTGAGATAACCTAGCTAAAGTTGTGCTCAAAGCTGTTGCTGCATTTTCATAACACACATAAGTGGGAGATGTTTTGGTATTACAATGATGTTTGCTAGTAAGCAGAAATATTGAAACACATATATATTTGAAATGCAATTCAAATGCAAATCGAATTCATATACAAAATACTTCATGCATACTTTAAACACGTTAAAAAAGACGGGGCATGTTGTTAAATTTCACCATGCATTGTTGTCAGCTTTCATCAATTTGAAAACTTCTTATTTTGAAAGCTGTTGCCAACTTTTCACTGTTTCACAGTTGTTAATTGCATTGTACAATATACATCAACTAACATCATTTTCGCTAAGTGTACTTTTGTTTTTATTTAAGTATTCCCAACTCTTGATACCACAACCAACTCAAGCGTGGATTTTAATTTGTAGTGTTTTCAGTTGAAAAAAAAACACACAAATCTCATTCGAGATGGTCACAAGACAACAAGAAAACACAAACAGTCCACAACATACGAATATATCCAGCCACAGTCCACAGAACTAGCAAACCCACGTTCTATAAAACATATATATATGTATACAATCAATTAAACTATCAAACCAACGAACCACTGATAAACAAATTACTTAGTTGATGCACAAGAATTTTCAAGTTTTGCTACACCCTATCAAACAAAAATATAAAATATGTATTTATTTTACTACTCGGTCCAGTTTCAATTTTCACTGTCGGTTTTATTCAGCAATGAATCTGCTGCAAGCGAAAACTGCAACTGGTCCCATATTTGAATATGTACTTTAGTTTTTAATTATTAGTTCATGTTTTGGTGGCAACTGAAGCGAACCGCTTACTAATATCCATCTCAATCCCATCGTTCCTCAGGTGCTGTCTATGAGCACAGATGAATATCGCAAGACCTCACTCTTTGCAACTGGTTCCTTTGACCTGGACTTTCCTATACCAGATCTGATTGGCAAAACAGAGATACTCACGGAGGAGCATCGGTGAGTGTCTTTATTTCGATTGATAATCAAATGGCAGCTGATTGATTTCACTCTCTATTCTGTCTGTTCTCCAGTGAAAAGCTGTGCGCTCATTTGCCAGCACGCGCCGAGGGCTATTCCTGGTCCCTGATCTTCAGCACATCGCAACATGGTTTCGCCCTCAACTCGCTGTATCGCAAGATGGCGCGACTGGAGAGTCCCGTTTTAATTGTCATTGAGGATACGGAGCACAATGTAAGTACAAAGAATACACTGGAATACACTGGTCACAAACAACTTGAAATAACTCTCATAAATTACACAAACAAGAATGAAAATGTTTAGTGAATCTAATGTTATTAAAAAAAGAAGAAAATGTTGATGAAGTGCTCTGCTTTCTTCTTCGCAAATAATAATCGTAATACAAATTCTCATTCATATTTGAATAGTTTGTACAGATTTATTTCATATGGTTTATGAAACAGAAATTAAAAATACATTGTCTTATACAAATAGTATGTCTAGAAGTTCCAACTTCCAAGTGACCTCTTTACTTTCAACAACATCATTTCTTATCCTTT
Source organism: Drosophila flavopinicola (assembly GCA_035042425.1). Classification (NCBI taxonomy): domain Eukaryota; kingdom Metazoa; phylum Arthropoda; class Insecta; order Diptera; family Drosophilidae; genus Drosophila; species Drosophila flavopinicola. The sequence goes on along the minus strand of JAWNLL010000471.1, from coordinate 243,189 downwards.
GCTTTCGTTGCTGCTTTAGGTATTTGGTGCTCTGACCTCTTGTTCGCTGCATGTGTCGGATCATTTCTATGGCACCGGCGAATCCCTGCTCTACAAGTTCAATCCCAGCTTCAAAGTATTCCATTGGACTGGCGAGAATATGTACTTCATAAAGGGCAACATGGAGAGCCTTTCGATTGGCGCCGGCGAGTAAGTACACAGCTTGACATCCTGCCTCTAAAGGATTACGAATCTAACTCGCATTTCTCTCTGCTCTACCCTTTCAGTGGTCGCTTTGGCCTGTGGCTGGACGGAGATTTGAATCAGGGGCGATCGCAGCAGTGCAGCACATACGGCAATGAGCCACTGGCGCCACAAGAAGACTTTGTTATCAAAACACTCGAATGCTGGGCATTTGTTTAAGTGAATTTGTGTTGGGAACGCATTCTAGATGAAGAGTGAAGCCTACCTATTTAATTAATTGATAATATATATATATATAGTATGTGTACTAAAAAAAAAAACAATAACAAACAACCTGAGAATGATATCAAAAGCTAACGCGTGTCTAAAAAAAAGAAACGAAAAACAACTATCAACAATAAATAATAATCACACAAGAAAAAACAAAGACGAGAATAATAGAAACCCTAACCTTAACTTCAAATGCAATTGTAAAAAATGCCTGTGAGCTAGATGAAAATTGCTATATATGCGTTGAAACGTATTAATTATTTAGTTTTTATATTATATACTATTAAACAAAAGGTAACTAAATTATGTACTAGATGTAAAACGTGAGAAAACAGAAAACAAAACAACAAAAAAACAATTTCAAAGTACACGCCTCCCAAAAAAAAAAATAAATAAAATCATTTGGACATTAGCATTATGGCAACACACACACACACACACACACACGCATTTAAGTTTAAGTTCTATTATCAGAAAGAAAATTATACTAAATGAAACGTTGATAAACCAAAATACAACACAAAGCAAACAAGTTTTCAATGAAATTCGATTAGTTTCTTGTTTAGTTTTGTATTTTGTTTAATAATTTTACTATATAATTTACTTTTGATTCGTGCCTTTGATTGTCTCTAGAAACATGTGCAGATAGAAATGAAAAGAATGTCGATATAATTTTAGTGCAAAGGCGCTGACACGCCTTCAACTTTTTGCAAGTGAAACGAAAATATCTTTTAATGATTTTATTTTGTATGTAGAGCAACTGTGAGACAGAGACAGAAAGAAAGAGAGAGAGAGAGAGAGGAGAGAGAACACTTTATAAAAGAAGGCGATTAATTTCTTTAGTTTTACATCATCTATATTTAATTATGCTAATGATGTTGATTTTAATGCAATTATACTAAAAAGGAAACAACACAAGATTGAGAAATACACAATATACTATACTACAACCATTATAACACAGAACTTTTACTTGGTTAGCACAAATATATAAATTGAGTAAAGACACTGAAAACACAAAGAAACTGATGCTCCAAAGGGCAATAAAACAATACAATTGCTAGACAAATTTATTTGTTCGCTTTCAGTCTTACTTTTAGCTGACACATCTTGTATAAGGATTAAATGTATATACGATTTCAAAAGATCTGTCGGCAGCTTAAGTCAACAATGACTTATGAATATCTCACACCTTTTTGAAATGCATTGCAGCGAGCGCCAAAAAAAAAGTTTCTTCCAGAAGATACATATTAATTTTCGATCAGAGTTTTAGCCCAAGTGTTTGCTGCGTTATACTTTAATCAACAACAGACCACAACACAAATTTAAACACATCTGCAGGACCCTAAACAAATTCATGGGTGCTGTGGATGCAATGGTTTTGAAAACTTAAATGGCTTTATATCCCTTTTGAGATACAATTGAGTGTAACTACAACTATATAATTATATAAATATATATATATATATATATATATATGTATACGTACGATGTATTAATGTATGAATGTAAAATGAATGTAAGTTGTAATTAAGTGTGTCATTTTTTGTAGAGTATTCGTGCAGCCCTTCGCCGACCCGACCTATTGATGTGTATAATGAATGTTGTAATGTCTCCCTCCTTAGAAGCGTGCAACATTTAAAATATATTCTAAATATTTGAGCTACACGCTTCGTTGCATACATACGAGTATGTTATAACTATTTGAGAGAGCAAACGAAACAAAAATTTGCTGATATTTTACACGGAACACAGTTCGAAGAAAAATTCTATATTACTTTACGTTTTGATTTGGAAATTGTTGAAATTAACAACGCACACTCAAATTTAAGCAGAATGTGACAGAAGTTAACCAAATACAAGGTCCTCAAAAAAAGAATATAGCATGCAACAATTTAGACAAACTTAGCTCGAACTTTTTTGCACCCCCAAAACCCAAAAAAAAGGCATATACTCAAGGTACATAGAGATCTATACTGTACTTATAAATATACATATGAAATATATAAAACAAATTATGGACACTCATGCCAAAGTGTTTTTTAGATGTTATTTAAAACCGTTGACAAACAATTTTTGAGTAGAAGAGTGTATAGGATACATATATACCTATCCGTATTTGATATTGTATATATAATATCGAAACATATTCCTTTCAAAAACGCATGAGTTTTGTGAGCTTTAAACGCAAAAGAAATCAATGAACATTGAATTAATCAAATTGAAATTAGATTTGTATTGTGAAATCGGAAGATCCTTTTTAAGAAACCCCCTCAAGATGTTGGCTTGTTTACAGCGTATCAAGAATAAATAATAATAATAAAAACAACAAGCACACACATCTCAATTGAAACTTTAGCTAAACTCTAAACTATGCGCAAAATTCATACACAAAATCTTGAGACCAAAATGCGTTTACTAAAAATACGAAACTTGAAACTAAATAATATACAAAATCTTGATCATTAATTACACAAATCATTTGAGGCTCATGCGGAAACTAACATCAAATACATTCAAATGTATTTTGATAGTAAAAAGGCAATTGGAAAGCCTCGCAGATTTGTTCTACTGACTTGTGCGTCAATTATGTCTCTACACACACAAACACACATAATACAAGCATAAAGGGTATGTGAATAATTGTAATATTATTAATATGTAATTTGGTAGTCCTATGAATGCATGTAAGTGGTTGAGTTCGTAGCCCTTTTGTTGTGCGATCAAACGATGCGGAATGAAAAGAAAAACATTTTTGAATTGTAACTTCTGTCAATTAAATTGTAGACTGTAGATTGCATATACCAAGTGAAAACTGAACAACAAACAAACGCACACTTCATTGTTGCAAAATATATACATTAAAATAGTACATATAGTATGTATGAATATGTGTGAGCTCCCCAATTAGGTTTTGTTGTGCATACATATAAACTCTATTTCAAGTATAACCAAAGGGCCAGTTAAATAGCGCCAATAACTCCAATGGCTTTATCCTAACGTTTTTTAAGCTACGTGTCGGTGTCTGCATTTTGCATTTTGCATTTCAACTGTGCTTTGAATTTAGTAGTTGTGAAAATAGCAGATAACAGTGTTGAGTAGTTGCGAAATTTTGTAGATGTGCACTGAATTAACCAAACCAAAATACAAAACCAACTGCACAAGAGTTAAGACGTTAAATATATGAGAGCAGAAATTATTATCAATTATAATATCTACTACATTATACCTATGTATATTTTATTTCGAGTAGCGAAATATATTTGGGCAGCTGTAAATGTGTCGCATTTCGGGTCTGAGTCTACACCTTGAAGCATAAGAAACCTCAACGATACAAACATTATAGTGACATATTGGTGGCTTTTCCTATAAAAGTAGATAAAACCAAGCCTTGGCTTTTGTTTTTTTTCTTTCTTTACATCTTGAAAGCTTGTTAAAACTCATTTCCAATATTAAAGTACAACTAAACTCTTCCTCAATGTAGCCATAGCATATAATTTGCAAAGCCATGACAAATTTAAAAACTTTCCCCAACCAAAATGTATAAAACTTGCAATTGTATAACAGATTCGTAAACTAATAGTACATAGAGCAAATACATACTCTTTAATAGGGTGCCAGGTGATAAGTGAGCGTTTCGCTCAAGTGGTCAGTGAGACACATACATATATATTTGGAATAAAGAGTTCAAGCAGCAAAGTTTTATTTTTCCACCGACAAATTGCAGGCAATGGAACTAAAGACAGCAACTTGTTAATATAGTTAAAGACATACACTTACACATATGTATGTAGCATACATAGATATGGCAATTAGATCGCTCGTGTACATACTATATACATATGAGCCATACATACATATGTACATACATATACATAAATATTTTTGGAAACGGAAATAGACAATGATATATGTACATAATGCATAATGCAGCAGTGCCGAGAAAATTTGGCAAGTGAGGCCAACAAATGAAATGGTTTTTGTAATTGTTAAAAGAATTATAAATTGAATTGAATTCGTTTCAGTTGTTCGTTCGTCAAGATGCATAGAACTTTTAGTTGAACATTAAATTATTAGATGATAATATAGTTAAAGGAGAATATAAAAATCATGAGTGCCACTTTTATCGGAGAATGTGAGCACAGGAAAATAACCAAATTGCTACACAGACACACACATACAAGAAAGAAATGTACTTATACATATACAATATACAATATATAAATATATATATGTATATAAATATATATATATATATATATGTAAATGTAAATTGCAAGATGAGCAACTTTTCTGAAAAATAAAATGTATATTCGAATATCAAGCTACGCTGTTTTATTTCTAAAGTACTTACCCATATTTGGTTCCTTTTTGAAATTGAATCGATTTAGTTTTCATTTGCTCAGTTTTTCATTTAATAAAAAAATAGATGTATGCATTCAACTACATAATTGATTTTTTGTCCTTTTTTTATAACTATGTTTATACGCTAGCCTTATTTGCAAAATATTGCAAATGAATGTAATGTAAATTGTTATATTATTTAATAAATTTCCTGTTTCCAAATATATTGCTTATAATTATTGAAATAAGAAACCATTTGCAAAATATTTTGTTTTTTCAGAATTTTAGACAACTTTAGAATCTATCATAGTATATACTGCTCGTCAGATAATCAACATTATCAATATACCAAATTATTTCCTTATTACTTTCTTTATGTATGTGATATTATCATTTTGCAAACAGCTGGCGTATAAACTTAGCATATAAGGCTTTTAAGAGATTTTTGATACTTTTTCTAATGTTCGCGCATAAAATCTCTAACTATGCGCATGAGAGATGAACAATTGAGTAGACAATGCAGGACAACCAAATAATTGGTTTTGTTTTTGAGGGGGTTTACAAAATTTTGAGATTGGAAAATATCCAAATAAATAGTTTTTGCATTAACAACATTTTGAGATAGGCAATTAAAGTTTGATGTTGATTCTTCGCTTGAAGCTGCGCTTTATCTTTAATACTTTGGCAACCTACGCAAATTCAGATATTTTTTTAAGGCGCGTATATATGCAAATAATAATTGTAATAAGATATAATAAAAACAATCAACATGACGCTGATAAGGCAGTTAGCTAAAGGTTAATTGAAAAATAACTAAACATACTAAACTTACGGACTACAACTAGCATTTTAAAATGACTAAAGGAGCTTTGATTCACATTTTATATATAGTTTAGACTCATGCAGAAAATCACGCTGGCTGCACAGCATACATATTTCTGTATTAGATTACGCACTTAAGAATGAGATATAAATAATTTTTAACTAGCTTTTTACAATGTGTATGGTTTTTGGGATATAATGTACACCTTCTGCTTTCAGTTATATACAGGACTCCAGCCACGTTCGGCTGGCTACGTGCAAATCTCATTGCTGGCCGCACACGAACTGCTCGCCACATTCGCATTCAGTGCCGCTGTGCCCGTGGTCATGCTGGCCGGCGTAAAGGCTTTGTTCGCCGTGGATGCCAATGCCGATGCCGATGCCGATACGGAGCTGGAACTGGATGAAGCTGTTGCTGCTGCAGGTGCTGTTTGTGTTGTTGTTGTTGAGGCGGGTGTGGTTGTTGAGTCGGGCTCAGCCAGCTGTGCTATCGAGTTGGCATTGTTCGCCTTGCTGTTCTCCAATTTGGCACGATTGAGCGCCTCTTCGCGCTCTTTAGCATCAAAGTACCAGACGGTGATGGCGTAGCGGGTGCGATGTGCTGGTTGCACCTCATGCGGATTGCGTATATCCGACCAGAAGAATATCAGGCGATCGAACTTGGGCTCAATGTCCGCAACAGTTGTTCCCGGCGTGGGTCGAATGCTGTATGGACAAAACAGATCAATTAATTACTAAGCAAATTGTTATTTATTCAATTATTACTATTTATTATTGAATGAATGAAATTACTAGCGGAATACAATATATAGGAGGAACACAATTTTTCAACCGATTGTTCCTTTGTGTACACATGAATACGTATGTGGTAATAAGATGGACATCCGTGCTTGTCAAAATGTTATGAGTATTATTGCTATTATATTGGGAACGTTCTGTGGCGATAGAATACAAAATACTTTTTATGAATAGCTCAATATTTTACCGATTTGTTGCTATGAGCGCTAATAGTAACACTTTTAATTTGGTAAATTTGTTTCTGATATCTATTATTTAGTGCTTTTTATTCAATTACTAAATTGGTTTGATTGACTTTTTCGTCAGGTGTTAAAATTTGATTGCACTCACATATGCTAAGACATCTTAAAACAGCAAAATAGTTTTTAAAATTGTAAGTCCACTTTCACCTGATAGTTCCTATCAGAGAACTGCAACAAGCCACCGGCACTTAAGGTGCACCGGGTAAATGTAAGGTGTTTTCAATCACCGGACAACTGACCATAACTGCTCGCCTTTCAATAAAGTATGAGTGTTTTGCAAAAAACTACCTACTTACTTTTGTTGCTTGTGTGCGTATGGCAAGAAATTATAATGTATTATATATTTTTTTTATTAGTTCTAGTGTCATTTCTGCAAAGCTTCCGCTGGCAAAATCAAAGAAGCACTGAACTTGAATGCTAACAAGCGATCAAGTGAAAAACAAAACGGCTCATAATTTGAACTGCACTCACAGGCACCTAGGTGTTTACAAAACACCCGGGTGATACATATGTGTTTTGCCTACTTATATTTATTGCGCATTGCATTTTTTTTCACTTGCGCTTATTCCTACATTCGTTTGTGTGAGTGTGAGTGCGACCGGCGCGCATTGCCTAAAAATGCCTGTGTGCATGCAAAAAAAAAACCGGGACATTGTGTGAGCGAGTGCGTAGTATTACCGGCACTCGCAGCACACACAATACTTTTGATAAGTGTATGTTTATACTCTTTTCGAAGAAAATAGTATATTAAGTTTGTCCTGAAGTTTGTAACGCATAGAAGGAAGCGTCGGAGAACCCCAAAAGTTACTACCAGTATGCTTAGAATGACAATACAAATTGATCTAGCCATGTCCGTCTGTCTGTCTGTCTGTCTGTATGTATGCAAACTTGTCCCTCAGTTTTTGAGCTATCGCGATAAAACTTTGCACAGACACTTATTATTCCAGGGGACAGCTTATTGGTCGGAGCCGGCTGGATCGGATCACTATATCTTATAGCTGCCATACAACTCGAAGTCGGTTTTGGCCATATATCCCATGTTTTTAAAGCTATCGCGATACAACTTTGCACAGATACTTAATATTCAAAGAGACATCATATTGGTTGGAGCCGGCCGGATCGGATCACTATATCTTATAGCTGCTATACAACTGGCAATGAATTAAATATTCTTGGAACAAAAAAAAATGTTACGCGACAAAACGATTTTGTACAGCTTATGAAATTTCAGTGGTGCAGTTAGCAGAGTGAAAATTGCCTATAGGTTCGAAAAGAGTATAAAATCTTCGGCACGCCGAAGATAATCCTTCCCCACTTGTTTTGCTTTGCTTAGCAGGCGCTGAGTGGCACCGGGACACACATTTCATTGGGTGTGAGTAGGGTGGCAAAAAGTGATACACTTGCAGTTCTCTGGTTCCTATAGCTATTATATGATTAAAAGAACCGACCCAACCGACTTCCTTACTTGTGATGAATATGTTTATGAAAATGGATCGTGAATTAGGAAAACTAACCGTAATATGCCGCCACTTTCGCTGGCATCCCAATTGATGTTTAGGTAGTATATGGCTGTAATAACGCGTCCATCCTTGTTGGGATTATCCACATGCATGACGTAGTGAGTGCCAGAGCCTGGATAACAAGCGACCATTGCCTGTACAAAAGAACAGATTCATTACATTTTATTTTTGATTAAATGTGCATTTGTTGATTCATTCCATGACGACTTTCGACACAATACAACCTAATAGGAATATTTTAGTAATAAATTTAACAAATAACTATTGAAACTCCAGTGATAATAAAAACATGGTAGTAACAATTTGAAAAAAATCAAATAAAATCTAAAACTATTGCAATTATTATTGTTTTCCGAGAAATATAGAACATTTCTTTTAACTTTGCTACAAGAGGTAGCGACCGACTAAGAAGATTCCTGGTTTCAAATATGTTACATTTTGTGAATAATGTAACAATTAGATGATCTAAATTATTCTTCAAACAGTTAGTTTTGACTTAGTGATTCATATGGAGCAAGCGCAAAGTGATTTAAATTATTATTCAACATATTACAAAAAAGTAACAGAAAATGTTTTTGATGACAATATTAGATTAATCAATAGTTCAAAACTAACGATTATATTTTCTTTAAGTTGCTATTATTAGATTGTGTCGTTGGTGTCGATTCAAATGAACACAGATCAATTGCAATGCTTACTCTCGTGCGCTCTCTTATATGGTAGTTGCCTAGGATGCCATTATCCTTCATGGTATTCACACGATAAACCACAGAGTCAATCTGAAAGGGGCGAAATGAATGATAAGTAACTTTTAGGAAGGGTGGTGCACTGGTGGCGAGCTCACCTGATTGGTCAGATACCAGACGTTGCTGCAGCCGGGCTCATTGCCGCCGACCCATTTGATTTTATCACCACGAATCTTATCGCCGCGTACCGCCGAAGATTGCGAATCCGTTCGCATGTTGTGAACCAACTGGCCGTCGTGAAAGGCACCCGCATTGTACATGCTTCGCACCTCGTTGAGGATCTTTAGGCCCTTGTCCATGCCGAGGAAATCATCCACCACAGAGAGTCCGTACTGATTCATGTCGTTGATGATATTGCGGCAAAGATCTTCATAGCGGCGTTCACTGTGAATACAAAAAATTATAAATAAATACAAATTAATTTACATAATTCCTTGTTAATCTATTGCATTTGTGATTTAAATCTAATCCATTGGGGAACTTGGGTCACCTTGGGAGATTAACCCGGTAAAAGCGGGTTGTATTTAATTAATGATCTATTTACATACATATATCGTACTGCTCAGACTAATCGAAATGCACATATTTAATTTTGTTGAGTATTTGGTTTTGTTGTTGTGTATAATTATTATGAATTTTTATATTTCACGACTTTTATGATTTGCAAACCCATAAAAATATTGCTATGTGTTAGACATGTTTCAGTCACGTAGTCCAAAGACTCACAACAAACACAGAGAGCTATACAGAAAGCGAAAGAGCATATGAGAGAAGACATGGGAAGCCGCTTAATTTTAAGATAAATAGAGAAAACACAAAAAACCAAAAATTTGCAATATTTAAAAACGGAATGCAAGCATCGAAATTGTGAAAAAAAGGTAAATACTCAATGATTCCCAGAAAGTAAAACCTGATTTTACTTTATAAGTTAATTCGAAATCGAGTGTAGCTGTATAGTTTCTACGAAGTTTGCAAAGCGTCGCATTATAATAAATCGAAGTATTAAGTCGGAGGTGCTTATTTTTAACCGGTTTCTATTTGGACCAATGAATATCCAAAGAATTTTATTTATATTAAAACTAAAATCCATAAGTGTATTACCGTTTATCCAAAACGTCACGAAAAAATTGTTCAGCATTTGCAGGAAGCGCCGAATGCTTAAAGAACTGCTTATAATCCGTTGTTGTTGACGTAATCATTTTACGTTTATTTAATTACACTTTTTGCTCAAAATAATACGAGTAACTTGTAGTTGACATGAGAAATGTACTGTTTTTAAGTTCTTAAGTCGGAAGCGACCCCGGAAACAATTCACGCACAACTGATGAAACTTTCAAACTGCTTGCCAGCTTTTATGCGCCCGTTGCAGAGAGAATAGAGAGCACATTTAATGGAGAGCGAGAGACAGCACCACCGGCAAGTGTATCGTATATCGGTATAACGGCGTTACAGTGTTGGTAAGCAAGTGCATTAGTCACCAGCTGCTGCAGCTGTTTATTGTTATTCCTTGTAATTGCAGTGGCAGCTGTTTGATTTTGTACACTTGTTTACGTTTGTTTATTGTTTTTACTTTATATGTTGGAAAACTATGAATAACAACAAATTACTGCTGGCAAATTGCGTTAAAGAGCGAACCGTCTGCGTTGACGGCGCGTTCACGAATGCGGTGACGGCAGCAACAGCAGCAGCGACGGACTCGATCGCCGTCGTGGGAGATTATACTGTAAATGTATGTGTGGTGTGTGCGTGTGTGTGTTTGCTTTTGCTTTTGGCGTTAGGGGCCTGGGCAGCAGATACCTTTACGTATTTACATACATACATACATACATACGACAATTTGCAAAACGAAACAGATTATTTTGGGCTTTGCTTGCGACAATTGGGGCGCATTTTTTGTTTCTTTCTTCTTGTGTTTTGCCTTTATCGAGAACGTCGCGTTTCCGCGTGCCCTTCAACTTGCTTGCAACGCTGCTCACCAAGCAAAAGCAAACACAGAAAGCAAACGCGACGCACTCACACAATGAACGAGCTAGCGCTCACGTAGACCATCGCACAAACTTACAAACATGCGTGAAAATTAAAGCAGTGCGCCCAAAAGAGATGGCGCTACGAAAGAGGCACGAATGTTTGACACATTGAATGACAAAAACAACACACACACACAAAACTAAAGAAACAGCTGTAAATACACATGTATTTTATAAGCATGTACATACATACGTACAAATGTGTATTTAGATATACATACATATGTACATCATTATACGTACAAAGGCATAAAGATGAATACCGCGTTTGGCGGATACTCTTAAAATTTGGGTCAACGGCCCAGTTCAAAGTCGCTCGCTCATACACGATCGTGTAATTCACTTTTGAAAAGGTTCCCAGCAGCAAACATTAAACAGACAAACATACATACATATGTAAAGAATTATATGTGTGTGAAATGATGTATTGTAGCCCTTGCCTTTAATAAGTTTACGTGCGAAGTCAGCGAGTAAGGCACGTGCACCATGCGACAGAGATGCCAGATATTGTGGTTTGCAGTCACAGTTCCAAAGCAGTCACTGTTTGACGCTTAGAGTGATACACAATTATTTTGTATTATGTTCGTTTAAAATTTGTACATTGTTTAAAGCATAGTTTTTAATCAATTTACAGGTTATTTCTGTTGCTGATACTTTATATGTTGATAACATTTCAAAATTCAATTCAAAATTCAATTCACAGTTATGCTATGTAAAGCACAGTATCGATCAAACCTAAATTGCAGTCGCACATGCACTGAGTTGCGACCTTCTCACGTGCGTCACCAGAAGTAGTTCAAACATCATACATATGAACAAATGTGCTACATACATAGTACGTGTTTGTTTGTTGTTGTTTGTTATGCACGCAGCAGTCACTGGCTGAATCAACAGTTAGTTGCTGGCTGACAGTTGCAACCTGTTTATAAAATTACAATTGACAACACTGTCTGCAGCCTATACGACCTTTCTCATTTCAACTCAAGTGGGCAACACTTGCGAATCTTTTGCGTTGCTGCTTTGCGCAACGTTTTGTTTACATTTGAAGAAGGGGCTTAAAGTTGCTTGACAAGTGCTGTGTGTGTGTCAGAAATTATACACAATTTTCAACACACAACTTATCAAAATATATGTTAGCATACATATGTACATACATACATATAATACATAGGATAGTGAAAAGAAATTAGCGAAATGGTATTATACGACATATCATGGCTAATTGTTTGATAAAGAACAACAGAGTCAATTCAATCCTAAGACGCGGCACAGCAGATGGAAATCACTGTAGAAACTCGCTAATGATAAGCCGAATCAAAATAAATAACTCAATGACTTGCGTATGCGCGGCACGTACGCAAAACGATTTGGACAAAGAGAGAAAGAGAGCGGCCACCCAAGTGCAAGGAGAGCGGGGACCACCCACCACAAAAAAACCACAAATGGCATAAACGATAATCAGAAACAAAAGAAATTCGCAAATTTATCGATGAATCAGCGAGATTGGCACTGAAGTCATCGCGAACAGAATTTCAGCTATTACCTGTGTGTTTGTGTTTGTATTATATCTGTTAATGCCGCATGTAAAAATAAAATATAAAAACAATTCGGCCAACTGCGCAACAGAATAATTACAAAATCAGCGGCGCCGTGCACAAAATGCGACTGCAATTCCCAAGAGGTGTTAACAAATCAAACCCACATATGTATGTACATACATACATATATACACATGTATGTATCTATATACATATGTATAGTTGTATAATGTACAATGTACTTAAATGTGTACGTGCGCCGGCTCGCAATTGGGGAGAATCGGAACAGCTCGCTTCGGCCATGTGCATTACATGACGCTGCACGTAGCGGCACAAAAGTAAACATTCGCAGTACACTCGAAATTTCAAGCTGCACACAATCTAATCGCAGGGCACACATTTGCTTATGGCAAAAAGAGCATCATAAACTAGCAGGCTGCCAGCGGACCGGACCGGACCGGGCCTGCAGTCAGCGCCGAAGATCTGAGCACGTAAAGCTTATCGCTAATTAGCGCCACCTATATGTGCAAACATATGTATGTATGTACATTATTACATACTCGATGGTGTTGGCTTCAGTGCGTAATATTTATGTTAATTTCACCGTTCTACACACAGTGAACAAATCTACAAAATATGTCACGTCACGTGCCATACAGCTATGACAGGTACAGAACAAAACAAAAATTCGTCAAATTTAGCAGACACAAATTTTATTAGTAATATTGAAATATATAACTACTACCATGAGCTATTACTATTGAAATATTTTGCATTCCACAGCCTCATAGAACTGGACTCTTGCATTTGTCAGTTTTTGTGCTAAAAATATTCAAATTTAAATCAAAATTGATTAGCAATGACTATTAATTGTTAAAGCACTTTTCTCTTGTTTTTTAAAGAAATTTTTAAAATTTGTTCGCTTGACAGCTTCTTATTATACTCTTTTTGCAGTAAATAGTATATTCATTAGAAGGTAGCGTCGGAGAACGACAAAAGTTACCTCCAGTATGCTTAGGATGACAAAACAAATTGATCTGGCCATGTCCGTCTGTCTGTATGTATGTATGGAAACTAGTCCCTCAGCTTTTGAGCGGACCACAGGTGTATTCGAGCAAGCAAACCCAAGTGCTAATAAGTTTTTAACAGATTGCTCCTTAAGTGAGTTTGTCATTGAAAATCAAAACGGTTCGGTGGTGTAAGTGGTTCAACTTCCGCTTGCGACGACATTTATTTTCCATTTTATTATTTTTTGCGATAATTGCGAATGAATTATAGTATAGCAAAACTATTCAAATCTATCCACAGACTCGAAAATGATATAAACTCTTCGGTACGACGAAGATAATTATTCCCCAATTGTTTTAAATTCAACTGACTTTTCGGAACAGCCAGCTGCGCTCAAAAAATCGGTTATTATTTGTAAAAGTTTATAGATTGTTCCAAATCATGTTTGTTTCGAAATTTAGTTTCAATAACACACGTTTTCTATATAGTCAAAAACACAAATTTTTCACGAAGATCGTACATTTACATTATTGAACCCACATCCTGTTGGACATTGCGAAATTTAGCTAGCACACTACACTGATTACTGAATCTTTTAAATCAACAACTATGGTTGAGTACACACGACAGCCGTGTCCGATACGCATTGTCGAGGACTGCGGCTGTGCGTTTATGATGGGCTGCATCGGCGGCTCCTTGTTTCAGTACATGCGGGGATTCCGGAATGCGCCGACTGGCGTTCTCCGTGGCCTGTACGGCGGACTGGACTCGGTGAAGATGAAGACGCCCGGTATTGCGGGAAGCTTCGCCGTTTGGGGCGCCACATTCAGCACAGTAGACTGCACCATGGTACACTACAGGCAGCGCGAAGACTCCTGGAATTCGATTGTGAGTGGCGCTGCAACAGGCGGAATCCTTGCCGCCCGCAACGGCTTCAAGGCAATGGGAAATGGCGCACTGGTTGGGGGTCTGGTGCTGGCCATGATTGAGGGTGCTGGCGCCGCAGTTGCCACTATCTACGCGGATAGTAAAAATGAGCAGCGGCCGCAGTGGGAGCTGGCCGACACAAAGGACCCTCAGAATGACGCCTTGGTGGAAATTGAGCGTGTGCTGGACAAGTGCAATACATACAAGAGGCCCACAAGGATCTCATTGGCGCAACATCAGACTATAAAGATCGGGAGCGAGGATTATGCCAAGCAGCCGCACTCCCTGCTGGAGCTGGTGAAACTAGCGAATATTCTTAAAACTAATTAACTGAATAACTTTTCGACCGTCTTAGTCCAACTATCAACCAAATTAAATGCATGTGCAGTGGACGTTAACTGGAACAACTTAAGTTTGAGTAAAAAACAAGTGTTCTCACCTAGATATTACTTCCTGGTTTTTATTGCCATATATATGCAAAAGTAGGAGGCTTCTCCGATTCCATATACACTAGTCGGCTTTCAGATAAGCGGAAGTCTAAAATTTCCGATATTTTGTTACTCTTCAGACTCATATAAGGACACTTGTTTTCATTTTTAAAACAGCATAATCTCGAATTTTACAAAACAAGAAATGTAGTACATATATCGTATTTTTGATCAGGTGCATTCAGATCTTATAAATCACCGAGAGCTAGAGTTTCAAAAATTTTGCTTGTTCAAGTTGAATTCAACGATAAGTTTCGTTTCCCCAAAGCCGATTAGATTCCCAAGGCACCAAATTTACTACATTTGTAGATTCTAGCATCGAAGACACAAATCTAGCCTATTTAAAGTGTTCAATGCCAAATATGTTACATTTTGATAGTATTCTTCTTAAAAACGTTTTTTAAAGGGAAACTCTAATTTGTGTTTGTACGTACGGAGAACATACTTTGATCGCTCGCAAAAAAACGCTTTTTAAAAGGCAAAGATGAAATTTAAGAATATTTTTTTATAGCAATCTCAGCTTTTACGTAAATGCTATATTCAAGTGTTTAAAATCGCTTCTTCTTGATTTAAACCCAGCAATCCGGTGTCCCAATCTTATTTTAAAATCTTGTTAACTAGAATTTATAGTAAATTTAGAAATAACTTGAGTTTGACAGATTGACTATAGTAGCTATGCCGGTATTTAGCTAAAATAATATATATATATATGTATATTAAAAGTTAAATATTTAACATTTTGTGACACAACTATAGTACCGTAAAAAATACATTAAAATGCTAATTCTAATTTCCAGACAATACTAATTGCGAGTAGAAATAGTATTTTAATGTTTAACGTTCGCTCGGAAACAGTTCACTACAGCTTGGAGCCGGGAAAAGCAGCACAGCCGCAGCGTGCGTGTGTGTATGTGTGTGTATGTGTGCGTGTATGCATGTAAAAATGAGAGTCGGCAATTCGCAGCTGATTCGAGTAAATTGCACTGGTGGTTTAACTTATGCAACACTGGCCGCAAACTCACCTGCCGCTTCCCATAAAACTAGAATCCGCGAGTCCAATCTGGTAGCTGGAGCTCTTCTCCCCATTGTGCTGGTTGTGATTGTGCTGCGAGTGGTGTTGGTTACCGGCACCACTCTGCGCCGTTTGGGTTGCCATCGCAGGCTGTCCGAAGCAGTTGAACAGCTCGTCGAGTTCGCTGGGCCAGGTTTGGGCGAGGGCAGCAGGCGTCATCATTTGCGCCGTAGAGCAGTTGGCGCCACTCACATCCAGCGTTGTGGCTGCCACCGCCTGTTGTAGTTGTTGGATTTTGTTGTTATTGTTCTGCTTCTGGCGCGCCAGCAGACGGCAGTCATGTCGATGGCTCGGCCAGTCCAGATGCTGATGCGCTATGGAGCAGTAGTATATGCTCTTGCACTTGGCGCAGCGCAGCAGCTGCTCGGGTGTGCCGCAGATGGCGCAACGGGCCGGCAACGATATCTTCTGCATGTCCTTGTCGCGTCCGCTGTTTACAGCATGCTGGCAACGCCAGCTTTAGCCTTGAACGTCTGGCGGCAACGTAAGTTGTGGTACAATGTGCACACTTATCAAATATTGCAAAAACAATTAGCGGCGATTGGCCAATTCGATTTCAGGCCATTTCACCATACCTCAGTTGGCTATTGGGCTCTGTCTATACTATACGATGCGAGCATTTTAATCACGTAGGCCCAGCCAAAAGAAAATAAATATAACAACAATGTGATGCTATGTAGTTGTTGTTCGTTCAGCTGTAGACAGCTGCGAATGCATTTACGGGTTATGCTTTATTCTCAATTGACTGTTGATCACGTTATTGCACTCACACACGTGGCCGATTCGAATTCGGGGCTATTTCGGTAAATTCGCGTATTTCAGCAAAAAAATATTGCTTGCAAATGCAAATTAATCAAAAATAATATGCAATTTAGTGTGACCAAATCTTGAACCCAAAAATATACCATCCCTGCGTCCAAGCTGTGCCTGTGGCATGCTGTTATACTCAAATTGGTAATGTGACTGCTAAAGTGTTATGTTCTTCAGTTTTGTTTAAGAAAAATCGCGCCGCAATTGTTGCATTTGATACATATGTACATATGTAACAAAGCTGGTACTTTTAATTTAAAGGTACACTGAATCTACTGTTGATATGTTTGCAATATTATTTTTTTTACTAATGTTCCACCTATTCAAATCTATTTTTGCGATTAATACTTTCAAAAACGGTATCCAAATACAAAATTTTAATTCCTATCGTATATAGTTGTTTTTGTAATATCTAGAGCAATACATGATTGACCGCATGGTAAGTTCTGTTGCCGGACAGTGGGACAAAATACATAAAATTGAACTAAATTGTATCGATTATAGTCATCAATGCCGCTATCGATATCTGCGCTAGCCGGTTAAGTTTGTGATGTCATAGGTGTATATGGCTTGATCACCCTCAACGTTTGTAGCCCATTACAAAACAAAAACAGTGGCTTATTTTCAAAAGTATTTTTTAAAACATCCAAATGACACTGCCTGAATTGAGGGCCAAAGTGGTGCTAGTTGATATCGAGGGCACCACAACCTCGATTAGCTTCGTGCATGATGTGTTATTTCCGTACGCCAAACAGAATGCACAGCAATATTTGCTGGACACATGGGAAAAGGATGCGACTAAGCAAATTGTGAAGGACCTGCAGGAATTGACGCAGTTTGCAGAACATGTGACGACTCTCGGCACTCAGCATGAAGCAGATGCGCAGCTTATCTCCGGATTTGTGCGTTATCTTATCGAAAAAGACTTGAAGGTGACACCGTTGAAAACGCTGCAGGGTCTAATATGGGCTCAGGGCTACGCCTCAGGACAGTTGCAGGGACAGTGAGTTGAAATAAGTGAATTATTTGGCTTAACTCATATTTGCCTCCTCCACATCACAGTGTCTATGAGGATGTGCCCACGGCCTTTGAGTGCTGGCGCCAGGCTGGACTTCGGATTGCCGTCTACTCGAGCGGCAGCGTCGCAGCCCAGAAGCTGATCTTCCAGCACAGCATAGTTGGCGATTTGCTGCCGCATCTCAGCGCTCACTTCGACACCCACGTGGGCCACAAACAGCAGCAGGAGTCGTACACAAAGATTGCCCAAGCACTGCAGGTGCAACCGGAGCATATTCTTTTTCTTACGGATGTGCCAGGTGGTGGGTTTCCCTTATTCCTATCTGTACACCCTTTATACCTGAGAATCGAACTGCATCATTCGTTTTTCGCGCCATCATGTTCATGATATGACTATAGGCGACAAACTGAAAGAATGACGTTAAAATACGTTTCATACAACATTTTAGTCCAAAACGCAAACAAGATTTTGGTGTGGTCTGTAATGTTTAAACATTTCCAAAGTAGGGTTTTCGATAAAATCACCAACATAAAAGTGTACCTCTTAAAAAGTTACTATATCAACAAAAGACTTTGCAAAACATGTATGAAAGTATCGAGATAATTAAAAAATATAGTGATGTACTTCGGTTCCTTGGATACAAAAAAATGCTTGATCGTCCGACATAGCTATATCGTCCGTCTTGCTGGTTGTTGCTTTGCAAACCAGTATATACATATGTATATATATATATATTCGTCTTGCTGTATATTGGATTTGGTCGGATCGGATTTTTGTATCATAATGGTGTCAAGGATCTATCAGTCAAATATAAAGCTTAATTAAAAAACTAGATTTTATAATCAATGCATATTATATATCTTAACATTCTCAAATTCAATCGTACTTTACTTGTAAATAACTTTTGTTGTGTGCACTAACTGTTCTCTTTGTCCATCCACAGAAGCTGCTGCCGCTCGTGCCGCAGGCATGTTGACCACTCTTCTGCTTCGTCCTGGCAACGCGCCGTTAAGCGAGGAGCAAAGGCAGGAGTATTCTACAGTCGAGAACTTTACGGCGCTGCACGATCTGCAGCAGCCCTGAATAAAGTTACGCATTTTGGTAGATCAAAAAAGTGTGTTTATTATATAGATTGTGGCTGGAGGTAGTCCTTAGAGAAACGCACGATCCACGCTGCAGAGATCATCGCCGCTGTCATGTGGTTCGGGCGTCTGTTCCGATTGTCGTCGCCGGCATGTGGAGCGCTGAGATTGGGATTGGAATTGCGATTGAGATTGCGACTGCGAGTGCGAGTGTCGCGAGCTTGGCTTCAGCTGAGCGCCATATATCGTGCGCAGCTGCTGGAGCTTGGCATCCGCATTGACGCCAGCAGCTGTTGTACATCGGCTGCCTCCGCTACCGCTGCTGCTGCTGCACTTCTTCTTGGGCTGCTTGCTCCTCCGCTGCTGGCTGCTCTCGCAGGCATGTCGCATGCCCTCGCTGCGACAGGTGTGACTGAGTTTGCCAACCTCCGGACCCCAGAAGGTGGCACCCTCCAGTAGCAGTGGCGCCGACTTGACGCGTTGTCTCATCATCTGCATGTGCATATCATACTGACGCTCCTGCAGCGACTGCTCCGCCTTGCGTGTGGCCAGGCGTATACCCAACAGAGCTTTGTGGGATTCACTGAAAAAATCAGGGCTATCTAGTTAAGAGTGTTATTTTGCTTGGTCCTATAAGAACGATCCGTCCCAACTTTAAATAACGTATAAAAGACCTTTTCGAAGAAAATTCAGTTTGTGCTGAAGTTTGTACCACATGGAAGGAAGCTTCGGAGACCCCCAAAAGTTACTGCCAGTATGCTTAGAATGATAAAACAAATTGATCTAGCCATGTCTGTCTGTCTGTATGTATGCAAACTAGTCCCTCACTTTTTGAGCTATCGCGATAAATCTTTGCACAGAGACTTATTATTCAAGGGGACAGCACATTGGTCGGAACCGGCCTGACCGAACCATTATATCTTAAAGCTGCCATACAAATCTAAGTCGGTTTTAGCCATATATCCCATGTTTTCAAAGCTATCGCGATAAAACTTTGCACAGATATTATTATTATTCAATTTTTGGAAGGGTATCAAATTATCGGCGCACCAAAGCTAACAGTTCGATCTGCTTGAAACTTACTTGAGCGACAGCGACTTCCAGGCCGGCGTCTTGCGCACCTCCCAGTCGAACTGGGGCCGGGGATCGTGGTAGGTGCAGTTGTTCTGCAGCTCCTTGACTTTCTTGCGCGCGACCTCGGCACGTAGCGTGGCCGCGAGATTGGGTCGCGCCACCGGATGCTGCGGTGACACGCTCGCCGTCCGCTTAGGCAGCTGCTCCAACTCAAAGATGTCCAGCAGCGCAGGCTGCGGCTGCTCCCCCATGATGGCCACTTTCGCCTTGCGAGCGCGACGCCTGCGCACGCGACTTGTCCCGGAGGCGGCACTGCTGCGATTGGAGGACTCTGATGGGCACTCGATGTGCAACTTGGGCAGCCCGCCGTCTGCCAGCTTGGCTGGAAAGTAGTTGCTCAGCTGCGCCATGGGCGCTGGCGTGGCAGCACCACTCAGATCATTGACGCTGAAGCACCTACGCAGCAGTTCACTGCGAGCCCTTGCGCGCTCCGCGGTATGCATCGCTGGCGTCTTTTTGGTGAGGGTCTGGGTGCCACTGCTGGTTGACTTGGGTCGCTCCGCCTTGCGCTTGAACTCCAGCTCGAAGCTTTTCAGGGAGCGCTTGAAATCAGCCACCTCGAGGGCAAAGTCCTGCTTGAAACTCGTCAGGCGACTCAAGTCACGCACACATCTCTCGTACTCCTCGCTCAGGCAGCTGGAACTGTGTACCGCCTCTGCAGCGGGCATCGCCTGATCTGGCATGATCAGCGCTGGTATGCTGGTCGTCAGAAGCACAGAGGCCGACTGCTTCCTTAGCTTTTTGCCCTTGCTGCTGCGCTGTTTGGTTTTGCTGCAGCTGCTGCTGGCACTGGCGCTGACGCAGCGCTCCTTTTGCGGTGCTGGGGCGCGCAGCTCACGACTGGTGCTGCGCAGGCTTTCCAGGGTAGAGTAGAACTCCGCCTTGTGCAGATGCTTCACTTCACAGTAGTCTTTAAAATTGATTTGCAATTAGATTGGTTAAAGTAAAGCAACATCAACAACAAAGAAATACAAGAACTGAAAAATATCATATGTAAAAATATCAAGAACCTAACGTAATTTTAACTTTATATCTTTAATTTAATATATTTACTATTTTAAATTTTATGAAAATTTTGTATATACACTTAAATGTTTTATAATTTTATATAAATTCTTTTGTGTCGACTGTCAATAGTAGACAACAAATAAATAAATAAATAAATATATAAATAAATAAATGGTTAAAAACAAAAAAGTTTTTCTTAGATATTTAACCAAGCGTTTGTTTACAGTAATATAATTGGGGAGGGTGAAATTTGTGATATTTGCCTGTTTAATTGTAATAATGTTATTTCAAAATAATAGTTATGTCAAGCCATAATATGATACATGACATAACATATATTACTCAAATGATTATTATTGAGCATTAATACATTAGTCATTTTGATATATTTAACTGTGGCGCTATTGATTGATTGATGAAATTGTGTGAGCCAGTAAATATTTAAGAAAAAGCTTCCACAAAGCAATTAATTTATGTTTCTGCCAATTTTCTCATATTGACTACTTAAACTCATATTGACTATTGACTAACTTAAATGTTCAACTTTTGAGTAAACGAAAGAAACCTTTGATTATAAAGTATTTACTTAGTTTTCTAGCAGTGCAAATGCCTATATACAAACTTGTTACCAGGTATGCTGTCGTAGAACTTGGCCAGCGACCTGATCCCCGTCTGGGCTGTCCATGTGGCGGTCGCCGCTGCTGCATCCCGCTGATGTTTGCTGCTCGCAGCATTCTTCTTGTTGCTTTTGCCCATGCACACCTTGGGACGATTGTAGACGGGCGCTGGGCAATTATTGCACGGATCTATGGGCACCTTGATGCAGGAATTCAAGTAGGCCAGGCCCGTGTGTGTGCTCATAGCTGCTATCTGTGGAAATTAATGAATGCAATGCGCTTTATCAATATTTTGAACACAGTCTGTTTGTGGGCCATTGTTGCCAGCGGTTACCGTTGGGGCAGCTAATTCGCACATGTCCTGGTTTTGGTTACTGTCATTTCATTGCTTACTTGAACTGAGATAGACGACTATTCCATCGAACTTTGCATGCAGACTATTTCGTGGAAATAAACAGCAAGAATTCTCATATTTATTTAAATTTGCATTGCGCTGAACGATGCCGTTATAATTAGTTATCGATATTGGATCACTTGGTCTCATTTATATGATGTGCGTCAATGTGCGTTAAGTTACCCACGGCCACTTAGCGCCAAATATCGATACATTTTATCGGTTTCGGAACAACAATTTTGTTTTTCAAATATTTTGCGTTTTAAAGGACGAATTGAAACAAAATTAAATGCAAAATTGATAAGAATTAAATTATCTTCCATTTAAATGCTTCAGTTTTAAAATTTGAGCTTTTACTGTATCATATTTATTACGCATACAGAAGTTACCGGCATTGCCATGTTAAGAAAATGAAAATAATAAAATGCGAATTTCCCAATAATTGCTCTAAAGTTTTTCGAAATTGTAATGGCAAAATATTAATATAATATTAATTCCAAGTCTGTGCATATTTCTTATATATTTATTGTTCCGAATTCATGTTACCCGCCTAAGAACGTCGCAAAATTGTTCAACACTGAATCCAAGCAGTGGTTCAGTTCACGTGCGAGCTAGCAGTTCGATATACTCATGTAAGTGAGCTGTTTTAGGTTGACTTACAAATAATTAATTTTCTCCTAAACTAACCCAAAAACAGTTTTCAAACACATCATAAGTTTGCATAAAACAATTATCTTCAATTTGGTATAGCGCGAATTTTCAGGTGTGCATTGTAAGATGAGATATTTTCGTGCGAACTCAAGACTGATTTTTGCAATCGATTTTGTTTGGCGCTTTTTAGGAGGTTGTTTTGTGAATATATCCGAAAGTAACCCAAAGATTTGGACCAAATTCACATATTATTTAAGATGAAAAATATGCTTTAATCGTGTGTACTAGGTTTAACCGGGTGTGATCTGTAAATTGGGAAAATTGTAAGAATTGTAAAAACCCAATTTTTCAAACCCATAATTTTAATGCAGTTAATGCTCAAATTTTAAAACTGAAGCATTTAAATGAAAGATTATTTAATTCTTAACAATTTCGCATTTAAGTTTGTTTGCTTTCGTCCTTAAAAACGCAAAATATTTGAAAAACGAAATTGTTGTTCCGAAACCGATAAGAAGTATCGATATTCGACGCTAAGTGGCCGTGGGTATCTTGACGCATATAATTTCTCTTACCTTTCTGTACATTGAGTATCGAAAAAAGTTTTTAGTCGCAAAACAGATCGCCCGCAACTCGCAACCCGTATTTGGTGTATAAACAGCCTGTGCATTTAAAGTAGATTTATTCCAAAACAGGAGTCGCAATACATCTATATCTAAACTTCGCTTTTAATTCTCAAACAAGGTAAATATTTATAAATGCATAAAAACATTCAGCTATTTCCATTTAACATACTACATAATTAAATCATGTGTGTGCACAAGAACAGTGCTAATTTCAGTGCGTAACGGTGAAAGCCCAGGTTTGGCGAAATGTCTAAATAACCGCTGGCTACATTGTTGCTTTTGTTTGATGATGCAAACGATTTACCCGCATTATGAGAATAAAGTGATCCGTACACACACACATATGTAGGTAGCGGCACACACATTTGTGCGGCCGGTCAATTCGCGGGTAAAGAAATATGTAAAGGTGAAATAGAAGTCATTCCATGCAAAAGCACACATACACACAAATACAAATACGTTTGCACACATATAACGCTAACACGCCATAAGAAAATGCAACAGTAATCACCAAGTGACTGATTTTTTAAAATATTAAATCAAATACTTTTATGTACATATATGTATTTATGTACGGAAAGTTTTGTGTATGGAAATACGTATGTATGTATGTTCCCACGACGCGGCGATGAGTAATTTCTGGTTGATAACAATTCGCCGGCTTTAATTTGTTCAATTTAATCTGTTTTATTTGATTGTAAATTTTTGTTTATGAGAATGTCGTTTATGGACCCAATGTCCTTCGCCAGCAGGTTCAAGGGCAGAGCCAAACAGCCTTTGGAAATGGAAAGTTCACTTAAAAGAGAACTTTTTCGATATGTTGTGTTGTTGTTTCGTTTGGAAAAAGCGCTCAGAGTAAAAGCTTTGCGGCTTTTATACTGTCACGAGTCAATCACCCCCGCAGCTGGCGCCAACCACGCACCCGCTTCATGTCGAAGGTGTGAGCGAGTGAGCATGCGTGCTATACGCGTAATTTTTAAGAAATGAGATTGTTGTACCCTTGCAGAGCAGATATATATTATATATTCTTATAATTATATATATATATATATTCTTGATAAGGGCTAATTCCATAAAGCATCAAGTTTAAAGAGCTCCCTTTTTGTGGTTTGAAGATCGATTGAAACTTGTTAATATGATCACATATGTTATATATGTATGTATGTATATGTCTTCAAGGGCATTTACAAATCGACCACCCTACAGTTAGGCATTCTAGTTTTATATTATGAAATTCAAGGTTCTTGAACAACGTTTGTGGCGGTTTTTTTTTTGTGTGCTACGACAGCTGATAATTAGGGAAGCCTATTAATACGCACATGTACATATGTATGTATGTATGCGTATATGTTTATTCGGAAGCCAACAGCTGACGATCCGATTTTTGTTTACACTCACACCAATCTGAAGTAGCCGAGTAGCCGGCTGACTAATCGCAAATTCCGTGCTGGGCACCACCAGTAAGTCAGAGCTATAACTTTCAAGCTTTCCGCACTTTTCTCGATAAACTTTCGTCGCTCATTATCGTGCGCTGGGTGGCTTTTAGGGGTGGCCTGTTGCTCTGCCTTTCTCTCTATCTCTCGGTATCCCTCTCTCTGCGCGGCACGGAGTAGCAGTCGTTTGCTTTTTTCACCAGAGTCTCGTGCTTTTGCGCTCGTTGCCCATTGCTCATTGCATTACCGACATTCTCAATGTGTTGCCAAAAATTTTCCACCAGTCGAGCATTCTGTGCCATTGTGTGATAGATCCCAGTGCGCTTTGGTTTTCAACGCAAACATTTTAGCCGTACAACGCGTCGTAACTTTTTGTTTTGTGCGTAACCGTGCTAGTCAATATTCTAAATATAAATATAATTCCCGAAACTTATACAGCGGCAATCAAGTTAGCAACAAAATGGTTAACGTATCAATTTACGACGAGGCACCGAAGTTAAAGGTAAAACCTGCCGGGTACAGAATCCAGTGTCGCAAGTCAAATCTAATTTCATGTTACGGTATCCATAAAGATATGCCCACATACGCCTCATATCAGCTAAGTACATGCGTACATATGTCCCAAGTGAAGCCATTTTTCCGTTTTTGCGTAAATTGAAATTATGCAACTTTTTCTTTTCTTTTTGCTGCTGCTGCACATGCAAAGTTGTGACCTTCGCAGTTGCAGCGCTGCTGCCGATGCAAAAATCTTTTCCGTCTAACCGCATCTCATCGGCACATCGCTCTCCCTCTCCCACTGCCGTTCGCTCTCGTTCGCGTGGGTGTATTTTCTCCCTCACTTTCTGTGTCTCTCTCGCTCTCT
This sequence comes from Drosophila flavopinicola, assembly GCA_035042425.1. Lineage (NCBI taxonomy): Eukaryota > Metazoa > Arthropoda > Insecta > Diptera > Drosophilidae > Drosophila > Drosophila flavopinicola. The sequence continues at coordinate 217,572 of JAWNLL010000471.1, read as the reverse complement.
CTCTCTCTCTGTCTGTCACAATTTACTGTTGAAGGGAGAGGGGCTATACTATTTAATCGATTTGACGAACAGTAAACCAGCGTAGTCAGCGAACATTTTTTTGTTTTTTATTGACCCATCTCTCATTGACAACGATAATTATTTTGGGGCAATTGGCAATCGTTGTATGTTATGTTAATCGTATCATATTTTATCGCCGCAGCCCAACGAAGTACCGCAAAACATGGCTGCCGGAGCTGATACCCAATTGGAGCATATGTGCCGCCTGCAGTTCGACTCGCCCGTTCCCCATGTCCGCCTGTCCGGCATCGTGTGCACCATCGGCCCTGCATCGAGCAGCGTCGAGATGCTAGAGAAGATGATCGCAACCGGCATGAACGTTGCTCGCATGAACTTCTCGCACGGCTCTCACGAGTACCACGCTCAGACTGTGGCCAATGTGCGTCAGGCTGTCAAGAACTATTCGGCCAAGCTGGGCTACGAGCATCCCGTTGCCATTGCTCTGGATACCAAGGGACCCGAGATCCGTACCGGCCTCATTGGCGGCAGTGGCACCGCTGAGATTGAGCTGAAGAAGGGCGAGACCTTCAAGCTGTCGACCAACAAGGATTTCCTCGAGAAGGGCTCCCTTGAGCTGGTCTATGTGGACTATGTGAACATTGTGAACGTGGTTAAGCCGGGCAATCGCGTCTTTGTCGATGATGGACTCATCTCGCTTGTAGTGCGCGAAGTCACCAAGGACACCGTTGTCTGCGAGGTGGAAAACGGCGGCGCACTCGGCTCCCGTAAGGGTGTCAATCTACCCGGTGTTCCCGTCGATTTGCCCGCTGTTTCCGAGAAGGACAAGTCCGACTTGCAGTTTGGCGTGGAGCAGGATGTAGACATGATCTTCGCATCGTTTATTCGCAATGCTGCCGCTCTCACGGAGATTCGCAAGGTGCTCGGCGAGAAGGGCAAGAACATCAAGATCATCTCGAAGATCGAGAACCAGCAGGGCATGCACAATCTGGACGAAATTATTGAGGCTGGCGATGGCATCATGGTAGCCCGTGGTGATCTAGGCATTGAAATACCCGCCGAGAAGGTGTTCCTCGCCCAGAAGGCCATGATTGCGCGTTGCAACAAGGCCGGCAAGCCCGTTATTTGCGCCACCCAGATGCTGGAGTCCATGGTGAAGAAGCCACGTCCAACACGTGCCGAGATCTCCGATGTAGCCAATGCGGTGCTCGATGGCGCTGATTGCGTAATGTTGTCGGGCGAGACCGCCAAGGGTGAATACCCTCTTGAATGTGTGCTGACCATGGCCAAGACGTGCAAGGAGGCCGAAGCTGCTGTGTGGCATCAGAACCTCTTCGCCGATTTGGTGCGCGCTGCTACAGCCAACACTCTGGGTGCACCCCATGCGGCGTCCATTGCTGCCGTCGAGGCCGCAACCAAAGCGAAGGCCGCTGCTATTGTGGTGATCACCACCAGCGGCAAGTCCGCCTTCCTGGTGAGCAAGTATCGTCCACGTTGCCCCATTATTGCAGTCACGCGTTTCCCACAAACCGCTCGTCAGGCTCATCTCTACCGTGGCCTGGTGCCACTCATCTACAAGGGTAAGTTGCATCCCTCAGCTGCATGAATCGTAAATCATTTGCCATCCATTGTGTTTGCAGAAGATCCTCAGACCGACTGGCTGAAGGATGTGGATAGCCGTGTGCAGTTCGGTGTACAGGTTGGCAAGAAGAACGGTTTCATTAAGACCGGCGACGCTGTCGTCGTTGTCACCGGCTGGAAGCAGGGCTCCGGCTTCACCAACACCATCCGTATTGTGTAAGTAAAGTGTTTGATACATCTCCCATGTAAGTTTTGAACTAATTTGGCATTGTATCCTGCAGTACCGTCGAATAAACCTGGTTTCTGTGGCTGGATAACGTTGCATCACTGTGAAAGCGTTCTAAGCGCTATGTGTTTGCTCCACTTACTGTTATTAACCAAGTTAATTTATTAAAAAATTCTCAAAAATACACGGATTATCGGAAATCGAAATTGGATACATTTACCCGCTGCCAAAGCGCCACAGTTTGGCTCCCAAGTGTGGAGCCGCTCACACACATACACACAAGCAAACAAACACATACAGATATAATTTAACATTGTTAAAAATAGCGTTCTTTATAGTAACAAGGAATAATAAAAACTATATGTATACATACTGGTTTTCGATTAGCATTGATTTCATGGACTTACAATTATCACACGATTATGTTGTGCTTTGGAGATCGATAGGCCAGATATGTTTCCTTCTGTCTGTTACATACATTTTCTCACATGATCTGCTTAATAATAACCTATTATTAAGAGAATCGAATAATATGAATAGGTCTCCAAATCAATTATAGCAATAATGTTATACCTTTCAGTTCAAAATCAACTGTCAGATCAACATATAGAACATATTTTATTTCATGTACTTTCGGTATTAACTCAAAATTTCGCTACTCGTGACGTATATGGCGCGGTCCGCATGTGGGCCTGCGCCCCTGCATGCCACGACGCCATGGTCATCCCGAGACTCTACTGGCTACTCGACCGATGCCAAGGTGCGGACCACAAATGTGCAGCAGCAGCAGCAGAAATCGCAGGTTACGCTAGATCGCGGCCCGTTTGCTTCCCAGTTGGACTACAAATCCCGACTGCAGTTCAATGCGCCTAGCTTGGATTTTCCGCTGAGCGGCATCGTTTGTACCATTGGACCTGCTACAAATAAGCCGCAGGCAATGCTGAAGCTAATCGATGCCGGCATGCGAGTGGTACGCTTAAATTTCTCGCATGGATCACATGAATACCACTGCAATACAATACAGGCAGCGCGGCAGGCGATCGCTTGCTATGCGCAGCGGATGGACGTTCAAAAGCCGGTGGCCATAGCTCTAGACACCAAGGGGCCGGAGATACGTACGGGTCAGATTGCGGGCAGCGATACGGCTGAAATTGTGCTCAAGCAGGGCGATAAAATCAAGCTATGTACCAAAAAGCACTTGGAGAGCAAAGGTAGCAAGGATGTATTATACGTTGACTATGAAAAACTACCCAAAATTGTGAAGCCCTATAATATGATATATATCGATGACGGACTCATCTCGTTGTGCGTTAAGCAGGTAGTCGGAGAAGAGATTATTTGTGAGGTGATGAATGGCGGAAAGCTGGGATCGCGCAAGGGTGTCAATCTGCCTGGTATTCCGGTAGACTTGCCCAGTGTTTCCGAGAAGGATAAAGCGGATCTAAAATTCGGAGTGGAGCACGATGTAGACATGGTATTTGCCTCTTTCATACGTGATTCCAAGGCCCTCGGTGAAATTCGCCAGTTGCTGGGCACCAAGGGAAAGCACATCAAGATCATATCAAAGATAGAGAATCAACAGGGCATGCAAAATATTGACAGCATCATTGCCGCTTCCGATGGCATAATGGTGGCACGTGGTGATCTCGGCATCGAGATTCTGACCGAGGAAGTCGTACTGGCCCAGAAGTCGATAATTGCCAAATGCAACAAGGTAGGCAAGCCCGTCATCTGTGCCACCCAGATGCTGGAGTCCATGATCGGTAAGCCGCGACCGACGCGAGCCGAGGCTTCAGATGTGGCCAATGCCATAATCGATGGCGCCGACTGCGTTATGCTGTCCGGTGAAACGGCCAAGGGCAAGTATCCCGCGGAGTGCGTCCAATGCATGGCGAATATCTGTGCAAAAGTCGAAAGTGTGCTGTGGTATGAGCAGATACAAAACGAGGTGAAGAGCGTCATGAAATCTTCCACTTCGGATAACATATCAGCGATTACGTCGGGCATCACTGAAATTTCATCGCTGGCCCACGCTGATGCCATAATCATAGCCAGTCCTTGTCCGCTTGTCGCTCAGTTGATGAGCCAATTTCGCCCAAGGTGTCCGATTGTCCTTCTCACGGGAAATGCGAGGGTAGCACGACAGTCAGTGATTTTTCGCGGTATCTACCCGCTTGTGCAGGAGGAAATGGCCAATGGCTGTACAGATTTTGCGCGTATTCTCAATTTGGGTTTAGAACAAATGGCCAAGTTGAAGCTTGTGCATATGGACAAAGCGATTACAATTACGATTGTAAATGCCTTGGAGGCAGATAAGATATCTTTCCGCCTCTTGCACACCAAGCAAAAGTCTGAGGAAACAAAGTGCAGAGAAGCTGTAGAGACATTAGCGAAATACGCTAAAGCTGAAGCGATGAAAAGCGTAAAGATGAAAAATTGCAAGAAAACGCCTGATCCAATCAAATCCCCGGAACAAATCGAACGATGCAAAAAGCTGGCTGAGAAGCGGAAAAAGAGAGCGAAGGATGCTAAAGAGTCACAACCCAGCTCAGACGAAGAAACATTAAAAAGGTGCATGTGCATAGTGGCGCAAGCACAAAAAAAAAAAGATGATGAAACATGTACAGACTAAATTCTAAATGAGTCAACTACTTAAATGTAAGTCTAAGATACATTTTTGAAGAATAAAAGTGATAGCTTTTAAAAATAAGGGAATAATATATTGCGTAAATACATGTGTAGTAATTAATTAAGCTAAAAATAAATATTGATGAAATATTATTTGTATTTTCCTTGCTTAGTATAACAAGCTGTTAACCGTTTAAACCTGTTAACCGTTTAACACCTTTTGAAAACTGCTTGCATGTGATTTGCAGCGTTGCCAGACTGTATAGATCAGTTGAGAAACTATCGAAGCTAACTCAACAATTATCGATAGGTAAACAACAATTAAGTTGATTTGTGAAATAGACAACCTGCAACAAGTTTAATAAGATAATCAGATTCGGTAAAAGCCAACAGATTATCAGTGATAATTCAACAAGCGCTGAAACACCAAAAATGTCATTGCCCTCAACAAAAGCAACTACAGCGACAGCAACGCACGCGGTTGTGCAGGCGGTCGAAGCATATATACAAAATCAAAATTTACTGGGTGAGATAGCCGAACTGGATGAGGTGCTGTATGACTTGATTGATCTGCACAAGGACAACGAATTGGCGCTCAAGCGTGTGATCCAGTGCATCTATAATCTGCTACAGGGCAACAACAAGTGGAATGTCAAATTCGGCTCGAAAGTATTCCACAAGCTCATCTCGGTGGTAATCGCCGACAGCAGAGATGATGGCAGTCCACATAGTCTGCGCCGCCAGCTGGTTGCCAATGTGCTCATCTGTGTGCAAATCCATGCACGCAAGTTTCCTCGCATCGACGCCAAGTTCCTGATGCAACAACTCTGGTCGCTCAGTCTGAGCATTGAGCGGCAATCGCATGCCGCCCAAATTCTCGTGCAGCTTTTCGATGATTTCGTGCGGGAACTAGGCGAGAAGTTTACCCGCTCCAGCGAGCTGTACAGTGCCATTCAGACTTTGTTGCAGTCGGAGGTGCGCGAGTATCGAAAGTCAGCACACTTTCTAATGCGGAAACTGCTACTCATAATGCAGGCAAATGATTCAAGCTTAAGCTCAGGCGTGCTAGACGTTCTGAAATGCAGTGAGTCACTTTGGTCCGCCTATGTGGTTATCATGGAGACGCTGGAGGAGCAGCAATCGCATCTTATGCTGCCCACACTCAGTACGCTAATGCCTCGCATTGCTACCAGCAATCAGGACGATGAGTGGCTGATCTGGCTGCGCATTTTATATGCACGATTATTGCAGGATAACAATATTCTGGTGCTGCGCTGGACATTATTATATTTTTTTACACGCTTTGACGTGGCCAAATTGTGCCGCTTTAATCTGCTGGCCGAATTCCTATCAGCCACGAATAGAACCCAACTGTACAATGTCGAAAGTAACTTTCTGCCCGCATTCGATATGAAGAAATTCATTTCAGCGGCCGAGGCACAGGTATTTTGGGAAGCATTGGTCACGGTGCCATGGCACTCGGCTCCACTGCACTTTTGGTTGGGCCACATGGAGCCAGAGGAGAGTGCATCCACCAGCAAAAACTTGCTGCTTAAACTTAGCTCACGCGTTCGCACATTAAGGAATCCCAAATTGCGACAAGCAGCTAACCAGCGCATATTCGAGCTCTTTGAGGTGAGGTTTTTCTTTTGAATAATATAAATATATTAAACGATTTCATTCCTTGTGTTATAGCCCACCATTAACAGTTTGACACTGGGCGATTATATGGTATTCATTGAAACTCTTTTCAACATTAGCGATGATTATTACATGGACGACAAACGGCTGATCACAAAAATGCAAAATTGCGAAAACATAAGCGAACAGATCGTTCACTTTACCAAACGTTGCTATGAAATTATTGTAGCTGATTCCTACGATATTGGTTTGGTACATGAGCTTATACGACAATTATGCAAATTGCCGAAATCTCGCCACGGTTGGTGGCGCTTGTTCCCACTGTTTCTGCTAAATAGCATGGAAGCAGACCTAAAGCGAATTTGTTCGGATTTTTATTGCAATCAGTATGACGTGGATACTGAAATTTGTAAAAAGGGCGCAACTCTTGCAGAAGTCCAACAACATTTGCTGCAACAACTTAACTGCCAAACTAAAGACGAGAAATCGTTTGTGCTGGAGCACTGCGTAGATTGGTTTGTGCAGATTAATCTGGAAAGCTGGAGTCAGGTAAAAGAGCTACATTTGCAGCCAATTGAACTAATAGAACGTGGCACAAAAGCAACGTTTGAACATTTAGCGGATCTATTGGAAGAGAACGATACACGAATAGAGGACAATGCAAATGTACTTGCAACTACAGTAACTTTGCTGAAAAAACATCCAAAGTCTAGAAGCGCGTAAGATATATTAATTATAAGTATATTAGTAAATACAATAGCCTATTTATATATTTTAATTATGTAGCGCTATAGGTATCGTTAGATACGCAGCCAAGCATCTGAGCGATGTCGAAAATGAGAAACTTTTGACGGATATTATTAGCAATCGCTATGACTATATAACATGGGCCATTTTAACTAATGCAAAATTGGTACCCAACTCCTTGATCGTGGAAGGCATACTTGATGGGGAGATCAGCACAGGTGATGCGCGGTAAGTACATTATCATAGCACATAATTATAGCCCCCAATCCAAGTACATTCTCTCCGCAGCATTGAAGCAGCCTATACCGACTGCGTTATCGGCAGTCCATTCGATGATGTGGCAGTGCGAAATAGATATATACATTTTGTCGAGCAGCAGTCAGATGAAAAAGCAAATGCTATCTGTGCTGAGCTGCAACTCATTAACAGGACGTTGACCGAAAGGAAGCCGCGCTATTTTGAAAATTGCAAAGAGCATAGAATTAAAATACGCATTATTAGAGCATTGTTAATGATAAAGAATAGAATCAAATGGTCGGATGAGTTGTGGACGTCAGTGCTGGCGGCCAATGATCAGCCAAACATTAGCTACATGTATGAGTGTCTTGTGGGTCAGCTTCTGCCCAGTTTGGATCCATTATTGGATCGAATGCAGTCGCTGGGGTCGCTCAAGCCAAGTCAGCAAGTCTCAATTATCTCCGTCGTTCACATATATTGTATGTGCAAATGGATAAGCCTAAAATTGGAACAATTGCAAGAAATCGTGAGTTTGCTTTTACCTCATACGATGGGAGCACATTTTCAGACCCGTCTTCTCGCTCAACTGGTTCTGCATAGACTTGCAGTAAAATGTGAAGAGAGCAGGTAAATAAGAACATTTAGATTAAATCAATCTGCCATCTTATTTGTTGAAAAATTCTAGAATTGGATTGCCTATACTTAATGCACTGAAGACCAGCATTGAAATGACGTTGGGCGCTAAGCTGCTCGAGCTGGAAAACGAAACTCGCCTCATATTACCGGCAGTGATTTCGCAACATGATTTTCCTGCTGATGTTGTTCTGTATATGACAAATGCGCCATTCGATGAATATGACAAGCCTATCATAACTTTCGAAAAGCTTAAGGCAAATGTAGAAATTTCTCGAACAACCTTCAAAGGGAGAAAAAATCCACAAGCAGCGGTACCTGATCTGCTAGTTGATAAAGCTAGCTTTAATGTACAGAGAAAAATGAATCCTGTCAACGATATATTCAATCATGACTTTGGCAAAACGGAAGACCTTCATAAACATGAGCTAATAGTGGTAGCCTCTCTCATTGATAAGTTACCTAACCTTGGAGGTCTAGCACGTACCTGTGAAGTATTGGGCGTCAAAACACTGATTTTGAGTGCCAAGTCCCTTACGGATAAAAGTGATTTTACAAATTTAAGGTATATTAATGTGTATTAATTATGAATTGAACGGACGTATAATACGATTATATTCTGTTTCAGTATGACCGCCGAGAAGACTCTAAGTATTGCCGAAGTGAAGCCGGCTGCACTTGGCGAGTTTTTGATTGAGAAACAATCTTTGGGATACAAAATTGTTGGCGCTGAACAAACAGCGCATAGCATCAGTTTTACTGATTTCAAATTTCCGGATAAATGTATTTTGTTGTTGGGGTAAGTTATTTACTCTGATAATGTTTATAGGTGGTGCTAACGACCCATTTTATTTGCCTGACAGACATGAGAAACATGGCATTCCAGTGGATTTAATTGCATTGCTGGATTTTGCCGTCGAGATACCACAGTTTGGAGTGGTACGTTCCTTAAATGTGCACGTGACAGGTTCTTTGTTTATTTGGGAATACTGTAAACAGCATTTCAAGAAATGATACGCTTCAAATATTTTTTCAAATGACTTTTCTTCGAAATACCTCATATTTTAGTTGTGCTATATTATTTAAATAAACTATATTACGTTTTAAGATTCGGCCACGCTGCTGCTGACGCGCAAATAAATATTGTAGAAACTCCAAAATTAATCCCCGTAACAACATTCCAGGCAGAGTCCATTTTCATGAAACAAGAGTGAGGGGTGGATAAAAACAACGCAAATTTTTACTCGAAAAAAAAAACAAAACATTTCTTACACATTTCTATTGGCGTCTATTTAATTAAAAGTGAAAAGAGTGTGTGATACAAAAAAAAATGGATCAAATTTAGCAAGCCGTACCTCGACGCTAAGCGGTGTGTTCGCGCACACATTTCTGCAAAAAAATTATTTTAAGTGCAGAAATAAGCAGAAATATTGGAAAATCCTTGCATTTGCGAGTACAGAAAAATTTTTGCAACGCTACAATACTATTTTCACGCACGGATGCATATTTGTGATGTGGATATTTTGTGATTAATAATTTTCCCCATCTGAGAAACAAACAGAGAAGTTTTGAGGTTGGAGTCGAACCTCCTGCGGACGGCCGACTGCAAGCTGTATCGGCTGTCCTTATTCTCCGGCTAGGATTGTACAAGTGCTGCACTCCCCCAAAACCAACATACTCACCCGGCTGGCGCCTGCAAGTTGGGCTGGAAGCGAACTCGTGTCCCCGCCGCCTCCCCGCAAACCTACTTACATACAAGCGCGGGGAAAAGTGACTGCGGCCATTTTGCCGGACGCAGCCCAGATGGAGAAAACAACAACCAAATAAAATTCCACAACAGATTTAAACTAAATAATCAACCACAGCTGAGAGGTCTCAAGGGTGATATCTACTTATTGCACCTTTTAACTCATTCATAATTCATCTTACTAAACCACACTCAAATCATCTTCATTTCAACCACAAAATTTACCTGCACCACAACAAAATCTTCACAAAGTCATCACAATCACCTACACAATCTAACCACAAATCCAATCGAGCTATTTCTAGGGTACGCTGGCGGTGAAGAGCTATGATAGTGCTGCATCAGTCTACAAAAATATTGGACACACTGAAGGATAAGAAACATGGCCGCCAAGTCATTTCTAAGAGCGTCTAGCGTCCCTAACTCCAGATGCTCCACCAGGAACAGCCCGTCGCCAGCAGCTCTGGCCATCGACAACAAAAAGGGCACAGACAAGAAGATGAGGATAATCAAATCTCAAAAATTGACAACCATTAAAGAGCTTGAGGCACCGGCCTATACCAAAAGATCGCTTAGAAGCACTAACTCAACGGAATCTCAACCAAAGGTAATCGACAAGTCTGCGGGTTCTAAATCCAAGACGCCTCCTATTAAAACTACCACTGAGGCTCCAAGCCATTCTAGTATTACCGAGGATACGGTTCCCATTCCAAATGACAACGCCATGGCAAGCAGTTATGATAAAACTAGCCAAGCCAATAATATAGACAGATTCTATGACCAAAACCACAAAGGTCCCTTTTTAGTTTACATAGACAAATTTGACGAAAATGGACAAAGAACTTTCTCCAACCAGCTTGAGTTGAGTGCGCTCTTGTTGAAGCTTAAAGTTAGAAACATTGAACAGGTACAAAAAATTGGGTATGGTAGATGCAAGGTGGTGTGCAGCTCAGCAGATAGTGGAAACGAGCTTGCCAATTTGAACGCCCTAGGCGAACACGGCTATAAGCCTATCATACTTAGCCACTTTGTTTTCAAAACCGGACTTATTTTTAACATCCCTACGGACCTTCAGGACAAAGATCTGCTAGATCTCATAGAATCTGACATTCCTGTGGCTCAAGCTCAGCGGATTATGAAAAGAGATAGGGAGGACGGTAGGCGCTTCGTGCCTACAGGCAGAGTAAAACTATTTTTCAGGGGTCAGCATCTCCCAAACTGTGTCAAGATTCTTTTTTCCAGGGTAGAGGTAAAACCTTTTATCTTCTTTACCCAGTGCTACAAGTGCTTTAGATTCGGGCACACAGCCAAAATTTGCAAAAGTAGAGCCTTATGCTACAAATGCGGAATCGAACACGGGCAGGACATCGGTTGCGCGGGCACTAAGTGTGCAAACTGCAAAGGGGAACACGTGGCAACGCACCCGAAATGCCCGGCCAGAATCAAAGCATACTCAATACAAAAATGCATGGTCCTAGATAACCTTTCTAGGCAGGAAGTTCGCTTAAAGCACCCTAGCCTTTTTGTGAGAGCTCCACCAGACCACACAGACAACAGGGCATTCCCCTATCTAGGTAGGCAGAATCAGGTTCTCACCCACACTCGCAACTATGGGACTTGGACAGAGGCAGCCAGGGAGGCGGACAAAATGGACTCATTAGCCAAAGCCGCCAACAGAGCCAGACAGCGTAATGCCGAGGCTGCTAAAGCGGCCAATAACATGGCGGAATGGCGAGCAGCGATAGGTTCAGAGAGACAGCAACCCTCCTCTCAAATTAACAATGGCTCAGCCGCGGCTTTTAAACGGGCCGAGGAAGGTCTAAACGATATTAATCGCAAAATCTCAACCTTTCTGGCAGAGCAAAATAATGACATTTCTGGTATGATAGCCATAACATTTTTAACAACGCTCAGCGACGTAATTAAGAAATGCAACGCGGAAATAGACGTCCTCCAAATATCCGAGGTAACTCAACTCTCTCCATCTCAATGTTAGTCCTTTCGGAGTTTGTCGCAGCCAAAGACAGAGGCTTCTGCACCATATACCCCAACATTCCAAGCAAACCTTGGTTTCAGGAAAAGAGTTGCAATGTAAACGCTAAGCAAATAAAGCAAATAAACAGATTAATGAGCGGCAACGCATTCGACAACCACACACTGGCAAAAATGAGAGTGGTGGACTCTCCCATTTGTGAAACTTGCAACGCCGATGATACAGCTTCACATATTATCTTCCATTGCACTAAGCACAGCCCAAAATTTTTTGCCGATCTTTAGGGGGGCTGACAATAAGTCTATCCTCCAATTTTGGTGACTCTAGCTCTAAAACTGTGGAAGATATACATTTTCGCGATTTTTGGGGGCGGGAGGGGGCGTGGCCCCAAATTTTTTTTTACCGATATTTAGAGGGGCTGACCAGAATTCTATCTTCCAAGTTTAATGACTCTAGCTCTGAAACTGTGGAAGATATAAATTTTCGCGATTTTTGGGGGCGGGAGGGGGCGGGGCCCCAAAATTTTTTGCCGATCTTTAGGGGGGCTGACAATAAGTCTATCCTCCAATTTTGGTGACTCTAGCTCTAAAACTGTGGAAGATATACATTTTCGCGATTTTTGGGGGCGGGAGGGGGCGGGGCCCCAAAATTTTTTGCCGATCTTTAGGGGGGCTGACAATAAGTCTATCCTCCAATTTTGGTGGCCCTAGCTCTTAAACTGTGCGAGATATAGGCTTCCGTGTTTCGTGGGGGCGGGGTGGCTGGGGGGCGTTCTAGTGGGCGTGGCCGGAAAATCCAGGACGCAATCTTTTGGGCTGGTCAGCCCTAGTCTAAATTCCAAATTTGGGGACTCTAGCTTCAAAATTGCGGGAAATATACACGTGTTATCGAATTGTGCATTCATGTATATCGATTTTCGCGATTACGGGGGCGGGAGTGGGCGTGGTCAAAATTTTGTTTCTGTAATCTGTAGAGGACGTCACCAGTAATATATATTCCAAATATGGTGACTTTAGCTCTAAAACTGCGGGAGATATAAGCATTTCAAATTAATTTTGGAGGGGGGCTGGTGGGCGTAATAATGGGCGTGGCCGATTAACCTAGGATCCAATTTTTTCGGGAGGTCACCAGCAATATACCTACCAAATTTGATTACTCTAGCTTCAAAATTGTGGGAGTTATTCACGTTTAATCGATTTGTGATTTGAGGTGTATCGACATGTTATCGATTTGCCAGCCTCCCAGTGGGCGTGGCATAAATTTGGAATAAACTTGATCTGAAGCAGATAGCTATAATCATAACGCAAAAGATTTCAAGAGTCTATCTAATATCGTTTCGGAAATACGCGCGTTCATCCAGACAGACAGACGGACAGACGGACGGCCTGACGGACATTCGACAAAACCAATATACTATGAGTACCTTCGGTATCAGAGTATAAAAAGGATCTCTACAAACAACTTTAAAACCAAATAATGTGATAAATGCAATAACCATAACATTTAAACTAATCAACAATTTTAGAAAACAATATTTACATACGCCGTGGCGTTTTCCTCGTTATCCAACGAGGTCGGCCAAATAAATCCATTTTACCCACGGGTACCTTGGTAACTTAAATCACAAAAAAAAAAAAAAAAAAACTATATTAAATATGGGAACGTATGCGTTTAATTTTGTTAAATTCTTTGACGGTATTCTCCTGTGAAGTTGGATTCACATCTAAAAATGTGAAAAACATTTACTGTATTGACTTATATGGCACAACGGCACTAATTGAGCTATTAAAGTCCGGTTATAAAGAATTTTTTTATAAAATATTTATTAATTTAAGTGGCAGTATATACACGATACAAATGTATCTTCAAATATATTCAAGAAATTGGAGTAAACTCGTTAAGTACGATAAAGAGGAACCTGCAATCGATCTATCGTACTCATTAATCGGCAAACATTATATCGATGCTATTAGTGAATAAATAAATAAATAAAAAGAAAACAAAATATAGGAGCAAGTCTTTAATAACATGAGTTTCTCTGAAAATACGTCTGATTCCGACTGGTAAGGCATTATAAGACATCATAGAAATTCTTATCAATATAATAAGTTACATTTAGGAAAGAGGCAAAGATAAAAGTGAAACTGAATAGCAGCGCTGGATGTGGAAAGCAGAAATACAGCCAAAAGTTTTGTGAGAAGTGGCTCAGTCTCTTCGATCCATGGCTAAGACGCTCCGCCGACGATCCCAACAAACCATTCTGTCGAGCTTGTCAATGTCGTCTCGACTGCAATCGTTGTCATTTGGTGCGACATGAGCGCACAACGAAACACAAACGGAATCTGGAGTCGCTGATGACAAAAGGCGAGGGTGCTGTACGGAAAGAGTTAAGTGTACGTCGGGAACGTAGTAAATACTATCATCAGCGAAAGCGCACACTTAAAACGCCGAAGCGGGAACCCGTGGTCATAGTGCAGGAAAATGACCTGTTGGAGACAGTGGCAACTGCTGAAATTACTACTGAGGGTGTTGTCGAAGAAGGGTGCGTAAATTCTATTCATCTCTGGCAATATTTTAACTAATATTTTGTGGCAGCTCGCAAAACATCGAAGTAATTGAGGCATCACCAGAAACTGCACCCGTTGCAACAGCGCAGGCGACACTTACGGCAGCAAACTACACCAAGAATCCACCTAAAACAAATCCACCGGCTATCAATCCAGGAGCCAATCGCAGTGCCAACTCTTCGTCTAAGAAAGAAGGGCTTAAACTTCTAATGCAAATCCAGCAGGATAAGAACGAGCTTATGGAATCCTTTCGAGAACTCATTGGAGTTCAGTTACCGCACCCGCCCCCAAGAGAGAAGAACCATGTCGATCTGTTCTTTGAAAGCGTTAGCTCCAGCGTTAAAGCGCTTTCGCCGAAACTCGTGGCAGAGGCAAAGATGCGAGTGTCGCAGCTTATTTGTGAATTGGAATTGCGCGCTCTAAAAGATAATAATGTGGGCATGGAGATGCCAATGACGTCGCTACAGGTCACCGGGCCACATAACGTTTCACATCATCCGCAGTTTGGAACTCTGACATAAAATATACAGCCGGACTTCAGATGCAAAAATATTGATAGGATAACTAGGTCTAATTTTTAATGCAATTGTACATACATTTATAGTTATAGCTACAAATGGATCACACCATTCATTTGTTTTGAAAACAATTAAATTAAACCGATACATCGCAGGTAACGAAGAAAATATATCGATATGTGTTTAATTGGCATTACGCATCTCTATTGCGCGCTGTAGACAACTTGTAAACAAACCCTTAACAACAAAAATAAGTATTCAAGAACACATAAGTAATAACGCTAAATGCAAATAACAACTCCTTATAGTTTCAGTAGGGAATAACTAAGATACCCGTGCTTAATCATGTCCCTAAGGCGTCCTAGTATGAAAGCCAAACATCTAAATCGCGACGAACTTCTTCAGAGCATAGTGCGAGATCGCACTATGTTGAGCGCCTATATCACGGACGTTGCAATAAAATCACAGTCTCCAGAGCAGAAAGAATCTACCGCCATCGTCAAGCCAAAAACTCCACCGATGCAACAACGCGACAGCTATGATTTGTTTTTTGAAAGCGCTTGCATTAGCATTAAGAGTCTGCCGCCTAAGCTAGCAGCTGAGGCCAAAAGCCGCATCTCACAAATCATCACTGAATTCGAGCTGCGTGCCATTTCCGAACAAGAAGCGCAACAGGAAAAGGAAAAACTGGAAATCGCCAAAACTTTGCGAGTATCGAACGAGCCGGATCCTTCGTCTGGGATTGTTTACGAATTTCAAGCGTATTCTTGATAAAGCTACCTCTGAGATCTCAGTCAAAATAGGATAACCACACATAATAAATATGTTTTGGTACACATAGAATAAAATTTACAAATTTCTAAATTCTAAAAATATTTTCACAATTATTTTTCGAAAATTGCATTTTGGCTTTGCATGTCTGTGAACACTATTCGGCGGTAAATTATTAAAGTCTTATTATGCCGAAGAAAGCAAAGGTGTGCATCATTGGAGCAGAGGGCTGGTATGTTGTCGGATCTATTGTGGGTAGCAGCCGTAATTGTGACTATTATTTTAATCTATTTTAGGGGTTCTGCTATTTCGACTGCCGTATGTAAAAATGTCCTCAGTGGCGAATTCGATCGGCGAGTTCACATCTATGTGTACGATGAGTTAGTCAGAAGCAATTACCTTTCCGAGTTGATGAATCAGCAACATGAAAATATAAAATATTTGCCAGGAATCAAGCTGCCCGCAAACTTGGTAAGATGACTTTTAAGTCTATTTTACATTTGCTCAGAATAACTGCTCTCAGATTGCCGTAAATGATCTGCTTGAGGCTGCCCAAGATGCCGATATTTTAATATTTGCCACGCCTCATAGCTTTATCAAAGCATATTGTAATATATTAGCGGGCAGGGTGAAGCCTACTGCCTATGCGGTCTCCTTAGTCAAGGGACTCGAGCACATTAGAGATGGCGAAATCGATCTGTATTCGCATGTTATTGCCAAGCAGCTAAAGATTCCATGCTATTCGATTATGAATGCCAACAGCGCCATGGAGATGGCCCAAGGCAAACTCTGCGAGATTACCATTGGCTGCGACAGCGAAGCGCATGCGAAGCAATTGACTAACCTGCTGCACACCGAGAACTGCATGGTGTTCAGCATAGATGATGTTGATGGCGTGGAACTGTGTAACACACTGAAGGACTTGGTGGCACTAAGTGCCGGATTGATTGATGGCTTGCATCTGGGTGAGAATGCTCGTGTCGCTTGCCTTCATCTGGGCTTGAAGGAAATGATGCGATTCATCAAGGATTTCAAACCGACTACCAAAATTTCTACATTTTTCGAAAGCTGCGGCATAGCTCATTCGGTTGCTTCCTCCTACGGTTAGTACAAGTCTTCTAAAATACTCAACCCCGCTAATGCCCTCGTTTTAGGTGATAAAAACGTTACTTTTGCCAAAATGTTGGTTAACTCTCGAAAAACTATACAAGAAATTGAAGCAAATCTACTAAACGGTCGAAAGTTGCTCGGTCCCATAATTGCTGAGGAGATCAATGAGTATTTGGAAAAGGAGGGAAAACAAGAAATGTAAGTATATTGCATTGATTTAACTATATAAATAAATATTTAAATTTGGTATAATATAGTATTAAAGTCTTTGAAGTGAAATTGGAAATAACGTAAAATATATTCCTCCCAAAGGTATCCACTATTTTCTGTGATACACCGTATCTGCCAGAAGGAAGTACACCCAGAAGCTATTATAGATGCACTGCGTAATCATCCGGACATGTGGTAGATGCAACGCTGTGGATATTATATAATTATCCGAATAATTTCCTTATCCTTTTTGCAGTAATGACTCCATTGCACAACTGCAGAGGGATGAGTATCTGATGTCAACAACTTCCACCCTAGACAGTATTTTCGAGAACGTGGCAGACACAGTTCCCGAATACATCCCCGGTTCGGCTATGCTTGAGTTAGATAATGAGATAATGCTTTCTGGATGTCAGGAAACAAAGGAAGGGTTTTGGAAACCATATGATATTCCGAGTAACTCCACAGACCCAAAAGAGCTTTCAAGAAAGTCTCAAAAAGCAACGGGGTCCATAGATGAATCCAGGCCGAATAATGGAGGCGTGGAGTTTTCCTTTGAAATGGGATCGAACAGCGAAAGGCCGGAAATCCATCTTCATCTTAAGGAAGTCGTTCAAGATCAACCAATTGTGGCGAGCGAGACAGTAATAGATAATGTCAGCTCGCCAAACAGCTTGAATTTGACTTCCACTGATAATTCAAGTCAGGAACTTGTTATGAAGTACTTTGATTTGGTCAACGAGGCCCAGAAATTGAATACAAATCTTTCAAACCGAGAGCAGTCGGTCGTTATGTCGCAGTCGGGAACAGAGAACACCAATGGCGAAAAGTCATCGACAAAATTGGGCTTGACTGAGCAAACGAAGCACCGGGCTATGCCCTTGAAAGACAATTACAAAACATTGACAGTGAGGGTTAGGGGAAAAGAGCAAAGACCGGTTGAGAAAGCCAAAAAGAAATCACCGGCAGTGGCAGTTAGGGATGACCACGAGAAACAGCCAGCAAGCCCTGAAAAAAAGACTATAGATGAATCAAAAGCGGATTCAAAAGCTGAATCAAAAGCTGAATCTAAAACTGAATCAAAAGCTGAGTCAAAAGCTGAATCAAAAGTTAAGACGGAAGCAAGCAATGCTAAAGAGTCGCAGGACAAAGGACTGAAAGACCAAAACGCTGATGCAAGTGCCGATAACGAAAAGGTACTTTACGAAAAGGATTGTATGTTCGAGATGAACCAGTTTGACGACGAGCCCAATGTATCAAAGCTTTTAGACTTAATGCGAAAGGAGGAAAGAGCAGCGCTTCAAAAAGAGCTAAGCTGGGAAACTACTGACAAAAAAGGTCAGTTGGCGAACCAAAATCCCAATAAAAATAAAGGCGATAGTTTCAAAGATCTAATGAAGAAAGGACTGGAAGACTGGCAAACTATGGAAAATGAAAAAAAGGAAAACACTTTCGAAGTCAATTGTAATAAAATGATTAAGTCTAAAGAAACTCTTAACAAAAAATGTCATACAAATAAATTGGAGTTGAGTCCCAGCCGACCCCCTCTGCAATACTCAAAGACCGATCACTTATTTCGTCCCACCAAAGAAGAGCTGGAGGCGCAGGATTACTGGCAGAATCGCAACTTCATTACTTGTGGGCTTACGCAGGATACAGGTGGGCAGTTCGAAATTAAAAAAGGCAAGATCGAAATTCAAGAAAATCTGCCCAACGTTCTAATGAATCCTTTAGGTTCAAAGAGCAATAGCAACGATCTAAACCCGCTTCAGCCTGATAATCAAGACAATTTAGTGGACACTGCTGGAGAGCCTATATTGACTCTACGCTTGAGCGACGAAAATAAGACAACACCCTCTACTGATCCCATGATGTCGGACATGAAGAAGACGCCTCAGGAGCAAAAGGACATTTCACCCAAAACGCTTATGATGGAACCTATAGCTAATGACAACGCTGATAGCGACTTATTAAAAATGATTGAATCTGGTAGGAGAGAGGAGCGCAAACAACACGCTGATGAATTAGCCTTGAAAGACCCAAAATCGGCATTGGAGCCGGAATTTACAGCTCAAGATCTAAAGCTGCTGGAATTGCGCACGAA
The DNA here is from genome assembly GCA_035042425.1 of Drosophila flavopinicola. Lineage (NCBI taxonomy): Eukaryota > Metazoa > Arthropoda > Insecta > Diptera > Drosophilidae > Drosophila > Drosophila flavopinicola. The sequence goes on along the minus strand of JAWNLL010000471.1, from coordinate 198,841 downwards.
ACCTTTTGACCTGGAACCCACAGCCCTTAAAACCAGCAGCAGTGAGTCATCAAATGACAAAGAAGCTGTACCCAAGTCCAGCGGCAAGGACTCAACAAAGGTTGGAATTGAACACAGTGATGAGGAAACGAAGATAGATTCGAAATTCGACAGGGATCATAGTTTTTCGGCTTTGAAATCAAAGGAAGAACGACCTACTATTGACATCACTCAGAAGTTGGAGATGGAATTGGAAGAAGACAACAAGATACCCACAGCCAATGAAAAAATCAAGAGCAGTGATGAAGAAACGAACGAAGATCGTAAAACTAAGCGGTTCATCGTCAACGATGATAGTCCTAGCTATCTTAAGATGGCGGAACAAGAAGAGAAAATGGACTCAGAGATGATGCGTCCAAACTATCTACAGATGGCCAAAGATCTTGAACGCAGAAGAAAAGAAAGGGAACAACTGACTACAGACGATACTAGTTTTATGGAGGATTATTTGGACGAGGATCGACCAATATTTTCCGACAAGATAAAAGTTGATGCCGAAAAGGAAAGAAAAAATGCTTCAGAATGGGATTGGTTGTTGGATAATGAGAAATTTGACGATGCTATCGAGGACCTTATAAAGGAGAAGCTGAATGAGAGGGAATCTGCAAAGCAAGTCAAATATAGTTACATGGACGACCCCAGCGCCGACAAAGAGAATCGGACATATATGTTCGAAAAATCTGGAGAGTTAGACCAGCTGGAGGAACTGTCATGGCGAAAAAGAAAACAGGAGTCGACACAGGAAACAATTCCCACAAAGGTTACGGAACAAGCTGTAAACGATGCATCCACATCAGAATGGTACATGGATGAAACGACTACAGAAGAGCCAAAGAAATTTGATTCACGTGAGCAAGCTGCTTCCAAAACCATTGAAGCCCCTGAGGAAATATTAGATTCATATATAACTGCTCCACAACAAAAGGCTCAATCGTTTAGAAAAGACTTGCGACAAGAAAATATATCGTATAAATCGAAAGTTCAACCGACCGCAGAAAAGATAGCGTACAAATCCAAAATACAACCGATGACTGAAAATCCAGACGAAGTAGAGTATCGAAGTGGAGAAGCCACTGCGGAGCACACAGTTAAAAAATCCAAGCGCCAGGAGTTGCAAATGAGTAATAGGCTGGCGAACAGCCTGGCCAGTATGATTGGCAAAGGCCAGCATCTGTCTTTTTCGTTGAAGGAGCGTCCGGTGGACTACCAGGGCACCAATCCCTATTACAAAAACCAAAATATACTGCCCACGAATTCGTATGCCAAGGCAATCGAACGGGCCCCTAAAAAGCGTATGGTTGTCCTCAAGCCCTTCCATCCGCCGCTTAATCCGCGCGTGCGTGTGCCACGCCCCCCGTTCGATGTGCGAGATCAGGAATACCACACCGTTAACTTTCGGCCGCCGCCCAATCTGCTGTGCAAAGCATCACTGCCGCAAAGGCGACTCTCGATAACGTGCCAGTCGAAGAAGACGGGCGTCTCAAAGCTGCCACGGCCCGTTTTGAAACTGCCGCCTTTCATGATGCGCTCATCCGTTTTAGCCGTAGAGATGGGCATATTTGCCACACTCTTGGCGCGCTACAGAGGCGGCAAGTAAGCACACTCGACTATAGCCAATGTCCGACTTTAGATTAGACAGAGCACACCTTTTTCTTCTACTGAAAATAAACCATATAAATTGTCTTTAGCATTTATTATGACCACACATATTCCGGCAAGGGTCGACGGTGAAACACCTGTCGCGCCTCCACAGACTGCAACGGTCGGAACGTGTTGAGCAGCGGTCGTCCTCGGCGATCGCGTAGTTGCCAAAACTTGGGCAGCTCCAGGTGCGAGATGGGCAGCACCTCGGCAAACACATGCCAGAGCACGGCCGGCGAGCAGGGCGGTGTTGTCAGCGATCCCTTGTAGGCGTAAAAGTTACCTCTGTCCAGATTGCCAAGCAGCGATCCCAGCGTAAGGAAAGCGGCTGGCGTATAACTGTTGTTGAAGTTGCCCAGGTGCAGCAGCGAACCAAAGATTTCATTGAGGCCAGGCTGGTAAGGCAAATGTTGTGTCTGCACACAGGATTAGCTTCCGAGATTTCGGTTAGATCAAGGCCATTCACTTACTCGCACCACCTTGAAGAGTATCGCCAGCACGGCGAGGCCATCGGTTTGATTTCTCGCCTCTTCATCGCTCAGGTACTTTGTATTGCGATGTACTATGTGCATTTCCAAATCGTAGCGACGACCATTTAGCAAATGCTCGGAGCCCTTGCGTTGCGATGAGCCCCAATGAAAGTGCACGGCCATTGCCTCATAAAAGTCTCCTAGAAGACCGCCAGTTAAATAAGGACGTTCGCCAAACACCGTGGTGGGCACACTGAACTCGACTGTGGACAAACTAAATCATAAATATGGATTGCATAAGTCTATTCGATTTCAACCTGCCCGTATGTCCATTATTTCTGACACGCAAGAGCTCATCGAATGGCTCCTCGTAGAGACCAAACTGCAGCGGTGGCAAACCAACGGGTATTACTTTGTGTGGACTGAGTGCTATGGGCGACTGATCGGAGCCACCACATTGTGGATAAAGGTATTGCCATTTCTGTGGCTCATCGTAGCTGAAGCGTCGACCTTCCGGTAGTAAATCTAAAAGGCGAAATACCGAAAGCGAATCCATTAAACAAAGACTTTTCTTCAAAATGATATTATTTCTATCGTAATAAAACATATGAATTGAACTTTTTCTTAAGTTGGTATTGCACAGTTTAATAAAATACCGAAATATTTCTTTCCTATTGATAGAAAAAGCTAGCAATCTCGATTTGATCAATTAATTAAAGTTTGCATCATTTATAAACAGCATGTATACTTTCGTTTTTCGCGACTCGCACGTTTAAGAATAGTTAGTTGCGTAATCCCTACAATGGCTAACTGTTTTGACTCCGTTCCCATCACGCGGAGTCGATTGCAAAAAAAAAAAACACTAAGTGAACTATAATTGTCCAATTTGTGCAAAGATCGCCAAAACGTCTTAGATATCTACGACATCTTATATAAGCATTGTAAACAATAACATTGCTCTGGCATCTTTTTTATGGTTTTCGTAGAGCATTTGTGCATGCAATTTTAATTATTGTTATTATTTACAAGCCGCTGCTCTGTTTGCTATCCATTAGATGATGCGTGTGCTCTACGGCCGCTACAATCTGACAGTTTTATGGGCACTTAGGGTGACATGCGGGAGCTTCGATTAGAGATGGCTCATAAATTCACGCAAAAGGGGCCTGCGTAATAGCACACATTGGTCATGTATCGTTGCCGATTGTAAAACTTAATGTTCAGACTCTTAAAACCATATTACATCTGCACAAATATTACATATCTAGATATCAGATATATATATATATATATGTATGATATCAGATATATATTCTTTTGGACACACTTGGATGATTCGTTGATAGAATTGTCAATCAAAATACCCACTCGCAGAAAACGGCAGTAGAAATAGTAAATGCTGATAGAAGTCGCCAATCGCCGGAAAATGCATTCTTCTTCAAGCCACAAACAAACTGCACAATTATATATACATATGTATGTTTTTACTGATATATGCAATTGTTGGATCCACGCACTACTGACAAAGATGCTCACTCTTAAGCTGCTCTTCAAACTGAGCCATGCTCACCGCTGGCTTAGACCTTTATACGTTGACGATGGCGATGATGATGACGATGACGATGACGATGATGATGACGATGACGATGACGGCGACGGTGGCTTCAATAGCCCTTCGTCAGCGTCATGCGCCGCGACGGCGACAAGATCTCTGAGACCACATTGTATTAGCTCAGGAAAGACTTTCAAGCAACAAGAGTTTGTGTACACAATTATCGCAGATCGACAAAATAGGAGCTTTAACACAATGCATTAAGATACCGAATAAAGTCACCTATGTATAAGCTGCAAAAAACATAGATACATACACACACACACACACACCTAAATATAGAGACACACACTTACATACACACATACGTTAAGCTGGAACTATCTGAAATTAGATTCTTGAATAACTTCTGTGTTTATTATCCGACTATTATGTAATTCAGATTCAGTTTACAGCGATGACATGCAAAAATTAACTGAAATGAAAAATATCAGCTTTATTTAAAATAATAACGGGTTTAATTCCTTCAGAATTTATACGAAAATATACCATACAATTTCGAGCCTATGCAAAATCTAAATATATTATGTGATAATTAAAAAAAAAACAAGATAGAAGTTACGACATATAAGTACCATTGCAGGCAACTTGTTGGGTAAGAATGTAATATTCTTATCATAGCTTAAATATTTTTAAAGAGTATGAAGAAAAAGAACTACATCATGATATTTAAAAAGTCGCAATGAACTTTGTTTGCTTTGATCTTATGCACAGACAAGGCAGTACTGGTTTAAATTTATACAAATACTCAACAATATTATGGTTACTGACAAAGGGCGTACAAAGGTTTAAGCAAATGTGGCTTCTTATACATATATATTTTAATATTTTAAAACTACTCATTTTTACCCTACGCATAAGTACCCAGTTAACATTTTTAACAACCTTGGCCATGTAGTATGTATTTTGGTTTTTTAGCAATTGCAAGCTGGCAACACTTTTTAGCGAAAGCTATTGATGCCAATATTTGTGCATTTATTGGGGAAGTGCCATGAGAATGCTAAAAGATCAATATCAAAGTCGAGGAAATTCTTGCACAAAAAGTGTATTTATTTTAAAAGCCGTTTAGTTTAGTGTACATGCACATACTAAACGTTGATCAGCTCGTATAATTGCCTCAATATCTCTCTCATATAAGCAATGCAATGGATTTTCAAACAAATGTATTTATAAATGTATAAGAAAGCTTTTGTATTTCTTTTGCTCTTCGGCCAAGCTGATTCCGCAAAATTATTCCACTTTTTATATCGTCAACATTTTCATGCATAACGCATAAATTTTTTTGTTTAAAGCTGCTGCATTTTTACTACAATTCTGTATGCTTTAGCATCTAATAATATGATTATGCAATGCTTACAGATTATTATACATATATATTATATTATATATATATTATATATATATAAATATATTATATATATTATTATATATTAATTAAGTCTACTCTCAGTTGGCCAACGCATAAACAACAAACTTTGAATACAATTTTAGATTATTTTAAATTTTAGTTTGCGTCTAATAGGACTTTTATTGATTTTTCATTTGCTCTCAACGTGTTGCCGAACAAAACAACAACAGCAACCGGCTCAGCATCAGCTGTTGTGCCGACGCCGACGCCGACGTCGACTGCGGCTGCGACTGCGACAGCTATAGCGACGTTAAATAGTAGCGCACATTTTTGCCAATAAGAATTTTGCGCAGTACTCGGTCGCAGCCAATAGGAAAAGAAACGTAGTTGCACGCAGAAGTGATACAAAGTCAAATCGCCTTGCACACCAGACGGATTAGCTGCGCGACAGAGAGTGAGAGACGGACAGAGACGGAAAGGCTTTGCAAGTTATGTTCAAGATAATGAAAGAAAAACTGTAACGTACTGGCAAATGCAAATAACACTTAAAAAACAAAATATATACAAGTAAAAACAAAAAACTGCCCCAAAAAACAACAAAAATTTATCAAAAAACACAAACAAATAGTCGTAAAACAAAAAATGCGCGAGCTTAGGGAGCAGCAACAGCGTCAGGCGTAAGTATGTACTTTATGTGTGAGTGAAGAGGGGTGAGTGGCTGAGCGGCTGAGCGGCAATGACGCGTCATAGGCTAGCGACGTTTTGGCGCGCGATTCCAGTGTGTTGCGGTAAAAGAACGAAGAGTGAGGCATAGATACAAACGACGAAATAATAACAAAATTACAGGCAGCAAACTATGCCAATATGGCAGGCATGCAATGGCAACCGCAACGAAACTAACAACATGCGAGTGGGAAGCGCGAACAACGATAACAAACAAAAATTTGATACATCGACAACGGCGAATGGGACGAGCAAAACACATAGACGTAAAACACACACACACACACACACACAGAATAAAGCGAAGCCAAAACGTGTGCTGTCCATGGGCATGGATATAATTATATTTCGTTTTGTTTTGCTTTTGTTTTGTTTTGTTTTGCTTTTATTTTGTTCTTGTCTGTTTAAGTTTGGCATGTGAGCGCGGATTCTCTTTCTGTATCTTTCGGATACGTTAGCCAAAACAATGTGTGGTATGCGCGTTTGAAAAAGTATCAAATCGAGTCTTGTGGCTCGCCGAGAAATATTTTTCAAGCCCGCTGCTACGAGTGCTTTATTGAAAATAGCTGCGGTAAAGTCTGAACTACGTAGTTGGGTATTTTATTGCAAATCGAATATATATGTATACAAAAATGGAATTCAATCGTATTAAATGAAATCCAGACAGACAAACTAGCACAATTTTGTAAAACCTTAGTCGAGTTGAAATATTATCATGGTGCTTTAACTAATAGCAAGACCTGTTTCCATTTCAGTACCAAGTTCATAATGAAAACGAATCGGCTTGTACTATTGCGCCATGGCGAGAGCGAGTTTAATATGAAGAACCTTTTCTGCGGCTGGCACGACGCACCACTCAGTGCGGAAGGTAAGTTTGCCATAGCGCTGACAATATCAGTTTTGAACATGCATTTTGAGAATAGGCTTGGAACAGGCGCGCAGCATTGCTGCAGCTAATTTGATTGCGGCCGGGATGGAATTCGACAAGGTTTACTGCTCGACGCTGAGTCGCTCCAAGCATTCCGCCGATGTGATCCTGAGCGAAATGAAATGCTCCTTTCTGCCGACGGTGTCCGATTGGCGGCTCAATGAGCGACACTACGGCAACTTTACGGGCGCCAACAAGCGGGAGATGGCCAATCGGTATGGCGAGGAGCAGGTACAGTTCTGGCGACGCAACTACGAAGGCTTGCCACCCCCGATCGAGACGAGCAACAACTACTTCTATCAGATCTGCCACAATCCTGCCTTTCAAGATGTGCCAATCGGTGAATTTCCGCTCACCGAATCGATGCGCATGTGCGTGGATCGCGTTAGTCCAGTCTGGGAGGAGATCAAGAAGGAAGTTCTGAATGGCACACGCGTCTTGATGGTCGTCCATGGAACTGTGGCTCGAGCTCTGGTTAAGCACGTGCAAGGTGAGTGTACCATGTATCGCAGAATCTCCATGCCTCTAACACGCACTCTAATTTCAGGTCTATCTGAAGAACAGATTGAAAAAGTCAACATTCCCAACAGTGTGCCAATTGTTTATGAGTTTAATTTGAAAACTGGTAAGCTTGTGGGTGAAATCAAATACCTGGGGGACTCTAAATATATTGAGGAAATGACGCAAAAAGTGGCAGCCATTGGCGATTAAAAACCAAATGTATGATGAAAAATAAATAATGTTCTTTTTTTTGTTAAACCTAATTTTGTAGTAATAAGACAATATATTTTATTTATCACTTTTACGTGCTGTTGTTGTTTTACTTATTATTAAATACTTTATTCAAGTCGTCGTTAAGTTGAGGATTTAGTTTTAGCTGATAAGAGTTATTCCTCAGCATTATTATCATAGCTCAGTCAAAATCTTTGTGCCTTTATCTAGTTAAGAACTTAGCAACTGAGATAATACGCGTGGCACAAAGATTATTAGCAAAGGACGTGATAAGTAGATGATAGTTTTGGTTGATAATGAGCTCTTTTAGGAAACGAAGATTCAATAGCTTTCAATAATGTATAATTAGTGTATTTTTATAATAATAATAGTTGATTTCTTTAAATGCATTTAGTAATACTTTTAGTTTCTGCCACGTCCTTAGCATGGCCAATTAATAGTAATTCTGCTCGTTGTAATTGTAGAGTGAGTTCAGATTGTTGGGCAGTATATAGATATCCTCCGGGCGGCCATTGAACACAAACGGACGCTTCAGCGACGTCAGCTTTGAGTCCTGCTGCGGTGCCGACACCGAGGCAAGGCCAAAGCTCTGTGGGCCATGGCCGTAGCCAGAAGTCGGCGCTGGCGGCATTGGCCTATAGGGATTGCTGGGCGTCGGCGGGCGCACATTGAAGCCGTTGTTGAAGCCGGCTGCGAACGGGCCGAGATCGCTATGTGCTCCATTCATTTGATAGATGCCAGACGGCTTGCCGTTGGCCAAAAAGTTGACGGGCAGATCGAAGACGGACCCAAAGGTGGAGAATGTGGGCATGGGCTGGTATGTCAGCAGCGGCGAGAAGCTTGTGCCGAACGGGGCGGGTGCCAGATTGGTGGGCACAAACATGTACGGAGTGGGCGGCAGGCGGACATAGTAAATGGGCGAGTTGCGCGAGCCATGCGAAGCGGGAGGACGACGCTCGCCGGCTGCACGGGACATGACCACGTCTTCCAACTCGTTGCTGGCACCCGGATAACTGGGATAGAACATATCGGGCGCGATGTACAGTGGGAAGGGTATCAGCACCGGCTGTGCGTAGCCAATGAATGGCAACATTTTAGGCATGGGCATTGCAGGTGCTGGCGGCGTCATATTCTCATATGGATTAACGGGCATTCCCCCGGCGACTGCAGCGGCTGCAGCAGCTGCGTACGGATTCCAGGCATAGTTAGCGGCTGAGGCTGGCAGCCGCGAGTCCTGCTTGTACTCGTGCATTATCTGGTACGGATCGTCGTCCTCCTCGTCGCTTTTGATATCCTGCTGCTCGGCGGGCAGCTCCGACTCGTGTCCATATTGCTGGCCCGGTCCGACATTGTGGCTTGCTGCCTGCTGCTGCTGCTGCTGCTGATGTGTGGACTGCGAAATCAGCGGCTGCTTCGATTGCGTCTGCTTCTTAACCAGCTGCGACAGATTGGCGGCAGACGAACAAAAGATTAGTAGCAAGGTCAGCAGAATGCGCAGATATGCTGTCCACATGGGGGTTGCCATTGCACAGGTTAACTGAAAAATGCATATTCAATTTCATATTCGAATCGAAATGATCAATACATTTTTATACAGGTGGATTTCAAGGATGGGTATAATAAGCTATGCTTTACAAAAGTGGGTATATTTTGATATATTTAGTATTTTGTATGTGCGATCCCATTAAATACTGTATATTCTTGATTCGACTGACTAGCTGAAGTAATATAGTCAAATCAGTACGTCTGCTTCTATGAAAACTGGTCTCCTAAATTATAGACTTCGAGGATATCCGTTATAAGTTGAGTTTCGCTGTTTTTTACTATGCTTATAGACAACGTGACTCAACGCAACTTTGTAACTTTATATTAGAGCATAAGCGAGTAATATTGTTTCTTTCTTTCTGTCTATTGTATCGGCTTTAAGTGCCTTAAGTGTGCAAAAGAGTATTACAATTTGGTCAGCTCAAAAAACGCTGCGGTTTCTTGTTTGTGCGTTAAGAAGTTTTTGTAAATTAAATTGCAAAGAATTTACCTAAAAACTGCTCCTGGGAATTTAATAAAATATGCTCTTTGTGTCCTTTTCCTAAGAATTCACTATTTGCGCATTGAACTTTCACAATTGAGCTTTGTTAATCCAAATGAAACTCCTTTGGCTTGATGAACAGGATCAGGGTCCTGTCAGCCTGTACACAAACACAAACACAAACTGAACGATGGACTGCACAGCAGACGCGTTGAACTAGCAATGGGTGTGATCGCGTCAAGATGCCGCTCTTTATATTGGCCAAGACGACACTGGTGCTGTTAGCGTCGCCGCTGCGCATGCGCAGAACTGGCCAAGAAGCGAGTTGTGCGAAAAACAAAGCGGGCAAAATCGTTGGCTGCTGCTGCTCGTTGTTAGCTCTAAGCTGTTAGCTGTTAGCTGTTAGCTGTTTGCATTGCTAAAGCAGTTTACATTACTCCAACTGATTGTGCGATTTCTGGGCTTGGGGTTTCTAATTGCGGGCAGCCCAAACGTTAGCATATGTACATAAACATAATTATAATTGCCCTATAGTGTCAATGGCCCCGACTTCTGCACAGCAAGTGGCAACTTCACATATGCACATTACAACAACAACGACAACAAAAGAATAAAATAATAAACAAACAAAAAAAACAAGTGAGGAAGGATTATCTTCGGCGTGCCGAAGATTTTATACTCTTTTCGAACCTTTAGGCAATTTTCACTCTGCCAACTGCACCACTGAAATTTCATAAGCTGTTCAAAATCGTTTTGTCGCGTAACTTTTTTTTTTTTTTGTTCTAAGAATAATTATTTCATTGCCAGTTGTATAGCAGCTATAAGATATAGTGATCCGATCCGGCCGGCTCCGACCAATGTGATGTCTCTATGAGTAATAAGTATCTGTGCAAAGTTTCATCGCGATAGATTCAAAAACATGGGATATATGGCCAAAACCGACTTCGAGTTGTATGGCAGCTATAAGATATAGTGATCCGATCCGGCCGGCTCCGACCAATGTGCTGTCCCCTAGAATAATAAGTGTCTGTGCAAAGTTTTATCGCGATAGCTCAAAAACTGAGGGACAAGTTTGCATACATACAGACAGACAGACAGACAGACAGACGGACATGGCTAGATCAATTTGTATTGTCATTCTAAGCATACTGGCAGTAACTTTTGGGGGTCTCCGACGCTTCCTACTATGCGTTACAAACTTCAGGACAAACTTAATATACTATTTTCTTCGAAAAGAGTATAAAAACAACGCAGAAATGTTAATTACACGATGGGATGTCTGACTGCCGTATAACTAGCGCCCGGCGCAAACGCCCGCTATTACATATATTTAATTTTTACGACACCGCTGCAGGAGAAGGAGCCAAATGGGTAATAGAACGCTCATTAGTCAATGATATCCACAAAGCAGTCTGCTTAGCACCGCGCGCCTAAGCACCTGTATCTGTGACTGCAGCTCCGCCTCAGTTAGCCCGGTCACGAGTAGCTAGCTGTTGGCCTAATTGGGCATAATTATGCGATTATATCAATGTACATACACACATGTGCCGTGTACATCTTTATTGTGTACTTAATTCTAAGTCATAGCTGCATATTAAGCTCTTGTCTTGGACCTTGCCCTGGGCCAAGCCCTTGCTGCACAGAGAAAGAGACAGACAGATAGAGAGAGGGAGAGAGCGCTGCATATAATTATGTTGATTTGATAGACATGCAGATAAGCATGGATAGCCGCTCCCTGATGACTTGCACATCTTGCTGGCTGGCTAACTTGCTTGCTGCTAATATTCATATTCTAATATAAATAATTTGTTTATTTGTCAATGCCAGCGGCGTTGGCGCCGGCGCCGGCGCTGCTCTTCTAGAGATTAGGGCAATAATAAATTACGTAGCTAATTAAGCGGCGACTGCCGACTGCCGACTGCTGACTGCAACTGCAACTAGTAACAACCACGCAGATGCAAAGATACAGATACAGATACAGACACAGATACAGATGCAGCCACAGCTAGAGCAGGAGATACTTGGTACACGTATGGATGTTGCATGCCGCAGAACAGGAACGGCGACGGCGACGGCAACAGAGTGGTGGCCAAGCCACAATAATGAACGAAACGAGTGGTGCTATAATAAAGCCGGGCCCAAGTCGGAAGGCAAGCCAATGCGAAGATCGCTGCCACAATGCAGGCAACGCGCGCCAACGTAATTAGCCTTGGAATGTCCTTGTGCACGTGACTATCACCGGACAGCGCTGCTAGATATAAACGCGCGTGCCTGCGCAACATCAAACTTGGGCACACTTTCCTAACGAAGCCGATGTGTCGCACTAGGTGTTGTTGCCGGCAATTCGAGCGTACATAAGCGTAAACGTAAACGTAAACGTAAACAACTAGCAGCTAACAGCTAACAGCTATCAGGCAGGCACAAGGGTTCATTAACACCGCTGACGGTTGACAACTGGACAATAAACACCGCCGCGTACTTAGGCCTCCTCATACCTTCTTGAATCAATGCTCCAGCGTCAGCGCCCAGCAGCATGGCTCATTTAAAGTAAACTACTACTTTGGTTTTTTGTGCCAAACTTTGGATATTCGCCGAATGTGAGGAGCAAGCTCAAGACGAACACAGTTAATCAATATATAAATAAGAAACTGGGTCAGCTGGCGGCACGACCGCATCTATAACTGAATTATACAAAAAAAAAAGAGTATAAAAAAAACCCTTTCAGAAGCGCGTTCTACAAAGCTTAAATCTAAAGAAATGCTTCTAAGAATACAATATTCTATTTGTGTCGTATGCAATAATACCCTTCCAAATAAAACCATCTAACTTGTACTTGTCCCTCTAAGTATCTCACTATTTGTGGTCATAAAAACAGCAACGCAACTTTTAAAACAAATGGTTTTTGTGGCACATTTCGAATTTAAAAAACTATATTTAATATATGTATATTCATTCATGAGCTAACATATCGTTTCATGTAACGCCAATACTATTCGGTCGTAGGGTATTGCCAACAAAAAGTTTATTGATATTGCCAAATAATTAAAACACTTCGACTGCACTCCAGAATACACAAAACACGCGCCACCACTCGGCTACTTTCTTGAACGGCAAACAGGTGATGGTCTTTTCTATGCCTAGCAGCCAGGGAAATCACTTTGCTAAGTACACACAGAATTGTTTTCCATTGACATAATTATTGTTGGTGTTTGTTTATTGAGCAAACAGAACGATTCGAACAGAACAGAATAGTTAGAGCGCACGAAAAGAGTTCAGAAGCCTCATTTGGCCGGCGCCTGCCAGCATGACGAGGTGGCCGAGTGGTTAAGGCGTTGGACTGCTAATCCAATGTGCTCTGCACGCGTGGGTTCGAATCCCATCCTCGTCGCATTGGACTTTTTGCGAAATTCATTAGTTAAATATTTTTCTTAATTTATATAAATTTAATTAAGCCGTGTTTTTTAATTGTGACAAAATAGGACTGACTGCAGCAGCGGGCGGGCGAAGCAAACATTATTTCTCTCCTCGCTTTGATCATTTTATATTTTCTCAGCATACCTAAAAATTATTTGCTCGACGAGGATGGGATTCGAACCCACGCGTGCAGAGCACATTGGATTAGCAGTCCAACGCCTTAACCTCTCGGCCACCTCGTCATATTCGACCTTGGCAACCAGTTGCTCTTTTCATATACCGCTTAGTTGCAGCAAGCAGTGCACAAAATGCCATCACAACAAACATTATTCCCTATAACATGAACTATAGCTAAGCAAAATAATTAAATCTATATGCAACACAATCAAAATTTATTGTGTATGTGTATAATCAAATATATGTAACTGTATGCATATGAGATTAAGACTCGAAGCACTGCTTTGCTCAAACGCTGACTGTGTTGCACTGCTTTTACAATGTTGACACTGCTTGTGTATCTTTGCACTGCTTTGCATTGCCACAACAGAGCACAGCTGCGCAATGATTACAAGTGCAACATTAGAACTACCCTCGCCACATGACGAGGTGGCCGAGTGGTTAAGGCGTTGGACTGCTAATCCAATGTGCTCTGCACGCGTGGGTTCGAATCCCATCCTCGTCGATCTACATTTTTGTTAATATTTTTTTTTTTTGCAATTATTATTTTGTTTAATATAGTGTTTTGATGTACATATATGGTGTCGAAGCATAAATACTGCTCAACTTATTTCATATTTGCTTACAACGAAAACAGCGAATTTCAATCATAAACCACCAGCGGCTGTATACATTTACTTTGCTTTTAAAGGCGAGATGCTTATCCCATTTCAATTGAAACCAAAGTTTTTACGACCGTTGCCGACTGCGGCTGCAGCACCGCAGGGTACGCTTTAATAACCAACCTAGGCTAGGCGGTAATATAAAATGAAAATAGATACATTGATAAAAGTTTAGTGCCGCTGACGGAGAGAACAAGATGTGGCTGTGGCGGATGGATTCGGTAGAATTTCAGTTTAATGACATTGAGAGTGAAATGGTCTCCAAGATGATGCGTCTAAGCGTCAAGGTCGCTGAGATGCCGGGCGAGAGTTGAGCTGCAATCCACAATAATTGAGACGACTTTTGGAAGTATTTGCAGTACTTAGCAAATACAATAACCCAAGTTATAAATGCCACCAATTGAATTAATGAGTGCTGCTTTGTGCGCCTTCCATCAGCAAACAAACAGTAAAAAGCGGTTGAGTAATTAACTTCATTTCGAATGATTTCTTTTTCATCCATTTGCGGCGACTAATTAATCCATTTAATACAATTGCCGCTAACACAATACATAAGTATAAATTCGTTTTGTTTGTTTTTTTTTCTTTTTTTTTTTGCCAACAGGTTTGTGTGTAATAAAACATATTTCTTGTTCACTAATTGCGCAAAAAGCCAAAGAAGTTTTGTTGCTGCATTTCGCGACTTGTTGCAACTCCTGCAACTCTAAATCGACAGTGGCCATAAAACTAAACTATCAATCGTGTGCTCCAATTGTCAGGAAATTGGAAAGCTGTGTGTTTATAGTGCGGATAGAGTAATTGAGATATAGTCCGCAAATCGTTAATGCTGCTTGATGTGGGAGGTGTGAAAGTAACGGCTATATATGCCGCAGAGAAATCAACCTGACCCAAAGCTCTTAAGCTTGAAAATCAAATTCACCAGCTGGATGCGTTCAAATTATTGTTTGAGTTGAATCAGCAGCAATGATTCTGCTTAACTCCAAACACAATATCCCAGATTCGACAGCGATCACAGCCCATAGCTAATTCAGTGCAGGGCACGCTTCGGCGCCCAGTTTAACCTTTTTACTTGTGGTCATTTGCCACTTTCACAAAAAAAAAAAAAACAAAATATAATAATAAATAAATATATGCAGAAGCTGCAGTTGAATGCTTGACTTCATAACACCCTGTACATTGAAGACATTGAGAAAATGATTTGAAAACTCTTCAGCCGAAGTATAAATTAAGACATCTATGAAATATGAGTAATATTGATCTAAACATCTGCGAAATACCACTAACTTCAAATTAAATAGTCTTCTGCCTAAGAATAGCTTTCTTATGCTTTTATCTGTAACACGATCTCAGCATTCCCTTTTGAATGCGAGATAAAAAAGATCACAAAATTATCGACAAATGCGATGGGCAAATATTGAATTTGTGGCTTCAACATTGCCGCTGCTGCTGCTGCTGCTGCTATTGCTGCAGTTTGAGCGCTGCTCTTTTCCTTTCCTTGAATTTCCTTTCGTCTGCTCTACAAATATTTAACTTTCAATGAAAGTCAGAGTCGTGTAATTGCCGTCCAGCGCTGACCCCAATCCGAGTGTATTCCATTACTCAGAAAAGCCAAACAAAAAAGACGGATCGAGATTTTTAGCATTGCATAAGCCGCCAACGATGATGACAACTTCATTCCAAGTGCAGAGCGCGAAAGTCCGATGGCAATTAAATGGCATTGCCCACATGCCAAACGCCTCAAATTCAAGCTGAGACCCAAAGTATAGCGACACAAAAAAAAAAAACAAGTGGGTAAGGATTATCTTCGGCGTGCCGAAGATTGCATACTCTTTTCGAACCTTTAGACAATTTTCACTCTGCCAACTGCAGCACTTTCATATGCTGTAGAAATTCTTTAGCTCTAAGAATTGATATCATATGAATATAAATTTTCTTTTGAAATATTAAATTTATTTCCAGTTGTATGGCAGCTATAAGATATAGTGGTCCGATCAGGCTGGCTCCGGCCGATGTGCTGTCTCTTTAAATAATAAGTATCTGTGCCAAGTTTCATTGTGATAACTTTAAAAACATGAGATATATGGCCAAAGTCGACTTCGAGTTGTATGGCAGCTATAAGATATAGTGGTCCGATCCGGCCGGCTCCGATCAATGTGCTGTCCCTTTGAATAATAAGTCTCTGTGCAAAGTTTTATCACGATAGCTCATAAGCTGAGGGATGAGTTTGCATACATACAGACAGACGGACAGACAGAAGGACATGGCAAGATCAATTTGTTATGTCATTCTAAGCATACTGGCAGTTACTTTTGGAGGTCTCTGACGCTTTCTTCTATGCGTTACACATTTCAGCACAAACTTAATATACTAATAACTTCGAAAAGAGTATAGAAACAAACAATCCAAAGACAAAAGGCCAGTTAGGCTGATTCAGCTTAATCGCTTGCCGGCGAATGAGTTTAATGAACTTGCGAATCTATCGACAATAAAATGTGAAACTACTTATAATCAGGTGCACATATTTATAAACACATCAACTAGCTGACTAGCTAACTTAACTGTGACGTTGGATCGGCCTTAACCTTAGCCGTGGGTGGGTGTTCCCGCCATCAACGTTAATGCTGGCTAATGAAAACGTTAGCCATATAACTGGTCTGCGGTCTGTCAGACTGAACAGTTGTTTAAAGAGAAAAGAAGCAACAATTTTGTATTCAGTAGTCAGGCACGCAAGCGTCAGCCCTGTCTGTCAAGCTGAAATTCGTGCTGTGGACAGCAGCAAGAACATCAGCAGCAGCAGCAGCAGCAGCAGCAGCAGGGCTCTGGATCGGATTCTTGATTAGTTCTTTGCCCAGCAGCGGCTTGGAAGAAGAGCCGACTGCTGTATGGCATTGCCATAGCCATTGCCACTGTCATTGTCTCGTGCTTCTGCCTATCTATCTATATTGCTTCCGTCAGCATTAAACATATTACTCTTAATAATTCCCAGCTTAGCTCACA
Organism: Drosophila flavopinicola; assembly: GCA_035042425.1. Taxonomy (NCBI): domain Eukaryota; kingdom Metazoa; phylum Arthropoda; class Insecta; order Diptera; family Drosophilidae; genus Drosophila; species Drosophila flavopinicola. Next base: position 182,075 of record JAWNLL010000471.1, on the reverse strand, counting down.
CGGAGAGCGTAGCACACTGATGCAGATATAAGATACGAAAGCTGGCTGGCGTTTGCAGCTCGTTCGTGATTTGTGTTGTCTAATCGTTAACAATTATGCCAGCGCCAGTAGAACTAGTCGTTCTTGTACTAGCATCTAGTATGCGTGCAGTTAGTTAGATTAGACAATCCAGCAGATACACATCAGCTTCTGCTGCTGCTGTTTCTCTGATGCTGATGCTATGCGAGAGTTTACGCACTTCAACAACACACACACTTCTGCGTACATTGGTTCAGGCCGAGTAGTGCGTAATTGCTGAAAGGGGCAGCTGATGCTGCCGGCACGGCTAATTAATATTTGAAGGTGTTTTGATTACCATTCCATTGCGGCTTGTGGATTGGGACTGGGCAAACAAATGGCAAATGGTATATTTGCGGTTATGTCATTCGTTTGTACAGAGCGACAGCAGCGAGAGGTTGTACTTAAATGAGATGGGTACTCAGATATGTCATCTCTGTGGCTAGAAATGTTGGTCAATTAGTGTTGCTTTCGTTGGTGAAAGATGAGAAAGTGCACATGATGCAAATGGTTTTTATACAATGGCACTCTAAAATGTCAAATTAGTTGTTTTTACTCATTTTAATTGTCGGCAATAAAACACAAGAAACAAACACAAGCCTTTGCAAGTGGAAGTTGGCTATCAATTTGGCTAATAATATACTTGCCGCAGATAGCAAGAGTGGGTCAAAGCTTGGAAGTCGACTTCCACTCAGCCAAAGGTCAGCGGGCCCAAGAGGGCCACTAACCTGGCCAAAAGACAAAGACACAAAGCGTCAACACGTCACGCAATAGCATTGAAAAAGCGCTTACATTACGCTAACAAATGCCTGTGGCGCCCAATTCGAGTGGGCAAAAACGAAGAACCCTTTAAGTGGCACACGCACCTCGACTTGGCCAGCTAAAAGCATCCAACTCCAGCTCCAGCTCCAGCTCCAACTCCAGCTGTGTGGCATGCGGTGGCTTGTCAATAACAAGCAGACTTCCACTGTTGCCCAACGGTCTTTGTTGTCGTAGGTTCATTTGTAACTAATTTGTGCACAAATCGGAACGACAATAGCGCTTAGTCGAGGCCCAGAGGCGGAGAGTGAAAGAGTTGTGCAGACACAGACACAGAGCCATGGTCAGAACAGTGGCAATACCAGTGGCCAGTTGTAATTTAATCAAAAATGAAGTGCATGCAAGATGATATAGAGTTGCCAGCGTGCTATGACACTTTCCAACTAGTGGAACTAGTGGAATCAAATCGGCCCGGCCGTGCGGCCTGTTGAATTTGTCAAGCATATGGCAAAGCAAAAGCCGCAAAGTGCAATGGCAAACTGTAACAGTAAGCGGGCAAACAATAAAGTGGCAAATTGATGCACTTCGCTCGCCTCGTTCGCGCTGGCTCATCATCAAGATCATTGTCGGGTGGTTCAGGCCACAGTTACCAGCCTCGGACCTCACACACATCGATACGAGTTGAGCCGGCCACTAAACGCTCGCCCCACCTCTTCACAGCCGACCACCATTCGATCAAGTCCAGCTTGATGACGTAGCAGCACCACGACGACCACGACGACGACGACGACTACGACGACTATGACGACGATGACGACGTCGTCGTAGACGAGAGCAGTGACGCCGACTGCGGCAGCATAGCGAGGTGATTTTGGTTTTAAGAAGAAAAAAAAACAAATTACACATAGTCCGCAGATCTCATTTATTTGCCGCTCTTCGAGGCGTTCACAACGTCTGGGATAAAAAAACAAAACGCTCTGCGCTTGGCTACGTACAAGTTTTTGCGATTTTTCAAGCTGCCGGCGCGTCGGGAAAATAGTGCCAGGAGCATTTGAAATAAAATCGTGATCACAGTTTACTAGTAAATACAATTTTAAGTTTCCCAGCGCGAATACAATTCGCAAAAAGTCGAATAATTTAATCATCGTTCAAAAATCCTTGCAAAGGCGTGTTCATAATTAATGCGCTTTTAAGTACACATTAAATTTCGCATCAACGACGGAAGGACACTCGACAGTATATTTATTGCGCATAAAATTCGCAAATCAATAAAATAAACACTAACAGCTGCAGCTGCAGCAAACGCCGTTTAAAGTGAGTGCAATTTAAATAAATGCCCATAAAATGCTCATCAATTTGCATAAACAAACACTTGCTTAATTGTGCAGCTGACAGCTACTAGAAATTTATTAATCATATTTGTTCATACTCTGCTCATATGCATAAATGCGACACAGCAGGCCAGTTCGTTGCCTAAGTCTTTCGTACTCTTAGCACTTTTCACTCTTCACCCAGCCGCTAGAATTGTGACTTAATTAGTCGGGTTCAACAAATGATAGGCATAAAACAAAGACGACCTTGACTGGTCAAAGTATATGATAGTAAACAACAAGGGGAAAGGATTATCTTCGGCGTGCCGAAGATATTATACTCTTCTCGAACCTTTAGACAATTTTCACTCTGTCAACTGCAGCACTTTCATTAGCTGTGAAAATTGATATCATATGAATTTCAATTTTCTAGTGAAATATTAGATTTATTTCCAGTTGTATGGCAGCTATAGTGGTCCGATCCGGCCGGCTGCGATCAATGTGATGTATGCTTGAATAATAAGTATCTGTGCAAAGTTTCATCGCGATAGCTTTGTAAACATGGGATTTATGGCCAAAACCGACTTACAGTTGTTTGGCAGCTATTAGATATAGTGGTCCGATCCGGCCGGTTCCGATCAATGTGATGTATGTCTTAATAATAAGTCTCTGTGCAAAGTTTGATCACGATAGCTCAAAAACTGAGGGACTAGTTTGCATACATACAGACAGACAGACAGACAAATAGACAGACAGACAGACAGACGGACATGGCTAGATCAATTTGTTTTGTCATTCTAAGCATACTGGCAGTATCTTTTGGGGGTCTCCGACACTTTCTTCTATGCGTTACAAACTTCAGCACAAACTTAATATACGATTTTCTTCGAAAAGAGTATAAAAATCTTCAAACTAGAAAGAAGGGGGAAAAAAAGATCATTTAAAATGTCAAGTGGAATGTCATTAAGACCCATTGACAAAAACAATGTGTCTGGAAACCATTTGTTCCCAATTAAACATAGCCGTAATTTAACAAGTAAGAGTGCTCTAGTCGGAAGTGCCCGACTACGAGATACCCTGAACCCAGTCCTTACAATCATTCATACTAATCTAAACACACACATGCTGCAGTACAAGCATTGCAAGCGGTGCAAGCGGTTTAAGCAGTTAGCTTGCTTTTTCGCTGAGCCCCACACAATGGAAAGTTAAATCTTAAATAACTTCTATGTTTATTGTCCGATCTTATTAAAACTTTTGGGGCAAACAATTGTCAATAATATGTGTGACCAAACCAAATTTCAAGGTCGTACCTTCAAAAATGCGTTTTTTGAACTTTTGGGGGGTTTGGGGGGTGGTATCCAAAAAGTGAAATTTTTGTTACATGTGTATGCTATTCGAGATTATACATGCCAAATTTGGGGCCTCTAGCTTTTATAACTTTGAAGTTATGTCCCAAAAACGCAAGTCTGAAATCAAAATTTATCGATAACTTTTAAACGGTACGAGTTATCGATAAAATTTAATAAACTTGATCTGTCCCGGGATTAGGAGAACTTATGTTCCAAATATGAAGTCTCTAGCTCTTGTAGTCTCTGATATCTGTGTGTTCATACAGACAGACAGACGGACAGACGGACAGACGGACAGACGGACAGACGGACAGACGGACAGACAGACGGACATGGCTAGATCGACTCGACTGTTGATACTGATCAATAATATATATACTTTATATGGTCGGAGATGCTTCCTTATGCCTGTTACATACTTTTGCACAACTTCATTATACCCTTTTTACCCATTTTTAATGGGTTCAGGGTATAAAAAGCTTTTAACTATGCTTTTGCCAGTTCTTGGTTATAGCGTACAAGCTTTGTATGTTTGCATTTGTGTGCCATTTACTACTATCAACTTGGCGATCGAGACATTGATGCTCGCTCAATAATTCTTTATATCAAATTACATAGATAGAATGGTGAACACTCCTACAACCTGCCAGTCCAAAGAAAGCGAAAAAGGCGTTTGCTGCCCACCCCGATCATATTTCATGCGGGTCGTGCTCGGGAAGAGTTTACTGCAGCAGTCCATGTTGCCAGCTACTTGCTGGCGAACTTTCTGCAATTTATCAATTTCGAACTGCTTTGTTTTTCTCAACCATTTGTTGTTGTTGCTGTTGTTGTTGTGCTGCTGCAAGGTCAATAGAGGGCGCCACACGCCAAGTCAGCGAATTGCCAGCGGCGAAATTCGTTAGAATCAAGGCATTAAGCCAATCTAAGATAGATAATAGTAAATCGAGCTTATTTATGATACGTATCTTTAATTTGCATAATCAGGCAGGTGGGGGCGCACCCAGACTCTTACGCCCCCTTGCCACAAGCATGTTAACGTTATCGCTCTTGTCTCGATTTTAAATTGATGCCGTTTAGGCTATTGCCGCTGGTTTTTTTTTTTGTATCGCTTTTGATTTTTGACTTTTTTGTAGTTGGCGATCAATTTATTTTTTACTTGCTCATTAATCACTCAGGCGTTGAAATGCGCCGCCAGATGGCGCTCACCACGCTCATTAGCGTAATTGCTCAGTTGGCAGCGCAGCTGGCGTCGACGTCGACGCCGACGTCGCAGTCCGCTTTTTGATTAGCGTGCATTAAATGCTTTCATTTAAGTAAATCAAATCGAGAGTCTTGAAATCCATATTTTGTTTGTGTCTGGAACGTGAGAAACTTTACAATAAATTGGCGAGTATTTTGTGAACAAAAAAAAAAATGTTTACGCTTTGATGCGCACAGCCGATTTATTTATTATTGAATTATTCGGCATTTGTGACTTGCAAAAAAAGAAATAAAAAGTTTGCCATTGCTTTATTTGTGTTTTGGTTTTCATTAATTCGCTGGTAGCCATTAGTCCATCAATCAAATCTCGAAACAATTGCGATTCGAATTCAGGGCGTGGGCGCTAAATCAGCATTTTGTGGACACTTTTATGGCACTTGACACTTGACACTTAACACTTTACTTACCTCCACATTCGCTTACTCTCTCTTGCAGCATGCCTTCTCTGTCGCACGCCCTTGCCGCGCTACTGACAGTGCTCGCCCTGGCCACGCCCCATGGGGGCAGCGCCTACTCCTACAGCATGCGCTTGCCGAGCAGCCCGGATGTGGGCGGCGCTGGCGCGCCACAGCGAGAGATTAGCAAGTTGCTGGTGCAGTCGCCGGCGCTGGACAACATTTACATGGACTATTTGGTCACGTCAAGGCCGCTGAATCTGCGCAAATACAACAGGAACGGCAGCAAAACGAAGAAAACGAAAAAGGATTCGAAAATCTACTTTATACCCATACCACCGCTACCGTATCGCTATATACCGGGCATCGGCTACGACTACCAGCCCATGAAAATCAAGCCCATTATGCAGGAGACGCCCAGTTCAACGACATCTGCTCCCGAGCCGACGACCAATAGCAATCGCATCACAGCTCCAACAACAGCGGCACCTTCGACTGCGCAAAAGAAATTGCTGCGCGTGCAGCACCACAAGGATTACTACTTCAATGGACGCCCGTTCCGACTGCAGGTGGCGCATGCGGATCGCAAGTCTGCACTTACGCCTCTTAACCTTAAGTCCAAATTCTATTACAATAAAAACATTATTTATTAAATATTTTAAATCAATGAAATCAACCATATTTGTTATACTCCTTTCGAAGAAAATAGTATATTCAGTTTGTGCTGAGGTTTGTAACACACAAAAGTTACTGCCAGTATGCTTAGAATGACATAACAAATTGATCTAGCCATGTCCGTCTGTCTGTTTGTCTGTATGTATGCAAACTAGTCCCTCAGTTTTTAAGCTATCGCGATCAAACTAAGCACAGACACTTATTATTCAGCGGGACAGCACATTGGTCGGAACCGGCCGGATCGGACCACTATATCTTATAGCTGCCATACAACTCAAAAAGTCGGTTTTGGCCATATATCGCATGTTCTTGAATCTATCGCGATGAAACTTTGCACTGATACTTATTATTCAAAGAGACATCACATTGGTCGGAGCCGGCCGGATCGGATCACTATATCTAGCTGCCATACAACTGGAAATGAATTAAATATTCTTAGAACAAACAAAAACAAGTAAGAGTGCTCTAGTCGGGAGTGCCCGACTAGGAGATACCCTGAACCCAGTCCTTACAATCATTCGTACTACTCTAAACACACACATGCTGCAGTACAAGCAGTGCCAGCGGTTTAAGCAGTTAGCTTGCTCTTTCGCTGAGCCCCACACAATGGAAAGTTAAATCTTAAATAACTTCTGTGTTTATTGTCCGATCATATTGAAATTTTTGGGGCAAACAATTGTCGATAATATGTGTTACCAAACCAAATTGCAAGGTCGTACCTTCAAAAATGGGTTTTTTTAACTTTTGGGGGGTTTGGGGGGTGGTATCCAAAAAGTGAAATATTTGTTACATGTGTATGCTATTCGAGATTATACATGTCAAATTAGGGGCCTCTAGCTCTTTTATAACTTGTAAGTTATATCCAAAAAACGCTGGTTTAAAATCGAAATTTATCGATAACTTTTGAACGGGACGAGCTATCGATAAATTTTAATAAACTTGATCTGTCCCGGGATTAGGAGAACTTATGTTCCAAATATGAAGTCTCTAGCTCTTTTAGTCTCTGATATCTGTGTGTTCATACAGACAGACAGACGGACAGACGGACAGACAGACGGACATGGCCAGATCGACTCGGCTATTGATACTGATCAATAATATATATACTTTATATGGTCGGAGATGCTTCCTTATGCCTGTTACATACATTTGCACAAAACCATAATACCCTTTTTACCCATTTTTAATGGGTTCAGGGTATAAAAAATGTTACGCGACAAAACGATTTTGTACAGCATATGAAATTTTAGTGCTGCAGTTGGCAGAGTGAAAATTGCCTAAAGGTTCGAAAAGAGTATAAAATCGTCGGCACGCCGAAGATAATCCTCCCCCACTTGTTTCTGATTGGTTTGGTAACACACAAATAGTTTCGAAAACTTCGCGACAGTTTTGCTTATATCAGATTTCAACAATTCACTCGTTGAGGTGCCACTCTAAAAACCCATATAGCTTTGCTTACAGCAACCTAAATATGATCGTTCGGGTATCATGTTTCTCGTGGGTACAAGCTGTTTTCAAGCTCTCATCGACTTTGCTGGAATCCTAGATACACTATAATCAGGTTTATTTGCTAAGCTGGACACAAATTGCAAAGCATAGTGATTTTACCTTTTTTTATACCCTGAACCCATTAAAAATGGGTAAAAAGGGTATAATGGTTTTGTGCAAATGTATGTAACAGGCATAAGGAAGCATCTCCGACCATATAAAGTATATATATTATTGATCAGTATCAACAGCCGAGTCGATCTAGCCATGTACGTCTGTCTGTCCGTCTGTCCGTCTGTATGAACACACAGATATCAGAGACTACAAGAGCTAGAGACTTCATATTTGGAACATAAGTTCTCCTAATCCCGGGACAGATCAAGTTTATTTCATTTGATCGATAACTCGTCGCATTCAAAAGTTATCGATAAATTTTGATTTTAGACTAGCGTTTTTGGGACATAACTTCAAAGTTATAAGAGCTAGAGACCCCAAATTTGGCATGTATAATCTCGAATAGCATACACATGTAACAAATATTTCACTTTTTAAATAGCACCCCCCAAACCCCCCAAAAGTTAAAAAATTTTGAAGGTACGACCTTGCAATTTGGTTTGGTAACACATATTATCGACAATTGCTTGCCCCAAAAATTTCAATAAGATCGGACAATAAACACAGAAGTTATTTAAGATTTAACTTTCCATTGTGTGGGGCTCAGCGAAAGAGAAAGCTAACTGCTTAAACCGCTTGCACTGCTTGTACTGCTTGTACTGCAGCATGTGTGAGTTTAGAGTAGTACGAATGATCGTAAGGACTGGGTTCAGGGTATCTCCTAGTCGGGCACTCCCGACTAGAGCACTCTTACTTGTTTAAATAATATTTTAATGGAAAAAGCGGAAGCTAAGAAGTGTGGTTCATTATAACACAAATAGCACATTAATCCATTTAGTTATATGACTTTTGTAAAAACAAGAACAAATTGTTCTACAATCCGTACAATGCATACATTGTAACTAAGTCAAAGGAGGCAAATTAGTATAAGCCAGCAAGAAATTGATGTTAATCGACATCATTATTTCACAGCTTTTGGCATGTCAGCCAATCATGATCACGTGGGGACTGCCTTAAAGCATCCGAAGAGATAAACACATACCACATCTTGTAAACCATTTAGACAAAGCAATTACTGTCGGCATCAACACAGCAGCCACTCCAGTGTTGTGCAATAAATAATGAAGCGATGACAACTTGAAGATTCATTTTGTAGCCAAAAGTGTTGTATATATGAGATATTAGCAGTCGTATTGTTTAATGCGTGCATATGAAAGTCGGAAGAAAACGAAATTGGGGCAATTAACCGAAAATTCGCGAGCGCCCCAAAAGCTAACGGGCTCATATTAGATGAGTGGCGCTTTCACTCGAAGAAACTGGCAAAGAAAAAAAAAACAGCTCGTGTAAATAAATTTAATTTAAATTACAAAAAAAATGTATGTATATCTACGAATGCGTGAGAAAACGCAGTGCTCATTTATGTAATAAACAGTAAGAAAGTTTCTAAACGGAAAATGCGGCGTGGCCTATTGCACGTTGCCACAACAGGGCGCCAAGCAACAGATTTATTGAACAAATTTATTCACATAACCCACCGTTCCCCCCGTCGCCCCCTGAACGAACAGTCTCGTTTATGGGCCTCACACAGGCACACATAAACGCAGCAGGCAGTAGGGTGCTTGAATTCAGTGAAAGAAACTAAAATAATAAAATACAGAGTTAATCAAGATGAGCGACCAGGAGTCAGCGCCACCGCCACCGCCACCGCCATCATATGCATGCAATTTGCAACTGAATGTGGCACCATCGCAGCGTCCAAAGGTTCGGGACCTATGCGGACCGCCCTACGAGCCACGTAGCACGGAGTCTGAGCCGACGGAGGAGAGTTGTGTGGTGGTGCACAATGTTACGGTCAAGTTTTGTATATCGCAGGGCAAGTTCATTGCACAGGTCTATCCAAACTGCATGACCATAGCCGAGGTCAAGCAGGATATATCGCGCCGCTTTGAAGTGGACCCGGAGCTACTTAATGTAATTCAGGACAATCGTGTGCTCTGCAACAGCATACCCATTCATTCCACTAATGCTGATGAGTTTGGTATACATGAGTATCAGCTGGAGCTGAATTTGCCACAAAACACGACAGACACAGATTTATTACCCAAATTGAGTCTAAGTGTGTATTACGAGTAAGTGTATCATTGTATATTCGGAAATGGAAGCATACGTGTTTCTAATACCTCATATACTCTACACAGCAAGTATCGTCTGCCAGACTACCTAACTGTTCATATATCCGGCGAAGATACGGAGGATGGTCAGCCTAAAAATATTGTTGTTGAGATCGAGAATGCAGCGATTATGAAGCCATTTTTATGCGGCTACGAGGATAAGATTAGTGGCAAGCTATTTCTGGATGCGTTCACACAAACTGGACCCTATTTTGATAAATGGAAGTATAGACGCTATCGCACACGGGACACCCAAACTTGGGAGCACAAGGAGAAGACTTTGGTAAGCAACATTGTAACCAATTTTAATATTTCTATACCCTGAACCCATTAAAAATGGGTAAAAAGGGTATTATGGCTTTGTGCAAAAGTATGTAACAGGCATAAGGAAGCATCTCCGACCATATAAAGTATATATATTCTTGATCAGTATCAACAGCCGAGTCGAGCCATGTCCGTCTGTCTGTCTGTCCGTCTGTCTGTCTGTCCGTCTGTATGTCTGTCTGTATGAACACGCGGATATCAGAGACTATAAGAGCTAGAGACTTCATATTTGGAATATAAGTTCTCGTAGTGCCGGGACAGATCAAGTTTTTCCATTTTATCGATAACTCGTCCCGTTCAAAAGTTATCGATCAATTTATATTTCTGACAAATGTTTTTGGTCATAACTTTAAAGTTATAAGAGCTAGAGGCTCCAAATTTGATGTACATATATATATTCTTGAACAGCATATACATGTAACAAATATTTCACTTTTGGGATACCAGCCCCCAAAAGTTCAAAAAACGCATTTTTGAAGTTATGACCTTGCAATTTGGTTTGGTCACACATTTTATTGCCCAGTTTGTGCCCAAAAAATTTCAAGCTGACTGCTTCGAATGCTTGCACTGCTCGCACTGCTTGTAGCATGTGTATATTTGTATGTACGTACACTGACTGGTTAGTATGAATGAATGTAAGGACGTGGTTCAGGGTATCTCCTAGTCGGGCACTCCCGACTAGAGCACTCTTATTTGTTTCTAATTAAATTATATAAATAATCATAGAATACAGCACACGATCAATCCGTGCAATGCTTTCTGGATGACATTAACATAAGATACGTGTCCACGGCCACAGATTTCGTCATCATACCCGGGAGATATCAAACATATGCGCAAAAGGAACGCGCCGAGAACAGGCTGGAGAAGATTCTGCTTATACAGCGCAATTGGCGACGCTGGATACTGTGGAAATATATACATCTGCGTGCCCAGGAGTACCGGTAGGTGGACGAACATCCAAATACATCTCATGATCATTCATTTCAAACTTATTAAACCATAAATCGCCTCAGCCGCCTGGTGGCTAATCGTGTCGACGAGGACCAGCGTTATGAGCAGTGCGTGGAGCAGCGAGTCGAACGCAATGAACTGATCAAGCAGTTCCCACGCTCCAACGACGACTTTGACCTGCTCTTTGCGGAAATCTCGCGCTGGAAGCGAGCGGAACTTAAACGCATTGCGGCCAACTTCGAGGGACCGGCTCGCATTTCCGAGGTGAACATTCTGCTGGACAAGGAAATCCAGTTGCTGAACGGCGTGGAGCGGCAGCGTCGTGTTGTCTTTATGGCAATGGAGGACTTTCGCAACGATCAACTGCTTAAGAAAATGGGCAAGCCCGTGGAGTGGATTGGCTACAAGGATACCAAGATACACTTGGATCTGCTGCGTACGCAACGCGTCCGATTTCTGACGGAAGTCTACAAGGATCTGCGTAAGACGGCGGACAAGGTGAAGCGTCTGGAGCTGATAAAACGTGTCATGGAGCTGCTCATGGACGAGACATGCTTCCCAAACTTTCCTGAGGTAAAGTTGACCCGATTGCCGAGTAGTAGAGAAGGTAATAATTATTAGAAATGTTTAGCTCTTTGACTTGTTTGATCGTGAGAAGAATCTGCTCATCTATACAAAGTCCTGCGATGTTGAAATTTTGCGCAAACGCCAAAACATATTGTTCTTTGAGCTGATTAAATTTCAGAAGCGCGACCATGTGGAAAGTAAGTGTCCTTATACATATATACAAAGTAAATGTGTTTAATCTTTCAATTTCATATTCTTGCAGAGATTCCCTCGCGCATGTGCATCGTCTGCAAGAAGGTCAAGCCATTCGCCCAGTTTGCGATTAGGACACGCCAGAGTCACGTAGATACTTGCAAGCATTGCTACTACCTAAAGGTAAGATGACAACGTGGCAAAGCATTTGTGCTACTGATGCTAATCCTCCATTGCAGTTGGTGGCCACTGAGAACACGGTCTACCAATCGATACTGCGCTGCATTCAGCGCGATGAGCGCAAGCGCAAGTGCGCCACATCCTTTGCCTTTGTCATACAGCAGGACGATGTGAGACATATCATAGACAAAATCTGGCATGGCCACTCGGCGTTGAGCAAGTCCGAAAATCTGAATGAATTGCGGTAAGTTTTCTTTGAAAATAATTTATTAACCGGATACTTTGAAACATTTGAAATAAAAATGTTGGCAGTTTGCCGCGCTGGAATAAAAGCGACGATTGGTCGCCGTGGAACTCGGTGTGCCTAACTGAGCGCGAGACGCGTGACCATTACAAGATCGAGGACATGTCAAAGGTCTACGATCACAAGTTCATATTGCACGTGGGCAATTGCCATATGTTGGCACGCAATTTGTTCCACACGCTGGCAGCCGTGGCCACTGAATTCCAGGAGACAGGACAATGGTGGAAGGTTGGCATGAATAAGCAGCGCATTAGCAACTTGGATGCCGTATAAATGCAAGCAAATAGTAAATTTCACCACAGATTACATTTCTCATCAAATTAAAAGTTTTATCCGCGCACATCAATGGTTTTTACTTAAATCCGCACGACTTATGAATAAATCGGGGATTAAAAATTCTATAAAACAATTTAGAGCTTTGCAGCTCAGCAGAATCCAGATTTGAATAGTTTACTTTAATTCAGCGCCTAATATAATCATATAATTAAGATAATCAAACAATGCAAATTTTGAAAAAAACGCTACAACTCTATAATTGATATTATTTGCTAATAACGGCCTTAAACTTCGCCTCCAAATACTGAACACGCTTCAGTAATTTGTCACTGGTGCTGAACTCGTTGTAGGGTACAGGTATTATTTGGTAGCCACTCTTTTCCAGCAGATCGAACGCTAGGTTCGTTGTGCCGCTCGCACTACGATGCGTTCCATGGCAAATGTCATGAAAATCAACCACCATTAAAGCGACTCTGAATGTAAAATGCATAGGTTACTGGATCAGGAGCGCAACAAGTCAATGAATTATTTATATCACCTTATGGCATCTGGATTCTTCTTGTCCAGTGGCAGTGGATTTCTTTTTGCATCAAACTGACATACCGCATCTGTAATTTGCATGGTTTTAGGCAGTTTCTTTTTTATTATTTTGAAGTCACATACCGATTTGAAAGCCCATTTTACTGTCCACCGCGCCTTGTACATGATTACTGGCCGGCAGTAGGCTCTTAAGTGCGTCCAGCATGCCGTTGACAAGCGTCTGCTTGGACTTGGTGTGCGCCATGGGCACCTGGTAGGCAGGACTATCGGCTGGCAGCAAGGTGCCCTTGTAGTCGCTGGCGCAGAGTTGCGCATAGCTGTTTAGATTTAGAAGCCTCATTTTGGAAGTTGGCGTTACACCGACTTTGTCACTCTCCAATTGCGCCAGGAAGTCCGTGCTGTAAAAAAGACATATTTATATAAGTTTACCCTAACAAAGCAATTAAAAACCACAACCTCAGCACCGACTCCAGCTGACTGTGCTCCACCAAACGCAGCATTGTGAGTGACCAGACATAGTTTAGCCAATCCGAGTGCTTTGTGAAATCCTCGCGCACAATTGATTTTGCCAGTTTTTTGCGCACATCCTCCAAATGGGCGCTCTTGAAGTTAAGCAGCGCCGATGTCAAAAAGTAAGCGCTGAGATCCTGCGGTCGACAAATTTCAATGTTCTTTAGCAGCCACTGCGTCAGTGATTCCAATATATCTGCAATGTAGTTGGTTTAATTGATGTAAGAGAGGACCAAATTCAAGGAGTACTCACCCAAATCTCGATAACGCATTATGCCTAGACTGGTGACCACGGAGCCCACAACGGCTGACTTATCTGAATTCTTTGGTAGAGCAGCTTGCACATCCGCACACACTTTTGCGCCGAGCACAGAGTCCTGGAAGTTCAGCGTGGACATGGCAAACAGCACATCGGCAGACTGCTTCAAATCCAACTGGTCGGCAGCGCTGCTAATGTTGAACGCCAGGGAGCGGAGCAATGGAGTGCTGCGACGCTTGCGCTGCGCCAAAGTGCTCATCACCTTTACCATCTGCGGCAGACTAATGCTGGCTATTAGCTTGGCAGCCTCATCGTCACCCGCCACACCAAGGACAGTATTTAGGTCATCAGTCCGAAAGCCGGAAATGCGTTTTGAAGCGTTGTTATTGGCGGAGCCACCAGTGTTTCCAGAACTTTTTCCATTAGTTCCATTCTTGGGCACAGTGCGGCCTAGCATTCGACAAACACGCAGAAACCTCGTATCGTTCTCAAACTCCGATATTTTGACGCGATTGATGGTGCTCCATTCGGCTAGTATTGAGACAATCTTCAGGGCATGTTTTCGGGAAAATGCGTTATTGTTCTCCGTTATGGCCAACAGACCATTCACCGTCTTGGCGTTGACAATGCGATCATCTATGTTACTGGCGCCAACTGCAGTATTTGCCCTGTCGACCGCAGAATTTCCACTGGATTCGTTTTCGTTTCGCAGGGATTCAAATGCCGCGGCAACCATGTGACCTGCAATTAATTCAATTTTAACTAGAGTTTCTAATATATAATTACTACCTATGTACCTGAATTCTTTTGCTTCTTAGCACTCGCCTCCGCCGCAGCCGGCGTCCGAGCCTCGGTATCTTCGGCCGCACCCGAACCTACTCCCTGGCCATTGGCGGTTGCCGTTGCAAGTGCTGCGCTCGCCGCACGTGCGCTACTGGTGTAGGTGGCGCGTCGGTAGAGCTGTGTGACAAAACTGCCGGCGAAACGTTGTAATCCCAACATTTTCACTTATGTTCCCAGTGTTTCCGTGGAGCGCTGGCGGCAAATCTTCACGCTGCAAAACCAATGAAGTTTACATAACCTTTTTGTTTACATTTTTTTTAGCATGAAAAACTGCGATAGTTCGTTGTCGAGACGATGTCTAAAGGTGGCGATTTTACAGACGATTGTTACACTTATGCATTATGATTCATGATTTAATTGATTTTACAAATTACTTAAACTTTCCTATTGGTAGAATCCTACAGTTCCACAGATGACGGCACGGCAGACTTTTTAAGTGCTGTAAAGTATTCATATTTTTAATATATCGATATGCACGAAGATCTGTATCGATACTTATTAGATTATCGTCGTGCAGCACTGACACCAGCAGGTTTGGTTGGCAGCTCTGTTACTAAAACCATTTGCAACACCAACGAGAGACAGCTCACCAAAATTCTGCCTGTAGTGCAGTGATTTTATTTTGCATTTTCGTTTAAATTTTATACTTTTTATTTGGCTAAAAGAAATAAAACGCATACAACTACATGTAACTCGTTAACTCGAGCTGCTCATTTCAATATATATATGCACCCCTAACACATATATATACTGCAAAATAGAAAACGAGTTTTGTCTGCCAGCGACTTGGCAAGTTTTGTGTGAAAAATTCCAAAGCAGAAAATTAAGTCAAAATGGTTGATAAATTTATCAGCATGTGGAAAGTGCGCGAATTGGCGGACAAAGTGTAAGTTATGCAAATAAATAATAACGAAATACGTGGAGCAATAAGAGATAACAACAACACTCAGGCTGATTGGGGCACAAGGCACTCCCACGCCCTTCACCAACAAACTCACCCCCACCCCCTGTATATACCTGTCTCTTTCAATATACAGGTGCTACAATTGCAGTCGTGCCAAAAGTGATATAGTTTTGCTTATTCTCCGCGTTTATGGAAGCGAGCGATTAACGCTGTGCTTTGTTTGCCGTTGGTCGCTTTTGTTGCTTTCAAGGTTGTTTGTTCATTTTGTCGGGATTTTAATGTACGCTCATGCTTATTTCACTGAAATTCCGATTCGCGCATACATATGCATGTACTTTGTACACACACATGCCCACATATCAAGAAAACATTTTGTTTGCTTAACGTTTGGCCCAAAAATAAAATGATATGTATTCCAGCTGTGCTCACATTCGTGCTTCCAATTGCCACTTTCCAGTGAAACTTCAATTCCAACGACGAGCGCCTATTAATTACTGTCTTTATCATGTTTTGCTATCGCAGCCATTTGACCGTTCTGTGCGTGTGCCTGCTTAAATTTCTCCCCCAAAATGGAGCCAATTTCCGTTGAGTGTCCCAACTCGTTCGCAAACAATTTAAACGTTGTAAATGAGGCTGTTGTAAATAAACTGGTGCATTCTGCAAGCAGGTTGACTGCTTATCTGAACGCTGATAAGCGTCAGTTGTGACAATTCACACTTTTTGTATCACGTTTCAAAGTATATCAGAACTCATGTCAAACTACATGTTAGCCAGGAATATAAGCGACTGATAGTTGCTTATCAGTGAAAACAGAAGTGTTAATTCGGTTAATGTGACCATAGACTTTTCAATATTAACACCACAAAACAAGCAGCGGCTTTTTCGCACATTTAACGCATAACTTTGTAGTCAATAAAAACGTATAAACAACAATAATGCAATATATGAACATTATGTATTAAGAATACGTGGGCATATTTTTATAAATTCTACAATTCTTATGATTGCATATGCAGGCTGTTATTTTTTTTTAATCCGTTACGGCTTTTATTACAAGCAAATAACAACGTTTTTGTTTAGCTATTTACAATTCGAAGTATTTTGGAACAATGGTTGCAACTATTACTGCTTAAAAATTTTAACCGACATGATTTTTTTTGTTTGCCAACCCAATGATTAATTGTGTACTTTGCCAATCTGGCATGCTCATAATTTCTTCATCATTTTCATTATTTGCAGCACCAATGTCGTAATGAACTACACAGAAATCGAGGGCAAGGTGCGCGAGGCTACCAACGACGATCCGTGGGGTCCAACAGGTCCGCTCATGCAGGAGCTGGCGCATGCGACATTCTCCTACGAAACGTTTCCGGAGGTCATGTCCATGCTCTGGAAACGCATGCTGCAGGACAACAAAACCAATTGGCGGCGCACCTATAAAGTGAGTCTATTCGGCAAATCCTTCATTATTTCTTTGTATTAATGATTGAACCATTTGCAGAGCCTGCTGCTGCTGAACTATTTGGTGCGCAATGGCTCGGAGCGCGTGGTAACTTCGTCACGGGAGCACATCTACGATCTGCGTTCGCTGGAGAATTACACGTTCACGGACGAGGGCGGCAAGGATCAGGGTATTAATGTTAGGCATAAGGTACGAGAGCTTATAGACTTTATTCAGGACGATGATCGTTTGCGCGAGGAGCGCAAGAAAGCCAAAAAGAATAAGGACAAGTACATTGGTATGAGCAGCGACGCAATGGGCGGTTCCCGCAGCGGTGGCTACAGCGGCTACAGTGGTGGCGGTGGCGGTGGCGGAGGTAGTGGCAGTGGCAGTGGCTACAATGACGGCGACTGGCGCACAAATCGCGGAGATAATTGGTGTACGTATTTCATTTTATGTAGAACATTCAGGTATGCTGCCATTTCCGAATCCACACAAATATTGTGGATTCGTATTCTATCCATATGAAAATATAATGTGGATTGGAAAGTAATTGGCAAAATTAAAATAAAAATCGATTTAGTCTTTCCATTGGAGCATACTTTTATGACTCATTGTAATACAAAATACGCATTTGAAATATTGGCAAATTAACAATACAGCTAATTAATTGAAATGTTTTCGCATCAATTTTTAGATTCCGATAAGAGCTCCGCTGACCGTTATGAAGACGAGGATACTCATTACGATGGCGAACGTGAGGGTTCCGACAGTGACTCACCCAGTCCCAGGCAAGTTAATTTCACTTCAGCCATTCTTTTGGTTTTTTAAACAAATAAAGGCAATTGCAGACGCAACTATCGGTACAATGACCGCGCTAGTCCCGCTGAAGTGGCCACGGAGAGCAAACCGCCCAGCCTCAACATACGCTCGAAGGCGGTCAGCTCGCCGCCAGTCTCCAAGCAGCCGACTCCAACAGGCACTGCCAAGCCGCCGCCAACGCAGAAGAAAATCAATTTGGGTGCTGCTGCCAATTTTGGCAAGACGCCGAACGCGGCCGGCATTCATTCGCCCACGCATCGCGACACGCCCACCACAAACAGTGTTGATTTGATGGGCGGCGATTCGCCCAGCGACAACAACAGTAACAATAACAAGAGCAATATACCGAGCAACAACAATGATTTGCTCGATGATCTATTCAAGACCTGTTCACCGACGCCACCCGAGCAGCCGGGCGAGAAGACGCTGAACAGCGCCGCTGTTATCGTTGACGATGACGATGATTTCAATCCCCGTGCTGCGGACGCTGCCCCAACACAAGAATTTGGCGACTTTGCGGCTGCCTTTGGCGGCGATGCAGCACCACCCTCGACTGGCATACTGCCGGCGGCCGGCCACGATGAGTTTGCGGACTTTGCTGCATTCCAGAGCTCCGGCACGACAGCGTCGGCACTGGACGGACAGCTGCTGACGACGGCGACGCCAGCTAATGATGCCTTCAATCTGTTCAATGTCACAACGGCAGCAGCACCAACGGCCACTGATCTGCTGGCCGGATTGGGCGATCTATCGATTCATCAGAGCATGCCAATGGGTGAGCATCTTACATTAGATAGTTCTAATAACTAGCCTTAAGTATTTGAATTAGGATTTGTTCTAGCCTAGATCACTCATATCGTATTTAGTGGGCGCCCAGGGAAGTGCCCAGTTTGCATGACGGCGCGTCTCTGTTTCTGTCTCTGTATCTCTTGCTGCTAACCTAGCTTCCACACATAACGGCAACATATTCCAATCGGCTGCACTCGTTCTCTTTTTCTTCCTTTCCAATCATCGCAGCTGTTGAAAAGCAGCAAGTCCCGAAGACACCTTTGCCGCTGCCGCTGCCGCCACCGTCGGAATCGACGCGCCTCAACCTAGCCAAAGCCATTTCCGATTTGCGCCAGTTATCCGGCGTGCAGAGCGCCACAGATGTTAGCTATGTGGCTGCCACACTGCGTCAATTGCACAGTGCTGACGCCCTTCCGGGATATACGACACCTGAGCAGCTCGTGGGTCTAGATTGCCCGACCGTTGAGTGGTCTTCGCTGGCCAGTAACGAGTATGCGGCGCTGTTGGCCCAGCTAGGCCGACTGTTCACGCAGGATTGGCCGGATCCCACGGACGATGCGGATGTTATTAACATATTTAAATTGGATCACAGCTTGGCTTATGTCCAGATAGCATTTGAGGCGCTGCAACAACAGCTGGAGCGCGTGCCCAGGCGTGCTGCATGCCTGCTCGCGAATCTGCTGATGGATGAGCGCCTGCTGGCCGTCAGTCTGCTGCGCACGACTCTCCAGCGTGGCGCGCTAATGCAACGCTTTGCACGCACCATACGAATTATACCGGAGCGAGTGCTTGAGGAGGAGGATGCCAATACCATGCAGTTCATTCAGCTGCTTATCGGACTGCCCAGCAGGGTAGCCAATAGACTGGGCGTAGAGCTGACTGATGTATATGAGCCCGTGTCCTATGGACGATTGCTGTTGCGCCAGTGGCTGAAGGCTCTGCACTTTGTGCTGCAGTGCGAGGATAATACAGGATACTTTGATCTAAGCCCGTTCAGCTGGCTGTTGTCACGCGTACTCAGCAACTTTTTCGATCCAACGACTTTGTTGGACCTGTTGCGTGTGATCGAGGATCTGGCTGTGGCACCAAAGTCACGCTGCGTAGTGCAGCAAATCCTAGGCGAACTGCAACCTTCGGTTTGCTTTAAGCTAGCCCAATGCGCACTCAATGCCAAGCTTAATCTTTATGTGCTGCTGGGCCCGGCTGCCCTGGAGACGCCGCACTGGCAGCACTGTTTGCTGCAGAAACTGCCGCTGCAACATGCGCCGACTGAAAATGAAGCACTGTGTACACTGGTGGGCTATATCCATGCCGTGGCACCCAGCAAGCTGCAGTTGCTCTTCACCCAGCTGCTGGGCATATGGTGCAAGCGCTACGCACTGCAGAAGGTGAGCCGCGAGGAGCATGTGGCCCTCTGCAAGTTGCTCATAATTGCCGGAAAATGCAACAGCCAGTTGGACCTGGAGCACAAGCGTCAGCTGCACGATGGACTCGCCCATCATCTGCAGTCGCCGGATATGGTGCAGCGCTATGTGGGCATGAAGACCGTAGAGCTGCTGTACAATTTCAAGTTGGCAGCGAGCGCCAAGAAGGAGGAACTCTTGCAATTCGATTATGCGGCCTTGGAGCAAACGCCACATGGCCTCATTCTAGAAGAGCTCGAAAAACTGGCCCAATTTCAGTGTCCCAGCAAAGCGCAATTGGATGTGCGCCCCAATTGCAAACTTCTGCTTCAGCTGGAGCTGCACATGGCCCAGTTTATGGGCGAGAAGGTGCACGCAATAGCTGAGCTGGCGGAGCCTTCAAGAACAGCTGCGAAAGCTGCTGTAAAAATGCAGCTGGACTTGGACTCGGATGACGATGAGGGGCCTAGCCAGCCGCTTGATGAGGACGATGACTTGGATCCGTATGATTTGTCCAATGATATTACCAGCAGCCTGGAACAGCGACCCAAATTTCTGCTAGACTTGCTGCACCTGCTGCGTACCAAAGTGGCCAACTGTGAGATCTTTGAGAGTGCACTTGGCACTGCCGAGCAGCTGATACGCAGCCAGCTGGCGCAGCAAGATGTGAAGTTAGCGCTGGACCTGCAGCAGCTGTTTATCACCCTGGAGATGCAGTACTACTTTGAGAACTTTGAGCGCACCCAGTTCAAATGCTGTGTGGCCATTTGCGTGGCACAGCCGGGCGCCTGTGCGGAGATGCTCTGTCGCGAGTTCCACGCGGACAACGCGCGGCATGCGTCCAAGGTGCGCATTCTTATACTACAGGTGCTGGCTGCGGCGGCAATGGAACTGACCGGTGATCAGCAGCCGCCCTCGACTGGCGCTGAAATCCTGGACATTGTGCCGCCGGCAGCTAAGCAACCGCGCAAGTTCCAGCTGCACACGGACGAAGATGTAGCTGCCGAACGTTTGGCTACCGCACAGCGCATCATACGCGAACGGTTGCGCAGCAAAACGCAGCGCTATCTGAGCAAGCCCAAGAATCCGGACAGTGGTGCGAAAGTGAATCCCTTCCATGCCGTTGCCGGAGCATTCTTCTTTGGTCTGGTGCGCGGTCAGCGCACGCGCCAAATGCTCTACGTGAAGTATGAGAGCATCTCGCATGACATCGACACCTTGCTGCTGGTCAACATGTTGCACACGTTGGCCGTATTTGTTACGTGCGCCCAGAACTGCCCTTTGCTGCCGGTTATGAGCCGCGAGATCTTCGATCTGTGCACCTTCGTGCGCTTCAATGCGGAGGCGCGTGTGCGTGCGGGGACACTGCAACTGCTGGGCATTGTTCTGGTCACCATGCCCGCCCAGCTGCTGGCCGCCCAATTTGCCGAACCGCTGAACGAACTGCGGCGCTGGCTGGAGGAGATTGTGCGCTCGCCGCTGGTCGGGGGCGAGTCATCGGATGAGTGTCGCGAGCACGCCCAGCAGATTTTAAGCACATGCTACATGCTGTTCGATACGGCGGTTGTAGAGCTGAACAAATAGCATTAAGCTTCCCATAGTTATACCCACCCGCAAGTACGGGCACACATTAGTAACCAACACCAATGACTGCAACTTTGTGCAGTGTAACTAAGCTCGATTATTCACTTAACTAGTACCTATTATAACTAGTTACTAGTATATCAATATATACAACAATTTATCAATTCGAAAAATATTGCGTTACTTTCAGCAACCTAAAATCGCTCGTAATCTATATTTTACATATATGGCTTGAAGTTTGGTCATTCAACAGTTTACAAGTAAATTGTATTTAAATTTAATAAACACAATTATCAACCAGGACAACCAAACTATTTCATGAAATATTTCATTGAATAGCATATTTACAAACGGAAAGTGAAATACTTAAACTTATTTGCAAAATTAAAGCAGCGCAGTACTTTTCGAATACGATTTTTGGCAAATCTACACTTTAATCAACAAGCATATAAATCTATATGTATGTACTGTACGTATAGCTAGCAAGCAGGTACATACTTACAGATTTGATTTGAAAATGTATTTCTACTTTATTTTTTATTCCTTTTACCCCTTGACATTTTATATTGCAAACGCACAATTTGGATATGATTTAAATGTACATATATATTATTGTGATAACTCAAATTTCTGAAATATAAATAATATATATAATATAAATATATATAATATATAATATAAATATAAACAACTGCAAGCATTTCTCAATATACCGGGCATTGTGCCACAGCCGCGGACGCACTAGGTAAACAATAATAACAAAACAAAAACAACACTAAATAAGATGTGCTGTAAAAAACAAAAAAACCAATATGAACAACTGTTTATTCCAATGCACTTAGCTGATTGGCCTACCCGCGCCCTATACTCAACAATGCTTCCAATTAGCCACACATTCATCACACACACAGTGGTCGGCATATACATATATATATTTTAACAATTTATTTTTATTTCCAAATTAATTTGTTGCCCACATTTTTTCGAATTTAAATACATTTTGAGTGTATAATATTTCGTTTTAGATTTGTGCAAATTTCCATTGTATGTATTTATGTATAGGCCGACCCCAGTGTAATCAATCAATTAGCAGCACGAACTTGAGCTCAATCACACACACACACATACATACACCTGCTTACCTTGAACATTTATTCTGGCTATACTAGTTGCTTAAATGTCTACTATTGTTCTGCATTTGCCTAATTGATGTTTTAACTTTGTGCGCTCCTTTGCAGATAACATGCTGCCGCCAATTGCTGCTGTTACCGGCGACAATCTTCTGCAGCCAATGTCCGTGTCCAGCAGCAACAACAACAACAACAACATCAATGCTAATACAAATGGTGCCGGGACCTGCAGCACGCAGCCCGCAAACGTGGGCGCCACCTGGTCGGGCAATCTGAAGGCCGGCAATTTGAACATTGACTTGGATAACCTGCTGATCAGCAAAGCTGGCAAGCTGAATGCGCCGGCACTCTCGATGAATGCGCTGAAAACGTCGAGTCCCGCCAAGACACAGGCGCCGCTGAATGTGCAGACGGGCGGCGGCGCGTTAGCCGGACTTTCGCCCTCGCCACTGACCAGCCCCAATGCGTTTGGGGCGCCGCAACAGACCATTCCACAGATGCGGGCACAGCCAGCAGCATTTGCCAACTTCAATGCTTTCCAGCAGCCACAGCAGCAACAGCCGCATCACAACAGCAATAACAATTCTGCAGCATTTGATTTGTTCCAATGATATTTGTTAGCCTAATGACGTTCCACATTACAGCACGCACACACACACACACACCACACACACACGCACGGATCTAACGCTCCGGTTGTATTCTCTTAACCTTTCCTTGTATAAAATATGCAAACTGATTATTTGTTGCTAAATCGTTTGTTTAACACAAAGCCAATTATAATTCCCAATATCCAAATGTATTATTAATTGTAATTTGAGCTCGTTTTTGATTTTGCTCTACAAATTCAAATTCAATCCGATACCGAAAAACAAAATGAATTCCATATCCGTCCTGTTGTCCACTCGGAATTTAAATACTTTTGCGTGTTTAAATGTTCGTCATTAATGCAATAAAATTAATTAATGGTTGTACTAAATCGATATTTTAGCGCAACAGTTGGATGGACGCCTGATTTATCATTGAACTTGTTACAAAAAAAAATATTATTAAAATAAAAAATTAAAAAAAAAAAAAAAACATTAGCAATAGTTAAAAAGTTATGTGTATGTATATAAAACCAATGTGTGAAAATAAAGAATGAAATCAAAGACAGAATGCATAGTTATTAGCGGAATACGAAACTATCAATCTGTGCTCTGGTTGGTGGGCCGATCCAACCCATCCCGATATTTTAAAAACTGAGTTTTGTGTATTAAAATTGTTTATTTAGTTTGGGGTATCATGAAATACAGAAAGAAATGTAAAGTAAAATAATAAATTTTGAACTTAAGACTAAGCAGTAATGTGGAATACCGTATGTGTAAGTGCATAGGTAGTTACGCCTCCACGGCTTGCTTGTTCTTGTTCTTCTTCTTTTTCTTCTTCTTGGGCTCACCCTCAGCCTCACCATTGCCATTCTCCTCCTCAACTGCGGCCGCTGCACCATTGCCATTGCTGGTGCCATTCGTATCTGTCTCTGCTTGACGCTTCTTCTTCTTGTTCTTTTTCTTATCTGACTGCGGTCCAGTGGCAGCTTCTTGGCCAGCCGCCTCGATAGCCTCCTTCATCACCTCGATGTTCTTGCGCGGAACATCACCCGATTCGTAGAACTTGAGGCGATCCTCCACCTGCTGCTTAAGTGAATCGCCAAATACGCTGGTCGGCGTCTCCAGGAAGCAATCAATGCGCGACGCAATCGAGCACTTGTTAGCCAGAAAACGCGAGATGCGTCCCTTGTTCTTGAGACCCGCCCGTCCAATGAACGACGAATGATAGATCAAACCGTACTTGGGCGTATTGGACTTGGTCTTGAGCGCACGGAAGAGCGCCTTCTCGGCGCCCAGAATTTGTACTGTCGATGCGGGATACTTGGCCAGGTTGGTCAGGCTGCCTGCGTGCGAGATGAGGCGGGCACCCACTTGATCACCAATGAGCGACTGCAGATTTGGCGCCACCATATTCATTTTGTTGTGCAAGTATGTGGACAGTTTTTTGCGATATTCAGAGAGCTTGATGACGCGCTCAGCGAAGAGGTCAATGTTTATCAAATCCACAATGGATATATCCATGCCCATAGACATTTTGCCAGCATCAATGATGGCCTGCGCCTTGGCAGAGTCCATTACAATCTCCTCCAGACCCTCAAGCTTGTCTTGTGTCAAGTCCTTGCGGTCCTTAATGAATTTAGCCGACTTGGCGAACATATAGTTGTCGGGAACAATTTTGACCAGTTCTGGGAAGTGATAGGAGTACCACTCGCGTATGCGCATGGAGAACGTGTTGACATCCTTGTCCAGCTGATCCAGCAGCGCTATCGACTGAATGATCATGTTGTCCGAACGATGCACATTGAACTTGACCTTGGCACGCGAGTAGCTGTGCCCCAGACCAAGTTGAGCTACGCCAGCCGACTTGTCAGTAAAGCCTGGACACGAAAAAGAGATAAGCATTTTGTTTTTTTTTTTTGTTTAAATTTAAGCTTTAGGGAACTTACCTTTGACAAGCTTGGCAAAGTGGAAACGCACACCGCGCAAAATCTCCGGTACAACACCTACTTGGCTGCACTGAACGCCCACGGTTTCGGTTATTGCTGCACCCAGTTTAGGATCAGCAATGCCCAAGGTGCACTTCTTCTTCTTCAGCTTAGCAAAGAAATCGTCGAGGAAATGCAGCAAGTCCTGCGGCACAATGCCCTCGGATATGGCATTGATATTCTCAAGCGCAGCAATTGCCGTCTTGAACGGCGCAAAGCCCGCCAGCTTCACAATCGAATTGAATTTGGCAATATCAGTGACGGAGGACTCCACCTGCGGCAGGAACATGGAAACCTCCTCAAACTCCTTGACGGAGAAGAGCGAAAAGCCTGCCGCATGCTCATACAGCACGTACAGACTCGTCTGCAATTGAACCGAAAAAGGCGTTAATACATGAAATCTATCAAAATATCTGTCTCAGTTAGTTGGGCTTTTTCCACGTTGTTTGAAGCCCCCTTATACTTAAGTATAATCATTACATATGTATGTAGGTTATTTGTTATGATGTTTAAGATACTTAGTTTACTTATATGTATACACAAAACAATATAATTAATATTTACAAATATATTTACCATATTTAGGGCGAAAATATGCCGTTAAATTAATACAAATTATTAATTTTCCACGAGAATCCAAGTCGCGTTGTTTTCCCACGTGCTAAACGAACCAATCAGTGTTTACACACTTGCACGCTTTCAGTGTATGCACCTCTAAATTGTAATTACATGTGGCAACGCGAACAGCGCTGTTAAAAAATTAATCGCGATATATCGGCTATCGCGTTCGAATTATCGATGGGGTCGGTATTTGTTGCCAGCCCTACACTTCGACCTGCCAACAATTTTTTGATTGAAAAGTATTTATAATTACAAATTGTTTATTAATTTACACAGAGTCACCCGAGAGGCTCATTGCGCAAGAATATCCATACTGCTCAAGAGGTTATTGACAAGTCTACATTTGTGTCAAGTGAACGGCAACAATAACTGTATGGCAATGGAATTTTTGTTGTAAGTATAAATGTTGAAACTCGCATACACATATATATGCGTACATATATGTGTGAATTGTTCCATCTACTAGCGAAAATATATGTTTGAGAACACTGTTGCACTTGCAACTGAAACAGCCGCAAACAAAGAGCGCTACCCTTTTTCGTGTGCTTTGTTCTGCCACAAAGTAGTGGGTGTGAGTCGCTGGCTCCCTCCTCGGAGGGGGCGGGGTAGGTGTTTGTTGTGGCATACCAATACCAAGCATTTGTTTTTTGTTGCCTGCAGCGGTTCACGTTCGAGCAAAACCTTTAAGCCCAAAAAGAACATACCCGAGGGCACGCATCAATATGATCTCATGAAGCATGCAGCCGCCACACTCGGCTCCGGGAATTTGCGCAACGCTGTGGCTTTGCCGGATGGTGAGGATCTCAATGAATGGGTGGCCGTCAACAGTGAGTAGCATATGGTAACATAAAATTCATTAGCTAATGAATATCTTCCCATCCGCACAGCTGTTGATTTCTTTAACCAGATTAATATGCTGTATGGCACAATAACGGAGTTTTGCACAGAGGAGAGCTGTGGCATTATGTCGGCTGGTCCGAAATACGAATACCATTGGGCGGATGGCTTAACTGTTAAGAAGCCTATCAAATGCAGTGCACCCAAGTATATTGACTACTTGATGACATGGGTACAGGATCAGCTGGATGATGAAACACTGTTCCCATCCAAAATTGGTGTACCATTTCCAAAGAACTTTCTTGCCTCCGCTAAAACCATACTGAAGCGTCTGTTTCGCGTTTATGCGCACATCTATCATCAGCATTTCTCCGAGGTCGTCACGCTGGGCGAGGAGGCCCATTTGAATACGTCCTTTAAGCATTTTATATTTTTTGTGCAAGAGTTCAATCTGATTGAACGACGCGAACTAGCGCCACTCCAAGAGCTTATCGATAAGCTGACAGCAAAGGACGAACGGCAGATATAGGAATCACTGCAATCGATGGACAGTGGTGGGAATAGCTTCAACTGGCAATTGGACTTGTGATGGGCGGGCGCAAGTGCGCTTTACTTTCAATTGCAGGTTGACGCTATATAATTACGCTTTAGTTAGTTACCGCCTTTCCTTTTCTCGTTTATAGCTTTTAAGTTTTGTTCAGTGCTTCTTGTGGTCCCACTAAAATTACCAATAGTGCGTTGTTTGCTGATGATATGATGGGCAACATCTACTATATTTTTATATGTGACGCGTACTTTTAAGAGATATAAAACACATTTATATTTATATATGTATGTATATTAAAAAAAAAACAAAGAAAACCAACAGGCAGACAGCACGCATTGATAAACTAACAAAAACGGCCGCTTTTAAACAACAATCTGTTCTCAAACTGTGCGAGTTTATATTTTTTGTTTACGTTCTTTTGTATGAATGTACGTATTTATTATTAATATCAATATACGGATGAAAATCTATTGCATTGCAAACCTCTGTAGCAAAGTGAGACGACACTCGATAGCCCCAATTAATGATAATAATTATAGACTTGATAAACATTTTTGATATACTATTTTATACTAATAAAGAAACAGAGAATATAATGAAAACAAACTTGGTGTCATATGTATCTTTTATTTCAAACTCTCCACAACATTTCGGATTGAGTTTGTTTAAGTAAAAAGCTTATGCTTTACGAAGCCTAGCGATAACAGAAAAGCTTGAGGCTATATATACGATAGAGGCTACACTACAGTCAAACAAATTCAATAAAATATCTTAATTTTTAGACTATTTATAATGAATGGATTAAAAAAAATGATAATAAATTTATTTAAGTAAAAAGCTTCGTTATTACGTTGTCGCTGCTACAGTTTGACCCATAAGGTTAAAGCTTTAAGCTTTAATAATCGTCAGTAAAAATAACAATAACATTTAATTGCGTTTTATAAGTACTTATTACTGTAAAATGAGCACGAGCGAACCCTTAAATACAACGCATTTTCCGATTATCGCTAATCCAAATAGATTGAAAATGTACATGCGCTAAACAATAGACATGTCCGTTTGCACTTCTAATCATATTTGGTTAATCACATCGCTTATCGCCTGAGTATGCTTTTGTATTTGCCTTGCTCCACATAGAAGTCAGCGTTCTGCTCGAGCAATTGCTTCCATTTGTTAGCCAGCTCTTTGTAGCTGGGTCCCTGGCCACCCAAATCTCTTGGCAGCTGCTTGCACTTTACCATTGTGCCCTCGCGACGAACCATTACTCGGGATCGTATCTTGGCGGTCATAAAGACACTAAAGCGAAATCAGTGAGCATTAAACAACAAAGGTAATCGGTCAAATAAATGTGACGCACCGAAAGGCATTCAGAAAAATATTGACGTGACGCGGCGCATTGGTAAATTCCAATAGCTTCGGCTGGCACGGATACGCCGTCCAGCTCTCCACGGAACGCTTGATAAGCTTGGGATTCAGCTGCAGCGCATGACCTAATTGAACACCCTGCATATCCATAATGGCAACGATTCCACGTGCACAGCTCTCTGGCTCAAGCTTCAACAACAAATCCAATATCATTTTGCTTGTCTGCAATGGGGCAAAGGTCAGGAATCGTTACATATACTCATATATCGCATAAATACCTTAAATACATTATTCTGTGTGTGCCGTTTAGGATCGTGTACTGCCGTCCGTATGACGACAACCTTTCGTTGTTGCTCATCGACGCCATCGATGGGCAGAAAGACGCCCAGGGCGAGCAGCTCCTGTATTTCGAGCAGCATCGGATCGCAATTGTCAAACCATTCTGTACGCTCGGCGCGCATTTGATAAAATGTTTTTATCTTCTTTTGCGCGCTCAACGTCAAATTTGCAGGTGCGCATAAAGAAATGCAAACTTGCATAGGCTTTACAGCCATTTATAGTGGGATTTGCGTCCAGCCAATCGCTCAGCTCCTGCACTTGCAACTGCTCCTTTTCCAACCCTAGTTCCTGGTCATTATCCAACGTGGAAACCAGCTCTTGGTACTCGGTATTCAACATGTTGCCGTCGGAGCACATATCCGCTGTTGCACTTGCACTGATCGACTGTATGTGAGCGACTGGCCATTGCAGTCGCAAGCTTTCGTCGTGAACATGTTTTTAGCTTTCGGGTTTCGCGCCCTGTAAGAGGGCGAAGCACTTCAATACTGGTCAGTACTGGTAGGCGCCTGCTAAATATAGTAGTCCATTAAGCAGGTAAATTACATTCGCATCGCGGATATATCTTATATAAAAAGCGCAATTGGATTAGGGAAAACTATTTATGAAAATGACTGATTCAGCACATTTAAAACATTGGGATAGGTCAACGCGCGCGAGTGCTTAGCAGATTTAGTGTTGTGTAATGCGCCGTCAGCAAAGTGCCTCTTAACAAGCTGTCTCCATTGGAAGTCGTTTTTGGCATCCATAACTATATTAATTTATTTAATGTACCACCCCAGAATCAGTTTTAAATGCATTTTTATAGTCAAAAAAAAACATTTTCAGAGGTGGATAAAACATGGGCATGTGCTCTAAGATTCTTTTTTTTCGTAAAAAAGTAAAATAAAATTTAGAAAAATGAATAAAACTTAAATGTAGAATAAATTTGGAGGCAAATCCATGAACAAACAAATTGTCCACGAGCTTTAACTTTGGTTTACGTACGTTTTCTTAAGAAAACTTAAAAAAAAAATATAACGTATGAAAAATATTCGTTACGATATTTTAGTAGATATCGATATAGATGCGATATATCACAAGCAAATATCATATCGGTAATGATATATTTTTCACATCACTAACGTACATCGTTACTATAGTTTTTGCCGGTGGCGCACGTGCGGGTTAATTGTTCAAATTGTAAACAAAAATGGAAGAGACTGAGATAATGGAGGTGACCAATATGGAATGCGACGTTTGCGGCGAGCGCACGTTCCAGGAACGCGAAGGCTACTACTACTGCATCGAATGCGGCACCAAAAAAGAACAGTTGCGCGCCGTAGAAATCAGCGCCGAGGACACATTCAACGACACCGCAAAGCACACTTCGCAACGCACCATTAAGAAGCCGCAAATCAAACAAGAAGAAACCGATATAACATCCTGGGAGTTTTATAATTATGTGCTGCGTGGCTTTCTGCAGGAGCTACTGCAAATGGGCGCCAAGCCGGAACTGAAGCTAATGACGCTACAGGTGTGGGCTGCCTACATGGGGCGCATGGAGGTGGCCTTCAACAAGAACAACGAACTTGGTCTGCCCAAGTTGAATGTGCGAGGGCTGTCTAGGTACATGGAGCATTTATGTGATAGCTGTCGTGTGTTTAGTAGAAACTCAAAAATTCTAAATTGCAAAAACCTTAAATGCTGAATTATTACAGATGCCAAACCAGTATCAAAACTTCCTCGGGTTCACTTTTGACAAAGTTATAGCAGCTTTAGGTGTTTGAAATGTGTTGCTATGGACTATCTAGGCCATGTTTTGGCTTATGTTTAGTAGAAAATCGAAAATGGAAAATTGCTTCCGATTTAATGGCAGATCTAATATAGAACCCAAACCATGATAAAAATTGCATGTGGATCAGACTATTTAAAAGATGCATATGCTTAAAAATATCAGCTAGCTGTGCAAAGATTCTTTCCCCACTTGTTTTTGTGATTTCTAATTTGTTTGTTTAATCGCTTCGTTTCAGAGATGCTCGCATAATTTACAATCACAAGAAGATGAAGCGAAAGCGTGAACGCCTGGACAAGAAGCAGCAAAATCTACCCGGCGACGAGCGCGCCAATTGGCGTGAATGGAGAAAAACGAAGGTGTTTGCATGCTCATATTTTAATGTTTATTATTAAAAGTAGTACTGATCGGGATACAAGAGTGGCAGCAACAGGAAGAAGGTACGCTGTTTCTGCTTGCCGGGTTCCGATTTTGGAGGTTCAGCAGTTAGACCCAATTCAGTATCGACACCGCTCTCCGCCAATGCATCTGTTCAAAAATGAAATATGTATTATTAGTTAATATTTGCTAGCAACTATGACTTACATCTATTGAGCTCTTGAGGTGCCGATGATGTGGGCAGTGGAGCGTACACCAGCACAAGAAGTGCGAGGCAGATCAGCACGAAACGTGGAGACATTGTAGTTTTAGTGGATTGTGACTGTTGTAATGCTTTAAGAAACAATGTTGAACTGCTATTTGCCTGGCTTAGCTGGGTATTTATAGTGTGCGTCCACTTATGTAAATGACTTGACAAATTACCTAAGCTAAGCTAAGCTAATCAATCACCTGGCTATCTACACTGCACTGACACCAAAATGTCTTGCTCTCGTTTCTTTTTCCAGCGCAAGTTGGATGAGTCGGGCTATAGCGGGAAGAAGGACGTCCAATCGGTGTCTACGGTACAGACTGATCAAAATATGAAGTTACAGTGGTCGACCTCTGCGCGCAAGTCCTTGAAGCAACAGATGCCTCTCAAACATCTCGACAAACACAGCAACGACGGCTCTGGCAGTATGCAATGTCACAAGCTGCACCCTAAAGCGAGTACGCTTACCAATTTTGATCGCAACATCTACTGTCTGAACATTACCAAACTTTATATGGTGCTGGCCATTGCACTGAACCAAGTCGAGGACGATATACAGCTGACCGACCTAATACGGCTCATTGACGAGGAGCATCTGACCAGTCGCTACATGCTGAACTACTTGCCCGAGAATGTAGCCAGGCATGGCAAAATGTTGATCAAACAGATGGAATTTAGTCATCAGAGAGACAAGTGTCGTTATGGGGTAAGGCATTCGGATATTGGCTAAACTTTTGAAAACTATAAATACAATGGATGCTCGTAAATTAGAACTTCCGTATCTATCTTTTAGTTCATGCGTGGTCACATTGCACAAATGTCCCGTTTCATAGACCTGAACGGGTTCCAAAGGCCAAATCTGGAGTCGCTTGCCAAGCGCTACGTACTGGAACTGAGTTTACCGCCGGAAGTTGCCAGCTACGTCACAAGTTTAATAGATGTGCTGCCGCCCCGCTTCAATACCACTAATGGACCTTACAATTATCCGCAGTATGAGGCTCGAGTCATGGCCTACATTATCTATGTGCTAAAGCTGATGTTCGGCCTGGATGACGTTAAGGAATGCGCTATATCCGAATCTGCCATGCTCATTAATGAACAGCTCCAGCAACCGACTGATGAACATACGCAGCCGGTGGCGCCGCTTTTTGTCTACACCGAATGGATGCAGTTTGTGGAGATGCGCAAAGTGCTATTGGCGCACTATAGCGAAAGCTTTGCGAAGCGATTTGGTGTGGCCACTCAAAACGGCCGCAAGATTGACGATTTCCTGGAAAAGGAGCGCAAGCAGAAGGAGCAGGAATACAACTACAACGAGATGCTGGTGACGCCGGCCATGCAGCGCATGACTGAAAACATAAGCCTCATTTTTGAGACATTGCTGAAGAACAAATACGGCGAGTCCAGTGCGGAAAGCGCCACCAAGGATCACATTGAGTTCCAGCCGAGTCTAACGCCTGCGCATAGCTACTTCAAGCGCATACTCCTGCATGCCTCGCAGACGCAGCCGGGCGAGATGGGTATACAGATTCCGGACTGCATGCAAGTGGATCACACAGAGCGCCAGATGGCTCCAATTAAAAATGATACCACAGAGTTGGCCAAGCACTTGGCAGTGCGCGGAAAGCGACTCCGTGTGCAGGAGCTGGCATGTCAGCAGGATTACCAGGCGGTAGGCATCTTTCAGACATTGGTGCGTATGCCCAATCGCCAGAAGGATTGGCGCGCTAATTTCGATATAAAAACACAGGACTGGATCGACGAATTGAAACGAAGGCAGAATCGACCGTGTTTCGAATTTCGACAGCCAGTTGCCCTTTATGGCAAGGAGTTTCAAAAAAGGATTGCGGACCAGGCCGTTCATCGTACGGCGCACGAGGCTGAGAATCCATTCTGGAAAATTCGCGTCGCGCCCACCTATATACTAAAGCTGAACAATGAGGAGGTGCCTCTCAACGATTTGGCTGCCATACAAACATTCGATGAGTGCAATATGGATCCGTTGCGTGTGCCGCTGAAGCTGCCCCGTCGCCAAATGAGATTACCCGGCGAATCGTCAACTCAGCCGAAGCTTGAGACTGCCAATGCCGACGGGGAAGATTGCAGGCAAGCGGACGAGCTTTTGTTGAAAATTTCCAATTTCGATTGTTGGCTGTTGCATGGATCTGTGGCAAAGATCGGCGTCGCCGGCAAGCAGAAGCTGCGTAACTGCTTCCCATGCTCATTCCGTTGGCTGCTAGAGACCTGCGCCGCCACCATTGGCATCGATTGGTGTGACCTGTACGGTCAGCTGTTGGTATTGGAGGTGATGTTTCATCATGGCATCGAGGATTGGGCGACGTACAACAATCATTTGCGTCTCAGATACAATATCTTGAATAAGGACATCAATTTGTTGACAAAAAGCTTCCGAGACAAGTGGTAAAAATATAGTGATGCCACATTTCCTAATCGCTGACTCTTATTTAAGCAGCGCCTTTTTTATTATTTAATGACACAAGAATAAACATGGCACGCAGACGCACAACAGCATCAATATGTGAATTAGCGTTTATCCGAATCATACTGAGAAGACTACAACAGCAGCAGCAGCAAACAACAATAATAATAATAATAACATCAGCTACTCACATACATAGCTTTGTTTACATTTTACAAAAATCTTCAAAAAGAAAGAGCACGAACAGCTTCCTCACGGCCGCAGAAATACACGCAGAGAGGGCTCTTCGCTCCCCATTCCCCTCCACGCACACACACACACACACACAAGCACACTGCAACAGCAGATGCCGAGTGCCGCTGCGGCGACTAAAAGAGATAGAGAGAGTGAGAGATAAAAAGAGCGCACGTACGCGTACAGTGGCACGAAACGCATCGGAAAAAAAATCAAAAAATATAGCTAAAGCTGCCAATATAAACAAGAAATCATAAAATGTTTTGGTTATTGGGAAACTTATGATAAAAAACAGTTTTACAAGTGGTAGTTATTAAGCAAATAAAATGGAGTACACCGAAATAATGTAGTAATAGAAAAACAGATAACTTAGTTAAGCATCCGCAAATGAAGAAAAACATAAAATTTTTGTTATTGAACGTTATTTACCTGAAATATTATTTTTGAATAAACTTTTTTTTATAAAATACAAATTATACGGCATTGGTATACGTTTTGGTTAAAGCCCACTGGCCCACTGTGCGTACTATGTAGAAATCATAGGCCGCACATTCGCTGGGCGACGCATGCGAGTTCAGTGCTAATTTTAACGACGCCGCGTTGACTGTTTTGCTTTTGCGGTTTTTGATTTGCGTTGCGTTAAAGTTGAATCAAATTGAAATCAGTTTCAGTGCCTTTGTCAAGCGCACGGCATATGTGCTATACGCGTTTGTCTCTCCTTCTCAAGTTCAATTTACAAAGTGCAAGTGCTCATAAGCAATAAATGTACCAGTGTTGGTAATAGCGCGAAGTATACCGTTAGCCGCTACACTTACAACATTGAGCAGTAGCAAAACAAAAGACGATAAACACTTGACACAGAAAGAAACATAAGTGAACAAATGATAAGACCAATGAGGCCGTAAAATCGAATTATATTGCAACGAATTCAGGTAGTCAGCCTTCTCAAAATATTAGTAATGAAACTATTTTTCATTTTGAAATAAGGGCAATTAATATAAAGTTATATATAAATATATATATATATTTTAAAATTAAATTTGTGCTACAGCTGTTGTTTGCTTTCACAGTTTTAAGTTATGTTTTAACATTTGGCTAATGTGCGCGTGTGGTTTTGTTTTTATGGCAATACAGCTGTTTCAATATGTATTTCAAGTCCAAAAATATGAAAACTTTGCCAAGTTACGTCAATCTGCGGTAAATCCGCAAATAATTCAAATGTGTATTTCTAATGAGTTCCAATGTAAACTATGTGCATTTATTTAGAGATGTGCGTTTGTGTTTGTATACATAATGATATCATGTAGCACATAACAAAGGTAACCCCATATCGTTGTGGAGCCCAAACCCCAAGCTCCCCCACCCCCTCTGGCCAGATGCTACGTTGCTTTGTACGTGCGATCCAAGTTTTAGTTGTTGACGTTCTTGGCGGCTTTTGAGGTTAACAACATTATTTTACTAGAACAACAATAGCAGCAACAAGCACAGCGAGAACGGCAGCAACAGTTGTATTTGCCATATAAATTCAAAAGTTAATTCGTTGTATAACAACAATTAATGGCGGATATTTTGTCACTAGCTAAATTGGATGCCAAAATATTTGCTTAAGCTGTTTGCATCAATTATAACAAATGCATTCAAATTGCTTGACAAAACAAGCGAAACACAATCTTTTATCTGACTGTGATCTAGTGATAACTGGCATGTAATTTATTTAGCTTAAGTCCTGTCAATAATATGCACATAATACTACTACACAATACACTCCAAAGCCAAATGTTTAATTAGTTTCGCCATTTACTCGCTTATTCATTTATTTGGTGCATTAATTAGACAACAGCGCTAAACACAGTATGATAAGCACCATATGGGGCCATCATCGGCTGGTTATCTATATAGCCATAGTCATATCGCAGCTTTATGGTGAGTGGGTGAATTGCCACTGGCAATAGATCTCGTGATATCTTCATTAATGACTGTCAAACAGCGCCTGGAGAAGGGGCAGGTCACATTGGGATTGGGAGACAGCCGTAGCCATTATACATACATACATATATGCCCGTCCTGATGAAAGCGTCTAAATATAAATATAAATTTGTCTATTCTACGCTTTAAAAGCAAATTAGGAACGGCCGAACTGTGAGTGGGTTGACATGTTCTGTAAGGTGGCATCCAAAAATATTCTACATAATCAAGAGCAGCAGGAGCAGGTAGGTGAGGGAGGGGGTGGGGGATTGGGTTGAACCTGTCACGTGCTGCACGTGCGGCTGGACTTTAAAATTGTAGTCCTGCCTATTTTTAGTGGCGTTCGTTGCTTTGTGTTTGTGTTTTCTTTGCTAACGAATTTTCGGCATTTCCTTCACATTCTTTTAAAAATAAACAAAGTGAACTCAAACAGTGGGCTACCTTCAATGTTTATATTATTGCTAAGCGAAATATAAATATGTACATATGTATATGTACATGCATACATACATATGTATGTATAAATAAAAAAATTTAATTTTCGTTTTTGTTCTTTTTCTCACTTTCCTTCCGTTGCGTTTGCGTTGCTTGCCTCGCTCTCTCTCTCTCTCTCTCTCTCTCTCTCTCTGTCTCTCTCTTGACTGAAACTAAAACAAGTGGGAAAGGATTATCTTCGGCGTGCCGAAGATTTTATACCCTTTGCGAACCTTTAGACAATTTTCACTCTGCAACTGCAGCACTTTCATTAGCTGTGAAAATTTATATATGAATTTAAATTTTCTAGTGAAATATTAAATTTATTTCCAGTTGTATGGAAGCTATAGTGGTCCGATCCGGCCGGCTCCGATCAATGAGATGTATGTTTGAATAATACGTATCTGTGCAAAGTTTCATCGCGATAGCTTTGAAAATATGGGATATATGGCCGAAATAGACTTCGAGTTGTATGGCAGCTATAAGATATAGTGGTCCGATCCGGCCGGTTTTGACCAATGTGCTGTCCCTTTGAATCATAAGTCTCTGTGCAAAGTTTGATCATGATACCTCAAAAACTGAGGGACTAGTTTGCATACATACAGACAGACAGACAGACGGACATGGCTAGATCAATTTGTATTGTCATTTTAATAATACTGGCAGTAACTTTTGGGGGTCTCCGACGCTTCCTTCTATGCGTTACACACTTCAGCACAAACTTAATATACTATTTTCTTCGAAAAGAGTTTAATCAAAGCACTAATTTGTTTGCCATATCGGAGTTCCAAATACTCTGCAGTTTTATTCTGCAACCTGTTAAGAAAGATGACTTAAGAGAATTTGTTGGGCATTGGCCAACTTTGTAGACCCTTCCTTAATTACACTTGCTACCCAAATGTGACTGGGTGATTTTTGTATATTTTTCAATTGGTGGACATTTTCAGTTAATTTTAAATATAACATAAATAATATATGATATATAAAAAAATAATTAAAGAATTAACTAAGCATAACAATTCACATTCGGCTATGAGCATATGTATTTGCCTAAGTTATGAAAATTGTTAATTCTTTTTAAATGTTTACTGTAAATGTCACTCTATAAGCATTCCCAAAATTTTTGAAAACTACCACCTACTTATCCCGCTTACTGCGTTACAAGATTCCTTACAAATGCTTAACATGCAACTATGTAAGCGTAATAGAAAGAGGCAAAAGAGAAAACCATGACAGCATAATTTGATATTTCTGAAAAATTTGCCACTGTTTATTGTGTTTTGTGGATGTGACTAAGCCAAAAAGAAAACAAAAGCTGCCATGCTTTCATTTACATACTATGTATATATTTTTGTCTGTTTGTCTATTTTGTGTTTTTATAACGCAAAGATTGTTATTTGGCAAATGTATTTGTCGGTTTTTGCATAGTGCATGTTTAATTTTGAACTTCAATGACATTTCCCATTTCCCAATTGCCTATTTGATTTTCTAATGCCACCAACTTCTGGGGCACTTACATACATATATGAAAAACAAATTTTCCCCATTTCCCATTTAATGCTTCGGCCACGCGCTTACTCACGTTTCCCCCAAAGACATTGAGACGTGTGTCCATTAATTGGATTACAATCTCATGTTGTCGTTGGCGATTCTTCTATTTTGCACGTTGCTTTCAGTATTCCTTCTAGGGCGCATGCCTCGGATCAACTTGTTGCATATACGCATCACCCACCCACACTTGCAAATATACATACATATGTACATAAGAGTATGTTTGCTCATCAGTACATGTACGTCATCAAGCATCCCTAACTTGTGCTAAATCAAGGAAATGTGTGTGCTATATTTGCACAATATGTTTATACTCTTTTCGAAGAAAATAGTATATTAAGTTTGTGCTGAGGTTTGTAACGCACAGAAGGAAGCGTCGGAGACCCCCAAAAGTTACTGCCAGTATGATTAGAATAACAAAACAAATTGATCTAGCCATGTCCGTCTGTCTGTCTGTCTGTCTGTCTGTATGTATGCAAACTAGTCCCTCAGTTTTTGAGCTATCGCGATGCAACTTTGCACAGACACTTCTTATTCAAGGGGACAGCACATTGGTCGGAACCGGTCGGATCGGACCACTATATCTAATAGCTACGATACAACTGGAAGTCGATTTTTGCCACAAGTCACATGTTATTAAAGCTGTTGCGATGAAACTTTTCACATCTTTCAAAACAAAAATAATTAAATGCCATGCGATAAAACGAATTTTTGCAGCATATGAAAGTGTTGCAGTTGGCAGAGTGAAAATCGTCTAAAGGTTCGAAAAGAGTATGAAATCTTCGGCACGCCGAAGATAATCCTTTTCCACTTGTTTTTTTGTTCCATTAACCTACACTTATTAGTCTTGGCATACACATTTCTGAATATCATTTTTTCTGAGCTCTTAAATAGTTAATAAATAATAAATATTTGCATAGATGATTAGCAAAATGAATCGGCGCTTTTATTGGGTACCTTGTATATCCATATTTACACATCAAATGTGATAGAAACATAATTGTCCTTACTCTTATTTTTGCGATCGAGTATTATGTGGGGAATTCTGAATTGTACATAATCAATAGTCATAAATCTATATTGTTTCGGGAATTTTAAATTTTAGGTGAAGTCAAGCTTAAGATATTTATGATTTTCATTTGCTGATCCAAAACGTACTAGTTGTTAAAAAATGGCACGTTAACGCTAAACAGAGAACAGACACACCTCTAAACCGACGACTTCTGACTGACTATGGATTTTAACTTATGAAACACGCGCAAAATGTGATTTAATTTTTGAAAATTTGCACGGAAATCTGCCGCCGGGCAAATGCTGAAGTTGTTTTGGCCCAAACGTAATGTCTAATGTAAATAAACGACAAGCACATTTGCACAATAAATTTGTGCGCAAAAAAAAAATCTAGTCGGAGACATTTGTGTGATAAGTGCAAGTAGACAGAAAGAGAAATCCAGAGGGAGGGCGGGAGCGCAAGACAGGTGTTAATTGCCTGACAAATTGAAAAACACGAAACGCGCTCATGTGCTAAGGTCTAAAGTGACCAAGTTTTAAGCAAATATCCATTATACAATACGTGCATTTGTATCTGTGTGTTTGCATGAGGCTGTGCTTCGAAAAATTTACATACAAACTACACACACACACACATGTGCACATGTTAATAGATTCGATCACTTTAATTTATTTACAGCTAGAAAACTGTAACAGCCAAACACAGACGTCAAAATGGGTCGCTGGGGTCGACAAAGTCCAGTGCTGGAGCCGCCAGATCCGCAGCCGCCACCCATACCGCCGCGCACATTCATGCGGCAGTCGAGCATTACGAAAATTGGCAACATGCTCAACACGGCCATCAATATAAATGGTGCCAAAAAGCCACAGAGTGAGTTTTCACCTACATACATTATTTATTTAAGCATTTTACGCGCCATAACAAAAGTAGCAGGCGACAACCCAGACAGCTGTACAATTTCATATTGTACAGCACTGAAAAAAACGCGCTGACCAACACTGCAGCCATTCGCAACGCCGTTCGTATACGTCAATATAGTGGCCTAAAGCTGCTATTGTAAAGTGCGAAATTTGCAATACATTTTGTACTTCCATTTTAAGTTGAAATTTTCATAACAAATTAGTCATAAATTAAGTTGAGATTGTTAACGGCGCGTTCAAGTGTTCTAACTACATACAAATTGTATTCTTGCAATGATGCACATAGTTTAAAAGTGCGTAAATTGTTGGCCGCCGCTGCCGCATTTGCGAAAAACGACGACGCAACGCAACGACGACAGCGGCGACGAAGCAGTGCATCAAAAGAGGCGGCAAAAACTGGAAGAAGAAGCAGCTCCCCAGCAGCAGCAGCAGCAGCATTAGAATCTCGGTTTTTTTTTGTGTTCATTTTGCCATATTTGTCATGCAAGTTCAGCAGCGAGTACAATTCTGGTGTGATAATCTGAGTCGTGACGCGTTAGCCTGTGCAGTGTTTAGCCAAAACAAAAAAGAACTTCAAACGTTCGAGTTCAAAACGCATTTAAACGAATATTGTATTGATTGTCAAAGCTGGCTGTCAGGCGCGCTTTTATAACAAATCAACCAAAAACTGCAGCTGAATGTCAAAATAAATATGCATATGCAATTCGTGCTGTAAGAATTAGTGCTAAACAAGGAATATACAAATTTGAAGGTTAGATTGCCACCCGTTGCGTTTTGCGAGGAAATACAAAGAAAGCGCGATAAAACAAAGCAGAAGGCGTACAAGGTGCAAAAGGCAAAGCGCAAGCAAAGGCGCTGCTGGCACTGTTACTGTTTGTTTAGCCACAGAATAAATAATATTAATCGCATTGTTTAGCAAATATGCGGGCGCGTTATTAACGTTTTACAGCGTCTCGTTTATCACTTGTGCTCCGGTCTAGAGAATCGCGTTGAATATAGTGCAAAGTAATTGCGAGATAACTTTTTTTGGCACAACCACCGGCTGCACACACACACACACACATATATGTACATATATACAGACGCCGCTGCTGCTGCTGTCGCCATCGCCGCCACCGCCGCCGCCGTTGCCGTTGCCGTCAACGCTATGTTGCTGTCGGCGTATGTACAAAAGAAAAACTCCTCCCCTACTTTGCAGTTTCTTCCACACATGTCGTCGACGTCGTTGTCGTCACCAGTAATACGTATACGTGCTTAAGTTGTGTGTTGAGCAGCGACCAAAAAAAAATAAAAATAAAATACAAAAATACAATACAATACACAAGAAGAACAACAAAGGCAAAGAAAAAGGGCAGAAACAAAAGCAACGAAAGTTAAGCACTTTGGTTTTGTCTTTTGCTTTTGCTTTCGGGTTGTTCGTCGTTTCTTTTGCCAAGCTTAGCTCCTTTGGCACAAGAAAGCGCGCTTAACACTCCTCCACAGCAGCAGCAACAAGAAAAAGCACGTTGCCCAACACACACTCACACACACA
The DNA here is from genome assembly GCA_035042425.1 of Drosophila flavopinicola. Classification (NCBI taxonomy): domain Eukaryota; kingdom Metazoa; phylum Arthropoda; class Insecta; order Diptera; family Drosophilidae; genus Drosophila; species Drosophila flavopinicola. The sequence continues at coordinate 140,665 of JAWNLL010000471.1, read as the reverse complement.
TATACGCAGTGGGAGAGTGAGAGTAAGAGCGCGACCGCAACTCCTTGGCCTTATTTGATTGTTTTTGTTGTTGTGCGGCTGTTTTGTGTTGTTGTTGTTGCTGTCCGCTATTGAGCGTTGCCTCCTGCTAAACTTGCGCGCGCCGTTCAACGAAAGCTGTTCAACTGTCATGGCCGGTAAGTCGTCATTCTTCTTCTTGCTGTCGGTGTACTTTCACATGCACATTCAGCTGTACTATATATGTATATAAATAAATATATATATATATATATATATATATATGCATGTACATATGAATGTAGTTCGCATGTGATTTCATTTGACTTTGAATTTGGATTTTTGAATTACATTTTTGCAACAGCGTATAAACAAATTTGCACGCGAAGTAAACAAACCAAACAAAAAAAGCCGCCGCTCAACTTTATTAGTTATTTTTTTTGTTATTAAACAGCTCTGTCTATCAGTTAGCACTGATCTTTGCACTTGCGACAATACTCGCAAAACTGCCCCCAACTACTACGTGTGCATTATATGATTTATATAATTAGAAACAGCATTAAACTAGATGTGCGTAAACTAGGTGATATTCGATCACCGAGAGATTTTTCGATTTTGCTTTTAAATGCTAAAGTCATTAGCCCCATCTTTATAGCACGACTATCGCAGCTTGCAGCTCGGTTTGAAATCTCCAACCCACCTCCCACTAACCCCTTTCCATAAGTCACAAAGCTATTCAATTGATTTGCATTATTTAATAAGCCAAACACTATAATTAAATCATAAGCAATTGCGCAAACACAGCAGATAGATTGAAATATAGATGAAGACCAGCCCAGCTTGTATATGGAGGACATTCAGTGGCGTAGGCAGTGGAGGGTTTTGGGGGTTAATACAACCCCCTCAAACACATTTTTGGGAAGTAGCCGAAATCATCTTTTCGATTGTAAGAACTAATTTGTGTTGTTGTAGACCCCCCCTAATAAAATCGAGCCTACGCCACTGTCTACGTATGTACGTATTTGTTTCAACATATCTTTGTCTTTATCTGATTGTCTATTCACACATTGTGGGTAAAGTAAGTTTAAGGCACAAGTTTCTTGCGCTGTGGGGTAGTCGGTTTTCAAATGTAAGCATATACAAATTTGTATTTACTATTATGTGTGTCTATCTAAAAGTTTCAACAAACTTATAAATGTACATAGAATAAAAGAAGATCGATGGCATAGGAGAGTTAGCTTAAAATAGAAACTAGAAATAGAAACCAGAGAAAGATTTGTAAATAACAAATATTAGTTCTCAGAAATTGTAATTTACGGCAAAAACGTATTTTTAATGAGCTAGATGCCTGGAAAATTCGTATTTTTTACAGAACTTTTCTTTTGTTCTATTGTTAAAATGTTTCTGACTGCCATTTAAGTTCGGTCTATGTGAATATTATTTATCAGCTCTAATTTCCGAGCGGTTGCTCACTGGACATATTAATTTAGTATAGTACCTATGTCACGTTCGTCATCAGTTGGGTCTGAAAATAGTATCGCTGATAACTTTTGCGCCTAATCTGCTTAATTGCGCAGTCATTTAGTCACTGAGTAACTGTTCCACTGCTTAAGAAGTTCGAGCGTCTGCTCCCATGCTCCCAGCTACCAGCTACACTCACTCATCATCCAGTTACACATGCACAAGCAGCCACAGATATCCATCTACACATGGTAAGAGTATATTCAATACAAATCATTGGGTTTCTTTCCCTTGCTGCAATCCTTTGTTCCTCGTATCTATCGAGACCACAGTGGCAGGCAGTCAATCAGGCGAGGTCGTCGTGGTTCGTTCCTGGACTGGACGGGGTGGTTTGGTTGCCGCGACATCGCGTGGTTGCGTTAAATAATTGTGCCAATATTTGAGTATCATTTAGCTGGTGCTTATGAGATAGTCTGTGTGCTTTGGCTTACTGCTTACGCTCACTGGCGCTCTAGCCGAGTTCACTGAGGCATGGGAAATGCGAGTAGAAACGAAAATCTGTGCCGAACTGGGCTCGCATTTAGGCGCAATTATATCATTGGATATTCCCAAAATCAGCACTTACTACATGTGTATATGTTTGTCTCATTTAAAATGCTCGAGAGTTGCCACTGAATTGGGGGTTTGTACTATTGTATTTATTAGAACTTGCAGAGGATTCAGAGATTAGTATTTTAATTTAAAATACTCTAGGCAAGTTTCACTCTAAATGTCTTATTATAGTTCTTATAAAACTTGGTATATATACACATATGTAGTTTTCCATTTCTTCGTTCATCGTGTAATACAGACAGTTTCACTCTAAATGTCTTATTATTATTCTTATAACATTTGGTATATATTCACTTAGGTAGTTTTTCCATTTCTTCGTTTATCGTGTAATACAGACACGTATATATATTTACTGAGAAACTAATGAAATTTTTGTGATTTGAAAATGAAAGAGCGCTTCCTACTGAACTGCCCTCGTGTCGTCACAAATTATTGTCTAAAACTGGTGACTTGGTCTGTTGCCTTGACCCGGAAAAAAGTCTGCCGCCGCTTTGGGCGTGTGTGTGTGTGTGTGGTGTACTGTTTTAGTTGTTGCTATTGTTTTAGCTGTCTCATAGATACATGTAGCATACGAGTATTTACTCAGTGCTAGAACATAGATGCATATAAACGGTTTGAGTTCCTTCTAGTTGTGCAATAACACATCTATAGCAGTTTCCCTCTTGACAAATGAGTTCAACGACTGCCAAACTGTGTATGTGTGGGTGGGTGGGTTGGTTGGTTGGGTGGTTGGGTGGTTGGGTGGCCGGGTGTTTTGGCAACGTAATCGTTACGACTATAAAAATGTTCATCATATTCCTTTTTCTTCTTCTAAAAATAGACAGCTATGAATGAACCGTCAACTTGACTAATTGACTGACTGACTAACTGAGTGAGTGAGTTACTGACGACCGACTGACAGACTGACAGACTGACTGACTGACTGACTGACTGACAGACAGACTGACTGACTGACTGATGCCATTGTCGTCATTAGAGCGCAGCTCGCGCTCGTCAATCAAATCATGACGTCGTCAATGGTGCTTTGAACAGACAATAAGCCCAGAATATGAGCCAAAAGGCAGACAACATGTATAACAGACAATAATGAACTAGACAGGGCAGGCAAATGAACAGTACAACACATCTTGATAATGCTCGACTCAAATATACCTAGTAATTCGTAAAACACACGATGTGCAAGTATTGTACGCGATATGCGAGGTATCTGAGCACTTCTTTTTGGAGTGCATTGAAATTGAAACAGTGAGCCGAAACAGGACGACAGCATGTGTATAAAAAATAAGAGGCAAACACATTTTCGAAATGAAAACCTTTGCACAACGTGCAGCAATCGCAATCGCAAAAAGTGGCTGGCAAACACTGCAAAAAGGAGCTGAATATATGCTTGTGTGTTTGAATACACCTTGTATATATAGATAGCCTGCTGGCGACCAGTGCTTAAAGCAATTTAAAGGCATAAGCTGAATAGTAACCAAGTAGTTGGCGAAATGGCGTCATTAGTAAATATTTGAGCAAGGCAGGACGAATGCCGTAGACGTCATCGTTGTCCTCTAGCTGTTGCAGCTACAAGCTATTGATTGTGTCTGGGCGAGAGAGCAAATCAAATGTAACAAGCACTTATTTGGGCATTTCAGCCGCAGCAATGGGCAGTGATGGCAATTTTAAATTGAATATATTTGTATATATAAGTTGTGCGTCTCTTTTTTATTCGACAGGTAATGGAGAGGCGTCCTGGTGCTTCTCACAGATCAAGGGCGCCTTGGACGATGATGTCACCGATGCGGATATCATATCCTGCGTGGAGTTCAATCACGATGGCGAGCTGCTGGCCACCGGCGATAAAGGCGGTCGCGTCGTCATCTTTCAGGTGATTTGAAATGAACATAATTCTCTAGCAGCTTGTTAAGTTTTCATCTTTTCATCTAAACTACAGCGTGATCCCGCCTCGAAAACCGCCAATCCACGTCGTGGTGAATACAATGTCTATTCGACATTCCAATCGCATGAGCCAGAATTTGATTATCTTAAATCGCTGGAAATCGAGGAGAAAATCAATAAGATACGATGGCTGCATCAAAAAAATCCCGTGCACTTTCTGCTATCCACCAATGATAAAACGGTGAAGTTGTGGAAAGTCAGTGAGCGCGATAAGTCGTTCGAGGGCTACAACACAAAAGAGGAGAACGGTCTGATTAGAGATCCACAAAATGTAACCGCCTTACGAGTTCCTTCTGTGAAGCAAGTACCGCTTATGGTGGAGGCCTCGCCACGTCGCACCTTCGCCAATGCACACACCTATCACATTAATTCAATTAGCGTTAATTCTGACCAAGAGACTTTCCTGTCGGCCGACGATTTGCGCATCAACCTCTGGCATCTGGAGGTGGTCAATCAGAGTTACAACATTGTTGACATCAAGCCAACCAACATGGAGGAGTTAACGGAAGTCATTACCGCAGCGGAGTTCCATCCGACCGAATGCAATGTCTTCGTTTACTCCAGCTCCAAGGGCACAATACGATTATGTGATATGCGCTCGGCGGCACTGTGTGATCGCCATAGCAAGCAGTTCGAGGAGCCCGAAAATCCAACGAATCGCAGTTTCTTCAGTGAGATAATTAGCTCCATAAGTGATGTCAAGCTTAGCAACTCAGGCCGCTACATGATCTCCAGAGACTATTTAAGCATCAAGGTGTGGGACCTGCACATGGAGACAAAGCCCATTGAGACCTATCCGGTGAGTGCAACAGCTCGTCCATCCCATAGTTATATCACATTCTAATCATGTATCATGTATCCTTGCAGGTGCACGAATATCTGCGCGCTAAGCTGTGCTCGCTGTATGAGAACGATTGCATCTTCGACAAGTTCGAATGCTGTTGGAACGGCAAGGATAGCTCCATAATGACCGGCAGTTATAATAACTTTTTCCGCGTCTTTGATCGTAACTCGAAAAAGGATGTCACGCTGGAGGCATCCAGGGACATTATTAAGCCCAAGACGGTGCTAAAGCCACGCAAAGTTTGCACTGGCGGCAAACGGAAGAAGGATGAAATCAGCGTCGATTGCCTGGACTTTAACAAGAAAATCTTGCACACCGCTTGGCATCCCGAGGAGAATATCATCGCCGTGGCCGCGACTAATAATCTGTTCATATTTCAGGATAAATTTTAGCTAAAACTACTACTGGAAGCATTGTACACACCCACGCCAATTACTAGGGTCTGGGCACAGCCTTGGCAACAGTTCCCTCATTTAAATGTTAATTCGATTGATTTGTTTGAAAAGCGCTGTCAAATTTACCATATATTGTTTGCCTAACATTTATCCTGGAACCTAACACACACGCACACATACAAACACACACACACACACACACACACACACACACACACACACAAACACACACACACACACGTACACTCAAATACATGCATACACATACACATAAATGCCATAGCAAAAGCTTTGTAACATTTTCCTTAGTGATACAAGATAAATAAAAATAAAAATTTTATACATAGATAACATTACAAAATAGTAAAGCAGAAATTTAATTTTCATTGTAGCGTTCTTAAAGAAACAATCGAATTATCCAGCGTAGTGCCCCAAGATTTTTTTATATGTATACATAGTTACGCGTACCAAGTATTTCTAATAAACAAACAAAATAATAACATTTACGAAAAAAAACACACACACACACACACAAAATGCCTATTGTAATATTTTAGCAGCCAGGTTCGTTTGTTTTATGTTCGCTTGTTAAGTTTAAAACAGAAAAAAAATCGAAAATCATGAAAGAGTTGGAAACAAAAGTTGTGCGCTTTATTTTGTTGCATATTTCAATTTTCGTTTTCGATCAAGTTCATTCCATGATGTTAAAAACGAAAAAAAATTTAATATCTATCATACCTATAATATACATAATTCTAAATCTCAGAAGAAAAACAACTAGCCCATGCCTTTCCCCTACCCTGCTCTGTTATCATTCATGAGAATCACGCAAATCATAACTAAAATGCTCATTTTTAAAATTTAAATCTAATATATAAAGAATAAAATTAAAAAAAAAAAACAACATAAAAACAAAATGTAATACAAATAAAAAAAAAAACAAACACATAAATATGCAAATTCTTACAAATAAAGCATATTTATGAGCAAGCTAAAAAATCACAACCTAAGTTAAACATTTAATTTAATGTCTTACTGAAACCATCTTATTTTTATATGCTACGTTATAAGCTAAGTATTGCTATTTTTAGTTACACTTTGCGTGCATGCGTCCAAGACCGACATAACATATAGCTTACACCCCCCGTCACCCGCTCAGTCAAGGTCGCGACCTTGACTTGCGGCTTTTCCTCATATATCTATCTACAGTCATATGTATTTGTTTTGTAAAGTTTATCCTCCCATATTCAACTTGTTCATCGTCCCCTCATGCACAACCGGTCGACTTTCTTAGGTTACCTAACGTCTAGTGTTAACAAAAATATGCGCTAAAAATGTTAAACAATAAAAGAATATATAATATAAATAAATATATACGTATATATATATTTATATATATACATATATATAAAGAAATGGCAGGCATTGAAAGCGAGTTCAAAATGTGGAATGTAAACGCATAAATGATAACAAAAATGTGCTTCTTATGAAATTAATTATGTATTAATAATTATGTATTTTCAATGAACTAGTTATACAGTAATAGAAAGCAGGAAGAATAACAGTTACATATATACATACATAAGCATTAAGCCCAAATTAATAAAAAAAAAGAACAGATAAAAAAAGATTTGTAATAAAATCGTGTGAAATTCGTTTAAAACTTAAGTGAAAATTATATTTTTAATACATATAATGTACATTTTGTTTCAGACAAATACAACACACAAACATACATATTTTGCCCATGATTCTCAACGATAATGATTTAGTTTGCAACAATTTATGGCCAATTTTGTGTTAGGCAACGGACATTTTTAACCATAAACATAAAACTTGAACACGCCTTTTTGTAAATAAAATCACAATACAATTTTTGCAAGAATACATACAAAGTTACAAGTAACTTACAATTAAATCCATTCATAAAATGAACTAAAATTCAAGTCGGTAGTACGACTTTTGCGATTGCAGCTAAATACAGAAGCAGGAAATGCAATTGATTAGTTTTTAAAAAGATTTATTGAATTGCTATAAAAATGGTAAATCAAATAAAAGCAAACGTACGAAGTTTAGTTTTGCAAGCATGAAAATCGATTTGATAATGGTTGTTTTAATACGGATTGGGAGGATGTCGAACATATATTGGTTGTGCCTATATCATTATACTCTTTTCGAAGAAAATAGTATATTAAGTTTGTCCTGAAGTTTGTAACGCATAGAAGGAAGCGTCGGAGACCCCCAAAAGTTACTGCCAGTATGCTTAGAATGACAATACAAATTGATCTAGCCATGTCCGTCTGTCTGTCTGTCTGTCTGTCTGTCTGTCTGTCTGTATGTATGCAAACTAGTCCCTCAGTTTTTGAGCTATCGCGATAAAACTTTGCACAGACACTTATTATTCCAGGGGACAGAACATTGGTCGGAGCCGGCCGGATCGGACCACTATATCTTATAGCTGCCCTACAACTCGAAGTCGGTTTTGGCCATATATCCCATGTTTTTTAATCTATCGCGATGAAACTTTCCACAGATACTTATTATTCAAAGAGACATCACATTGGTTGGAGCCGGCCGGATCGGATCACTATATCTTATAGCTGCCATACAACTCGAAGTCGGTTTTGGCCATATATCCCATGTTTCTTAATCTATCGCGATGAAACTTTGCACTGATACTTATTATTCAAAGAGACATCACATTGGTTGGAGCCGGCTGGATCGGATCACTATATCTTATAGCTACTATACAACTGGCAATGAATTAAATATTTTTAGAACAAAAAAAAAAATGTTACGCGACAAAACGATTTTGTACAGCTTATGAAATTTCAGTGGTGCAGTTGGCAGAGTGAAAATTGCCCATAGGTTCGAAAAGAGTATAAAATCTTCGGCACGCCGAAGATAATCCTTCCCCACTTGTTTTTATATAACTTAACTTGCTTAAACATTTAAATGAATAGAGTATTTGCTTTAGCCAAGAAGATTTCAAGAGAGTAGTATTGGGTATTCAGCGAGTGAAAAGCGTACAGGTAATACTCTAGACCAATGGTTTGGATTGGCTTGCTATTTTGAATTGCGTCTAATTCGTACCTGTACACGATATGAACATACTGACTAATTTCTAGTCAATTCTAGTATTCAATGAGCTTTTCGAAAAAAACCGCTGAATTTAAGCAGCTGAAAATGCTTGGCAACTGACATTACCCACCTCGCATTTTCCATATAGCGCTAACGAAAAACCGTTACACGATATGAACATACTGACTAATTTCTAGTCTATTCTAGTATTCAATGAGCTTTTCGAACAAAAAAACCGCTGAATTTAAGCAGCTGAAAATGCTTGGCAACTGACATTACCCACCTCGCATTTTCCATATAGCGCTAACGAAAAACCGTTACACGCATAACATACCAGCCTTATTGCAATGCAGCGCACGCGCAGCTTTAAAACTTTGAGCGAGAAAGAGAGCGACGCTTGCCAGCTACAGAAAGCTGGCTGTGCGCAGACGCAGACGCAGACAAAAGAAACTCCCAAGTTAACGGCCGCTCGCTCATTCAGTTGATTTTGAGGAGCTCGGAGGCACGGTTCGTTTTGCTGCTGTGGCTGTTGGTTTTTGGCCGCGACTTAAACCAGTTTGAGACTATTGAACAATAATAACACACAAGCGAAACGCATGCGAATGACGAAACGACCTTAAGCAAATACGCGACAACAAATACAAAGAACTGTGTTGCAGAATTCATCACGGAAGCTAAAGAACAACCTACGAAAGCAAATATAATTGATCAAAATGATAGTGTGTGAATTTAATTGTATTAAATAGAGTGTGCAAAGCAACAATAAATCCAAACGAAGCTTAGCTGCGATTTGCGAATTAACTACGTGGAACAGGCAGCGAAGACAGCTTCAAAGCGCGAGAGATAGAGAGAGAGAGAGAGGAGCGAGAGAGGAGCGAGAGAGGGTGCAACGCAAACGCAATGACATTGACAAGAGACGGCGTTCTTTGCCACTGCTGCGTATGCGCTGCCGCTGCCTCTGCCGCTGGCAGTGGGAGTGCTGCAGCAGTGCTGCCACAGCGACGCCGACTGAGGCAACAACTATTACTGGCGCTTGTGGCACTTTTTCTGTTTGGCCTGCCCGCAGCTGCATGTAAGTACATACAAACATACATATGTACATTGTAAATACATACGATTAAGCATGTATCTAAAACCAAATGCACGCCAAAAGAAAGAGAAACTTTAATGCTTGTGTTACGTTAAATAAAAGCCAAGCGCAACAACAATAACAACAGCAGCGAAAACAAATTCACTTTCGTGAGAAACTAGCGAAACTGGTCTACGCGCTCGTCTACCATTGTTTGTGCTGCTGCTGTCTGCTGCTGCTGCTGCTGCTGTCTGCTGCTGCTGCTGTCTGCTGCTGTCTGCTGCTGCTGCTTGCCGGTTCCATTGGGGCTGGGAGAGCAGTCGGCAAAAGAGTGTATCTATCGATGGCTGCTGCCACTCTGGGTAAATTAGGCGAATCGCTCAGGCATTAGTCAGCCTCTGCTGTTGAAAAATAAGTTTTTGGGTTTCTAATGGAATATGTTAATGTTTTACCTCTAATACCCTTGGTGCAGGTAAATTACAGCAGAGGGTATTCTACTTTTGTCACAAGCTATGTAACGCCCTGATGAAGGCATATTTAATTTCAACTGCAATATACTATTATTGATCTGTAACAGCAGCTGAGTCGGTATTCGCCTCAGTCCATTTAGTCTGGAAATTCGTGTTATAGTAAAGCTTTGAGTTTGGTCAAATATACGTGTAAAATTGATAGAACTTTGTCAAAACTGGAACTATTTTTAATGGCTTGGTCATGACATAGCTTCTTACATTTATACCTAGCCATAGCTTGATCAAAACTTTTGAATTTAAACGCCAAATTCAACTGTAAATAGGCGACTGAGGCTCTAATTCACTCGCAATTTGACAAATTGATTGATTTGTAACATCTGTCTCCATCTGGGAATGATCGCTCGACAAAATGCTTATATTCTTTGAATCAAACTAATGAAACTGATACAAAACTTGTGTTTACAGCTGAAGAGGGTGACGACGAGGAGGGTCCGTATCGTGGCAAATATTTGGGCAAGCTCAACTCGTATCATCATCAAGTGTCTGGTGACGTTTATGCCGTCAATGAGTTCACCTTTCTCATAGTGGGCTTCAATTACGATGGCAATGGGGCGGATACGTTCTTCTGGGCGGGCGCCAGCAATCGACCAGGTCCACAAGGCTTCATAGTGCCCGACGAGTATGGAAAGTAAGTGGACACAAGTCACACAAGAAATACTTACTTGAATGAGTAACAAACACCATTGTATTGCAATTGCAGGACCAACATTTTGGATCGCTATCACAACAAGGACTTCACGCTAACGCTGCCCGATCGCAAAAAGATGACCGAAATCAAGTGGCTGGCGGTCTACGATCTGAACAATCAGAATAACTTCGGCGACGTTTACATACCCGAGGAGTTTGAGCCACCGCAAGCGCAGTCCGGCGGCACCTTCTCCAAACGCAACCACAACGTGAGCAGCAGTAGCATCGAGATATTGGACTCGAAGACCATTCGCATTTTGGAATTTACATACGATGGACTTGGCAAGCGCACGTTCTTCTGGACGGGCGTGGGAGCCCAGCCATCAAGTCGCGGCAGCAAAATGCTCGACGAGCGCGGATAGTGAGTAATCCCAGTATTCCATAGTCTAGAATTGTTTAGATTTCAAAATAGAGTAGTCTTCTCATTTGAGTTTCCATTTAAATGCCATGAAAGTAGTACGTTTATTCATTAATATCAATAACTAAATGCTTTTTGTTAAATTGCAGTCTCGATCCTATACGCACCTACAACAAGGAAACCATTGAGCTGGAGCTGCCGGGCGACAAAACAATCTTTGACATCGATTGGATAAGCGTCTACGATGTGGCGGACAATGAGAACTATGGTCATGTGCTCATACCCGATGGCTTGAATGTGCCGCCATCGCTCGTGAAGATTACGCCCTATGAGTTCTCGCTGCCCAATTGTCGGCAGCTGCACAAGGATCTGCAGGTGTCATGGGAGGTCTTCGGTCCGCAGATCACGTTCCAGCTGTCTGGTCAGGTGGCGCAATCGGATTACATGTCCTTTGGCATCTCGGGATCCGATGTTTCCAGTCAAATGATTGGCTCCGATGTCGTCGTCGCTTACATCGATGACATCAGGGGCTACACCGTGGACTACAACATCACATCATTGGCGCCATGCGTGCAGGTCCTGGGCCAGAATAAGGGAGTATGTCGCGATGACGTTGTCGGTGGCTTGGACAACTTCCAGTTGAACACATACAGTCGGAAGGATGGCATCAATACCATCAGCTTTAGGCGTATTCTTAAATCATGTAGGTATTCGTTTATACATTACAGTGATCTTTCGAACATTAGAACGCTTCGGTGCCACAATTCAATCAAATTCGGTTCTACTTCATTCTAGTAGTGTCTTACAAAAGTTGACGATTAACTGTAACGATTTTATTTCCATTGCTGTAGCTGATGATGGCGACAAGGAAATCTTTCTGGATCGCAGCAACTATGTAGTTTGGGCCTTTGGCCAGCTGGACTCGAACAATGAGCCTGCTTTTCACACACACTATCCTAAAAGCGATATAGTCATTGACTTTAACACAACGGAGCCGGTAAACGATTGCTTTAGCTTCACAAAACGCATGGATGCTCCAATTCAGCTCTGGGAGCGCACTCGAATTACGGATGCGTAAGTGCAAATTATTCGAAAACGCAGTAAAATCGCATATGTATAACCCATATGAATACCCTGTTTAGCACCGTACGCACCTTCAATGCTTACTTGGGACCCTCGGGCGGTCTGCGTGGCTATCAGGGCCTAACGGGTCATGTTTCCAGCGGCTTGGCCTGGTACATCAATGGCTATATGATACCGGAACTGTATCTCAAGCGAGGCTTAACCTACACTTTCAAAGTACGTGGAGGCAACAATCCACACTCGCCGGAGCACTATCATCCGCTGGTCATAACGGATGATCCGCAGGGCGGTTTCGATCGCCTATCAGATGCCAAGCAGAGCGAAATTCGTGTCTTGGCCGGCGTGGAGTTCACTCGTCGTGGTCGCCCCAAGCCCACCGCTGCGGGTCCCCTCTGCTTATCGCGCTATCCGGAGCACTACGATCGTCGCCTAGATGACAACTTCCCCACATTCAAGAAGTTCAATCGTTCGCTAATAAACACCTGCAGCGATGAGCCACCAGCACTGCTCGAGATCACGCCCAACATCACGTGGCCGGACACCGTTTACTACAATTCCTTTACGCACGGCAATATGGGCTGGAAGATCCATATTGTTGATAGTTATACTAAGCTGCGCAGCGGCGGCCAATCCTTGACCAATACGTGGTTGCCAGCTCTGTTGGTACTGCTGGTGTTGCAGGCGCTCTAAATGCTGACTGGTTTCCTTGTCGATACTATCGTCTCAAACTGTACTCTTAAAATATTGTAATTTTAATGTAAGTCAATCAGTCACAGTTTACATATGTTGCTGCGTATGTATGTATGTATTATATCTGCCCAATTTATGTTTAAGTATTGTTAGTTAAAGTCGTTAATAAAGGCAGAGCTTCACATATTAAGTAACTCGTCCATTTTAAGATGTGTTTCCAAGTATCATTTATGTATTCAATTCCTCTAGATGATTTGCTATTTATACCTCCCAATCAAGGCTCACGTTGTTTTTGTTTATTAATGTGTAAACTTTAAACTAATAATTTATTGATTAGATTCGACTTTAATTCTGCATATATATATACTTATATTTTTAGCTGCAACTGTTGCCGTCATAAGGCGTCAATACTGACCCACTATTTGAATACATTCATAAGTTAAAGCGTTTTAAAAGTAGCAAGTGGCGTGAGTAGCGCACACCGGAAGTTTTTTTTTTTGAAAGGGAAAGGCAATGTTTTTAAAGCAAATTCAATAAATTAAATAAAAGCCAACTAGCGAGTTAAGTTGTCGATTTTGGCCCACTAACATTTTACAATATTGCATTTGGAGTTTAATTTCAGTTTGTTAACAAGTGATAAATTAGTTATTCTAGTTGTATGTGTATATATAGTAAGTATTCGTATGTATGTATGTATATATATTTCAGGCATAGTATATCTGCATGTAGATAATGTGTAAAGTTTATTGTTACGAACTAGTTGAACAGCTGCATAGATCATGTTGTTTTCCTTTCTCTGTTAAGTATGTTTGTAAGTTTACTAAAATATTAATGATTCAGTTTCATTTCCTATACAGATTTAATATCACGTTGATCGCTTACACTTTTTGCTTTTGTTACACATATTTTTTGTGGTATGTTTTTTTTTGTGTGTATCGTTATTGAGTTTTTAACTGCTATAGCCGAATAAGTTAACAATAGTACAGATAGACGGGTAAAAATAAGAGAAGTTACACTGGTTAAATTTCGATATGGCCAAATTAAATATACAGTGTGTTACAACAATTTTAACAGAGACATGCATTCTAAAGTGCCCCGCTCATGGCTCATGGTTATGTACAAATTGCTCGAGCTGTTTGTGCAGCTGATCCTTATAGCTGATCTTATGCTTGCTAAGAACCGTCGCACATAGGCACTGCAGCGATACGTAGTTGAGCAGCGGTATGGTGTTGGTGGGATTGGAAGCTATCGAGTCATAGGGTCGCTTCTCCGCCCGATTCGGCTGATCAATGTCCGCGCCACACTTAAGCAGCAAGTGTACAATCTGAAAATGCGGATACGGTATTCGATTGCCTTATCAGTCGGCACGTGCATGAACCGCTTACCTCATTGTTGTAATTATAAGGCTGACAGGCCACATGCAGGGGCGTTGATTTGGCTTCATTTTTCGTATTGACATCAATACCGCATTCAATGAGCAGTTTAATGACCTCCGCGTTGGGAAACACAGTCTTCTATAAGGGTTCAAATTCAATGCTTAAATGATAAATGATGACACCGACACCATGTATAAACTTACATCGGCAAAATTATCCTCGGTAATGTAACCGCTTTTAATTACATTGAGCCGCGAGGCGCTCAAGTGGAGCAGCGTGTCTGCAGTGCTGGCGCTGCGCAAATTGCCAACGACCACTGCCTCGTGGACGGCCTGAAATATGAGCTTGTTTTGAGCCTCTGTGTGGACGGTATTTATGAGCAGATAGATGAGATGGGCCAGACAGCGCAAGACACGATCATAGTTCTCCTGCTGTCGCCGGAAGACGGGTCGCACCTGCAGCAGCTTCTTGACTTCAACGGCGCTTTCCGCCAGCGTACGAAAGACGCCAAGGACATCCTCAAACCGCGGCAGCAGATTGTCCTGCTGCACAAAATGAGCGCGCGCATCGCTACGCATGTGACTCGAGTTGCGTACGTGCAGATCCAACATGAGACGCACCAACGCCTGGGCGGCGAAGCACGTTTCGAAATGCAATATGGACCAATTGGAGACGCGCACTTCGAGCAGAAAACGCCAGAGATCGATGCAACGCTGCAATTGCAAGGAGTCGGCGTACGAGGCTCCCCTAAATGTCAAACGGAACAGCATATCCTTATGGGTCAGGCCCAGCACACGTTCGCAAATTAAGAGGCTCTGCGTTCGCATCGCATCCATGTCCGTGGCAATGTTATCCAGCTCCTCCAGCGTCGCAAATTCCACAGCATTCTCATACGCCTTCCGCAGCGGTACCTTTGGCTTCTTCTCAATGTATGGCGCGTAGGCGGCGCGTATGTGATGTGCCATGCGCCAGTGCAGAATGCACACACGCGACTCATTGTGCTCGTCCAGAAACGTGGAGCCCATTAGCTCATGCGCCTCGGCGATGCGCTCCACTGAATAGTTTAATTCTTTTTTTAAATAATCAAATATCTGATGAGCGCCCTTCAGACACGCTGTTCGCAGCGCATCGTCGCCATAGCGACTCTTGGCAAATGGATCTGCGCCCTGCTCAATCAGCATTCTGGTGGTGTCTAATCGATGCTCCTGTATGGCATAGTGTAGCGCCGTCTTGTCCTGTATGTCGCGTGCATTGATATCAGCGCCCTTGCGCACCAAATACAGGCAAAGCTGCACAGACTGTACCGAATTTATTAGGCAGGTGCCGCCATTTATGTTCGGTTTCTTGATGTCCGCACCGTTCTCCACCAAAAACTTGACTGCAAGACCAGATGTTAGGCAATGCAAAGGAGAATTCTTTCACCCACTTACCAATATCCGTGTGCGTCATGTAGCAAGCACTGCGCACTGGCGTTGATCCCGAATCGGATGTGGCATTTATATCGCAGCCGACGCGCACCAGATACTTGACCATCGACAGCTTGCCGGACACGACAGCCGCCCACAGAGGCGACACATAGTGAAAGCTATTGTCCTCTGGCACCTCGAAGTGGCCACGCTGCTCGATGTCCGCCTCGCATATGGTTATGAGATACTCGGCAATGACAACTGCGCCACGTTTGCTAGCAATGAAAAGTGGCGCACAGCCATTGCGTTGCTTTCGAACCAGCTCGCGGCGGGACTCGCGTGGATGCCTGCCAAAGAGGTAGGAAGTGCGATTAGGATGTTGTTTTGAGTGTTCGTTGCTGATAAGGCGTCAGTCTTAGCGGCGCCAACAACAATAACAATTAAAAAATAAAGCAAAACAAAAGATAATAAAAATATTGATTATGAGGTAATTGCTCGAAGGCGCTTATCAACCACCGAATCACTCGGCTAACTTTTTGGAAGCGTATGAGCAAACATTTCAGATGTTCTTTTCTACTTACTTCTCGAGCTCATGGCGCAGGAAACGAGGTAGAATGGCCTCCTCGTTGCTGCGTTTACATTCCTCGATGAGCTCATGGTGCAGTTTTGTCATCTCCCATTTGGGACTGCTCTGCTTGCATTCGTTGGCCATGGGGCTGGCGTGCCCCTGCAGCTGATGAGTGCCTTCAAGTCTGGAGTTCATTGCCAGCGCTGAATTTCATTGCCAACGGCGAGTAGCGTTCGCTGCCTGTGAGTGCGATTTCTAATTAGGTTGCGTTCCGTTCCCAAGGCCTTTCAGTTTTCGCTCTGTGGCCCAAGCACTTTCTTTTTTTTTGTGTCTATCAATTTTTGATGTATGGGAATGTAGAACAGAAGCAAGTTTTTGGACCACTGCAGTGCATAATATGTGTGGAATCTTGGTAAAACTCAATAACAAACAATAAACAGGTAACGTTTTCTGTGACTATTTTTGTATTTTCATTTATTTAATGTTTATGTGTAGCAAAAAAAGACAACAACAAATGACAAAACTGAGTGAACAGCTGTCCCAGGCTGCCAGTGTTGAGAGCACTCTGACAGTGCTGTTAAATGCACAAATAATTTTAAAATTCAAAATGGCTCCGTTTACATGACATGTTAGCAGCGTTTTGTTTTTCTTCAGATAGCCGCACTCTGTTATGTTACTTATAATCGATAGTTTTGCAAATGCTGGATGTTAAGTTCAAATTGCATGCTCATTCGCTGAATTAATTTTAAACTTGTACATGTATTGCAATTTGTTCGCTTTAAATATAAAGTGCATACCATTTTGCACCAAATCACCCGAACAAATTAGGCAAAAACGAGGAATACTTTCCGTGCATAAATTCCAAGTCACTGTAAATAACATTGCATTAAATGCCTCTGTAATGTTATTCAGACTCTGCTGTGGTTGACAAGCGGCAGTAACGACGCGCTAGCTCCTGATCTCTGTTTGTTTTTTGTGTGATCGGCATTTTAAATATTTTTGTTGTCAAAAAGCGAGCTCAACAATCGTTGTATCAACTATAATGGAACCGGAAAAGCTCGAAGCGTTTCGCAAGTACAATTTGCTGGAACAGCATCGCATCGAGAGTTTCAAGGACTGGCCTTTTCCAGCATCTTCACCATGCAGCATCAACAAGGCAAGCGAGTTGTGCAAATTGTTATTTAGTATTTTTGTGAACATTTGTGGTTGTTGTGCAGATGGCTCAGGCGGGCTTTTATTGGACCGGCACCAAACGTGAAAATGATACGGCCACATGCTTTGTGTGCAGCAAGACGCTGGATGGATGGGAGTCTCTGGACGATCCTTGGGAGGAGCATCTGAAGCATGCACCGCAATGTGAATTTGTCAAATTGGGCTGTGCCGAAAAGTATCTGACTGTAAGTGCGCAATACCAGTGAGAAGAAAGCATAGCAATTAATAAAGCATTTGTTTTCAGGTGGAACAATTTCTGAAAATTTTTTGTACTGTTGTCAACAGCTCCATAGAAAGGAATGTTAAGCAATTTAAAACGAAATTCATAAAGGATAACAAGAGCAAGTTGGATGAGTTCGCACGTAATCGCTGATATGTCTTTGTTGCGCATCCAATCTTTTTTTTACCTGTATACATGCACATAATTACTAAATAAATTTAGTTTCAAAACAAATGGCGCTGATTTCTGTACAGTGGTGTGTAGGTCGCTACTGTAATTCAATAAACTAGTTGGCAACGCGGAAAATCGCCAGCTGTTTTGCAATTTAGCAATTCACACGGACAAACGTCGCGCTTCTTTTGTTTAAACTTTTTAATAGTTTTCGCCATGCTGAAACGAAAGCTAGCGCAGCAAGTAGCTGCACTGGAGCACAGCAAGTCAAAGACATCAGCCCGGCCGTCAGCAAACACATCGGAGATGTTTGCCGAACCGTTTTGGGCGCAATTCTACGAAATTGAGAGCCAGCTCAATGGGCGGCTGGCGACACTTGAAATGCCCGCGAACATTAAATGCACATACAATCCCGTCGAGTATGCGTCCGCCTTGCATTGCGCCTATCTACGCCGTTATTTGAGTGGACGCAAGCAGGTCATCTTCATAGGTATGAATCCCGGACCAAATGGAATGGGCCAGACGGGCGTAAGTGTGAACAACGCTTTAACGGCTTTTTCTGTATACCCACATACCCATGTTCATATTTAGGTGCCCTTTGGCAACATACGCACCGTACGTGACACGATGCAACTGTGCGGAGACGTATTGCAGCCACCTGTTTTGCATGAAAAACGTCCCGTTAAGGGCTTTAATTGCAAGATTGATGAGCCGAGTGGTGTACGTTTGTGGCAGCTTTTCGAGCACTTGGCTGGCGGCAGTCTCGAAACGTTCTCGCGGCAGTGCTTTGTGCACAACTTTTGTCCACTGGCCTTCTTCGATGCAGCCGGTCGCAATATTACGCCCAGCGAATTGAAGGGTTCCACAAAGCAGCAAATACGCGATATGTGCCTGGAAGCGCTTAATAAGCAGCTGGCGCTGCTACAACCTCAGATTGTGGTCGCTGTGGGCGATTATGTTTACACGGCGCTAAAGCGCTCCAGTTACTGTGGCTCCGTTTCGGTTTATCGTTTGCCACATCCAAGTCCTCGAGCAGTAAACAACACGAATTGGCCAGAGAAGGCGCGGACTTTTTTGGCCCAGAATGATCTCATCAAGTATATGCGCAATGAGGCGTAAATCAGAAATAAGTTAAGCATAATCCAGATAAATAAGTAAAAAACTTTGTATGCATTAGGTGAACAAATATTTGTTTTAATCATTTAAGATCGATTAAATGGTATTCAAATGCCTTTATTCAGTATTGCGAGTAATCTTGAATTACTTTTAACATGTGCTACATGTAATATGAAAAAATTATATTTCCATATACATATAAATATTTGTTAATTTTGAAATCTGCGCCTCAAAGAATTTCTGAGTTTTATGGCATAGACGCAGCAGCTGAAATCAATTGGCCAGTGTTGCCCTATGGCTGACGAATGCGTTGCCAACCACCTGTGCCAGTGAACAGCTGATTTTTGCTTGTTGTTTTAGTGCCTGCTTGTGTCGTGGCGTCATTGTCCGCTGCTGTTTTTGTTTGCACGCGAACACAGCGATATATTTTAATGAAAAATGGCCGCGTTTATGGAGGAAGCTTTAATGGAAGCGCGGCGAGCACGTGACGCTGGCGAAGTGCCCGTGGGCTGTGTGTTCATCCACGACGACAAGGTAATCGCACGTGGCGGCAACGAAGTGAACGTCCATCGGAATGCAACACGTCATGCGGAGTTCATCTGCATCGATGCCACCCTGGCGTACTGTCGTGAGAAGTGCCTGCCCGCCCGCCAAGTGTTCAGCGAAATCAGCGTGGTGGTCACGGTGGAGCCGTGCATCATGTGCTCGGCGGCACTGCACACACTGGCCGTCAAGGAGATTATCTACGGCTGTGAGAATGATCGGTTCGGTGGCAAGACGGTGGTTGATGTAGCCGCCGTTGTGGGCCAACATATCGACATAGTTGGCGGCGTGCGCGCCGAGGAGGCAATGGCGCTGCTCAAGGAGTTCTACAAGGGCGACAATCCGGCGGCGCCGCCAGTGGCCAAAAAGAAGAAATGAATGCGGTATGGGTAGCAAAGAAAATGCATTCAACGAAACGTGAAACACCTTAGTCACCTTAAGCTTGAGCTCATGTAAACATTAACATTTTGCATATGTTTTAATTTATTATATTAGTCTAAGCATAAACGTAAGCTAAATATGGCGTTCAGAACGTTAATTTTAACATAAATACAATTACAGTGTGAAAAGCAAACGAACATGAAAGAAATGCGAATGTTACAGCATAACTGAAATCTATTAGTTGTACCGACACCAGAAACTGTGAAACCCTTTGTTCAACTTATGTGTAATTTCACTACAATCTAAGCTAGTCTTTTGGCTCGTCATTTGCTGCGCAAGCTGCTCGCGATTTGGAAGCACCTGCGCAGCAAACAAATGCGTCGCCTGTTACAATTTCTAAATTAATGCTATGTGTATGCTTGTTTTTAGATGCGCAGACTGCGGCGTCTGTGGCCAATGTTGAGCCACTCCAGAGGCACACTGTCGCCCACATTGTATGTGGCTGGGATGCAGCTGGTCAGTTTGGCGGCCGGTTCGCAGCGTCGACTCACATTCCAGTAGGCAAAGCCTTGTGGGCAGCGATTGACTTGTCCCTCAATGCGTGCCGTCTGCTGTGAGTAGCCGCACTTGACGAACACCTGGCTGCATTCGTCCTGGTTCAGGGGAAAGTGTCCCTCAGCCGGGCAAAGCGATGATTCCGAATTGATTTGCACCTAAATATGAAGATTTTAATTTAGTTTACGTGATCAATAACATTGCATAGAGTAATGCTTGCCGTATTAAGTGGACGCTCTACGTCCTCGAACAGATGCGTTCGTGAGGATGCCTTGTTGCTGCATCTATCGTTGGGCTCGGGCTTGGCGCAGCGACAGGATGCCTCGTGATAAACGGTGCCATTGGGACATTGGAAGAGCACAATGTTCAGATTCGAGTTGGTGTTCTCATTGCACTGGTAGAACATGCCGCACTGCTTGGCATGCCGACGGAAACCTGATGGGCAGACAAACAAACTTTGCTCCTCGGTCGTTGGGGGACAGGGAGCACTTGAGTTGGTCGAAGGTTCAGGTTGTGGAGTGGGTTTCGGTTGCTCTTCCGTAGTTGTGTCAATTGGTTTAGTGGGGGTTGTGGCTTCGGCAGGGCGATCTGTGGTGCTGGGCGGTGTAGTTGTTGTTTCGGGCCCAACTGTTGTCACTGACTCCATGGTGCTTGTGGGCTGCTCTGTCGCTGTTGTGGTTTCACTTGGTTTGGCTGTTGACGTACTGCTGCCAGAGGAACAGTTGCTAGACACTTGATTGACATGGTTGCATGTCTCCAACGATGAGTCCCACACAGTGCCGTTCGAGCAACGGAATTTGTATACCTGATATTGGTCATTGTGCTTCGTGCAGCGGTAGTAAGTGCTGCAGTCTTGCGGATCGGCGTGGAAACCTTCAGACGGGCATTTGAAGGTGACTTCCGGCTCTTGTGTGGTACCCTCAGTTGTTGGCGGATATCCTGGCATGGACGTGGTGAAACTAGTTGTAGACTCTTGATATATCTCAGTGGTGGTTGGTTTTGTCACTGGATAGTCGGTGGGTTTTGTCGGCGCATCTGTAGGCTTCTGCGGATAGTCAGTTGGCTTGATTGGAGAGTCTGTGGGTTTTTCCGGATAATCAGTTGGCCTCATTGTAGAGTCTGTGGGTTTCGTCCAATTGTTGGTTGTGGTTGGATACTCTGTTGTTGGCTTTGTCGGTGAATCCGTGGGTTTCGTAACTGATTCAGTTGTGGGTTCTTGCGGCGTCTCTGTGGTGGTTGGTCTTGTTGTGGGAGTTTCGGTTGTGGTTACGCTTGGACTTGTTGTCGTCTCTGTTGGTGCATCCGTCTGACCCGAGCAACTGGGCACATTGCCGGCGTGATCACAAGTCTGTAAGTCTGCGTTCCAAGCCGTATTCTTAGCGCACATGAATTCGTGCTTCGTGTAGGAGTCGCCACTCTTTTGACAGCGATAGAACTTGCGACAGTTGTTGGGATCAGGCATAAAGCCCTCGCCATTACATTCTGTGCCGGGTGGTAAGTTGGGCACCGGCGTTGTAGTTGGTGGAATCATTGTTGTAGTTTCACCTGTTGATGACTGAGTGGACGTGCCCCATGTTGTAGTTGTAGGCTGAATTTCAGTTGTGGTCGTCGGAGGTTGATATGTTGTTGTTGGCGGGTTAGTTGTGGGCTGGTTTGTTGTGGGCTGGTTGGTTGTGGTGACCTGTTCTGTTGTTGAGTCCGTGGTCGGCTCAGCAGGAAGGTTTGTGGTAGTTGGCTCCGTTGTGCTTGGTGAAACAGTGGTCTCCGGCGTCGTTGTCGAAGTGGGCTGTGCCGTCGTACTGTCACAAGGACCCTTATCGGACTCAGTGGTAGCATTCCCACCGGATCCGCCATTACTGGGATTGCACATATTCAAGTCGTGATTGCAGGTCTGTAGATTCTGGTCCCAGACCGTGCCGGCAGCGCAGTGGAAGGGCACCTGATCGTAACCGCCCTTGCCATTGCCAATGCAACGATAGAATTTGGAACAGTCGACCGGATCCCCAATGAAACCCTCAGATCTACATTTAACATTTCCACTTGGGCGAGATGGTTTTTGCGTGACAGGATTCTGTTCTGTTGGTTTCTGCGTGACGGGATTCTGTGTGGTTGGCTTCTGCGTAATAGGTCTCCTCGTTGTAGTGCTCTGAGTGATTGGTCTCTGTGTAGTGGACGTTGGTGGCCTTATGGGCTGCCCGCCCTGACTTGGTGTCGTGTCTGTTGTGACTGGCCGTACAGTGGTTGCGCTATTACCACAGCTTTTGTCTTTGACGGCCCAGGCATGATTACAGGCTTGAATTTGACCATCCCATACAGTTCCAGGGGGACAAGAGAAGGCTACCGTATTGAAACCACCTCGATCATTGTCGACGCAGCGATGGAACTTGGCACAGTCCTGCTCATCACCTAAGAATTCTCCATTTACAGCACAGCTACCAGACGGTTTGGATGACGAGCTGGATCCAGAGTTATTTGAGCTTGACGACGTCGAGGTCGAGTTGTTGCTAGAGCTTGAAGTCGTTTGCTGATTTGAGGCATTGTTTGATGAATTTGATGACTGTTGAGTATTGCTGGTAGTACCACTGCTGCCGCCCGACTGCTTACACTTTAGACTTTGCATGTCAACTTGTGATGGATGGTCGCAGCTGTTAGCTTCAGGATGCCAGATGGTATTTGGTGGGCAAGTAAATGATACTTTCATAAAGTCGCCTTTGCCATTATCCACGCAGCGATAGAATTTTGAACAGTTCTCTTTGTCATCCAAAAAGGTATCTTCACTCTCACATTTCTCTGCTGGTTTAAATGGTTTCTGAGTGGTAGTAGTAGTATTCTCAGATTGTTGGTTTGATGATGATCCTTGATTGGAAGATGAACCTTGATTGGAAGACGATCCTTGGTTTGACGTTGAACCTTGGTTGGAGGACGATCCTTGGTTTGAGGACGACCCTTGGTTAGAAGCCGATCCTTGATTGGAAGACGATCCTTGATTGGAAGACGATTCCTGATTGGAGGATGATCCTTGGTTAGACGATGATCCTTGGTTGGAAGATGAACCTTGGTTAGAGGACGATTCTTGGTTGGAAGAAGTTCCTTGATTAGAGGACGAGCCTTGATTGGACGACGATCCTTGATTGGAAGACGATCCTTGATTGGAAGATGATCCTTGGTTCGACGACGATCCTTGGTTGGAGGAAGACCCTTGATTAGAAGATGATCCTTGATTTGAAGACGATCCTTGGTTTGAGGAAGATCCCTGACTAGAGGATGATCCTTGGTTTGATGACGATCCTTGATTGGAAGAAGATCCTTGATTGGAGGATGATCCTTGGTTGGACGACGATCCTTGGTTTGAGGACGACCCTTGGTTAGAAGCCGATCCCTGATTGGACGACGATCCTTGATTGGAAGACGATCCTTGATTGGAAGATGATCCTTGGTTCGACGACGATCCTTGGTTGGAGGAAGACCCTTGATTAGAAGATGATCCTTGATTTGAAGACGATCCTTGGTTTGAGGAAGATCCCTGACTAGAGGATGATCCTTGGTTTGATGACGATCCTTGATTGGAAGAAGATCCTTGATTAGAGGACGAGCCTTGATTGGACGACGATCCTTGATTCGAAGATGATCCTTGATTGGAAGTTGATCCTTGGTTGGACGACGATCCTTGGTTGGAGGACGACCCTTGATTAGAAGATGATTCCTGATTCGAGGATGAACCTTGGCTCGAAGATGATCCTTGGTTTGAAGAAGATCCTTGATTAGAGGACGACCCTTGGTTGGAGGATGATCCTTGATTAGAGGACGACCCTTGGTTGGAGGATGAACCTTGATTAGAGGACGACCCTTGATTGGAGGATGATTCTTGATTAGACGATGATCCCTGGTTTGAAGACGATCCCTGATGAGATGATCCTTGACCATTGGCCATTGCCTTGCATTGCTCCTTCTGGACATCCGTTGGATGGTTGCAGCCCTTTGTGTCGGGATCCCACACTGTACCCGGTGCACAATCGAAAGTAACCTTATCAAACCCACCATTACCATTATCTACGCAACGATAGAAACGCGCACAGTCCACTTTGTCGGGCAAGTAAGTTTCCGAGTGCTGACATTCACCATCAGGATTTGGGGGCTTGGAAGTTGTTGATGTTTCTGAGATAGAGGCGCTTGTAGAA
Source organism: Drosophila flavopinicola (assembly GCA_035042425.1). Taxonomy (NCBI): domain Eukaryota; kingdom Metazoa; phylum Arthropoda; class Insecta; order Diptera; family Drosophilidae; genus Drosophila; species Drosophila flavopinicola. The sequence continues at coordinate 116,191 of JAWNLL010000471.1, read as the reverse complement.
TTTTGAGCTCCAGAGGCGTTAGAAGCTGTTGTGGACGACTGATTATTAGAGCTCGAAGATGAGCCTTGATTAGATGACTGATTGCTAGAGCTTGACGACGAAGAGGAGCCATGATTGTTGCCTGACGAGCTTTCTTGGTTGCCGGATGATTGATTGCTACTTGATGTGGATGTTTCTTGCTGATTACCTGACTGATTGCCATTATTATTATTGTTACTATTGCTGGAACCGGAGCTTGAGCTGCCCGATTGATTGCCACTTGATGAGGAGCTGGACTGTTGACTTGAAGTGCTGTTGCCACTTTGATTGTTTCCACTGTTGCTTGAAGAGCCAGATTGAAGACTGCATTGTTCCTTTTGATCTTCGGTGGGCAGAACGCAAACCTTCTCGTGTTGACCCCATACGGTGCCAGGACCACATGTAAATGGCACCTTTTCAAGGTTTCCATCGCCATCGAGGCGACATCTGTAGAACTTAGCACAGTCTATTTTATCAGGAATATAGGTGTTCTCATCTTCACATTCGCCTGGAGCCGGCTTAGTGGCATTCTGATTTGATTGGTTATTACCGGAAGATTGATTGCTTGCCGAGCTCTGGTTGCTTTGATTATTACTGCTCGAGCTTTGATTCTGGTTACTACTTGAGCCTTGGTTGCTGGAGTTTTGATTTTGGTTATTGCTGGAGGACTGGCTACTGCCGGAGTTTTGATTATTGCTTGAGGACTGATTGTTGCCAGAGCTTTGGTTTGCTGAGCCCGAACTGGATTGCTGATTGCTAGTGGTTGAACTCTCTGTGCTGCTCGAGGCCTGGCTACTGTTTGAGTTTGACGTCGATTGTTGATTGCTGCTGGCTGTGGATGACTCCTGATTTGAACTCGAGCTGGACTCCTGCTGATTTGATGAGCTGTTGGAAGAGTTCGACGAGGAGGAGCTTGAAGAGCTTGTTGACGAACTTTGCTGACTGCTGGACGAGGACGATGATGAGGTCGTATTCTGATGACTCGTTTGCGATGACTGTGTTGATGATTGGTCATCGTTCAGCGGATCGGCCTGATTACGGCAGCCGCCATTAGCACGTACATCAAACATATGGTTGCAAGATTGCAGGGATTCATCCCAGGCAGTGCCGTCCGAGCAGCGAAAGCCGATTTTATTATAGCCACGTCCATTGGAGATGCAGCGATAAAACACGGTGCAGTCACCAGGATCACTCATAAATCCATCATCCTGGCACGCAATACCCTCATCCTCAGCGGAGCGCAAAGATGATGAGCTCGAGAAGGATATGACTGAAACACCACTCAAGCCTGTCAGCCCATAATTTGTGGGCAATTGATTTGCCGTCGCATAGGTGTGCAGCCTAAAGGCGGCGGGTGTGACGGCGTTGTTAATCAGCGCATTATGTCCAATCAGGTTATTGACGAGCCCATCATACGGCAGCTGACTGTCCGTCTCGGCGCTGCTATCGATTTCGTTCATGCTGGCTGCACACTCGCCACGTCCGGCCAACATAGCTGGCATACACAGTTGCAGGACACGCGAGAAGACTGTGCCCTCCCGGCAGGCAAACATGTATGGCTTGATATAGTGCTCCGAGCGCTTCTCGCAGCGATAGTAGATGTGACAGTCGTAGTCATCGGGGAACAGACCCTCCTCCGGGCAAAAGAAGGCAACATCGTCGGGTGCGGAGCGTCCATAGACTGACGAGGATGGAATGTCTGCAATAAAAGTCAAGGGTTTGTACGTTTTAGTTTTTGGTTTAGCTTTAGTTTTAGTGTTAGTTTTAGTCTATTGCGATTAAGCATATAAATTAATATTGTCACGCCCTACGAAAGAGGCTGAGTGCATTTAAGTCCAACTCATGTCAAGGATATGGATGGCAGGCAATTCCGAAGCGGCCGCTGGAACAAACCATTCAACTGAAACTTCCTGTCACAAATATCCCCGCCTGAATATATTTTGCCCAATTTCGTCTGACATTTGGCGCTCGTCCCGCTCATTCGGAGCTGGGGTTTACGCGCTGTCAAAATAAAATTGATAATTTATTGTCATTCAATGGGTGAGCGTGCTTTTTTCTGGCTTCTTATACAGCCGGCGGTTCTGTTCTGTTGTCGCGCATTCCAATAAATTTAAATGCATTTATGGCCGTTACAGCGGAACAAATTCATTTTGAAAATGAATTGTGTATGTTTTTTGCCCGCATGCCTGCGACTCCATTTGCCACATTACATTTTCTCTCTCTTTTTTTTGTTTTTTTTTCGTTTTTATTAGGGCGTGTCCTTATAAGCCAAATTGTTGTTGCGGCATGCAAATCTGGCAAAAACATTGTAAACGCGCGCCTAAAAATTAGACCTCACCAGGGCTAGGCATAAATTTGCATCAGTCACTGTGCGATTTTTATTGGAGCATGTAAGCCAAAGCCAATGCTTTATGACCAAGCGGCGTGCTCTCGACCAAACCGGTCCATTTATTGTGCCAAAATTGTCGAATCCTAGAGCCATAAAGCTTAATTATGGCTAATATGCAACAGTGCTGCCATTAAAAAAAGCTGTGCTTAAAAAAATGTATGTAAATGAAAAAGAATAATAAGGACCTGCCCAGCTTAAATTAAAGAAAAAAATAATAAAAAAATCAGGCAAGAGTATTTTATTCTTAAATAGTCAAAAACCTGGAATGCAAACCAAACTTGGTACCTTTAAAAAAAGCAGATTTTTGACAAGTTTTAAATGTTATTTCATGACTCCTTCATGCAAGTGTTGTTCAATGAAATCGGCTTAAGACTGCAATAACAAGATATAACAAATAAACGAACCGAGTGCCTCCTTTTAGTGCGCACTGTATACGTTTTTCGACTAGAAATAAAGCATTAAATTTGAATGCAAACATTGTAACATGCACGAAACCCAATTGACGGAGGCAGCCATCACTTAGGCAGGGTATTCACCGGGCGGCAAAAATTGACCGTTTTGTGATTTTAATTATATATGATGTGTACTTTAGAACTTATGCAAAATGAAATAAAAGGAGCGACCGCAAACTTATGTGGCGCCCAGCAGGCGACAGGCGCAACGTGCCCCAGCCACATCCTGACCGCAGAGCATGGCCGCAAATAGTTTTGGATAGGCCACGTTCCCGGAGCACCCGTAGCAGCCGGAGCAGGCGGAGCAGGCGGAGCAGGCATCAGGAAGCCGGCAACGGCACTTCCAGAATGTGTAGGTTGCTGCGTTAAAATTTCAATTTGCCGCATTAAAGCACATTAGGGCACTGAAAATGTAGTTATAAAAGCTTAAAATATTCGCTGTTGGCTTTCATGAGTCTGCCTGCTGTCATTTGAGCATTTGGTATGCATAATTTTCGCCAGCACTGTGCCACGCCGCCACTTATTAAGCAAATGACAAATAGTAATTAACATTTTTCTATTCGTTTTATAATTAAATATTTATTGAGCGTAGCCGTTGTGTGGTTTTATGTTGGCCATAATAAAGAGGATTCCCGTCATTAAGTTTGCTTCGTTGGCCAACAAATTTTTATACAAATTGCACGACAACTTCGTACTTCGGTGGGCGTGGCACTGGGCGGGGCTGTTGGGGCCGTTGTTGAGTGGCGTGTTGGACATTTAAAATTTAATTTGATAAATTGAAACAAGGCTTTCCCTATGCTTTTTTTTGCGCGAACTAAGCAGATGTAGATAGTGTAAGAGACAGTCAAATATAGAGAACACAAATTGTTAACAGCAGTTGGGTTTTCATTTCCTTGACTATTGTGGGTGTGTGGGTTTTTCTAGGGACTTGGCACTAATCTGCGACAATTTAGCGTATCATGTGCGCTTCGGGCGTGTTTTGGATATGTTTAGTTGATGAGCCATTAAAAGTTAGGGCATTATGTTTAGTTATATACCTCAGGCAAATAAACTTGCAGTGCCAAATAGTTAGGAACAGAAATAGGTTTGTTCGAGGGTGGGGTGCTGTTTACCCCTGCTCAAATTGAAGGTTAAGGTTCATTTTAGTATTCCCTTATCACTTGGGCAAAAACAATTCGAGTAGTGTTATGCGAACGATGCTCTTAATAATCGCGTTGTTTTCACTGAATTCAGTGCCAAGCGTGAACCTTAATTTGATTACCTTCTACTGCAAGCCGACTAATACAATAAACTGGCTCACTCTGTGTAAATGCCGGCGATGAAAAAAATGAAAGAATTCAGATGTCAGTTTTCATTTTATCTTTTACATTCGCATTCCAGCATGCTGCAAGCTATCTTCGCTTTGTACGAGTAGTTGCATGTTGTAAATATGATATTTGGATTTTTGAGCTGCTGTCCAAGTTTGTCGGTCCCATGGCATCTGCTGCTGCTACTGCTGCTACTGCTGCTGCTGCTGCTGCTACTGCTGCTGCTGCTGCTGCTACTGCTGGGCTTGCTTGTAATTTCATTTGCGTCTGGTGGCATTTTGTCGCTAACTTCATGTTGGACAACGTACGTGAGAGGCCAGGATGGCGTCGACTGTTTCGTGATAGGAAAAGCGGAAAAGACAGAGGACCAAACGATGGGGCGAGTGCAAGAAATTTTGCTATGCTGTATACCCTAAGATGTACAAATGCGAGTTGCTGGCAAACCTTAATGATCCTTTAAAACGCATATTGTAGCTTCTGGAACAAACAAAGCTCAAACACTATTTACCCTTCTACAAAATATCTGCCTTTCATTTTAAATATTATTTAATGATTGTATTTTCAAGCATTTATCTTAAAAATAGTTTAGCATAGCTCACGTTACCTTCGACCGAAAACAGGGTAGCTACTAGTTGAGCACTCTCGTTCAGAGCATTTGAACTTTGTTGGAAAGTGTGTGTCTATGCCACGGCCTTAGATGCGCCAAATGACCAGTCAGAAGAAATTCAATTTATTATGCAGCTTCACTATTTTTTTGACATTCTTTGGGAGCTGACAGTGCGCCTGATGCTCTGACAGTTGCTTCGTATGATGGCTGGCATGAAAAAGCAAGCTGTACGCTAATTCCAGCAGCTGTCCTTGTTGCAGATTCCGTTTGCAGCTGCTGCTCGTTTTGCTCGTTTTGCTCCTGCTACTGCGATTACTAGTTTGAAATGCGATGCGGCAGCTGCGTTTGAATTTCGCGCTGCGCTGCGCTTGGACAGCTTTTAATATTGGCAATGTCCTTGAAAACATTTGCAATGACCAGTGCACCGAAACTGGCACCATTACTCATACGCAGCATGTGACACAGTAAACTTCTTCATCGGCATGCATAATTCATTTGTCGACGAAATTGCTGACAGCAACCATAAAAGTATGAAATGCTTAAATGTCTCTGGTTCGCACATTTCAATAGAAATTGATTTTGACTTGGCAGCAATTATGTTGAGCTTCAACCTAGCACAAAATGCTGAAAACCTATAGAATTCCTGCTGGCTGCCTGACTGTTAAGTTCAACATAAAGCGCTTTTAGTTAGAATCACGTTCGTATTAATTAAACTACATTAAATTCAATTAACAAGCAACGCAGGCAGTGGCGTAGAATGTAAGCAACATTGTCATTACGGTCAGAGCCGAGCCGGGAACTAAAAATCCTCCTACGACCGTCCTGACCTGCTCGAAACAGCCAACAAAAGAGCAAGGCGAGGCTTGGTCTCGTCTTCGTAACAATTACTTCTTACAATTATGCTGCATTATTGAGCGTTGTCATATTGGACAGGCCCAGAGAGACGACAAGTCACGACAAGACGACAAGTCGACAAGACGCTGACTCGATGACGCAACGATCCCCAGGACTCAACTTCAGCCTGCTGCCTGATGCCTGATGCCTGCTGCGTGCTGCACGACGCGTTAGTTCGTTCGTGTAATTAAGTTTAATATTTAATTTAATTGCATATGGTAGACATACACAGCTACAACTACAACTACAAGGACAAATGACTCATAAGAGGACACGAGCACGCGCTGAGACAATGTGCGCCATTGCGTTGCTCCAAATTATAATGAAAGCCGGAAGCAGAAAGGCTTTCAAGCAAAGTAGCGAGCAGCCACGTCCAGGCCCCAACTGCTGCATCAAAAGCCAGGTGAAGGTGAAGGCGAAAGTCCATGAGTCGGTTGTATCTAAAGCGTGCCGCTTTTGTTGTCCAGTAGCCCCTGTTCGTGTTTTTTTTGTATCCGGGGCACACTATCTTAGCCAGAACAGAGCTCATATTTGTTGTCTGGACTTGTGCTTAGTTACTTCATTTTATGTTGACCTCTTTCGGCTGCATTATTATCATTGGAGTTGTGCCTGACCTGCTTATAGCTGCTTACTTTATGTTCTTGGCGCAGGATTATGGCATGTTAGCAGCCAGTTTGTGTCCGGCCTCAGGGTGTGTTCACTATATTAAGCAAGTTGCTTCTGGCCATGCAATGAATTGCGTTTGCACCCTAATTTGTCGGGAAAGCTAATGGTCGGCTCATATGTAATATTAAGCAGGCTGCTTGACATATGGAATAGAATGGAATTGGTCAAAACTGATTCGTAAACATAAAAGTGTATGTTTACATGGGATGCCTAATTGATGTTCATATGTCACGACTCTAATGATTGAAATTTCTCAATTTGATGAAGTAGAAGTATCACTATGAAGAAGAACTTCCATGTGGAATAAAATTAGAGGAAAAACCATGAACCTGAAACTTCAAAATCGGTTCTGTTTTGGCAAAGTTATAACAGCTTGAAGTCTTCAAAGGGCTGAAAATTAATTTCACAAGCTAAAATTTTTGTTAATTTTGGCCTGTTCTTAGGCGAAAAATTTAACCATGCTAGAATCGGGTTTCAAGTTGATTTTTAAACTAATTGTGACATCCACAATCGATAAAATACAAAATTTAGCGATTCTATTTTAAAGCAATTCTATTTTTTTTGCAAAAACAGTAAGGAAGAGTGCATCCATTTTTGGAAAAAAAAGTAGAATGAAAACCGCGAATAAATTGGCCCGGCGCTTCAAAATCGGTTAAGCTTTTGCAAAGTTATGTGAGTTTAAATTTTCCATGATTCATTTTGTGCTGAAGTGTGTAATGCATAGATAAATGCGTTGGAAATCCCCAAAAATACCTCCAGAATGCTAGGGATGTTAAAAGAAATAGAAGCTAGTGAAACATATCCACAGACTGGAAAGGAGTATAAAATCTTCGGCACGCAGAAGATAATCCTTCCTCACTTGTTTTAAATAGGCAAATTTGTATTTGGAAGATGATGTAAAAACATACAGCTTGAATCAATTTAATTTGTAGCTTTGTGTCGAACCGGTTGCAACTATGTCAGTGGCAAAAATGTATCCTAACGACATATAAGTGAGCCAATTGATGTTGGCACTGCAGTCTACTTTAGTATGTACACTTTAAAGTTATCTTTCTTTGTTTCCCTCACACCATTCATCAAGTTGGCCAATTCGCAGGCGAACGTCAATAGCCGGAAGTTATTAGGCGTTAAAAGTTAGATATTCGTTAGTTAGACATTAAGTAACCATGTGTGTGTGTGTGTGTGAGTGTGTGAGCAGCTCGCGGGTATTCAATTAATTTCATTTGTAATGCGGCGCAACGAAATGCTGCAAGCGATTACTAAACACACACACACACACAAACAAACCAAACGTTGTACTTACAATATTTTCAATTAAGTTGCAACAATACCACAAGAATAACAACAATTACACACAGCCAGCACTAGCAAAAATTCTATACAATTTCAACTGGCACGTGTTTGAGTGCGAGTGTGTGCAAGTTCCTTACAACACACACAAACACACACAAACACACACCATACACACACACCATACACACACATATTTAAGTTAAAGCGCCTCCCGCGGCTTTAATGCTTTCAAAGGGATAACAGGCAGTCCTAGACAGTTAACTGGTGGTGGAGTGGTGGGGTGGTGTTGGTGTTGGGTTGGGTTGGGCTTGGGTGTGTGTCGGCTGCCTTGAAGAGTCTATTGTCTTCGACTCTCCGCCTGAAGTTCCAATGACGTCAACAGGATCAGCGAAAAGTGGGTTGCCGCACATAGTTAACAATGATTTAAATTTGCTCAGGCAAGGCAGTGGAAATAACAGTGGCCCACCATGCTGGCATTGCAGAGCAGCAGGCGAATGAATGCGTTTTACTGATGCAATTGTAATGCTGATATAATGGGAACGGTTTAAATGTTTGCCTTTGATTGGTTTCGCCGCAGACATAATTACGCATTGCTTTAGCTGACAGCGAGCTATCTCAGTCAACGAGTGTCGACATGCATCGAGGCATATTCAATTATAGCCCAACGTCAACCACTAAGCTGACTTGCATTAATTCGCAGTTAATTAATGAATAAGGCTTCATATTGTTAACTCAGGCAGTAACATTAAAAATTAATGCCAGCTGTTGATGTTGAGGTCAATAACATTTTGGTTCAACTTGAACGTTAAACGCAGACAGCTTTCAGGCTGTGAAGTGACTCAGTTAGTTTGTAGACAAAAGATTCGCCTGTCCAAGCTAAGAGCCGACGGGCAAGGAAGTCGTCTTCCAAGCTCTGTTTAGAGTGTTATGTACTTAGCAGTGAAAGCGCCCATTAAACCCTGACTTTGCGCAAAAGGCAGGCAGGCAGGCAGACAATAGAAGAAGGGTCGCTACTAACGATTGCATATGCCAGCCGGAAGCTACGTAATTCAACTAGCATCAGAAAGTCAACAAAGTGCCATAAAATGCTACAACAAGGAACAACAGATTTCAAATTGCAATGCAAATTCCAAGCTGCAAACTCCAAGCTCCAAACTCTAAACTCCAAGTGCCAACTATGCTTGGCTTAATTATTTATAAGAGTATCTCTTGCAGCAGTTGCGACTGCAGCTGGGCAACTGGGCAGCTGGGCCATAAGAAGCTATCGCGCTGTAAATTCCTGAACTGCCGCCTAGAGTTCTACGAATAAATTATACAAATTATTATTTAGCCTTGCCAGCGGTTGAATGCCACACTCTCGTTGCAGTCGGACTCTGCGATCCGGTTAAGGCAAGAGTTATGCGCAGACAAATCGCTTATTTAGATTACAGCTGACAGCTAGAGAAGGTGTGCGCAGGCTCAGTGGCAACTGGCTGCAATCTCGATTTACACTCGGTTTGTTTAACAATTTGCTGCTCCATTGGTGTTGAAGTTGTGCCAACAAGATTGTTAGCCTTACCCCTCCCAAACTATTCCCTGCTCTCCGCTGCCCCTGTGGGCGTTGTTGTAGTGCCAACTAAATGTCTACTTAAGTTGAGCACAGCTACTAGGCTCGCTGTCTGCAGCTGTGGACAGCAAGCCTACACAGAGCATAATAAATAAGCTTCTTTTGGCTAATTCAGGTTGGTTGATTTGAAACATTTAGCTGATTGATCTAATTTTGTTGATGGCCTAACAATTTTTTGTATGAAATATGTTATTGTGTTTGCTTATTCCCGAAGGAATATTTGAAACGGCTTCTTTCAATTGAGGCTCAACATATAGTTGGTATCCACTTTGGATTAAAGCTTAAATAAGTGCAATAAATATAAATACATATATATCAAATTTTGTTTTCATGTTATTTAATCATAATTGCAATATTGCCTAATTTATATGATTTTATGCCTAATTGTTTAGATACTTTGTCTAAGCATTGATAAAATTGCCCAATAAATTAGTTTGTCTAAATAGTTACCAGATCCTGATTTGCAATATAGGATATATAAAATTGTCATATTTGTCAATCTAAACAAGTGGGGAAGGATTAACTTCGGCGTGCCGAAGATTTTAAACTCTTTTCGAACCTTTAGGTAATTTTCAGTCTGCCAAGTGCACCACCGAAATATTTAATGACGCATATCTTTGCTAATTATAAATCAATCGATTTGAAATTTGAAACATTGATGAGTATAAGGATGTTTAAGTGTACAAGGAAATTTAAGGCGATAGCTTTGAAAAGATCGGATATATGGCCAAAACCGACTTCGAGTTGTATGGCAGCTATAAGATATAGTGGTCTGATCAGGCCAGTTCCGACCAATGTGCTGTCCCCTGGAATAATAAGTCCCTGTTTAAAGTCTTATCGCGATAGCTCAAAAGCTGAGGGACTAGTTTGCATACATACAGACAGACAGACAGACAGACAGTCGGACATGGCTAGATCAATTTGTTTTGTCATTCTAAGCTAGTAACTTTTAGGGGTCTTCGCCGCTTCTTTCTATGCGTTACAAACATCAGCACAAAATTAATATACTATAAAATTCGACAAGAGTATAAAAAGAATTTTTTATGATTTTGCCAATATTGAATTGTGTGACCAAACAGCAATTCAAGTTTCTTCTAGGTAACTTGGCCAACCTTTCTTTTCTGTGTATCGCTTCCGTTTTGTGCGATCATTTTCAATTAGGCGCGCACAGTCAGCGGCATAAGTTATTGCCTGTGTTTCGTTGTTTGCTCCAGCGTCAGTCTGAGCATTAAGGTAATAAGAAATTAGTGCTGTCGCCTCAAGCGGCTAAAACGATGTGTAAGACGGTGGCTGACGCTGATCTCAGCGTGAAATGAGCATCAGTAATCACTGATTCATGACAGCACACATCGGATGGGTTAAGCAGCATTTACGGCTTATTGAATAAGCCTCTGATTCACTACGCTTCAGCGAAACAAAGTGACAAACGTAAAAAAGAAATGCAAAAATGCAACTTATTGCCTCGACATTGCGCATTTGTCATAATCAAATTAGCATTTGCCTGGGTCAATGCATTGGACGACGAGCAGCGGACTGTGGACGGACAGGCAAACAGAAGGACCTAGCACTTATCAGCGTGTTGACAGTCATCAGGACGAGGGCAACCAACCAGCAACCAGCAACAAGCAATCGCCTGACGGCAAATGCCTTAGCAATTTTTGTTGTTGCGCATTTTGTAATTCGCTTTTACCCGCTTGTTTCATGTGCCACTGCAGATTTCATTTCATTGATTCCGGCGTGCAACTGTGTGGTTGCTCCTTGTGCTCCAGTGGTCGCCTGGGAGTTGCCTGTTGGCCGTTGGGTCCTTTGCCAATTTGAATTCCACAACTAGCAAAGGAGCAGTGATAGTTGGCATTATTATTATCGCAATGGCTAATTCAATTTAAAGTCTCGTTGGCCAATTGTGGGGCGGATGGCATTTAAGCTGCCTATCGCTTTGCCCTTAAACAGCAAACATAATATTGACTTTAGGGGTGGAGTTTGGAAGGCAGGGCAAGCTAGACGTGGCAGCGTGAAATTCAAATCACGTACGGTGTCCATTGCCATTTTTTTAGCTGACCAATTTTACGCAGCTGCAACAAATCAAAATGTAAGCAGCACCCTGAAAGCCGAGTCGAGGAACAGATAGAGAGAGACAGACAGACAGAGAGAGAGAGAGAGAGAGAGAGATAGTCCACAGACAGCAGCCGAGAGAAATGCTATATAAGTTGAAAAATTCTAAATTTTAATAAAAATTGTCGCAATATGGCTATGAAATTGCCATGAGTTGCTGCTGACCGCCGTCTGCTGCAGCAGTTGCAACAACAACAGCAGCAGCAGCAGCAGCAGCAGGCATCCCATGGCATATCTATGGCAATCACGTGATCCGCATTTGTTGCATTGCAATCGAATTTTTTGGACCATGCTCTGCTAGCGTGGAAAACTGCATGTCAAACAAGTATTGCTGTGTGTGTGTTTGTGTGTGCATGTTGTGTCCCAGGAATACATATACATTTTTGATAAGTTTATCATGCTTATTTTGTACCTAGTAGAGAGTCAAGAGTCAAGGAGTCAAGAGAGTATACGTAGTTGAGCATTGATTGTGGCAGACATATTCAGTTCTTAATAGATTAATTTACAAAAGAAAATAATTTAAATACAAGTTTAAAAAATACAGTCAAATTTATAAATATGAACTTTACAATTAAAAGTAAGTACATTTCAAATAAATTTTAATATAATTGAGCATGAAGAGGCGGCCAGATCTGTTGCTCTGTTGATACTAAGTATTTCCCCATACAAAAAAGGGAAAGATTATATGACGCTGAGATTTCTACTACTCTAACGATAGGATAATATTTACGGAAGTAGCAATACATACAGAATATCTCCTAGTTGAGCTTTCTAGATTTGAAATTTGGTATAGCCACAAACCATTAAAAAGTGATAAAATGGGCTTAACGAATACCATATTGACACATTTTTGATTTTATAAAATATTTCAAATGAATGACAATGAAAAGAGTTAAGAAATCTGAAAGCGTGATTTTGAGTGATTGACATAATACTGCAATTAAATGTAGATAAAGAATGTAAGCATAGAAAACCAATCATTTTTTTCTTTCTTTGCAGTAATTTTAGTTTTCCGTTAAATGCAAACCATCCGCTATTTGATTATATGATGCATGCATATATGCTTTCAGTCAAAATTTAACATTTTAATTAATAATATTCGCATGCATGTATGTATATGCATATATCCGCAAGCCACAATGCACAATAAATGACATTGTGCTTTTGTTTGGAAATATGATTTTGTCAGATAATTAGTTTTCGCGCTATTCGCCGCAGGAAACACTTTGATGTCTGTGCCAAATGAATTTTTCACATGCACTTTTGACCAACCAAAAAATTTGAATATTGCATATATATATATATATATATATATGTGTACACATACTTGAACACATACATAAATCGATGTAATAAAACGGTTATGCCATGAGCATTTTTGTGTAATCACCTAAGCAGTGTGTGCTTAAAAAGCAATTCGTGAAATTAGTGAAATGAAAACGGAAGTTCAAGCCGAAATATGCCGCATTAAATGTGAATAATGCAATAATAAATTCATCGTGTAAACGTTGTGTATTTTCTTAGTTGATTTGTGAATATTCGATATATTTCATTTTTACCTCGAGCTGTGGCGGCGCCAATGCAAACGCAGAGCAGCAACAATCGGCAGAGCCAGCGTATTTCCGCTGAAGATACGAAGAGCGTTCTCGTCGCCGCCATTTTGTCGAGCATTGAAAATGGCGTCATCTTTGGCGCCATTGCGTTTTGTGCAGCCAAAATGTCACAACAACTGCAAAGAGAATAGGAAGTGTTGAAAAACATAAATATATGTAAAATGCAACAAAAAGAATGAGTTTGATTTGAGTTTCGGTAAACAGCTGCCAGTTAAATAGAACAACTATGCAAAACATTAAGTTTCAATTAGAGAGATTCGCCACCCCCCAACCCCACGCCCTCTCATTTGCTCCAGAAAAAGCCAGGCTATTTTCCGCTCCATAAATTCCAAATCAATTTTGCTAATTAGCAAATGTCGCTAGCAATCAAGAGAGCGTTACCAACCACTTTGAAGATGCCGTAGTTAACTGAATTACGCCACGTGGCGAATGGCGAATTGCGAATGGCGGACTTAGGACATGGGGAAAAACTAGCCCAGTGGTCCTGTTACTTTTTGCTTTCCGTTTACTGTGCTGCAGCTCTTGTCGGCCATCTTGAAGCAGTGCTTACTTCCATTTTCACAATTTGCAAGCGCACTTCCTTTGCGCTGTCGCTTCCGTTTGGCTTTTGTTTTGGCCCCCTAAGCCCATTTAATAAGTTAATTGTTACTGCGTTGCACTTTTGCCGCTTTGGAATTTATGATTAGCCGTATCCGAGGATGACGATGATGTGGTCTTAGCTGCCCGGCCGAAGTATTTAACGCTGCTCATAGTTGCATTTCATTCGAGTGTACTTACTTTCCTTTTTTTTTTTTTCTTTTTTTTAATGCTGGCCATCAGAACTTGGCCATTTTGTAACTTTAAGCCAGGGCGCATGGTTCGCATAAATGTCAACTGAGGTCCTGCTGCGCTTTATGTAGTCGACTTTTATGCATTTGCAGTGCTTCCCTTTGGCCTGGCCTGGGACAGGCTGGCTGCAAGGACTCAACATCGTCGACGTTGTCATTATTATCGTCTGCGTTTTTCCTGGTAGCTCTATACGGCTGCCGCTGACTGACTTTGTGGCAACTTCATAATAATGGCTTTCTAGCCATTTCTTTTTATTTTTTTTCTGCTGCCAACACAAAAGTTTCAATGAGCAATGTACTTACAGTGGGTTCGATTATAAACAGACAGCTTGACAGTCATAACTATTTGAACTGACAGAGGTGAGTGCACTCAATGCGGCTAATGTTCAGCGCACTTTAATATTCGAATTATAGTTTATTATGTTCCATATTTTATTATTATTATATGTGCAAGCTATTTAGACAGTTTGGCCCACTGTATTTTCATTCATACTTGCTCGACACGGCAGCTCTACCAGCAAGCTGGAAAGATTCTATTAACCTAAGAAATTACGAGAAATGAAAACTTATTACGAGAAGTCATTAAGATTCAAAGAATTAAAAACTTCAAAAGTAAAACTGAAAATGAGGCAAAGCCAAGGCGTCCTCCTCGTCTTCCTCTGCCCATTCGCCTTCGTCCTTGCCCTGTTTAGTGCTGATGAGTATGAGGCTGCCATTGCTGTATATGGCAACAGCTCAGCCATACAAACTGTTTGCCGGCTTAAACAAAGCAATGGCTGTGAGTTTTGCTTTCAAGTTTCAACTACTTGATGGCAAAAGAAAAGTCAAATTTTCGGAGAGGTTCTTTGCTTTCCTTAAACGCAAGTATTTTGCAACATACCGGCTATACAAAACTATTTATGCAGTTTTTTTTCTCTTGATTTCTTTTGATAGTTGTAATGGCATTAAACAGTTTGGTGAGCAAGTTTGATTAAAAAACTTGACTTTTGACAATTATTAAGTGCCATGTATAAATTCATTTAAAAGAGCTCCGGGCATGAAGCATTTAATGGCTGCCCATTAAGCCAGCCAAATCGAATCATTATTGCCACTTTTATCAATGTTTCCTGTCAGTTTCGGCAACTTTGCGAACCACGTTCCCATGTCAAAGACAACGACAACGACAACGACAACGACAACTCGATGGCCGCCATTCAGCGAGCGATTTTCATATTGCCTGTTCATTTTTATCAGCCATTTGCCGACTCATTAAGAGGCGCCTCTTCTTCCCCCGTGGCTCAGTTGGGCTGCGGGCTGCACTGCATTTAAAAAATGTCATTGGCGATTGAGTTTTACATGCTTTTAATTGACGTCGTCATGCAATGAAATTCAATTTATTCCACACACCATTAATAGTAATTCATACTGATGCAGGCGGGTATGCCCAAGTCAGGACATGACTTCGATATGCAGCACCTCAGGCATACTTCAACTGACTGTGCCGGCGGCTATGCACGTACAGGTGGGCCAAAGGAGGGACATAAGTCTATGCATAATGAGCGCAACAAGCAGACAGTCGGGCCACTCGCATTCAATTTAACGCTGGCGCGCAACGTGGCGTATGATTAATCGGAGCTCTTGTTCTGAGCTTAAGCGAAAAGTGTGCAATTAAAAACGTTGAAATATGCGCGCTTGGGCGCGATGCAAGTATAGCCCTTATTAAGCAACTACAAACATATTAAACACATCAATTTCCAAGCCACACAAAATATTAATTTAAGTTAAACACGTAACTTTAAATGCGAACTTAGTAAGCACATTTGAAATTAACAAATTTGGTTGAGCAATTGATGACTACACTCCGAGTGGCTGTTTCACACCTGAATGCTGCCTCATATATCAGCTTCTATATTGTTGTTGTTGTTGTTGTTGTTGTTGCTACAGCTGCTCAAACAGCTACCGGGGAAGAAACCAAACCAGTTTTTGTTTAAAAGGCGTCTAATAGCCACTTAACTTACATATATAATTTAATGGAGCAATCATTTAGCATTAATCGGCCGCATCGCGCAAATGTTTTAGTCAAGTGCGCGCCTCGATTTGAATGACTTTTGAAAACCAGAACAAAATATGAAGCAAATAAAAAAAAATTACATATTTTAGGCGGCGAGTGCAATTTTAATGACAATCAAAAATCACAGCATGCTTTTATATTGCGGTTAGAAATTTTCATTAGAGAAACCGAGAAGCAAGCGGCGTCTGCCGTCGGTCATTGGCCCGTCGGCATTGATGATGAAGATGATGATGAGGATGATGTCAAATGAAAATGGTTCATTTTCGAAAATATTAATTGACTTTTCATGGCTGGCACGAAATATTATGAACACAAATGTAATTACGTGACAATTTGATGGTTCTCTTTGCCATGCACAAATCAAAAAGCAAAATTAATTACGCCGGCCCCAAAACACTGACCCACCCAAGGGATCAATCAGCAAACAGTCAACAAGGTAAACAATAAAACGGAGTGCTGGCAAATCCCGGCGATGTTTAAGCAAACACAGCTCGAACGGCACACTCTCCGGGCTAAGTCAGGGGCCCGTCCAGACCCGTTCAGTTCAGTCCCAACCCGTCGACACGCTAACAAAAAAAGGTCATCCCCGCCGTTGGTTAACTTTTGAAAAATTAAAATCCACTTGGGTCGCTGATCCAAGCCAGCGTCGCATTTTTCAATGGCCAAATAATAAAGCCCACAATGTCGGCTGGGAGTTGTAATCTGTTTGCCGCCATTTCACCATTTTGCTTGGCCGTGTCCCTTTTTTATTGTATTTTATTTTTGTTATTTCGGTGTTCGTCGGCGCCGACGATGCGGCTAAATGAAACGTAAATTTGCAGCAATTACGCTGGTAAATATGCATTTAAATAAATTTGCATGCAATTATTTATTGCGAGCAAATCTAATCAAATTCATCAAATCACTGCACGCGTATTTTTCGGCTGTTGTTGTTCTTGTTGCCTTTTGAAGCACAAACTGAAATAATTGCAATTTTAGTAGCCAGCTTTGATGGCAGATAGCACTTCTCTTTCCACTTCATCCCCCATCGCCGGCCTGATGTATTAATGCAGCCCATTATATAGGCGGCTTGTTTGCTAATAAGCCAACATGTTTTATGCGACATCTCGTTTATCAAGTTGCAGATATATGTATATGTGTATATTTATATAAGCGCTCCACTCCGCTGTCCCCCATTCAGTGGCATTGTGTTGTCTTATGATAAATGACCTACTAAAAGCGCCGTTAAATTTTGATAAGCGCATTTTTTATACATTTACAAAAACACATATACATATATATTCTGCTGTGCAACTTTTGACTCGACAATTGGTAAATCTATAATAATATGTTATTTAATTTACGTTTGGATTTTTTGAATGAATTATCATAATTTTCATTTTACAAAGCACTAAAAAAACAAGTAAGAGTGCTCTAGTCGGGAGTGCCCGACTAGGAGATACCCTGAACCCAGTCCTTACAATCATTCGTACTACTCTAAACACACACATGCTGCAGTACAAGCAGTACAAGCAGTGCCAGCGGTTTAAGCAGTTAGCTTGCTCTTTCGCTGAGCCCCACACAATGGAAAGTTAAATCTTAAATAACTTCTGTGTTTATTGTCCGATCATATTGAAATTTTTGGGGCAAACAATTGTCGATAATATGTGTTACCAAACCAAATTGCAAGGTCGTACCTTCAAAAATGGGTTTTTTTAACTTTTGGGGGGTTTGGGGTGGTATCCAAAAAGTGAAATATTTGTTACATGTGTATGCTATTCGAGATTATACATGTCAAATTAGGGGCCTCTAGCTCTTATAACTTGTAAGTTATATCCAAAAAACGCTGGTCTAAAATCGAAATTTATCGATAACTTTTGAACGGGACGAGCTATCGATAAATTTTAATAAACTTGATCTGTCCCGGGATTAGGAGAACTTATGTTCCAAATATGAAGTCTCTAGCTCTTGTAGTCTCTGATATCTGTGTGTTCATACAGACAGACAGACGGACAGACGGACAGACGGACAGACGGACAGACAGACGGACATGGCCAGATCGACTCGGCTATTGATACTGATCAATAATATATATACTTTATATGGTCGGAGATGCTTCCTTATGCCTGTTACATACATTTGCACAAAACCATAATACCCTTTTACCCATTTTTAATGGGTTCAGGGTATAAAAATGTGTGTAATTTCGTAGAAAAACTTGCCCATATACAGCTTTCTATCATAATTTCGACACTCATCTTGTAAGTCTTGTCAGCATTTGTTGGCTCTATAAATAATCTTCGCATTCATAATGCGCTCCGAGAAGCTTTAGCTGGCTAAACATGTGCCTAATTTTAAATAAACATTAACATTTGCTGGATTTCCATTGTTTTCATTTTTTGTGCTTTGGCTTTTTCCTTGCATATTTTTTGCTGCGAATTAAGAAGCGCACAGTTTTGTTGTAGATAAGCTACTGGAAGATTTACGACACAGCTGGAGACGAGCTGCTGTTGCTGTTGTTGTTGTTGCTTTTGCTTTTCCACTGTTTTACGCAAATGCACTGGCTAAACTAAAGTCTGTGTGTGTGTGTGAGAGAGAGCGAGAGACTTAGAGAGATAGAGAGAGGAAATAAGCAACGCACGCCATTCTCAACGATTTGGCGTGACAAATCCCGCACGATTTGGAGCTGTCCATGAGTCTGGCAGACGCAACTTTGTCGCAGATTTATATGCGATGTCAGTGGAAACGGTTTATCACTTTGGCCTAGGCCTGTTCGTACCTTTTTTTCTCGTTATTTTTATTTTTGGAAGGCAAGCGAAAGAGAAAGACGTTCAGCACAATCCTAAGCCAATTTCTGGCAAACACTGAACGGGCAAAGGTTGAACATTTTTGAAGAAAATTCCCCGTAGATTTAGTGCAATTTCATTTACTTTTGTCTTGGCATTTAGTGAGATTTGTTGGGAAGCCTGAAATGGTTGTCACAGAGCTCTAGCTGGCATACATTTACATGTATGCGCATACAAATTCACCAGAGCTTCTAAAAACTGTTGAGAGCTGTTTAAGCTGGGAACATCAAATGTTGGGAAATTTACCTAAAATTAGTTGACTATTTGATATTTTTCAGGTTGTCGTTTTGACAACATGCCAATGAGCTCATAAGCTACTTAAGTACTTATTTTCATTTATTTATAGGGGGACAACAAGTTCACTGGCATTTCGATATTTATTAGATTCAATTGACATTTTGTTCAGCTAGGAAACATTTGAGAATTTAAATTGGTCATATTTATAGTATATATAGTCTGACGTAAACACAAAATAGTTACCAAGCTTTAACTAAATATACTTGGAATTGTTAATTAAAGGCGAAAACGAGAACTGCCTAGACTCGACTTGTCTTTCAATACTAAGAACCGTATAAATCCTTGAAATACTCTGAGACCAGAGCAGTCATGCAATTGTCGCATAAGCAAATTCAAATAGTAGCAGAGCAGCAGCAAGCAAAATGTGAGAAATCAGCGTAAAATTGTGTTAATGATGCACAGTTTTAATTATATCCATAAAAGAAGAATATATATTTAATTATCTGTTGCTTTGGCCGCTTCAGTTGGCCATTCTAGAAAATGTGCAAAGAAACCTTTTTGATGTCAATCATTCAGGCGCTTAAGGAGCTGTCAAGCCCGTCTAGGCCCAGGCCGGTGGCAGTGATGGCCTCAAAGGA
This sequence comes from Drosophila flavopinicola, assembly GCA_035042425.1. NCBI lineage: Eukaryota > Metazoa > Arthropoda > Insecta > Diptera > Drosophilidae > Drosophila > Drosophila flavopinicola. The sequence continues at coordinate 96,657 of JAWNLL010000471.1, read as the reverse complement.
ATTCAAATTAGCAAAAGGCAAAGGCAACTGACGGTGTCGACTTGGTGGTGCAATAGACTTGCTCCAAAGTTACGCACTTGGCGTGGTGCTCGGCTAATGAATCATGACGCCATTTTTTACAGCTTCGGATTTGTGTTTCATTCTTGTTGGGCTGCGCTAAGGTCTTGGTGTAATAAGCGTAAAACTTTTTGGCAACGCCACTTTTTTTTTGCTATTCTTTCAACTTTTCGCCTTTTTTGCGCCGCGTCGACTTTTCAGTTCTGCATTTCAACCAATTAGTTGGCTTGTTTCGTTGCCGCTGATTGACAGTTTCAAATGCTTTATTTGGCTGGTTTTGCCTTTGGCCGTCTGCCTTCGCCGGTGATAAGGGATGACCCAAGTAGCTGTCAAGCAGACCCACTTTGGTCTTTTTGGTCAAAAGCATGCCGGCATCTTGGCGTGGGCGTGACGCTTACCTATTTCGCTCATCCACTGCGACTAGCTCCACTTTCAAATTGGCCAATTTAATGCCGTGTACCTACACACCCATCCACCCATCCTATCCCATCCCATCCCATCCACATACGCCCAGACGATTGTCATTTGAAGTTGAGCTGTCAAACTCTTACCGCTTCAGCAATTTGTGCGTGTAATGCGGCGCATGTGTGTTAAGGATGCTTTCGAAGATGTTACCTGAGCAACTGGGCCGAACTTTGCAGCAGTTTTCCTTCTGACTCTGCTAAAATTTCATTTGATTGTTGTGTGTCCCAGGCGCAATTCTAGCTTCGTTGGCTATTTATAAACATTTGAATAAAACGATAAGTAGCACAGAATTCTTTTTATAACTCTTTGTTGTGCCATTTTTTACGAAGTGGAATTGTTTGATTGATTGAAATTGGCTCTGAAGCCGCTAATTCATGCCCTGTGTAAATATTATTGCCTCTACGAAAACATACGATAATTACCCGTATTCTAAAATAGAAGGACGATAAACTTCTTCTACCACTACAAGGACATTAAATCAAGCGTAACGCGAACATAAATATACTTTTTGGAAATATGTTTCAATCATGGCTATTGTTATTGTGTATTTTTGTTTTCCAAGAATTACATGAATGGGAGTGTCTTATTCACAATATGTTCATTCGTTCACTGTATAAGCGGTAAGTATATTTTACTGGAATTTGATATGAAGGCAGTACTTGTAGCTGTGATTAAGTGACATTTACTCGATGGCGCATACATCCACCATAGTTGTTTTTCCATATATTTGCGATTCCAATTTAAATTTGCAGCCAGAAGTTATTTTCCTGTTGGCAAGTGAAGAGCGCTGTGGTATGTTTCATAAGATGATTTTCATTATGTGCAGTCTTTTCTGCTACGACTTGACGACTGAATTGCACTCGACTGACTGACTGCTGGCATATAAATTGGATCTAAAGCTAGCTTACCGTATTTCGGATTCATGTGTATTTCAATTAATTGCAATTTACTTTTACAATGGCCCTGTTCCCAGAAGGACTCGAATATAATTCGCTCAACGGATGTATCCTAGGCACTAGGTTGATGCTAAAGGTTTTCTCGTGTCACCTTCAATTAGGCGCAATCACTCATACGTCGCTGACAAGAAGTCAAAATGGCTATGTCCTGTGCTTCCTTTGATTTGTTTAGTTTGTCAATCTTGCACACCTCGCCGCACGGCAACCAAGTGGATTAAGCGTGCTAATGACAGCTCCGGACAAATAAACTGGTGTCGTGTTTTTATGCTTCCAGCAAGAGCGGAAACAACGGCAACAACGGCAACAAAAGCAACAACCAGCAGGCGACAGCTTTTTGTCAAAATTGACATTACGTATGCGGGCGGCGTGCGGATGGCGGCGTCTCGTGACAGCCCATAAGAATATATTGACACTGCCGTGTGCTGCTGGTACAACAGTGCGTATGATTTTTATAAATGCCGTGTCGTTTTCGAAGCAGGAAGCTCACGAAATCGAACGACATTTGCGCTTTTTGTCGTCCTGCGTGCTGGCACTGCGTGTGTGTAGGTGGTTGTGCGTGTGCGTGTGTGTGTGTGTGTGTGTGTGTGTGTATAGTAGTATAAAAGCCATGAAAGCGCAGGCTCCTGTTGACGATTTTTTGGCATCGATTCATAAGTGTGTGCATGTGTGGGTGTGTGTGTGTGTGTGTGTGTGTGTGTGTGTGTGTGTGTGTGTGTGTGCATGTGTGTGTGTGTGTGTGTGTGTGTGTGTGTGTGTATTGCATGCCGTGATGACTCGCAGCCAAATCAATTGCTATGAATTTGTCCGCCATTTTATCTTGGAGTCGCTTTTTTCCCCCAACGCAATTTTACTAAAGAATGTCACCAAAGCTCCACTCTGAAATCTATCGAGTGTGCGTGTGTGTGCGTGTGTGTGTATAATAGAGAAAACTGATTTGTCAGGGTCATAAGATATATTTGCTTTGTGAACTTACACAATAATAAACAGGCATTTTTATTTATATTAGTTGTTGTTTTCACAAAGTCATTGCACCTTGCTGAATATTATCATCTATGTTGTTGTTGTTGTTGTTGAAGCAAGCGTTTATGAATAGTCCTGTAGGAAGGACAAAGTTATATGACGTGACAGCTTTTGGTCGCAACAATCAAATGCTCTCAATTATGTAAGTTGATTATATCTGCAGACAAGAAGTAATCAAACTTTTGCAAGTTGTTAGAAAAGTCTTGTTATGTGTTTATGGGCAGCCTGAGCTAAACAGTTGATGGAAATTAAGGAATTCAAAAGAAAATCGTCTTGCCATTTAACAGGTGGTACAAATAAACCAAGCCTATAATAACAAGTTGGTAGAAAACTGATAGCTCAACCAAATTCCTCAATATTTGCACAAAATACGACACAAGAAAAAAGAAACGACCAAAGTAAGCAATGTGTTCGTTTATTATTTGGCTTAACGAATTATTGATACCCTTTGCAAAACAAAATACTTGTTTTGAGTTAAAGTGAAAGTGTAATCGATGACAATAGATTTTGTTAATATTAAATATGATGAATCGCTTTAGCTGAAAAGTAGAGTAATACTTCGGCAGCTCGTAAAAGGGTAACAAAACATTTGGCTTTGGAAAACAAGTGATGAGCACATGCTCTGTCTGCCTTAGCTGCCCAGGCTGATGATAAGAAGAAAAACAGTCGCACAAACAACAATGTGAAGCCAAGTAGAATTGCAATGTGTGCATGGGTGCAGAAAAAAGTGAGGAGCACAGAAAAACAACTCAGACCTTGCAGTTATGTTTAGAAAACTTTTCAAGCACGACTGGCCCGCAGCAACACGTTCAAGTTGCTCTGTGGAAATTTGCACGCTGCTTGTCAGTCAGGCGGGGGACACGATTTCCCCTGTGTGTGGGCGTTGGGTGAGTGCTGCCTGCTGACTGCTGTTTGTTGCCATATTTCAGCACCCTTGAGGTGTGAAATAAATACATATGTGTGTGTGCGTGTGCTGTGTGTGTGTGTGCATATATCCACCGTGTGCTGCTTTAAGTTGAGGCTCGCTTGAATTTTATGTTGCAGACTACATAACAAATGCTCCCTACTCCGCCCATGGCGAAATTGTTGTCTCAAGTTTTTCGGGTGCTTGTTTGTTTAATTTTAGCATTCGTTGCAAAGTAGCACAAAGCTGACTAACCAGTTTTTGTGATTTGCATGACTAATCAGTGAGTGGTTGAGTTGAAAATTGAAATTAAAATAATGTCAAATTCGTTCTTACTTTAATAAAAGAAATTATTGTTTGACAAAAAAAAGGGCCATCTACATATTGTGTTTTCATTTAATTAAATAAGCTTGTAAGCTCAGCCATGCATAGTTCAAATGTTCAAATTTGAACTATATATTGGTACTCAACCTCTATTTAATTTTACCAAATATGTATTTCGCAAACATGGCAACATGCCTACACACACACACACACACACACACACACAGCCTCAGTTTGCACCGCTGTTGATATTGTGTCGAATATAATATCCGATTTCAATTGGGCCAAAATCTTATTAGAAATTATTTCCCTTCATTAAATATTTGCTTGTTTCTATGTGTGTTTTGTGTGTGTGTGTGTGTGTGTGTGCATTGTTGCTGCTGTTGTATTCAATAAAACGCAACAAACAAACGCCCAGACTGGTCATCTAGTCCACAAATGTGTGTCTCTGTCTCGTTGCCCTTCGGTCTCTATCTGTCGCTCTCTCGCTCTCTCTCTCTCTCTCGCTGTCATTGTCAAAATTGTAAGCCTTAAACACATATGCGTGTGTGTGCGAGTGTTTGGCATATGTGGCGTATGCGTGTTGTTGATACTGTTGATTGGCTTAACGGCGTGACCAATGTTGCTAACAATAATTGTCCATTTTCTTGCTATTTACACGAACCCATTCAATTAGACAACAAGCAAGTTACCTTGGTTTGTTGTATTGTACCAATTGTTGCCTCTGATGAGGCGATTGCAACCGAAAGAGACAGTTGGGAAAATGAAGGTTAACAAACAATTTGAGATGCTGTTTCAGTTGATTAAGTAACTATTTATACTACCCCAAGGAAATCGTCTTGTATTTTGATAGCTTTGTTTGTATGCAGGTCACAGCTTTTAATTAAGAGCTGCCGCAAATTTGTAGTCCATGGCTTGTCAAATATATGCAACTATTTGCTATTTTTGTGCCTTGCTACGCTAAGCTCAGGCTATAAATTCCGCACAAACCGTTAGCCCAGTTCGCTTTAAATGCTTTTGCCCCCCCCCCCCCGCCCACCCACAACTGTCCTTCAATTGGTATTCCTTTTTGTTTTTTGTTGTTGAATTTTTTCGCCAGGTTGTTTATGTAGTGTCTAAAAATTCGACGCGCTTGGACGTTCAACGTGCTCGTTTGTTTGTTTGTCTTTCATGTTAATGGACTTTACGCGCCCATGGACACGAGCCACATTTGGCAGGAGCTGCCAGAGCGGCATGTGCATCGAATTGTAGACCCCAGCAAAACCGTTTTCTCTGCCGACACAGACACGGTCCATACAGGATATACAGAGCTCAATTCGTGCGCTGTGTGTGTGCAGCTGACGCCGTTTCCATTAAACGAGGACAGCGGTTAAAGTTTTTCATCATCATAACAAAAAATTGTGTTGCACTTTGCCGAGGAAGCGGTTTAGCAAATGGAATGCAGCCACAATTTGCAATTAGTTTTTGCAACATGATGCCGTTAGCTATGTGTGACTCATATTAATAACCTATTGTCGGATGCCGAAAGCCTGCATAAAATTCAAGACAAGGCGGCCATATTTGATATGTATATATAGTATGAGCGATATGCGATATATGTGGCTATAAAGACACAGCGCACATAATCATAAATAAAATTCAACACAACACAATGCCACGCACATGCCACGCACATGCCACGCACATGCCACATGCCACATGCTGAACGACAATTATTTGTGTTGCTGCAACACGGCAAATAAACATTTTTGTTTCCATCGGGTGCGCGACGAAAGTCAGCATAAAAATGATATACAAGGCAATATGGGTTGTTAAACATAAGTGCTGGCTGCCCTCGTAGCACTTGTCAGCAGTATTTTAATATATTGTTCGCCTCGTGCCGCACAAAGTTGCATATTAAATGCGCGCTCATAAGTAGGCAACGATTTTCGTTTATTTATTTATTTCATTTTTTTATAGCGAGAGTTGCTGCCATCTATGCATCTGCACCTGCTCCTGCTCCTGCACCTGCACCTGCATATATGCAATATTCATGAAATAAAATCATACTCAACTAGCGAATACCCTGCCTTAACACTTAGCACTTGCACTACAGTTGTAACTGACAACTATTCATCTAGATGTCTGTTTTAGCTGTAGTACGTCTTAACTTTTCGACTCATTCACATGAGTAGCTCAATCAAAAGCACATTCACTGTTTCGGCTCATTATGCATTAGGAATTTCCAACCACACACGTACATATGCTCTACCCAAGCATATGCCACACACAAACTGGCTGCCATCTGTTAGGGGTCGGCAGCGCTTTAAGCAAGCAACTTTCCACCAAATATGGGCTAATAAATCACACATGTGTTTGCAGTAACAGTAACAGTAACAGTACAACAACAAGAAATAATATTCATAATAATAACGCAAAACTTTTGCTATATCTTTTGCTCTACATACTCGCCACCGCAGCCCTTTGGGCTGTGCCGCTGGCAAACAGCCGTTGATCACGCCCAGCTGGCGCACTAATGAAATTCCTTTCGATGGCAAACTTTTAATATCAAGCGTAAAAAGTCAGCAACAAACGTGAACCGGCATCATTGCCACGCCTCTCGTTTTTAATTAAAACAACGTAAATCGAGCTCATTAAAAACATGCCTGGTCAGCTGTGTGTATTTCCAATAGTGGAGCTTGCAATTTAATATGCATGCCAATATGCAGCTGTCAGCATCGCCCTATGCTGCCTTCTCATAATGTCAAATGGATCAAATGAAACTGCACACACGCCCACACGCCCACCTGACCACCTGACCACCTGACCAACTGAGCACACATTCGCAGTGCGTTTGAATAACCTGGCGTTATTATAATGGTTATCCGGTAAACTGTGGCAACTGTTTGCTAGTCAGTCCACCTATCACTAACTGCCTGTGCTGGCGTATACGCAATCCGATCATCATGTTGACAATCCGGCGAAGAGCCATTGCCTGTGGCGACAACGATTCGCGAGCTGCGAAAAACAATTGGCCAGCGAATTGCAGCAGCAATTTCATCTACATGCCTGCTATTCTATCTGTGTGCGAGTATCTAGCGACGCCCCCTTACAGCATCCACCCCATCCTCACCACAGGCATAATATTGCATGTCCTTTCAGCTAGTTCAGTTGAAACAACATAAATACAAATGCCTATAGGAACAATACTGCACTTTTGAAAAACATATCGAACATCGGTTTTATTAAATTACTTAGCTGATAGCTATATTATATTTTCACAATATATATTACACAGAATTTTTTCCATTTTATATAACATTATATGCTGCTCCAGAATTGTTTGTTTACTATTTTACACAATATCCGTTTTACACTGGTCGGCAAAAGTATTGAATATATTAAGTTGTTTGAATAGTCAAAAAACTATGCTCAATCTTGCTGGGAAAAAGTAATTGTACTTAATTTCAAATATTATTTGCTTTATTTGATTTCAAATGATTATTTTTCTATTTATTCCTAAAACATGAAATATTTAGGTAAAATTTGAGTTTTTTTTTGTCTATCACTTGATAACCATGCATGGTCAAAATACTTGTGGCTATGACTGTTGATTGCGAAAGGCAATACTTCATGCATGTGTGGTGTCTTGAATGTATTTATGCACTTCTGTTGCCAAAAATATGCACACAAATAAAGAAATCTGGAAAAGTTTTGTGCTGCTGCTCGAACAACAATTGGCACTGCATGTGGTGTGATGCATCCAAACAAATTGTGTTCGTTATTCTAACTCAGGCAACTAACGCTTCAATAAATAATAATATGGCGCCATTCATTCGCTATCTGTATGTCTTTAGTTCTTGTGAAAATTGCATGTGCAATCGTGTAAAATAAATGTAATTTAAATAGTATATACAAATACTTTGAGCCCATTAAATGAGTGAAATGCACTAGACTTTGCCATTGTAAATGTGCATACCATTGAGTACGTTCTGCTGTTTTAGTTATTAGCTCAAAATATTAATGCTGGATACCTCCCTTCGTGGCCTAACTGTTATATATTTATATTGATTGATATTGATAGGAATTCCATATCATGGCAAAGTTTAGAGTACTTTGGCCTTTCATACAGAGTATCTGCTAGTTGAGCCAACCTTCCAAGTTGCAGTTACGTTTTTATTAATGGTTTATATGTGTGTACAAGTTTACCTTCAGTTTTCAAAACGACTTTTAAAGTTTGTACAATTATTTGAGTAGTTTTCTTTTGCAAATTTGCCAGTTGCGATGTTAACATTGAATTTGACATTTGATATTGAAATGTACATTTTGCTTGTTGTTGTTCGATATGTTGCTGTTCATTGGTAAGTAATTGCCCAATTCAATTGAAATGATAAATACATGTTTTTAGCTATTCAGCAAATTAAACTTGATTTTGCCTATTTGTTTCACTTTAAGATTAATTTTGGAACATGCTTGCACACTAAAATGAATGTATAAAAGCGCTTATTGTGCCTATGCCTATGTGGCAGGAGAACAACTGGACAGTTAAACGGCCTAACCGCGCGTGCAACAACAACGACAACAAATACAACAAATAAAACAACAAAAGCAACAACAGTGGCCACAGACACGACCGAAAAACAAAAGGATTGGCCAAAAGAGTAAATACATAGTATGAAGCATGCCATTTACTCTGTGTGTGTGTGTGTGTGCATGTGTGTGTGTGCATGTGTGTGAGTGAGTGTATGCGCTCTTGTGTTTTTGTCCAGCGGATGCGTCAAAATGAACGGAAATTGGCTTAAAAATGACAATAGCAACGTTACAACAGCACCAACAAGAACATCAACTATCAAAATACGAAATAATGCTTGCCAGCGAGCGCAGTTCATTATGTCAGTATATATACATATATACATATGTTATTGCATATTTATACACAGCAAATAACTTACTACCAATTAACACTTAGTTCTTGCAAAGAGTAAAGCTTCATATTTAACACAAGTCCCTAAAAGTAAAAAATAAGTTTTCAATAAGTGAAAAGTATTAACTAAACCTTTTTTTATTTACTTGTATAACTTAAGATCTGGCGTACTTGAAAATAGTAATATAGTCTATATGTTTAAGCATTTTCTAGTCGGTTTTGTTTGTGCTAAAATCTCAAGGCACTCACACACTTAACTCTATGTCAACACACACAAGTGTAATTATGTGTGTCAACTGAGTATTTAGTTTGTTCAGTTCGATATTCAATATTTTTGCATTTATAATTATTGCAGATTTGGTACAGTTTTTTTTGTTGATGGCTCTATTGTGCAAAGTTTATAAAATGCGGCAACGTTTTTGCATTTCTGGCCATTTTCAGCTTTGTCCTCTATGGCAAGCTTGTTGCTGCGGTTGTTGTTGTTGCTGTTGTTATTGTCTGAGCTGTGGCATTAACTTTTGCACGTTACGAGCTTAAAATTGATTCTGCATATACGCAGTGTGGCGTATGTTGACCGTTGTCCTCTCTGGGGTGTGGGAGGGAGGGAGCCATGTGTCTGGGTTTCGTTCTTCCGGTGGGCATCATTTGCACAAAAATTGCTCAAATTCCCGCTGGCCAGGCGGATGGCAGAACCATGCGGACAAAAACTTAACTGGCATTTTAGCTTTTCGGTGTAAAGTGTCTATCTTAAAGCTTGTCAAAAATATTTGCTATAAAATTGTTGTGGTATTTAACTTTTACGTTTTACTGTTTTCGTCATTGTCAGCCATTGTTGGCGTATACGTGATATTTATGTATGTTATTTTGAATTTGGTGTTGGGCTTAGTCGGTTTGTTTGAAATTGCGATGCAGCTGCTGACCATTAAATGCAACATTTGGACAGGTGTATTGTTATGTTCTTGATTATGCCTGTCATGAAATTAAATTTGCTTAAAGCCGTAGGCTTTATATCTGACTTTTGAAGCAATGGATATGTGATGCAAATTAATTTAATCAAGCTTTAATTGCTAAAATTGTAGAACGATTTTTTTAAATACCCTTACATAAGCTATCATCAAATTGTAGTACTGAAAGAGATATTTTGATCAATAATAAAAGCTGAATTGATTTTCGTCTAGGGTGTTTAGTCTTCGGCGTGTTGAAGTTCCCATTATTTTTATTATTTATCAATTTAAATTGTGGGTAATTTTATATTTTTCAATATGATAGTTGAGTTAAATTATTGCTTATATAATTCAGTTGTAGCTTGAATCCAGTTAATCGGTTAAGTTAATGTTTTTATACTCTTTCCGAAGAAAATAGTATATTAAGTTTGTGCTGAAGTTTGTAACGCATAGAAGGAAGCGTCCGAGACCCCCAAAAGTTACTGCCAATATGCGTAGAAAAACAAAACAAATTGATCTAGCCATGTCCGTCTGTCTGTCTGTCTGTATGTATGCAAACTAGTCCCTCACTGTTTGAGCTATCGTGATCAAACTTTGTACAGAGACTTATTATTCAACGGGACAATACATTGGTCGGAACCGGCCGGATCGGATCACTATATCTTATAGCTGCCATATAACTCTAAGTCGGTTTTGGCCATATATCCCATGTTTTTAAAGCTATCGCGATGATAGCTTATTATTGCACAGATACTTATCATTAAATTACAGTTGCCATACAACTGGAAATATATTAAATATTAAAAAAAAAATATGTAAATTCATATGATATCAATTCTTAGAGCAAAAAAAAAAAATTCCATGCGATAAAACGAATTTTTACAGCGTATGAAAGTGCTGCAGTCGGCAGATTGAAAATTGTCTAAGGGTTCGAAGAGAGTATAAAATCTTCGGCACGCCGAAGATGATCCTTTCTATCTTGTTATAGTTCACTTGTAGCATATATGGATAATCCAACAGTTGCATTGCACACACATGTTGTCAGTTTTAATATCTAGTTGCACATTTGTTTAGTATTTCACGTTTTTTTTTCATTTCACATGGGCGTTTGTGATTCTTTATAACGCATACGGTGGTCTCTATCTGTATATATTTCGGTCTGTGCACTTTTACTTCCGTTTCCGCTTCTTAACAAAAATATTTTTACACCCTCACTACAGTTTCGTGGGCTTGAATACGCCAGCCACTGGTCGTTGTTGTTTGCTTAGCTCATGCTCATACCCTGTACCGTAGAGCAGAGAAAGGTGGCTTTGTGGAGTAGAGTAAGCATGGTTAGTTTATTATGCGATTTTCATCAATCAATTTATAACACATAACTATAGATATACATAAGTGAGTACTAGTGCCATTCAGAAGACTTTATTGAAATGGGAATCATACAAATACTCGCAGCTGCAAGTTTCAACTGCTTACACTGATTCTTTCCTTGCAGGATATTTGAAAGCTCATCACTTTTGGCCATGCACTTTTTACTTGTTTCATATGCAAATAAGCACAGTATTTTACAAGCTTTGCATTTTTGTGCAACGTTGGCACAGGGTTGGCTGTTTGTCAATGACTTGTTGATTTTACAACTTTTCCAATTGAATGAGCTGCAGCGTACGTACGAGTTAGTAAATATTTGCCGAGGGCAAGCAGGGATAATTTTTTTATTTTCAATTATGCATGCAAGTGCATGTATTGGAAAATCGCACGCGCAAGAATATCAAAAGGCGACTTAAGTAAGCAAGGCAAACAACTGCCAAGCGACATATCGCAATTTGGACAAACATCCATCAAAATATCATTGCTATTCCCATTTCTGCTGCTATTTCTCATATACATATATACCTCATATGCAGTGTGTGTGTGTGTGTGTTTTTTTTGGCGTGCAACTTCAAAGGATTGCAAATCAATCGAGGCACGTACTTGAGCCGGAATTGAAAACTCCATGGGATATCGCCCACTGCAGGAGGCAACAGACGGTGTAAGCTGCCGAAGCAGGCTGAGGAGGAGGAGGAGGGTGAGGAGGATGAGGAGGTGGAGATGTGGGTAGTGAAAATGGAAACGCAAATAAATATTGAGTATGGCGACGACGTTGTCGACGCTCGACTGTTATTGTGTTTGCCCTAAAAATAACCAGAAATTGCTTGGCTCTAGATTTGTTTACACAAAGGCGTTCGAAAATTGGCAAAAATGGTCGCGAAGCTAAACAAAATAAATAAATAATATATATAGAGCAGGACTGCTCGTCCCCAATGACAGGCGGCGTCACTTGTCGCCACATCTCTCTCTCCCTCTCTCGCTCTCTCTCTCTGTGGCGCTTGCCGCAAATGTTGCTTGTTGTTGTCAACAACTTTTCGCAGCGTCTGACACTTGACACTTAATGTGCATCATTGCGCAGCTGACAGCTTCAAGCTATTTCCGTGGTGCCAGCAATGCAGCCACTTCCTTCAAGCCGCCACCCAACTTCCTCCGTCACCACTTTACCACTGTTGTCGTTTTGAAGTTTAAGTTTTGCATGGCCATATAAAAAAGTCGAATAACAAATTGCAACTGCAACTGCAACTGCAATTGCAAAAATAGCTCGTTGGGCTGCCGAAGGGGAGGCGACAAAGTCTCTGACATTTTTATGAGCAGCGGCAATAGATTTTCGGTGTTCGTTTCTTTCTTGTTTTCCACAAAATTGGTTGTTGTTTGCGAAAAGTTGTGTGCAGATAGATCTGTACGATCTGAAATATATTTTGACAAAAGCCGAGCAAAACATTTGCTAAACTCGAAACTCCAAACTCAAAACTCCAAACTCCAAACTTGATCAATGTCAATCGAATTGTGCGCAAAAACCAAACTGAAGTTTCACAAGCAAGCAAGTCAACACTGCTGCCAAACTATCACGAACTCTTCTTCTCTTTGTTCAGTTACAGCATTTTTATGGGCAGGTGTGCCACTTTAGAAGCCGGCATTTGCAGGCCACTCGAAAGGCAAAACAGCTGTTGGTAATTTACTGCCTGGCGGCCAAAAAGGCGCGTCTTTCAAAAAGTTTTGCACCACTGCCGGCCCGGCATATTGCATTATGGCCCTCAAAGTTTCAATTAAGCTTAAAAGGACACAAGTTTGTAGTGCACACAAAAGTGTTGGGCGCTGCCAACGTCCAAGCCAGCATATTTCAATAAGTTTTCAAGCCCATGCACCCGCATGCACTAAAACAGCATAATTCATACTTAACTCACCAAAAACAGTTTCCTGGCACCCACTGCGCGGCAAGAGAGCAACTGCACTGCGAAAATAGAAAAGCGAGAAATAAAATTGCATTAGCTGGGCATAGATTTCATTGCGAGTGTGTGTGTGTGTGTGGGTGTGTGTGTGTTTGTGTGTGTGCGAGTTGCCAAAGATGTTGGGCCGGCTCATAAAATGAAATTAAATTTATATACAGTTGCAAAGTTGTGCTGCTGCAAGAGTGCGCCGCATAAAACTTTCAGCAGCAGCCTGGATGCGGCTAAACACGCGAGCCTAGAGGACAACTGGCAAAGGGAGAGGAATACGGAGGAGGTGTGTAGCATCCTGGCAGCCGCTCGTAATTCAAAATTCGAGTGGCAGTGGCTGGCAGCGCCAAAAACCAAAAGGCAGGAAGCGCTCGGTGGCAACAAACGCGACTTCCGTGCTGCGGCGAGCTTGCAACGGAGTTGCAACAACAAGCAACTGACTAACTGAGTGGAAGTCAGCCAGCGATGTAGGCAATCTGTTTACGCCTGTTTTGAGTTTACTCTTTTGTCGGGCGGCAATTTGATTTGTGTCAACTCAAAATGCCAGCGACCACTCTCGCCACACACACACACACACACACACACACACACACTAATTGAAGGTGGCTCGAAAATGGCGGATGCGTTGCAAAGTGCCGTTAAAAATAGCCTTCATTGTGGCCACTTGCCGCAGGGCTTTGCCCCTCACTGGCCAGACAGCAGCTGCATTGACAGTTGGTCCGCTTATTGTTTTTGCCAAGTAGCTTCAACCATTCCAAAGCTTAAACCTTGGTCAGCTGTCTAAGTGCGCCCCGAGGCTACCTCAGCGCCAAGCCAGCAGACTCTTGAAAGCGGCTTTGATACGTTTTTCCAATTAAGTTATTGGGCTCTTGCCCAAGCATTTCAGCTGCGGTTGGGTGCTGCTCTGCGCTCTTGCTTTAGATAAATATCACACCATTGATTTTGGTTAAACTTAGTTTGGGGCTGCAACAACAAAGAAAACGAACAACAGCTACTACTACACCACAAGAGATTTTAATTGAATTTTGTGCGAAAGCAGCTGGGAAATACTTTGATGCAACACACAATAGTATACACAAGCCAGATATCTGTGGTTTAAGGTGCGGTCCTCCATTTCAATTAAGTTGCATAGCATCCCCTATTGGTTCACTGAACTACTCGCACTAGCTACTTGTGTTGTTTGTTGCTTACATTTTATTAATGAAAACTAACTATCTACAAATTCATAGCTTATCCTAGTCGAAGGCATTTTTAATTATGGCATAATCCTTGTCTACCGCTAACATAAAAGTGAAATATTTCTAACATGCGTCTTGTTCTAGATTATACATTGTCAATTTGGTGCACTTAGCTTTTAAAACTTGTCCTGACCTGTCCCGTTTCTTTAAAACGTTTTGGCTAATCTTAAATTGTTTGGATTCGACCCGGAGCCAAATGGAAAAGCAATTGCTTTTATTATTCTGTGAGATAAGTAACTATAAATTATCCATGTCCTGACAAATTTAAAATATGCTCCGAAAGAGTATTAAATTAGTTGATAGCCCGGGGAGATACGCTGTCAAAGAATTTGGCAATAAGGAAATGATATAAAACCCAAAACAAATAGTTAAAGGATAGGGAAAGATTTGGTCGGGCAAGGAAGAAATTTTCGCCTAGGGAAAAGCCATGCTAAATATCAAACTTGACTAGCTGTTGCTTATGTATAAATAAATATCGACTAGCATTCACATACACACACAAACACACACACACACACACACACACACACACACACACACACAAACTAAGCTAGAATTGTAATTACGTTTATTGCATTTCTGGCAGTTGGAAAAATGTTGTCATCCTTTTGTTGTTTGTTTCGGTTGCGTGTGCCTGGCCCAAAAAAGAAGTAAGACAAACGAAAATATCGTACCTCTGGCCACACTGACTGACAAACACACGCACACACGCACACGCACACTAACACACAGCGGCTGGGACGAGCATATTTCTCTACATTGTTTGCATGCCACTGTGCCGAAGTATGCAACGTTCTATAATCACAGCCTTGCAGGAGCTGAGATTATCCTGTAAAAGGCAAAGAGCAAAACACAAGTGGACAAGCGAAAAGTATTGGAATGAATATAAGGCGTAGCCGTAGACAGAGAGACAAGATATGCGTCCATAGCAGCTCTTTGAATGCACTACATTCAAGAAGTATTTCAAGTGTGTAACCAAGCAGTTGACCTAAGTGGATGTAATAATACGAATCGAATCATCTTAAATAATAAATATTTTTTGATAACGAACGAAAACAAACAAACAGCCTTAACAGCTCGCACGTGTAGCGACCAGCAATATGTCGCAGAAGTTGGTCAACAGATAGAGCCACATGAAGCTCATGGAATGTTTGCGGCTCCTTGGAATCGCAGGACTCTTTGGCACACCTTTTTGGCATGCAGGCCGCAAAAGTATGCAAGTGGGGCAAAATATGTTGCCGGCTATGCGACTGCTCGATGTAGGTTTGAGTGTGTGCGAAAGTGCGGTGAGTGTGCAACTATATGGATGAGATGGGCAGCCCGTTTAGATAAGAGGCGGCAGGAGGCAGGAGGCTACCAGACAGTCAGTGACTCTCGGGTCAAACTATGCTTCTTCTTGTTTGCGACCATAAATATTTCATAAGCAATTTGAAAAGATTGCACTGCTGGCCTATGCCATATTGCAAATCAAAGTGGCCTTAAAAATTTCATGTTTTGTCTGGCCATAAAAATTGTGTATTGATACGCTCACATCTGTGTATCTGTGTAGCAGAATGAATGCTTATAAAAATGGGAAGCAACATTTGTGAAATTGCATTCAAAAATCATTAACTTTTGCATAAGTCTGGTGCAGCTGCCTGAGTGCCTTGGATGGAGTCAGCTGGCAACAATTCGCTTGAAACCCTTGCAGCTGCGACATTTTGCCACTTGCATACATATATTGCAATAAACACTCACACACTCGCACACTCACACACTCTTATGAAAAGCATAAACTTTGCCACTGTATTAACGCAGTTATTTCATGTGTGAAGATGTCAACAAGCTAGTTAGCTGCATTTGATAAGCGTTTTCCTTTAACACACTTAGCATTTTGCAAATATATGTGTGTGTGTGTGTGTGTGTGTGTGTGTGTGTGTGTGTGTGTGTGCGACCTGTATTATAGCTCAAGCACATATCTTCAGCTGTTGAATCGCTTCGTTTTCACAACGCTTTTCACTTACATCACTTGCTGCTCGCTGATGTTGGCTTTTTATACCCTGAACCCATTACAAATGGGTAAGAAAGTATGTAACAGGCATAAGGAAGCATCACCGACCATATAAAGTATATATATTTGCGATCAGTATCAACAGCCGAGTCGATTTAGCCATGTCCATCTGTCTGTCTGTCTGTCTGTCTGTCTGTCTGTCTGTCTGTCTGTCTGTCCGTCTGTCCGTCCGTCTGTATGAACACGCAGATATCGGAGACTATAAGAGCTAGAGACTTCATGTTTGGAAAATAAGTTCTCGTTGTCCCGGGACAGTACAAGTTTATTTCATTTTATCGATAACTCGTCCCGTTCAAAAGTCATCGATAAATTTAGATTTCAGACCAGTGTTTTTGGGCCATAACTTGAAAGGTTTAATAGCTAGAGGCACAAAATTTGGGATGTCTATTCTCGAATAGCATACATATCTAACAAATATTTCACTTTTTGGATACCGTACCCCCATCTACCCAAAAATGAAAAACACTAATTTTTCGAGGTATGAGCTTGCAATTTGGCTTGACACATTTTATAGCCAATGTTAAGTTCTGAAAATATCATAAAGATCGGGCACTAAGCACAGAAGTTATTTTAGATTTACATTTCCATAGTGTGGGGCCTTGCGAGGAAGTTAGTCTGCTTAAACTGCTTGCACTGCTTGCAGTATGTGTGTTTGTATGGATGTGCATTGATTGGTAAGTATGAATGGATGTTAGACTGGGTTCAGGGTATCTTTTAGTCGGGCACTCCCGACTAGAGCACTCTTACTTGTTCTTCTTTTATTTGCTTTATTGCCGTTAGACAAAGGCAAAATGTTTGTATGTACATATGTGAGTATGTGTTGTGAAGATGACAGAACGTTTTGCCCGAGTATAACGGCGAACACACTCCACCATCTCAATCCCCATCCCCATCCACATCCACCACATGCTTGAAACGCCCTGTCACTTGCACTACCCCAGAATGATTTGAAGTGGAGTGCGGAATGATAGTAGAAGTGAAAATAGGCAGACTTTGTTGTTCTCGTGGAGTAGTGAAGTTAAAATTGGATAGTATAGTAACTAAAAATCATAGACAACGAAACTTTCTTGCTAAAATGTTGCCATTATTTAATATTCGTTCAATATTTCTTTAAATTGTTTATTGAGATTGAGGTTCAATATATTATATTCAGTTGTGTGAATAAAAACAGAAAATTAAATCGTATATTTGCCGCAACTTTGCAGGCGATTCAAATCGAATTTATTTTGATAGTTTCGCTTGAAATTTCAAATGATTACCCAGGCATAAATGATGATATTGGCTTTTAGGATCTCTAAAGCCTAATTGCTTGCCATTCTATTCTTGGAATTAAGAAATTTAAAAATAACATTGTTTTCGTATGTTTATTTGCAGACATTTGCAACTTGCATGGAACACACAGTTCTTTACCTCATATTTCTCTCAGAGCTCTGGCCATTTATTTCATTTCTGCCGCATGGACAACCATTTACTTATTCACTTCACATAAACAAAGGATACGCATGCATTGTCTTTAATGCCCATTTCGGTTGTATTTTATAGCAACTTCAGGGCGCTGTTAATTCATTTTGGGGCCATTTACGAAAATTATATCAACAACTGAGAGAGAGAGAGAGAGAGAGAGGAGACAGTGGGTAAACAAAACTAATTTCATATGTAAATACCTAGCAAAAGAGTGAGGATTGTAAATTGTATGAAAAGCTAAAAATTATTATTCAAAGTGCCATTTGCTTGTTTTTCGTACTCTGAATAAATTCTGAATGCAACTATTTAATAAGCATCAAACAGACCAGCCATAAATAATCCATGCAACATTTACAACCTCTCTCTCCATTGAAACTGTGAGCGCAAGTCCAAGTTAAAGCTTTTAATTGCTCTGTTTTTCGGCGACATTGCTGCAAGGCAAACAGACCACAAGGGCTGCCCACATACTCCTCATAGACGTAAGTATGTATCTATGAATGTATGTATGTGCATACATATATACTCTTGTGTAGTATGAAAATGCAAGAACAAAGCCCTAACGGAAGTGTCAGTGGCTGGTCCACTGTCTGCTCAAGTGGGCTAGTAACGAGCAGCAGCAGCAACAACAGCAGCAGCAGCAAGAAAAACTATAACAACAACAGCAGCAACAACAACAACAACAACAACAACAACAACAACAGCAAGCTGCTTGTTATGGTCTCATGCCTCAGCTATGCGTTGGCTCCACCATATCCACATTTTGGATGATGTACAGTACAATGCAGCAGCTAGTCGCAGCTAGTCCTCGTCAGGCCTATGCAGACGGAGTGCGGCAAACAAGTGAATGCTGCTGCTGTTGTTGCTATGAATAAGATGCGCCTCGTTTTGCGGCAGGGCATGGGGCAAGGCAGAGGTTAAGCTGCTAGCGCCGGCTGAGCCATACAACTTATTTATGTTGGCAGCGTTGCGGCAACAACGTTCCGTTCCTCTGCAACATCGTCTGTCTGTCCACTGAGGTCCGGCTGTCTGACTGATTTGCATCTTTAGTGCATGCCTACTTGCATACATAATACACATACGTACTGTGCACCCACACAGACTCACAACACACACACACACTCGCACACTCACACTCACACTCCCACATGAATGCTGCAATTATTACACTTATACAATTTGGCTGCCGACTCTGAGCATGTATCTCTCTCTGTGTTCTCGCTCTTTTTTCTTCTGCTTTTTCGGCTTTTGGCAATGCTCCGTTGGTACGTTTGGTCAACCACCCGAATTCCCGACCTCCCTGGCAATTATCGTGGAATGTAACCACCCGACCGACAGTCCCGCTCCTTGCGGCTGCCGCTGCCGCTGCGGCTGCTCTTTTGGGCGGGTCATAATTTCTGAAATGTTTTGACTTGCACTCGCCCTTTATGCTGATTTACTGGCTGCTGCGGTTTGGTGACAAATCTGTTTTGCTCACTTGATGCGAACTCTCTCCCCCACTTTCGCCCGCAGGCCTTGGGCTTAAAGTTGCCCCAAAAAGTTTTATTTCAAGCCATTTAGCTTTGTATTTATTTTACATGTTTTTGGCCTAGTCATTAGGCATAAATCAGCCGACACATGTTGCTGGGGTTTGAGCGCTTAAGCTCATTAAATCACGCGTGTGGGCGTGGCTACATTTAAAGGGCGTTCACACATAGATTACGATAAGGCGTTACGCCCT
This sequence comes from Drosophila flavopinicola, assembly GCA_035042425.1. Taxonomy (NCBI): domain Eukaryota; kingdom Metazoa; phylum Arthropoda; class Insecta; order Diptera; family Drosophilidae; genus Drosophila; species Drosophila flavopinicola. The sequence continues at coordinate 77,313 of JAWNLL010000471.1, read as the reverse complement.
CGAGGCTGCATGGATTTTTAATGGGCTGCTTGCATTTGTTCGTTTGTCTACAAAACTGACCTATAAATAGTAGATCTGATAGGCATGGAGCCTGCAGGCAACACCTCACTTTGATATTCAGCGCCTGCTTTTAATTCAATTTGCGCCTGCGACGGCAACTGAGTCTTTTGACTCATACTACATTATTGTTGTGGCCCCAACTACATGAACAACAAACTGCAGAAACAATCAAAACGCGACCTAATTGCCCGGCAACACAGTCATTTGCTAATTTATTGTCTTGCAGCCTGATGAAGCTGATGTCCTGTGTGCCGGGCAGCCAGCTGCAAGCTACTGCGCCCCGGGCACAGCACGTAGCCAAGTGCGGCTCAAGGTCGTTGCTGTGGTCGTTATAGTCGCTGGGCCAATAATAAATTTATGCATTTTTTCCTTCTTTTTGTTATGGCTGGGCAAAGAAGTTATAAAGCGTTGACTCTGATGCGCTGTGGCAGGGTGTTAATTCAAGTAAATTGCTCTCGGGTAATTGCCGTTGTGTGTGTGTGTGTGTGTGTGTCTATGTGTGTGTGTGTGTGTGTGTGTACGACTGTGGTCCACGTCCAATGCTGCTCCTCTTTCGCTACAATGTGCCTCATTTGTGCACCGAAGGAGCATGCAATTTACCAGCCTTGCTGCGGCTGCTGCTGCTGCTGCTGTTGTTGCTTTTGCTGTTGCTGTTGCTGTTGCTGTAACAGGACAAATCATAGCTTTGGGCATCATTTGTCTCTATACCTATGTTATTGTGTGCTGCATTTTAACCCACCATTCACCTCAGTGGTTGCCCCCTGTTGTCATAATTGTGGTTCAAGCTGGCAATACAGCAAAGTCGGATGCTGCTGCTGCTGCTGTTGCCGCTTTGCTTATGCACTTTAAGCTACTTCTGTTACACATCGTTAACTTTGAATTACCCTAACAGGAAATGTATTGAGTGGCGTTTGCTTTTTAAGACTTTCGCTTCGTCCTCAAAGCGTTCGTCACACTGTAGGACGTAGGAGTTAAGCAACTGGAGTGGTCAATATTGAGGATTTAGTGCTCTCACTCCCTCACTCCCTCACTCACTGTCTCTCTCTTTCTTACTTTACTGCACAGTTTGCCATTCTGGCATTCTTTTCATGCCAGTTCTGTTGCGAAACCGCACAAATTTTATGAGTCATGCCCTTGCATATTCTTAGCCAATTTAAAGCGCTTTAAATCCCATAGTTTCGCATTGATGTCTTTTATATGATTTCATTTTTTTACTCGCATTTTTATGATGATGCTTGGCCCTCTATATATGTACGTATGTACATATATGGCATGTATGTGTATATATATTTTTTAATAACATTTTATTCTCCGGCCCTTTCGGCCCTATTTGTGTGTGTGTGTGTGTGTATGCATTGGAGTTTGCGGCATCTGCGGCCTGTTGTTCCGGCTGTTGCCATCGTTGCCGTTGCCGTTGCCATTCCGGCTGTTCCGGCTGTTGATTCACTAGTTACACACTCGAATATGCGTTTTATTATGTCAACATTGGGTCATTGTTCATGCGATTCTGGTCATATCATATCGTTTTTCTGCTGTCTTCATTCGTGTTTTTGTTTTCGGCTCTTTTTGGGGCTTTTGGCTTTGATATATTTATTATTCTGACCATAAGCTTTGCGTAATAAAATTGCCGAATGGTGAGCTGGTAATTGGCAGGACTGTGCTGTGAGTGCCCCTCAATTGTATATAAATTGATAAAAAAAAACTAGTTACTTTTTCATTACACGATTTATGACGATACAAAACAAAAAACTAGCATTGCAAGCTGTGTGATTATACTCTTTTCTGAGAAAATAGTATATTAAATTTGTGCTGAAGTTTGTGACGCATAGAAGGAAGCGTCGGAGACCCCCAAAAGATACTGCCAGTATGCTTAGAATGACAAAACAAACTGATCTAGCCATGTCCGTCTGTCTGTCTGTCTGTATGTATGCAAACTAGTCTCTCAGTTTTTAAGCTATCGTGATTAAACTTTGCACACACACTTATTATACAAATGTACAGCATATTGACCAGAACCAGCCTGATCGGACCACTATATCTTATAGCTACCATACAACTGGAAGTCGGTTTTGGCCATATATCCGATCTTTTCAAAGCTATCGCCTTAAATTTCCATGTACACTTAAAAATCCTTTTAACTCATCAATGTTTAAAATTTCAAATCGATTGAGTTATAATGAGCAAAGATATGCGTCATTAAATATTTCGGTGGTGCAGTTGGCAGAGTGAAAATTACCTAAAGGTTCGAAAAGAGTATAAAATCTTCGGCAAATTTTTCCTCTCCACTTGTTTTATATTTAATTATTCACAATTTCCTTAAACGAGATACAACCACATTTGTTTGCAAACACTCCCGAATTGCATTTATGTTTCATACCTTTATTTATATCTATCATGCCGGAAATTAAATCGAGCCCAAATCTAACAAAAGACAATGTCTGAAGCCGCTGTGGTGACTCACGTCAATTGACACGAGGCACAATGGGCTGTGACAAGACAGTTTGGCTCTATCCTTATCTTTATCGGGCAGCCATAGATATTGGCTATGCAACTAACGCCCATTCGCTATGGTTGCCCTTACGCCCAAGTTGTCAATTGGCAAAGACTTCAGTGTATACAGAATATGCCCGGTGGAAGAGTCGGTTGTCGAATGTAAAAAAGACGAGAGTAACTTAAATGTCATGCTTACATTTCAGAAAACAAATCTGCCACTCGTTGTATGTAATAGATTAAAGTCTCTTTAGATATACGAGCTGAGCTGGGCAGTGGCGCTGGCTCAGAGTCAGGGGCGGCTGCCAGCTGGCAGGCACTGTCATGGGCTTGCCGGCTCTGGGCCAACAGTGGCTACTGCATCCAATGTCCGCCCAAATGAAATTGAAGAAAATTGCATTTGCACGAGAGACAATTTCGAAACAATTGCAAAACTGTTTGACATGCTACCTGTGATGCTGCCAAACAGTTTAGCAGGTAATGCCTTATATCGATATCGGTCTATGGCCACGTCCAGAGACAGATACTGCGATAACTACACATATAGATAGACAGAGAGAGTGAGAGAGAGAGTGAGAGGGAGGGATAGAGAAAGAATCACCGTGTTTGGCAGGCAGTTGATGCAGTTAGTTGACTATTGACTGCCAGGCAAACTCCCAACTCGAGATATCGCGTCACTTGCAGGCATCCAGCTCTGAGTATCGAGAGCTTTTGGCACATTTCAGCCATTTTGCCCAACGTTACGGAACCGGCATTCCATGGCCCCAACTATGTGCAAGCGTAGCTATAATTTTGTTAAAGACAAACGTTTGCAATGTCTGCAAAATGGAACATGCTGCCAATGGCCAATATTCCAGCCCAGTCAATGGCATTGCACTTTTTGGGCAATGCCCGAAATTGGCATGTGTACACACACACACACACACACTCGCACACACAGGCACACAAATAGAGGGACACACACACATGGGCATATACATATGGCCAGGCTGAATGGGCTGCCAAAGCGGCTTAAATAGACTTGGGCAAGCACTGAGCATTGGGGTAATTGCAAAAACGGCAAGTCAACTGCATAATTACTTAATTTGCTCCCTGAGTTGGCATTGGCCATAGTCATAAGTTGCCGGCTGTGGTACTTACAGTTGAGGCATATTAGGTTCACTTTAACAATGAGTCCGGCTACTCTCTCCAGGGCAATTCCACAATACAAAATGGGTTGTCCTTTTGGTGTCGCATTTGGTGCGACAATTTCGTAGATTTCCCCAATCGACTGCGCCGGCCAATCTGGCCGGCCAGTGAAAAACTGTAAATTTGCGCACAATGTCAAGACAGACGAGGTCCTGTGGCACACACGTAACAAACACGTAACGAACAATCGAAAACATTGACAGACTAAGCCCAGATTGCGTCCAACAATAACACAAGCGACAGCCACAGCACTCGAACCAAACTTTCTTCTTGGGGTTAGCCAAATTGTCAGCCCTGTCTCGCAGCAACTTAAGACCTATTCGAATGGATGGATGCACGTGTTTAGCGTATTTGGGAAGGAGCGCTTTTGCCTTTTTCGTGCTGTCAAGTCGCCGTTGTTATTAGATAAGGGACAGACCAATGGACAACCTTTTGCTTAGCTTGGCCTACACCTGTTGCCAATGGCTTGGATATCTGTTGATGCCTCTGCTGCTGCTGCTGCTGCTTTTGTTGCCATCAACGGCAGTTCATGTTTATGGCTTTGTCTTTGGCTGGCAAGTGCTGGACTGCGGACTATTGGGGCCCTCGACGGGTCTTGAGCAAGATGTAGTGTCCAGGATTGCTGTGCAGTTGGCTTTTTATTTGTTTTAAATAAATTTTACACGGAAGCTTTTATGTAAATTTTATGGTAATTTGCTTGCCATGTTGCCAGCTACTTGCTACTTGTTGTTGACATCACACACACACGTTGCTCCTCTCTCTCTCTCTCCCTGTCTCTCTTTCTCGCTGTCTCTCCCTCTAGATTGGCCTAGCAAATTGTTGCTGTCTGCTGTGCAGCAGCCGACAAGTGCCTCGAGCACCGTTCACATAACCACAAAGCACTCTTATGTATATGTAGCAGCTGCAAAAACGGTAACAAAAGCACCGAAATGCTGATTCATGGCACGAGAATGTTGTGAAACCGCACAAAAATTACATGACCAGAAGTATTTTGGCCCTCTCTCAGTCGTTGTTCTGATCAAGAGGTGTGGCCGAAAAAGCTAACAACTTGACTTTCTCCATTGAGCAAGTGCTCAAGTGGCAGATATAGCTTAAAGATACAAATATGAGATACGGCAGCTAATGGCGTTAACTGCCTAAACTAATCGATTGCATCATTTGGCAATCGCGTGCCAACTGCTGGCATTTTATAGAGTTCAAGTTGAAGTTTAATTGAATAATGCAAGCGCTTGGCTAATTTTATTGTTGCTGCCAAGGCAAAAACAATGCCAGTCAGTCACAGTGCTGCTTGTATGTATTTGTACAGCAATTTGTTTGTTTGCTTGCTGGCTTGTGCCCTGCACGCCTCGTTACACACTTTTTCCACAAGTGTAATTGAAATTGCAGCAAGTTGCGCATTGTGTTGATAATGCTGCAACTAGTGTGAGACTCTCTGCAAATAAATGTAGCTATAAACAAATAAACAAATATATACACACACACATATATATATGTCATATATATATGCCACATTGTTGATTGTCAAATGTTTGTGAATTACCGCCGAGTGCGAGTGCTTCGAATTTAAGATGTGGAGAAAGCCTTTCGCACTGCCTCAACTCACTGACTGACGGGGCATGCCAAATTATGTGGAATGCTTGACACCAATATCTTTATATCTGCTTTGTTCTTGATTGATTGAGCTGAGCTGAGCAGAGCTGAGCTGAGCTAATTAAAGCACTGCTATGATATCGCCAATTTCCAATACTGGTTCAGCTTCGTAAACAATAACAAAGAATTGTTGCATTTTATGGGGGTTTTTTTTAATTAGATTGCCAGCTAGCACATCACATCAATGTCTTGGATCACAGCTGCTCCTTTATGTGTTTATTGTGATTTCGTTCTTTGGCCGTAGCCGAAGCCGAAGCCAAAGCCAATTAATTTGCATAAAACACAAAATATGCAAATTGCTGCCAATAGAGGCAGAAACAAGAGCTGCCCACTTGACTGGCACAAATCATGTTTACACATGAGCAGCAAGCTTGGGTCCGATTCCGGGACCGAGACCGGGACAGGGACAGGGACCGACTCCGGGTCCGGTCAGGGGCCTAGTAACCCACAAAAGTATAGCAACTGCTGTCCGTTAAGCTGCTGCTTGTGCTTATTGACAGATAATTGACATATAAAATTAGCATAATTTTCGGACCAGCAAAGAAGTGTGACAAGTGAGCAGTTACGGCCCGAGCACAACGAGCTGTTGATAGCCATCAGAATGCGTAATGACCAAAAAGCACAAGAATCATTTCACTTTTTCTTTTTTTTTTGCTCTTTTCATTTTGTATTTTGGGTTGTGCACATATTATTAAAATATTATATGCCCTGTTTACTGTTGTTGTTGTTGTTGTTGTTGTGTGGAATTTAAATTAATAAATTAAGGCCTCAATGGCCGGGCCGGAATTTGGTTATCATATCACGATGCATATCTATGCAAATGGGCCGCACCAGAGGCAGACGACAGAAAGAAAGAAAGTGCGAGTGCGGTAATTAATGCGTGTGAATTTATAGTTGAAAAGTGTTCGCATTGAAATAAGCACACGCTGCGTATGCTTAACGTAGCATGTACTTTAACATATTACGCACTAAATGCTTTAATCAAAGCTTATGCATTGCTTGAGCAAATGTCTCAATTCCCTGAGTACAGATGCTTATTAAATTAATAATGCCTTAAGGAGGGCGCCATCCTTGGGGAGAGGTGTTGCCGGCGCTCCCAAAACTCAAATTAAACAGATGAAGCTCATAAACATAAATCAACTGGCGCACAGGCGGGCAGGCAGGGACTCAGGCAGGCAGGCACTCAGCAGGGGCGCAGTCCGAGGGGGTAAGTTCACCTGTGTGCGCCTCAACGCGCCGTCAAATTAAATTGCTGGCGTGCAGAGCCAGACAAAAGGATAACGCGCACATTTGGATATCGTAAGCTTTGGCGCGTTCAACGTACGCCCAAGGCCGCGACATGCCACGCCCATTGACTGATTTATGGGCGGCACTCAGATTGCTGGCTACGTAGTCTACCTAGGCACTAGACAGACAATCAAGTACACTCGAGTACATACATAAATCGGCGCAAATGTCAAACGAGATGTCAACATTGTTGCAAGACAGACACAGAGAGAGAGAGAGAGAGAGAGAGAGAGGAGAGATCGAAACTTGCAATGCTGCTGTCAATGTTGTCCTGAGACAAACAATTTAATTTATGAAAATCGCTGAAAACTAAAGCAGAATGCCAAGCAAATTGACAAAGTGAACCGACAGAAGCACAGCACAGGAAAAGAAGTTGTGCAAAAAGAATCCGAATTACAAGCAACTGACGAACGGACTGCGGAAAGCTGTGGCAAGGGCATGAGGAAGAAAAAGTTTGCAACAACGTTGGCGGCGCATGAATCCTTCGATTGAAGTGCACGAATATACTAGTATATACATATATATACATTTATATATATTATATTTATACTCTTTTCGAAGAAAATAGTATATTAAGTTTGTGCTGAAGTTTGTAACGCATAGAAGCAAGCGTCGGAAACCCCCAAAAGTTACTCACAGTATGCTTAGAATGACAAAACAAATTGATCTAGCCATGTCCGTCTGTCTGTCTGTCTGTATGTTTGCAAACTAGTCCCTCAGTTTTTGAGCTATCGTGATCAAACTTCGTACAGAGACTTATTATTTAGAGAGACAGCACATTGGTCGGAACCGGCCGGATCGGACCACTATATCTTATAGCTGCCATACAACTGGATGTCGGTTTTGGCCATAAATCCTATATTTTCAAAACTATCGCGATGAAACTTTGCACAGATACTTATCATTCAAAAATACATCACATTAATTGGAGATGGCCGGATCAGACCACTATATCTTATAGCTGCCATACAACTGGAAATAAATTTAATATTTCAATCGAAAATTTAAATTCATATGATATCAATTTGTACAGCTAATGAAACTGAAAGTTGTCTAAAGGTTCGAAAAGAGTATAAAATCTTCGGCACGCCGAAGATAAGCCTTTCCCACTTGTTTTTCTTACATTTGACACTTGAGTGCGCAGTGTTGTTGCCACTGCCACTGCCACTGCCACTGCTGCCACTGCCACTGCTGCTGCTTGGGCAGTTTGCGCAACGAATCAAATTTAAATTTCTTGATTGTCTAGTCGAGTGGCAGCCCAAACTTGGAGAGCAGAGCATTGAGTTCTGTAGATCCCTTTGCGATTTGCGCATAATAATAATTTGAACGACGTGCTCGGAATTGTTGACTGGTCAGCTCTCCACTAGCTCCACTAGCTCCACTGCCACCACTGACCCTCTTAAAAAGTCGTGGCAACGGCAAAGTGTCGCGCAGGCTAAGTGACTGATGGACTGGCCAGTGACATGGACATGGACATGGACATGGACATGGGCAGTGTGGAAGGGGAGATGAAGTGTCAGCCCCCAAACCAACGCACACTCCTCCACTGGTCGTTATCTGCGTTGCCTGTCAGCGCGCACAGCACCAATCCATGCTGTTAAATGGAGCAAAAAGTGTTGCCCGAACAATGGTGTCAATTAAACATTACATTGTTGTTTCCACTATGATGGACTAAGGGATGCAGATGGCCACGAGCCTTCGGGTCGCAGCGCAGGGACCTTCAGTTTCAAATGCGTGCAAGTCCTTTTCTCTGCTCCTCTCTTTTTTTATTCAACTGTGCTGTCCTCTGACCAAATTGACTCTAAGTTGTGCGTGTCTTGGCTTGCTCAGCAATAAAAGTCTATTAAAGCGTTGTAGTTTAATGGCTTTGTTTGGCTTTTGCGCTACATTTGGACTTTGAGATTTCCACGCTGCCTCTCACTCTCACTCTCACTCTAACTCTAAGTCGAACTCTCCCTCTCATCATTGGTCTGTCTGTCTGTCTCTGTCTTTGGCTGTTTTGATTGAGCAGCGGGACTTATAGCCCTTTCGGTTTTTACAGCACAGCACAGCAGTCTTCGTGCTGGGTCCTTTTTTATGGTGGAGCCGCGTTGATGAAGGTTTTAGAGTGACATAAAATAAGATAAATGCCGCTGCGTGGGGCAACTCTCTTGGCCAGACGCACAACTGGACCTTTTAGTGGCCAAAGCAAGGATGCCTCGTTTTCAGTTTTTAATGTGCCTAGTGCTTAATGTCTGTATGCGTGTGTGTGTGTGTGTGTGTGTGTGTGTGTGCATTGGGTGTCACTTAAAGCAACATTTGTCGACGAACAACTAAATCAATTGGGCAGAGATTAGAACTCAACAGCAGACACAAAAAGCTCAAATCGCTTTTTGGCACATTTTCTCATATTATTATCATTATTATTCTTATTTTTTTGTTATAAATCACTCACCGTTTTAAAGAAATAATTTCGAGTTGCGTTTACACAATACTATTTAAGTTCGCAGTTTTGTTTTTCTTAATTATCAACACTGGTTTTCTTTTTCTTGCACAAGTGCGTTTTTCACTTTAAGCAAATATAATTGCAGCTTTACTTATTGAGCCATAAAGTCAATGTTATTTCGCACAGCCCCGCATATCCTGCCGCAGGATAAAAAGCGCACAGATCTTCACTAGAACGGCGCACGCGTGACCGAAACGAGAGTTTGCTGAATGGTTAGCAGGGCCGGCTTCTTTTATACCCTCGCAATCAAGAGTCGGCGCAAATTTCTTTTGGCCTCTGCGAGCGCCGCTAATGATAATGCTGCTGATGATGATAGCGATGTTCTTGTAGCGACGTCGACTGCGACTGCGACGCGACTGCGACTGCGCAGCTGCCTACAGCAAAGGCAAAGGCAAAGAGCGCTGCTGTTTCTGGACTGAGACGCTAGCGATTTGAGCGGCTTTTAATTCACTTTTGCACAACTGCCCTGCGTCGCTGCCGGCGTCGCAAAGTCAGGCATAAATTGTAAGCGAGCCTCTGCTGCCACAGGGGAGATTCTCGCGACGCTGGCGTCGCTGTCGCTGCTGGCGTTTGTGTTTGCGTTTGCGTTTGCGAATTGTGTTTGTGCGTTTGTGCTTGTGCCTAAGCGACTCTCTCCGATTCTGGTTTCTGCCGGCTGTCTCTTTGGCCAAAAGTGGGCAAAAAGTTCCGCGTCGTCTTTTTTGGCGCTGTCTTTGCGTTTGGTGATTGGTCAACCACCAGCAGCAGCAGCAGAAGAAGCAACAGCAGCAGCAGCAGCTCCAGTTGACTGCGACTGCGGTTGTGGCTCGGGGTTGCCCGTCAGCTGTTTGTTTTGCTTGAGCTTGCCTCATTTGGCAGTTACTCATTCGGCGTTTGGCGTTTGGCGTTTGGCTTTTGTTTTGTTCTCCGCTTTTGCGTGATTTATAGCGGAAAATGCTTGTTGTCGTTATTGTTCTCACAATGTTAACGTATAGCTCAGCAGCAGCTGCTGATCGACGTATCAGCCGTCTCAGTCAGTGCAGCATGTGATTCATATACCTTTAATTAGAGATGAACATCAACTGCTTGCTCTTGCTCTTGAAATCGCTGAAGCCTAAATTTGGCGTAGTTCATTGACCCAATGACGCCAATGCTCCTAGGGCTCATGTTTGCCATATCGATCGATGCCGCTGCCGATGCGATGAACGTGCAGCGATTTGATCCACCCTACGCATCTATCACAAACATAAACATCAACATAAAGATAAGAAAAGAATCTGTGTGAAATTAATTCCAACTGGCACGCGGTGAAAGCTTTCGCAGCCAAATTGATTTCGAGCCGTCATTTTATCGAACCACTTCCTTTGGGCGCATATAAAATTTAAATTCTCTTTTATCTGCGCCGAGCACAGAGATTTCGGCGTGATTTTGTCTCAAAGTCTGAAACGTCATAAACGCCCATGCTAGAGAGACGAATCGCAATAAGTATTGCTGTCAGCATATAGGGGGCGTATCTGTCGCTGTGCATCGACCTAGTATCTGTGTAGCTTTGTATCTTTGTATCTGTATCTCAAGCCCAAGCCCAAGCACAACCACAGGTGCCGGCTGTGGCCGATGCTGTGACTGTTGTTGTCCTTGTTGTGGTTGTTGTTGTTGTTGCTGCTTCTGTTTTGGCTCTTTAGTCGCGAACGTGATTTGCATTTGTTATAGCCAGGACAGCGCACAGTGATATGTGTGTGTGGGTGTGGGTGTGTGCGAGTGTCTGATATACAAATGCTAAAATAATAAATTGTTTCGAATTATTGGCACTTTGGCACTGATCAAATAAATGTGTCTTGGTAATAACAATAATAATGCGACAACAGCAACAACAACATGGGCAACACTTGCCCACCTCACGTCTTCCACAAAAAAAAAAATGTGCGGCCCATAAAAACATTATTATTATGATTTTCAATAATCACACGCATTAAATTATCATAATGCGCACATTTTCAATATTGCCACGCCCCAGTCAATGCCAAGCATTTTCCACTTCTCATTCTCACATTCGGCTGCACAGATTTCCATCTGGGGCTTTTTTGCTTATCCAAATACGAGTGCGCGCCATGGGGTCGAAGATTTTTATTTTATTAATATCATTTAGCTGGGTCATTTTGTGTGCCAAACAAAATGTGGCAAAGCATCTTTGGACAAATTTGATTCTCGAAGCAATTTGTTAGTCTCTTTTATTATACTCCCTTAGAAGAAAAGCGCTTGTAATGCATAAAAGGAAGGAAACCCCAAAGTTACCTCTAGTATGCTTGGGATGACAAAACAAATTGATCAGGCCATGTCCGTCTGTCTGTCTGTCTGTCTGTATGCAAACTAGTCCCACAATTTTTGAGCTATCACGATGAAACTCTGAGCAGAAACTTATAATTTAAAGGGACAGAAATTTTGTTGGTACCGGACAACTATTTATCTTAGCTTGTGTTTCATAGAAAACCCAAAATGCTATGCTTCAAATGCAGATCTAATAAAGAATCCAACCCATGATCAAAACTGCCTCGAGCTTATAAATCGAATCAGTTTTGGCAAAGTTATGTGAGTTTAAAGTCTTCAAAGGGCTGCAAATTAATTTTACAAGCTAACATTTTTTTTAATTTTTGCCTGTTTTTAGGCGAAAAATTGTACCATGCCAGAATCGGGTTTCAAGTGGATTTTTATACTAAATGTGGCACCCATAAAAGAAAAAAAAAGTTTTGTGTGCTTTAAGTCTTTAAAGGGCATTTCTAGGGCACCTTAAAACACTTTACAAGCAAAAATGAGCTAAAAACTTACCTCCAGTATGCTTAGGATGAGAAAACAAATTGATCTGGCATTAACCGTCTGTCTGTATGTCTGTATGTATTGAAACTAGTCCCCGAGTTTTTCCTTTTCTACTTTTTTTTAACCCTTTCCCCATTGAAAATGGTATCATGAATATGGAGGTTTCCCGATTTTCATTAATTATTTGGATTGAACAAAGTGACCCTTGAGTCATGAGCTAATAAAGTCAAGTCCAAAATGAATTTACTATCCATTAAAAAGGGTTAAAAAGGGGTTTAAGTTGTGCAACTGGATTCAACGGGCATAAGGAAGCATCTCCGACCGCATAAAGTAAATATATTCTTTATCAATATCTGTCCGTCCGTCCGAGATTTATAATTTCGTGATAATGGCGCTCATTAACGCATTTATAATTTGAAGAAGCTGTTTCCTGGCCGAAACTTTCGTCTCTTTAATTTTTAAAGAAATATTTATTATATTTAAGCCAGGGAGAGATGCCAGCTCAGTGGCTAAATAAAGTCCACACGTTCTGACAGCCAAAGTCGAGCATCTTATAAGAATAAATTTGCAGCCTAAGTAAAAATACCCGAAAAAAAACCGCAACATTGTAACCCCATTTGCTGAACCAATAAACATTGCGACTTTAAGAGGTAACAATTAAATGAAAGAAAAATGGCGAATGCGTGTTGAGTTTCTAAGAAGACAAGACTTCTTAATTTACAAGTGCCACAGCCTCCAATGAGTCATGAGATTCAGCTTTCTCAAACGGACCGCAGAAAACCCAGAATTGTATAATCAAAAAAACATGTCGAGACTTGACAGATACATAAACACAGCGAATATAATTACAAAATTTATTCTAGATACAGTTAAGTAAATTTTTGGGTTTTACTCTGCCGAGTTCACTTGAAGGCTGCTGAGATAAGCAAATCAAATGAAATTCTGCCCAAGAAACACTTAACGCTCAAGAGCAGTCAGTCAAACACTTGAGAGTAAGTTTCTGCTTTAAGCCAAACTTTGGTCCGGGGCCTTGACCAGAATCTTGTGAGGTAACGCACACACTTGACGGCAATTGGCCAGAATGGCGTTGGTCGGTAGAACTTTCACCGCTGGGCTCTTTAAGCGCATGCTGATGAGGACGATGACGATGACCATGACGGCAGCTAATAGAAAGTTCTCTCTCCCGAAATTAATTATTATTGGGAAGTTACCAAAACAACGGTCAAATCGACCAACAGAAGCCAAAACAAACAAACAACATAAAAAACGACAAAAGCGAAACGCAGCACAAGGTTGTACACATCCATATGTATAACTATACATATATGGATGGCATGTTCAAGACAGGCCATTAAAAATAAATCCAGTGCAAAAACTCGCCACAGTCGCGACGAATGCTGAATTTGTGATAATCTTGTCGCACTCCTCTCGCTCTCTCTCTCTCTCTCTTTCTGATTGGTGTTGTAATTTTTCTGTTATTGTTTTTTACGCACACCCTGCCCAAATTTTTGTGCCACTGACCGACAACTTGCCGGCTTCAAAACAACGCCAGCCAACGCATTGGATTCAACGGCTTCAGCGTAGCTATGAAATACAATTGAACCAGCGACAGCAGCAGCAGCAGTTTACTTATTGTTTTCAGACAAAACAAGTGGGGAAGCATTATCTTCGGCGTGCCGAAGATTTTATTCTCTTTTCGAACCTTTTGGCAATTTTCACACTGTCAACTGCACCACTGAAATTTCATATGCTGTACAAAATCGTTTTGTCGCGTAACATTTTTTTTTGTTTATTCTAAGAATATTTAATTCATTGCCAATTGTATGGCAGCCGATCCGGCCGGCTCCGATCAATGTTAAGTCTCTTTGAATAATAAATATCTGTGCAAAGTTGTATCGCGATAGCTTTGAAAACATGGGATATATGGCCAAAGCCGACCTCCAGTAGTATGGCAGCTATAAGAAATAGTGGTCCGATCCGGCCGGTTCCGACCAATGTGCTGTCCCGTTGAATAATAAGTGTCTGTGCAAAGTTTTATCGCGATAGCTCAAAAACTGAGGGACTAGTTTGCATTCATACAGACAGACAGACAGAGAGACAGACAGACAGAAAGACGGACAGGCAGACAGACAGACAGACAGACGGACATGGCTAGATCAATTTGTATTGTCATTCTAAGCAACCTGGCAGTAGCTTTTGGGGGTCTGCGACGCTTCCTTCTATGTGTTACAAACTTCAGCACAAACTGAATATAAAATTTTCTTCGAAAAGAGTATAACAACAAAAATACACCTTTGTATGTTGTGTGAGTGCTTGTGTACATAGTCGTATATCTGCGCTTTGGGTCTTGAACTTGAGCAGCATCAAGTGTAAAAACCGGTTGGCTGATAAACATACGGTCGTTGTAATTAAAACTAAATTGATTTGATTGCTTTGTTTTCGGACACCGGCTCGAAATAGGCACGTAGATTCTGCTATTAAGATTGGGAACGCAGGCATTTACAATTTATATTATGAGAAAAATGAAAAAGAAATTATATATAGGCTGTTTTTAGACATATTTAAGAATTGAGAACCTTTAGACTTTTAAGTGAGCAAGTGAAGGTAGAAGAAACAAGATAAGTGTTAAAAATAATATGCAACTTCTCAGATAACAGTTATGTGTGTTTAACATGATGTTTGAAAACGTTTTTGTTGCGACTACAAATCAAATTAAATGCAATAAAAAAACCATATTAAAAGATTTATTTCTGTCTATCAGAATAAAGAAAGAATTTGCCTTTATTTTGTTCTTTATGAAAACTTGGGCGTTTAGTTAGAACATTTAAAGTTCGATCATCCTGTTGGTTGGCCTAACTAAAAACGATTTGAGTGACTAAGCTAAGCTTTGATGTTGTGCTAATTTGAACTCTTATAAATCAGACTTAGAGAGTCAAAACACACGACCTGCCCAAGTCGTGGCCCTGCGATCGTTATCATCTTCTGCTTCTGCTTCAGCATCAGCTTCAGCCTCAGCTCAGCGGTGACAGCTTCCAAGAAGCGGCGCTTGGAGACGGCCTGGAGCGGCTTAGCTAAACTATTCCGCACCAGATACTTGGAGATGGCAACGCGGCGATAACAAATTTGTTAACTTTCGCATGATGTGCCATGGGCCAAAGGTGTGTGAGTGAGTGTGTGTGTGTGTGTATCTGTGTGTGAGTGGGCTTTTGAATGTGGGCTGCTTGCTATACAGCTTGCATATATTTAATTTAACAAGACATAAACGTGAAAACATAAATTGGAAAATTGTTTACATTTAAAATTGCTGCTGAGGTTTTCATTACTTGTGGCAAAATTAATAAGCATAAAAAATTATTAGACGTTTATGCTAATTGTGCGACCAGGTGATTTCTTCATTTTGCTGATAGTAGCGCACTGCTCGTTTATTTTGTTTCCCTCCATTAATTTATGCACAATAAAATTTGCATTTAAAGCGCTTGGGCTTCGGCAGATGTTGCTTACTTTTACTTTCCGATGAGTTATTGGTAGACTTGGCGAATTTAAATTTAAATATCTAGCTTTTTATGAGTTTTGAGCATGGGCTGTGAATTATGAGGGCGCTGAAATGAAACTACACAACTGAATGTTGTATTTCGCAAATAAGTAGGCGGTGCTCATTGCATTTATTAGTGGAATCAGACGCACTTTGCGCACTTAAAGCAAATTACTGTAATTTTAGCAACATAATCAAGGCGTTTGCCCATGCTCGGATCTATATATAGACACAAAAGGACGCTAAAATACCAATTATAATTGTTGTTGTGCCTGTTGTGCCTGTTGGGCTGTTGGCTGCTGGCTGTTGGCAAAGTTACAGATCTCCCAAGCGCATTAGCTGTGCTGCAGTCTGTGACGACGCAACGGCGACGATGATGACGAGCAGGAATGCCAAAGGACAATTAGCGCTGACCAAGCTGTTGATGGCCAGTCGGATGCACAGTCGGACAGACAGACAGACGGACAGCCAGAAGGCCAGTCGACAAGTCGAACTAAGAGGCAGCGTTTGGTTAGAGATCAAAGACCATAAAAGGCGCAGTTGGAGGAGCAACAGTTGTAGCTAAATTTAGACAACTCGTCCTACTGCTGCCCACAGTAGGCGGCAATCCGATGTGGACAGGCCAAAGGAAACCTCTGAAGTAGTCATAGATTGTCATACTTAGCTGCTGACTGCGGACTGCGGACTGTTGAGCTCTCAGTCTGGAGGACTGTTCAGAAGTGTCGACGAGTGCAGACAAGTGTGGCATTGTGGCATTGTGGCATTTCCGCACTGCGGGCTAACTGAATTAGCCAAGTTGCAGCGCCTGCTATAATTAGATGAAATCATTACGTTTCCATTTGCTGGCGTTTTTGATTTCATTAGATTGTATTTTACGACACGAAGCCGATGGGTTAAGGTTGCTTTTTATGAGCTTTATCTACGCACAAATGTGTATACCTAGGGATGCTTCTATATATATGTATATATCCCTTTACATTTCTAAAGCTGCGTATCAAAATATCTTGCAGATGAATTAAATGCCCGTAAAATCCAAAGGTGAGCGGACAAATGCTTTGAGTTTGCTTATTTTTGCCATCAAATTGCGAGAGCTGCACATTAAATTTATACCTTATGCAGTTAAGTATCTTGATAAGCCTGCAAGGGTCCGATGCAGTATGATTATTGCTATTTATGTCAGCTGACTGTTGGCCAGTGGGTTGGTTGTTTATTGCGGCTGCTGTGTGGCTTAAATGCGCTATAGACGCATTTTCAAAATGTGTTTTAACTGTTGCCTTGATGTGGCATTTTTGTTATGTCTTTGTAGTTGATAAACATTTGTAATGGTTGACAATAACTAAAACACTTTATTTTGGCAACATATTTCCAATATGTTCGCTTTTCATCAGGTCAGCGCGTCAAGTCCTTTGCAATGCTTCCATCCACTTTGTCATTAAAAGCATAATTGCGCAAATGCCATTACCATTACTCCATGCGAGCTGTGACAATCGGCTTCTAATGTACTTAACATATGCAAGCACATTAGTTCTCAATGTGGCAGCCACACACACACACACACACACACACACATACACACACAAATACACACATATTTGCATGATATGGTGGGGCTCTCAACCCTTTTTCGTGTTTTTGTGGGGCAATTTTAGCATAAGGCAAATTATTACTTAATTAGCTTCCCACTTTAAAATGTCTACGTGGATTGCGTGTTTGAGCCTGTTGAAGTCATTTATATTTATTTTTACTTTTTTCAAATGCTCATGCTGAGGAGGTTTTGTAATTTATGAAATTAAATCATAATAAATGCGACGTGCCCACAATGGCCAGACCATAAATAGAAATTATGACACATTTCGTGTGGACACGAAAGCCGTCCAACGTTTAGGGGCTGGCTTATTAATTAGAGCAAATGCGTGCGGTTGCAGATTGTGGTCGGACATACAGAAACAGCACATCCACCAGCTTACATTCATCGTCACTCGTACACATCACGTGCTCGCTAATGTGCGCCAGTTTATTTCAAATATATTTTTCATAATCATTAGCATGTCGTTGGCATCATCATCATCATCATCATCATCATCATCGTCATCGTCATTGTCACGCATACGCAGCGTTGTCTTCCTATTCGGGTACTTCAATTTAATATTATTCATTGTCCTGGCCATAAAGATACACACACAGACACACACACACAGGCATTCAGAAATATATTTAATTTCATTAAAAACCATGCCATCTGCTGGGTTTGTTGTATTCTTTTTGTGTGCTTCTTACCTGAAGCTTTTTTTTATGATTTAATACCCTCTACCCTTTAAAAAATATTATAAACGATATTGTAGACTTAAAATTTGCCTAATAAGCAGAAGGAAGCACATCCAATTATAAAGCCATGCCCAGATAAGGTTTCCCTTAATCAATATCCCATAATTTTCCTAAAATCGTCTTAAATCGATTTCCCATTGCAATGCAATCAAAAGATGTTGAAGCATGCCAGCAAACATTTTCTGTATGTGCACGTTCTATTAGTAAATTATGAAGAGTATTGCTATTGTCATGGACTATTTCATAATTGAAATTCCAGCAATTTTCACCGAAAGAGTTTTGAATTCGAAATTATAAGTAAATTGTATGTACAGGGTATGTGCTAGTAGAGACCTCTCTACTATAGCACTCTTACTTGTTTACTCATTAGCTGCTCTGAATTCAGCTCATTTGCCATGCTCTTTGAACTGTAAACGTTCCCGTTATTTTTGATTCTCATTTTTGCTGCACTTGTAAAATATATTCGAACTCATACATATGTAACTTAGTTACTTATATGAGCTCAGTTGGAATTTCAATTAAATTATCTTGTAATTTATGTAATAAGTAGTTCAAGTACAAATTAGCTTATTCTTGGAAATTGTATATTTCCGAAATTTACACAGTTAACATCAGTAATCTAGTTCTAGTTAGTTATTAATGTATTTATAAAGTGGAAATTCAGATGTTGCATTGCAAAGATTGATTAACAAATTAACTGGGCGCTGAAAGCTAGCAGAGTATATATATGTCGGTGTACTCGTTGTGTCAGAAAGTGTTGTCACTTTTATTTTAATTTAATGACATCATTTTCAATGGACAAGCGACAGTTATGAACAGCAAAAACGCCCACCCACCTATTAATAATGTTGTCATTTATATTTCCACGCTACAACAACTATATTATTGTTGTCGTTATTCATTATCCTTAACTGTTTTCTCGGTGCTCTGGAGCAGTATTCGCAATTAGGTCGAAATGTGTCCCTTGAAATGCTTGAAATACTTTTATTTAATGTTAATTTACGCATGTTGGAAAAAAAGTTTTTGTGGTTGTGCAAATAAAATAATTTCAAGAGACGGACACGGATAAAGTGAGCCATTATCATTAGTTATGAGCGAATAACTGTGGCCAACTGCCACTCCCTTTTATATACGCAAACATTTATAATTTTGCTGAGGACGAGAACAGGGAAATGTTTATTGTTGTTTTTGAGTCTGCTTAATGACTTAAAGTTCCTTTTTGTATTCATACATATTTCAAATTGATTCGTATGCTGATATTGCTGATATCTTAATTACAAAAACGATTTCATTCTTGATTTTCAGTCCAATCCACTTATATATTTGTCAATACTTATCTTATTTCCTTTCGTCCTTCATTATGCTCTTGATTGATTTGAATATTATTATTGAAAAAAAACTCTGGATCGAGATACAAAGACCCTGAAAATACATTTCAAACATTAAAAGCTTCCATTAATTTGTGTAAACTGTAACTTCGCAAAGTTTCTCTGGGCTTTTTACTTAAAAATAAAGACACTTCTATCATACCAAATTATCTAATGTGTACATGGTATTTAAATTAAAAATTGCAAGTGCAACGCATTCTGAAAATGCGATTTTATCTTTCAAGTCGTACTTTTGCTCTGTTGTAAATATTTGACGATATTATTTGCATAAGTTAACATTTAATTGGATACAAGTATTTGGGCAACTCACTCACTTATACAGATATGCCAGCTCATTTGGTTTGTGTTTATTAAGTGGACCGCCTGCAGCTCCTTGACTGCATATTGATTTTGCAAATTTGTGTTTTGCAAACTGTCAGAAAAGGCCAGTCATCAAATAAAGTGCTGAACTGAACATAACTGTGCCATATTTCTTCCGATTGTTATTATTACAATCAATTTACATATTCTTATCCACTCAGCTACGCTAATTGTTTTGGTTATTCTTTTGCCTTAATTACGATGACACTCGGCTCTAAATATGTCACGATGGCCACGATGCGATCGCCGGCAGCCCAAAACACAAAGGCTCATAAACAATTGAGCTGCATTATATGGAATTGTTGTGTAAGCGCCTTTCTGAGTATGATTGTGTGTGTGTGTGTGTGTTTGTGTGTTGTTTGAAAATGTGCACACCTTGTGCTGTGTGTATGCGGACTCGTTTATCAAGCGGCGAAGTTGTTGGTAAGCAGCATTTTAATTTTTGAACACTTTTGCTGGTGGTGCGCATAAGCAAAAATGTTGTGAGGGTGTTTTCCAAAAAAAAAAAAAACAGAGAAGTAAAAAAGAAACCCATCAACAAAAGAACTGCCAAGCGGCGAATATAGTAGAGAATTCGTGTGTGTGTGTGTGTGTGTGTGTGAGTGAGTGTGCATTTGCGGCTTTTTGTTTGGGTTCGTTGCTCGGTGTTTAAGTGCAAAAATGAGTGTCCTGCGGTAGTTCCAGTCCCAGTCCCAGTTTGAGTCCCAGTTACAGTTATAGTTACAGTTGCTCTCTTCTTTCGCTTGCAAGTTGTTTTGTTTTGTGTTGTTGTGATGAATGACGCTGCATTTGGTTGCGAGTTTTTGTGTCTGGATGGCACCATTTACAAGACACAAACATTAGCACCCAGAGCGCCAACAAAAACATGAACTAACTGTAACACAAAGTGACCTTAATGGATTGTGCAAGGCGGCTGGAATTAGTTTGTTATGTCTGCGACAGACGTGAGCTCAGCGTGAACACGGATAGGATGCGGATGCGGATGCGGACGGGGACGGGGACAGGGATGGGCATTGTTATTGCTAAGGCGTACAACCTTTGACTGGGAGCGCATTAATTTAAATCACATTAAAGGAGGAGCTCACTAACAAATGTCGACCATTTGAATGAGCTATTGTCAGTTTAAAGTCGCATCTATCGCACACACATCTGCACTGGATTTATGCGCAGCACTTTGCCCAAGACATTTAACACCTGCAGCCCTTAGTCACGCCCCGAATCGCCTCTCATGAGAGCTGGCTATCTACTGTGTCCAATCAGATTTTTCAACAGCAGCATCAACTAAAACGCACATCCAAATAATTTATGATGCACATCAGCAAGTAGCTAGAGCTATAGATGAGCGTTCTTGTTGCTGCGTCTACCTGTAGCGACACCTAAACATAACACACACACACACACACACACACACATCTATAGGAGTGTGCACCTGCATGGTGCTGGTGTCCAGCGACGCTGTCCATTTTGTGGCCATAATGCTCAGCCATAAGTTTTGCTGTGCAAAAACATAAACAAGCTAAATCAAGTCAAATGCGCTAATAAATCTTCGAAGCGTCGACGTTGACGTCGTCGACTTGGTAGTCTTTGTTGTTGTTGTTGTTGTTGTTGTTGGCATGCAAATGACAGCAGCGCTAAGTAATTTGGCCAGCCAAGCATTCGTTGCCATTTTCATTTGGCTCGGCTCCGACCACGCTGCGTATGCTTGATATTAAAAGCTATAACAATTTAAGTTGATTTATGCCGGCTGTTAGGTATGAGCAAATTACCTAATTGACAATTGAATTGCGCTGCATGACCTTCTAATTGCCAACTGGGATAAGTAGCAGCAGTGGCAGCAGTCTAATTGAAATGTGCACGCATAATTAAATCCTCGACCAGTTGCGGCACAATCTAATTGCTGTCAGCGTCACCCAGTGCAGCATCGAAATCAATTTGCAGCGCGCACAGCAGTATAAAATTGTCGTCGTCCCAGCAGCAGCTGCAACAGCAGATGATGGAGAAGGAGCATCAGCAGAAGGAGCATCGCTGCCGTCGAGTCGTCGAGCTTTGTTATTCTTGGCGATGCGGCTACGCAATCAGCTCGTTAGCAGCGGCTTCCGCAGCGGCAACAGCGGCAACAGCGGCAACAATGCGACAGCAGCTTAAGCTCATATTGACAATCCCAAAGTTGCGTAAGCCGTTGCCTGCCACAGGCGGAGGTGGGGGCAGACCCAATCCGATTTGCATGCCAACTTGCCATGCAACTTGGCGCAGGACTTAAGTTCGGCTAAGGGCAGCGATATACTTAGCCAGTATTTGCATTTAGTCGTCTTATGTCTTTAAGCATCTACCATCGGCCATCGGCCATCGGCCATGCCCCATTTCACATGGCCCACTAACGGTATGCGAGTGCGATGAGCATGCACTCGATTCCTGGGCCCCACAGACTCAATTGGGGCTAAGTCAATGCTGAGCACAACATTGTCATTCATTCTCCAAAAATTTGTTTGTTTGCGCTGCGCGGCAACGTTTCCGCCCCGAATATTGTTTGCCCAGCGAAGTGCTTGTTCTTTTATGATAACTGTGCTTTATTTGCATAATTTTGCAGTTAACACTTGAGTGGCGACAGCAGAGCGGCAGCCACAATATCTAAAAGATGCAAGCATTGTTTTTTTGACAAAAGCCAAATGCCACGCCCCATTCTGCCTCAAAACCAGTTGTGTGTGTGTCTGTGTGTGCTATGCTTGTGAAATTCTTACACGTCTCACATAAATTCATCATTTTATTTAAAATTTCACATTCGCTGACAATTTCATGGCCTACGAATTGCCAGCCCAATTCTTTTGTTCCGCTTCGAGACTGGACTACTGTCCCACTGTCCGGCTGTCCCACAGTCTGACTGCCTGTCTGCCAGTCTGACTACAGCCTGTCCGCATGTCCATTGTTTTATGTTCACATAAAAATATTTGCACAGTTGCCTGTGCTCTGTTAATGTAGAGTGTACAAGCTTGATGTACGCAGCTCCCTCACCCGCATCAGACGTGGGTGAGAGTTGTTGCCGGAGGAGCCTTGGCACTCGCCAACACTGCATTCTGATGCCGCATCATGCCCAGAAGTGGGTCAGTAAAACGCGCTGCGACATCTGAAAACGAAACAGCAAACGAAACAGAAACCGAAGCCGAAAAAAGTGTCACACACCTGCTGTTTGGCTCTTTGGCTGTTTGGCTGTTTGGCTGTCTGTCCGGGTGGGTGCTCGTCGCACATTTGAAACTTTGTATAAATGTTATAAATACATGCGATAAAATTGTTATTTACACGCTTTTGAAAAGAGAAAGTCCAGAACGACGCGTCGTTGGCAAATGCGAAACGTGATTTCATTTCATTTAAATTTAAGTAGTTCTGCAGTTGGCTTTTTATTTTATTTTATTTCATTTAACTTTTTTCTCTTTTCCTTTCGCTCCGTTTATGGGCGCGACATTTATGAGCTGCCTTTTGGGTGCCCGAATCTCATGCAATTTATATGTGAGAATTTAGAATGGATGGTTTTTTCTTTTATTTGGCAAATGAGACTGGTAATAACACAAGTTTTATGCGCAATTTTCGTTTCGGTTATGCTAATTTGCTGAACGTGTGTTACATTTGCCATCTTCTCGGTTCTCATGGGTCTTTACGAGTTTCCTTACCATATACACAGACAAATATATACATATATATATATATATATGCTGAGTCTATGGGATTTAGGTTAGATAAACGTAACGAGATAGCATAAATGCAAATTAAGCAGATTATTTTAATAGATTTTAAACAGAAAATGTTTTCTTTTCACACTCAACGTTTCTATGAGTAAACTGTGAAATAATAAAAAGATGAAATCAAATAAGACACCATGCAAAAAGACTCAGGCATGAATTCTGACTCGAGAGTTCATTAACCCATGCACCATATGCAAAAACGATTAATAATATACGCGTTTAAATTTTAAAGTTATGCAGCTTTGTGACAAACGTTGATTTTACTCTTATAAACATATGTAATTATAATTTTTAAGAATTTAACTGTAGATTATTTCTGCCTTAGATAGTTAAGAAGAACCATTGTAGTTTATTGCTAAGTATGGCACTTTTCAGTCAAATGTGATAAAGTGCCAGAAATGTCACTCACTCAAAACTCAACTCATCTTGCACACTCCATTCTGGGTAAATCAGTTGTCTTATTATTAATATTAGAGTCAAAACCTCGTTTTTAATATACCTAAGTTAACGTTTAACCCACAACTGCTAAAGCTCATTTCATTCAATTTTTTGACATGATGCAGTTCAGACAGATTCTTGCACCTGCAGCAGTGCATCGCTGTGTTTTCTCAGTTTCTCAGTTTCACTTTCAAGGCTGACTGCGACTTACATCCTGCTACAAATAACTCGATGTGGCAGCTACTGTGCTGCTGTTGAATATTTGCAGGGGGGCTACGTGAATTCGCCCGTCGTCCGATGGCCATAATTTATGCTTGGCTAGCGACCGCACATAAGCTGACAAGAGGCGATTGACAACATGACGTTTAAAATGCGACACTGGCCAGGAGCCGTTCACAGCACTTGGCATTAAAATATGACAGCAGAAGCAGCAAAAAACTAGCGCCGATTTAAACAAATACAACAAGCAAGCAAAACAAAAAAAAAAAGAAAAGAAAACCAAAATGGAAAAATGAAAAAAGGAATCCGCTACGTGCGCTGCATTTTAATTGGGTTATCAGAATGTGCAGCTACATATGATCTGCCTGCCAAACCAAGACCCACTAACGAACCGGGCTTAGACCTGCTGCTTTTGGCCTGCTCTGGCACGCTTGGCCCGACGCAGCGTCGTTTCTAACTGTGTAACGGACCGACGGACGGACGGACGGACGGACTGATGCACTGATGGACGGACGGACTGATGGACTGATGGACTGGCGTACGCTTGATGGCTGCATTGCAGCGGCAAACGTTTCAATCTGCCGCCGTGCGTCAAATCACGTTATGGTTATAAACTTGATGAAGTTGTAAATAAAATGAAGTTGCTAGCTCAGCGGTGTGCATTGCATTTGACGGCTGTGCTGCGGCGTTTCTGTTAGTGTTGGTGTGATAGTTTAAGTGGCGTAATTAGACAACAGCTAAAATCACTTAAGTTTTCACGGCAACTGGGCATAAATTGTTGCCAAAATATGAGAAACGATGACTCCAAACTTTGCGCTGTTCGGTATGCCAAGCATGCTTACAAAAAACTGGAGCAAACGCCCAACTTACAAATGTTTTGATACACTTACAGTGTGTACCATCACTTTTGTTTGTTCGCTCAAGTGGCAGCAGAAAAAGTGCCATTCGAATGGCGAATGTGCAACTGCGTTCCATTTGCGAGTGTAATTGAGCCTCTAGAATTTTGCCAAACAATTATCAACATTTGACAACTATATTATGTATATAGCTCCCGTAGCACAGTCTGTCGAAATTTTAGTTACTCTATGAAGTACGTTGTTGTTCTCCTATATATCTTGATCAAAGTCAACAATTCAGAGTCTATACATTTCAGCTTTCCGGATTTGTGTATTGCGTATGCAGTTCACATGGAAAAGTTGAGTTGTTGTGTGGCAAATATGAGAAGTATAAAGCACTGCTACTTAACTTTTAGCTACGTCTTCATTGATATGATTTATGATATAGTAAGGCGTTAGTGACTAATATTCTTTACTTTTACTCCGACTTCGTATCCACGGCGTATACGCAACAGTTGAACTTTTTTTATGGCGAATATTGCCAGTATTGCACAGCATTGTTGTTAAAACTAATAATAATGTTCATAAAAATAAACAAATACAAAAATCGCATGGCGTCAAGGGTGTTTAGTCTTCGCCATTCCGAAAGATGGAAACAGTTCTTGTTGCCTCGCTGCTTTTTATTCTTTTTGGCATTCATTCAAATGAGCCTTTTAAACAAACTCAACCAGAGCAAAGCATGCAGAAAACACTCGCGTACCCAAGTACGTACTTGTACATGCATTAATTTTAAGCTGTTAAGGTTTCTCCAACTGTCGCGGCCTAATTGAAATGCAGGCGGCATTCTGTAGAAGTTATTACTGATAATTTATGTGCGTAAGTATGTGCTCGTACTTATGGAACTTTACAATGAAACTGGTCAGCGGATAATCATTTTCAGACTTGACTTCATATTTATGACTCTTAAGTGTGCGGATACTTAAAGTGCTCAATTAAACGAACATTTTACGTTTAAACTCAATGCGAAATCTGTGATTGCAATTATTGCTGTGGCTGCCGTTGACAGCTTGGCTACAGCCTTTGCCCCACTACTGTCAACTGTGTCCAGTGTCCAGTGGCTAGTGTCCACTGTCAGTGGCGCATGTGTTGCCAGGCGTCTGTTGTCTGTTGTCCACCGGCCATAGTCTCTTTCAACCTATGTCACTAATTACGAGCTGCTGTTTAGTTGTTGGCGTAGACGCTCTGGCGCCAATGACAAAGTCCACTGACGGCTGCGAAGCTCGCTAATCCATTACCAGTGTCATTAATCTAACGAGCTACGTTTGTTGTTGTAGTTGTGTGAGTCTTGCTGCCGCTGCCACTGGCGGAATGTGTCGAGTTGTCAGTGCAATAACGCTATCCTCTTCGATATGTGCCACACTTTACTTACATACATACATATGTCACTGGCATGACTCCTAGTACGTCCATCTCGTGATCCCGTTGTGTTAGTCCATCGATACGCGACTGTGTATGAAGCGGCATCAGTTTGCCAGTGCTTCAGTGCTGCTAGCGGCAATTAACTGACGCTCACGCCGCTGTTGCCAGTTTAGCTATTGCTCAACCATTGATTTGTGTATTGCGTATACGTAGCGTGCGCCATTAGTCAAGCGATTATGTTACGTTTGCGCTTCGCTAATGTCTAAGCTGGTGTGTGTATCTTCTTCTATGCAATTACAGGACAGTTTACTTATGTGCAATATCTGCCCGCGGCTTGCTGGCAAGTAAAGTTGAGCTGAGCATTTTACTTTAAATTAATAAAGTTTCCCGGTCGAGCTGAACTTGTGGTAAACTATTTTGCAAAATCTATTTCTCTCTCTGTCTCGCTCTCTCTCTCTCTCTCTCTATCGCTCTATCGCTCTCACTCTGTGTGTGTGTTAACAAATTGCATTTCTTGCTTCGACAAACATGCTAATGTTGATTGCGAAAATTCTCCACACACACACACACACACAACAGTTTTGCACAACAAACAAACATTTCAGCTGCTAATCCCTAGCAGTATTCACACGCCCCCTGAGTCCTTCAAGTTTTGGTTTGTGTTCTTCAACTAAATATTTTGTCACCAAAAGCATTACTTTAATTTAGTTTTGATTTAAAATTTGCTTGCTTACAAACATAGTCTGACTTGCTATGGGCTCTTTTTGTTGTTATTGCACGCTGGCTGGCTTTGTTTAGTTTTGGGCAAAAGTTTTTCGTTGCAAACTTCTGGCCAGGCAGCAAAACAAAGGCGCAAATTACAGTTGCATTTGGTTTTTTGTGGTTGCTGCTGCAAATACATATATACAAGTTGTAGGTATTTTTATATATATATATATATATGTATGCATAAGATATGTATATTATTTGTTTATGTGCAAGTAGGTTTGTTCTTATTGCTGGCGGCGAGCATTTCCGCAGCGGGCAACGCAAAACTGAAGCATTTCCGGTGTATTTACAAAAACCCAACGAAATTTCTGAGTCGTTTCTTTACCAACTTTCTTGCTGGTTGTTGGTTGTTGGTTGTTGGTTGTTGGTTGTTGTCGTTGTTGCTTTTTATCGTTGTTGGTGCTGTTGCATTTTGTGAAAACTTGCAGCGAATGGTTCAAGACTCAAGGCTGAAGTCTCGATTTTTTTGATGAAGAACAAAAAAAAGCAGCTTCTACTACAAACGGCGCCTTGTCCACTGGCAGGACATATCCTGTGCCGAGCCAGCTCCCTCTTCCCCCTCCACACCACGAAACAAGAAAAAAACAACACGAAAACAATTACAGTAACTAATAAAGAAACATTTAAAACGCAAAAGTTTGTTCCATAACTGTGGGGGGCTCACGACTACAAAGCAGGGGCTGAAGAGCGGGCGGACTTACGGTGGGTTGCCAAGTTGAGGGCTGTTGCCCCACTTGGCGAGTTTTCGATCTCGCTCACTCGCTGCTTGTACATGAATAAGCAATTACAAAGTTGTTATTAAAACGATTATGCAAAATGTTTTTGGACGCTTGCAACGCCAAATTGAAATGAAAGTGCACTGTTGTGTAGCGCAGTGTAGCCAACAATTATCGCTCAACTGTGAGATAGTAGCTGCAATTCAATCAAATCCTTGCATACGTATACGTAATATTTGAAATGTCACAGGGCTAGGCTACTTGACCACGCTATCGCACTTGTGTGATTGCTATGCCCCTCTGCACATTATTGCCCTTTGCAAGGGCAAACGCAACCAAAACGCAGTCCGCCGCCGGCCAACCAAACTTTATGAGCTACACACCGTCCACAAGTCCGTCCGTCCGTCTGTCCGTCTGTCTATTTAACCGCTGCGACCGTTGCTCAATTTCCATTTGCTTGCCGGCGGCTGAATGCACGCAACCTTGTGCCATTTGCACATGCAAGGCTTACGACTGGCTTTCCTGATGCCTACGCAGGAGCAGCCAGCTGGGCGCAATGAGGAGCGTGTTGAGCGCTGCCACTTGGTTTATTTTAATTAATGGAAAAATATAGAGCCGGCACACGCAATGGAGTGCTCCACTTTGCGCGCGGGGGCCACACAGCCGCAGGTCGACTCGGCTCGGCCAACTGACAAGGCTGCTTTGTGCAGCAGAAGGCAGAAGGGGTGCGGTGTGGTGCGACTGCGACTGCGACTGCGGGTGCGGGTGCGGGATTGTTGCTGTTGCAGCAGCAACAAAGATGTGCAGGCGAGCGTGAAAGAAGGCGAATGCATGATGCCAGTGCTTGCCAGTGGTTTTCTAATGGGCAACCGCTCGGGCAACTGGCTGGTCTTGGCTGGGCCGTGTCCGGTCGGTCGCATTGTCGTAATGAGCACACCGCAATTTGTGTCGTGTGCTTCTGTCGCTGGGGGCCGTTTGCCATTCATTTGGCAAAAACAACAATTAAATGTTTTCGTAATGGCCATCATCATCGTGGCTGTCATAGCTGTCTTCCTGGCCAACAATTTACTTTTGTTTTTTAGACATGTTGTTGTAGCTGCTGCTGCTGCTGCTGCTGCTCGAGCTATGAAAATAATTGGTGTGCAAATATGTAACTAAATTCGAGCATTTTGTATTTATTTTTGCTTGCCTCCTCAACAGACAAGTGAAGTGCCTGCCTGCCTGCCTGCAACCAAGGCTAACTAAAGCTGGACAGCCTCAACCAGTTGATGACACATTTTAAGAAAATGTGCATCCAAAAGAATGCAATAAATTCGTGTAGACATCTTTTGAGGCTACAGCGCATTATGATGAATTCGAGCTGACTGCGCGCTGCCTCCGCTCGTATTCATAAACACTCACAAGCACTTACTACTTGCACATTCCCACACACACACACACACACATCACACACACACACACACACACACACACACACACCACACACACACAGTGATATGCAACACATGGGATCCCCGTGCGCCACTCTGAGCGCTGAACGAGCGCAATTTGGTTTATTTCCGGCGTAAAATAAACTTTCAAGGATAAGCAAACTTTTGGCTGCTGCTGCTGCATCCTTAAGCAAATTTCATGAAATAATATTTTAGTGGCGCCCTGGGCAATATGTGAAGCCATGGAGCACACATCCGTCTACTCATGCCATCATATTTTAGAGAACCTTTACCTTTCGCCCAAAGCTCAATTTATGCAATCCGCACATTTTTTTTAGACGTTATTACAGGTTTGGTACTATTATGAAAACAATTCTGTGGTTGGCAATATTTTTCAAGCGCTGCTGAAATATTTATAAAAGCTTTTGGCCAGCCAAAGTAATTAAAAGCCAAACACACAAAAGCTAAAAAAAAATTCCTTTTTTGTTTACTTGACCCGTTGGGAGTGCAGGGTTTGTGCAATTTAACAGTATTTTGCATGGGTACTCCCATGGAGCATGTTGTGGAGATTATGTCAAAATAAAAACATGCTAGTTTACAGTTATCATTGATATCATGAAATGTGATCACATCCAGTCTCTGAGTTACGAAACTTTTTCGTTTCCATATTGAGTCATTCAGAAATGTATTTAACTTGTTCTTTGGAGTATTTAAACATACTTTGATGTTTGAGATGCCAATCAAAATCATTCATTCAGTAGAAGAATATTAAGCGTTTTAAAAACATTCAAATCTAAAGATTATTCTGATTATCGTATAGACTAAATACAAAATATAAAGTTTTCTGTTTTAAGAACTGTTTTTAACAATTTCATTTGATAATTGTTGACAGAGCTAGGCTTCTAATTAAATTCTGTGGCATCTAGTTACTCAGCAGGTTTTTCTAGAACATTCAAGAAATGGAATGTAATTTTCCTCCCAGCTTCACATTTGTCACATTCCATTTGCTAAATGGTCGGTTTCTGCGCCCCTTTTTAGCAACTGCCGTCTCCTGATTTGACTGCTACTCTCTGATATCCTTGCGTAAACTCGTATAAAACGCACATACACATTGTAAATGTCGTCACAGCACGGTTAGCCTACATTTCAGTCGAATTTGAAGCTGCTGTATTTGTGCTAATGAAGTGTCTCTGCTAATGAAGTGTGATTGAAATTTTGTTAATTTGCACAAGTGCTTGGCTTACCAACCACAGCACGTGTGTTTGTGTTTGTGTTTGTGTGTGTATACAGACATATCTGTATGGATGTGTGTGAGTACTTTTGGAGTTTTATATTTAAGTAATCTCGAAGATTTTACAATGAATTTCAAAAGATGTGCCTAATTGACTGCCTAAATAATTTGTGAGGCGCGTAATTTGATCAATTGAAAAGACTTCAAACATCTCTGAAGTAAAAATATAAATATTGTGATATTGTGTAAGTAGTACAATAGAAAATCAAGAAAGACCACAACAGACATACATAGGTCTACTTGAAGCAAATGCTCGGTACGTTGTATTTTTATAATGATTCTTAGAACTGCAACTTGGTAATCCCATTTAGATTCATTCTGATTGATTGCGAGATAATAATAAAAATCTGGTTTTATAACAAACGGAATATCGATATTCCGGATACACGTTATTTATGACAATAACTTGAAGAACTTCCTCGTGAAGACACTGTAAGTCCCTTCTTTGTTAATGGACTAATTTTTTTCTCGAGGAAGCATTATTATTAAAACCAAAGATCTCAAAGACTAATTGTCCGGACTTATGAGATTAAATTGTATTAACCGATATGTTATTATGTGGAAGGCTGTGGGATTAAATCAGTTTTGGCTTTGGGACATTTGAAGCTGTCAGTTGTGAGAAGCATTCTCAACCACAGCACATTTAGCTTTACACAATCTCAGAAAATTCAATTTCACTTTGCTCTATTACACAATTTTGCCCTATGCCACAATTGCCTCTGGCCAGAAAGACTTTATAGGAATAAAATGCGTAAATAAAATTGTGGAAAGGAAACAAAAGCGGAAACAAGACGCAGACCAAAGTACGAAATGTGTGCAAAATACACTAATATTTTCAACAATGTTAAATAAGTTAGCATGTTTTGAAGAAAAAAAACACACCCCAGCAAAAGTTGAACGAAAATTTTCACATTTTTGTAAGCGGTAACCCAAGGTAAATAGAAACAATTACAGGGGCAAAAAAGCGCTAAGAACTGCGAAATGTATGTATTTATGTGTAAGAGCAGGACAATGGACTGCGCAGGACAACACAAGAAACGGAAATGAAGTCATTGTTGTTGCCGCTGGTCGTATACTGGCTGTATACCATGTCCTTACTTTTAAATTTAGTGCGGCTAACCAGCGAGAAGAGACAACTGTGTTGTGTTGTGTTGCCTTTGAATTCTTTGTTGGCCAGCTGCAGTTGAGCAGACCTGAAATTTATAGGCAACGGAAAGGCGGGCAAATAAAATAACATTGACAATTGGAAATTTAATTTAAAAATCGCTACAATACAATTGATTTAGGGCTGCCTTGAAAAGTTCGCTAACAAATTCACCGCAGTGACCCCGAGCTGCCCCCGCCCATAATAAATTGCAGTGGCTTTAAGCAGCACAACTGCACCACTGACACACACACACACACACAGACACAGATAGAATGCAGCAGCACTGCGGAACCTCCAGTCATAGGTTAGTTGTTGCTATTCTCATTGCCGCCAACGCGCTTAACAAACATTGCCAGGTCACGACGTGTATGGTGTGCCAAAGTGTGTGCGAGCTGAAAATGCTACGGTGTGGTGTGTGGAGTGGTGTGGTATGGTGTAGTGTGGTGTGGTGTGGTGTGGTGTGCTGTGCTGTGGGGTGGTGTTGTGCTTGCGGCTGCAAGTCCTTGGAATGTGCCGCGAAGCACTGCAGCTACTGTTACTTTTGTGGAATGCTTAATTCATGTGTGCAAATGCGGCTCAAACGTTTATGATGTGGCTCGGCAGCGCCGCTGCCATCATCATTGTCATTGCGCTGGCATTGTTTGCCCGCCGTCACACGGCGTATGCGTAATGAGCTTTTGTGCTTCACCGTGTACAATGTGCATGTTGTTGGGGATGGGCGTTTATGCAACAATTTGGTATTCCGGCTGTGGAATTTACGTTCACTGACAAGCTGACCCAAGTCAAGCCTACGTGGTGGCGTCTCTCGCTTGCCACGTATAATTATTTGTAAATTGCAAATTCAAATCGATTCGGTTAAATATTACAGCAAAAGGCTTCATATATGGATTCTGAATTCCCACGAAATAAACTTTCAAACTGTTTTCTTCATTTGTTCTTATGCCACTGTCTCTAAGATAGTTCGGCGTACCGAAGATTTTATACTCTTTTCGAACCCTTAGACAAATTTCACTCTGCTAACTGCATCTTTAAAGTTGATATCATATGATATCAATTTGAATTGAAATATTAAATTTATCTCCAGCTGTCTGGCAGTTTTTAGATATAGTGATCCGATCCGGCCGGCTCCGATTAATGTGATGTATGTTTGAATAATATGTATCTGTGCAAAGTTTCATCGTGATAGCTTTGACGATAGCTCAAAAACTGAGAGACTAGTTTGCATACATACAGCCAGACGGACATACAGACAGACAGACAGACAGACGGACATGGCTAGATCAATTTGTTTTGTCATTCTAAGCATACTGGCAGTAACTTTTGGGGGTCTCCGACGCTTCCTTCTACGTTACAAACTTCAGCACAAACTTAATATACTATTTTCTTCGAAAAGAGTATAATAATGCAGATGGCTACTAGGAGGTTGCTTACCGAATTTACATAGTCTCTTTTGATTTTGCAAATCGAATATTATCCGCTTTTAAAGAAGGTTATTGGCAAACATTTTATAGGCTGCGATGCCAATGTAAATAAGTAATTAATAATTTAAAAATTTAAGACATCATTATATTGCAATGACATGTTTCCATTTGCTATATTTTAGTTAGAGTTACTTAGTCAGTACGGATTCTTACTAATCGCTGCGCTTTTTAATTATGCTTGCTATTGTTAGTTTTTCTCGCATTTCAGATTTTTACTTTAAAAACCGGCACATAATAAAAAGTTTGAATTGTTAAATAAATATTTTTGTTTTGCAATATATATATAATTTATGTACAATTAATGCTACTGTGCCGACTCTGATTCGACGACATTAAATCAATAATAACATAATATAACATATATGATATAAATAATATGTTTGCGATGTGTTTACAGGGTATCTCATCTCTGATATCCTACACAGTTTTATATGCGGTCTTTGGAGCTTTTTCGCTCCTCGTGACAGCCCATGCGTTCTGCCTTCTGCCCTGCTCCTCAAACCCAAGTCCTGTTCAGCTGGTTTGTTTGTTTGGCTGTTTGATTACACTCGGTTGGAGGTCCTTTGGTTTCTCGGTCAGACTCACGCCTGAGGGGTCACTGATGGGTGCGAGCTGAGCATTTAAAGAACGATTTAAGGCTGCGGGCTCGCCAGTATCGTTCAATGCTGCTACTCGTGGCAAATGTGGCTATTTATTTATTTATATTATTTGTTTCGCACCAATAATTTAATTTGTATTTATTACGTTTTAATGAAATGACCAAATTGCACTTGTCAATTTATTACAATACTTGTTGTTATTGAACATTTACATAAATTGAAATGAAATGCAAATTACAATTGCAAACATATACACAAGCAAATTGCATAAAATCATATGAATGCTTCAATTGGGTTTATTGCATTACGTTATTAAAGTGCCTGTTTTCATAAAACCAAAAATTCACATTGGCGTAAAAGTTCTCTATGTATACACAGAGACAAACAAATTAAGAATTTCGAGCTCGAATCAAGCCCAAATGGTGTCATAAGTTGTTTGTCTTGAATCAATCCCAAAAACTCTCATTTATAGAATGATATTTTAAGAACGGAAATCAAGTATAAATGACCTTCAGTTGATAAAACAAGTACTTACTTGAATCAATAATATTTTAGACATAAAGTTAGAATACATCAAGATGGATTTAAAACCATAACCAAATATAAATTCTCATTTACTTCATTTCACTTCACATAAAGCTTGTTTATAGACGACCCTTTTTCTCTCTGTGTATCACAGCTACACTTTGCTTTTGTTTTATTTTTGCCATGGATAAAATATATATGATGCAAGAAATATAAATTTTATTAGATAATTAGCTCAATATAGTTTTAGTCCCGAAATTTATTGTAATATGAAACAAACCTAATTATCTTTTCAGAAATTCGTTTTGCATAATACGCACTGTTTAGTTACTCATTAATATTATTTTGTGGAATTCCTGCCACCATGCTGCAAATACAATTAAATTGCATTGATCCATAAATTGCTTAAATTTATTATGACGCGTGAAAAACGCATATAAAATATTTAACTGAAATTTGATTCATAAATATGTTTATTCTATTTTGATTGCTATTTTCTGGTTGTTGCACTAACGAAGTGCCATTGTTGCTGCGCATATATCAACTCAGACACACATACACACACAGATACACACATACAGATACACAACGCAAACTTACGTAGCCGCGGTATTAATGAATGATTTGTCAGCATGTTGCACGTAGCCGTGTCGAACAATATGCAATATATATGTAAATTTCGTGCGAAAATTTCAATTGCCAAAATCAGCAAATGGGATTACATAAAAAAATACTTATACTACAAGAGCGAAAGTTAAAGTGTTTGATAACATCAAATATTCATGGCATGCAACATAAATTGTTCGTGCGCTTTTTTTTTCTGCCCAACGATAAATAAATGTGTTTTAAACGCTAACGAAGCAATTGTGCTCGATGCACAGATACGAAACTTCCACACATGGAAAATGGCTACCAGGATACAGATGAATTCATATTCCATTCAAAGTCAAACTGAAATGGTCGTGACATTGCCACAAGATTTATTGGCCATTAAACATGAGGGCAGATCTTTTTTCTGTTGACCAACCGCAGACTCAAGTACTGGACACAGGATGTCGTCCTGGCAAGCGTAGCAAAATAGCCAAATCTCTGTTATGTGACAGTAATTAAGCAGCAGCAATTAAGCAGCGCTTTCTAATTTTTTATGTTCATAACTTGCTTTTGTGTGCCCACAGCTGATGTTGATTTTCATTTAATGTCTCTATTGATTTGTATTATTGCTTTTTAACGACGCTTCAATTAGTTAATTGACTCTTAGTGAAAAACAGCTTATGAACAGTTATTTTGCGATATAATTGGTTATTCTATATATATATATATGTATATAAACTGTATTTTTTAGTTAGAACAGCACTATATGCTTTTAGCAGTTGAGCGTTTTATGCGCGTTTTCAGTGCGTTGCAACAACGCGTTGATGGCAGCACAATTATTTTAAAGTATACTTTTAGGCGAATCGAAAAAATCCTCCGAAATAATATATTTTTAGCAAAAGCTTTGAAAATTAAATGAGCTGCCATTTCAGAAATGATAGCATTTTGGTAATATTCGAGTTGGCCGTCGAACCAAGTGGCTCTACAGTTTGCGAGCGTTTGCACTAATTTGCAATTAAAATCAAATATATGAACATGTATATATATATATATATGTATATATATATATATCTTTATCTATACGTCTATATAGCAGCGGGTTTTTAGCGCTGCACTCTGCAAAAAAGTCATTAAAAGATAAAATCGCAAAATCAATTAGCCAGAAACTTTAGCTGCTTGCCAGCCTGCCTGACTGCCTGCCTCTAGGTGCTGAACAACAGAGCCTGGGCGCCGGCCAGCCTGCCCATAAATTGCAACACTTTTATCGCCGTCCCCGGTTTGCCTGCTGTTGTCCTTGTGTCCGGGTGCCGCCTATTTCTGTTGCTGCTGTGCTCTGCTGTACTGTGCTGCTTTGGACGATTGCGCCGCACAGTTGCAGCTTCCGATTTCCGTTTCCGTTTTGCGGTGCCGCCTTGAAGCTGGCTCGGTGTTTGGTTTTTATTTGCCGCTCGCTCGGCTGCTTGCATAAGTGGGCAAAAGTCAGTTTTTCGCCTTGGCCACACAGTCGACCGTACTGGATATTTGCTTTTTGGCAAACGCAGTTTTTTTCATTACTTTCAACTGGCCCGCGGCCAAGTTGCGGCTCTGGCAAATGGCAAATAGCAAATTCATTTTGTGCCTGTGAGTGTGTGTGTGTGTTAACGGGCTGCCTTCGCCATTTTACCCATCCACGAAGCGAGCTGCACTCCTTTTCGGCTTTTCGCAGTCATTGGCCACGCCCTTAAGCAAATGTACACTCGCACCGAAACTTGAAATATGTTCAAACAATTGAAACGAAAATAAAAAATGATTTATGTAACACTATTACATTGAAAATTTGAACACTCTCAATGGGAATGTAGCTGCCAAATGAAGATATTATTGTCAAGAATACTCGAAAGCAATCCTTTGTATTTAGAAAAGTGCGAAAATCTGCTTTACTGACATTTTAAATAATTGCAATTGGTAATCAGTTTAAGCTTATTTTATTATTTGCCTCAATTAAATAAAGAAAATTATCTGGCTCTTTTATATATAATCAATTGCAGCAAATTATATTAAGAAAATTGTCATTTAAATTCTAATAAATGTAACAATTTAAAGGTGTTTTTTTAACTCTGCATGCTTACCTCACTTACTTTAGTTTGCTCCAACAATTCTAATTCTAATCGCTTATTAAGAAAACCAATTTGAATATCTATGCCGTTTTATTTTTAAATGCATTTTCGGTTTTTTACAATTTTTAAATTGCTTTTGTTTTTATAGGTTTTTGTTTAATTATTTACTTATATTTAAAGTTGATATTCAAAGTGCTATTGCAGTGGTATTTTTTTTTATTGTTGTAAAATGCAATTGAAATAATAATTTATGCAATATTTAATGCATCATTAAATAATCCATTAATTAACAATTAGCAATGTTTGCCCGTGTATACGTCTCTCAGTCAGTTCGTCTGTCCTTCTGTCCGTCTGTCCATCTGTGTGTGTGTATGTGTGTGTGTGGCAGTGCTTTCCATCTAGTGTACGTGCAATGGCTTACATCATAAAACAAATATTTACAAAACTGTATTATTTAATGTGAATGTGTACAACATATAATGTGTAATTTATATAGTATTTAGTTGGAATATTTCTGCAGTTGAGAGGCAGGAGGGACGGGACGGGACGGGACGGGGGAGTCGCTAAGCTTAATACGATTGGCCACACAACGAGGCCATTATCTATGCTATACACATTTCATGTTCAAGCTGTACTCTATGTAATTGTTGCTAGACTGCAATCAATTTTGCATTTAACTGCCGCTTCTTGTTGTTGTTATGATCATCGAAAACATGGAGATTAGGCAGCAAATGAAAAGGCTGCCCATGCCACAGTCGGCTCTGCCAGATGCCGATGTGTAGAAATACGTTTCCAAGAAATTCCGCAAGCTGGAGCCGGATGAGAGTGTAACTGCAATGGACAATTTAATGCGTTTAGAAAACAAATGTGGAAGGTGTTTGATTCGTGTTTGTTGTGGCTGCGGCTGCGGCTGTGGCTTACCTCTGGCCGGCACCGGATCCTTTTGCGGCGTGCCCAATTCGATTTCCTTGTACTCCTGATATAAATCACCAATTTGAGCCGTGCAGCGTAACATGAGTCCACCAACGCCGCCGCCGCCGCCGCCGCCGACACCGGATGCCAATGCGTTTGTCATTGGCACACTAGCAGCTCGGCCAAGAGCGTTGTTGCCATTGACAATTCCATTGGCATTGCTTGCGGCCACAAAGTGCACCGCTTGCAGTTGCAGCTTGATGCTCAGCCGGGACGCTATTAGGTTGTCGACCGTGCGAATATATTGTGTTTCCTCTGTGGTCACCTGCCGAGAGAACAGCGAGTATTCGACATGATTAGTTAATTGCAAGCCCAACAGCGGCCTTTGACCTCTTTCTCTATATTTTAAACTGTTAACTAACCACCACCATATGCACATGAAATACACACAAAAGTATGCTTTAAATTATTCATAGTCCTCGAGCGTTGTGTGCGCCCGAAAGTGTGCGCGAGTGTGTGTGTGTGTGTGTGTGTGTGTGAGGCGCGCTTGCAGCTGAAACTGATTTTGCTTTCCGCTTCCGCTTGGCAAACTAAAAATATATTTGCCGAGTGTGGCAGAGTGTCGCAAAAAAAGTTTCTGTCCGATATGTGGGCAACCCTTAGCGAGTATATCGTACGAATATGAATGGCAATTTGTCGTCTGCGGGGGTTATTACAAGCATGTTGCACTTGGGGCAACGGCGGCAACTGGCAAACCATGTGTCCACTTCACAGGGGGGGGAGTCATGTGCGACACCAGTGGCAACAAAAGTTGCAGTCACGGACGGGCAATGGGCAATGGGCAATGGGCAATGGGCAACGGGCAACTGGTAACTGGCAGCGGGACAACTTGCAATGCAAGGAAGCGGATACTGAGAATGAACGGACATGGTATGTCATATTTGTTGTTGTTGTTGTTGCTGTTGTTTTTGCCTGTGCTTGTTGGCTTTTAAAAACAGTTTTCAATGTTACACAACAACAGCAACAGCAAAAGCAAAAGCAGCAACAGAAGTAGGAGCTGCTGCTGAATCAACAGAAGCATCACCAAGAGCAGCACTCATACGCACTGTTGTGTTTTTTGTGTTGCCTCCGCAAATGTCCGACAGTTTGTTTGAGTGTCTGCTGTTCAAGGTTGTTTTGTTTGCATATTGCATGTTGCTGATTCTTGTTACTCGCTGGTTGTTAACGCTGCAGCAGTGCGAACTGTTTACACTTTGCCTTTGAGATACTGAGCTACTGCAGCAGCAGCAGCAGCAGAGGCCACATTTTCCAGCTGGCTGTCCGTCTCTCGCCCAGACTGCCTGCCTGCCTGCCTGTCTACCCGCCTGTCATACCGTTTGCATTGTGTGCATTTAAAAATTTCATTTCCGTCCCGACAGCAACAGCAGCAGCAGCAGCAACTCCCAGGAAAATGCGCCTAAATCTCGTCCTTGGCTCACTCTCACTCTCTCTCTCGCTCTCTATATTTCTATCGCTCTGTGTGGAAAGCCGCTGGTCTAACTCAAACGCCTGTTCGTCCTGTTCAGGCATGTGCATATGCATATTCATTTCAGCCTTTTACTCTGCCTTCCGCTTCATTCGCCAAGGAATGCCTCTGCTCAACTTGGGGCACATCATTTCCGTTTGGCGCATCTTTACGCCTGGTGCGAAAAGAAATCCGTTAACTGCAGCGTGCAGCGCTTTTAGTCGCAAATGGCCATTGTTGTCGACTAAGGATGTGCAGGCGCCATTTTGCAAATGGTTGTGTTGTCGCTTCCGTTTGCTGCATGTCCTTTCGCTTAGTGCTGCTTCAAATGACAGCCAGCGCCCTCTGTTGCCTCTCGATGTTGCCCTCGAACCGCTGGCAATTTAAATACAATAAATACGCATTTCATTTCCACTTACAAACTCATTTGAGCCCCATTTACTTATGCATGTATTTTGCGCCATTTAGTGCCCTTAAAAAGGTGTAAGAAATTGCTGGTTGATGGCAACGAGCCCGCCTTAAAGTTGGGTCAGCAGCAATGCGTGCGTGCTCGACTGCCAAATACCCTTTGCACAGCAAACCTCAGGCGACCACTATAAACAGTTAGTTCTAACATAAGCAGTCAATGGACACATGCTGGATTGTGGTGCTTACCTGGTATCTGTTTTCAAGGATATCTGAGGAGCGTTGTTGCTTAGGGCGTAGCCAATTCGCAAGCAGCTCGCACACCCACAACATTAAACAGCAAAATCGCTTTATTGTTGTTTGCTGTTATTGTTGTTGTGTTTGTGTGCGCTGTGCTCCCTTAACCCTTTTTACAACAACGTCCCACACACTCACCAAACACCAAACACCCAACAGACATTTTATCTTTTCTTCTTGTGCGTTTTTTGGCTTAACTTTATATTTGAATTTGAATTTTATTTTTATTTTCATGCTGGCAAAGGCACAGCGACATAAAAAGCCATTTTTAGTAAACTCGCTTTACGCGCTCACTCTTTTCTCTCTCTCTCTCTCTCTCTCTCTCTCTCTCTCTCGCTCTCTGTATCTCTCTTTCTGTGCTGCAGCCGCTTTGTTATCGTCTCGCTCACACCCGGTTCGGAATTTAATGCCGCGTAATTTACGAGAAACTCTTAAGACGCCAAGCGCTTTAATTAAGCATGTGGCTGAGGCAGCGACCCAAAAGTGTAAATACCCTCATATTTCTTGTGATTTACCTTTATGGCAACGGAACCCCCAACAGCGGCCCAAACAGAACATACACCGAGCGACGACACAAACCCCAAGCCCCAAGCCCCAAGCCCCCAGCACCCAGCACCCAGCTCACAATACCCCAAAAGCATTCGGCTGGGCAATTAAATGAATGTTTGGCATTTGCTTGCGTAAACATTAGGCAGGCGAATTGTTTTCAAGCATCATCCACATTGCTTGAGTAGGCAACAAACTTTGTGTTGATTTTGCAAGTCGTTTGTGTGTTTGCGTGGCTAAATTCATTTTGATGGCCATCTTTTAATATTGTCTTGACCGCATAACATGTTCATTTGCGCTAGATTGGAATATGCTAATCAGCAGACGAAGGCAAAACTAAACACTGTTTCAAACAGATTCCATTGCCTGGATTTTAAGAATTTGAACTATCCAAAATTAACATTTTGAATTTGCATGCACTCAGTGCCAAATGTGCATAGATAAATTATTTCTTAAATACTCGCAATAATTTATTCTTGTGCACAATGTTGTCATGTAAACACAAACAATACAGCGTTAGGAAAATATCACACAATATGCATGACACTTTAGTACTTTGCCAGTGTTTGCTATCGATTTGTGCAAGCATTTCTCAATATCTCAACATGTGCTGCCTATTCATTAATCACAGCCACTTAAAGCTGTTGCTCTGCTTTAATTATGTGCGTATGGCATTGTCCGTAGTAATTCCAGTGCCAGTTTCAGTCTTAGTTTCAGTTTCCTGCCCCTTCACACTAATGCGGAATAAATATTTGATCATAAAATCGATTGGCAGACAAATCCCATTGTCGAATGGCCACTTGTCTGGCCGACAGCTTTCAAAAAAGTCTCGACAGCTCTAATCCCAACTAATTCCCATGATTCACCAAGAAAAAAAAATAAATTCATTTTCAGCTACTTTTCCATTAATATGACAAAAACTTTATAACAAATTATGTTAGTCGTTATGCCAGCTGGCATTTCCCTTTGCGTCTGGTCCTGCTTTGTATGTTCTTTATAATGCATATGGCTAAATATATATTATGAAAAAAAGAGCACAAAGTTCATGGCATCATTTCGAGACAATCTGGCTAACTTGTGCAATAAATAACATTTCGTCTATTCATCATTTAGCGTATAATATAAGCTAAATAGCTATAATTGTATTCTATTAAATTATATAATCATGTGAGCTATTTCCTAAAGCCTTAAAGATAGCGCATTTCAGTTTTAAGGCCAGATTTTGTGTTTTGTGTTTGTTTTGACTGCATACATAGCTTTAACACATGCTGTTCGAAGCTGGCCTGAAGCAGGCATAACTTATTTATGTACGCTTGAATTGCAATAACACTAGCCGTTCGATGCCAGTTAAAGCACTAGCAGGCAGCCAGATCATAATTCAATATCAGAAAAGCATCAGCTCGACAGGCATATGAAACTCAATTGCATGGCCAATGGCCTCGATGGAATGCTGTGCTGTGCGTGTTGTTGGCTCAGCCTGGTGGCTGTCTACGCCAACATAAACACAACACATATAAAATTTTATATGGCACGCCGCGTCAGACAGACAGACAGACACAGTTAACCCCCAAAAGCTCGCTATGCTACGCACACACAAGCAGAGCACTTTTGTCTCGGTTTTTGTCATTAGTTGGCTGACTGAAAGTGGAAGGAAGCGAGCGGCATCTAGATAAAAATGCTCAACGGCCTGCATGTGAGCGTATGTGTGTGCGCCGAAAAGTAGACAACAGAAAAGTAGACGACAGATACAAAACGGCAGGATAAGAAGCACCAGGGGAGTGAGTGCGACAGTGAGAGAGAGAGCGTAGCAGATCGGGAAGGATGCCAGTGGCAGTGCCAGTGCACGTTATGTCTGATGATGTGGGTAGACATAATATAAAAATTTATGAAGCGTTTAATAAGTTTTCTTTTGCCTGGCAGCCGGCGGGACATAGTCGAACAGACCACAGTCCGCAAGAGACACAGACGATAGTCGACAGGAGACAGGAGACAGACGACAGTCGACAATCGAATGCTCTCTGCGTTTCGTGTGGGCGTGTCAGCTGAAAAGTGTTGTCTCGTAAATTCATTTGAAGGCAACGTCCGGCTCTTCGGACTTGTCCGACTCGTCCGCCTCGGTCCGGGCAATTCCAGTGCACACAAGTTTAACGTAATTTATTTTATGTCGTGGCTATGATTAATAACAGCAATGCGACAAAGAAAAAGGTTAGCCGGCCCTGCGGTCAAAATGGGATACACAAAAATGAAAAGCATTTGCTTTTTTAAAAACGATGGCCCCGCCCTGGGTCCTGGGCAAAGTTGGCATTTCATTCTTGATTTATGCAACTGATTAGCGCCCAGTCTCAAAACTGATGCAAACATGAAAATGCCGCCAAATGACTAATGATGTCCTCTCCAGGCAGTATGTATGCATATGATGCTGACTCTGACTGTGACCCAAGTGACTTGTTTGCTTCCCTTTCTATTTGCTATTTGCCATTTGCCATTTGCCATTTGCTATTTGCCATTTGGCATTTGGTATTTTTCATTTTATTTTGCCTTCACGCATAATGATAAATGACAGGGGCAAATCGCACAATCAAATCAAAGAACACAACCCTTTTCAGCCTTTATTGACTTAATTCTCTGTGTGTGCAGGTTTCACGTTCTCAATGTTCTTAGCCTGGATGCGAACATTTTTAATTAAGTATGGGCCACGATTCGGCTTACATCATATTCATAAATAAACGACAAATTTCATGGCGCACAACGCACAAGATTACACCACATCACCTATCACATGTGCTCCAAATGAGTTTAAAGCTCAGCAAGTGGCTGTTCTAATTAAAGCGGATTTACGATCTCATTTAGCAAGCTAATGCTGTTTAATTAAGCGCTGCCACAAACTCTGCCGTATAATGCAAATAATTCATTGCGATACTGCCAAGGCCTATGCAAGCGCAGAAATTGCCTAATTGCTTGGGCGGCTGAGCGCGACAATTAAAGCAGGGCAGCACCTGGGAGCATCCTGGCATCCTGGCAACCTGGCAACCTGGAGCATCCTGTTACACTTACCGGTATTTGGTTGATGGTGAAGCGCAGCTCGGCTCGCGGCCTTGATGCCAGTGTACTGCAATTGGCCCGAAGCACATCGCCGGGCTCGTAGCGCGTCTGCTCCGTAAAGAGCTGGGGTCGTTTCTCCGGAAACTCTGCAATATATTTCAAAAGTCGAATATAGTA
Organism: Drosophila flavopinicola; assembly: GCA_035042425.1. Taxonomy (NCBI): domain Eukaryota; kingdom Metazoa; phylum Arthropoda; class Insecta; order Diptera; family Drosophilidae; genus Drosophila; species Drosophila flavopinicola. The sequence continues at coordinate 33,585 of JAWNLL010000471.1, read as the reverse complement.
TCTATATATAGCCAGCACCCTTTGAAGTGCTCGAAAGACGCAAGCAATTCGTTACCCTGGTCTGTCGCTCCATACAACAACAAAGGCTATCCTAATATATTATCAAAACATTTTATTAGTTCATTAAGCTGCCTATACTTTTTGGTTTAAGCCAGCTGACTTCCGTTTCCTGAATATTAAATTTTGTATATTGTTTTAAATATTGTATTCGATTTGTAAACATCTTCCACAATGAGATGCATTCTTTTACATATCTATTATTATACCCTGTACCCATTAAAAATGGCCATTCATATGTTTTCTCTGAGCAGAAAATAGTTGACATAAATTCAAACATATTGTAAGCAGTGGCAATGATACTAAAAATTCTCTGTAGAATATATACCAATTTGCCTAGGTCTTTTTAGTTGCTGCTCTTTGGATGTTGAAGTGCCACCAAAGGTCAGGTGCCTGATCATGATGAAACTGCCAATGTTCTATGCGTCTTGTGGCCGGCCGGCCAGACTAATGACTTTTCTACCCCTTACTTGTATGCGATACTCACCCACAACTTGCATTTGCGCATAGGCGGTGCCAGTGGAGTAGAGTGGTGCATCGGCAGTCACCTCGCAGCTGAAATTGCCGGAGAGGCCGAAGCTAACGTTGCGTATGAGCACCAGTGTTGCATTGGAGTTGCTTTCCTGCAAGAATATCAGTGCTCAAGTGTGATTGTCCGAATGAAAGGAGCGAGAGTGAGGAGTAGGAGGAGGTGAAGGTGAAGGAGGAGGCGACTCTTGACTTACGTCCACTTTAATGCCGGGGTATTGAAAGACCTTCGTGTGCGGGTACTCGCCGGGCGTAAAGCGATAAAACTCCAACTGGCCGCGATAGAACTTAATCGAATAAAGCGGGGCACCATCCAGCTGATACTCGCAGCGCAGCACCACCGACTGGCCACGTCGCACCGCCGGCGGCTCCACGAGCAGGTTGACATTGCGCAGCGTCGCCTGGGCGGCATCTGGAAGGGAGGAGAAGCTATATGATAAGATTTATTCAAATTGATGCAGCGTGCATGAGCATGCCATAAAAGGCTGGAGACAGGTAGTCGGAGTGCCTGGTTGCTGGTTGCTGCCAGTCGCCAGTCGGCAGTCATCCCATGAAATGAAAGGCCCACAAATTGCCAGCAATCGTCCTGTGGAATGGACGACAGCGGCTGCATATACGTGGTATACGTGTCCACATTTGCATACACGGCAACGGCAACGGCAACGGCCGTAAAACAATATTGATACGGCAGATGTCCGTCCGAGGAAGCTGGCGGCGTGAGCCATATCAAGCATAACATCGTCATCGTCATCGTCATCGTTCCGTTCCCTTCCGTTTTTCATAGAGGCATTGGGCCATATAAAATGCTGGGATTAAAATACGCTGCGATTCACGAACGGGGGCGTTGCAACCTGCCAGCTACAGCTACAGCTACTGCAACATGCAGCTACCTTGTGGCATGTATTTGGGTGCTGCACTTCAAGTCAAGTGATCGGCTTAAAGCTGCTGCCATTCTTGCCAACTAGCAACTAGCAACTGGCAACAGCAGCTGCTGCACTAACAACGGTCGATGATGACGTCGACATGCATGCATGGACAACTTGACTGACTACATCAAAAAGCAATTTTCCATTTGGCTTACAATTTTTTTTACACACACACACACACACACACAGACACACACTTGCATATACATAAGATCTGATTGTGTGTAAAGTGTGTTTGGCTTTTCATAAACTCGCAAATCGTTTAAGCCGTCTTACGAGAAGTTGTAAACCTCTTTGTCTGCTTTTCCTCCGACTTTCTATATGCCTTTTTTTTGCTGTTGTGCTTTTTAGTGTTTTCTCTCTTCATTTCTCTTTCCATTGTTTCACCCTTTGGCTGTTGTCACACAGCACTTTTACTTTGCGTATAGTCGACTGCCACCCTTTTGAATTTGTTGGATATGTGGTAGCACGAATTCTCTCATTGCCTGCATGGGAATGTTCTATAAAATACAAAATATATTTGTGATTTATCCACTTCTGCTAATGAGTGAGTGAAACCAGAAGTGAAATTGGGTTTTCCTGGAAATTCTATTGGCCAATGCATATTAATCAGTAATGAACGAATTAATAGCAATAATAGTTTGTTTATTTGTGAGGCGTCATTGAGTATACTGTTTTGGAATGCAATTGCTTTCATCTGTAAACAAACCATTGATTACTCATTACTACAATCCATGTATTTTGCTTTATTTTAAATAATTTGGTTGCTTAGGGTATTTGTATTTCGACATCATTTCATTGTTTGCTGCCCTGCGTTTTCGTTTCTAACTGCTATCTTGATAGGAACGCAATATCATCCGAGTGCTGCCCGGCTCTAGTTCCTTCTTCAATTTTGTCACAGCTGGAGCAGCTGCCCCTAATCTGCCTCCGCCCCCGAAAAACGTCTACTTGGCGTAGGCAGTGCGCAATATCCGCTCGGTAGTGTCTGCTGCTGCTTGTTTTGCCGCATCCTGCGTCATCCTCGTGGACAATATTCTGGGGGCTAACAGTGTTTTGCTTTTTGTAAAGCTCGGCAGTCATTTCGCCATTTCTTCTGCTCACTCTATTCGGCTTTGGAAATTAGCTCGGGCTTCGTTTTATGGTCATGCAGTTTTGTTACTGCGCATCGAGTGGCTTTACCAGATGCCAATGGAGCAAATGCCAAAGCCAAGAAGATAGGCAGCGTGATGATGAATTTTTTTGTTCCCTGCGTGAGCACAGTAAATCTTTCGTCTTTAATGGGAAGCACTAAATGTTACATAACGTAGTTGCTGCCTCTTTCAGAGCGCTCGATAGGCTGTCATCCTTATCTGCTCGTGAGTGTCTGTGTGTGTGTATTTGTGTTGTGTGTAAAAAACTATTTTGCTTGATTTAGTCATCGTAATGGCAGTCGATTTACGCAGCTGGCTTTATGCAAGTTTGGCATGCATACCCACTGTTAGAGATGAACTATGAACTGTTTGCAGCTGTGATCATAGAACGTTTATTGACTGCACAATTCAATATATCATACATTCAATATTATGACAAAATGCACTACCCACATGCCACAACCGTTTAACAGGCGAGCCACACACACACACACACTCCCACACTCGCACACTCGCACACACACAGTCAGGCACATAAACTTTTGCTGCTGAGCTCACAGATTTAGTAACAAATATGCGATGGGTGAGGGGCGTGGGCAAGGGAAAAGTAGTGGCTGCCAGAGCTTGGTTTGCTGTGGCAGCTGCTGAGGATGCTACAGCCAGACGAACTTTTGCAGACATACACGCGGCCACTCAATGTTGCAAGTGCCAGCCGTGTGATGAACCCACTTGTGATAATTTATGAGGAATATTTTTTTGTTGTCACATGTGGCTGCAGCGCACAGAAAGAGAGAGAGCGTATAAATAAGAGAGACAGAGACAGAGACACAGAGAGAGAGAGAGAGAGAGAGTGAGAGAGGTGCCGTGCCGCTTCAAAACTAATTTAACCTATTGTCTATCCCAAAGCCTGTGCTCCTCCTGCTGCTTCCTCGACAGTCTCAGACAACAGTTACTCCATGTGAGCCATCTTGCAGCGCCCTCGCCAGCTGCTTATCCTATTGCGGCATTCGGGGCCATGATGTGTAATAATCTTTAAAAAATTAGCTTGCACATTTTGATGCCTCTCAAATTTACGGTTTAAATATTTTATATTGGGTATACTTTTAATACCCTGAACCCATTCAAAATGGGTAAAAAGGGTATAATGGTTTTGTGCAAAAGTGTGTAACAGGCATAAGGAAGCATCTCCGACCATATAAACAATATATATTCTTGATCAGTATCAACAGCCGAGTCGATCTAGCCATGTCCGTCTGTCTGTCTGTCCGTCTGTCCGTTCGTCTGTATGAACTCGCAGATATCAGAGACTATAAGAGCTAGAGACTTCATATTTGGAATATAAGTTCTTGTAGTCTCAGGACAGTACAAGTTTGTTTCTTTTTATCGATAACTCGTCTCGTTTCAAAGTTATCGATAAATTTATATTTTAGACTGGTGTTTTTTGGCCATAACCAAATTTGGCATATATAATCTCAAATAGCATACACATGTAACAAATATTTCACTTTTTTGATACCACGCCCCAATCCCCCCAAAAGTTCAAAAAAATTTTGAAGGTATGACCTTGCAATTTGGTTTGGTCACACATTTTATAGCCAATGTTATTTCCTAAAAATTTTAGGAAGATCGGACAATAAACACAGAAGTTATTAAAGATGTTACTCTCCATTGTGTGGGGTTCAGTGAAAAATCAAGCTAACTGCTTAAACCGCATGCACTGCTTGCAGTATGTGTGTGTTTGTATGTATGCACACTATTAGACAAGTATGAATGGAAGTCAGAACTGGGTTCAGGGTATCTCCTAGTTGGGCACTCCCGACTAGAGCACTCTTACTTGTTTTTTGAAATTTAAGTGAAGCACTCGCAAGTGTTTAATTTCGTTTTGTTTTTCCGCATCATTGTCAATTACTTTATCTTTTGGCTGTCTGTGTAAAATCCAATAAATGTTCGCTTTAAAGTTCAGCAATTTTCAGCTAACAAAAACAAATTTTCACACATGAATTCTTCATGTAATTACGCGTGCTCAACAATAAACAAAATGCGCAAAATTAAATTGCTGCTTCGCACACACACTGGCACACACACACACACACACACACACACACACACACACACACTCGCACATACAAGTTCCGTTGGCCAGCGGCTGTAATTAATTTTGAAAGCGTTCTGTGATAATTAACAAAGTATTTTTGTCTAACACAAAATGGGAAAAATGGCCAACAACCCTGCAACGATGGAATTTGTTTCAATTATTTTGCATAATGCATAAGCATCGCAAATAATATACGTATTTGCATATCAACTGTGAATGAGCAGGGCCAGCAAATTGTTGGCATAATTTGTGAACAGCGAAATTTGAGTTAAATTTTCATTACAAATCGCATGCGGGCAGAAGGAAGCAAGGACCAAGGTTCATGGTACGGCTGGACAAATTGGCACTGTTACAGTTATGAAAAGTTGCTGACACATTGCGACTGACCAGTCCACACACCCATCCACTGAATGAGCGAAACGAGAGAGCGAGAGCGAGCGAGTTAGACAGAGCTAGCGAGATATAATTGTGTGTTGAATTATGAATTGAAATGCTGAAAAGTTTTTATGCGTTCTGAGAACTTGGTCATTCAACTAACATTTTCGGTCAACATTTATTGCTAATACCAACTGGCTGAGTGCTGCTATCTGCTGTATGAGTGTGGTTGGCTTTATGTGCTGAATGGTTTTTACGCTGTTTTAATATACTCAAATTTGCTCTGCAAAGTTTAATTCTATTCCACACAGTTTATGGTTTATGGGCCAGTCGTATGCGTTTGTGAGTGTGAGTGGGAGTGTGTTTGATAAGGTCGGCCATCATCATAATCATTACTGGCATAAGCATTCCCTTCGTTTTATAAGCACCATTTGATGTCCACTAATCTTTTGGACAGCATTTCTTTTTGTGTTTAAATGGACTTAGTAACATATGAAAATGTCACAATTTTATCAGCTAACGAAATTTTAAGCCCACATGCAGAATATATTAAAATAGTCAATATATTATGAATGGCATATTGGATTTTCTTATATTTGATTAATATTTGCATTACTGGTATATTGGTAAAATGAAAGGTTTTATTTACACACAGGCACTGCATGACTGCAATCAAAATAACTTTCTGAAAAAGTAATATATATATTTTTTGTGACGTAGCTGTCTTTTATTGCAATCGAATGAAATGCAGCCATTTTTTACTTATGTCAAACAGTCATCATAAAGCTTTTCAAAGGATACGACCAGTACTAACAGCTGCATCAGTGGAATGTCCTCTCTTCCCAGCTGTAAGTGAGAGTGTACTGTGTCCTGTGTCCTGTGTACTGTGTCCTGTGTCCTGTGTGTGGCAGTAAGGTTGTGCGGGTGTGTATGCCGACAATAAACATAAAACTGAATGTATGCTGTTTGGGTTGTTGAGACAGTGTGGCCAACTGATATTTGTACTATCGATTCATACAGTCGTACGTCTCTATAATGAATCACAATGCATTTTTCATTTCACCACCGTCTTTAACTTATCGACTTCCGATTAACAACATTAAATACTGTCGTAAATATGCCATCCTTTGGTATCGGAATAAAGATGTTGAACTGAATTTAATATCCCATGCATGGCCAACAAAGAATTCCAAAATGCTTGTATTTTACAGTTGTACTGTTGTTGATTATTGCATTTATTTCAATTGTCAGGTATATTGCATTTTGTTCATATATCCTCAGTTGATGTTGCCATTTTCGTTTAAGTTATTCCTGGTTAACTGGCTTATCTCTTTTGTATGTAAGCCATATTCATCAGTTGTTTGACTTTTCAGTTTATAGCACATTTACATATTTATACTCTTTTCGAAAAAAAAATAGTATATTAAGTTTGTGCTGAAGTTTGTAACGCATAGGAGGAAGCGTCGGAGACAAAACACATTGATCTAGCCATGTCCGTCTGTCTGTCTGTCTGTCTGTATGCAAACTAGTCCCTCAGTTTTTGAGCTATCGCGAAAAGACTTTGCACAAACACTTATTATTCAACGGGACAGCACATTGGTCGGAACCGGCCGGATCGGATGACTATATCTTATAGCTGCCATAGAACTCGAAGTCGGTTTTGGCCATAAATCCCATGTTTTTCAAGCTAACGCAATGAAACTTTGCACAGGTACTTAACATACATAACATTGATCGTAGCCGGCCGGATCGGATGACTATATCTTATAGCTACCATACAACTCGAAGTCGGTTTTGGCCATATATCCCATGTTTTCAAAGCTATCGCGATGAAACTTTGCACATATACTTATTGTTCAAAATGTCAGCACATTGGCCTGAGCCGGCTGGATCGGACCACTATATCTTGTAGCTGCCATACAAAACAAATTGATCTAGCCATGTCCGTCTGTCCGTCTGTCTGTATGTATGCAAACTATTCCTTCAGTTTTTAAGCTATCGCGATACAACTTTGTACAGATACTTATTATTCAAAAAGCCCTCACATTAGTCGGAGCCGTCCGGATCGGATCACTATATCTTATAGCTGCCATACAACTGGCAATGAGTTAAATATTCTTAGAACAAAAAAAAAAAAAAGTTACGCGACATAACGATTTTGTACAGCATATGAAATTTCAGTGGTGCAGTTGGCAGAGAGAAAATTGCCTAAAGTTTCGAAAAGAACCTTCCCCACTTGTTTTATTTTGTAAATTGTGCTCTCAATATTTGTAAAACAGTTTTGATAACACGTATGCTGGATTTTGAGCAATTCGTTGTTTATGGCAATTGTCTTTTAAGTGCTAAAAACATTTTATAATTAAATGTTAACTGTATTTTAAGGTCCACAACAACTCGCGTGTGTTGTGTTTAATTAATTTTTTACCAAGTAATGTATCGAGCTGTGTGCTTCTATAAATTTCAACAAAATGTGCGTAATTAATGCGCCAAACCGAACCAAAAGCGCGCTGTATAAATCATTTGCGGCACAGTCGTGTGTCCGTGTAAAGGTTTGTGTATTTGCGTGTGTGCGTGTGTGCGTGTGTTTGTGTGTGTGTGTGTATCTCTGCGCATTTGCGGTCAGCCTCATGTTGCACGCACAATCAGTCGCCTTGCGTTGCTTATCGACTGGCGCCATTGATTGCAGTTCATTAAGCACGCGCAGGCAGTGAGGCAGTCAGGCAGTCAGAGAGGCCGGCTCACGCACATTCCTGCTGATGCCAAGGATGCCTACACCTGGTGTTGGGGCTGGGACTCATTAGCTGCGCATTGGCTGGCCCTCGCTTGACCCTTTTCGGAGCTCCTTTAACGGCTGCTGTGCTTTAACCTTGTTCGTTGCTCACACACACACTTTCGTAATTCCGCCACTTGATTTAATTCCCCACGCTACGCTCTTTGCAGCCTCAGCAGCCTCAGCAGCCTCTGCTGTCATCAGGCACTTGCTCTGACATTGGTCATTACAGCTGATTGCTTATTCATGCGTTTATTCATTTATTCATATGCCTGCAATTTTGCGATGAGAACGTTATCAAAGCGAAGGCGGCCATCGTGTGCTTTGGCCGATTAGTTCAGCATTGCGTATACGCAGGGTGGAAATTCCGCCGGCATCTGCTTGCGGAAATTAATTGCGACCGCGTTCTATTTCGTGTTTCGTATTTCGTATTTCGTGTTTATATTTTAAATTAATTATAAATATTTATTTATCCTGATTAGTTGCGTGGTGGTGGCTGGGTGGTGCTTTCAGGTTTGGCGTTTGAGTGTCTGGTTGAGCTTAGCTAAATTGAATTCAGTTTATTTTAGCATAGCGCAGCATTTGCGCCTCGGGTTTGCTCAGCGAATCGATAACAAAGACTTGGCTTTAAGCGTTGCTACGCTGCCTCAATAGCTGTCTTGGCCATTACTCTTGGCGCTGGCTCTGGCTGCCGCTGCTCGCTAACCGAATTCGATTCTTTCTGCTTCTACTCTTTGTGTTGTTCTATAATTGATTGCAGCATCAATTTCCAAACGAAATAATCAAGCAATTCTAACACACACACACACACACATATACACACGGCCAGTCCTGCACACCAACCACAAACATGTTGCCTGATTTGGCATCTTCGTTTTTCTTTGCACACTTTCGTGTGCTGGAGTTAATTTCAGTTTTAAGTGGCAGCAGCAAAAAAGCCACCAACTACAGCTGCAAAATCAAGCAAAATTATTGAAAGCAGCAAAGCCAACGTTGAAAAACACACACACACACACACACACATACTAAAACAAGTGAGAACGTTGCAGTCGGGCGGAGCCGACTGCGTAATACTCTGATACCATTTTAAGAACAGCTGAAAGCAAGTGAACAGAAAATTTTTGCTGGTGTTTGGGTGACCTGAAATCGGCATTCCAAGTTTTTGGGAACGGGAGGGGCATGGTCGATCTTTAGAGGGGTGACCAGAAGTCTATCTACCAATTTTGGTGACTCTAGCTCTAAAACTGTGGAAGATATAAGCTTTCGCGATTTTTGGGGGCGGGAGGGGGCGTGGCCCCAAAAAATTTGGCCGATCTTTAGAGGGAGTGACAAGAAGTCTATTTTACAAATTTCTTGATTCTAGCTCTAAAACTGTGGAAGATATACATTTTCGCGATTTTTGGGGGCGGGAGGGGGCGTGGCCCCAAATTTTTTTTACCGATATTTAGAGGGTCTGCCAGAATTCTATCTTCCAAGTTTAATGACTCTAGCTCTGAAACTGCGGAAGATATAAATTTTCGCGATTTTTGGGGGCGGGAGGGGGCGGGGCCCCAAAATTTTTTGCCGATTTTTAGGGGGGCTAACAATAAGTCTATCCTCCAATTTTGGTGACTCTAGCTCTGAAACTGTGGAAGATATAAATTTTCGCGATTTTTGGGGGCGGGAGGGGGCGGGGCCCCAAAATTTTTTGCCGATCTTTAGGGGGGCTGACAATAAGTCTATCCTCCAATTTTGGTGACTCTAGCTCTAAAACTGTGGAAGATATACATTTTCGCGATTTTTGGGGGCGGGCGGGGGCGTGGCCCCAAAATTTTTGTCCGATCTTTAGAGGACTTGGCCAGAAGTCTACCCTCAAAGTTTGGTGGCCCTAGCTCTTAAAATGTGCGAGATATAGGCTTCCGTGTTTCGTGGGGGCGGGGTGGCTGGGGGGCGTTCTAGTGGGCGTGGCCGGAAAATCCAGGACGCAATCTTTTGGGCTGGTCAGCCCTAGTCTAAATTCCAAATTTTGGGACTCTAGCTTCAAAATTGCGGGAAATATACACGTGTTATCGAATTGTGCATTCATGTATATCGATTTTCGCGATTACGGGGGCGGGAGTGGGCGTGGTCGAAATTTTGTTTCTGTAATCTGTAGAGGACGTCACCAGTAATATATATTCCAAATATGGTGACTTTAGCTCTAAAACTTCGGGAGATATAAGCATTTCAAATTAATTTTGGAGGGGGGCTGGTGGGCGTAATAATGGGCGTGGCCGATTAACCTAGGATCCAATTTTTTCGGGAGGTCACCAGCAATATACCTACCAAATTTGATTACTCTAGCTTCAAAATTGTGGGAGTTATTCACGTTTAATCGATTTGTGATTTGAGGTGTATCGACATGTTATCGATTTGCCAGCCTCCCAGTGGGCGTGGCATAAATTTGGAATAAACTTGATCTGAAGCAGATAGCTATAATCATAACGCAAAAGATTTCAAGAGTCTATCTAATATCGTTTCGGAAATACGCGCGTTCATCCAGACAGACAGACGGACAGACGGACGGCCTGACGGACATTCGACAAAACCAATATACTATGAGTACCTTCGGTATCAGAGTATAATGAAAAACACGAGTCAATTTGTATTGCTGCAGCCTCAGCTGTGCTTCCATCTCAGTCTCTCGTGTCCTCCCTCCTGTTCCTGCTCTGCCGTTTAATCTTCCTCTATTTCTTGGCACTATTTCCAAATGTTTTTCTATTCGCCTCACATGTTTATCCATTTACCCATACCCTGTTTCCAAGTACAGCGAGAGGTGTAACAAGTGTATATATTACTGAGATCTGATACCCACTAAATGCTGCATTAGAGTTGCTGCGATTTACACTGTCTTTAATAAATAAATGATGATTTTACATATGCAGAGGAATAATTGTATTTGATGTTGATTTTACAGTATATATGTTTGTATTGTCAAATCCTTTGTTCTTTAATTGACTGCAATAAATTGTCTTACTCTACATTGAACAACAAATAGATACAAAATATGAAATTAAAGTAACAGTTGCTGGTGTGTAATGGAAATGTTTGGGTTTTTTTCATCGATTGTAGGGTATTGCATTTTCGATTTTGATCGACATTCACTGTTGCTTATTTGGTGTGGCATTTCAGACTTGGGCCAAAAACCACAGACAGATACAAGCGTTTTGTGGCCGTCAGTTGAGAGCGCGTTCGTTTCATTTATTTGGGGTTGGGCTCTCATGTCTCGTCCTGTCTGTGTATATATAGAGTATATATGTTGCTTTTTTGCTGCCAAAGCCACACAAAAATCTGCACAAAAATGCACGGAAATTCATCTTGATTTGTATGGCGAGTTTTTTTTTGTTGTTTTTTTGCTAGCTGTTGCAGGACTAATGCTGCATTTTTTTATACTCTTTTCGAAGAAAATAGTATATTAAGTTTGTCCTGAAGTTTGTAACGCATAGAAGGAAGCGTCTGAGACCCCCAAAAGTTACTGCCAGTATGCTTAGAATGACAATACAAATTGATCTAGCCATGTCCGTCTGTCTGTCTGTCTGTCTGTCTGTCTGTCTGTCTGTCTGTCTGTCTGTCTGTCTGTCTGTCTGTCTGTCTGTCTGTCTGTCTGTATGTATGCAAACTAGTCCCTCAGTTTTTGAGCTATCGCGATAAAACTTTGCACAGACACTTATTATTCCAGGGGACAGCACATTGGTCGGAGCCGGCCGGATCGGACCACTATATCTTATAGCTGCCATACAACTCGAAGTCGGTTTTGGCCATATATCCCATGTTTTTAAATATATCGCAATGAAACTTTGCACTGATACTTATTATTCAAAGAGACATCACATTGGTCGGAGCCGGTTGGATCGGATCACTATATCTTATAGCTGCCATACAACTCGATGTCGGTTTTGGCCATATATCCCATGTTTTTAAAGCTATCGCGATACAACTTTGCACAGATACTTATTATTCAAAGAGACATCACATTGGTTGGAGCCGGCCGGATCGGATCACTATATCTTATGGCTGCTATACAACTGGCAATGATCTAAATATTCTTAGAACAAAAAAAAAAATGTTTCGCGACAAAACGATATTGTACAATTTATGAAATTTCAGTGGTGCAGTTGGCAGAGTGAAATTGCCTATAGGTTCGAAAAGAGTATAAAATCTTCGGCACGCCGAAGATAATCCTTCCCCACTTGTTTTGTTTGTTATTTAAGCTCGTTTTTTTGGCCATTTCTATATCACTTGACTGTGTGTGGCTGTGGAAATGCTTTGGTTTTTGTTTCTTGTGTGCTGCACTAAATCAGAGACATTTAAGCGCATTTTTGCTAAAAGTCACTTACGGCCTTTGGCCATAGCTCATTTGTTGGTTGTTGGCTGTTGGCTGTTGGGTTTTGGTTGCTTTCGTTCGCTCGTACTTACCACAAAAGATGCAAAGGAGCAGAAGCCAGTGCAGGATGCTGGCTGTGTTGGTATTGCAGCTGGACCTGCAGCAGAGACACCTACGCGCGGTTTTTACAACTCCTGTTCCTGTCAGCGTCATCGTTGTTGTCGTTGGCGTTGTCGTTGGCGTTGTCGTTGTCGTCGCGGTGTCTGCTGATGTTGATGGCAGCATGTTAGCCACATTGCTGCCGCTGCCGCTGCTGCTGCTGCTGCTGCTACTCTGGCTGTGACTTTGCATTTCCGTGTTGTTGCCGCTAATGCTGGGGCGTTGTTTTGACCTGATGCGACGCCTGGACTCACACTTACAGGCCGACGCATGTGCGAGTGCCGTGGGGAGCATTGTGAGTGATGTGGATAGCGCTGATAGCGTCTGCCACATTGTCAGCGTGTCGCGCTTTTTGGACACTTTGCGAGCGTTTGTCACCGGTCCCGGCCCCGGTCCTGATCCCGGGCCGCTCCCGGCTCCGCACTTGCTGCCTGACATTAATTAAGTGTGAAATTAATGGAGCTGCAGAGCTGTGCAGCGGGTTAGCTGACGAGCGAGTTAATTAATTTGGCACGCTCTTTGCCAGCCAGATTTGACTTAATTTGGCGCGTTGTTGAGACTTTGTTGGATCGGGTTTGGTGGACTGGTGTTGGGCTTAGTGTACATTAGAGAGCATTATTATAAATGATTAGCAACACATGTAGTTCTTGGCAATCTTCATTAATTAACTCTAGGATAAAAAAACTTCTTTATCTTTTAATGATGGCAAAATTGTGGTCTTTGCATTATTAATCATTCAATGTTTGAGCTTATTATTGTTTGTATTCGTATTGTTAAACCTATTTATATATTTGGTTTTTCAACTTTTCATTTAATGTATTTAATTTTATATATTTGAATATGCATATTTAAACTGATATTCGTTTTTGTAGATTTCTTCGGCACGGTTGTATTTTGATTTATTGTTCACGTATTTTCCATTTTCAATATTTGATTTCCGGTTCACGCACGACTGCATTTCGTGCTCAACACTCAGCACCACAAAGGTAAGTTCGTCCTTTCGCTTTGTTTATCCGCTTTTAATACGTCATTCAGCTATTTCAGTACCGCCACGGTGTCACAACGAGCGCGTCACGCAACCGACAGATACAGATACAGATACGCAGCCGACAGAGATACGAATGCGACTAAATGCGGCACGAAGTGGTTGCGGCTGTGTTGTTGTTGCAGCACTTTTGAAATGTTGCTGCGACTGCGGCTGCTTGGCAACATGTTGCACCAGTGCTGGAGTGCTGGAGGGCTGATGTTGCCTGGAAAGTGTCGTTAGATTTGTGCGCTGTTTCGGCTGCTGTTTGGGCTGCCTTTCCGCGAAAATGTTTGTCACTTTGACATTTATGGGCGATTTTAGTGTTGGCTCTAATTGCCTCATGTGGCAGACACACTCGCCACACAACGTTTCTTAATGGCCTGGGCCGCAATTAGCTGGAACGAGACAGAAAATCAAATGTTTCAATTAGTTGTTGACGCAGCAGCGGCGCAGGCCACAAACAAAAATATTAATTTTATTGCAAGCCGTTAAACGCAGCACGCTTCTAAATAAATAATTTATGACCACGCAAGTGCAGCAATAGTAAAAGCAACAGCAAAAGGGCATTTCAGCACCGATCACGTGCCACCGTTTGCCGCCTGATTTATGGCGCTCCGATAAGCGATTTCGTTGACCTTTGCGCTCTCTGTACACAACACAAGTGCTCAACTATCAGCATATAGTATTGCATATATGTGCATGTTTTTGTTTATACAGTATACAGCTAGCTAATTGGCCAACAATCACACGCTTTTGGCTTAAGCCCAGCGGCACAGTCCCTAATTGATGCGGCCAATGGATTTCGGAATTTAGTCATTCCATTATTTATGGCATCCCGCGGCTGCTTAATTATGCGCTACATTTTGGGAAATGCACATTTAGCAATCCTTTAAGCTCTGCGCCTTTCTCCTGCTCGTTGTCATTATCCCCTTGTGCCGCCTGTCTAACCCGATGCGTGCCATTTGATTGTATAATCGACTCTCTGTGCTGTGCCTACTTAATCCCACAGTTGCGGATAGACTCAACCGACTCGCTCGACTGTTAATCAAGTGAAGCAGGCTATAATATTATAAATGAATATCGTATAATACAATAATATAATTGCATTTTCGCCTGCATTGCTCATATTGTAATGGTATAGTTCGATTTGATTTCAAGCACTGCCCACGCAAATATTCTAGATTCAACATCGGCGTATTTCATAATGCACTGCTTTAATCCCATTGCTCTCGCATTCAATTTGGATATTGTTCGCTGGCTGAAGCAGTAGAATTTCGCATCTGCCTGCAGATGTAGTGGTCTGGGGCTAGTCAGCGATTGTTTGTTGTCTGCTGCCGTGCAGCTAAACCAGAAATCACTTCCGGCAACTACTCAAAGGGTTGGTGGTTTTGGGCAGCAGGGCGACAGATCAGCTGCACTTCACACATCATTTCCCAGGCTCAACATTTATTATGCCATTTGTGTGGGTCCAAAATTGTCACAATTACTCGACAAATGCAAGTAGGGTGGGGGGGGGTTGGATGCTAGGGGGTGCTAGGTGTGCTATATTTAGACGGAGGCTCCCCTCCTTGTCAGTGTTGTTGTCAGTGCTGTCCCATTGTCATTGGCAGGCCGACACGCAGCTTCATTTATCACATTTTGTCATTGTGCGCGACTACGCCTCCGCCTCCGAAACATTGTTCAAGTCTTTTGTGTTGTTGCATTTTATTAATTCGTTTGTCATATTTTTACGTTTGTTTATTGATTAAAATGTGCACACACACGCACTGTGTCTGCTGGCAGCAGCTGTTGCTGTTGCTGTTGCTGTTGTGCGGTCTCATCACAGTGCTGTTGTAAACATGTGTGTTTGCAGTAAGTAACATTGTTGTGGCTCTCCCTTTGGCAACGTGATGTATCTATCTGGCATTCTTAATAAAACATTGTTTTTATAATTGCTGCTGCACCCGCTCGCGCTCCATTACATCTGATTTATTCCCATCTACCTTTGCTGCCCATAGATGGCAGTTTGTTTGTACAAATTATTATGAGCGACAATTTTGTCAGCCGCATTTTTTATCATATTTCACATTTTTTCAATCCTGTTTCTGTTTTGCTTTATGAATTTTATAATTAATTGTTTTTGACATATTTTACACGGCCATGGTTTTTGGTCAGAGGCGAACTTATTTCATAGCTTGATTGATTTTCCCTAATATCTTGCCATCAATCATTATTGATGAGAAGAGCTTAACAGAATTATGTATTCAAATGAAATTTATTTGCAATGTTTGAGCTGTATGTTACTCCTATCCGAATCCTCTGTTTGAAAGTGCACGCTGCGGAAATATCTTATTAATAAAGGAAGCTATAGCTTAAATAGTATCTATATTTATGCACATTTTCTGTTCGGTTTGTGTTAGTTTCTTGCCATTAACTATATTTACTTAAATTGATGAATACAAGCATATTTGTATGTATGTCTGTAAGCCAAGAACTTAATGTAAGCGACAGCCTAGTCAAGAATTCTTGGCCGTAAACTATTTGCACGGTTGCATTGGTTAATCGGTCACTTGGACAACTTAGTGCTGTGGGCAATGAGCTGAGAGCATTCATAAACATACACAGGGCATGGAATGCGAATGTTATATAAATCTAAATTGATTTCACACTAGATTTATGTGATTGCAGCCAGAGGCTAAGCGTACAATAGCAATTCGACTGTCGTTGTTGATTCATATATGTACATGCATATGGTTATTGCTTCTAAGCTAAACATTTACGCTATTCAACCAATTTTATTGTTTTGCAAATGTGCCTCGGGTATGTTGATGTTAACTATCATCATGTGGCGTTCGCATATTAAGTTCTTTCCATCTCACCTACATAGACTTGGACATGCTCATTGTCATTCACTTCGTGTCACTGTCAGTGAAAACATTTGTATTGTAATTGGCCACGCAGGCAGTCCGTGGTCCAACTCCTGGCGCCTGGGGCACATGTCTTGTCAGTGACATATTTGGCCAAGAACAAATGCCATTTATGTACTGACAATAAAAACGCAGGCCAAGTCAAAGCAGGCTGTGAAAACAAATGGCAATTAGTCGGCTCGGCTCGGTCGGGACGAGTTGAGTTGAGTTGAGTTGAGCTACAGTTGGAGGGAAGTGGCAAAAGCCGCTTAGAGCTTTGTTCGTTGCTTTTAATTAAAAGCGGATTAACATTGCGCGTGTAATGTATTTGAGTGGTGGTGTGGGTGGTTGGCTGCGGCTGAGGCAGAGGCTGCATGCCCCCAAACCCAGGAGGACCAGTCCATAAACAAATTATTGCCGAGCTTTGTCATGGAGACATTGACAGTGACGCTAGCTCTTAGCGACTGGGCGTGGCAATGAAGCCAGCGCCTTTTTAAGTGGAGCTGCCTGCTTTGGTTTTTTTGTCTGCTCTTAAGTCGTTTGTTGTCTTACAATGAAACATTCTTTTTTGTGTGTGCAAGTGCAGCTTATTACGCTCCGCTGTGCTTCACATTGCTGCGGGTGATGCTGCTGCGGCTGCTGTCGAAGTCGGTGGTGCTGGCAGTGGTTGGCGGTGCAGTGTCTGTGTCTGCTTGTTACACGCTACATCAGTCAGCGCTCACTTGACACATTTCGCCTGCCATGCAATTGGCACGAAGATGTTGCCGTCACATGGCCATAAAGTCAGCGAGAAGCCAGCTGGCGCGGGAGATGGCGACATCTAAAAATATCTACAAGTTTTTCACACCAAATTGCCACAGCAGCAGCGGTGGCAACACATTGAAATGTTTATTTCGAATTGGCTTGGCTTGCAGAGCGAGCATCTCAGTTGTCTCTCAGGTGAGAGGTGAGCGGTGAGAGGTGAGGTGTCTACCCGCCCTGACAGTAGCCCGAGGAGCGCTCTCACAGTTGCTTAGCGCGATTGTCATAAATCTGTCGCGGCGGAGAGCGCCTAAAATTGTGGGTTAAGCTGTCTATTCGGGCATCAATTTAATTGCCTGCTGCTGGCAATGTTCGCACCACGTCAAAGACATTCACATCAGTTTAATTACACCACGTGCAAGCCGTGAACTTTCCTACACCAACAGCACCACCCCCACCCCCACCCCCACCCACAACCACGAGGCTGAGGGCGCAGCCAGGTGACATGTGCTTAAGTGTGGCAGTATTCACAGTGGAGCTTCGCTCGGTCGACATTTACTGTATTTAATTGCCACAAAATGCGCATAAATGCATTTTTATTAAATTCGCTTGAAAATTGATTTCGCCCGCTCTGCTGCGAACAGCATGTGGTTGCCCTAACGAGCCACAGTCACCACATTCACATACACATCCACATCCACACACACACACACACACACTCGCGCACACATCCACATGCCAAAGTGCCACAGTTGTGGTCGGGTTTTGGGCGGCTTTTGCATGAATGGATTTTATTCTTCATATTGTGTATTTTCATTCCATGCATTCCCAGCTGCAGGCAACTTGACTTTGAATCTTTGCCTCGACTCAACTCGACTTTATTCGCGGCTTTTGCTTTCGACTCTGGCGTTTGCTCGCCTGCTAAGAATTAATTAAAAACATTACCCAGAATTCGACAGAATGGAGCGCATTGTTGTTTCGGCCACGCCCCGTTGACCCTTTGCACTCCCCCTCACTCTTAATATTTGAACAAAAACAATTTGCGACAAAAGCGAAACGCGAGTGGCGATTGCCGAGTCGCTCTGATTGTGCCAAACTCGTTACAAGCGCAGCAAAAGTAAAGTTTTAATCAATTTTGGTAGTCGAATATTCCAAAAGATGCTTAACATTTAGGTGCATTGCAAAAGATTTCCAATCAAAAATATACTTTAACGCATCGAATACATCAAAACATAAAGCAGTATTGATAACAACTTACTAGGGCACAAAAGGAGTGAAGTCGCACTGTACACACACAAATTGAATACTCCAGTTGAGACTGTAAAATTGTTATAGCTCTTTGCCCGATAGACAACAATTATTGGCAGAGAGAAAAACTCTTTTCAATCCAATCTCAAGAGTTGCGAATATAATTATAGTCTTTTCGAATAAAATAGTATATTAAGTTTGTGCTGAAGTTTGTAACGCATAGAAGGAAGCGTCGAAGACCCCCAAAAGTTACTGCCAGTATGTTTAGAATGACAAAACAAATTGAACTAGCCATGTCCGGCTGTCTGTCTGTATGTATGCAAACTAGTCCTTCTTTTTTTTTTTTTTTTTTTTTTTTTTTTGAGCTATCGGTATAAAACTTTGCACAGAGCCTTATTATTCTAAGGGACAGCACATTGGTCGGAACCGGCCGGATCGGATCACTATATCTTATAGTTGCCATAAAACTGGAAGTCTGTTTTGACCATAAATCCCATGTTTTCAAAGCTATCGCGATGAAACTTTCCACAGATACATTATATTTAAACATACATCACATTGATTGGAGACGTCCGGATCGGATCACTATATCATATAGCTGCCGTACAACTGGAAATAAATTTAATATTTCAATTCAAATTTATATCATATTATATCAATTTTTACAGCTAATGAAAGTGCTGCAGTTGGCAGAGTGAAAATTGTCTACAGGTTCGAAAAGAGTATAAAATCTTCGGCACGCCGAAGATAATCCTTTCCCACTTGTTTTATTTCATATGTTTATGAACAGCAGCTTCGATTTTGTTTGCGTGTTCAAATGTTAAGTTGTTTATAAGATTGTAACATAACTAATTATAGTTTATAGCAAAATGCGAGATTTTGATACAAATCCAAGCATTTCTTCAGTGTATTGATTATATGATACTTTAGCAAAAGAATTAAGCTATTGGAAATGCATAACATGGAAATTTATAATTTATCTAGCGGACAAACAATAAGTCTTAGAATTGGCATTTCCATCACATTTCAAGCCAATATTTATGTAAGTTTTACCCTGATTTTTTCAGTTCGTCACGAGCCCCACTCTAATATTAGGTCTTGCCAACTTATGTTTAATGCAGAGCAGAAAAAAAGTTTCGATGGCATCAGCTATGTTGGCAGCTAATGGAATTTGCTTAGCTAACGTACTCGTTTCAGTCGAATCTCGCCCATTATCCAATTACGCAAGGATCCGAACTGATTTAGTGTTTTGAGGTCAAAGTTGAGCCCGGCTGCGACACACTTGAAATCCAATTTGGTTAATAAGTGCGGAAAAAAAGCTTAGGACGCCCAAAATGCGGTTGCCCATTTCATCATAAATAATAATACAATTTGCGCACAATTATCTCAACAAATTAAGCTTTAACCTCAGTGCACTTCAATATTTTGGATGGTATTGCTATTGTTGTTGCTGTTGTTGTTGTTGCTGTTGTTGTTGTTGTAGCGCTGCTGCTCACTTTGTTGGGCGCTGTTTGGCAGCCTGAAGAGCCCTTGCTCCGCTCAATGCTTGTAATTAAATTGAAATTTCAATATTGCCCATGGCCCAGAGCCTGGCGGGCTAGCAGGCAGCCAGGACACAGGACACAGGACACAGGCAGTAGCAGCTGTCGCTCCATATTTTTTTGCTGGGTTATATTGTTGTTGTTGTTGTGGTTGTTGAGGATGCCCCCACCAGCACATACTGTTGATTTATAAGCCGTGGCCAAAAAATGCTGGAAAATTAAAGTGTAATTTATGTGCTCGGTGTTAGCTGGCGTATCCGCTGAATTCGAGTCCTGCTTATCCGCCTCATGTCTCACTTGGCCAAGTGCGTAAGGCCCGCCGACCTTGCTGCTGCCGGGCCCCACTGACCCAGGCGCAAAAACCCACCGAGCTTAATGTAGCCTGGCGCCAACTTTGACCCCGCGATCTCTGCACCTGCGCCGCGCACACAAAGTGTTAATGTGTTTATGTGAATGGCGCTGACTCGACGCTGCCTGACTGCCTACCAGCCCTGTTAGTCCTGTTAGCCTGCCTGCCTGCCTGCCTGCCTACTGATGCTCGTATGTCTGCGCCCGTGTCGAGTGTCCTTGCCATGTGCCGTTTGCCACTTGAGTTATTTAAATTGCGTAAGTGCGGACGGAACGGAATGGGACGGGACGGGACGATGGCAATGGCAATGGCGGTGGCAACATAAAAAGATTGATAAAATATGTTAATTGCGCTTGTCGTGGCCCATACTGAACGCACCAACACTCCCCCTCTTCCCACCCAATCTCCGCCCACTACTCCGACCACGAATGACTGTCAGCTCCTGCATGAAATTGTCGCCAACAATGCTGAAAAGTTAATTTTCTCGCCACTTGGTAAACGTAAATTAAAAACATTTTAATTATGTTTATGGCATACCTCAGGTCGCATTTTTTGATAAATTGAATTGCCAACAGCATCAGAATCTTTTGTTGTGGTGCATACAATTTCCTCTTTGTAAGCATAAGCTTCAACATCAACATTTAACCACATGCGCCATCGAGTTAACCAATTTACAAGCCTTTAGCTTATAATTGTTATTTATATCTTTAGTCCAGCATCTTATCCTTTACAAAATCTGCCCGGGCCCAGCAATAATTTACAAAAATTTCCTTGATTTCTGCTAATGCATCGCAAAACTTTTGCTTTAAACGAACTCTTTGAATAATCACAGCAATTGTAAATATTGAATGCAAATTCGAAAAGGCGAAGTATTAAGTTTGCTAAAGAAACTTGGAATAAGCAAGCCATTCACAGCGCATTATGGTAGTCATGGAAATCATTCGTGGAAAACTTGCGAATAAGCATAAATGTTGCCTCCTTTGGGTTGGACTTATCTACGTAAGTAGTATTCCATTACAGGTAAGCGTTTGTGCACACTAATTATCTGAGTAGAGTTCACCTTAAAAGTTTTCTTTGAATCATAAGCGTAAGCATGCGTACCTCATTGTTGAGCATCTGAGACATTCTCGGTAAAGTCCCGGCAAGGCAATTGAGTAAAGTAGCTGAGGCTCAAAGTGCCCATAAAGAAGGTAAGGTGACTATGGTAATATCAACAGCAACCTGAATAGCAACTGCTGTTGATTTGTGCAAAACGAAAATAAAACCCACCCATGTAATTTAAATACATTTCGCATTTTACACTTGACCAACAGTCAAAACCTACGCACTCTCTCTCTGAATTGGGTAACCTTTGACACACACACACACACACACACACAGACACACACGCACGCATACATTGTGATTGTAGTGGAATGTGCATGAAAGCATTGCTCTGTTATTGGCAGCCAATCGAATGAGTAAGAAATTTGCCACTGTGGCTCTTTTCTCTGCCAGCTTGTACCGTGCTTTGCATGTGTGTGTGTGTGTGAGTGTGTATGTGTGTGTGTGTGTGATGGCAGGAGCCAAAGGTTACATAATCAAAGCCATGGCAATACTTGCAACAAAAACAACAAACACCCAAATATGGCATTCTTTTCGTATGCTCGCTTGTGTTAGTGATGTGTGTATGTGTTAGAGTAGAAGCTGTAGTCTGTGTGTGTGTGTGTGTGTGTGAGTGTGTGTGCGTAAGTATTTGTGGCTTGTGTATATCCTTCCTGTTTGGCGTTTTGGCTTTTGTTGACTCAATTTCCGTATTTAATGACCCGTTACCAAATATGCCAGAAATATTCAGGCCAATTCCAGCAACTGGCTGCCCAGCTGCCGCTTTCGTTTGTGTGTGTTGAGTTTGAGTTTGAGTGCAAATGAGCGGTTTCATGATTGGGCTCATGTTGCGCCGTTGCGGTTTCAGTAGTCGTCGGCTGCTTGGGCGCAGCTCGTTGCCTCTGTCTAAATATATAACTCATACGCAGCGTATATCAACGGGCAGGATTATAAAACGCATCAATTTGCAGGACTTATCGGCTTTGAAGCTCATCACAACATATTGCAGCATTAATGCCGTGACTCACACCCTTTGAACAAAAGTAAATGAAACAACACTAAAGCGCAGCTAATAGCAGCATTTTGGTGTCCACATGCCACAGACGATGCGAGGAGCATGTGAAATGAAAACAAATAACGAAATGCGATACACAATTATAGCCTAATCCGAGGCAATAATCAAATGCCATAACCTTGCCAAGAACTGAACTCAACAGTGTCAACTGGCAACTATGGCGACAGCAACAGCAACAGCAACAGCGAGAGCGAGAGCAAAGGCTATAACAATAGCAACATGTGTGGGTATCGCATTGCTTTTGATTATGGCGCATAAATGTTTTTTAACAACAGCTAACAAAAGCAATCGAAATTCGAAAGGCAAAAAGCGAAAAGCGAAAAGCGAAAAGCACACAAACTGAAGCGAGAGCCGAAAAATGAAAGGCGTTTGTGGGTTTCATTTTGGACAATGGCAGTTCGGGTCGCCTGCACGGCATCCCGATCAGGCCACATAAACAACAGTAAATACGCTTGTGCCCACCATTGAGTATATTATTGGGGGCTGCGATTTGGCATGCAGGGTACGTCCCAACCGTTGCTGATCCTTGCGCCTCTCCCGTCCTGTCCCGTTCTGTCCCGTCCTGTCCTGTCCTGCCTGCCGTTGTTTTCAATCCTTTGCGCCAATAAACTTTTTATGCTGGCTATTTGTAACCTTTTTGGATTTACCCTCCCCCCACCCCCCCCCCCCCCGACCGGCTACACGATGTGGCCTGGCCTAATAGCGGTTTGCTTTCTTTCACTTTGATTTAAAAATATGTTTTACCCTCGCATCACACTTTATAGACTCGTTCCTTGGCTCCTTGGAATGCATGTTAAGTAGATATACATAGAAAGGGATGTGTGTCTTGTGCCTTGTGCTTTGTCCAACTGTTTGCTTCTGACTTTGTAACGCATAATTTCAACATAATAGCGCTTCATCGCCTTTGTCATCGTTTGTCCTTTGTCCCCTTAGCCTTGTGTCTCTGTCCGAATTGAGATGTTTGTGAAATTGGGCAACATCCTTTTTCCTTCTGCTTCTCCATCATCTTATTTTTTAATATTCATTGTTTATTGTTTGCATTTCATTGTGATTACCGCTGATTGTGTGCATTATTAATTTTGTGTGCTTATCAGTTAAAGCGTCAGCTTGAACAATTTATTGCTGTTTAATGCAATTCATTGAATAATTTATTTATATGTACATATGTATACCGACTGCACTTGGTATGACAAAGGCATTAAAATAGCTTAATGATAAATTGATCAATAGTTTGTATTTTATTTACCACCATTGCGTTCTCGCTGTTTGCTCAATTGCTTATCTGTCCATTAATTATATTTATAAAATACACTCTAGAAGTGCATTAAAGCTGCTTTAAAGCAGTATTACAAATGGAATTAAATAAGGTTGAGACAAATACTTTACGAACTTACGGACTTCTCTATATATGTATATGTATGAAGTTATCGTTTCTTATTATAAAATTTAAGTACTTCTGACTGGCCGACTGATGAGCTAAATTTGTTCATGCTTAGTATGCCTTGTGTACTTGACATTAAACTTGGCTATAACTCTTTTGCAAGGACACACAATTGGCAGTTAATGTGATGTCATAGTCTTCATTCTAGCTTAATTCAGCTGTTAACTAAAGTTTCTGTTTTATTTTCACTTGAGCCCACACTTTTTCCATTTGCGTGTCCATCGCCCAACTTGTTTATATCTTGGGACAATACAAGTGAGTTTTTATGCCATAAATTGTGTATGTAATACGGAAAGTTTTTGCGAATAATTTGTAGCGCAACATAAAACATATGAGCTACAAAAGAAACAAATTATATCAACTACTAAAAAGTCAGCACGCACACGGTATGACGCGAAGCTTACAATATGAACAGTAATAATACACTAATAACATCAGAGAGTCAATGAGTGTATTGTTAACTGGCATATCAAAATACGTCAATAAAAAACCATAAAAATATGATTCAGCCAGTCGTGCATGATGAGCAGGGATCATCACACACTCACACACACACACACACTCACACACAGTCACAACTCTAGCCAGCGTCATCAACGTTATTGTCATTTGTTTGCTCATTGTATGTATGTATGTATGTGTATATGTATATATATGTACACATATGAACACTTCAATATGCGTATGTATGTATATACATAAGCCAAAGCTTGTTTGTTACACATATCCAATAAATTTACATTTTTATCGAAAAAGTTTCACAGCATTCACTGTTCTCTCATGATGTTGTTCATGTTGTTCCTCTTGTTCTTGCTGTTCTTGCTGTTCGTGTTGTTGTTGCTGTTGTTGCCGCACTATAGCGGAAATATCAAAAATAAATCTCTTGGCTTGTTTCCGCTGCTACAATGCCAAATACAGAGTCTAACATTTATAATTGGCACACACACAAACACACACACAGAAACACACACATATATGTTTTTGAAACACAAACATCAATTTGCGACTTTTAATGGCATCATCATTGACTCAATCAGTTGTGAAACTTTCATTTGCCACACACTCGATGAATGCGAAAGAAAATCGCTTTTTACATTCCCGCACTTCTAATTCCATGTAACGATGAGACTATCGCTTCATTTCTGGAGTGCCGACAAAAGCGAAAAGCGAAGCTGGGAGAAGGATTATAATTAGCAGAACAGCAGTTGATGCTAGAATAGATCAATTTGCCTGGCTGCAAATTGAATGACGTCTAGGATTTCTGAAGTTTTAGTTAGATGAAGCTTGAAGCAGCAACTTCTAAGCTTTCATATCAAAGGCAAACATACATATGTGATGGACTCTTCTAGCAGCCAACACTACCCTTCCAAACTTTCGCCAAGCTGAATGGCAAATTGAATGATTTGTGACTTCAGCAACTTTTTGTTGCCTACTTCTTAAGTCGCTCCACTAACAAATACTTTACGACTCCCTTGTGTATATTGCGCCAGACAAGGCAGGAGCAGCGTATCCAATATGTCACAGCAGCCCCAAAGCAGGCAGCTTGGTTTAACCTGCTATCACGTCCACATTTTATTGGGATCCGCCTTTTGTCCAACTTCTCTGTTGCAGCAACTTTTTGTTTTGGCTGCATGTCGCCTTACTTTGTTTGATTTTATACCCTGTAACGTGTAAGCCGGGTAATACTAAGTGGTGCAAAGTAATAAGCCGATTAAAATGAAGCATCAGAGCCAATCTAGGGAATTACAGTTAGCATGCTCCATTTCATATGATTTGTAATAGCATCGGAATCAAATAATTCGAAATTTTAAGCACAAATGTGTGTTAAGGTAAGTAGGTTAGGTGTCTCCAAAGGGAAACCGCTCGTCAAATGCTGCTTCTGTTTCTGTTTCTGTTTCGGTGCCCGTTGTGGCTTATTGACATGCGACGCGTACAGCGCATATCTATCCAACGCATCCTCATTAATCAAAGAATGCAGACTCCCCAGCGTTCATTTCGTGTTACCCATCAGTTAGGTATTCTGTCAACAGTCAGTCATTCCATGTGCTCCTTGTTCAGTCATTCATTTCAGCGACCAAGCACTCTACATAGGGTAATAGCGTTCATGATGCCAAACTGAAGAGCATAAAGGGAAAATGCCACATAGCTCGTTTGGCATGTCCTGAAGTTGGAATTTAGTTTGACACTCAAAGCATTCAGTTCACAGCTATCATTAAACTGCATTGGCTGCAACAGTTATAATACAATTATATGTTACAATACTTATTTATTTATTATTTGTCGTTTATGTCAGAGCTACCAAGGTAAACAATTTCCAATGATTTCAGAAATTCTTAAAATTAGACAAAGAAATTTATAAAGAAATAACAGACTTTTTTAATTTTTGTCAAACTAGCTTTTGTGGATTTGCTAGCTTGGAAAATTTAGAAATAGTAACAAATCAAGAGTAAGAGCATCTAAAAACTATGCAAATGAAATATGATATGTACAGTTATGGGATTACATTTATCGAATAGATTGTTTAGTAACAACGAAAGAATTGAACAGATTTATGAACTTCAAATTCCAACAAAAAAATTGATAGGATAAGAGCGCTTTGGGCGAAGCGAGAAGTAAAAACTCGGATGATATAGAAGTCGGCTTAAAATGCAACAAGAGGGAGCGAGTGAATTAGCGTGCAAACTACATTATATGTAGGTGTGTATGTATGACTGTGTGTGACTGTGTGTAGGACGTGCACACCATGTGCTGGAAATCTTGCAGATATTACATCTTTTCGACGTTTTGCGCTCCCAGTTCGGATAAAGATCCGGCGACTGTTGGTGCTGCGGCAATGCAAAAATGCGACCACCAGCGCAGACACGCAGGGCGTATGAGTTATGCAGATAACTGCCGCGCTTTCTCGACACCCTTTTGAAAATGTGTTACTCAAAGGTATCGTAACTCTTCTCGTTTTTTTCTGCTCTGCCCTGCTTCTAGCCACGATGCCAAGCTCTATATCTGTTTTCTTTTTGCGACTAAGCTGAGTTATTGAAGCCAATGGGAGCGTTGCTCAGTTCGTGTTCGTGCTTTGCTGGAGTTTCAATACCCTACCAGCAATGTTTGTTTTGTGTAAAGGAAGGAAGTTAATGTAAAGTCAATGGACTAGTCGAGCATACTATAGTGATACGAATACATTCTGGTATATGGAAAATACTGCAATAATAAATTAATCATGCATGAAAGAAATTATTATATCAGGTCAAATGCGAATACTTTCCTATAAAAAGCAAAATTGCTTTAAAACACTTAGATACTCCAGAAATAATGCTTAACAAATTGTTTTTTGGCGATGGGTAGCGTATTTAGTGAGCGGGAATTCGGAACTACAGTTTTTCTTCTTGCGGTTGTTGGTGGTGGGGTTTTGTTTTTTAAAATTTGTTTTATGTTTAACTTATTTTGTGCTTGTTTAAGCGCATGGCTTTTCTTTAGTTAGCTTTTATGAATTTTGTATACTTTTTTGCTGTTGCTTTTAGTGCGGAGCTGGGTAAATTTAAATTAAAACTTCGGCACTTTGCATTTCATCCTTGACTTTATGACTTGGGTTAACATGGCAATGAAATTGCTCTTCTCTTCACTTTTTGCTGGGGTGCGTGTGAAACTTTGTGTCGACATTTTGCGGTTGTAAAGCGTCAAACGCTTAAAACTTAAATCGCTTTTCGTTTAATTTTTATTTGTATTATTTTTGGTTTTTGTTTGCAGCCATTGCTGCACATAACACGACTGCAACATTTGCGCCGTTATCGCTTTGGTTGTAATATTTCGCTTACGTTTATTTGAGAATTGGCTAACTGTGCACCCATTTACACTTCAATATACGCCTGAATTTATAAATTGTGAGTGCGTTTGGCATTCGCATGAATTGTTTCAAAATGTTGAATTTGCTATTTTGCATAGCCAGTTCTTATGAGCCCCAAATTGCACGAGTGCCTTACGCCCTTACGTCCTGCCGTCCTGCTGAAATGTAAAATGCTTCTTTGAATATTTTATACATTTTTCATTCGCGCGTAATATCGCAAAATAATTTTCCTCACATTCCTGCCGCAACTTTGACATTGAAGCGAATTTCAATGTGCGCACATGTACATATGTACAGGATGTGTGCGTGTGCATGTGTGTGTGTGTGTGTGGGTGTACATATACTAAGCATCTAAGGCACGGACGCCTCTCCGCAACGGGGCCACCGATTTCATGCGATGGGCGACGGACCTGCTGCGGGCGCCTGCAATTGCATGCCTTGGCCTTTAGCACCCGCCTGGCACTAAATTTGCATATGTGTATGTGTGCGTGTGCGTGTGTGTGTGTGCGTTATATTGTGGCGTGTTTGTGGGTGTGTTGATATTCAGTTTGTGCTGAAATTTATGCAATGGCTTAAATAAGCGCAAAAATGGCATTTTACCCTCGGCAAGTGACAAAAATGTGTACGTTTAGTAAAAATAATTATGCAACACACAATTTCTCGTACGAGTTTCTTTTTTGTATTCTTACGCTGCGAAGGTGCCAGAGCAGCTGGATAAATTTGGGGGCAGCATATGAGTATTTTGTGTCAAGTGAAACTTTGTGCACCGCAAAGTGCTTTTCTAAACATTTGCAGATGGCCCTCGGGTCTGCTGCAAGTTGGCTGAGTGTGTTTACTTGCATGTTTGCATTGAGTTCTCTGCTGCACCGTTTCTGGTTAGATGTTACATGGCAAGGTAGTTGTGTGGACCGCATTTAATTTGTTTTCAGCATAACTCGACTGGACGGAGCCACAAAATGCTTCATCTGCAACGGTGCGTATACTTTATGTAACATATGCAAAATAATCGCCAGAAGTGTTGTATTTGAGTTTCAATTTCCACACATTCACTTCTCCTTGCGCTTCTCAGCTGTCAGCTCTCAGCTCTCAGGTCGGACTGCTTATGCAAAATCAATAAAATGCTTGCGAAAAGTGTCAAAAGCAAGCACACAGAAAATATTTTCGCCTGTCAAAGAGGTTAACACCTAGCAACAAGATGATGATACGTTTCCAGCAATAGCAACGGCACCAGCAAGGGCAAAGCCAAAGGCAAAGGCAAAGGAAACGGAAAAAATATTGCGAAAGTTAAGCATTGAAGGGTTCAAAGCTCAGACAGAGAGTGCTCCGGGGAATGCAGAGATAGAGAGACAGAGAGACAGAGATAGTGAGAGAGCGAGAGAGAGAGGGAGTGTGAGAGAGAGGTAGGTATAGAGGGACAGGGAGATAGTAAAACGTCCAAAATCAATTTCCTGCAGGAGCAAATGAAAAGCGAAAACTTTAGTATTAGTTTGTTTGGCAAAGTGAAAGTCAAGCTAAGCCAAAAAAGAAAAAACTCGAAAGTTTCTTACAACTTTCACCTGTCTCTGCTGCTGTGTTGGCAATATAAGTGATCGCAGTCAAAGTCAAATCCGCTACCACAATCAGCCAAACAATCAATAGTTTGATTAGCTTTGAGTGCCACGTGTTGACGCCAAAAGCAACAGCAACAATAAAAACAACTACAGCAACAACAAAGATCAGCTCTAAGCCAAAAACTTTTGACAGCAAGAAAACTTTTAACTGTTGCTTATCTATAAGCGCGTTAAACTTGCTGCAGCAGGCAGCAACAAGGCCTACAACAACAGCCCGCAGCTATTGGGCTGGCATTTATTTGCGCATATACATATAGTAGCTATAGCTATAGTATTCATACATATTTATGCGGAAAACAACTGAAAGTCAAATGGACAAAATATGCACATAAATTTCCAAGCTTAAAGTCGCGGGCACAAAAGAAAAAAAGAACAAGCACAAGCAAACAAATTGCAAATGTGCACAGATAAGCGCATACACAGCAAAACAACTGCGAAACAACAACCGCAGCGACAACAACAATTACAACAACAAGATCATCAACAACACCAGCAGCAGAGCAACAGCAGCAGTGAGATATAATGAAATTAAACAAATTGCATGTCCCTCTACCTAGCCGGCTGCTGTTGCCGAGAAAAGAACTCTTGCCGAGTCTTTGAATTATTGTCAACGTTCTGTTTTTTTTTGTTGTTGTTAACAAATCCCCCGACTGCCACGCCTCCTGCTTGTTGCCATATACAAATGAGTTGTCTGGGGCGACAGCAAACGACAATTCATGTAAATTGCTTAATTTATTAGACTTTTTGCCGCGGCGGAGCGGGCAGGAGTAAATCCGCCCCAGCCGCTGCTCAATCCAACTGTACCCCAAATGGGCGCCTCTCACATCCGGCTGAGCCAGGCGGCTTCCTGACTTTGACTGCTTCGCGACTTTGGCTTAAGTATTTCAATGCTGGCTGTTGTTGCTGCTGCTGCTGCTGCTGTTGTTGTTGTACTGCCTGGCTGGGCTTTTGCTATTTGTGCGCTGTAACAATTTTGTGCTTCGGCTTTGACGGGCTTTTGTTTTATTTGCCGGTACAAAAGTTTTGCCAGCATTTTCTTTTTCTTTTCTGCCTTCCTTGCCTGCTGCTTTGCCACACCGTTCCTCTGCGTTACGTTGTTATGCGAATTTGTTATCTTAATTCTTGTCATTTAAAAAATCTGCCACCATTTGTTTTCAAATAAAAATAAAAAATAAAACTCAAGGCAATTGAATTCGTAAGCCCCAACTTTTAGCGTGTCATTTTCGTAGGAGCTAATACGCTAGCATACATACGTACATATACATATATAATGTCACAGCAGCCAAGCAAGAGTCTCGTGTTGCGCATACGCCCCGTTGCCATTAGAAATTGTATATAAAATGGGCAACTCGCACGTAATGAAAGCAACGAACGGTAAGCAGAGGCAAGCAAGCAAGCAGTTACCAGCAGTTTCAGCAGTTTCAGCCGATTCGCGCCGTCCTGGCGTCGTCATAGTCAGCTTAATGGCGGCATTCATACAAATCACAGCTGCCTGCGCCCGGATCCCGGCTGCCATTGCACTTTCGCAGTGCTGCTACTGCTGCTGTTGCTGCTGCACGGTTCCTGCTATTTAATTTTTGCCGTTTTCTTCCTTTTTTTGGGTACTGCCATGAATAATATGTACACGGAGAGATTCCATAAAGTGCAAGTAGAGATGGCAAGAGTGCTAGCAAAGCGCGCCAAGCCAGCGCACGCACACCAACACCAAAATCGAGCAGCCAGTACACACACACACACACTCACACACACACACACACATGCAGAGGCAGGCATCGACGGTGTGGTAAGGCACGAGCATCCAAAAGTAGGTTACAAGTTGCAACTTGAAGCTTGAAACTTGATGGCATTACTTTTGGTGCCGGTTGCTGCTGCAAGTGCTACTCCTGCTGCTGCTGCTGCTGTTACCGGATCGCTCAAGCTGAAACACAAAATAAAATAAATGTGCAACATACCCGAAACTCCAGCCTGAGTTGCGTTCACTGTTCGCTGTTCGCTGCTCTTTAGTTCTTTAGTTCTTTTGCTGCACTTTGTTAGCGGACGCACGCACACACTTTCAATATATACGTGGCATGCCAGCACAATGCCGGCAAATCACTGGACAAGTACTATCTCGTCTCGTCGCGTCATTTGGCACTCGTGTACTTCACGGCTAAAGCTGAGCCGGCTATAACTGCACGCCAGAAACTGGCCCGAACTGCTCCACTTTGTTGGCTGCTGGCAACTGGCAACTGCCAGCTCGCAGTCCTTGCGGCGAAACTGGCCAACGAATGCCGCCGTCTCAATTCGCCATCCTCAGCCAGCATTCGCTTGCGAACTTCGAAAACGAGAGGATTTCACGATGTTCTGTGTGGGCAAGAGAAGAGCAACGACAAAGAGAGCGCATATTGCGCTCTTTGGCTGGTATAACAGTTGCACTGTTCCATTTCACTGAGGTGTTCCTGTGAGTGCTAGGGTGAGTGTGTGATTGTGTGGGTGTGTGTGTGTGTGTCTGTGTGTGTGTGTGTGTGTGAAATTGTGTCATTAGGTGCATTTGTTTTCGCTGTGCTTCCCCAGCTGCCGGACCTGTCGCATTTGCCGCCACTTGTGTTGTTTGTAGCTGTTGTTGTTGCTGATGTTTGTAATGCTTCTTTTTCATGCCGTGTCACTTTTAGCTAAACTTTATTTGTGTGCAAGTGTGCATGTGTGTGTGTCCATGTGTATGTGTGCAAGTGTTTGCCACTATGCTTGTCAGCGTGGCGCCGCTCATTCTGGTCTAACTAAATACCAACAATTATGTTTCGTAGTCTCATTAGTTGCAACTTAAAGTCATCTAAAGCGTCACCTAGTGCCCCACTATCTGTGTGTGTGTGTGTTGTGGAAAGGAGTGGGATGCTCCGTGTAAATGATGCCGTTAATGATGTAAGTGCATGCGAGTCAAGCACCTTGTTTTGAGGTCGAGTTCGTGTGTCAGGCTTATGGGTTTGTTAATTGGTATTAGCTGATGCGACACCTGCCTGTACACACATACATACATAGGCTTACATGAATATGTTTATGTATCGCACGGCTCGTGTGCCCAAAACCCAAATGGATTTGACAATGCAGCCGTGGCAGGAGACAACAAAAAAGCAGCCACCAAAATTGGCACAACTAATCACGCTGACGTTGCCACAAAACCAAATCACAAACAACAACAACAACAACAACCACAACAACAACAATCCATGTCGACAACACAAGAGCAGCCACAAAAACAAAGTCAACAATGGGCCTGACTATAAAAATCGCATGCGAGCGTGTTTAATGAATGCCCAGCAACAAAATGGAACCAGCTCACATCGCAGGCTGCATACGATGTTGGCTTGTGCTCCTGGCCAGGATAGGTTAGCAGCAGGTCAGCATGACTCGTGGTTGGTGCTACGCCCGCCCCGGCAACTAATTTAAGCAACGCCCGTTATAATTACGCCGAGCGGTGCAAAAGTGCTGGAAAATGATGCGCACGTGACATCCGGCAGCGCTGAAGGGTTGGGGTTGCCTAAGTCAAAAGGCACAAAGTGCAAAAAATCGGAAAGCAAGGATCAGGAGCAGCAGCAGCAGCAGCAGCAGGTAGAACAAAGGCCAACAAACGAGACACACGCGCCAAAAGCAAACAAAAGCCAAGCAACCAACTGCACTGCAGTGCTTCCCATCTAGTTTAGTTGAGTTGAGTTGAGTTTAGTTTCGTTTTTTACTCGCTCTTAGAAAATTATGCGCCAGTCACAAGACGCACGCTGCTCATTTTCCATTTGTTGGACAAAGCGCAAAGACAGGGACTAACAGACAGCTGTATGCTCTATCTATTGTCTGAGTGCTTATCCTGTTGGACACGGCTTAAACACTTTCCGCAGGGTATACCAGCTTCGTTGGCATTTTGTGGCTATTGTTTTTCATTTTTTTGTCTTTAAGGATCATTTATGCAGCGGAAGTAAGTGCGGGCATGAAATGGCAATGAAAGCCAACCCATTCGCTCAAGAAAATTAGTCGCGCTTTTGCGCGCCCGTCGCATAATAATCTCAAAAAAAAAGGACTGAAGTGTAAATTTACTTCCGCTGCAAAAATGTGGGCAAGCGTTGACAGGTGGTGGTGCAGGTGGGCGTTGGGGTGGGCGTGCCCCAAAGCGTCGAGGTGGACGCTGCAACTTTTTCTAATTAAGCGTACGTGCGGCTGTCAGCGACATCAGCCATGAGCCATGAGCCATGAGCCATGAGCCAAAAGGACTCGCTGACTGCGACATAGGCAAAGGCAGAAGAGGAGCGGACCAGCTTGCTTCTTACTTGTATAACTTATTGTCGTTGACAATTGTTTTAATTGAAAAACGCCAGTATCTGTATATGTGTGTATGTTTTT